>CM070549.1:16169141-17534130 GCA_036346405.1 Phyllostachys edulis | reverse complement strand
TTGTAGTAGGCGATTAGGGAGAACATTTTCCGTCCAGTCCTTCTGCAGGTATGACTGTGAATTGCACGGGTGTCAGGAGCTTCTTCTTCTTCTTCTTCTTTTGAAGAAACAGGAACTTGTTTTCTTCTTTCCGCGAGGTTGTCAAGGTTAGGATACCAACCATGTCATAGTGGAATGCTAATTTCGGCTTGTGTAGGTAACACAGCACTCTTACTTTTTCACATTTTGTTTACTGTTCTGTACCCATGGATTACATGAAACAAAATTTCCCAAGTCTGTGTGTGTTGGGTGGATGTCGAGATCATTGCAAAGACCTCGTGATCCAACTCTACGTCAAACTTGTTGAATTACTCCTGCCTAGCCAACTATAGCATAGAGCGGCACCATGTTTCTCTACCTCGTGACTATAGTTTGATTTATGTGAATTTTCCGATATAATTATCCGGTATTTAAACCCGTAACGGTAAGCTTAAGACGACTACATTATCAGTTATTTCCACTATTTTTTTTAAAAATCTCATGCCTGAAGATAAAAAAAAGAAGCAGATTTGAAAAAATTGTACTGTACTGGCAACTGCTAGTTCTTTTTGTACTATAATAGAAACAAAAATGAAAATAAATACATGGGAGTACATGAAAATGACAGCCGTTTCTATTAGAGCAAGATGCACAAAATCTTTTTTTAAAGAGGTAGGCAACAAAATCCTGAGGCAAACCGGCTTGGTGTGACGAGCCTTCCAAAGCTCACCGCTCCAAACCTCAAAATAAAAATAAAAAAAATAAAAATAAAAATAAAACAGTGCCAAAGCCCCAACCCCAAACAAGAGAGTCAAGTTCTCTCTCTCTCCAAAAAAAGAGGAAAGGAAAAAAACATATAAAAACTCACCATTTCTATCTTTACTTCCCTTAGCCCCCTTGTGACTCTGAAGCTGCCTCTCCATCCACATCGCATCATAAATTCCCTTCTCCGAACCCAGCAGGCCAGCACCCACCACCATTCCCCAATCCTATCACCATATGCACAAGCCCCAAATCCAATATTGCATTTGTTTACGAGCTCCCCTCCCTTCCAGTTCAGAGAAACAATCCGAGTACATACATGTATTTAGATCCAACCTTTCACTAGTGGGGGAGAAGATTTAGGTGAACAAGCATCTTGATTTTTGACCAATATCAGTTCTACCCACCCTGTGTATTCTCTTTTAAATCTTCTGCGCTGGAAAGAGGAGGCAGAGCCCAAGCAAGAACGGCTGCTTCGAACGTCTTGCTGGTATCCAAAGGTGAGCTATTCCTGGTCTTCTTCGTTCTGTTGTAAAGATTGATTTTCTTTGGTGTACCGTTGCCATCTCCAGCAGGTTCTTGCGCTCCTTGAAGTTCCCCAAGGGTGTTGGTTTCTTGGGACAAAACATTTGGGTGTTGTTGTATGCTGGTTGGTGGTTGTTTAGCTGGGGTTTGATGTTTCTTGCTTGGATTTGGCAAGAAAACCCAACAATTAAGATATGCTTAATTCGGATTGTTTCCTCCCCAAAGTTGAAATCTTCCCTTCGATAATGGTGTGTTTGCAGCATAATTAGGTGTTTTTGGTGTTTGCTGTTGGGTGATTTGATTCCTCACATGTCTAGGCCATCTCGAGCTAAGTCTGGTTACCTCGCTCCCCGCTTTGATGACCCTTTCCTGCATCCATTTCCGGTGTCAAATATGGTGTTTCCTTTGGTTTAGCTAATGTGTTTGGAGTTGGAGGTGGTCTGCTCGTTGCTTTGCGGAAAGGTTGGATTTTTACTTGTTTCATAGGCTTCTCACTTCTCAGCCTTGGTTTGTGCTTGTTTATTATTTTTTTTGTGGGATGTGGTAATGTCGGGCACGTTTCATTCTTGCTCCTTTTGCAGTTGTCCTAAGTAATTGGTTTTCTATTTAAAAATTATCGTATATAGTTGTTTGGCACACATGCGTTGATTAAAGGTATACCTATTAGGAAATGCTAAAGCGTTGTAGGTAGTTCAGATCTCAAATTCATAGTTTGTTTCATGTGACTATGTGACTAAATATTGTCTCTACTAGTGTTCTTGTGCTATAATACAGTTTCTTTGCTTGTGATATGATTGGTGGGATTTCATTTTACAAGTATGCATTTTGGCCTTTTCTCCAAGATGACTTAGCCAATTAGAAATGAAAGAGCAAACGAATATATTGTTCATTCATCCAAGTATTTCATAGGCTTAGTCTTACAAATCAAGAATGATGCTTATCAGTTGTTAACTTCTCAATGTAGGAACCATCAAGGTGTTAAGTGGAGATACTGGGAGCAAAGTTTTGATTTTAGAGGTTGTTGCTTTACCTCTATAGACAACAATGTTGAGGCAGAGCTCTAGTAGAAACCACAGATCCAAAGGTCTGAAGCTAAAGAAAGCCCTTCAGATAAGTCTCCTGGTTCTGGTTTCTGTTTGGTTGCTCTACCAAGTTAAGCATTCTTATGGGAAGAAGAAGGCATATAGTGAAAATGAGACCAACACCATGCATAAAGATGATCAGAGCCAGGGGGAGATGACCAGATTAGGCAGGAAGGACTTACCTGCGAAGATGGAGGCTGATTCATCAACGCTGGATGAACGGCTCGAGGATGAAGAGAATGAAGAAATAGAGCAAGAAATGAAGCACGATGAGAATGATGACGATCCCATTGATGAGCCAGACCTGGACAAGGATGATCTTCCTGAACCTGGTGAGCACTCTGTTGATAAGGATGAAGGAGCTGATGATGTGGGTGTGTTTGAGGATGAAGAGCGGAAGGAGCGGTCTCAGGAGGATCAAGAGAAGACTTTCCATGGTGATAATGTATCTAGTGCTGTTACTCATGACCCTCCTTCATCGGAGCGAGATGAGCTGTCGCATCATGACCAAGAGAAAATCTTGTATGTAGATGATGCTTCTACCGCAGTGCCTCATGAGAACCAGGATGCTGAACACAAGGAGGAGGAAGCTCGCAAGGCTAGGGAGAAGAGTTTTAGAGGCGACGACGTGTCAAGTTCTGTTGATCATGACGCCCAAGTGACAAAACCTCTCCCAGAGGAACAATTGAAGAGCATCGACAGGATATTTGAAGGCACCACAAATTTGTCAAATGGAATATCATTTCGAGGCCCTGGAGTGAATGGATCAAATGCTGCTGGGGAACATGGGGCTACTCCAACAAATGCATCTTCTGATCCAAATATGAGCACAGGTAGCACGGTCTCAGAAAGCAAGACTGATCCAGCTCCAGTAAATTTGACCAGCAACCATACTGGATCAGAGCAAACTACTTCAACTTCTGTGAAAGGTCATCCAGAGCAGCAAGTAAATTCAACGGCGGTGTTGAACAACCAAATACAGCTCTTCACTGACCTGACATCAGCTTTCGAGTTGAATTCTCCACCAAATGGAACCGTGGCTTTGGTTTCAACTGATGCCCGAAAGACGACATCCACAGATGGAAATAATGATGGTAATACTGGCACATCCTCAACCACTCCATTGAACAATAAGATGGAGGACGGAGATTCTCACAAAGAAGACCTAGATGTATCAGTGAAAATCATGAACAAAGCAATGAGTGAAGATGTCCTTCTGGAATGATAAGGAGATCTCCCTTGTTAGCGTCTGGTGTAACCTGTAAGTTTGTAGGACTTCAAAGAGACTTGCTTTCTTCCTCTCCTAGACTTGGAGATGCAATACATGCAAACTATCTCTATTGCCCCCCTTTTTTGTATAAGTTTGATAGGGATCTGCTTTGTATTGCCTAGTACATCATGACCAGGGGCAAGTGATGAAGAAGTCTGTATGACAGAAATATACCCATTCGGCAGCTCTGAAGCTTTGCTGCTGGTATGCCAACTATTAATGAGATACCAATCTTGTCTATAGCTGTGTGCTTATATTCAGTCGTGATGTTTGCAAAGTTGTAGCCTGTTGCTGAGTTTTGTTTATTAAAGCCTGTGTTGGGAGTACGCAAAAACTTTGTAAGTACTTCAGACAGCAACATTCATATGTGCTCTCTGGTGCAGCCTATGTTCTGTTCCATTTGTAGGTATTGCAGATTCCCTGGGCTTGTAGAAATCATAATTCTCCCCAAGACAAAATGGGCTAGATCTAGACTATATAACTGGATTATTTAATATTTTTTCATTTTTGAAAAAATATTAAATAATGTTGACAGTGTTTCTTTTCTACTATTTCATGAATAATGACGTATTGACGTGGCCATTGGTATGGGCAGCTTGGCATGCGACATTAGACATAGACACACAGTTGATGTGCCGGAGCCGTCCAATGTCGCTGGTTGCGTTCATTGGTCTGAAGATAGCCTTCAATCCTCTTCTTGTCTCGCCTTCATAAAAAAAAAAATCATTTTCATATTTTCTTTGAGAAAGTGAGGTTGACCGAAGATTGCCTCGTGTGCGGTATCCTTTTGGTTGGGAAAAACACAAAGCTGGAGTACATGTAGTACTCCTAGTATCACTCTACAAGTTTGTCTCGTGTGGTCCCTGTATAATAAGGCAAAGGCTGCTGGACATTGGAAATTGCTCTTGGTTGGTTCGCTGCAATCAATACCGTCCACCATAAGTAGGACCATAATAATACGCGGCCCTGACTAAAATCCAGAAGCAACAAGCAAACGACATAAACTGATGCTGGTTTTCAAGTCAAGATCAGCACTAGTATATTTCTCTCTGAAAGTTGCCGGTCTCTGCCGACTGCCGTAGCCGTAGCCAATAGTTTGGTGTAAGCGCCTGGAACTCCTCCTGATTAACTTCAGTAGGCACGACCGTGATTAACTAGTATTTTGACCTGCGTGAAGTTTAACATTTGTATGCAGCCTATTTACCTCTACAGATCGCAGCCACCAAACAGGAGGCGGGATATCGCACGCCACCGTAATAATACGATCATCGAACAGTGCAAACAATCTGAGTTGCAGCAAATGCAGTAAAGGTGGATATCGAGTCAGATAGTATCTTACCAAGCTTTTCTCGAAATTGAACAAATTGATTTCATATCGTTTTATTTATAGTTTGAAAGTATTTTTAGAGCTGAGCTTACGAGCCGAGCCAGAATAAAATCTAATTTCATTTGAAATTGACTCATTTTAATGTTTAACCAAATAACGAGTCTAATTGGAGCAATTTTGAGGCGAGACGATGAGCCTCACTAACGAGTTTTTTTCCACCCATCACAGTTATCGCAATTCAGCATGACTAAAAAATGCAACAAGCTATGCAAACAAGCAATTGGCTGATATTGCTGATATTTACCATGTTCCATACAATAAACACCTGCAGGCTAGCTAGCGAGCATGAATGAATGACGTAACCGCAACCTTGCCTAGGACAGAACGCTTGCTGGTTAGCGAGGAGCTAACACACGCATGACCCAAAAGAAAAAAAACACTTGCGGCCTCTCACAAGACACGTACAATTGCAGGTTAGCCAGGAGCTAACACGTGCTTCAATGCTACTATTCTTCGTCGGACAGATGCTTGCATGGTTAGCGAGGAGCTAACGCGTGCACGCACGCTTCACGACTTTATTTTCCACTTAAATTTGGAGAGGCAAGGTCAATTAGGCATTGAACTGGATTCTCCCAGAGATATCAACAATCTGATGTGTTCTTCGGTTACTCGCACAAGTCGAGGAACCCCATGTATTCGTGGTTGTTGATCATTGAGATGCTCTTCTGGGTTCCAACAACACCTGAAATTTGAGGAAACAAGCAAATCTTAGGAAAACTGCGGAAAATTGGTACTTCCCATTTCAGATAATCATAAATAAGCTATTAAAGCTAACCAAGCAGGAATAACTTTGCAGGTAAAATTCATTTGAGCATGTTGAAACTCTAATTCCAAAGATGCCTGTTACTCACGGCCTAATGAATGTTTTGTTTAGATGTTTTTAGGTAAAACCTGTGATACGTTACCTAATGTGTTTGTTGGCAGAATTTTAATTATATTGATCAGCAATGAGCGAGTTGTTAAATTGAAGTAAAAGTAATGATCGATGAGTTTTTGTCGATACCCATGGTAAGAGCACTGGCGAAGATGACTGAGGAGAGGATGAAGACAATCAGGGATGCTCTCTTGAGCGCATGTACGAGCTTCCGGACCAAGCATTGACCCCAGAATCCAGCCAATATGGAAACGCAGATTAGGTAGACAGCTGCAGGAGGAAACAGGGCACGTTGTTCTAATACAGTTACTTTGGTAATGTTTGCAAAATTTATAAACAGAGTTTGGCATCCATGCATTACCAAAAGGGATTGGGAATCTGTGCAGGAAGTAGAACTCCACCACGGAGAGGGATGAGGAGAACATCATCACGAATGTTGCACTTGCACTTGCAACCTGGCAGACACAAACGAATGTTGTTCTTAGCGTTATTTCCCAATAAAAAAAACATAAAATTCCAAAGATTCATGAGATAGTGATAAAATCACACTTCTAGATATCAAGGAATATAGTTCTTGTTCTTCTTTACAATGTTTTTTTACTGTTTTTTATTGGACATCAAAGTGCTCAGAAACACATGAATTGTGCACCAATAGATTAAAATATAGATGAAGCAACTGGGCGATTTTTTAGCTTGGCCGAAGTCTGGCCTATCACAGCAACAGAGGAAGTCATTCATAAAACTTGGACCACCCAGTGCAAAATCAATGACGAGGAAACAAAATATTTAAATTTTTCTAAAGATAACAAAAAACTAAGTAATTGCCCTATTCAACTTGATTATCCAATTTCTGCTCAAATGATCTGTATGCATTCAGTGCTAAAAATGGCATTCACACCTTTCCTCCAAGGCGTTGCATGTAGGCCACTAAACAATAAATATCACATTGGGTTCGTACGACTCCCTAGCCCCTAGTGCCTAGCAAGTGTCTTATGCTGTCTGATTCCTTTCAATGCTATATTGCTATCTATGTCCTTTCTGGGGACCAGGCCAGTGAGCTAACTCTAGTAGTTAGGTCATTAGGACATCAATGTAAGAATACTTTGTCTGCTCAGAAAATGCATCTTGGAGAGCTTTTTGCATGAGATCCAAGTCTAGATGAGAAAAAAAAAATCGAATGGGCCTTCATCACAAAAAATATAAGGGCGGCCATAAAGTATGAGAGTTAGTAGTATCATCATAATATACATGGAAAATGCATCATGTCAAAATGTCAAGCCTACTTAGGCATCGATACACAAATCTAAACAATATTCCTACATCAGTACGGCGCACCTAATGCATATCTTTAAATCAATCTCTTATATTTGAATATACACTAATTCATATAACCCTGTCAATGATTCAGATAGTAGTTAACCAAAGATTTCTAACAATCACACTGATGGGAGACATCTATGACTAACTTATTTTAGGATGGTATGATGCTTCTTAAAAGAAAAGTTATAGTTTTTTTTTGAACGAACAAAAAAAGTTATAGTTGCAACAAAGAAATATGGGATTGATAAAATATATTTGAGGAATTAAAGAAAAAATGTGATAACTGTCACACTATCACTACTTACATAAGTGAAAAACCGATGTGATATATCACAAGCATATAGTTTTCTTTAGCCTTCTAAAATAATTTCTTTGTAAATAGTGCAATATTTTATTTAACATGACCTAAGCCTATAATACTGTATCAGCTTAAGAATTCGAAGATGCTCAAGAATGTGGTTTTGATGATAGCAGATTTTCCTTAGGTACATGTATTCGAAGTGGAGATTGTATTCGTATAATGGGATTTGATAGGGATGCTTACACAAATAGAGCTACCTACACATGGGCAACGACAATAATCTTTCGCCCCTGATCTTGTTCAGTGAAATACCAAACCATTACCTAAGGCTCAAATGCGTTGCAATGGTCCATACAATAGGACACGAAACATGCAGCTGCAGTGCCTGTTTGGAGTTCCTCAGTATCGTTGTGCTACTAATGGTAATGAAATGTACGCTCATGTCACTAGTTATGTGCCTCATGGGGAGGCTAGCTACGCTCTCTCGTGTCACATTTGCACAACAAGCCAATAGCACCAATACGATCATATGAATGTACAACCACATGATTGCTCCTACTAACATTTAAAAATGAACTGCAATAAATAAAATTTTGATACAAAAATAATTCAGATACCTGAGGGATGCACCCAAGCTCAAGAAGAAGTGGGCCGAGGATGAAACCGCCACCAGATCCGAGAAGACCACCTACGGTACCACCGAGCAGACCGCAGAAGGCGCAGAAGATGAGCTGTGTAGGTGACCACTCGATAGAGGCCTCACAGACACACTCCCAGTTCCCGTTCATGCGTCGAGCACGACTCTCTCTGCACAGCTGCACGGCCTCCCACAGAAATACACTTGCCGCAACTGGGACCTAAATCGTTCAAGACACATAGTTAAATAGTATGAGATGAAAAAGGTTGCAATGCAAGCGCCTAATTTGTACGATGTGAAAGGTCTGGTGAAGGTTGGGATGTGCTCAAAAAGTAGACCTAACGAAGCTTTTTACATGTTCTGAAAAGACATACGTGGGTCCGTGGCAATGGTATTTGCTCAAACATAGACTGAACGATAACTTGAGAGGGTTACTGTGAGTCTGTGACAACTTAAGAGAAAGGGCAAGGCAGAATCTAACTGGATTAATTAAAAGCACTCTAACAGATCAAATATCAGTTTAGCTAAAATAGTAGCAGGTGGCAGAGTGATTTCTCACCTGCAGAATGTTGATCACCCAGTAGAAAGTGCTGCATGATTTTGAGTTATTCTGCATGGAAACGAGAACTTACAGCAGTCAGTCACAACTTTCAGCCAAAGGAGGCCAGGAAAGGCCTATGTGTAAAGATAGAATTGTCAATAAAAGGGGAGGAACCACGCTGGACCATGAGGTAGTAATAAACACTGACAAATAGACTCACATACGCACATGTGCTCAAGAATTATTGACCCATAACAGTCAGCATATGTAAACTCATGCAATGTGCATCGCTACTATACTTATGGAGAAAGGGCTACCAATCAATGTTCTTTTTTTGAGATGTCAATCAGTGGTAAGTGGTTAAAGGTTTTCGAATAGACAAGATTAAAAGTACAGAACTATGGCTGTGTCGCGTGTGAAAGATAAGAGACCTTGAGGACTTGCAGCACCACGAAACAAGACCAGATAGCCATTAGCACTAGGAAATTCTTCCACCTCAAATTGAACAAAAAAGTTTCCTGGAATAAAAGAAGCAGGTAATCAGTGATTAGGGTACATATGGACAAACCTTACTTTGGTTTTTATTGTTTTCTTGCATGTTCGGAGCATCTAACAACTTCCCTAAACCACGAATATATAAACAAAAAAAATCATTGAATGGACTTAATTAACATTCCTGAACAAATAATGCCATTGCTTCAAAAGGTGGGTCTAACAGTTCGTTCTTAATATATGATCAGATCGTAAGCACTGCTGTTGCTTAGCAAATCACAATATAAACCGACAGGTATTTGTGGCTTACAAGGGCAGACTTCTCCTTGGGCTGAGGATGAGACAGGAGGGGCTCTTCATAACTAGTGTCAAGAAACACTGCAGAAATTGAATCAGAACATGTTAAAATGAGAAAATGACTATTGACCCTAAGTACAGTTAACTTGGATGACTTTTTTTACCGTCGCTCGCGGCATAGGCAGACTTGGATTGCTCTTCTCGCTCCCGCGTCTCCATCTGCAATCATTCCCGCGAGGTGAACAAAAATGAGATTATCAATATACAGTAACTAGACAGAGAACAGGGCAAACGTGACAAGAACCAACCAGGATCCTGCTCTCCTCCCTCCACATGAGAATTCCTTTGTAGAACGACCGCGAGGAAGTACCTGCAAGGAATCGATCACACCAAACACACGTCCATCTCAGTGATCTCACAAGACACACAAAGGAGGACAGCACAAAAGTGTAAGGCTTGCTTAACAGCACATTTTGGCAGCATGCAAGCGCCAACACACAAACCTATGAAGAGGATTATGATGAGGACGGTGATGACCCAGTAGGGGAAGATGACGCTCAGCTCGACGCCGATGGTGATCCCGAGCATGAGCATGGGCTGGAAGAGCAGCGCGAGCTTGTAGTCGATGACGGGCGCCTCCTTGGTCGGGTGCGACACCTGCAGGTTGTACCACACCGACGACGCCGACGCCCCCATTATCATGCCTGCGCCCAAACCAAACGTGCAATCACGCGTCTCAGCAAATCGATCCCTCTCGGATGCATCGGCATCGGTAGGCGTTGGTGTGGGCGAGCGGGAGCTTACATTTGGAGAGCGCGGCGGCGGACTTAGTGTCGAATCCGACGACGAGGTTGAGCATGGGCACGAAGATGCCGCCGCCCCCGACGCCGCCGACGGTGCCGAAAGCCGAGCCGAGGAACCCGACGACGGTGGCCACCACCACCCGCCAGTTGAACTCGAGATCCTGAAAGTCACACCGATCCGAGGGGTCAGCACCAGGCAGAGCAACACGAGCGTGGGGTGGGGAGGCAAAAGAGCTAACGGCTTACGGGCCAGACGTGCGCCGAGCGCGAGGACAGGCGGAGGACGCCATTCGGTGCGTCGACGGCGACCGGCTCCGCGGAGGAGATGACGAAGCAGGCGAGGACCGCGGCGCAGGCGGCGCCGGCGGCGACGTAGGCGAGGAACCCCCGCGTGCTGCTCCTGTTGAGGGGCCCGTATAAGCCCGCGGCGGTGGAAGTGGCCGCCGCCGCCATGCAAACAGCGTGCGCTCTTTCAAACAGTAGTATATTGCTACTCTTGTCTCTGCTACACTAGGAGCGGGCGGAAATGCGGGGAGGAAATGGCGTGGGCTCGCCTCGGTCTCGGCCTCGCCTTTTATAGGCGGAGGAGGGGAAGTCGAAGAGGGACGCGGATGCGGATGAGATCGGGATGGAGGTCGAGGAGGGGGGAGGGAACTGAAGGAGGCCTATTTGGTAACGCCTCCCTTCGCGAGTCGTGAACGTGACTGGCCGCGACGGGGAGGGGAATACTACAAACATGGTGGAATATTTTTGGACTGGGCTCCGTTAACGTTACGTGGATGCATTATGCATGGCCTACCTGCTGCGTCCAGTCAATTTCTCGAGAGGTCCAGCTTGCAAAATCACCGCGCGGTAAATAAGGCCGCGTTGTTGTTACTGCTGGCTCAATGCACCAATGCAATGCATGCGTGGGTAGATTTATAAATGGACGGAAATTTGTTCAAAATAAAAAGGCCGTGGCTGTAAACTTGGAAAGTGGCAGATTTCATGCGTTTCCGTGCATGTTTTGCACCTTCTTTTGTAGAGTGAGGACAAAAGAAGAAGGCCATGACTGTAAAGGCATATACAATAATACATACAGTTGCTGTCTATAGTGGGAATTGAATATTAGGAGTCCACGAGAGAGTGGAGATGCCACACGTTGAACTATGTTGGTTGCACTATGTAACTATGTAAACGATTGGTATCATACACCTTCTTTATTTGTAGTAGGAGTATGTTATCTGGAAAAAAAATAGTATTATGACTATGGTCGACCCAGGGTAGATTTGCAAAAAAAATAAGAAATGAAGATATTGCACATGCGAATAAGCTAGTGCAAATTACTATTGGTGATTGGTGAGCACTGGCCTTGACTATTTTATGAAAATGATTGCCGTATACGGTACACTAACCTTGATTACTATACTGCAAATGAGCAATAGGTAGCCTTTGTCTTACTCCACTAGATAAAGAATCATTACACATGGTTTACATGAGGGCTACTCCTATTTTGTATGGGGGCATTTAGGTCAGTAGCATCGCAAAAAGCTGTAATTAGACTAAAAATCTAGAAAACAACACTCTAATAGAATATTTCATCACAATTTTTTCAAAAAGATACAATTGCCCCCTCTCCCTCAACTCCGGTGTCTCCTCTTAAGGTTTGGTTTTTTGTGTGTGTAAATTCTGCTATCCTTTGGACTAGTTTGGTCTTCTGAGAGGTTCTACGTCCTGTTGGGGTGGTTCATGTTTCAGGGTTATGCTTGTGTTGATCCTTTAGGCTTTGTGCTTTATGTGTTGACTAGTTTGCCTAGTCTTTTTTGTGTCTCCTCTTGAGGTCTCTTTTCCCCGGCTGTGCTGCGCCTCCTCTGTCCAAACCGACACCGCCACGACGCTCTAATGGAATATTCCATCAAAAATTCGTCATCACAGACGGTTTTCGAACTGTCTGTGAAAAAAGCTATCATAGGTGGTTCTTATTCAGAACCGTCTGTGATAGTTTTTCTACTGCAAAAAAAATCATTTTCAAAAAATTGCTTATGTTTTTTTATTAAAAAAAATATTTCACGACAGAACTGTGAGACGAGAGGCTGCTGTGGTAGGAGGCAGTGGGGAGCTTCTTATCCGGATCATCCGATGCTATCACCCAGATATGCACGCCAAATGTCACATAATCAGTGACGACAAGAAAAAAGAAGAGCGAAATCGCACCAGTAATCCGCAACCGCAGCCAGAAATCAAGACACATGCCTAGACCTAAACCCCGCTGACTTCAAAAACCAAGCAAAATTGAGGGGAAATGGAGCGCCACTCGAGGAGCACAGCACTGCACCGAGACCCGAGAGGTCTCTGGTTGGGTCTCGTAAGGGAGGAAGCGGAGAAAGAAAGAGAAAGAGAAGGGGGATGGATGAGGCGAGTAGGCGACGGACCTTGATGTCGTGGTCTCCACTGCCGGTGGCGAGGAGGCGGGGTGGAAGTCGAGGGTAAGCACTAGCTGCAGGTCGTGCCAGTTGATCTGCACCGTGTAGCCCCGCATGTCTATTCTTCTTCTCCCCCGTTCGCTCCTCATGACGAGCTCCACCTCCGCCGAGTGGCGGCCACCCAAGACGCAGAGCCTCGCCCAGTAGCGTCCGCCCGACTTCGGCTATAATATATAAGGACAGTGCAAAAATATTTTACCTCCCGCGCACGCGTTCAAAATTTTTTGAACTCCCGCTCTGCGAATCACAGAAGGTTTCATACAAAAGCGATGCAGTGATGACATATCCTGACGATTTTTATACGAATCATCTCGTGATAAGTATCTCATCACTGACGGTTTGTATTAAAACCGTCGACTCTGATTTACCGTGGCGGCCAATCTCTCTCGCTTTCTCTTGTGGCAGCCAATTCTCTCCGTGCCCTATCGTGGCACCCATCCTTCGCCGCGTCCTGTCGTGGCAGCCAATCTCTGCGCGCCCATCGTGGCACCCAATCCTCACCGTGGTAGGGCTTGGCCGCCACCAGAGGGCGCGCAGATAGGATGGGTGCCACGGTAGGGGCACGACAGAGGATGGGGTGCCACGGCAGAGGCACGACAGAGGATTGTGTGCCACGGCAGGGGTGCGACAGAGGATTGTGTGCCATGGCAGGGGCACGATAGAGGATTGGGTGCCACGGTAGGGGCGCGACAGAGGATTGGGTGCCACGGCAGGGGCGCGGCAGAGGATGGGGTACCACGGCAGGGGGCGGCAGAGGATGGGGTGCCACGGTAGGGGCACAGCAGAGGATTGTGTGCCACGGTAGGGGCACGACAGAGGATTGGCTGCCACGGCAGGGGCGCGGTAGAGGATTGGCTGCCACGGTAAAAAATCAGAGAGTAAGAAAAATTCCAAGCCATGGTAAAATTACAGAATAAGAGAAATTCTAAGCTATGATTTTCGGAGTCATCACAGACGGTTCTTAACAAAAACCGTCTGTGACATCTGCTATTATCACAGACGGTTCTATTTACAAACATGCGTGATAATTACGTATCCTGAGCGGTTCTTAAGGAACTGCTCGTGATATTCTAACACGATGGTTCCAAAGGAACCTCTCGTGATGAGGCGTCTAGTATAGCTTGTTTTGTAGTAGTGTCTCCCCCCAACTCCGGTGTCTCCTCTTGAGGTCTCTCTCTCCTCCGCTTGCGTGCGTGCCTCCTCCGTGCGTCTTGGCTGCCACTTGCCATTGTTTGGAGACCGACAACGATGGTGTGGACCGACAGTAACATCGTGCTTGGAGAGCGGCGGTGGCGGCAAGATAGCTCGAAGAAGTGCGGCTCGAGAAGAGAAGAGGAGAGAGAGGCGACTGTGAGACCGACAACGGCGTAGACCGGCGGTGGCGGTGACACGGCTCGGGGGAGGCGGCGCAGAGCGGCTGTGGCGGCGACATGGCTCGGGGAAGGCGGCACAGCTCAGCCGGAGAAGAGAAAGGGGGTCCAAGAGAGAGGGTAAAAACATCATTCTACTCTGCAGGTGTTATTTTCCTAATTTTTGGCTATTTGTGGTGTTATCAGGTAGTCAGCTACGAATGCAATGCCATTTCTCTAAATCCCAGCAATTGGGATGTTATTGACCTAATTTTCCCTATTTGGATTGTGTAGGTTTGTGTTTTGTTCCTTGCTCCTATCAAGGAAAGAAAGATTAGATGTGTTTAAGTAATTCGTGACTTGTAACGTCCGTTTCTCTTAAGTTCTTACCAAGTTTTCAAAATAAAAGTAACCATTTGGCTTTATTGAGAATCCAAAGCTTAACCTGATATTTTGAAAATTTGGAGAGTTTAACTTGAATTAATCAAACCTTAACTAAGCTCCTTGTTGGTGCTCTTTGCTGGTTGTGGCTCTCTGTTGTGTCTTTCTTGCCCTTGAACATTGTTGGTCCTCAAAGCCTCTCTGTGTGCCCCTGGTTTATCTCTTCTCTTCTAACTTTCTTTGTTGGTTTGAATCTCCTTGAGATCTAGATCTCTCTCTCTTATCTCCCCCTCTGTTCGGACCTCTCCCTTGCTTCAGGTTTTCCTGTTAAGGACCCAGCTCGGGTTTGTGTTTCAAAACCTCTTTGGTCTCTCAAAGCCACGCTTGCTCTGCTTCTTTTGGACCTCCCCGTGGACCTCTCCATGTTCTCTTGAAACCCCTGAGTTCTTTTGGGCGTCCCAAGTCCCTCTGGACTCCCCGTGCCCATATGGACCTCCTTGTATCCATATGGAACTCCTTTGGACCTTCTCTGCGTCCTTTAGGACCTCCCCTTGTTGAGATCTGGCCGTTAGGACCTCCTCTCTGGAGATCTTAACCGCACAGACCTCCCCTTGTTGAGATCTGGCCGTTAGGACCTCCTTGCTGGAGATCTTAACCACTCAGACCTCTCCTTGTTGAGATCTGGCCGTTAGGACCTCCTTGTTGGAGATCTTAACCGCTCAAACCTCCCCTTGTTGAGATCTGGCCGTTAGGACCTCCTTGCTGGAGATCTTAACCGCTCGACCTCCCTTGTTGAGATCGGCCGTTAGGACCTCCTTCTTTGGAGATCTTAACCGCTCGAGACCTCCCTTGTTGAGATCGTTAGGGCCGTTAGAGACCTCCTTGACCTCCCTTGTGGAGATCTTGACCTCCTTCTTTGGAGATCTTCCTTTGTTCAGACCTCCTTTGACCGACCGTTAGGACCTCCTCTCTGGAGATCTTAACCGCACATACCTCCCTTGTTGAGATCGGCCGTTAGGACCTCCTTTCGAGATCTTAACCGCTCGAGACCTCCCTTGGTTAGATCATGCGCTAGGACCTCCTCTTGGAGATCTTAGCCGTCCAGGTCCTTCCTTCGTTGGATCTAAAGGTCCCGACCTCCTTAGCGCTTGGACCCATCTTTGGCTCCTGTGGCTGTATCGCTTGAGGCTTTACCTTCATCACCTTAGGACCGTTTGATGCTGTTCGGATGGCCCGATCCTAAGGGAACGTTCGCTTGGTCCGAACGTCCCCTTTCCCTCCTAGCCGTCCGATTTAAATCAGACGGCCTAGTCTCGTTGGTCTGTTCGCTCGGTCCGAACGGCCCCATTGTTTTGCGCCATCCGATCTTGATCTGACGGCTCAACTGTGAGGTAACGTTTGGATGGTCCGAACGTTCCTTTCCTTTCTGGACCGCCCGATTCTAATCGAGCGGCTCGGCCTTCTTTTAGCGTTTTCCTTTGTTCCCGTGACCTCTTCTGGTGTTTTTGCAAGGACCACCCTCGATCCTTCTTGGTCTTTTGTAAAGACCACCCTCCTAACCCAGAGTATCCCTGTTGGTCAGGACCTCCCTGCACCCTTTGATCTGGACCGTTAAGGTCCTCCCCTTTGAGATCTTGACCCTTAGACCTCCCTTGAGAAGATCTGAGTGTCAGGACCTCCTCTTGAGTCCTTGGACCTCCCCTCCAGGACCTCCCCCTTGAGCGTTTTGGACCTCCTGTCCAGGACCTCCCTATGGTCTTTTGCGGGGGCGACCCTTGCGGTGGGGCCACCTCTTTGACCAGTGGTGCACCCTTTTGACTGGCCCCACTTGCCAGCCTCTCTCAACCTTGCTATTATTGCTCTTGCCTCAGAACTCTGTACGCATTTAATAGGTGTCGGGTCACATTAAATGCAGTCACATCTGGGGTACCTTATTTCAATTCTTTTAGGGCAAGCCCTGCCCTAGCTGCCCCGATTGCCAACACGTCATTGAGCCTCCTCCTGGTGCACTCTACCAACTCTGGCTATATATAGCCAGGGCAGGTTTTCATTTGCCACCTTTGGTTCATTTCTTGTTTCCTTGCCTCCTCTGCCTGGTTTCCTCCTTGCGCAAGACCTCCCCAGGAGCTCGTTGAAATTTGTCTTGAGCTTCTTGGTTTTCCTTTCTTGCTGAGTTGGTTTGTGTTCCTTTGAGTCTTTTGAAGTTCTTTGGCCTAGTGTGGTTTTGCTTATTTGGTTTTTGCGAACGTGTAGATCACGAGTTCGAGGAGTTCTTGGATCCAGCCCTCTCTACCGAAGGTTCTCCACTGCTTGACCAAGGCAAGCCACAGACCTCCTGTTGATCATGTTGAACCCAGCTTTACAAATGTATTTTGGTTTTACTTTATCATGCATGGCTATCTTTATAAGAAAATGTTTGGGCTGTAGTTACTTTCCCTGCTTGTTTTTATGCCTCCCTCATAACTTGCTCAAGTCATGTTGTCATGTTCACCTTGTGAGCCTTAGGTTGGGTTTTTGTTGGTATTCCTTGTTATTTGCCAACATGGGGCCGTAGGTTATGTATTGCTTCGCCCTAGAAAACGTGGGACTGTGAATCATGCTTCATCAATTAATAATCTTGACTAATGACTTATAGAATTTGTGGTTGGTGCCACTGTCCAGCAGTTATGGCAGGATGCCTAAGTTGTGTTGACCGTGGTGTGAGACCACTTTGTTAAAAATTATTGTGCCAAGACTGGGTGGTCTTTTGGCAAGGGTAAATACAAATTGTTTTGCTGAGGCAAGAAGGTAGGGAGTGAGTAGTGGGTGCTATGCACATCTGGGTTTGAGGAAGTCTTGCCTTAGCACAATTAAGGACTTAACTTTGCGTTCTGTTGATCTGGGCCAATCAGTGCAACCACAAGATCACTTATGGGAGTGGTCTGGGCTGAATAATTAGCAATGGGTTGGCTTGGAGCTGTTGTGGTTGAGCGTGTGATTCGTTGGCGCAAGAGGGGGCACCCCATAACCCTGCGGACTTCTAGACCAAAGGGGGGGATTGCGAAACCTTAGCGGGCGACTCAGAGGCAGTTCAAAGATTTGTAAAGGCCTTGCTGGCGCTCTCTAGGCCTTTCACCATTGGAAGTGAGCAAGGGTGGCCGGAACCGATCCGCTAGAGAGATCGTGGATTGTGGGCAAAGTTGTACACCTCTGCGAGTGTAAGATCTATTCGAATAGCCAAGTCCTTGGTCATGGACATGCTCGATGAAAATGGTGCAAGGGTAGTGGTTTCAAAGTTTATGCCATTGGACACTTCAATGAGATGCCTTGGCTTTGCCTCGAAGAGACCTTGGCGGCTCGGAGGGTCAGGGTTGGCTCGGGTAGTGGTCCAAGGGTTGGTTCGGACCTCTGTAGTGGGTGCTCTAGAGTGGTTTTATGGGTGAGGACCTGGTCATGGGTGTGACCAGACCTCCCCCATTTGGTTGCGGCTGTGAGTTGGTGCTCACACCACCTTTTTCAAAAAAAAACAAATGTATTATGTACTATTGCTTTAACTTGCTGCTTTCCAATCTATCTATGCTATTGTTATCAAAACTTGGCTTTGTGCAAACTAACCCTACAGCTCTCAATTGGTAAGCCCCCGCATGAATATTATTGCATTGTTGTTCTCTGTGTCTTGCTGAGTACATTCAAAGTACTCATGGCTTTAAGCCCTGTGTCAAAGCAGATTTTGAAGATGATCAAGTGCAGGGCAATGCAGACCTCTTTGAGGAGGAGTTCTTCGACGACCCAGCTGCCTAGGACGTCCTCCACCCGACAGCCTGTGGGGCTTGTTGGATGGCTGCTGCGTGCTTTTGGTGTTGGGGCTTTAGAGCTCCTTGTTGCCAGTTGTAAGTCCTTGTGATTTTGTAAGCCCTTGGTGGCAGACCTCTTGTTAACAAGCTTGACCATAAGGTCCTGTTCTATGTTAAGTTTAATTTGTCTGCTTCATCTTTGTTTGACCTCGTGGATGTGATATTAGCTTGTGTTCTTGTGTGAGCTAGCTTCTGTTGTCCTGGGACTAGCTCGGATACACAGGGGCAGGACCTCCAGGAGGTCCTACGGGACTTAGCCTGGGAGGTCCTGTCGGACCTCTCTGTGATACGCGCTGAGGTGCAACCGTGGCTGTTGGCCAAGACCTCCAGGAGGTCTTGAAGACCTCCTGGGAGGTCCTGGTGGACCTCCTCGGGATGCATTAAGCGGTGTTACCGCTTCGGTGGGGCAGTACCGTAGCTCAAAAAAAAAAGAGGTCCTCCCGGACCTTTGCTATATCACAGGGTGGGTCGTCACATGACTGGAGTCTACAAAACATTTCCTTGAGGTTATAACGACTGTGTAACACAACTATTGGTGACTTCTTGGCTTGTTTCCATTACAACATCTCCTGTGCTCCACACTAGAGGGCGCTTAGGGTAGTTTCTCTAATTGGTAAAACAATGAAACTTAGGACATGTACAAACTATCACAGACGATTATCTAAGCACATGTAATTCTAGTTTCTATTGATAGAAAGAGAGGATGAATCGTCTGTGAATTATCACAGACGATTCTATTTACAAACTGTCTGTGATAATTACGTATCACAGACGGTTCTTAAGGAACCGTCTGTGATAACTACAACACAGATGGTTCCAAAGGAACCTTCTATGATGAGGCGTCTAGTATAGCTTGTTTTGTAGTAGTGTCTCCCCCAACTCCGGTGTCTCCTCTTGAGGTCTCTCTCCCCCTCCCGCCTACGCTGTGCCTCCTCCGGCCGTGCCGACACTGCCACGGCGTTGTTTGGAGACCGACAGCGACGGTGTGGACCGACAGTAACATCATGCTTGGAGAGCGGCGGTGGCGGCAGCATAGCTCAGGAGAAGCGGCGCGGCTCGACCGGAGAAGAGGGAGAGAGAGCGGCATCGCTTGAGCCGAGCAATGGCCTTGAGCCGTGATGGCGGCGACATGGCTCGAGGCGGCCTGAGCCGTGATGGCGGCGACATGGCTCGGGAAGGCAAGCCTGGCTCGGTAGGAGAAGAGAGGGGGGGGTTCAAGAGAGAGGGTAAAAACGTCATTCTACTCTGCGGGTGTTATTTTCCTAATTTTTGGCTATTTGTGGTGTTATCAGGTAGTCAGCTACGAATGTAATGTCATTTCTCTAAATCCCGGCAATTGGGATGTTATTGACCTAATTTTCCCTATTTGGATTGTGTAGGTTTGTGTTTTGTGCCTTGCTCCTATCAAGGAAAAAAAGATTAGATGTGTTTATGTAATTCATGACTAAGTCTACAAAACATTTCCTTGAGGTTATAACGACTGTGTAACACAACTATTGGTGACTTCTTGGCTTGTTTCCATTACAACATCTCCTGTGCTCCACACTAGAGGGCGCTTAGGTTAGTTTCTCTAATTGGTAAAACAATGAAACTTAGGGCATGTACAACACAGTTAGTGCGAAATGCAGCTTTGCTTTAAGCAAAAATAGCCTCTGGAATCAGTGTCAGTGACGTTTGACGTTTGCCATTAGATTGATCTTTGGGCCAAAATGCAGAAGTAGGCAGATCAGGAATCACTGGTTAGGGGCGCTAGAGTGCTAGGGCATGTGGCGATGGAGATTTTTTGAGCAAGAAGGAGATGGACGTTGTGGATCAAGAAGCCGAAGGCCGGGATTGATCATGGTGGTAGTTAGTCTTTGTTAGTTTCTAGTACCTCTTTGTTGTTTGCTGGCAGTTTATTTCACCGGTTGTAATCGCAGTATTCGAGCTTCGCTTGATGTTTTGGGTTGTATCTACTGGTTACTTCCTTTATGTTCTTCTAGTTTGTTAAGCGAACTCTTGTAATTCTAGTTTCTATTAATAGAAAGAGAGGATGCCTTTTATAAAAAAAAATTGCTACACAGTTACTTAGCAAAAGAAAACTGTTTCTATAGGGCAGTTAAATGTGCTTATTTTGTACATCGACGTTTGAGTAGGCACTAGTGGTTATGCATACAACTTCTAATATAGGTAATACAATTATCTAAGCACATGCAAAGAGGTGCCTGCATTAGAGAAGGTGACTCTTACAAGGATGTTTAATGATGTGGCTATATTATTTTTTTTCAAGCACTCATGTAGAGTTATCTTGCATTGTACATGCTCTTTCTTTTTTTTAATGATTTAATCCATTTAAAAAAATATTTTAAAGATAACATTTTCTTAACTTTATTTTCAATTCTGACCCCTTTTGGTCACGCTACAATGCGCGGCATGACAAAAACACTATATCACACCACGTACCACGGCGTGACAGAGCTTCCACGATGACAAAAACACTTTGTCACGTCACGTACCACGGCATGGTCAAAGCTGCCAGCGTACGTCCGTTTTTGGGGCTAAGTCCTGTCACGCCAATAGGGGTGGCGTAACAGCACTTGTTTGTCACACCGAAGTCCGTAGCGTGACAACGTATTTTTGCCATGCTACGTGTTGTGGCGTGTCTAAAGAGGTCAGAAGTGGAAATAAAGTTAAGAGGAGATTATCTTTAAAATATTTTAAAACATAAATTAAATCATAAAAAAGTAGTCTAGCACCATGGTCCAAGAGAATAGTGCCACCACCGGCGGCTCAACCCCTACGCACACAGTGAAGGGGATCACCCTAGAGCCGTCAAAGGGGTTCAGGCCGAGCCCGGCTGGGTCCAGCCCCCCTCGGTCCATGCGAGGGGGTCCATCACCACAGACCCCTTGCATTTGCGTATAACGAAGGGGGATCGGCTCGTCCGGCGAAGGGTATCAAGATGGCTGAAGACCGAAGGGTGACTAACCACACACTTAACAAGTTCAGTCCCTCTCATGTCCCAAACCTAGGAGGCTAGGAGTAGGAGATCCTCCAGTCAAAAGTGCTGCATGGATAGAAAAAACATTCGGTAACAGTCGAGGACAGCCGCCAGTAGGTGGCCAGTAGGCGGTAGGGAAGAGGCGTGTATAGGAGTCCAGCATGCATATAGGCACGAGCGGCACGAGCTGGCTTAACAAACACAAACAGAACACATGCATCTAAATTAAAGCTTTTGTGTCACCTTGTGAGTCTCCACTCTTATCATGTCACTTTTTAAAATCAGCAGTACCACGGACGAATTACGTTGATCTCAGGAAATAAGAGGCGGACGACGTTGATTTGTCCTCCGAACGTTTGTTTGCCGTGTGATTCATTAGAATGGGGGTTCAGAGTATTGATCGCGTCATTTTTTCCCTCGTGATTCTAGCTAGCTAGGTCGATGCTTCTAAGGGGAAAAAAAGATATTGCTACCCTCCGTGAGTGCTTCACTACAGTACTACACCAACACACCCATCTCCAGGTAGCATCAAGGGCGGAACTAGAACGGATTTGACTAGGATTCACTACTTCACTATGCATATAGCAACATGTGAATTTTTCAAGCAATATTGTACTAAATAATAACATGTGCGCCTATTTTTAACATCAATAATTCGACATAACTGACAGCAATGTACAATGATAAAGAAGTAACCATCAATATGCTTACTATTGGTGCTCGTTTTTTATGCTTTACTCGCCCCATATTATTATCATTTACAGCGGTATTTGTGCTAAATTGTGCCATTTGGCAACTAACCCTAACGAAATTTGGAGATATATTGTATTTCACTTTTTTCGTAGGAAATTGGCTAAAAAGAGTCGATAAAGAGCTTCCTTTGGAAATGTGCAAAAATCAACTTCATCAAATGATAAAATTGGAGGTTACCATGACATCTGCCTAGTTGACATATAATATTTGCTCCAATCAGAGGTCAGACATAAAAGTTATGAAGGCCGGAAGTTGTCGGAGCCCGGTGTGCCAGGCCCTTGTGTCGCTCGGTGCTGGGCTTGCGCCAACCGGGTCTTTGGGCCTCGAGACACCCTTTTCGGCCCAAATTGCTTTGATCAGTTTATTTGATGCTTATGATATTTTATTGCTTTGATCAGTCCATTTGACATTGCATTATTTTATTGATTTCCGTAATCAACTTATTAGTTACTAGATTGAAACATGGTATTTGGATTTAGTCAATTGATATATATCAGTAGTGTAGAGCTTGCTACGCTTAGATTAGTCTTATCATGTGACAGGTGAACCGATGAAAATATAGTATTATCTGAAGGGTGAGAGTGATTTTAGCTTAGTACCAATTCATAGTATACTTGTTGATTTACGCGTAAGTGAACCTAGTCCAAGAAAAGATATAGTTAGTCTTGGTAGAACCTTAGTGATTTCTATTATCTTGTAATTTAGTTGTTTAGATTAATTCTTTCATACAACGGTCTTGTTAGTAGTAATTGTCAGCCTTAGGTGTAATCCCAATTGTTCCCTGATATCGATAACCCTGGATACTGTTAGTAGAATGACAAAAAAAATAAGTAGTTAAGTAAATAAATTACCTTTTAGTACTTACGTTCTTTCAAGTTAATGAAGCGATGAACCACAGCATCATTAGCGATGAACCTAGTCCGCGTACCCGCGTCGCCGCGTGGAACAACTCCGGGGTGCACAGTTTTTGGGCTGGGGGTGCACATGTGATATATATAAATTGATCCTCGCTAAAAAAATTTTGAACCCGGTGTCCTGTGAAACCGGGTGATTACATGTGGTTCCGCCCATGGGTAGCACCATCCATTCCTTATCTTTTCTACTTCTATGTCTCTCTCTCGCCAGTCATCAGACCAGAGAAGCCACGCGACTCTGCTAGACAAACCCCACCCCTGCTCCACTCCTATTCTTGCCCCCAGCATCCCATCTTCCTCCACCGGTCGTCGATCCGAGATCACTGCCGCTCGCTCTCAATAACGGTCGTCCGCGGTGGCTGGTGCTCACACAGAGGTCTTTCCTTCCAAGAGCGACCGAAGCTCACCGGGCCTATTATCTCCTAGGGGGAGCTCGTCGGAGCTGGTGAGGGCAAGGCTAGAGAAGACAGGCCACGAACAGTGTGCGGAGGATAACGCAATCGGAGCCGGTGAGGCAGTGTGTTGGACTAGCCTCGCCTTGCTAGACTCGAGCCCGCCGGTGGATGGGGTTGTGGTGTGGGTCGGCCTCGTCCCTCTCCTCCTCTATGGTCATCTCAAATGTTGACACATGTAAGTCAAGTTGTTGCAGTAGTGTTTTTTAAATGTTGCAGCACAAGACATCAAATGTTGCAGATGTTTCAATGATTTTTTTGTTGTTGCAACAATGTTTTTTTTTGCAATAGGTTCTTGTATTTGTTGCCCTAATAGTTCAAATTTGTTGCACATCTTTTTTTTTGTTGATTTCATGTTTGTTGCATCCGAGCAAAGATTTGTTGCAACTCTAGGAGCTAATTGTTGTGTTTCTGATAGTTATTTGTTGCACCAGATCGTACTAGTTGTCTCATTCTCATCCATTCACCTACCAAGATGACGCCTTCGAATCCCCATCCTCACATCCCGGCTCCTCCCCCTCCATGGCTCGCCAGTCTTTGGTGGCTAGAGCCAGACGCCATCGCAGCCATGCTACTCCTGCTCCTCTCTCTCTCTAGACCAGCAATGGTAAGGTGTTGCATCGGCGTGGTGGCTGGTGGCCGGAGTAGTGGCAGACCCAGGATTTTTAGGATGGGTGTTCGGACTTCGGAGCTAGGTTATCCAGATATGCCGATACCAATACGTCGATACCATGAAATGTCATTTCCCCAAAAACACTGATACGACGATACGCGTATATATAACAAAATACAAAAAAAATAGAAATTAATGATTTCATATGAGGAATTGGGTGATATAAGGCAAGCATAGTGATATGAATTATACAGCAAATTATAGATATCAATGACAATTGAGGAGGTTGAAACTAGGAATAGAGCTATTTTTGCTCCAAGCTTCTTATTTTTCTAAGTTATGCTGTTGTTGCAACGTGCGGCTAAGACTTGTGCTTGATGCTTGACCATTGTTGTTTTCTTTATTTATTTTTTGTTCTGGGTTGTACCAGCTATACCGCTAAATCATATTTTTTTTTCCTTTAATAGTGATCGATAGATGCTATGTCTTCTTTTTCAAAAAAAAAAAAACTTAAGCTTGGTCTTGGTCGTCGTTGTTTTCTCACTTTTTTCTGTTCCAGGTTATAGTAGCTAGACTGCTAAAACTTATTTTCTTCCTCTAATAGTGATCAGTAGAGCTCCTGCCTTTTTTTCATTTTTTTTCCCCATCAGTAAGAACCCAATCTAAGAATGTTCCTTTCATAGAGCAACAATTATCATGTAAACATATGTAACAAGGGCTCAACTATCTGTTCATTTCCTAAAGCAAAGATTGTATATTTATACAACATTCATTGGAAAAAACCAAGAAAGCAGGGGAAGAAGCTTAGACTCCATAAAGAACCGGAGCTGGAGCGGAGCAGAGCCAGTGAAAAGAATTGGAGTTTGCAGAACACACCTAGATCTGGAAAGAGGACGATGACGGTGAGCTGGATATACTGCTCACTTCCCGCCGCCACGCTCCCTCCTGGCCATCGTGTTGCTCCCTTGGTGTCGTCCGCTCCCTTCCTCCCTGTTTATCGCGCTACCACCCACTTACTCGCGTCGCATCTCTGTTCGTCCGCACAGGTGCACTGCCGCACGCTCGCCCTGTGCTACCTCACGCCTGCTTGCCGTCGTGTCGTAGCATCGTGTCCACCGATCGTCGCTCTCCTTCGTAGCCCATGCCTCCACTTGTTCGCCACTTGGAGGCCGGAGAGAATAGAGGTTAGGGTTTGGTGGGCTAAAGTAGGAGGAAAATAAGCCTAATGTGTTACATAGGGAATGCGAGCTAAATTCATTTGCGGATACAAATATATAGTCTTGACCTAAGTAATAATATATACATCTAATATACATATTATAACAGATATTTTGAAGAAAAAATAGGTGTTCGTTTGAACACCTATGATCTCAAAAGGGTCTACCCATGGGTCTGAGGAGGAAGGCCACTTCCGCAGTGTCCTCCTCCTCCTGTACTGCCCTCGTCGAACGACGGGTTGGATGAGAGGGGAGGAGTGCCCAATGGAAGCGTTGCGTGAGTGTGATGGTTTTATTTTTACGCTACTGTGGATGACATTGGATTGTTGGGACTTGATAGCGCGTTGGTTTTCGAAGATGAACATTGAGAAGGAGCGTACGTCCGGCCGCTAGCGTCGCTGCCAATGAAATATGATTCTGTGTTGCGGAGAGTACGTAGATGGAACTGGAATGAGACTAGTTTCGGAATCCTCGTCAAACTGGACCCTCAAAAGACTAAAGAGTAAGGTCACAGCTGGCTGGCTGCAGAACACAACACAGCACGTTCTCGTCTGACATGAGTTGAGCCAGGTGGTGTCGATATGTATCGGTATATTCAAAAAATTAAAAAAGTATATAGGTAACAGGGTTAAGCACATATCTATTGAACAAAATTTAAAATTTGTACATAGAGTGCGTACCTCTATTGTAAGTTTTCTAGCTCCACCACTGCTGAGTTAGGTGCTAACTAGTAGAATATTACCATTCTGATGTGATCGAAATAGCAAAAGGACTAGCTGGTAGTAGTTACTGCTAGGTTAGTGCTAAAATGGTCCACACTGCGCACAGCATCGGTCGTCCAACGATAAGGCGTGGCTGAAATCACGGGCTATCAGTTGGTGAATCATAAGTAGGATGTTCTACCAATCTCCAAGAGCAAAACAAAATGTCAAGTGTTTGTCATTAGTACTCAAAACAGTCAATGATATCGTATTCTGTTTCAATCATGCATTCATGAATCGATTTCTATCATGGATTTGGTTGTTTAATGCGAGAGATCATATTCGACTTTCCCTCTTGCAGCTATCTGTATCTGGCCTGGCCGTGGATGGAAGTCGACGTTCGCACCCGTCCTGACTCCTGAGTCCCGCCGCTGTCCACATCCCCGGACAGAGTGGATGGCCGGGTGCCACCTCGCGCTCATCATCCGATGTATTTAAGCGCAAATATTGCTACCAATTTTTACCGACCGTATAAAATCCGTATTATTCGTATTCGATAAAAATATATACATATTTTATTGCAGTATGACTAATTAGTTAGATGAATATTTTTAGTTTAATATGAATTCATGTTTTTAGATGAAATAGATAAACTAGAATGATTAGGTGTGTTATGTATGAGAATAAAGTATCATAAATATCTTGCAATTATGTAAGTTACGAGGATATCCGAATCCGACCGAATTGAGTATGTATTTGATTCGTATTCGTTATAACATTCGATTTGTATTCGACAATATTCGAATTCGTATTCGTTTAGAAAATATGAATACGAATACAAAAAGACCACTATTCGATTCGTATTCGATCTGTTGACACCCCTACACTAGTTAGTACTACTCCACTATATATATCCTCTTTAACAATCGTTGTACGTAAGGACGTGACTAGCGCTTTCGCCAGCGCCGTACACTACGATGCGCCATTCGATCTAGCGCGATGATGCTTAGCCGTACGATCTCACACGTTTTCACTCCTCCTCCTAACACAATCTTGCAACATCACACGCACCCCGACAGCAACAAAATCCCCCATAACTCCTTCGCCAGATCTCGCTCGTCGCCCAAACGCGTTTTCGCTTTCCTCCTGACACAAAGCTTGCAACATCATGCGCCTCCGACATCAACAAATCCCCCATAAACTCCTCCACCCGATCTCACGCTTTCGCTTCCAAGCTTGCAACATCACGTGCCCCCCGACAGCAACAAACCCCCCATAACTCCTCCGCCCGATCTCGCTCGTCGGGCGAGTTCTTCGAACTCATCCACGCAATTCGAAATATCCCAAACTCGTCCCAATGTCTCATCTGATCTGTAAACTCGAATTCCCACCACCAAATCATCATTTCGCGAGGCCTCCGCCCCCCATCTTCGCCTCAGATCAGTCCAATCTCGAGCCCCAACAATCTGTTGCTGAACTGATGGCCATCAACACGGCGAGTACCTTGAGTAGAAACCATGTAACACATCAGGAACTCCCGCTGATGGATCCCGTTGCAAATTCATCAGTCGATTTTGGCCATCCGAGCTGCGAGGTCTCATTACTAGTATGTACTAGCCCTACTAGACCTTTGTTAGCATGAATGACATATGAAAACAGAGCAAGTGTTTGTTGCAACATACATGCACATTGTTGTAGTTGGTGTTTGCCCCCCTCCCCTCGAAATTTTCGTTGTTGACATTGTACTCACGCAACACTGTCATCATGTGCCTTTTCTACCGAACCAATTGACTTTAGCTACTCATGACTCTTTGTGAGTTCTGTTGGGGGTGTCTGGGAGAATGTGGATCCATGGATGTCGTGAAACATTTGGAAGTCACCTTTGCAAAAAATGTTGTATAAAAAAAGATGTTTCATGATAATCTAGAACAAATTGTTGTAATAATTGACTGCAACAATTTGTTTGTGTGGATGCAACATATTATGGTGATGAGTGCAACACATGGTTATAGTTGCAACATTGTGGACCCATGTCTGCAACATATTATAATATTACATGCAACAACTTGAGATGCTAGTACAACAAAAATTACAAAATGTTGCAACTTTTTTGTTCAGGTAGTTGCAGATCTCGGTGCTGACCAAGGTGTATCACTAAAAATTAGAGATGATGATGATTACACTATGGTGGATGTTGGGGGTGAAGAATGTGGTGATCAGGATGAAGATGTTGTGTGCTCTCAACCAATTATGTCTTATGTTGGAATGATATTTGACACTCTTGAAGAGGTTAAGAAAGTGTACAATGATTATGCATACAAACTTGGTTTTAGCATAAGGATAGCGTACTCAAGAATCAGCAAGGTGACGAATCAGATCATTAGGAGAGAATTTGAGTGCTCACATGCAAGAAAGCCGGTAGGAGATGGCGAAAACTCTGCAAGCAATTCAGTAGGCAGCTCTGCAAATGAGGTCCCGAAACATTTGAGAGGCAGGAAGAATGATGTTTATGTAGTCAACACTATTGGTGCGAGAAAACATAACAGAATGACAAAGTTTGGTTGCAAGGCACACATGGTAGTAGGGCTGAGGGATGGCAAATGTCAAGTTATTGTTATGCAAGAGGAGCACACCTATCCAGTGGTGAAACGTGTTGCGAGGAGAAGGTTCTACAGGTCACACCGCCGCATCTCTTGGGGGGATTTTGAGTTCTTGAAGACTTTGCACCATAGGAACATCTCTAAATCACACATAATGGTGTTGCTTGGTGACGTGCATGGTGGGATTTGTAACCTCACTTTCACGAAGATAGATGTTTGCAACTTAAGGACAAATCTGAGGCAATAGCTTACTTTCCGGGGTATGGCTATCACCATCGAGTATTTCCAAAAGATACAAGCTGAGAGCCCCTCATTTTTCTATGTAGTCAGACTGGATGAAAGTCAAGCTGTTAGAGTTTTGTTTTGGGTAGATGGACAAATCAGAGCACTATACCAGAGTTTCTGGGATTGTGTCTTACTTGACACAACGTTTATGACTAACCACTACGATATGCCATTTGCACCATTTGTTGGGATAAACAATCACACGCAAACCATCTTACTTGGATGTGCACTTCTCCCTAATGAAACGACTGAAATATTTGTGTGGTTGTTGGAAACCTAAAAGCTAGCAATGAATGGGCAGCCTCCAATCTGTATAATGACAGATCAAGATAGAGCGATGAAAGCAGCGATAGCTCAGGTGTTCTCGGATGCCATCCACAAATGTTGCAAATGGCACATAATGCAAAAAGCTTGGGAGAAGCTTGCAAGGTTGATCTCAATAAACATGGATTCTCTGATGATCTGCATACATGTGTGAATTTATCTGAAATTGTTGAGGAATTTGAGAGTTTATGGCAGGGGATGCTGCATAAATACAGCTTGCATGACAATCAGCACTTGCAGACCATGTGGAACTCGAAGCACACATGGGCCCCGGCGTATTTCAGGAAAAATTTCTTCCCCTTTACTAGCACGACTGGCAGATCTGAAGGGTTGAATGCAATCTTCAATAAACTCATTCACCCTCAAGACTTGGTTTGGACATTCGTTAATCAGTACGAATACATCATGTATACTAGACTTGACAGAGAAGATGGTGATGGCTTCAAAGGTGAAAAAATCCACCAATATGGTCCAAATGCCTTTTCTTACTAGTTAACACTTGCAACATACTGTGTTACATGACTGCAATAATTTAATTGGGAACCTCATTTTTTTGATAGGTACAATTTGGAGAATGAAGCATCGAAATTCTACACAAGAAGTGTATTCTACAAGTTCCAGGAGCAATTGATGCAGACAACATCTTATAGTTACACTATACTTAAGGGGCATGATCAAGTATTTGTACTAACTGTGCCGAGTATGAACCCCCCAAAGCCTTCAGAGTTTCAGTTCATAAAGATACTTATACATATTTGTGTAGCTGCAACATGTTTGAGATGGACAAGCTTCTATGTGCACACATCCTAAAAGTGATGACGCATCTCAATTTGTAACAAATACCTCAGCAGTACTTGCTAAAAAGATGGTATGAGCAAGCAACTCAAAAGATACAGGAGCATCTTTCAGGTCAAGCCCCATCCTTTGGAGTACCCGCAACAAACAAGTTAATGTATAACTCGCTATGCAGAAAAATGATAGATCTAGCATCTGATGCATGTTTGAATGAAGAAACATACAAAATCGTATCAGATACTATCAGTAGCCTATCAGTGTTGGTTGCTGCAACAAGCGATCCAGCTAATCCTTAACAAGGTGAGGCAGGAAATTCTACTTCCGGGTTGGTGTGAAACCCAACAAGGTCTGCGCGCAAAGGGCGGCCAACAGAGAAATCGCAGCGAAAGAAACCACCCATCGAGAAGGCAACTGATAAGAATAAAAACAAAAGGCAAAGATCCATTGTTCAAACTGCAATGAGGATACCCACAATGTGCAAAAGTGTCGTTACTTGGAGCTCGCCAAGATTCGTGATTCCTTTTTGACAGATAAAGCATATCATGATACAGAGTTAAATTTGTAGGTTTACTGATGCATTCACCTACTGTAAACCCTTGGCTTAAAACATTACTCATGCAACACTGTCACCAGGTGACTTTTTCTACTGAACCAATTATTTTTAACTACTCCTGACTCTTTGTGAGTTTTGTTGGGGTGTATAGGAGAATGTGGATCCCTTGATGTCATGGAACATTTGGACCTTTTGGAAATCACCTGTGATGTTTTGCAAAAATATTGTATAAAAAGTTGTTTCATGATAACCTGGAATAATAATTGATTGCAATAATTTGTTTGTGTGGATGTAACATATTATGGTGATGTGTGAGTGATACTATTTGCAACATTACGTGGTATAGTGAAAAAAAGTAGTGAAAAAAATATTGCAACATTGTGAACCAATGTCTACAACATATTTTGATATTACATGCAACATAGGGATGAAAGCACAAAAAGCCAACAAACAGTTGGTGATAAGAGTTTTGCAACAACACAAGCAAATATCTGTTTGATAGACAAACATGGTAGCCAGAAAAAAGAGTGGTACAACAAGAATTCCTTGTTGCCATATTCAAAGCACATCATTGGTTCGCATAGTTTTCAGATACCCGAAAAAAAGATACCACTTGCAACAAAAAAAGAGTGAACATTTTTATGATGTTTGGTATCAAAAAAATGTTTGTATGGATTGTTTTGTTTGTATAAAAAAAATCTGGATTGCTTTGTTGTAATACTTGACTGCAACAATTTGTTTGTATGGCTGCAACATATTATGATAATGTGTGCAACATGTTGTTCTCTTGTTGCTTGCATTGTTGTTGGTGCAACATATGGTGATAAGAGTTGCAACAACATTAAACCATACTTGTAATATTTATAGTAATTGCTTCCAACATGGGCTGATAATCATAGCTAGTACAACCAGAATTTCTTATTGCTATAGTCAAAATATAGCGTCGGTTCACATATTGACGAGGATTACATCTCTAAATATTACTTTAATATTTAATTAAAGACTGCACGTCCTTCGTGGTCATAACCCCTAAGGCTAATGACCCCCTGGTCGTGAGGATATTATGTCATACATGGACTATTCAATACTTTCTCGATCAAGTGTCGGATAACTTCACGTGGTCGAACTCTTCGACCACTAGTGGCATGGCCATGCACTTTCTTTATCCGACCACATCGAGGGGCCCAAAGACATCTCTCCTATTATGTTAGGAGGGGCAAATATCATATCCGACCAGTTACATTCCTTCGCATGTTTCATAGCATACCTGAAAGCTACCTTTATAACTACCTAGTTACGGAGTAGCGTTTGGCAATCCCTAAGTCACTACTATACATGTAGTAAACCATGCTGATCTCAGGTCTAAGAAATATACATCATCATTGCTTGAGACCAACTGATGACACATAAAATCATAACAATGTCAACAGTGTCTCAAGGTGGGTCAATCCAACCCCATGTTCTCTAACATGTGTTCACATTATTTATTCGATATCCCTATATCCATGACCGGTGAAATATTGTCATCAACCAATACATGTACTGGTTGATAAGTCACTAGTATTCCGACCAGTGACATCCGACCAAGGATACTTTTATAATGACATCATACAAGTTAAAAGAGCTTCACCAACAAGTCACATACTTGTTAATCTTTATAACCGATGATTCATTCAAGGAACAGAATAACATTTATTTAATAACTCAAAAATATAGACGTGATACAATCATCTCTATGATTGCCTCTAGGGCATATCACCAAGACAACCTACCGGTCGGATTAATCTACACTTGGGCGCAGCTCTGCGACCTATTAATCATAAACTTTCAAGGGACATACGATCGCCCTAGAAAGGAGGATGATCTTCATCGGATGAGGCATGAACCTAATGAGACTCTTCGCCAGTACATAAAAAGGTTCAGCCAGGTCCGTAACTCTATTCCAGAGGTTGCAAACCCTTCCGTTATCCAGGCTTTCAAAGTAGGGTTAAGAAATCGAAGGTTTACAGATGATAATGCAACGAATCCTCCACGAATGACCATCGAACTTTTCGACATGGCTTATAAATATGCAACCACCAGTGAGGCGGTTGAATGGAGTAAAGTCATCGATTGAAAAGAGAAGATCCCTCAACCAGGCCTAAATAAACCGAAGAAGAAACATAAGAAGGCTCTCAAGGGTAAGAAGAATCGCAAGTCTGACAACAAGGGAGTCCTTGCAATTTCGAAAAAGTTTACTAAGGGCAAGAAAGATTTTTCCAGTCGGAACAAGGCAAAAGCCCCGACCGATGAATACAAGAACAAGAAGTGGTGTCCACTTCACCAGGTGGCAGGGCATGATCTGCGCACCTGTAGAGCCTGATAAAAGAAGCTGGAGGATTACTATTCAGGTAAAGGTCCCTTCCCTTCCGTACAAGAACTTAGAGAGCCAATCTCCAAGAAGGACAAAGATGGTGATAAAGAAATGGGGTACCAGAAGCCACAACACATCGTTGACATGATTTTTGGTGGGTCCTCCTTGTACGAATCAAGACGTCATCTGAAGGCCGTAGAGTGGGGAAGTGAACCTTGCTAAATTTGCGATCACCGTCAATCCATCCAAGTGGTCGGAGACAGTTATCTTCTTCAGAAAAGAATACTGCCCCATCCCGTCGACTCGACCAGGTAGGTTCCCTATTGTTATTGAACCTACTATTAATAATTGCAAAGTTAATCGAGTTCTGATAGATTATGGTAGTTCTTTAAACATCTTATTTATGGGAGCTTTGGAAGAAATGCAAATTCCCAAATCAAAAGTAAAGCCTCTGAAATATGCCTTCCATGGCATAGTTCCTAGTTCTATTGCTAAATCGATTGGGCAATTGTCCCTAACTGTTACGTTTGGAAGGCCTGACAGCTTCTGAACATAAAAGATTCTATTTGATGTGGTGGATTTCGAAACTGCGTGCAATGGAATCGTTGGTCATTTGGCATTAGCAAAGTTCCTGATAGCCACGTATTATGGCTATCAGAGTTTAAATATGCCAGGGCCAAAAGGGGTCTTCATGGTTCGAGGGGATAGAAAGATGGCATATGTGTGTGATTGGAAATCTCTAGAACTGGTCAACGAACTTCCGACCAAGGATACTAATCCACCTTCCATGCAGGTCAAGCACTCGAGACCAAAGATGGCGCCAAAACCTTTTGACTAGACCAAAGAGGTTCCGCTCGACAAAGGCGCTTCTTCGGAAAGCATCAACATGACGTCTGGGTTAGGAAATGCTAATGCATCTACCCAAAAGACTAGGTCACGGCAGGACTAGATCCTAAATAGGAAGAGTCGCTCGTCTCCTTCCTATGAGCAAACTTGGATGTATTCGGCTGGTAGGCATCCGACATGCCCAGAGTCCCCAGGGTGATGATCGAGCATAGGCTAACTCTCCAGCCTGACAAGAAACCGGTCAAGCAGAAGCTATGGCGCTTTGCACAAGATCGAAAGGAGGCAATCTGGTCGGAGATCGACAAGCTTCTTAAGACTGGATTTATTCGTGAAGTCAACCACCCAGAGTGGCTCGCTAACCCTGTAATGGTTAGAAAAAGCAACGGGACATAGCGAATGTGTATTGACTTCGCATATCTTAATAAAGCTTGCCCGAAGGATGACTTTCCCCTTCCACGTATTGATCAACTTGTAAACTTTACTTCCGGGTGTGAGTTATTAAGTTTTTTAGATGCGTATTCAGAGTATCACCAAATTAATATGAGTAAAGATGATGAAGAGAAAACTCCCTTCATCACTTCATATAGCACTTACTGTTATGTTAAGATACCATTTGGTCTCAAAAATGCTGGTGCAACTTTTCAGAGGTTAATGCAAAAAAAAATCTTTAATCCTCGAATAAGTCAAAATCTAGAAGCCTATGTTGATGACCTGCAGCAAGGCATAAACCTGTGAGTCAAAATTCATCCGAGTAATGTTTACACTTCTTATGTCTTCTTTTCTAACATCAATCCTTCCGAAAATGCATGCAATCGAGGATGGGCCGGGGGACTGAGGACTAGCAATCTATCCAGCACGAGTGGATTATGGCATGGATGGAGACGGCGCACTTGGAGGTCTTGCAGGAGTAGCGTCCGTATGACGTTCGGACGTACGGTGAGTATTTGGAGTGGTACATACCACGGTTGCGCTCCAGTCTCATCCTTCCTGCACCAGAGCGCCCGGAGCATGTGACGCACTGCGAGAGCCTCCACCACTCATTCTATCATCACAACACTTCGCAACATGACGACACCGTAAGACACTTACAACCTCTAGTCGTTTCATTGATGATATTTGTACTCTTCATTACTGAACATGTTATGTATGTCACTTTAGTTAGAGCGGGCGCAGCGCATCGCAAACACATTGGAGATCGCCATCCGCATCCCAGACACAACACCAGAGTTGCTAAAAACTTTGAAATACATCTTCGCGGAGTCAAAAAACATAATAAAGAACTTGAGTTGCGGTCGTTCGACGGACGACGTCATGCGCATCGGACACCAAGTGGGAGTAACGTGCTCACCCGCTAGGTCATCACGACCTAGCAAGTCCGGCCGATGTCGTAGCGCTACCTGTCGGTCATCCGCAAGCCAGATCGACGGGGTGATATGTTATGTACAAATCTACATTATATTTTTTTGGTTATGCCTTACGTTCCACTAACATCATGTCATTCTCCCGCCGCAGGTCCGTCGGGATGCATCACTTCTACCGTCATCTGCACTGCACATCCGGGAGGTACGGGATTCTCGGTTTACATCCAAAGTATTTATTTTTAACTAACGTCATTCCGTTTTGCAGCCTTCAGTTGACTGTGGGGGGGGGTGACGGCCAGTTTAGGTCCACTGATGAGGATACGGGCCTCCTAGCTCCTGCCAGAGAGAAGGACACCGCGCCAGGGTTTGGACCATGGCACCCAGGGTTTGGAGTGTATGCAGGGCAGAGCTCCTCCGGGTTCGCTGCCGCACCGTACATTCAAGGCTAGAGCTCTTCGGGTTCGCTTGCACACCGGACGTCCAAGGCTAGAGCTGCTCTACACGACCGGAGTTGCAGACATTGTACCTTGGGGGCGGACAATTCAGGAATGGATTTATACAGGCCGTCATTCATAAATTCATTGCAGGTGGCCCCCAGTTCGGCATGTCTCAGCAGGACGACATGGATTCTTATCAGACTCATATTACTGGTGTACCTCCGCCCACCAACATACTCAACGGTCTTCGTAACCCCTCCGATACAAAACACGCTCTCCAGATCGGCTGATGTATCCCACGGGCATGGTCGACGCAAAACATCCAAGCGCACATAGACACAGACGCAGCGAGCGGAGAGTAGAGGCTCAGACGAGTGAGCCATATTGTATCCTGTATTATGTGATTATGTTTTGGTATATTTGTATTCTTATTTTGTTTTGCTATATTTGTATACATATTTTGTATGTTATGTGTGTACTGATGCGCCATATTGTATATCGACATTTGCAATGGAGTTGCAATGTAGCTTTTTTTTTCTATAGATAAAAGTGACGACATTTCAGAATGGTTACAAGTATTACATGCGCGCTGTTCGGTTACAAGTATTACGAGATACACATGCAAGTTTGTAGCACTCGGGATGAAGGATAATGCAAACTAGTGTGATAGAGAATTTTGATCGGAAACGATGCATTGCCCTAAAGAATTCAAAACGCCCTCCCAAAACCTCCACCGCACGGCCAACGTGCCTCCCACCGCAAGACGGCCAGCATGCGATACCTCTCTCCGCCGCGGTCGGGTGCGGACGAGGGCATGTGTAAATCTTTTTCGACCGTGCGGTGGAGACGCTATTTCTGCAATTTTCACACGACAACTGATATTCTTGCCAATACACGCCGAAAAAGTGCTAATACGTCAAAAATCTCTACCATCTTGATACGACAACCGCTTTTTTTTAAAAAAACAGGAACTCAACGGTGGTCGTGCTGCTGCGCGTCTCCTAGCCTGCTCCCATGATCGCGGCTTCCCCTGGTCCGATCGGATGTGTCACGATCTCTACCATCTTGATACGACAACCGCCTTTTTTCTTTTTTAAAAAAAACCAGGAACTCGACGGTGGTCGTGCTGCCGCACGTCTCCTCTCCTGCCCCATGATCGCGGCTTTCCCTAGCTCGCCAGGCGTGTCGCGATCTCTACCAACTTAGTACCACAGCCGATTTGCCCAGTTAATCGTTCTAAAATTACCGTAAACATGTTGAAAAACTCTTATCATCGATTCAAGGCGTGCTAGCTACTGATTGCTGAAGAAACTCCATCGATCGAATATGTGCTGGATTTTCCAAACCTGTCGCTGCTCGCCGAAGTCGCTAAAGTTTTCTCGCCGAAGCCATAATTTTCACTTTTTCCCGCAATTATTCCACCCATCGCCATCGATCGCTTGACATCACAAAACGGACGCGATCTTTTTGGGCTCACGTACACTTGCCAGGCAGCCGCCCCCTTCCTTGTCGACGAGAACAGATCAACCTGATTCCTTAATTCCACGTCACCTGTCACGTATATCTGCCCACTTGCCCACTTCAATCGCTACAGCCTACACCGAATCTAGCCTCTGAACAAAAAAACAAAACAAAACAAAAGCGATGAGCCACTTGTTCTTGTGAACACTCTAGACTCCATAATCTTGATAGGCTCCAGAGTGAAGAAGGCTCTGGACTGTAGTGAGCGCATGCACGTGTTAGTGATATGCAACTAAGAGGTAATCATATTGATGACTATATCATATCTATGTTTAAGGAGTTATAGAATAAATGATATTATGTTTCTTGGATGAATTATTATTTATAAAGATTAGTGAGTATGTTAATTGTTGGTGAAGCTCTTTAATAGTTGTATGATGTCATTCTAAAAGGATCCCTAGTCAGATGTAACTGGTCTTGACACTAGTGACTTATAGACCAACGAATGCATTGATTGATGACTATGTTTCACTAGTTATAGATATGAGGATATTGAATCAATAGTGTGCACACATATTATAGAACATGATGTTTGATTGACCAACTTTGAGATATTATTGAGATAGTTATGATTTTATTTGTCATCGGTTGGTCTCAAGCAATGATGATGTATAATCCTTAGACCTGAGATCAGTATGATTTTTTTTCTACATGTGTAACGGTACACTTAGGGGTTACCAAACGCTACTCTGTAACTGGGTAATTATAAAGATAGCTTAAGGGTATGCTGTAAAACATGCGGATGAGTGTGATTGGTCGAATATGGAATTTGTCTCTTCTAGCATAACAGGAGAGATATCTCTGGCTTCTGGATGTGCTTGGACGAACGAAGGGCATGGTCGTTCAAGTTGTAACGTATGGATTCGTGCTTGACCAACTGAAGCCCCCGTTGGCCTTGCTGCAGCGCTCCACCTACACGCTCATGAAGATGGCAAAACTCTCAGTCACATCCTGCTCCCTTAGTTTTTCATTGTAGGTCCACACTCGATAAAACCTGGCGATGCAGAACCTGCCGGAGTCCACATGCATGAGGTGGGAGGAGTTAGAATTGGACCCATATGTATAAAGGCGCATTCATTCCTGAAATTCCAAAGCATGCATAGTTTAGTTCTATATTGCCTAGCCAAGTGGTGGGAGAGCAATTTATAAGGTAGAGTCATTGCTACCCCTTAAAACATGTGACACATGACATAGGGTGATAAGAGGAGGACTATAGCTAAAGTCACACACATGCACGAACGCACATGCGCATGTATATTCGCATGATAATCGCGTGACTTGTGACTTGCGACACACGACCGTAAAATTCACGGTCGTGAACCTAGTCCACCTTTTTTTGCTAACCGTGCATTTCTCTCTCTTCAAATAACGTGGTTAAAACCATAAACCAGTGTGATCAAAATAAAGTGGTCGAAACACAGTGGTCGAAATAATGTGGTCGAAGCTATAGACTAGTGTGGTCGAAATAAAGTGGTCAAAACATAGTGGTCGAAAAATAGTGGTCGGATCCATAGATCAGTGTGGTCGAAATACACTGGTCGAAGCTGTAGACCAGTGTATAACTAGGATCAATAAACACTACTTAATTACCATTAATTGGTTTTGAATTAGCAGTTATTAGTGGTTTAATATGTGCTTTACTATGCAGTTACTAGAGAGTAATTGTCTCAACCTTAAAAAAATCTAGAAACATCCAGACCTAATACGAATTTGAAAGCACTTCTATTTTCGTCTCCTTCCTCTCTATTCTACTATGCTGAAAAGTTGTGCTGTTGAACCAAGCTGTCCCTTCTCCTCAGTGTGCACTAGGAAGGAGGGTGAGCAGGTATGTCTGAACAATTGTCGCAGAGTTCACCTACACGGGGCGGCAATAAGATTTCTGAGCAACGCATTTGTGCGACCGCTTGCTTCACTACTACATCTACATTCTGCACTACTTAGAGTTTGCGTTGCTTCCTGTTCTTCATCAAGCCCGACAGTAAGTTGGTTGTGCAACCATATTATTCTATTATAATCCTATTATTGTGTATATTTAGAAGTGCAATGAGTTACCTGTTGTTAGTATTGCTTTATACATCTCTAGTTTTATGTGATCTTTTCCTCATAATAAAATCTAGAATTAAAATATTGTCCATATTTCTAACAATCCAGAAACCTTATTATGGGTATTTTCGTGATTCAGCAATGGCTGGTGCTTCTGATGCTATGAAACCTGAGAGGTTTTCTGGTCAGAACTTTCGTAGACAGCAGACAAGGGTCAAGTTCTGGCTCATGTCTTTGGGCCTGTGGTAGGTGATCCATCCACAGTATCCTTCTACGATTGAACAGACCATGCGGTTTGACATAGATAACAACACAACCCTTAAATGCATATTGACCATACTGGCAGATCAGCTCTATGATGTGTACATAGACTTCATGTCCACCACAGAGTTGTGGGATGTACTAGAGCACAAATATGCGGAAGCTGATGCTGGTCGCTGGCTCTACATGTGCGAGCAATTTTTCAACTACAACACGGATGATGCTAAGTCAATAGTTGCATAGACTCTCGAACTTTAGCTACTGGTCAGCGAGATTGCGCATTTTGGTTGTGTTTTACCTGCTAAGTTTGTGGTTACGAGCATTGTTGCCAAACTTTCTGCTTTATGGCTGGATTTTGCCACTAGCCTAAAGCACTAGAGGAAAGAGATATCTATTGAGGATCTCATTGCTTCCCTTGACGTGGAAGAAAAGGCAAGAGCAAAAGATGCACCAAGCACTTCTAGTCAGAACAATCAGATCAATGCAAATATCATAGAGAAAATATATGGCAAGAAAAACAAAGGCTTTAAACCAAACAAGACAACTAGCTTTAAGAAGAAAACTGAGAAGAAGGACATGAGGAACATCACCTGCTTTGTGTGTGGAAAAAACGACTATATGGCAAATGACTGTCGTTTCCACAAGAATAAGGATGCTGAACAGCCAAAGAAAAAGGCTGTCAACGTGATCATAGGTGAGGCCTCAACCGGAGGGTATGGTAATTTACCTGTTGTTTTTTCAACATGTCAATCTACTGATTGGTGGGTTGATACTGGAGCTAATGTTCATGTATATTCTGATATTTCCTTGTTTTCTCCTTACCAGGCAGCCGAGGTTTCCTCCGTCCTAATGGGGAATGGGTCGCATGCTTCTGTTCTTAGTATTGGCACGGTGGATTTGAGGCTTACTTCAGGGAAGATTGTCCACTTGAAGAATGTGCAGCATGCGTCAACAACAAACAAGAATCTTGTTAGTGGTTCTCTCCTATGCAGGGATGGTTATAAGCTAGTATTTGGGTCAAATAAAGTTGTATTGTCTAAGTATAGTAACTTTGTTGGTAAAGGCTATGAGAGCGAAGGCTTGTTCCGCATAAGTACTTTAGAGTATTGTTATAGTCTGAATGTTGCAAGTGGTTTGAATAAATATGAGGGCAATATATGGTATTCTCATTTCTATCATATTGGTTTTAATAGTATTACTCGAATGTCCATATTAGATTTAATTCCAATATGTGAAATTGTCAAAGGATCAAAGTGCCAAATTTATGTGCAAACAAAACAACCTCGAAAACCCTTTAAGGTGTTACAAGAGGAAAAGAACTTGACACTATTAGATCTTGTCCATTCTGACTTTTTTGAGATGAATGGTGTCGACGATCAAGTCGCTGATCATACGAAATAAACAGAGGAAAATGGCAAAGAGTTCTTGGGAGAGATTGGGAGTGCTCGCTGCGACTCCACGACGGGAAGGCCGATGAGTATATCCGGGTGTTCCCGAAGTCTTCGTGGTCATCATGGAAGAAATGCTGGTTCTACATGACGGTCACGAAAGAGGACGGCCTCTACTTCGCCGGCAAGGTGGCGAGCGAGAATCTCAACTGGCGGTCTACCGAGAAGAAGGAAGGAAGGGTGGTCGATGCCATTCGAGACCTTAGTGCCAAGGGATTGATTGCTTGGCATGTGGTTAGGGATTTTTTTATGCGCCGGATTAGTCCCTTGAAGCTCCGAGAGCATTCCCTACTCTGGTATATTGGTCGTGACGAAGCGATCAAGGACTCAAAGGAAGGTAAGTCTTGAAAAACTCCGACCAGTGTGGCCTATTTAGTTGATTATATTATGACCTTGAAATCTCTTTTTCTTTTTGAAGTCCTTTCCTCTGATGAAGTCAGAGAGTGAATCAAAATAATCTACGCCGGGGAGCCTGATATCAAGGCCGCATTCCCGGGTATTTTGGCCATCGTCTTTGAAGAAGAGAGACTAAGAAGACTCAGGGTAAATAACACTTTTTATTCATCTTTTATATATCCTCCGATCTGTATATGATTTTGCTCTAATATGTACACGGTCGGGATGAGGATTATCAAATCCGGCGAGGATTCTACTTCTACCGTTGTTCCGACCGATTCCTGCTCAGAGACCGCACAAGACGATGGTCTCCTAGAGGTAAAAAAGAGCATTTGTAGAAAGGAATATATAATTTAGATGGAAAATCACATCATCTGATTAAACTTGAGTTGTAATTCAGACAGGAGAGAAAGAAGATCTACAACCAACAAAGACACCATTTTCGACTAGCTGGTCAGGGACCTCGACCAACTGGACGAGGATATCACTTTTGACCAGAGGTCGGGGGATGTCATGTGTGCAACCAACCCTACCGGTTTAGAACCGGTGAAATTGGTTAACAAGAAAAGGAAGGCTAGCGTTACGGATTTTGCTCCAGCGCACTTCAAGGTCAAGACAAAGAAAAAGACCAAGTATGCATACATGAAAGACAATTATGTAAATACATACCTTTAATGCTTCTTATGTCCTTAATATTTTGAATTTCCAAAGGTCCTTTGGTGTTCTGGTTGCCTCCGATCAGAGCACTCCTTAGGAGAAGGTTCATGAGGAAAATGAGGTTGAGACAGCCCCTGAGTAGGTGGCAGCGCCAGCGCCTGCTTAGGAACGTGTGACGGCTCCAACTCCACCTTAGGAGGCAGAAGTTCCAGAAGGTTCCCAGCATCTCGAAGCTATTGAAGAAGATTTCAACTGCTCGGGAAATGAAGCAACCAAGCTTATCGAGGAAATGACGTCTCTAAAAAACAAGGTTGTGTAGGAAATGAAAGTCGAATCTTCAGCGCGCAGCGACCAGTCTGGTGATTCTAAATAGAAGGTTGTAATATAAGAATTGTAAAAATTTACCTTTTACCATCAATAAAGTCTGTGTTTTATCTCTTTATTTTGCTAAGTACTCATATATTTCCTAGCTCCTGACTGCTTTTATTAGTAGAAGAACTTTACTAAATAAGCAGTAGACCAGAAAAAAGGGCATAAGCTACGACCATGGTACAAAGTATGTGTTGATTATGTAATAAAATGATCTAAGTAGCACTAGAAAATCAATGTGGTTGGAACCAGTGTATGACTTCGATTAGCTTTAGATCCTTTCCATGATCGAAATACTGTATAGTACACTTAGTGGCTGAAAGATGTTTTTTAGACTCAGCTTGATGATAAGGAACCATGCAAGGAATGTATGCAAAAAATGATAAGTGACCTTGTTTATACTTATCATCCAAACTGGTCATAAGGGTTGCTAATAACCAAAGACATGAGAAACACTTCGCGAAACATGCTCATGCTTAAGTTCCGACTGGCAGCGAAGATCATAAGAAAAGGACCGTCGCTAGGAAGCTCCTTCTAGTAGACAAGACCACATGCGGAGAGGAGAGACTTCGACTAGAAAACTTTCTGTGTCCCGACTAGTAGCCCAAACAAGAGTAGAAAACCGCATTCGCAGTTCGCCTGGAATACTGGAATGGTGTCCTTCTCACCCGAGGGCCAATGCTAACCCTCAGCGTTGGTCCACTTCACCAAAGCGCGCATCAGGATCATCTCTACTACGAGCAGATTAGTCAATTTATCCACATCCATCTCATATTTCTCCTACTTGGAAACAGTCCCTGCCATTTCTTCTGAGTGAGTTTGATTTGGATTTGAAAGAATTTGGGGAAGGATTGCAGACTTGGTTAGCGACGGAAAGAACAAGAGCTTGAGAGTAGTTGAAACAAATGGGAAAAGTAAAAACCCTAAGTCACACCCTTGCTAGATATTTATAAACGTAGGTATGAGTTAAAGATCGTGGGAACTCGACAGTTACCACCCCTTCGGGAACTGCTCCCAAAGGATAGATATGTGAGAGTCGATTGATATTCTTTAATCTGTCCGTTCGGGGAAAGTGGTTATGTCTTTTCAACTCAAGTAAATTTATGCTTCCGACCACTATTCTACGACCTCTTTTCCAAGTAAGTTACTTTCACTTGAAGTTGGGGGCTAGATGACGAGGATATAATAATCCTCAATTAATTAAATTGTTTATCTGTAATTGTTATTATAGATATCTCCATATTATTCGTAAGGATACCCCTTATGATTAATAAGCGAGAAGCTTAGTCGAGTGGTTGTAAACCATTTTACGACCACCCTATATGGTCGTAAGTACTTCTGCGACTATCTAGTGGTCGTAAAATTTTCTACGACCACCTCATGATCGTAAGTCTTACTACGATCACTTTATGGTCGTAAGCTTTACTACGACTAGGTCAACTATGACCACCCTTTGGTCAACAAAGCCTACAGACATGTGGGTTCAATCGTCTAGAAACACTTATGTGTTGTGTTTAATACGCACAGTAGTTAATATGTGTTGTTATTCTCTGAAATAAATGCACGTATTAAGCGTCTGTCTCTGGTATAACTACAAGGCGATATAGGAGGATTAGTCTCTAACAATAACTATCACTGAACATGTGTATTTCATCAAACAATGAGACGCTTCTTGATACGGGACAACTGATACCCCTTCACGCGCTATATAAGGAGTAAAGCCGGTGGACAGAGGACAACAAGAACAACGACAATGAACACAAGATAAGATCAGCAGACAAAAGTCATTAAGCCCTAGTTCTAGTGATTTCTTCTCTGTTGTAAAGTATAGTCAATACAGCAACACAGGAGTATGGTTATTATTCTCTCAGGAAAAGGCTCTAACTTGTATAAAATCTTCATGTCTTTTTCTGTGTGGTTTAACTCAAGGAGAGATCCCAGCATTCATTCATAGGATTGATATTAAACCATCAACAACTTCAGAGTTCCATTTGCAAACAATAACACATGTTTTCATACAACTCCTGGGAAGCTCAAACTATAGACCAAATTCACGCATACACTGGACTCAATTTATCCGGGTACAAACAACAGAAATTACTAGAGGCCCAGAAATGCCTCAACGTGAGGGCTTTGAGGCCATTTTTTTTTTCTGCTGCAAGTAACGATAAGCAGGTAGATGGATACCTCGGAGACCTGCGACTTGGTGATGTCGATGAGGATCTTGGCGACGGGTGGCACGATGTCGTGGAGGCGCATGATGGTGGCGTCGTCATTGGAGGTGGTGGTGTCGCCCTTCTTGTCGTGGATGAGCTTGTCTATCCCACAGGGGCTAGCGTGCTCCGCACCGTGTCCACCACCACCGTGCATGCGTTGATGTTGCTCACCACCTGCGCACGCCCCTGCGACGTGTATGCCCTCTACTTTAGCACGGACGGGGATGGTGACCGCGGTGGTGGCCTGGTGGGGGACAGGACGGCGGCGAGCGCATGGCAGAGAGCGAAGGCTAGTGTGGGCAAGGAAGGAGGGCACATCGCGAGTGTGAGGGGGATGGGAAGGACGAAGGGCAGCGGCGATGGATGACGTGCGCATGGGACACAGAGTAGAAGAGGACAGCAAGCGCTCTTGGGTGTGAGGGGATGGACGGCGGATGGCGGCTCGTGGAAGTGAGGGGGATGGGAAGAGGAAGGGAAGTGGGAGTAGGCAGCGGCGATGGAGGGGAATCGCGAGGGAAGGGAGAGCTCGCAGGAGCGCGTGTGAGAGGGGAGATGGGCGGTGGCGGGGGCGGCGTCGAGGAAAATGCCGATGAAGGGAATCGAGTTGGGGGCCCACGAATTGATAGGCAATTTTTTTTAGGAAAGGAGAAGAAGAATGTATCACTCACCACCACTAATCTTTTTAAGTAGTAGAGATAATACTGCATCAAAGGATGTTTCTCTTCGGAACCATGCATTCGGCTTGATTGCTCACGAAGCTAGGGACAACTTTGATCAGAGCCCTTCAGGATGTTTGGGGGAAAACAAACTAACTTTTTTATCAAATAGTTTGGGAGATCATCGATAATAATTGCTGTCATGTTGGCTGGTAGAATCTTTTGCTAATCAGCTAATGTACTCCTAGCGCACCAAGCACTACTGTTGTACTTATGCCCCTAAACAGAATTGTAGCTCCGTCGGCCCACAAGAACACAGGCGCGCCAATCGGTTATTCCTTATTTAAGCAATCACAATTTCATTCTGTAACCTAACATATGTGCAGCAGTTTTGTCGGGCATGCCACTAGTAAAAATTAGAGGTTGGATACTAGGATTGTCTACGGAAGGGAAGGGGTCATAGGACATGTAATGTAAGTAATAAGAAAACATCAAACAATGTGGTGGAAATTGACTGTAGGTGGAACATCGGCAACGGTTTTAATTTTTGGGACCTAACATGTAAACTTACAAAAAAAAAGAGCGATTAAAATAAATCAAGAAGTTCGATAGGAATGGAAAGAAAATCATTTACCCCATGCTTACAGAAGCAGAAGCTATGGTCTCAGAGATAACTGTGAGTGTAGAATAGTCATTTTGCACCCTTGGAAGGAAAACACGAAGCGAATAGCATTTTTCAAAGGTTTTTTTTTGTGTGTTTGCGATGGCATTTGTAAGGTCAAGCTTTTCGTGATGGTATTTTGTGACTCGCGAGCGATTGCGGTGCACAACAGATTTTGATGCTTAGTTACATGGGAGAGATCTATTGTTAAGTGCTGATCTTGCTGTAGTTAGAGAATTAGCACCTAATGAGACGGTAGTTTTTGTTTGCGTGTACGGACACTTTGGTACCATGGATGTTGGATTTACATTGGCCTTTGGCGTTTGACCCCTTGTGATTTGACGCAAGCTCGGCCACTACACCTTCGGTGGATGATTTTTTTCTAGATAAATTATTTTTAATTGTTTTATAAAAATAACATACGCTTTATTTTTTTTATAGAAATAATCCTCAATATAGCCCACCAGGCAACTAGACCCAATCGCGTGGTGTGCCAACGATTTGAGGACTGTTGTAACATTCCAATTTTTCGGAGTTTATAAGATTTTCGAAAATAAAAATAACCATTTGGTTTTGTTGAATTGCTCAAGCTTAATTTAAAGATTTTGGAAATTTGCAGCGGTTTAATATGAATTAATCCAACTTCAACTAATTCGAGATTGGTTTTCTGGAGTTGCTGGAGCTCTCTGGTATTGAATCTCCTTCCTCTGTTCGCTCCTACCTCCCTCTTGTTTGGACCTCCCTCTCGTTTGGACCTCCCTCTCGTTGGACCTCCCTCTCATTTGGACCTTCCCCTTTGTCCAAGACCTCCCGGGTGGTCTTAGCGACCACCCCTTGGGTCACGACCACCCATTTGGGTCACGACCACCCCTTGTGTTGAGACCACTCTCTTGGTTTTTTTGTAAAGACCACCATCTTGGTCTTTTTGTAAAGACCACCCCTTTGGGTCACGACCACCTCTTTGGTCATGACCACCCCTTGGGCCTCGACCTCCTCCTTGGTCTCGACCTCCCCTTTGGTTGGTCCACCCTTCCGAGTTTTTGACTGGCCCCACCTGTCAAATCTGTTCACCTTCTTCTTCCTTCCGTCGCGTCACTACTGACGCAAAGGGGTCCTTGAGCATTAAATGCTGTTGTGTCGTATTAAATACTGTCACTTCTGCAGTATCTGCTTCCCCCTTGTCTCCTCCCCTACCTGCCCCCATCTCCTCCTTCACCTACCCTTGGCCTCGTGTGCTTTTGAGTTTCTCAGCAGCTCTTCCTGCCTCCTCTGGCTATAAAAGCCTGAGTAGCCCTCTTTCATCACCTTTTCCTCACCCAGCTCTCTTGCTCTCATCCTGTTTCTCCGTGCTTGAAGCTTCGCCAAGGAGCCCACTGAGCCGCTGGCAAATCACCTCCTCGTTCGAAAGAGTCTCACCGAGGCTGCTGTCTTCAACACCTCGCCACTGAAGTGTTCATCGGATCGCCGCGCCGTTCGCTATCCTCCTCCTGTCTTTTCCCTCTCTCTCTATCCGGGTGAGTTTCTCCATGCCCTATTCTCCTTTTGCTCTCACGACCACGTTGCGTAGTTGTATCTCTCTTACAACCACGTTGTGTAGTCGTATCCTCCCCGTATCCCTTTTTACAACCATGTTGAGTAGTCGTATCCTGAGGACCTCCTCAGGACCTCCTTCTCAAGACCTCCTCCTTTGACCCCCTCAGGACCTCTTCAGGACCTCCTCCTCAGGACCTCCTCCCGAGAGCCCGTTTCTATTTCTGTGCATTTCTTTTGGTTTTAGCTTTTGGTTTTTATTTGGATTTGTTGTACTTATTTGGCTCTTTTCGCACGTGTAGATTTCGGCTTCTCCGAAGAGTTCTTGGACCCGACGACCTCTGCCGAAGAACCTTAGCTCTTCAATGAAGGCAAGTCGTAGACTTTTGATCATGTCGTTCCCAGTTTGCAAAATTATATTGTTTTATACCAACATGCATGGCTATTTGTATAAAACTGGTTTGGAAATTAGCTAAACACCTACTTGTCAGTATGACTCCTTGAATACTTGTGCTCAACATGTTAACATGTACCTTTGGACACCATAGGTGGGTAATCTTAGTTGGACATCTTATTGTGATAACCAACAAGGGTGCGTATATTGCTTAGACCTGTGTAGTTATGCGTTGTCTCTCGATCACTTGTTTCAATGATGATTAAATTTGACTAAGAGATTATGGAATTGTGGCATATGTTGCCCTGGCATGCGTTGCCTTGGCCTGCGTGGCCGCTAATAAAAACTTGTTGTGCCATGGCTAGAGTGATCGTGCAGTAAAGGGGGTGCAGAAAGCACACTGGGATGATGTAACGTCCCAAGTTTTTTCGAGTTTTTGAGTTTTCAAAATAAAAAGAACCATTCGGTTTTGTTGAAGTTCTAAAGCTTAACTTGAGATTTTGGAAGTAGGGTGTTTAAAATGACTAAATCAAACTTCAATCAATTCGAGTTAGGTTTGCCTTGAGGTTGTTGGAGTTCTTTGGTGTTGAATTCCTCTTCTCTGTCCATTCTGTTCTCCACATGTGGCCCTGCTCCGTGCCTCCTTCATCGCGGACAGTCCGATCTGTGTTGGACGGCCCGATCCTGTTGGCACGTTCGGCTAGTCCGAACGTCCACTTCGTTTTGAACCATCCGATCTGTGTTGGACGGCCGATCTGGTTGGTGCGTTCAATCGGTCCGAATGTTCACCTCTTTTTGAACCGCCCGATCAAAATCGGACGGCCCCACTTCGCCGCGCCTTTCTTTGACCTCCATTTCATTTGTATCTCCCTTTGGGTTTAGACCTTCTTTGTGGTTTGGATCTCTCTCTCGTTTTAGACCTCCCCGGTGGTCCTGGAGATGGTCTTTTTTGCAAAGACCACCACTTGTGCTGCGACCATCCTTTTGGGCCGCGACCACCCCTTGTGCCGCGACCTCCCCTTGGGCCACAACCACCCTCTTGGTCTTTTTACAAAGACCACCCTCTTGGCCTTTTTGCAAAGACCACCCCCAGTTTTTTTTTGCAAAGACCACCCCTTGTGCCGCAACCACCCCTTGGGTCACGACCTCCCCTTTGACCGTGACCTTCCCTTGGGTTGGACTATCTTTCTGAGTTTTAACCGGTTCCACCTGTCAGCTCTGTTCACCTTCTCCTTCCTCCCGTTGTATCATTGCTGACGCAAAGGTCATTGCACATTAAATACTGTTGTGTCGCATTAAATGCTCTCGCGTTTTGTAGTACCTGTTCCTTCTCTTGTCTCTTTCCCGACCTGCTCTCATCTTCTCCTCCACCTACCCTTGCATGTGCATATCTGAGTCTCAGTGACTCTCCTTCGTTTTCCCCTGGCTATAAAAGCCTGAGCCGCCCTCTATCATCACCTTTTCTTCACCCAGCTCTCCTCTTGTTTTCATCGTGCTTGAAGTTCACCAAGGAGTCCTCTGAAGCCTCCTCGTCACCAAGGAGTCACTGGAGTTTGCGCCGTCTTCGACCTCCTCACCGCCGCCGAGTTCGCGGAGCACTTGCGTCGTTCGCCATTCTTCTCTAGTCTCTAGTCTTTTCTCTCTCTCTCTGTGTATGGGTGAGTTCCTCCGAGCATTGTCCTCTTTTTGCACTCACGACCACGTTGCGTGGTTGTATCTCTTTGACAACCACGTTGTGTGGTTGCACCCTTATACAACCACGTTGAGTAGTCGTATCCTCCTTTGGACCTCCTCCTTAGAGTTTGTTTCTGTTTCAGTGTTTTCCTTTTTGTTCTAGTCTGGTAGTTTTGGTTTTATTTGAATTCGTTCTACTTATTTGGCTTTTTTTCGCACGTATAGATTTTGGTTTCCCCAAAGAGTTCCTGGACCCGGCGACCTCTACCGAAGACCCCCAACTCTTCAACGAAGGTAAGTCGTAAACCTTTGATCATGTTGCTCCCAGTTTGCAAAATTACATTATTTTATATCAACATGCGTGGCTATTTGTATAAAACTGGTTTGGGAAGTAGCTAAAAACCTACTTGACAGTATGACTCCTTGAATACTTGTGATTGTCATGTTGACATGAACCTTTGGACCACCATAGGTTGGGTTACCTTAGTTGGACCTCCTTGTGATAACCAACATGGGTGCGTATTGTTGCTTAGACCTGCTTAGTTTTGTGATGTCTCTCGATCACTTGTCACAATAATGAATTTGACTAAGAGATTATAGAACTGTGGCACATACTGTCTTGGCATGTGTTGTCTTGGCAGGTGCTGCCCTAGCATGTGTTGCCATTAATAAAATTTGTTGTGTCATGACTAGGGTGGTCATTTGGCCAGGTTGAACCCAAAATGTTTTGCTCGGACGAGTGATCGCGCAGTAAAGGGGGTGCAGGAAGTACACTGGGATGAGAAGGTCTCGCCTGAGCACCCACTAAGGACTTAACCTTGTAAGAGTTCGATCCGGGCCATACCGTGCAACCACATGTCCAGGATGGGGTGGACCTGGCCAACTAATTGGCAATACTTTGATTTGGTTCCACTTTGGTGGAAGTGTGGAAGGACTTGGGTATACGCCCACATTTGGCGCAAGAGGGGGCTATAAAGGCGAAACCTTAGCGAGCGGAACTGAGTCAAAGCAGAACCTTGTAAAGGCCTTGTCACGTGATCTAGCCTGCTTACCTAAGGTAGTGAGCAGGGGCATCGACGGGTGCCAAACAAACTAGAGAATTCATGTCTTGTGGGTAAAGTTGTACAACCTTTGCAGAGGAAAGAATCTATTCGAATAGCTGTGTCCCCGGTTATGGATATGCCTAATGATTTCACGCAAGGGGTAGATCTTTCTCAAAGCTTGTTGGAGTGGTCTAGCTTACGACCAGGGTGGTCGTCAGTGGTCTGGGTAGTGACAGGGTGGTCACGAGTCGTTTTCAAAGAAACTTGTTTACTTATGTGCTAATCTTTCAACTTGTGCCTTGCAATCTACTTACTGTATTTCAAGTCAACATTGCTTTCTGCAAAGTAATCATAAAGCCAACCTTGTCAAGACTCGCATGAATAATATTTGCATACAATTCCCTACGGCTTGCTGAGTACATTCAAAGTACTTATGGCTTGTGCCCTCTGGTTGATCAGCAGCTGAAGAAGACCTCCTAGGGTGCTCTGACCTCTTTGAAGAGGAGGTCTTTGACGACCAGGCGTGCTAGGGACGTCCTCCACTCGATTGCCTGTGGGTATGTCGAATGGTCTCCACGTGTTCTTTTGTTTATGTGGTGACCTCTTTTGTTGTAGCCCTGCGTGGCACCTCTGTAACAACCTTGACCTTAAGGTCTTGCCTATATTATTGTTAATTTGTCTGCTTCATTTATAGTTTTGTTGTATGGCTGTGATCACTTCGTTGTTGAACTGTGCAGACTAGTGACTTATCGTGGGACTAGTCCAGTTTGCACAGTGGGTCCCGGGGGGTGTTTACCCGGGGCGCGACAGATGAGGAGGTCTTGCCCGAGCATCCACTAAGGACTTAACCTTGTAAGCCATTGATCTGGACCATACTGTGCGACCACAAGTCCATACTGGGGTGGACCTGGCCAACTAATTGGCAATGCTTTGATTCAGTTCTGTTTTGGTGGAAGTGTGTAAGACCTGGGATATACACGCACACTTGGCGCAAGAGGGGGCCAGGAAGGAGAAACCTTAGCGAGCGGAACTGAGTGAAGGTAGAACCTTGTAAAGGCCTTGTCACATGCTCTAGCTTGCTTACCTAAGGTCGTGAGCAGGGTCATCGACGGGTGCCAGACAAACTAGAGAGGTCGTGTCTTGTGGGTAAAGCTGTACAACCTCTGCAAAGTGTAAATTTATTCGAATAGCCGTGTCCCCGGTTATGGATATGCCTGGTGATTTCACGCAAGGGGTAGATTTTCTCAAAATTGTTAGTCTTGGTTGGTTCCGAGTGGTCTGGGTCGTGACCAGGTTGGTCACGAGAGGTCTGGGCAGTGACCAGGGTGGTCATGTGTTGTTTTCAAAGAAACTTGTTTACTTATGTATTAATCTTTCAACTTGTACTTTGCAATCTACTTACTGTATTTCAAGTCAATATTGCTTTCTGCAAAGTAACCATAAATACCTCCTTGTCAAGCCTTGCATGAATACTATTTGCATACATTTCTCTACGGCTTGTTGAGTACATTCAAAGTACTCACGGCTCTGTGCCCTCTGGTTGATCAGCAGCTAAAGAAGACGTCCTAGGGAGCTCCGAGCTCTAAGAAGAGGAGGTCTTCAAAGACCTTGCGTGTTAGGACGTCCTCCACTCGATTGCCTGTGGGCATGTCAAATGGCCTCCACGTGTTCTTTTGTTTCTGCTGTGAGCTCTTTTGTTGTAGCCCTGTGCGGCAGACCTCTGTAAAAAGCTTGGCCATAAGGTCTTTTGCTGTTATTAATGTTAATTTGTCTGCTTCTTCTTTAGTTTGTTGTATGGATGGGATCACCTCGTTGTTGAACTATGCGGACTAGCGACTGATCGTGGGACTGGTCCAATTTGCACAGTGGGTCCCGGGGGTTGCTTACTCGGGGCGCAACAACTGTCGACACTTAGTCGTGCGATAAGCTAATGATGTTGAGCGACGTTGCTCAGTCGTGTCACCATCGCACGATTGGCAGCCGCCTAACACCAGTCGCTCCACGCTGTCGCGACTGAGCACCAATATAGTCGGATGATTCCAATCCGAATCCACTCGTACGACAGAAAGAGGAGAAGGGATAAGAGTGCCAGTGACAGAGAAGAAGAATGGAGAGGAGAGGAGAGGGGGAGGAGACTCTGTCCTTGGCTCGACATGCCTCTGTGTACTTTTTTTTTGCGATGAGTTCGTCTTGCTCATATAATTTGTTGGTCACTTTAATAAAAACATGTTAGGTTTGCAACAATAAACATAGCTTAGAGGTATATTTGGTTTTCGTTAGACTTCACATAGCATGCTTAATTAGTATCCATTCTAAATATCCTTAATCGTGTGATTGGTATGTGAGGTCAACGATTTTTCAGAGTGTTTTACGGGCAGGGAGGAGTATGTGAGGGACCATGTGGGGTTGATTTGAGCAGTTTTTTCGCAAACCACAATGTATCACTTGAACCCGGATAATCTTAATATCTGGGAGGTGTTGGATTGACTGACATGCAGCTTCTCGCTGGACCCAGCATTGTATGGTGTCACCGTGAGATGCTTATGGAGCTGTTTGCCGAAAATGGTTCGTCGGGAGTTGAGATCGATGGAGTGAACAAAGCTGTGGCAAAACTGGTTGGAAGCGTGCAAGCGTCGTGGCTATCAATGGGTGTTGGTGGCGCATGCGTGTCCGAGTACACTTGGTAGTGCCTGTGAAGTGAGAGAGAGTAGTATGGGCGTGCAGGTGGAAGTTGAGGATGGTGGGACAGAGGATGGTGGTGCAGATGCAGTTGTGGTGGCAGATAGACATGTCGATCCTAGTGGATAGCCGGACAAAAGGGAGACATTGAATTCATAGTGGATGACTTAGAGTGGGAGGACCGGAGGGTCAGGGCCGAAGAACAAGCATTGGAAGAGGACGGGGAGGATGGTAATGGTTCGGATGAAGATGATATCCATGATGCGCCGGTGCTTGATGCTTGGAATAGACATGACCAGCGGCCATAGTTGTGAGTGATGGCCACGATTCCCGGTGGAAGTATGGGCAGAACCCTTTACTCCTCGTCAATTTGTATAATCTATTTCATGGTTGTACCCCGTTTGTTGTGAACTACCTTTACTTTAAGCATGTTGCTACTTGATTTAATATGTTGTAAATCCGACTATTTAATTTCGTAAAATTAAAACGGAGTTTGTTTAAATTATTTCTTAAAATTATACTCAATTGCCAGCCTGATCTACGACTGGTTTCAGTCACGTTCTGGCCCTGCGACTGTGCTCGGCATGGGCCTCGGTCGCGTCACCGGCTCATGACTGAGATATGTGGCAAACTAATGCCTTAGTCACGGTTCGATCACGCAGCTGGGCCTCTCCCGTGACCTAATTGTTGGCCTACCGTGTGATTGGGGCTAGTCACTGGTGGGCTAGCGGCTGAGGGTTATTTCTTTTTTTTAAAAAAAAAGAGAGCATAGATTATTACTATAAAATAAACTAAAACACAATTTATTTAGAGCAAAAAATCATCGGTGGATATGACCCCCTCGTGAGAGCCTGAAGATTAATGTGGATGTTGCTATCTCACGTTCAGGGACAAAGGGCTATCGGGTGGGATGATCTGAGCGGTCCTGCTTTGCTAGAAGCAATGGGGTGCAATGAGGCACTCTGTTTCGATGCTGATGGCAATGCAACTAGACCTGGGCACTGGGCCGAGGCTTTTTGGGCCGGCCCAGAACACGATTAACTTCGACGGCGGAGGCTGCCCAAGCATGAACACTTGTTAGGGCCGTCTTTGGGCTTTGGCTCGCCGGCAACTGCAAGCGGCACAAGACCGCTGCGCCGCCCGCAGGCCGTGCTTGGCAAGACGACTGACGATCGGGCAGTGGGCACGAAGACGGCATGGCATGTTCAGTCTGAAGCGCGGCGTGGCGTGGCGAAACACGATCTGGCGAGCGCGTTCAAGACGGCCACACCCGGCACCACCCTGCCGGGCAGCGGCGGTGCCTCGGCCTCGGTCGCGCAGACTGAACGCCACCGCCGCCACAAACAAAAAAATTGATCGCAAAAAACCGAATGAAACCACACACACAAACAATTGATCATCCGTCATTCATCAGTTCATCACCATTCACCAATCACCACTCCAATCCCAAATCAAGCATTGCAAAAAAAAAAAGAAATAGACGGGAGGCGGGGAGGGCATCCTTGGCCCTTGGCACGCGTCGTGGCGGGCAAGCCCGGCGAGGAGGGCGGCGAAGGCGCGGTCGGTGGTTCTGGCGAGCGTGTTGACGCCGTCGTCGTACTTGACGAAGTAGACGCTCTGGACTGCCTTGACGAGCCCGACCCCACACGACCGCACATGGCGCCGCCGCCGAGGCACTGCGCGTGCTCTAGCGCCACCATGTACAACAAATACAAGACGAGGGCCACTCACAGAGGCCCAAGGAGAGTGGAGGAGGAGGCGGAGAGGGTAGGGAGGCAGCCGGAGTGGGAGTGGAGAGGGAGGCGGCCGGACTAGAGAAGGGAGAAGCTGAACCTCCAAATGGCCCAGATCTGCGACCTCTGCGCCGCCGTCCCCTACATCGCTGATCTGAGCGCCCGCGTGGCACGGCTCGAAGCCGAGGTGAGGCAGGCGGCCGCCGCGAGGTGGGAGCCCAGCGACCTCCAGATCTGCGACCTCCGCCGCCTTCCTCGGCGCATCCAACAGGAGGGGGAGGGGGAGCCGGCCGTTGGAGAGGGAGGCGTGGCCGCATGGGGAGTTGGGGACTGGGGCGAGATGGAGACGGGAGAGGGAGGAGAGGACGAGAGCCGTTGGGCTGCGGCGTGGAGACCGGAGTCCGGAGAGGGAGGCGTGGCCGCATGGGGATTTGGGGACTGGGGCGAGATGGAGACGGGAGAGGGAGGAGAGGATGAGAGCCGTTGGGGCCTGGGCTGTAGCGTGGTCGCGTGGAGACCGGGGTCCGAAGAGGGAGGAGATCAAGAGAGGGGAGATGGCTGTTGGAGGCAAATGGCAATGGAGATGGGAGCTTGGAGAACATCGCCGGACAGTGAAGAAAGTCTGAGAGACGTGCGACAGTGGGATTCAAGAGAGGCTGAGAGACGTGTGGCAGTGGGATTCTTTGACTGCCTGGCTGTGTGCTAGTGATTTTGCAGTGAAGTATGAGTCGACTGATAAGATGAGACGGTAGCAGAGAGAGTTAGAGAGAAGAGAGACGTTGTGGTTTTAGATTCTCGGTAGCAGAGAGACGTTGTGGTCTTAGATTCTCACGAATCCTTCATGCCTATAAATTCTCTTCCCCTCCTCATTCGTTCACTGCACAACACAACTATCCTTTCTTATACTCTCTATTTGCTCTCTGTGTGCTCTCTCTTTGCTATCTAAATTGTAGTCTTCCAGTATGTTTGGAAAGAAGAAAATAGCAGGTATGAGGCAAAGCGAGCACGCCAAGACTCCTAGTCCTCCTCCCCTGGAAGAAGTGCACGAGCAAGAGATTGATCCTCGCCAACTCTCTCCAGGTATGGGAGACTACAATATGAATGATCAACATATGGATGGAACGGAGGGCTTTGAGGATGCCCACGTCTCCACCCCAAACGTCTCCACCCCGGACGTCGAGGCTGGTGCAACAGTGCATGCAACAGGTGGAAGCTCCGGTGGTCGACGTGCATAGTGTTGGCAACATATGGAGTACAACATAGAAATGGAGGATGGACGTCAGGTACCTTGTGCCACATGTACATATTGTCATACTAAATTGTCTGCACGCTCAGGTAGAGGTACAAGTCATCTCAAGTGACATGCACAGGCGTGTTTAAAGAAGATAGCGGCTGGACGGACGCAAGGAGTTGTCGGGACCCCGAGTATGCAATCCTGGGACCCTCTGTGTATTTTGAACTAGTCCCAGATCAGTAGCTAGCTCACACAGTTTCAACATTGATGTAATCATATCCATACAACCAACTATAGATGAAGCAGACAAATTAATATTATTTAGCAAAAGAGACCTTATGGTCAAGTCTTACAACGTTTGCCACACAGGGCTAAGCAACAAAAGAGTAGCTTGTAGCGGAAACAAAACATCTGGTGGAGGTCACCTAATATGCCCACAGGCAATCGAGTGAAGGATGTGACCTAATTCGCATAGTCTTCAAAGAAGTCTTCTTCATGGAACTCGTTGCTTCCAGGTTCTTCTTCAGTGACTGATTAATCAGAGGGCATAAAGCCGTGAGTACTTTGAATGTACTCAGCAAGTCGCAGAGAAATGTATGCAAGTAATATTCATGCAAGGTTTTGACAAGGATAGCTTTATGGCTATTTTACAGAAAGCAATATTTGACATTAAATACAGTAAGTAGATTGCAAGGCACAATTTAAAAGATTAATACATAAGTAATCAATTTTCTATGAAACAACTAGTGAACACCCAGTTCACTTCCCGACCATCAACCACAACCATCTACTAGATTCGAACAACCCATTCTATCATTTTCGATAAAAGATCTACCCCTTGCGTGAAATCACCAAGCATGTCCATAACCGGGGACACGGCTATTCGAATAGTTTTACACTCTACAGAGGTTGTACAGCTTGACCCACAAGACACGAATTCTCTAGTTTGTTCGGCATAATTCTATGCCACCGCCACTACCTTAGGTAAGGTCTAGAAACACGTAACAAGGCTTTTACAAAGTTACTTTTTGACTCGGTTACGTTCGCTAAGGGGTTACTGGTCTGGGCCCCTCTTGCGCCATAATCAACCAAAACAGAATCAAACCAAAACATTGCTAATTAGTCGGCCAGGTCTATCCCAGTCTAGACATATGGTTGTACGGTTAAGGCCTAGATCAATGGTTCAAGGTTAAGTTGCTCAGACGAGACGTTTCCATATCCCAATGTGCTTTACGGCACCCACCTTTTCCACCACCCACTCGTCCGAGCATAAATCATTTTCGTTCAACCCGGCCAAATGACCACCCTAGTTATGGCACAACAAATTTTATCGATAGTGGCTCTGCCACGGTTCCATAATTCCTTTAGCCAAATTCAATCATTGTTGGGTTCAACCCGGCCAAAGGACCACCCTAGTCCTGGCATCACAAATTTTAGTTAAGGCGACAACAAATGTTGTGGTCTCACACAGGACCACACTTTATTTTAATCAACAACACTGGCCGCTACTACACAAGCCACAAACCGATGTGCTGGGGTAAACTAATATTGAATGATTCATGACGAGGCCAACATCTACCAAAGCATGGCTAAGCAAACACGATACCCATGTTGGTAGTACAATAATATCCAACTAATAATCCATCCTAGGGTGTCCAAGGATTTATGTCATTCAAGGATAGATGTCAATCACAAATTGTCAAGGAGGCATAATGGCAATTAGGTAATTTAACTAATTCCCAAAACCATTTATTATACAATTAGCAATGCATGTTTATATCAAACAATATACTTTTATAAAGATGGGTTCAATATAATCAAAGGTCTACGACTTGTCTTCGTTGAAGAGTAGAGATACTTCGGTCGTCGGGTCTGCGAGGTCGTCCGAAACACCGGAATCTATCCGTGCAAACAAAGCTAAATAAATAAAAAAACTCCAAATAAAATTCAAATAAATACTAATAGGTAGATAACGAATTTAGATGAATTTAGAAATTTGAATCACTCGAATTGGAGTTCGAATGAGGAAGTTATGACCAAAGGAAGATAGCGAATTGCATAAAATCAAGAAAAAGTGGTTTTCCTGATTTTTGGAATTATTTTTCAAAAGGAAAAGAAGGAAAATGCCACGCGGCGCTGACTGGGCGTGTGACGGGCAGACACGTTAGCGAAAGGGTCGACGTGGCGCCACTGCTGGCGCCGAGGTGGCGCCACCTCAAGATCTTGCCATGTGCGCTGAGGCCAAGACGGAGCGAGGGTCGCCGGCGATCGGTCAGGCACAAGCGGGCGGCGTGAGGACACCCACACGAAGAGGAAGCCGCGAAATGCTGGTGCTCATGGATTTGGGGACACGGCGGCACGGGGAGATCGACGGCGAGGACGAAGAGCGGTGGAGGCGGCGGCTCGAAGGCGGCGGCGGGGTTCCAACGGGGCTCCGGTGAAGGGGAGGAGCGCACAGGGAAGCCCGCGGCCGTGCGAACCTAGAGGCGAGGTCGAGAGGCGGCGCAATCGGCGGCGGCGAGCTTCACGGCCGGCAGCGGCTCTTCGCAAAATTCGGCGAAAATGGAGCGAGAGGGAGAGAGTGAGTTGGGGGAGGAGCTAGAGGAGCTCGAGGGCTTGCTGGTGCACTCCTTAAATAGGCGCGGAGATGGCCTGAGGACGAGAATGACGTGGAGGTCGTGTCGGCTTTAACGACGGTTCGTCCGGCTTGTAGGAGGAGGCGTGGGGCGGTGGCAGGCGTGGGTGAGGCGGCAATGGCGTGGCGAGGCGGGAGGCGACGCCGGCCGAGAGAGGCGAGAATGGGCGGCGGCATGGCGAGAGGCGATGGGAGCTAGCGCGATCAGCGGCTTGCCGCCGCTCCCACTTGGCACAAAGCGCAGTAGAAGACGACCAGGCGTCTGGTACGACGGGCGAGGTTTGAAGCGGCAGGCGCTTGCAGCGAGCGGGCGGCAAGATGGCGGAAACGTGTGACATCGGCGTGAAACGGGGACCGGCGCGCCTTCGGTCCGGAGGGAAGAAAGCTGAGGAAGAAGGCGCCGACAGGCATGCCCCACACATCACGGCCAGGCGGATGGCGCTGAAATTTGGGTCTTGAGGTGAAAAGGCCGGCGGGTTGGGCCACGCGGAGAAGAGGTAAGGTGGGCCGAAGGAAGAATTCGGCCCAAGGTGAATAGGAAGGTTTTTAGGGAATTTTTGATTAAATAAAATACCAGAAAGCAAAACAGGATTTTTAGAAAATAGTTAAAGCCGTCCAAAAATTCTAGGAAAATTCACATAAGTCCCTTGAATTATTTAGAACTTAATAAAAATATTTTCAGCTTAAGTTTTGCTTTTAGTCTTTGTAAATAATTATTTTTAACTTAGGGCAAAAGGAAAAACCAATTTAAAATCCAACAAAACTCAACTAAACCAACTTGCATTAGTTGAAGTTTTAATTAATTCAAATTAAATCACTTTAAAATTCTAAATTACAAGTTAAGCTTTGGCAAATTAATAAAACCAAATGGTTAATTTTTAAAGTTTTGAAAATTTTCAAAAACTCATGAAATTTGGGATGTTACAGGAGTGAACGTCCAGACCCAGCTTAACTTTGGCCCCGATGGTTTGGTAAGTACATGGATGTACAACCCTTAGGTAGCTAGAGACGAAATTGCTAGATATATAGTTACTAAGGATCTTCTGATTAGGACAGGCGAAAGCTCTAGTTTCGAAAGAATGATCCAATGTGGTTTTTACCCGCAATACCGACACGTAAGTATGAGAAGAACCGCGCGAGACATAGTAGAACTCTACCAACGTAAACTGTCAAGTTTGAAAGAAAACTTCCTGAAAGTTACCTTTTCTTCTGCTTTAACCTCCGATATGTGGACTTCATCCCACCAAAGGGTAGGCTATCTTAGTATTGTTGTGCATTACTTAGATGATGATTATAACTTGAACAAGCGAGTCATAGGGTTCAGGTCTATCGATGAGGCACACACTGGAGAGGCCATCGCACAACGCGTATTAGAAGTCATTCAGGATTTTAAAATAGAGAACAAAATTATTGCCATCACTCTTGACAATGCCTCAGCTAACACGACGGCCATGGAGTTCCTCACACCGCATCTGCAGTCCTACACTGGTGGTTTCGTCCTCCACCAAAGATGCATGTGCCACATTTTGAACCTCATCGTGCAGGCAGGCTTGCAGGTAATGAAACCTAGTCTAGACAACATACACGATGCTATCCAGTTCATTACAGTTTCAGGCCCAAGATATGCCTAGTTCAGGGAGTACTGCAAGGCCAACAATAAGAGGCCAAGGAAATTCAACCTGGACATGAAGGTGCGGTGGAACTCCACGTATACTATGTTGGAGCGGTGCAAGGAGTACGAGTACATTATCACTCTCTTCATCAATACTAATTCTGGTAAGCAGTTGGTTACTGAAACAGATTGGCTAGTTGCTGGTCGTTTTCATGAATTTTTGAAAGTATTTTACGATGCAACCACAATTTTATTTGGTGTTTACTACCCTATTTCTTGCTTAGTCATCGAGTGGCTTTGGACTATCGCTAACGCTTTTAAGGAAAATAGAGACGATGCCCTTCTGAGACCTATTATTGAACCAATGCAGAGAAAATTTTTAAAATATTTTCAAGCTATCCCACATCTCTTTTATTTTGGTACTATTATGGACCCTCGGAGAAAATTACCAGATCTGAAGGGGACTTATGAGGGAATTGGGGAGGCATTTGATCTTGATTTTTCTGAGGCTTACACTCACATTCATGACGAGCTTTTTCGAGTTTTTGATTTGTATTATGAAAAGTTTAGCAGCAGAAGTCAATCAAGAACAACTGCCTCAACAACGCAACAAGGACAGCGCAATGTGAGTGCTTCGAACGTCTGGAAGAAGCTGGAAGGCCCGGCATCCAGTTCATCTTCTCGTGCGCCGACCCGGTCTCAATGGAATCCAAGAGTAGAGATCAACCACTACCTCAACACACCTTTTGCTGACACCGAGCTTGACTTTGCGGATGGCAATGATGTCAACCTCCTCTTGTGGTGGAAGAACCATCGGCACGGATAGCAATGATGTCAACCTCCTCTTGTGGTGGAAGAACCATCGGCGTATTTATCCCATGCTGTCACATTTTGCACGAGATGTACTTGTGGTTCCGGTGTCGACTGTCTCATTGGAAGCCACTTTTAGTATGGTGGGGAGGATCATCAAGCCAAGAAGGTCGTCTCTCACACCTGAGATGGTTGAGGCACTCACATGCCTCAAAAGGCGGGAGAAGCCTTGAGATGAGCAGACGCAACATCAGCTCGAGGATCCGGAGATCGCGGAGGCGATAGCTGACCTGGAGAATCTTGACGTCAACTAGTATATCTATGTTTATGTAGTTGCTGCACTCTTTTCCTTATCAGGGGTACCCCACATTAGGGGTAAGGTTTTTAACGACGCAGCAAACTTTGTATTTGTACTGTATCAAACAATGAATAAATTTTAGTTATTCCGCTGAATATTTATGTGTTACAGTGTTATGAATATTTTTTATTTCATTCTATATTTCCTATATTATTTTTTATTTTTCCAACTTTTTTCCTAGCCTATTTTCTTTTTTTCCCTTTTTTCCCCATTCCCTCTTTTTTTTCATTCTCCCTCCTACTCCTTTGCAGGCCCGAGCGGTCGAGCCGAGAAGCTTCTCTCGCGGTCTCGCACTCTCTCCTCCTCGGTTTCTTCTCCCCAAATCCTCCTTGATTCTTCCCCCGCCGCCGTGTCCTCCCATTCTCTCATCTGCCATGCCTTGCCAAATTTCCACGCCCCACCTCGCCTCCAAGCTCCAAAGCACCTTCAACGCGTCTCACCGGGTCACCAGACTCGTGCAGAGCTCCACTTGCCGGCAATGGCAGCAGTGGTGAGCACTGCCGTGAGAGGACCGGTCCTTGACGGCCCGACCGATGCTCGTCTAGGAGCTCGATGAGGCGGGAAGGTTCGCCGAGTTCCATGGAGAGGAGCCCGTCCGGGTCGGACTCGAGGGCATTCTTGATTTCGTGCCGGAGGCGGCGGCGGAGTTCCTCGAGGCGGCGGCCAGGCGGTGGGTGTTGGGGATGCCACGGAGGAGGAGGTGGCCTCGGTGGCAGTGAGGCCAGTGGCGGGTGGAGGCGGTGCGGTGGCTGAAATGTCTTGGCGGCTTGTGGGTCTTCTTGGTGTTGCGGGGTTGGGGTTGTGGGCTTGTGGCGGTGGGGTTGGGGTTGGGGAGGATGCGCTCAATGCGGAGGAGCTCGCGGACGGCGCTCTGGCTCACCCCTCCCCCCTCCGGCCTCCACACCCCTCCACCGGCCCTCCGTGAGGCGCATGGGCCTCCTCGCTCCGCCCGCGTGGCCGCGCCTCAAAGTCACCCTCGGCGGCTCGGCCCTCGGGTGCGTCAATGCGTGGAGCGGTGGAGGTTGATGGCGACGGCAACGGCAACGGTAACGGCGCCCAGGTGAGGTCGCATGTCCTCTCCTCCCTCGCCCCTCGGTGGCTCGGTCCCTGACCCTCCCTCTATTCCACAGTAGCGTCAGCGGCGACAGCGGCAGCAGGGGCGTGCTTAGGCGGCAAGACGCAGTGGCGGCATGCAGTGGACCTCTGGGCGTGCTTGGGCTCGCCGGAGACGACTCGAGCCGTGCCGACGCGGGGTAATGTGCTGTCGGGCGGACGGGCATAGCACGATCCGGTCTGTGGCCCATCATGCCCGTGCCGGCACGACACGGCCCAGTGCCCAGGACTAAATGCAACCAACATCTGTGTAGCCTCGGACTGCCTAGAAGTAGTAAAGTACATCGTGGAAATGCCCAAGTGCAGGTATTATGCCATACTGAAGGAGATTAATACTCGTCGTCAATCCTTTGCGAACGCTGTGTTTCGCTATGAAGGACGGGACTCCAATATGGATGCTCATCATCTAGCTAAATTTGCTTGAACCTTGAATGCCGGACACCATGTTTAGCCCATTGATCCTTCATGCGTCGTTGATGTCCATGCTGCTATGAATGAATAAAAGCCCGTTTTCGTCTTAAAAAAAGCTAAATGTTTGTGTTTTCCTACAGAAAAAAAAATACATTACCCAGCACATCAAGTCAGGCGTCGTCGGGCTCCTTCGTGTCGCGCTTGGCCTAGCGGGACCCCATCGGGGGAGGTCGACCCCCACGCCCCGTAACGCCGTCTGCGCAGTAAGTAAATGCCATGCCGTCCACTTTGGGCCGTGGGCCATGCCACACGGAAGCATAGATTCTAAGGGGGTATGTCTGATAGTATAAGCAATTTGTTATAAGATAGTATCTTATATTATATATAGGCGAACCTACTGATGAGATATCTTTTTGTATGTCTGTATACATAATTTCTTCATATGTAATGCATCTTGTTTCTTATGTTACAGTTAACTACTGCATGAGAGACGGTCTAATTCTCTATGCTCTCTTTCTCATTTACATCATCTCGTATCCTACGTGATAAAACTTACAAACAACTAACATCACACTAATGTACATGTTCTAACACGACCGTGTTGTTGGGAGTAGCCGACCAAAAGCGTCCACGTCAGTGCAGGCAGTTCGGGACGCTATGTTTTTGCAATCCAAAGATTCGAGTGATCATGTCTTTTAACCGAGCGTCCAATTCCTGATTCCTTTGAACCATCGTGCTTCTTATGCCGAGGCCGTCAAAATTAGATTCCACTTGCACATATTTAGAATTTGTAAATGGTATCATTAAATACATGTTTCATAGATAAAACATAATGTTCCGCACATTTTCCATTAGTTCATAGACCATGTTCCGGTGCCTAGCTTTTGGACTGGTAGGAGGGAATGTATCGGGTAGGTATTAGATGTTTCAATAAGTAAAATAAAATGTTCCATGTATTTGATTTCAATGTTCTAATAGCTTATCGACAATGTTTCGCACATTAAGTTATAAGGAGGAATGAGCCAATGTTCCACGTTTTTGGCTTCTATGTTCCAACAATTTATTGATCGATGATGTTCCACACATTAAGTTCTATAGGGAATGTGCCAATGTTCCACCATTTGCCAACAGTTCATCGGTGATGTTTATAAAAAATAAAAAAAAATTAGAACAAATTAAACTGCTCAGTACATCGATGATGCTCAGACCAAATAAAAAAATAGTAGAACAAATCAAACATGCTCGTAGAACCATTCAAGACTATTTGTGAACACAACTGAAAACTATTAGTGGAATATATGAAAAATATTAGTAGAACAAGTCAAGATAATTAGCTGAAAAAAATCAAAACATTAATAAAACATGTGGCGGAAAAAATGATATGAGTGAAAAAAAAACAGCAACTAAATGAAAATAAGAATAAGAAATAAAGAAAAAGGAAAAAGGAAAAAAATGGAAAAGCAAAAAGTTGCATCCGTGTGTGGCGCGGCTTGTCCACGTCCCACGTTCGTGCGTGGCTCGGTCCACACGCTCTAATAGGCCTTGGGCCGACCTACACGACAGTCTTGACAAACGCAGGCCTGCCTTGTTAGTCTAGCGGGGGCCGGCCCCGTTCCCAAGGGGGAGCCGGAGTTCGTCCTCCACCCGCTCCTCGTGAGGATTATCCCCACGGGGTATATTGCTCTCTAAACACACAACCAGAGTGGCATTGGGTCAGCATCACGAGTGTGTTTAGTTGCCACGGTCCATTTTTGCCCTCAGATGAGTCCACTAATAAATTTTTGTGACGTTATTGAGCAAGTGTCAAGCAGCTGTTTAGATAAATGCCACAATTTGCCTCAAAATTCTTGCAAAGGTATGGCTTTGTGACTTCCAATTTGGTGGCCATAGGTTAGGCAAAAATTGGCAAAACAACGTGTCTATGACAAACGAGGTAGGATGCTAGGAAATTGTTGTATGCCATAGTTGTGGCAGTGAACATACATCTGCTACATATAGTCAAACGTATCTAAGTACTTAGGTGTGGAAAATTGTAGCAAAATAGGATACCCCTCAATCTAGTTATGTGAAGGAACACGGGTAGGCTACACTAGCGTAATTTTAAAAATCTACCGCGTAACCAAGGAACCTCCACTAGTACTAGATCACGGGATTACCACTAGACGCGCAGACCTGCAACGGAAGAAGAGTCGATGTAGCGCGTTGGTGCGGTTGTAGTCGTACTAGCCTCGCACCTCCTCCAAGTACTCCTCGTGACCGTTACAATTTGCGTATCGTCCTAGCGTTGAAGCCTCGCAGCAACGCCTCCAAGGTATCCACACGTACGGGACAGGAACACCACGGCTGAAGTGCTAGCGTCGGCTGCACGGTTTTGGGCAATGAAGGTGTGGTGGCTAGGGTTTTCAGAATTCCAAAATCACATTAACCCTATGCCACCGCTCCTCTATATATAGACATCCACGATGGGTCTTAAACTTTGAGGCCCATTAGGAACTCGTGGCCCATAAGAATTCAGACCACCATCCAAATTAAATCCTAGCCCTTTAAGCGTGCGACCCTATAAGTTCATATACACTTGGATATGGCCCGAGTACTCCTACTCATCCACTAATCGGTAGTGGCTCCTAGCAGGATATGTCGACTCCCAAGTATACGTAAAGATCATATCGGACGAACCTTAACAAATCTCATATGTATTTCCCTTTGCCTCACGATATCGATCAAACTCAAGGCGAGTATGTGCCATCCTTCTTGGTTAGCTCGATCACGTGACTCGAATTCCCAGACTATGGTTAACTCTTTAACCGCGAGTAGCATGGCCATACATTTCTGAAATCCGATCACTTGAGAGGCCTAGAGATATCTCTCCCGTTGCATGGAGGGGCAAATCCTATATTGATCGACCAAGAGTGTGTTTAGTTGCCACAAGGTCCACTTTTGCCCTCAGATGAGTCCACTAATAAAGTTTTGTGACATTATTGAGCAAGTGTCAAGCAGCTGTTTAGATAAATGCCACCATTTGCCTCAAAATTCTTGCAAAGGTATGGCAAGACATACCTTTTGTGACTTCCAATTTGGTGGCCATAAGTTAGTCAAAATTTGGCAAAACAACGTGTCTATGACAAACAAGGTAGGATGCTAGGAAACTGTTGTATGCTAGAGTTGTGGCAGCGAACATACATCTGCTACATATAGTCAAACGTATCTAAGTACATAGGTGTGGCAAATTGTAGCAAAATAGGATACCCCTCAATCTAGTTATGCTGGTGTGGCCATGAGCCCATGATATGTATGCAGGACCGACGAGCCCAACAGGAAGAAGAACCCAAGTTAGCGGTAGCCCACGTGAGACCACCACCTCCCAGCAAATCCTTCTATATAAAAGGAGGTAGGTTTGGGCGCCAACCAGGGTGTCCACGTCACCCTATTTTTTTGGGCCGTTCGATGTTGCACCTCTCGTCTGCGCCGTTTGATCGGGTTTGGTGTTGGGTCGGCATGTGCTGGCTCCTACTCACGATGTGTTGCGTCCACCTCGCCACGTGTGGGCACGCACACACACATACACACACACACACACACACACACAGAGAGGCTCCCCGAACGAGTTTCCTCCTTCTATCTTCGCTTCCTTCACTGCCATTACAACCTGTCACCGTCGTTCTTGCTTCATCCTCTTCCCTGTCGGCCTAGCTTCCATCCTCCTTCACCGCTGCCCCCACCTCCTTCTCCTTCCCCACGACCGCCCCCTTCTTCCTTCCTCCACTTCCACCAACAGATGTGTAAAGATGTCTCATGTGTTGGCTGCTCCGGCCAGCCATGTGGCGCAGTGCTCTCTCCACTCCTCCTCGCCGCCCTCTTCATCTGGATCTACTCCACCACCATGGCATCCAAGCCGCCCCTCGACACCCTCGGCATCCCCCTGCAAGGTTTCCCCGGATCTGTTCGCGCTTTGCTCTCTTGTTTCTCTTTCTCTTTCTTTACCTTTGCTAGATGGATGCAGTTCTTGATTTGTCGTTGCTGGGTGCAGATGAGGCATACTACAGGGGCGGTGTGATCAAGTGCAAGGACAGATCGGGCAAGTTCACCAGGGACCAGCTCAACGACGTCTTCTACGACTGCCCCGATGGCTTCCAGTGTTGGCTCATGCTCTTGAATATTTTGCTCGGCTTTTCGATTTGATTCACTGTGAATTTGGCTAGGGTTCTATCCGCTATTGGATAGTAAAGATTTGGGGATTTTTAGCTTGCCACTCTACTCCTCCTTGTGGCCTTACCCAGTCTTTTTATCTTCCATCTTCCCCAAACTCTACTGCTCCTAGACACCACGTCATCCACCAAAATCTTCTTCACTCAGTCTCTGCACTCGATTTTCCCCTAGTAGGGAAGCAAAACATCGCACGCTGCCTCTACTACCACCATTTTGTTAGTTTCTTAGTATTTATCTCTGATATTTTCTTCTCGGCGGACATTGCCGAACATGGATGGTAAATGGGAGTGGGCAAAATTGGTGTTGAGTCATCATCTTTAGCTTCTATTGTGGTAGGAGGTTCTTATTCTAGGATTTTAATTGTTAGAGTAGTATTCAAAGGATTTGTCTTTTATTTCAGCTTCTCCTTGTTCTTGCTTTTTTTTTGGGTGTGTTTTTTAATATTAGTTTTCATGCGCATTTTACCACTAGATGTTGTAAAGTTTGTCGTAATAACCTATGAGTGTAATGCTTTCTGTTAGTTTTTGTTTGCTAAGTTTGATGCAAAAGATTAGAGGCTTGACAATCATGTAACTGCTCCGATTATGGTGGGAGGCTTGATCAAAGCTAAGATAGACAAAAAAAAAAGACTTTATCTTGCATGAGAAATTTATACTCTTGGAGGAGTCCATGAGCCGCGGAAGCTAAAAAGTAGGGCCTTTTTACTTCCATATTCACTGGATCTTCGATGAGAGATGCTCTTGTGGTAGAGAGTAGCTTTGATCAGCTAATGAACGTCTAAACATCTTTTTTTTTTGCCTAAAGGCTATTATAAGGTTTTCATGTTTTATGATATGCAGGTCCTCTTTTCTTGGTTGCTTGTTTTGGGTGTAATTTGGGTTTACCTAGAGCTTCTGCTGTGATGTTAGCTTAAGGTTCTTTTTTGTGCAAAAATATGGTTTTTATTTCCCGTTTATTCTTAGTTGATCTGTTTGGGAAGATATTTGGGTCTATGAATCTTTTGGCTTCCTAGTCAATCAAAATGCTATTACTCAGTGATGGGACGAGAGTGAGATGGAAAAGGAACAAGATCCCAAGTACCAGTATGCTCGAGGCGACAATCTCCTCGGCCATGGCATCTTGCCACTCGGGGTGAATATGACATCCCAGAGGAGACGAGCTCTCGGTAGCTGCGCCGGCAAAAGGCAAAACAGGCAGAGGGCGAATCAAGCTGGCGATCGCGAGAGGCGTAGCGAGAGAAGATGGCCCATCGGGAAGATGAAGCATCGAAGAAGATGGAACATCGGAGAAGATGGCTCATCTGGAAGATCCTCAATCGAGGTCGACGAGTGTAGACGAGTGTAGTTGGGGAGCCGGAGGAGCTGCGGGGAGGCAAGCGGCGGCGACAACGGCGGAGAGGCCCTGATGAATATGTGGAGACTCGATGGGGACGGGTGGGCGAGGGCAAGACAGATATAGGTGTATCTCGAAAGGTCAAAAGATAGAGACTCCACAGAGGAAGCCGAAGGAGAGACAGGACGTGGGTAGAAGGGACGAGACTCGTCGAAAGTCACATCCCGAGAAATCCGCATCCGTTGACCAACAGGATCCCAGCACCGATAGCCCTTGTGCTCGATCAGATCCCGTAAAGACACACTCAACGGTGGCGGTCGGTTTGGTGCGTTCTCGAGGGCGAGAGAACATAGCAAACGCAACCAAAGCAGCGAAGGCGAGTAGTAAGGAAGAAGACCACAGAGACGCTCAACAGGGATCGCACCCTGAAGAGCAGAAGAGGTCTGGATGTTGATGAGGTAGGTGGCAGTGGAAACAGCCTCGGCCCAAAAGTGAGGTGGAATAGAGGCAGCAATCATCGCACGAGCCGACTCAAGGAGGTGACGATGCTTGCGCCAGCGACACCATTACGAGCATGTGCACGGGACAAGAGAGGCGAAGCGAGAGTGCCCTTTCGGCAAAGGAAGCCGCATGTAACGAGAGAGGTACTTGCCGCCAGAGTCGGACGAAAGACACGAATAGGAGTGGAGAACTGTGTGCGAACCATAGTGGCAAACTGTTTATAGATAGATAAGGCCTCACTACGAGAAGACATGAAATATATCCAAGTGTGGCGAGAGAAATCATCTATAAATATGATATAATATCGATGACCCCCTTTCGAAATGAAGGGAGCCGGACCCCAAACATCAGAATGAACAAGATCAAAAGGACGTTGAGACACTGACTCACTATGAGGATAAGGAAGCTGAATCTGTTTGCCTAACTTACAACCCTGACAGTCTAAAGACACGTCTCCTGAGACAGACCCCAGAAGGCCACGACGAACTAAAGACGACAGCCGAGATCCACACAGATGGCCAAGACGGTGATGCCACTGCTGGAAAGAGCCGGTAGATGGAGTGGCAGCAGCGGAGAGACTGGCAGCGACGGTGGCAGCGGAAGGAAGGTAAAGCCAATCAAGCTCCCAAAGACGTTGTGAGTCAAGGCGCCGAGGGCCAGAACCAACCAAAGCTCCCGTGTGGTGGTCCTGAACACAACAAGAGTCAGAGTCGAGAATGACTCGACAACCAAGATCGATGTCTGCCCAGAGAAGAAGTCAGCATGGTAAGGCGAGGAACATGAGCAACAGAGGAACATGAAAAGATGAGTTGCTAAGAGGTCCTCGACCCGAGAGAGAAGAGAGGTACCATCGGCAGAAGAACAGCGGGAGAATCAAGAGGTGTAATGAAGGATGAGTGGAAGAATTAGGAGTCATATGAAAAGATGCTCCGAATCAAGAATCCACGGGAGGTGCTTGATGTGGAGGTGGTGGTTTCGCGATGCGGAAGAGTCGATGCGTAACCGCGAGAACCTATCGAGGAGAATCCGGCGGCAAGCAAGCGTCGAAGTCTGGCTATCTCTCGCCTCGATGAGAGAGCTTGAAGGAGTCGATCGACGTCGATGTAAAGCTGCAGAACTGCCGAGGAGAACACAAGCGGCAAGCAAAGGCGTCGAAGTCCGCTATCTCCGCTTTCGAGAGAAGCCGCTGAAGAGTCGATCTGAGCGTCAATGTAGAAGCACCGATGCGGTGCTAGTAGAAGAACGGCGTAAAAGATGCCGCTTCTTATAGCACTGGACTCAATGTGGCCAACCTTGTCGCGGTAGGAAGCGATGAGGATGACCACCGCCATATGGAGGCGGCCACCACCACCGTGGCGGCATTGGAGAAGCGGTGTCTTTGAAGCGTGGAAGCGTCGGTGTAGTAGGTGGACGGCGGCGAAAGCACGGAGGGAGTGGCATCGCACCAAAGCACCACTTATAAGCTTCATTCGAGAATGGAATCGTGGTGATGGAGCGAAGCCATTGGTAGGCGGTCTTTGGGCGGACGGCGACCAAATTAAGGCAAGTTCAACACGGTATTGGGCCAATGGCGGTTAAACGACATTTTTATTTATTTTTCTTCGGGCGGCCGGCCGACTAAAATCAATCGGCATGGGCAAACACAAAGACGCACGGGAACCGAACTAGGTTCCCCGCTCTTGACGGCGGCGGCGGGGCCTTAGCGGCGACCACGGTGGCGGCGCGACGGCGGCGGCGGCGGCTCCTCAAAGACCTCCTAGCGAGCCGCGGCGAGAAAAGTGCACGAGCGGCTCTCAGCGGGCGGCGAGATCGCGGATCGGACGAGTTGGTCTTTGCCGCAGTATGGAGGCGGTGGCCACAGAGATCGAGAGCGAGCACCTTGAGGATGAGCGCGCGGCGTCGCGGGGTCGAGGGCGATGGCGCGGTCGGCCTCGGCGGCAACGCATAATGGGCAGCGCGTCAGCGCGTCAGCGTGGCTCGAGGAAGTTCGAGTGGCGATGAGCGCACGCGAGGGCAGCGTCGAAGCGCAGCAGCTGGGAGGCGGTGGCCTGCAGCGGCGGGTCAGCGACGAAGATCACGCCGTACCCACCGAAGCCGAGGCGGAGGGGAGACCGCGCTAGAGCGGCGGCCCGATCGAAGGCTTGAGGGACGCGGATCCCGCTGAAGAAGCCGAGGCGACCAAGCGATGGAGCGGCGGATCGCGGAGAGGCCGACGAGGCGACCACGAAGACAAAGCAAAGGAGCAGAGGCAACAGAGGGCGGCGGCTCTCACGTGAGACACGCGAGAAACCCTAACCCTAGTTTTGGCTCTGATACCATGTTATGAATAGTGCTTGTATTCAATATGAGGCCAATGGGCCAATATATATACACAAAGTACAGGTGGTGAATATGCAAATAACCCCTCATAACAATGGGGAATAACACACTATACATATATCTCTAACAATGATCACTTAAGGATTGGCATTTCACCTATTTTGGTTGGTTCTTGGTTTGGCTTAATCATAATATATTTAAACATTGTACTAATTTTATTTGATATAGAAAAGAAGAGTATCATGAAACTGTTATAAATTGGAAGTGGCTTGCTTATACTTTTATCTCTATTTTCAGGTTTAAGATCCTTCCGACCGAATAACTATGGCACACAGTTTGCGTTCTACTTTGCTTACATGAACTTGCTAATTTCATTTGCATTTCTTATGGCAACATGCTTCTCTAATGTGGGGACAACTACTGGTATGCTTCCATAAATAGTGTCGATATATTCATTTCATCAGATAGTATGAAATTATCTACTTTTATTATTTGGCATATCATGCTGCAGTGACAAGATATTTCTACATATTTGGGTCCGGCCTTTTAGGACAGTTTTTATCCAGGCCCCTATGTTGAAGATGTTTCCCTCTCAAGTATGTGCACAAGTTTATCTTTGTAGCAGTATCTTTATGCAGTCAATCTGTAATTTTGGTCCTTTTTTTTGCTGTAAGGGTTTATTCATCTTTTCCAATAACTTGTCTGGATCTACATATGAGTCATTTTTATCAACCTTGTCGATTCTGCATGCTAGCTTAGTATTTTCTGCACACTTACACCTGACATGCTCTAATTTTGGGCTTTATATGTCCGTGTCCACTGATTATATGCCATAGGTTTTAGTTTCAACAAATACATGACCTGGAGAAGACACAAATAGCTCCTCTCCCTCTATATAATGTGCACATTGATTTCCCTATTATATTTATTGTGACCATTTTTTGTAAATTACCTAGGAGGCAGTTCATCTTTAAAGCAGTATCATGAAATGTTAGCACTCTATAATGATTTGAGTTGGTTTATATTGGTGTTTTCCATAAACTTTCGATGACTTCCATGAACTTCACTCTTTTGGACCTATGAGTCCTCGAGAGTACCATAAATGAACTTTTAAAGTTGTGGTCTTGTGCAGGCCAAATGTACAAGTCTTGACTTTTGATGTAATTTGCCTCAAAGTCTACTTATGTATTTTCTCAACTGTTTCAGATTTTGGAAATGAACCCTGAGGATGAAGCTGAAGAGGATGGTGGTAACATTGATCTGGACTCATAAAGGAAAGGAAAATGTGTTGTTCTAAAGACATCTACAAGACAAGTAAACAAACTTGCTCAACCTTTTTGTGGCACCTAGACCTTTAGTGATATGCATGAACCTTTTCTATGAATTGCCAAACAAACAGTGGAGTATTAGTTTGTTTTCAATTTTGTAAACTCTTTATCTCTTCATAAACACCGCCAATTTGGATTTCACTTGAAGTTGTCATTTTTTTTTTTTGCTTCAAGCTCTCCTAGGAATTAATACCATCAATCACAGATAGCATCATTGTTGAAGTTGAACTATATATTATAGTCGTGTACAATATTAATATTTCTGTTCTAGACACAACATTTTTGCTCTTAATTAATTTTCTTTGTATCCAAATCTACTCTTGAGTGTATGGGGTTATGGACTATTTGAATTTAGACCCTGACATGGTTTACCTCCACGTACCATTTGATGAACTACAGTAGTTCTATCTCCAGAATTATCTTTTTCTTGGACACAAATATTTGTGTTCGCCTTGGCGGGCGAAGACGACCGTAGGTTTCTAGCTACAAAACGAAATTTGCCAGGAAAGAGCAGTGAAAAAGCCCATCAGCAATGTCATCGCACACAGTTGAGTAGTAGTCCGTCACCTGGGAAGCAAAAAAATCAGCTCTCATGGTTGTTGTTTTTGCTGTTATTAAGCTATGCTTTGGCATAAATGTTTTGGATGCTCTCCTTGTGAACGGTAAAGTAAATGAGGCAAAGTAGACAGATTCTTCAATGCTGAGGAAGGCTTGCGCGTGACATGACCTCTCACTAAGAACTGAAGAGTATTCAATGGTGGTTCAGCACTGTCGTTTTCCTGTACCCAGGTTGGTAGGCAAGATTCATCTGCATGTGATAGGATCTGGATTGAATGCAGGCAACCTTTGCTGAAGACTTGAGTTAGTCATGCATGCATGCACAGCTCTAGGCATCTAGTCCTAACTTGGGTGTTTGGTTCCTCCAGGACTCATGGTAATCTTAATGCTGAATTTGTGCTTCTAATGCGTGCCTCATTTTGTTCGACAAATAACAAGGTTGTCTCATCTGCTCTTCAAAAAAATTTGGGGCTATAGCTAAGACAACTTGGTTGGCTGACGGGAAAGTGTTCGTGATAGGCATGTTAATGCGCGATGAATAGAAGAAGTCGTCTACGAGAGCAGAATACAGTCTGTGTGCAACGAGATCACATTATCATTGAGTTTTGAAGCCAACCCCCGAAAGGACATGTCCTGAAAGTGTATCAAATGCTTACGGCACAAGTTCTTCGAAAGAAAAGACACCCTAGCAATGATGAGCATTGGTCCAAAAGTTTTTGTCTTAACTATTTCCCCTTTTCAGAGCCTTTGTCTTACTATTGGACAATACAATGCTCTGTTTTCTACTCTTCGGAAAATTATTGCGGGCAATTTAGCATTATGCATGCCTGGCTTATCCTAACATAAAGAAGACACTAGTGTCTCAAAAATAGATAACCACCACTACCTTTACCTTATTGTCCTTGGAGACTCAGACTGACATTCCTCCATGTATCATTTTTTGTGTGCAGAAAACTCCCCTTTTTTCCATCTCTTTACAGGATCCAGAAAAGTCCCATAAGCAACTAATGTCTTGGTAGGGCCTTGTTAATCCATCCAAACGATAATGCATGACAGCATGACACACAGTCACACAAAGCAAAACGACATCACCCTCTTAATTACACCACCACAGCTTATACAATTAAGAAGCAACTCTTACATCATATCTCGCAAAGCTAGTGCAACATCTCCATATTAATTACTAAAACTATCAAATGGATTCAGCATCATCATTCTGTACCTAACCAAAAAAACCTTGCATCTAGTGCAGCATCTCCAAAATAACCTATAGCTGTTTCATGGATGGATCAAACATCTCACGGATTCAGAATTCTTCTGTCCGCGCACTTGCACTTCCAGTTCAAGGGTTTGTAGTTGGTGGAGCTCTCGTCGACGCTATCACCGAAGGCTCTCTTGTCCTGCGGAGCGACCGGCACCTGCACCGCCTCGCACCTGCCGCACAGGGCGCACTTCCCCTCGCACCGCGGCGGCCTCGAGCCGATCAGCGCCGCCGACATCGCCGCCCCCTTCTCCGTCTGCACCTACATTGTTGCATCGATCAGCAGGTCGTTCATATGTGCCAAAGAAAGATCACAGCATGAAGAAACTCATGCATGAACAGCAACAGAAGAGCCACTACTGCATTGCGTCCTTACCTTTGGAGGCTCCTTGAGCTGGTAATGCAGTCCCCCACCTGCAACCAAAGTGACAGTTGTTTATCAACAAGGCAGAAAAAGCGAGAAGAGGTGTAGTTTGGTATAGGCAAGATTTTTACTACCTTCAGTAGAGTGAAGGCCTTGAGATGATAACAAGAGGAGGAGCAGGGATGAGGAGCAAAGTAGTAGAAGTTCCATGAGGAGTTTTGATTGAACGTTGCTAATCACTGAATGAGGAGGGAAACAGTAGGATACTACTTATATCAGAGGTTGCAAGATGGGCAGGGGTTTCTTGTAGCTGTGGTGTTGGAAATAAATGGCCGAGAGAGAGAGAGAGGAGGTTGTCTACAGCGGTGCACTACGGATCAGGCCATTGAATGCATCTGAGTTCTGAAGCCATAAAGACGACGGGCATTGCTTTGGCAGCAGTGAGACGAGATCAGACAGAGGAGGGTTGCCTCCTGCCAAAGGAGCACAAAAGTTGGGAGGAGAGAGGGGCAGCAGCAGGACACAATGGCTGGGGCAGAGATGGCAATGCAAAAATGACACAAAACTTACATGCTCAGCAGGGGCACAGCACAGATTAATGAGGTCCTTGAAAGCACCATTCAGTGAAAAAACAATTTGGTACGTACCATACACTGTAAGCTTGAGAGAAAGAAAGCAGGGGAGGTGCAACAAGAGAAAAGCACTTACATGGAACTAGCCTTGTTACCAAAATAGGGGGGCTCCTGTCCTGTGCAGATTCTTCCCTGCAAAAAGGAATCAGAAAAATAGGGCCAAGAATTGAAGAGGCAACTGAATAACGATGAAGAAAGAAAGAAGCTACTTGCCACTACACTTGATCCTCACAACTACTGATGACTGTCTTTTAATAGTTAGGTAGCAAAGCATCCTTTTCCCCAAGATTTTGCTTCATTTCACAATTCAAGAGGTAGCTATTGATCACTCATACACTGTACAATGTAACGATATCTTAAACACAGCCAGTAAAAGGACTGGTGTAATGATCGTTGCTGCGGGCAACTGGGAATTAAAAGAGATTTCAGGTCAAGATGGAGACTTGCTACAGCAGCATGCACGGCAAGAAGTCAATAGCCGTAATTCTCGCTTAGAGTTATCTGCTCGAGATGCAACACATAGCAGATTTTATTATATGAACACCAGTTTGTGGTCCATTACATGCATGTACACTGTAACCAATGAAGCCTGGAAAAGGAAAAAGAACATAGGAGGGCCAAAATTTACAGGAAGCATGAACCCAACACCTCATCTTTACAATGGATTCTACTTCCTGTATATTTCTAATCATGGAGAAAAAGCTTTTTCCACGTTTTTTTCCTATTCAGATGAAACTGATCTCCAAATTGAAGAAATGATATTGGCACCACCTCATTAGCACCCCGTGTTAATAAAGAAAATGGTCAATCATGTGAAAAATCACGTCAGCCCCATCAGAATTGAAGAAATAGGTCTTAACCTGCAACACAGAAGATAAGAGAAGAATGTCTCAGTTTTCAGACGGTGACTATTTTGTAAGAATGACTCAGTTTTTTCAGAAGGTGACTATTATGCATCTTTGTTTCAACCCAATTATATGTATCTGGCTTACTTATGAACTGACTGCTTGAATCACATTTCAATTTTAGCATTGCAGCTTAGACAAAAACTAACTTCTCACTTCAGGTTTTGCCTCCGATCCTAAGAATTTTGTATGGCCAAAGATAGGCCACTGTGGAAATAGCTAATTCTTATGCCTTGTTGGTAGCTTTCCGTTCCTTTCCTTTTTTCAAGAAACAAGAATGAATAAAGCTACCAAACCGGGCAGGTTGAGCTAAACCTCATTTTCTGAGTTCTCGGGTAACGCATAGGTACCAAGCTATCCTGAACAGGCATCAAATGGTGGCCCTGCTATTATCGACAGCCAGCATTTCATCTGTATTGGTCCGTGACAACCTACCAGCTTCAATGGGAACCTCTCTCTCGTGTCGGTGGAACCATGCCCCACATGACAAACTGCTGATGTCACCTGAGAGGCGTCTGTAGCATTCGGGAAATTAGCAGCACAAGCATGGCCAATCTTGCAGTCACTCGTGAAAGAATGCTCATTTCTTGCCCTAGACCATACACGAAATTCTCGATAAAAGATAAAGCTTAAGCAAAACTAATTCAGCTAAGAGTTTTCGGTAGACAGATGCTAATTAAACTTCAAGTGGTAGCCTTTTAAAAGGGGAAGTTTTGCCTCTGTGCAAAGAAATCCAATTGTAGAAAGTATTATCCAACAGACAGCAACAAACAGGGAAATAAGGAACAAAAGGCCAAAGATTTATAAGTTATTGTTAAGAGTCTTGTACATATTAGTAGTCTCTCTTTCTCTCTTAGTCTATGTGGGCCCATGACCCTATGTAGCCCATGAGGCCCAACAATTCTGTTTATATATATCTTCTTTATAATGAATAAGATGCACAGTTGTGAATAGCAAAATCCTCTCCAAATTCTGACAGTTATAACATACCTGAATGGTGCTATGAGCGAAAATTCTTTGTCTACTTTTCCTGAAGCTAACGTCTACCCTTTCCCATGGAATTCTATTCAGACCTTTGAGCATCACTTCTGAAGCTGAAGACAGGAAGATAATTCAGTTAAGAAGATCATCTTTAATCATCGTGAATAAACGGAACTATATTAGAATATAATGCAGCAGGCACAAAATAAGAGCAAAACTTCAGTTCCAAAGCAAACATTAAACCAGCCTTAAAACATAGTCATTAAAAACATAAAATTTGTGGTTTCTGATGGTTTAACAAGAAAGCCCTTTAACAATAAACAGTAAATTATTGTGACAGGTCTGATGCTACCATCACTCCCTTTATGTTCTTGTTCTGTCAGACTAAAAAATGTGGAGATGTCATCAAAGAACCACTTGAAAGAAGGATGCCTCTTTTTTAATTCACAGATCAGCACATAAAGAGCTATGAATGAAGATGCAATAACTTGATTAAAGAAAAAAATACAAGAAAATTCTGTATCGTACGCGTACCTTCCATTTCACATGTAGTTTTTGCCTGATAAATCAATGCATCTGAAAAATGAACATCCTGAGCCTTCGGTTTTTCCATATACACAACATGTGGATATCTACCATCATTTATAAAATTCTGGTGCTGATGCAGGGGAACTTTCAAACATAAGAACCATGTTACAAACCCAACATGAGCTAATAATAATACAGTATTACCTTAGGAAGTTCATGTTGACGGCGTATTGAAGATGTCCTCCAGCCAACAATGACTGAACTTTTAGTCAAGGCCATTAAATTCAGTGGTTTTTAACTAGTCAATAGATGACCAATAAAGAGGTTTATATGGATCTACTAAGTAGAAGCATTTATGGAAGAAGGATACAATCGCTACAAACATTTGAGTAAACAACACAGCGCTTGAAAGAACACAGAGCTGATCTGCATATAGAAACAAAGTATAAGATATGCTGAAATAATCAACATTAAAAACTTCTTGCTTTTTTTAAACAAGGAGCATTATTTCTATGGCATACAAGGAGCACTATTTCTATGGTTGTTCATCTAAAAGACACATTTGTATGTCATACATGAAATGGAGATCACCGTAATCAGTAACCATCTGAAGAAGTAGCGGTGGTTTCTCATCTTCAATATCCTTTAGGAAAAGATGTTTTCCACTTCTCCCAGCAATCCAAGACAAACGATATGCCATCTTTTCCAATTTATAGGAACCACGGAGAATGGGTATCTGCATGTGACAATCAATAATGGAGTCAATGACATCTGTTCATCCAGTCATTCATTGCCAATTTGCCACACGGCCACATCAGATGCAGCCACTAGAGCCAGTAATCCACTAAATGGTAACGATGGATGTTAGTATGACAACGAACAAGATAGTTACACACATTTAATACAACGGAATAAGAATAAGTAACACTATGTGGTACGGTAGCAACCATAGGAGAAAAATGGAGACAAAAACATATTAAATTAGAGCACCTAGCCACCTACATGCGCAGAGTTTATCATTAACTGACGTTGCATCAAACTGATTACCTTTATTGAAAAAACTCGGTTCATAAATGATCCTTAATATAAAGAATCGACTACATTTTACTTAAGATATCCTGTGATGCAAGTTGGAACTACATTGCAATAGGAGATCTGACAAAGGCACAAACTATGAATAGTAAAATCAATGGTGGTGCAAAATTTTGAACATAACCTGTTTGTGTGATCTTGTACCAAGGTGTGGTGTTGCAAAAGTTATGAAGTTCATAGGCTCCAAACCAGCAATTTTGCCTAGATCAGTAGGTTGGTTGCCGGAAACATCAGTGACATGCTTTTCATACTCTTCATGAGATTCTGTTTGTGGAGCAGTCTCATATAGTAACGCAATGGCGTATCTTGCAATCAGTCCACCCAATGAATGTGCAACAAAGGAGATCTTCCGAAGCTCTGTTCTACACTCAACAACTGAAATCACCTTAATACATAAAACAGAGGTTAATCCAAAGGAACATGTGGGAGAAAATAATAGGGGCTAATGATAATACCAAATAAAGCTGTTAATGATGAAAGAAAATATGGAAAATATAAATCTATGTTGATTATAGATCGTTCAGGCTAGCTTCACTCCGTGTCATAATAATTTGTTCGATGTTAATTCATCAATACTCACCTCCTCTGCTAATCTCCTTCCCATCACATCAACTCCATCGAAAGTTCGAGCTGCTGAGTTGCATCCACTGCCTGTGCCACCCAATGAAAAATTCCCATTTACTAAAGTAAAGCAGTATGGAACTATGGATTCTTTTCCCCAAAAGGAGATGTACCATTAACAAAACTGTGAACTACCTACGTCTCAATTTTACATATCTGAACTAGTAGTCCATGCACCAATTTAAAGCGTACTAGTTTTGATGTTAAACAAACCATCGGGCATAAAGAGGAATACTTTAAAGTGATGCTGTTAAACTTACAGTGAACAACCACATCCTCAGGGTGTTTTTTGATGAAATGTTTTGCTGCATAACGCCAATTTTCTGCACTGCATGATAGAAAGGGCAAACATTTGAAAAAGTTGGAAATGGATGTCTCCTTACAACGCATTCTAGAAACTGCATGTTAAAGTTAGCTTACATGCCCTGAGGTAAAATGGAGGATTTTGTCCATTATTACATGTCTTGAACACTTACACGCCCTTCTGTTTGTGAGTATGTAAGAATATACATAATAAAAGTATCATTGTTACTGAACTAAATACTACTGCACATATTGGAACCTAGCTAGAAGGTAAGAAGAACCTACAAGACAAATTTTGCAATTTACACGTATATTCGTGCTGGTTGCCGGTTGCCAACATTGCACATGGACACCATGAACCAAGTAGGCAGCCTCTGTATACCCCCAAGGAACATGTGCCAAGATTACAGCTGCTTGCCTCACATTATCATGTGGTTATACATGTGATGTCCATGTTACTGAACAGTGAACAGTGACTCCTCGTGTCCTCGCGGATCTAGGCCTACTGCCAACCAGTCGGTGACACAAGCATTGTAGTAAACTTTATAAGAAGATTTCTCGTATTACATGGCATTATTTGGAGAGAAAAAAATTCAGGTTTCTTGATGTTTTTGTGGATGCAAATGTTTACATTTGCTACAACTGAAACGATTCAGATCAAGTTTTGTAATGTGAAGGTGTGACAAACGCCACACTGATGATCAAGCCTACAAGACCTGTATAACTTTCAACATTTCGAAAACTAACTACCAAACGGTAGCCCCTAAACACTTCCAAAACAAAACTAACCAGCATTTCCTAGGCATCCTTTTGGGGTTCACTGCACTGACGACTGACGACCTTCTATAGTTATGTACAGTAGCATAAGAGTAAAGCAGAGAAATACTACCAGCTGTTTTTGCTCCCTATTTCAATGCAATAGCAGTTCTCCTTCTTTTTCGTCAACTAATAAAGATATGCACTTACACTCTTACAGTGTGCACAGCATAACATCGAAAAAGAGCTAGCTCGACACCTTTCACTTGAAAAGCAAAAAAAAAAAAAAAAAAAAAAATCATAGGTTCATTAGCTAGCAGCGCGTTTGACTGATCGATAGCCTCAAAACGATCCTAAAATCGTATACAAAGACTTTAGTTTTGTCGAATAGTTCAAAGCTAAAGAGTTAATCGGCTGTGTGCTAGTAGTTTGAGGTTCATGCGCCTGCTATGTTCGTTAAAGCGAAAGTAGTAAGAACGAAAGAAAGAAAATCCAGAGGAGGCGGCAGAAAGATCACCTGCCGACGATTCCATTGACCATAACGACCAGATGCGTCGGCGTCCGCCTACTCCTCCCCTCTCCCTCGCCGGCGCCAGAGTCCGACGGGCCCTCGTCGGCGGCGGACACCGTGAAGCACCCGGGCCGCGGGAGGCACGCCGCCCTCAGCAGCCGCCGCCGCCTCTTCTCCCCGCCCTCTCCCGTCGCCATTCCTATCTTTCTCTCTCTGACCTGGCCGCGGGCGTTGGGGCTGGGATTTTTATAGGCGGTTGTTGGATTTGAGAAGTCGCCCGAATTTTTCTATCTATTCGGTGACGCGGGGGCGCGAGGTGGTCGCTGATGAGGTGAGCCGTGGCGCGAGAATTGAACCGGTCTCCTCTCCTCGACTCCTCTACACAGGAAGCAGTGGCTGCTGCCGCCTCGGCGGAATTGTTTGCTTCTGTTTGTTTGCGGGGTTAAAAGGAGAGATTAGTGGATCATTCACTCGGCAGCCCGGCAAACTGTGCCTTTTCCGGTTTTGGTGCTTTCCTTGCTTTCTCTCCTCCGTGAGTCCGGATCACGATTCACGGCTGCATCGACACCACATCGCGAGTTGCAGTGGAATCACCGGCATGGATCTAGTGCTATCCGCAACATTTCTCAGATGCCATTTTCACTTGCATTTTGTAATGCCTGTCAAAGTGTTGATATGCTTCGTATCTAAAAAATCTAATCTATTATATCATTAGAAATTCAAAATGACACTAGAAAAATGCAATCAGGTTTCTAGAATATAACGGTGCAGAACGATTTGATATGCAGACCAATTTGATACAGATACTATAGCTAGTACAGCTGTATAAATAGTATGATTGTATTTCAATCATAGATATTAAAGTTATCTAATAAATAACCACGGCCTGTAACTGTGTGATTGCACAAGCAACTCAGCTTTTTCAAAAAAAAAAAAGCTTGTTCCTGCCTTCTAGAACATGGTACACGCATCTTGTGGTATCACTGCACAAAGGAAAATAAGAGAAGTTCTGGATAGCTACTCCTTTCCTTCCGTTCTCGAATAGTACTAGTTGTCATTGTAGGTTTGCATCATTTGAATGCCCTTATCAATTTTTTGGAACGATTTCCCCCGTGTTCGCATCTGGCGACTAGTTGGCAAACTACTTCAAGGGTGACAGTCTTGGAGCAAAACTGCACAAGTTACCGCAATTAGGCAGCGGCAGTCAGAAAAGTTCAACAACATACAATCGTCGTTCCAAATCTAGATGGGTGTGTTCCGAAACAGACTGCAAATTTCAACTGGATTGACTAATTAGGTCGCAACATTTCTTTCTTCTCTCTAGAAGCGGACAGCAATTTCGACCTCTTGCAGCTCCATCGATGACGTCTAGACAATGATGACCATTTTCTGAACAAACCTGACGTATGCATTCACGTAGCAACTAACCCAGAGAGCCTTCTTTGAGAAAACTCCGAAACACCTACATATTTGAAGGTGGCAAACATGAAAACAAGTACTAGTCTTAAGAGGGGTTATAAACTTATAGTTAGATGATTTGTTGGCATTAAGCCAGTCTCACTTTGTAAACGCTAAGCCAAGCTTAGCGGTCAGTGATCTTCACGGCAACAGGCTCGCTGCAATACGGGCAGTTCCCGAACAGAACATCAAACGACCTGTGAACAGGTAGAAAATAGCGAGCTTAAGAGAAATAATGAGATGGTACAATACATCCATGCAAATGGAGGGAAAAGAATCGGTTTAAGGGTTCATCATTCTGACATACTGCCTTGTCGTAGTAATCGTGCGCAGCCAATCTCTCAGGCAGACAGAATGGAAAGCTCTGCTACAGCTGGGGTTTTCGCATGTGTAGTCCGTTGCGCATCCGCTGTGAGTCCCAAGTTCATCATCTTCGGGAGCAAAGATGCAAGAATTTTGGTCAGGGACTAAGTTACAAGCAGAAAAGGTTGCAAACAGATCCGGAATAAATCTGCTCACCGTTTGGTAGATGCTTGGCATAACATATCCCACAATCGGCTTGCTCATCATCTTTGATGCTGACTGAAGGGGGTGGAGGCAGTGCAAAATCCAGGACGGTTGCCAGATTTTCATGGAATTTCTTCTCTGCACTCCTAGTAATAGAAAAAAGTATCTGTAACACTTGGTCGCGTGGCCGCCAGTGTAACACTAGGGAAATTTCATTTATGCATCCCTAGTCTAATACTAGAACCAAGTACTCACAGATTTTCAGGAAAGAAGATACTAATATCAACATACCTTCGACAAGTTCTGTACAAAGTATTTGAACGTGACAAAATCTAACAGCATATAGTAGAAAATTATTAGAAAAAAGTACAACATGTAATGTAAGACATCCGGTAATATACCATTTTTTGCGATTTTTTCTCCAATTCATTATCAGCCTATCCAGTTTCCCATCTGTGCCCAGGAAGCGACACCTGGAATTTTTTTTTTATGATCAGAGATGATGAGCTTGAAATACATACTTGAAATCTGAGCTTACTCTGGTAAGGAGCTGGGCTTGTGTGCATCAACATGTAGTAAAATATAGCAATCATCACCTAACAGTATGAGGAAACACATGACGATTTAAGCAAAGATAAAAGATAAGTGAAACAATTATTAGGTCCGAAAAATGAGGAAAACTACCTAAAGCTATACGCCGATGAGACATAGCATAGCTCGGCTTTGTTGGATCAACAATCCAAAGGACCTTATCGATGTCATCCATTATATACCAGTAATCTTGCAATATCTTCAGGTGCTAGTTTGTGTACACCCAACACGATAGCACCACACAAGATAACAATTTAACAGATGATAACCCACGAATAAGCAGCTCATAAGATTGAATTAATGAACAGTGGTGAGATTTTCACCTACCTCTTGGAACTGGCAGAGAACATCTTTCAGTCTTGAGCTTTTTGACCACCGTAATTTTGGGAGATAAGGAGCATCCTGCAAAAGATAGACAAGTTTATGAAATAGCATGCGTGATCCTTCAGAAATATAGGACATTGCACGATGACAATATCATGAAAACAAAATGCGACAGAAGCATTGATTTTTTTTATTAAAAAAAAGTGGGAAAGCCCCCCAATTTCATTAAGGAAATTGAGATAAATAGCATACAGAGTCTGCTATCAGAGTATTCGGCAGATAAATAGATCTTCCAGACTTGGGCCCTAACAGGAAATGTCCCGGAATACCAGCAACATCACCCGCCCAGGGAAGAGAAACAAGTGTTAGCATGTAGGAGAAGCTGCAAACAGTTTAGCTCTCGAACAGCCTAATATCAACTACAAAACATACTATACTTCAACAGAACAGGAAGGAACTACAGCGGAGACAGAAGTTTGACAAAATGTACCGTGGCAATGGAAGGAGGACATGCAGGATAGTTCACTGGCAGTGTGATCTCCAGTAAATGGTTTCGCCCCTGCTCATCCCTGGAAACCAGAGATAATACAAGCCATAAGCTATAAGTAAATGCAACACAAAGTAAACAATAAAATCGATAGATGTCATGGAAACATTGCACGGATGAGAGATGTACTTGATTTTTGGACATAATTCTATAAATGTTTCCAGTCTAATTTTTTCATCAAGAATGCCATTTGCTGAAAAATTTATCAAACAGACGAACAATACTGCATTATGCATGCGCTAGAATCTCCCTCAACAACAATAGTTTCCCTTCCAATCTTTTAGCACGGCTACTGAAGCAACTGGTAGTGCTAATTCCCCCTCGGTGTCCCACTTATATTGTGCATTTTGTGATAAAACTGATTCCACTTAAAGAGAACACAAGATTGTCAACCACATCTAAAGATGCCACTTAAAGAGAACACAAGATTGTCAACCACATCTAAAGGTGCCAGAGAAAATGGGAAAAATAAATTAACTCGAAATACTTAGCTAGCTAGCTAACGCGTCAATGAATCGAAAGCAGAGTTTCCTCACGAACCAAGCAAATAATCAAAGCGGAGATGCATAAACAACAGGCATTGCTGAAACGACACACAGTCTGGTACACACAGTGACACAGGAGAGAAAATCCTTACGGAACGCGGAAGGTGAGGCACGACACGCCGTCGTCACCCGCGGCGCTCACCAGCCGCTCCCACCCGACCTCTTCGATCTGCAAGCAAAAAAGGATAATGCAGGATCAACTACTACACCTTCCCTGGGGAAAAAGGGAAATAAACGATGCTCCTCGCGGCTAATATCGGCGCGGCATTTCGTCGAGCGGCTGGCGTACCTGCGCGAACACGGAGCTGTAGAACTCGGGCGGCCGCCGCGGGCGCGACGGCCCCTCTTCCCCCTGGCCGTTCTCCGGGAGATCCGAGGGAGCCTCCGCGTCCGCCGGCGCGGGCAGCACCATGGCTCGAGCGGGCCAAGGATGAAGGATCCCACTCCGACGGCGCTCGCGGGAGCGCGAAAACAACAAATAAGGGAGCGCCCGGTTCCAAACTTCCAATCTCCAAAACTGACGGCGGACACCAAAAGATGGGATTCAGGCCGCGGTGGACTTAGAGCACGTACGATTGCAGAGGCAGGTAGACAATGACTGTTTATAACATGTCCGACACTATTTTAAGACAATTTCTATAATAGATCGTCTATACGTGCCTCTCATAATTTTTTAGTTATAGCATAAAAAAATTATTTGTTATAAATAATAACTTATATAATAGTGTTTTGTGATGTCTATATGCGTTATAAATTCATGCACTTGGGTCGTCTACCATAATATATTTTGTACATCTCGTTGTAGGAAATTTTTAAATAATATTATTTTAATAAATAATTACAAAAATAAATAGTCAATTGGTTGTCACCATTTCAACTAGCGATTTGCTTTAAACAGTGTGTCAATCGCTAGTTGAAATGGCGACAGAAACCCACGAGTTTCTGTCGCCACTCCAATTGGTGACAGAGGCCACGCTATATAAACCCCGCCGAAGAGTCATTTTAATTCTGAGAAAAAAAGAGAAGAGCTAGAGAAGAGAGATGAGAGGGGAAAAGTGATGTAGCGAAGCATTGTCGGTTCGTAGTGGAGGAGGGGAGCAGATTCGATCACCCACTTTGCAGGTAAATGTCGCTTGCAACTTTGTAATTAAATTCGAAACCCTGGTAGGTTAGGAAATAAAACTAGCGACATAGAATTGAATTGATTAGATAATTTTAGCTGTAGTGTAGTCTGTTGTAGTACATCATTTTATCTGTGTGTAGTTTAGATTATCGTATAGATGTTATTTATGGTGCAGTACGTGAATGATTTAGATTAAATCTGCAAAAATACCATACAAAGCTAAAAAAATTCTAGGTTTTTATTTTTACACGGTAAATAATTTTTAAACGTTGAAAAAAACTTTTTAAACTAGGAAAATAGCAGGATAGCTATAAAAATAAGAGTAGTTAAATAGGGTGTTTAGAGTTTAATTAAAATATTGTCAGCTTCAATTTGGTTCCCATTTTTACACGGTTAATAATTTTGAAACACTGATAATACTTTATAAAATAGGAAAATAAGAGTAGTTAAATAGGGTGTTTAGACATGGATCTTGTTGCCAATTCAAATGGCAACCGATTGTTTATATATAGAGAGGCACCGCCGGCGCTAATCACCTCAAGTCGCCAACCACTAATCACCAAAAGCCCTCTCCTCCTCCTTCCTCCTCGCGCCACGTTGGCGGCTTGGCCCGGCCGGCCGGCAATGGCAGCAAGGCCTCTTGTTATCGGTGGTGGCGTCTAATCTGCATCGCGCTCCCGATGCCCGACGTCTGTCCGCCGATTTCTAACGGTATGGACTTTTGTCGGGGTTGGATCTGGGGCCCTTCTTCGCCGGCTCATCTTCGGGCATAGCGATCCGGGGCTCTTCTCCGCTGGCTTCTTTCGGCGGCACGGCTTCGTTGATGGCATGAAGACGGAGGTGGCGCGGTGCAAATCCAGATTTGGCGTAGTTGGTAGAGATTGCGACGGCTTGGTGGCGGTAGCTTGTGCGGTGCTCGATTTCCTTCCCGGTGGACGGCTTTTAACCGGCCAACATGTGGGCTACGGGGGACGTCGTCTTCCTTTGGTGTTGGCGGCCGTTGGCCATTGAGGATGTTGCAGACGTCGTCTTGGCGATCTGGCCTTCATTGATTGGATCCAGTGACAAGGTCGTGCTGTGGTGTGGTCTTGGAGCGCTAGTACCTTCGATTCGGGGTGAAAACTCTTGATCTGGCCTTCACTGATTGGATCCAGCAACGATGTCGACCTAAGCGGCGTTACCTTCCTGAAGGTGTTGCTTTGGAGAACCGGTACGTGAGCCCTGGAGTAAAAACTCCTGATCTGACCTTCGCTGGTTGGATTCGGCGACGACGACGTGAGTTGTATCCCTTCTTGGAGGCATCTCTACAGAGACTGGCCCATCATCACCTCTTTGCTACACAGCTGCTGTTTGCGTGTGGACGATCTCCTGGTTGGTCCCGGATGTGGGGCTAGGTGGTTTTTTTTAGGCTAGCCTTTGCATGACAATTTGTTTGTCATTGTTGGCTTTTGGTCTTTTTTGTTTTAAGCTTTTAGCTGATGGTGGTGTATTGGCTGTGTGCATCCCTAGTTAGTGCAGAGGCCAGAAGTTGTACTTCCATTATCTAAAAAATGACAACAGAACTATTGTCATGGTGGCAGGTCCCTATCGTCGTTTCAACTAGCGACGAGAATCATTTTTGTATTTTTTACTATTTATTTATTGTAATTATTTATTAAAATAATAATGTTTTTTAAAAAAATCGCCGTTGTAGTGGTGCAGTTCAGTTCAACAGTTGTTTTCGGAGCGCCGCGAGGCGAAGAAGGATATCGGCCACGGCCTGGTCCACACGCAACTACCCGAGTCAGACCTAGTCTTTATATATACTAATTAGAGACCCTCCTAGAAGCCCTTACGTTAATTCTAGATGGATAAAAGGCTAGAAATTCCCACATAAATCAGAAATTCTAGAAATTCTCACATTAATCCAAAAAAGAGAAGATCTGGATCATCCAAACATCATAATACTATAAATCAATAGCTTAGATCAAGTTTTATGCAACTATGTACTGGCAAAAATCGATAGTCCTATGCAGCCACGTACTAGCAGAAATCGAAGAATTGTAATTCTAGATGGATAAAAGGCTAGAAATTCCCACATAAATCAGAAATTCTAGAAATTCTCACATTAGTCCAAAAAAGAGAAGATCTGGATCATCCAAACATCATAATACTATAAATCAATGGCTTAGATCAAGTCTTATGCAACTATGTACTAGCAAAAATCGATAGTCCTATGCAGCCACGTACTAGCAGAAATCAAAGAATTAGAATCCAATGCGCTATCACATCGGGATTCATGCATGCAAGATGTCTCTCGTGTCCAGTCAAGCTATAGCAGCTGTCCAAAGCTCGGACAAACAGAGGAGGTGCTGGCGCTTACGGGGGCAGCGGCGGCGCCGGTGAGGAAGGCGGTGGGGCAGCCGGCGGACCATCAAAATGGGTCCCCACGGAGGTGGCGATGTTATGGGCGGCGGCGGCGGCACCGGAAGTGGTCCAGGGCGGCGCCGATAGGACATACGACGGCGGCGGCACACTGGGGTGTGGCAACCCAGCAGCAAAAGGGCACGGGGCTCAAATCAAAACTCAAGAGAGCATCTAGGGGCAAAGGGTATGTCACCTGAAGTGAGGACGGAGCTTGGGGAGGCTCGACGCGACACGGCGACGGGAATCCACGGTGGCGGCGAGAGAGCGTGGGCGGGGAGCTTGCCGGAGACGAAGAAGAAGACCGCGGGGGTTGGAGGTGACTTCGGGCGGACCTTGGGGAGTCACGACGCGATCAATTGACTTAACGTCTTGGCGGCTGACTCGATCGGCGCTATTTGGGGGCAATTTTGCCGGAGGGGAGGAAGGAATGTGATTCCGACTACTCCTGTGGGCCAAAGGAAGGATGGAGTTAGGGGAAATGCTCCACGAGCCCTGGAACGCGATGCGACAGAGGTGGTGCTAGGAAAAGTTCACTAGAGCGAAGAATAAATGGTGGGATGCGGTGGGATTCCTGTGCACAACACGGGGCGAGGAGACCGGGGATGGGACTGGGCAAGGCTGACGGGCGTTGGAACGAGGATGCAGGGCAACCAGGCGAGAGTGGTGCGTGGAAGCCTGGACAAGACGCGTCGGGTGCTTTGGGGAGCATACGACGTTTTCGCGGGCGCGGCCGAGAAAATAGGGAAGTGACACGGTGGTGATGCCAGGCGGGCGCGAAGGAGCCAGGAGCGGGGCAGAGGGGGAATCCGGGCACTACGCTGAGGCGCTTGGCGCGTGATGATGTGGCCTGACGATGCCAGCTGGCAAAAGGAGAGGCCTGGGTTGAGGGTGAAATAGGGGTTGAAAACTGAAATTTGAGGATTAAGAGGGAAAATGACTTGGAGCTTGAGATTTGAACTTTGAACCTTGAAAGCTTTGAGGAAATGAAAATTGAAGGTTTTGAGATTTGGGGAGGAATGAGTTGAGGCTTTGCCAACAAAAGAAATTCTGAAATTACCATTCACGAAACGAAAATAAGCTGTTACAAAACCTACCCACCTTAAAAAGAATCTCGACCCCGATATTCGAGCTACTCCGAAATAGATAAGGGTAGTCTAACTTCAACTGATCTTCACGCTCCCAAGTGGCTTCTCTTTCCGAATGGTTGCTCCACTGAACTTTGCAGAGATGAATGATCTGGCGTACTCAAGACAATAACATAAATACTCCATCTAAAACATTCTATCGAACAAGTTTCTGTCTAAATTGTACAACTTTGAAATCCAAAATTTTCTATTAAAATAAATTTCCAATCTTAACCATTCTACTCAAATAGTAAAAGTTTCGACTCAAATTTTGAAACTTTCCTCTCAAGTAACTTTCTAATATAAAAAATTCCTACTAAGTAGTGAATTCTATTAAAAACTTGGAAATTCTACCCAAGTTTAGAACTAGATTTTGTAAAAAATCATTAAAAACTTCCTATTAAAAGTTATCAAACTTCCTAATCTCTATTAAAACTTAGTAATGTTATCACTAGAAGAATCGCATTATTTTTGCCATCGAACAACCCGGTTGCATGTGATGCACTACCCTCTGTCTCGCTCTCTCTACACGATGTAAAAAAGTGAAAAGTGATGGCGTTTAACATTGCCACTTATTGGGTTTGCCAAATCTACATGTTTTTAAATTGATCGCAAGATACATGAATTAGTAATAAATTTAAATTTAAAGGGATAACGAATTTCATAAACATGTATATCCATAATAAGCGTACATATAATTAGTAATAAATACGTAAAAGGTAAAACAATTATGAGGAAAGATATGATAGCTAAATATATGTAATTTTGGGTATTAAAATTTTAGAAAGTAGTATAGTATCCAAGAATAAAGTAAAAAGAAAAAACTAAAGTAGTTGTCGGACCTGAATACCTGATTATATAAAATCTGTACATAAAATCAACTAAAATATATAAAAAAAATCCCTAGCCCATGCAGATACACGGATTGGTGACTAGTACTATATAAATGCAGTCCAATCCGCTACATCGCACTGCAGCGCCTCAGCCTCCAACCATTCGTGACCCATCGCCAAGAACGGAGGCGACGCGACGCCTCGCTCCGGCCGGCCAGCCGGGCCAAGACGCGAGAACTCATGTACGATGTCTGCATTTACTCTTTCCGATCTCGTTTTTCTTTCGTTGTGTCTTTGCTCGCCGTCTGTGTGCTGTACATCGATTGTTCTCCTTTTGGTAAGTGGTAACCTAGGACAAGACGCAGAGATCGATGTTAGATTGTGAAGCGAACATCTTTGCCCCATAGGCCATAGTAGTGGATACGTAGAACAAAGTGAGTTTTTGGTTTAAATGATACTTTTGTGCGCAAAATAGCAAATATAGATTTCTCTGGAGATCAAAACCAAAAATAGTACCATGGACTCTCTAGCAGGCGACACGTGTCTCGTCCGCAACCCAGGGACCTAGACCCCCTCATCCGTGCGTGAAACCGTGTAGCCGAGCACCGCCATATATGTTGAATACACTATTTATGCACTATTCATGTGATTTTTTTCTCGTCCGTGCGCTTAGGGCACGACATTTAGTGTCATGTACTATGTGCACTGTTCATTCACTGTTGACATTTTTTTTGCTGGTCCATGCTATGGGCATGGCATTCACTATTCATGCAATTTTTTTGCTCCTCTGTTCAAGCGGTTTGCGTGGTTGGGGCGCGGTAGGGGCACATGTCACCTGCCGGCACGTCCGCGGTGTTGTTTTTGTCAATTCGTTCGGTGAAGGCTATTTTTGTTATTCCATCTCGAAACAGTACCATTTAAAACAAAAACTCGAACAAAGTAGGTCATTGTTTGGTTCGGAAATTTTACCATGATCAACAATTAGAATACATGTGATCTATATACATTGTTAAAAGAAGTTGTGTTTCCACGTTAATCAGATAAAAGAAAAAAGAAACATCTAACCAATTGTTTTATTGTATACTAGTCACGTGCCCATGCGTTGCAACGGAAAATCAATTTTTGCATAAAATATGTTGCTGCAGCTCACCAATCTCCTTTGCTTTACAGAAAGCTACAACACAAAGAAATTATAACTTGTGCAATACTTGCTTTGAAAAATAGGGGAAAGGAAAATACAGGAGAGTTGCATCTCGATTCAAATAATTTATAGCAACCTTATGTTAGTGATTTCACTATCACAATTATTTTGCTTGGAGTACCTGCAACTACAACACATGATATTTCTTTTCAGTATTGACCAGGTTCAGGATTACACTCAAGAAGTGCTTTGTTTTCATCACCAACCTTACGAACATGCTAGTATACGTTCCTAGTTGTCCTGGAATGGAAGGCACCGCCAGCTTGTGTTCGTCTGGTCGGTCGCGCCACTCGCTAGGGCATGCCCGGAAGGCGGTATTGGCCTACCGCTCGACAGGCTGCCGTGTGCATGCCAACCGGACTATTTGGCCGGACTGGCCCAGATGTGATCGTCCCGCTCATGTTCGCTATCATGGTGGTCGCCAGAGCCGTCAGGTTCACAACGGCCACCGGGCTGTGGGAGGACGATGACGACGACAACAACGACGTGGCTGCAATAGTACAAGTGTAGGCTATAATGCTTGTGTTGTATATATGGATCTTGGTTTTAAATTTCTGATGTTTTCAGTTGCAAGAAAGCATAGACAAAATCTTTTTGAATGTTGTAAAACATCTAGTGGCCATGCGACACTGAAAGAATTGAAGAAGTTTTAGGCAAACGCAAATATGAAAGTAGGATGGTAGCTAGGCCAAAATCCAGAACTGAATGGCATGTATATTGGGCAAATATTAACAAGAGTACATGTTGATCTTAGCCACGATCCAAAGAAGCATGAAGAACTGAACCATTTCCCTCGTGCATTGCTGCAACCAAGCATTTCTATGCATGCATATAATATAATTGTGACAATAGCGTTTATAGCACATTAACAATTAGCAACCTTGTTATGTCAGTTTTAGGATTGAATATATTCAACAATTGTAGTTACAAAACTCATGCTTAATTTCTTATCTTCACATGGAAAATAATGACATGGCTTTATCAAACATTTTCCAATAGAAACTTACCTCGATTTATGGCATATATTGTCACTTAACTGAAGGTCACCACAGTAGTGGTTTTTTCAGCTTCTTTAATTCCTGCTGGTACTGGTAAGCGCATCTAAAATAAGCAGTCTCAATCGACTCATTCTGAAATGGCATTAATATTTTCAATGTTCCCTGTATAAGATGGATTATTCCAATGTTCTTTTTATTTTGCACTAAAGCATTACATGATGAAGTTGTAGATAAGTATAAACTGATTAGATTCAGTCCATAAAAAGACAACAATTAGAAATTACGGTAAGTTGACTCATACGTGTTCATCAAGAAGCGATCATCAAAGCAATTGAGTTTACTTGTGTTGCAACTTGAAATTTCTTGCCTAGTTATACTAAGCATTATAATTAGCCACAAAATTCAAAGAAAAGCTAATGCATAATCTGAGTTAGTGGTTCTGAAAATCTAATGGTGGAACTTGAAACAAAAAGGGCTTGCATTCTTTCATTTGGGACATCACAGGCAACTATGCTTCCCTGTATGTCAATTACTGAATCAAACCTTGAAATAAGGATGGGCTAAAGGGAAATGTGCACAATTAAAAAGGGGAAAATTGCAAAAACCAAAAGCTACCTTAACCTTTTTTAAAAGCCACCTTATCTTCAGCTTTCTAGCATTGTATGCACCCATGTTTAATCCTTAGTTCAACTCTGGAAGCAAAACATGCAAAAGAAGCTTATGGGATTAATCCAAAGAAGCATGAAGAATTTATTTCTGAACAATATGTGTCACCACTTCACCATACGGTATTTTTCCTACTACTACTGTTGCTACATATTCAATCAATCACTTGTACCAGTAAAACAAGGAATAAGAATTAGTAGGCGGCTGGGTTCATAAGAAAATGTATGAGCACCATCAAATCAACCAAGCATTTCTATGTTGTTTCCTCCATGATTGAATGGTTCAAGTATAGGTTTGTTGGCTAAATTTAAGCAAACTAAGGTTGACTACAATACCTCAGTGAACGTAGGTGGCAAAGCAGGCAATGGTACGGGCACACCACTTCATCTTGCTCATACCAATACCTGTATCACACAACCAGAAATCAGAACTACTAAACACAACACAATTGCAAAGATGGAGGAGCCCCTAACATCATTTATCTAAGCCCCACTGACTTTCACCATTTCCCTCATGCATTGTTGCAACCAAGCATTTCTATGCATGCAGATAATATAATTGTGACAATAGCGGTTATAGCACATTAACAATTAGCAATCTTGTTATGTCAGTTTTAGGATTAAATATGTTCAACAATTGTAGTTACAAAACTCATGCTTAATTTCTTATCTTCACATGGAAAATAATGACACGGCTTCATCAAACATTTTCCAATAGAAACTTACCTCGATTTATGGCATATATTGTCGCTTAACTGAAGGTCACCACAATAGTGGTTTTTTCAGCTTCTTTAATTCCTACTGGTACTAGTAAGCACATCTAAAATAAGCAGTCTTAATCGACTCATTCTGAAATGGCATTAATATTTTCAATGTTCCCTGTATAAGATGGATTATTCCAATGTTTTTTATTTTGCACTAAAGCATTACCTGATGAAGTTGCAGATAAGTATAAATTGATTAGATTCAGTCCATAAAAAGACAACAATTAGAAATTACAGTAAGTTGACACATACGTGTTCATCAAGAAGCGATCATCAAAGAAATTGAGTTTACTTATGTTGCAACTCGAAATTTCTTGCCTAGTTATACCAAGCATTATAATTAGGCACAAAATTCGAAGAAAAAGCTAATGCATAATCTGAGTTAGTGGTTTTGAAAATCTAATGGTGGAACTTGAAACAAAAAGGGCTTGTATTCTTTTATTTGGGCCATCACAGGCAACTACGCTTCCCTGTATGTCATTTACTGAATCAAACCTTGAAATAATGACATGGCTAAAGGGAAATGTGTTCAATTAAAAAGGGGAAAATTGCAAAGACCAAAAGCTACCTTAACCTTTTTTAAAAGCCACCTTATCTTCAGCCTTCTAGCATTGTATGCACCCATGTTTAATCCTTAGTTCAACTCTGGAAGCAAAAGAAGCTTATGGGATTAATCTCGATAATTTGACTAGTAAAAACGGTGACAAAACTGAGAATATAATGTTAGAACATTGCATGGATGGGTTCATGTGAGCTCATAGTATTGTAAAAAAAGGTTTCTTGTATAGATGAGCACTTGTTTACACTGTCACCACTCATCCCCTAAAACCTAAGTAGTAAAAGCATTCTATTATATATTGATAACTATACATCACAAATTGTGTGCTATTTTTACGATAAATAGGCATCCAAACATTGACTATACATATCTAAATGCTCCAAGACAGGAAATGAAACAGCAGGTAAAAAAATTTGCACAAAGAACCAACCAGCGTTCAATCACCATGGGCCAAATTCAAGGACAGAAAGTAATATATGACTCAACTTACTAAACATATGCTAAACACTGTGGTCCGCTTTAATCATAACTTGGCAAACAAATTTTAGAATTGTATACACTATATCAGTTATGGGGAATAAGATCTATCTTGCAAACCAGAAAATTTTAGTTTTGCAATCAGTTCTCCATATAGCACTTAAATTTCATTGTACAATCATATCTTGAAAGAATACCTCCAACGAAAGAGGCACTAAAAGTGTTTAGGGCATGATTAAAATGATATTAAGTGCCAATCAAGATTCGCAGAGGACATGCGTGATACCAAGCATAACTTGCATCTTTGTAAGTTGTAAATTAAAGGGCCACATACAAATATGGACAGATTCAATGTACTATTTGTGAGAAAATGTACTAACCAATATGTAATAGTGCTACTAGAACCAAGCTTCTGCTCAAAGCTACATAAATACACAACCCATTCAACGACCAGCTGAAATCTCTTTGTTCTCAATGGCCTATTACTTTGACAAGCAAAGGAAAAACATGAGATCTCATAAGCTGGGAAAATACTCCATAAGAAAAACCTTACTTGCAGCTTTGCATCTCATCCCATTACTTCAACGATCACAAAATAGGCACCTGTTAGGGCCATTGAGCTCATGTACATAGCAGCTGTGCAAAGTAATCCCATATCTGTCACAAGAACATTGATTGTAAATATTTGATTTAGCAATAAGGACGCATCACTCTCCAGTTTTACTAAACACAAGAACTTCGAAATCAGATTGCGTTAATCAGCAAAGTAGATGCAAAATATAAGACATGTTTGAGATGGGAGATGGATGCAACATGCTCATGGAGTGGAGCACAAATCTCTCTATATACAGACTCAAAATAAACCAATAGATCCACATACCATTGTCCACCGTGGTTTTTATCAGCGGGCTCTAGGCTGGCACTGCCATTCCCCGCACATCGTCCTGCACAAATGAGTGGTGTATCACACGAGAGAGAGAGAGAGAGAGAGAGAGAGAGAGAGAGAGGATACCTGGATGGAGCTTGAGCAGTGGGATTGGTGGTGACGGAGAGGTCTACGATGTCGGTGGCCGTGAAATCGGTGATTGGCCCCCATCTGAACCATAGTGGCGACGGCGGCGCAGAGTGTGGGGTTGGGGCGCTCAAATCAGCGTACGACGAGGGAGCAACCGGTGTTGAGCTGACCAGCGCCACTCGACATGGGTCTTGTCGGCAAATATGGCAAGTCTTCGATGTAGGAAATGGAGGGGGAGGATAAGGGGAGGAGGGAGTGGCGCAGATCATAGGGGAGAGAGGAGTTAGGGGCACACCCTGAGAGAAGAGGAGGGTGCGTGTAGCGGCGGTCACCTGGAGAGAAGGGGAGGGCGCGTGTAGTAGCGGCGGCGGTGGCGCGGGTGTAGGCGTGAACGATTGGAGCGGCAGCGGTGGCATGGGATGCCACGAGGGGCGATGGCGGCACGGGGCTAGCGAGGAGGGCGATGGAAGCAGGCGAGGGGCGAGGGCGGCGCAGAGGGGTAAGGGCAGCTCGGTGGAGGAGGACGGGGAGCGGCCTGGAGCTTTGAGGGGGACGGAAGCGATAGTGGGAGGCGGGCGGTGCGAGTGGGATCATGAGGGAGAGAGAGGAAAGGGATGGAAGGCAGAGTGGGATGTCGTGGGCGCAGGTAGTTGCTGGTAGCACGGCAGATCTGGGCCATCGGTTGATCGTCGATCGGACGAATGTGAATGATGGTAGGAGGACGGACGACGGTAAACTTCTTCTTTTAAGTAGAAGAGATTAATCTGTGTACTAGATCTCCTACAATTGTATACCAAATGTACAACTGTGTTTTCAACCATAAATATTAGATTTGCATAATGAGTACAGTTCTCTACTTTCAAATATAAATGTCTATACATATGGCAGCATCTAGCCGCACACTGTATTCTCTTTATAATGTAGTGGGTGAAAAATAACATGTAATACTATCATCAAGTAATCATCATCTCGTGAACATTAGCTCAGTCAAAAATGTTAACCAATGGCCAACAGAACAAAAAAACTTCAGATAACTAGCAATCGACCAGTGCCAAAACCATCAAAAGTAGGCATCCCCAAAAGAGCATACATGAAAAATTAATGTTAGATTAATCATGTTCATGTTAGCATGTTTGCTTTGTACTGTGCACGTAGCACTTGTTAAATTTGTTGCATACGTCACGCTGTTGAGTTTCTAGTTGTATTGCATGTAGCTGCATGTAGGCTAGAATTAGTCTACCAAGGAAAGAGGTGCACGTTATGAGTTGTTCTAATCGGTCAGTTGGGGTGTGCGTGCGTTGAGGTGTTTATATCATGTTGTTAGAGGTTCTGTTGGCTTTTGCTCAGTATGCTACAGTCGAATGAAAGAAAGAAGTCAACATTTGGGTGCTAACCAGTTACAACACCACCAAAAAAATCTCTGTGCGCGTGTACCTTCTTACTTGCTCATCTCCTCCCTCGTATTCTCGTGTGTGTGTGATCTCGTTTCTGTTAGCTTCCAGAGAACTAGTGCATGTGTGAGTTGCAGTATTCACCAAGCTCGGATCCAACATTTGGTATCAGAGCGAGGTTCGACGTGAGGAGATGCTGAAGATGATGCCACATGGAGGTGGTTCGCCAAGCAGTGCCGCTGTGAGCGGCGACACTGGCGACTTGGTGACGTTGAGAGCACTGGTGAGGGATAGAGTTGTGACCCTCCAATACCCCATGCTCACAGAGAGCAATTACGAGGTGTGAGCAGTGAAGATGAAGATCATCATGTGTGCGCAAGGAGTGTGGTGCGGCAGTGGAGGGCAAAGAATTGGTCGATGATAAGAAAGATCAGATGGCTCTCACCGTCATAGTCCAAGTCGTGCTGGAGGCCATTGTGATGGCCATATCTGAGAAGGAGATGACAAAGGAGGCTTGGGACGCTCTCAAGGAGATGCACGTCGGCAAAGATCGCGTCAAGAAGGTGCGCGTACAAACTCTTAAGTGGGAGTTTGAGCATATCTACATGGGGAACGCGGAGACAATCAATGAGTTTGCCTTGAAGCTCACCACCACGGTCAACGAGGTACGTGCTCTCGGTACCAAGGTGGAGGAGAGCATCGTCGTGGAGAAGCTCCTACGCTCCATCCCCGGTAGATTCTTACACATTGTCGGCACCATTGAACAATGAGCCGATGTATTGGCGATGTATCGGCCATCGGACGCTTGAGGGTGTACAAAGAGAGCTTGAAGGGGCGGCGGTGTGACAAGGAAGAAAGAGAACACCTGCTGCTCACGCGTGCCGAGTGGGAGGCCAAAGTTGCTGAAGAGAAGAAGAGCGGCGAGGGCTCGCAGCGACACAAAGAAGAATGGCGGTGGTAGCCGTGGCTGTGGCCAAGACGGTGAGAAGAAGAAGTACCGTGGCAAGTTCGACAAGTCGAAGATCGAGTACTTCAATTGTCAAGAGTTCAGCCACTTCGCGTCTAAGTGCGATGAGCCGAAGAAAGAACGGGCATATTTCGTTGCGGCAGATGCGGATGACAAACCGGCGCTACTCTGAAGCTCGGCGTGGAGGTACTCGAATAATGACAACAAGATTAAGGGGGTGATTGTTAGATTAATCTTGTTCATGCTAGCATGTTTGCTTTGTATTGTGCACGTAGCACTTGTTGCACGTCACGCTGTTGAGTTTCTAGTCGTATTGCATGTAGCTGCATATAGGCTAGAATTAGTCTACCGAGGAAAGAGGTGCACGTTATGAGTTGCCGTGAAAACCGGTCAGTGGATATGAGAACTGGTCAGTTGGGGCGTGCGTGCGTTGAGGTGCTTATATCATGTTGTTAGAAGTTCTATTGGCATTTGCTTAGTACGCGAGAGCCGAATAAAAGAAAGAAGTCAACATTTGGGTGCTAAGAAGTTGCAACACCACCAAAATCTCTATGCGTGTGTACCTTCTTTCGTGCTCATCTCCTCCCTCGTATTCGCGTGTGTGATCTCGTTTCTGTTAGCTTCTAGAGAACTAGTGCGTGTGTGAGTTGCAGTATTCACCAAGCTCGGGTCCAACAAACAATGCAAGAAATAGATTATACCGATCAGGAAACTCGACCAGAATGAGCAGAATAGACGGAAACTAGCTAGATGCAAATTATTCAAACATGCATGTAGCAAAAGGTAGTGAACCATATGGTCGTGTCACGCACACATAAACCACACAAAAGCATACGGGCCACCACATTATGGAGGCAGCTCCTAAAAGCAAGTCCATTCATAGGCATAGGCATAGGCATACATAGTACCACTACTAGAATTCGAGTCTTTAGTGACGAAAAAAACCGTTAAGAAAATTATTCACAACGGTCACCGGTTAGGCAATAGCTCTCCGGCATCACTCGGCGGGGAAATTAAATTTGCCTAACGGTGACCCCTTAGGAAAATTATTCACGACAGCTATCCCTATTGGATAGCTGTCAAGAAAATTCTTCGGTGTCAGGTTTGCAATAGAAAGGTCATTTGAGATAGCGATTTTACCCAATTCTATTACTTTTCTTTTGTTATTATCGCCAAATGTGATCTTGTCAACTCCTTTACCGTTCTCGAATGTGGTGAACATTTTTCTATCACCGGTCATGTGTTGAGTGCATCCACTATCAAGCACCTAATGTTTTCCACCGGTCTTGTAGTTCACCTACAAAACAAGAATTAAGTTCTTTTATGTACCCAAATTTGTTTGGGTCCTTGGAGGTTAGTGACCAAGAATTTAGGCACCCAAATAGCATTCTTTTTAGCGCCTAAAATTGAAGTGCCAACAAATCTTGCAATTACTTTACCATCCTTAGTTTTTCTAAGCATATAACATGAATCATATATACTTAAAGATGGAGTCTTACCAATAGAGCAAGTTTGTTGTAAATGTCCTATTTCCCAACACTTATGGCAATACTTATTATTTTGCTTAACAAACCTTGTGGTCTTGTTTACTGGTTTCTTACCCTTCTTCGGTACATACCCAAGTCCTTCTTTGTTGAATGAGCACCTTTGCTCACTCAAGAGCTTATCAAGGGTGGCCTTACCTCTTTGAAGCACCGTTCTAAGCTTTTGCTTAGCTTGGTCACTTGCTCCTTTAGCTCATTGTTTTCAACAACAAGCTTTGCATCATGAGACTCAACATTATCATGATTAGAGTTAATATTTGAGCAATATGGCATAGTAAGTAGATCATTACATGAAGTAGATGCACTGGTTCTAGCAATTTCTATACTAGGCATTTCATCAAGAATATCACATGTAATTCCTACACTAGTGCAAGACTTGCTTGAGTTTTCTTGGATAAGCAAGTCATGAGCTTTCTTTAGCTCCTCATAAGAATCTTTTAGAGAGATATACTCTCTCTCTTTAGGACTTTATATTTTGACATTTCTTTTCCAAGATATTCATTCAAGTCTTTAAGCATATCCATTAATTCATCATATGATGGTTCGTTATCATTAATGGATTTTACCTTATCTCCTTTTACCATGAGGCAAGTAGGAGTGGAGAATAGCGATGGAGCCTCCTTGATGGCGATGCCAACAAGTCCCTTCTTCTTGGGAGACTCATATTCATCGGAGTCGGAGTCGGTAGACTCTTCGTCGGAGTCGGTAGACTCTTCATCGGAGTCTCATTCTCCAATATGAGCTTCATTCTTGCCATCCTTGTGAAGCTTCTTGAAAAGCTTCTTCTTGCCATCGAACTTCTTCTTCTTGAATGACTTACCCTTGTCATCCTTCTTTAAGGGACATTGAGAGGCAATGTGTCCCTTCTCTTCGCAATTTAGCACCGAATGTTGCTATAACGCTTGTTGTCATTTGATGATTGCCCTTTCTTGTTTTTGTCAAAGTTGAAGTTTCGATGTGGACGTCTTCTCATGAATTTCTTCATTCTCCTCACAAGAAAAACAAATTCTTCTTCGGAGTCTCCTTCTTTGTCCTCATCATCACTTGATTCTGCTTTGGCCTTGAAAGCGGTAATCTTCTTTTTTGAGGAGGATGATTCCAAGAGCTCTTCCTTGTCTTTCTTGTACAAATCATTTGTTATGAGGTTGCCCAAGAGCCCCATTGATGTCATTCTTAGCAACTCGGGAGAGTTGAGGAATAACGTCACTAACATCTCATACTTGTCCGGTAGAGCCCTAAGCATCTTACGCACAACATCAACATCAAGAAGGTTAGAGCCAAGACCTTTGAGTTCATTCACAATGTTGTTAAGTCTTAAATACATCTTGGTGATGCTTTCATGAGGCAACAGTATGAATGTCTCATATTTGATCCGAAGCCTATGCAATTTGGCTTCTTTGACCGTGGATGTTCCCTCATGGATTTCCGAGAGGGTGGTCCAAATATCGTGAGCGGTTTCCAAATTGCTGACTCTATTAAACTCATCCGTGTTCAAAGCACAAAAAAGAGCATTCATAGCTTGAGCATCTAAATGAGCATTACGTCCCTCTAGTTCCATGAGAAGTAGTGGATTAAGAGGCATAGCGTAACCCTTATTTATAATTTTTTATATGCTTGGACTCATTGCCTTTAAATAAATTGGCATTCTAATTTTTCAATAAGCATAATTTGAGCCATCAAACAAAAGAGCCTTTCCTATAGCAATTCCCACACTAGCCATCCTGTTCTCTCTTAAACGGTTAAGTCTAAATCAATGAGAGACCAAGCTCTGATACCACTTGTAAGATCAAGGATAACCAACTAGGGGGAAATAAGAGGTTTTAAAACTTTTTGACTAATTAATAAATTAAGTCAATTATGAACTAAGTCTAAACTAGATACAATTCTAACTAAACAAATCAACACAAGATAAAAGCTAGAATTGTAAATGCGAAAATAGTAAAAACATGGAATAACCACAATTGAGATAATGGAGTTTTTCCCATGGTATCGAAGACTTGCCGGTCTTCACTAGTCCACGTTGAGGAAGCTTGAACTAATCAAACCGGCTTCACGAATTAAGCCTTCCCTCGATCACTAGTGGTTGTTCTTACTTCGCTCCGGAGATGACGAACACCAAACCACTTACAATCTTGGCACCAGGGCTCTTCACAATCTTCTTGAAGAGATCACCGTGCTAACACCGCCAAGCCGTCTAGGTGTTTGGCAAAACACCAAGAGTAATAAATCGATGATCTCCACTTAACGACACTCAAGTGCAATGGATCAATCTAGAATAAATGCACTTGAATTTGGCTCAACTACCTCACAATGAATGCACAAGTGTATTGTAGGAGTTGAGAGGATGCTCAAGGCTCAAAGGATAGTAAATATGGTCTAGCTCTCTGTCCTTGAGCAAGTGGAGGGGTATTTATACCCCCCCAAACAAATACGACCGTTGGGGGTGAAACCCCAACTTTTCAGCAAAGTGCGGTAGTACCGCAATGTAATGGCTGGTACTACCGCTCCTCACCTAACGGCACAAAACGGCTATAACAGTCGCATTAACTGCTCTGACATAGCCGTTGGAAAAATCAGCGCGGTACTACCGCCAACCATCATGTGGTAGTTCCGCTGGCTGGTCATACCGAAAAATACGAACGGTACTACCACTTTTCCTCAGAGCCCAAAAGGTCACTGTGGGGACCCTGAGATCGGATCCGTTTCAAGCTAAGTAATTACGCTGAAAGAGCACAATACTTAACATGAAACGAAAACGATTCCGAGTGCCCAGATATGTGTCTCATGTTAGCTCTTAAGGATCAGTGACTAACATGCACATATCCAAACACAACATTGCATTCACATCCATACACAATATACAAGAATAATGGAATCGTAAATACAACATCATTGAATAGAAACATAATGTACAAGTTTGCATAAGAGGGCCAATCGGGCAAAAGTAATTATCAAATGATAAATCGCAGCGGAATAACCAAGTTGGCATGCCCACAATCCCACAAGCAACCAACTGGGATTAAAGTCATAGCGTATGAAGTACTTTACCCAATTTGAATGACTTCTCACCTGAACAAATGGACAATTTTTAAGTTCAAAGTTGTACTCGTGAGACTTTTCAAGAAAAATAAGGATGCATGTAAGTATCAAAGGAAGACTACTACACTAGTCAATTTTCAGCATAAAGCAAGTTTTGCAATTAGATAAACAATATAGATTTAAATTGCCATTTTTGAAACATTTATAAAACATTGTATAACAGTAAGCAATGATCATCAAAAGTATAATCTCCAAATATAATCAACACACGAACATCCCATTCGTGACATATATCAATTCTTCACAAAATTAACACGTGATCCCCGCGTTCATGATAACATTTCAGATCTGAACAAACTAACATAAAGACATAATATTTTCAACCATAACCCAAACCAAAGTTCCTATAAGCTAACTGTGCATGCTTTCCCACAAGTGATGTCCATAACCGGGGACACAGCTGTTCGAATAGATTTATTTAGACTCTGTAGAGTTGTACAGCTTTACCCACACGATATGATTATCTCATAATGTCGATCAATGCACTCTTCCATAGGAGTGTGACTGAGATACCATAACGAGGTCGTTACAATGTCATGTCCTAACTATCAAACCACCCGAGGATGTACACCATAGCAGGCTATCGTATGCGCTAGAACCATGGCTAACCCCGTTGTGTAAGTAAGTCCCTAACAAACAAGAGACCCTTAAGAGCATGTAAGAGAACAACATACATGCCCCCACTAGATTGACAAAAGAACAATTAAACAATAACAATAACAATTGCCAATCTGATTGTGTTTTGATAGCTAACACACAACAAATTATTAAGCCAAGCCTTCGCCATTATCCCGACGTGTGGTTGTACGTAAGACTTGGTTTATCACACCACAGACCGGTCCTCAAATACCCAGACGGGGCTACACGAATCCGGGACCACCCCTTCATCACCCTATCACCCGTCCAAGTCCAACACACAACAAAAACCCATCAACAAGTTCATAATATTCAGATACGAAGATCTGGACATTTTCCTCAAATTCAACATAATCAAATCCATATAATCCTCAAATTTCATTATGATTCGATTTGATCCATCGGCCGATGGACTAGCTCCATCAACCGCTTTCGGCTACAACTACTAGCATGGCTAAGCATCGTTCTACAAATTAGCAAACAATCCCATATAACATATAGCCTTAATCATTCAAGGTAAAAGGGTAGTCAACATTCAAAGGAGGGCCAATGCAGCAAGTAGGGAATTAACTACTTCTACCCACGAACATACTTTTCAAAATAGCATGCAATTGAGAGATTAAAACCATACAAAATATTTTAAAATCAGTAGGAGCAATATGGTCAAGAGGAGGGTGCTCGCACCTTTGCTGTACCACTTGTTCCATCTCAGGTTACACATGAATACGTTTGTATCGTCGATAAATCTATCGAAAGAACGATATTGCAATTAACACCAAATAAGCCGAAAAATACAAAATACTCAAAAATGCATGAAATTTATGCAGTGGGTAGGTCATGATTTTAGATGAATTTAGGTGAAATAATTATTCCATTTGTATTTAGTATGTGAAAGTTATAGTGGTTTGAATCTCAGTTTTCTGGGAAATCCAATTTAAATAGAATCGGTTACTGTTCATATAATTAAATTATTTGTTCAAAATTTGTAGAGCAGTGGTGAATATAAGGATTACATAGATAAATAGAGGATAAAATTATAAGACCAAAATAGTTGAGTTTACCTCATTTGGAGTTTTTATGATTTAGTTATGAATTTTTAAAGTTATCGACCTTTTTCTTTTGTAAAATAATAGAACTAATGAGTCATCTTCCAAAAATACCTTCTCTGTTACAGATACATGTTTGAAACTTATTTTAAAATAAAGTTCACTTAAAATGAAAATTATCAAAGTTGGTTTCACTGTTTTTGGAATTAAGATAAATTAGTTATGAATTTTCTAAATTAATAGCAATTCATAGTGTACAAATAAATGGGTTTTGGATCACTTTCCACAAACTATAGTTTATGGGACAGTGACATGTTGGAAACCAATTTTATAATGAAGCTGTCGGACCCAGGATTAACACTTCCAAATTCTCTGTGCATTTCTGAACTAGTCCCATGATCAATAGCTAGTTCACACAGTTAAACAGATATGGTAACATCCATAAATCGCACAATTATATTAATAATCAACGGAGTTTATTAGAAAAGAGGCTTACAAGCCAACAATAAAGAACACAGCAGAAGACAAAGAAGAAGTGGAGTCCAGCTGATCTGCCACAGGCAATCGACTGGGGTAGCGGCCTAGTCGTCAAGATCCACACCGGTAGTGAAGTCCTTCTCCTCTGAAATTTGTTTGCATAAAGCAAGTATGAGCACAACTACCGTGCTTGCAAGTCACACCCGTCAAATAACAGAATGACATGCATACATGGATATCTCAAAGGAAGGCTTAATATGGTTGATTTGCATAAAGCCAAATTTCTTTTAAATACAAATACTAAGTTCCAAAGCAGTTATACTATATCTAAAATCAAATTTCATTTTTGTGTTCATCATTTTTCAAGTGTAGGATAAATCTCCATACACAAGTGGTGAAGAACTACCCCCCCTTGCACCAGGCTTTCTGCCCAATTTTCCCACATGGAATAAACATCCATGAAATCATTTTTGTCAAACCATTTTTATAACAAAACCATAGTCTAATCCGCGAAAGGCTTTGCTCAGCATGTCCATGACCGTGGACACGGCTATTCGAATATATTGACATTCTACAGAGATTGTACAGCTTTACCCACAAGACACGACTTCTCTAGTTTGTTTGGCATCCGTCGACACCACCGCTCATTACCGTAGGTAAGCAGTCTAGAGTACGTGACAAGGCATTTACAATGCGCCATCCCAAAGTAGTTATGCCCGCTAAGGTTTCGCTATCGTAGGCTTCGCACCAAACGATAACCCCCTCTTGCGCCATGTGAGTATTAAAAATAAGTCTTCACGACACACACAACCGGATGGCACAACCACATTGAAACATTGCAAATTAGTTAGCCAGGTCTCGCCCATACAGGACATGTGGTAGTACGATTTGGCTTAATAATCCGCAACTCGCAGACTGGTCCTTAATTGACTGGGCGACTTCCAAAACAATCCCTGGGCCTCAACCATTCACTGCATTGAGCCCGTGCATAAACTTGCACCCGCCAACTATCCGGTTCACCCAAGTCTAAACCAGTTTTCAATTTGATTTTATTTTCTAAAATCATTTGCAAAATCTTCCATGACAAACCAATGCCATAGACTTTTAAACAACATTTGATTTTTGGCTAAAAATTCCCCAAATCAAACATTTTTGGGTCTAAGCATCAATTTTTCCAAAGTGTTCTAGTTCATACTATTGCATAAACTAGATTTTCATCTAAGGTGACAAGGTAGGTTTATTTCAATGTCAAGATTGGCAGTACAAAGGAATTAGGCATAACTATAATTTAAAACATGAATTTAAATTAACTTGAATATAAATAAGTATGCAATAATTTAAAACAGAAATTAAATAATTTTAAATAATGGGATCAAATATGATCAATGGTATAACTTGCCTTGCTTGATTAGTTGCTCTCAAACGGCGTCGAAATCTGACTCTCCGAAGTCGTCAAATTCTATACGCGAAAATAAGCCAAATTCAAACAAAATTCAAATGAAGATCCAAATGAACTCCAAATTAAATAATTTTAGTTTAGTTAGATAGATCTTGAATTTATATGAATTTAGAAATTTGAATCGATGAAATTGGAGTTTGTATGAAGGAGAACGAACCCTGGGAAGTTTAAACCCTAAAAAGGAATTTCTGGATTTTTCGGATTTAAATTTCTAAAGGAAAATCGAATAATGACATCAGGCTGACGTCATTGATTCATTTTTTATTTTCCGGCCGGATTTATTTTTAAACTGAAATCTTGGAGTCTATGACAGGTGGGGCCCTCTAGTCAATAGACTGGGTCCACGGTGGTCAACGGTCCATGACGGACCCGGCTCACCGAAACAGTAAACGGGGGTGTGAGGTTGCGCAATGTGCCACGTGGTCATGACATGCAGGCGCCACATGGGCGAGGGTGCTGAGGTGGCGCACGGGTGGCGCCTACGTGGCAGTGCCATGTAGACACGAAGCCGGTGGCGCTCCGGCTGCGGGGAGTTTAGTGCTCACCTTGACGGCGCTAGGGCTCGAATGGATCGCCGGCGGCGAGGAGATGTGCGGCGGCGGTGTCGAGCTCGTGGCGGCGGGGTGGTTCGGGTGGCACCCCGACGAAAGCGGCGTGAGCATGGGGTAGGCGACGCGATGGCGGTTCCGACGGTGGCGGTCTCTGGCCGGGCATCGTCGGCGGCGCTAGGGCGGCGGAAGGCTTGCGGCCGGCGGCGACTAAAACTTCAAATCCGGCGACTAGAGAGCGAGGGAGGAGGAGTGGGTGAGGGGGAGAGGATGAGTGAGATATTGCGCATCCGGTGCTCCCTTTTATAGGGGCGAAGGGGGCCGGACGGGGTAGATTGGGCGCGCGGGTCCTCCGGTGGTGACAACGCGGTTATGGCGATTTCGCACGCGGATGAGGGGGCAATGGCCAGGAGGTGGGGCGGCGAGATTCGGGGGAGCCGTTGCGCACGCGTGTGTGGGAGGAGGGGAGGAAATGGCGGCGTGATTGGAGCTCCCATGGCGCGGTAATGGCGGCCGGTTGTTGCTTCCGCGTGAGGAAGAAACGGGGAGGAAGGACATGGAGCCATTTGATTTTCATCGGGCGGCTGCAATCGTGCGCGGTGAGGTGGAGGGATGTTGGCCGTTGGATTGAAATCCGACGGTGGAGAGAGGGGGAATGAATGAGAGAGAGAGAGGGCGCAAGGTTGGTTATTTAAATGGTAGGACGGCACAAGGCCGTGAAAAAATGGAATGGGTAGGAGGGTTTTACCGAGAGAGTTTTAGGATTTTCAATTGCTTTTCTAATTTTAAATAATGAGTTAAATCATTTTGGCTTTAGAATATAGCAAAAATAAATCTAAAAATTCTAGAAAAATTCACAGAAATTCCTAGAGTTATTTTGGACTTAAATAAAATACTTCCAACTTAAAGTTGGCTTTTAATTTGCAAATAAATTCTTTTGGCTTTAAAATATTTAGGAAAAAGCTTTTAAAATTTCCAGAAAATAATTAAAATTTTATTTTTCAACTTTAACTCAAATAAAACTTCAAAGACTTCAAATAAAGCAATAAAACTCTTTCAAATTTTAGAAAATCCAATAAAATAATAATTTTATTAAATTTAATTTGCTAACAAAACTTTGAAACATTATGTAAGCTCATTTAAAATTAAAATTATCAAAACTGGTTTCATCCATTTTGAAGTTAAAAGGAATTAGTTATGTATTTTAGAAGTTATTCATATTTTCTAGTGTGCAAATAATTTACTTTCGGATTTTATAATTCATTCATTACTTTTTCTACCGAGGGGAATTTATCCAAGACTATGACAGGTGGGACCGGGGTCAAGGGTTTGACCCAGTCAACAATGACTTGGTCTCTGCCGTTGCCAAGCTAAAGGCGTATTTCTAGGAATACACCTTCTAATCCTGAAGACGTATATTAGTTCAAATCATACTAGGAATACGCTTTTCCTTAAACGAATACATACACACGAATATACACTAACACTTAACCGACTGTGAGGCCCACATGTCATAGGTACCAAGCTCAGTTAACCGATTAAATGTTGCTTTCCCGACAAAGATCACACCATTAAATGCTAATCATCACGGTTAAGTCCTAATGATGAGCGACAGTAATGTCGGGGCTTCCGACAAAACGCGCACTGGCTTTGCCGGAGCCCCGCCGGCGTTCCCGGCCATGGCGGCGCCGGATAAAGGCATGATTGAGTTCCTAATACCATTGCGCACCTAATGGTGGTGGTTACAGTGGCGGAGATGGACCAGATCGCCGGCTAGCCAGAGTTAGGCGGTGGTGCTTATACGGCCATTTTGCATGCAACAACACGATGCACTTTTGAGCTAGCCAAAGTGTGCTTAAGCTACTAGAAGGTCCTAGGAAACTCACCCGTGCGCTGGAGAGGCAGGAGGAGCTCTGAGGTGGCTTGACGCCGATAATGGCCGCGGCGGCACACGCTTCACGTGGAGGAGACAAACTGGGCAAGCTTGAGTAAAGCTAGAAGATGGTTACATTGCAAGGAATCGGCAAAAGACTTACTAGATCGACGATGGGGAAGGAACTAGGGTTGCTGGCCGACAAAAGAGGAACTTCGAAATTCAAGAGCCCCTGTGAAACAATATCAAAATTGATTTAGGGGAACCGAATCTTATACCTAAAGGCATAATGTGACGTGCAAAAAGGGAGGTCAAACTCACTGGAGACCAAGTTTGCACCAGGGTGGCTTTCGAGGCGCGCTCTAGAGCTTCTGGGAGCACAAGAATGGTCCGGGCACTACAAAAGAATCGAGAGCTCACATAAGCCAAAAATGGAAACGGCAAGTATAGAGAAAGCTCTAGGATGCCATGGCTTCGAGCTTACCTGAGAGGAACGCTCACATGAGCTTCCTCCTCTTCCTCGGCTAGGAAGAGAAGTGAGCAAGAAAGGAGGGGAAGAGCGGGCTTTAAGCTTGGGCGAAGATGGAGATGGAGGCGGCATTAAGAGGCGGTGCTCTAGGACTGGTCGAGAAGGGCGGTGGGGCTTCAGCGTCGTTGGCACAAACAGGGGAGCGGCAGAGCGCGACGGTCGTGTGGAGTGTTGCTTCTGCCCGAGGTAGAAGAAGCACAGGCACGGTGGGGCCCGCTGGTCGGAGACACAAGGCGGGGTGAACCGGAGTTAGGTCTAGGCCAGGCGCGGTTAGTGGACTCGAGCGGAACACATGGCTCGGGTTGGATTCGTCTGGACCGCATGATCTAAAATGGGCGGCCAGGATTGCGAGGTCATTCGGACCGGTCCGATCGGCCCAATCAACACAAGCCGTTCGATCTAACCTGGACAGCCAGGATTTAATGGGAAGATCAGACTGTCTGAATGGTTTTGAGATCGGGACCGTTGAATTCCGATCAGACGATCAATCTCAGTTGAGTTCGGCGCAGTGCGATTAGTTGACTCAGCCGAGTCCATTTGCCCGGGTCGGACTCGAAGTCGGCAACAAAGATGCTGACTGAGTTTTGATATCAGTTTGACCAACTAATAGCAGATTTGACCAAGGCTCTAAAAAAATAAATAAAATTCCTAAAATTATGAAATAATTCAGAGGTGTTCCTGGGACATCCTAGTGTTCATAAAAATTATTAAACATTACTATTCATGATTTATTTGCTTAGTTTAAATTCAAACTTGGAATAGGTTATTGATTTGAGTTTGAATTTTCTTTGGGTCAATTTAAGTTCCAAAAATTTGGGAAAATTTATATTTATTCATGATAAATATTATAGTATTTGAATAAATTGTTTCTAGATGATGATCATAAGTTTTTGTTCCTGTTTTCTTTTGGAGCTTAAATTGAAAGTGTATGTTTAAACTTTGATTAATATTTTTCAAGTGCAATAATTTATGCAAATATTTTCAAAATGGCATGCATGCTGATAAGATGCATACTAATTATCAGTAATTAACTTGGGGATGTTACAGTCACTCTCTGGAAAATACGTACCGCTAATTTTTCGGTAACACCGGAGTGCGGTAGTTCTGCTAAGCAAGTGCGGTCATACCGCGTTGTGGTAGTACCGCCAATAAACATCTAGAACTACCGCTATCAGGGTTTGCAACCAACCCAAAATAGTGTCATTCTGGAATTTACGTATCGCCAACTATTTTTTGGTACAACCGGGTTGCAGTAGTACTGTACCACTATCCCGGTAATATCGCTAAGCGGTAGTACCACCAACTTAACGTCGGTACTACCGATTATCCTGACAATGCAAAGTTGGCTTTCAAATTAAATTCTAAGTGCATGCATGATCCTATATTGATCCAAATGGCACAAGAACATGCTATCAAGCTACTAGTCATGACCCCTCTTAATAGTACGGCATTTAACCTAAAATCCGGTCTTCCATCCTTTTCTCCTAAGATCGGTAAACATAAAAAAGGATCCTAGACTACTTGTACCTTGTCTTTGAACCATATTGATCTTCATGTTGTCCTTTAGCATGCATCTCCAAGTTGTCTTAGTCACCATTGGGACTTAACCTTGTAAATACTCAATAAACATGTTAATCACATATTCATATATTGTCATTAATTACCAAAACAATTTTTAGGGGCCTAGATGCTTTCAACTGTGGCGGAGCCACTGTTAATAAAATTTGTTGTGCCATGGAAAGGGTTACCATTTGGTTAGGTTGAACCAAAAATGATTTATGCTTGGGCGAGTGGTCGGTAATGCCTGAGCCAGTTGGTGTATTTGCCTGTTATGAAACTAGCATTGTACACATTTCTTAACCAACTCTTTGGCATCGTAGAGGGCTGTCGGCCAGTAAAATCCTTGTCGAAAGGCTTTTTCGACCAATGTTCTGTAGGAAGCATGAGTTCCACAGATGCCCCCATGTATATCGTGAAGGAGGTTTAGTCCTTCTCTCTGCGGTATGCATTGCATGAGTACCCCTTGAGTGCCTCGTTTATAGAGGACTCCTTCGACCAAAGTATACATTTTGGCCTTTCGGGATAAACGATCTGCTTCGAGATCGTTATCGGGTATGGAACCCGTCTGAAGATACTTGTAGATGGGATCCAACCAAGTATCTTCGTATTCTAGAGAAGCTGTCTCAATAGGAGATGTCTCTGGTGTTTCCACTAGAGACGACTTCTGGAGTTGCTCCAAGAAGACTCCTTTTGGTACTTTTGATCAGGAAGAAGCTATCCAAGCAAGCTGGTCTGCGAGGAAATTATCCTTTCGAGGGATGAATTGTACCTCGAAACCGAAAAAATACTTTTCAAGCTTTCGAACCTCTTATAAGTACCGAGACATGGTTGGGTCAGAGCACTAGTACTCTTTTCCAACCTGATTCACGACTAGTTGAGAGTCTCCTCTCACGAGTAGTCGTCGAACCATGAAGCGCCAAGCTGCTCGTATGCTTAAGTTAGTAAACCTTCGCACTCGCCACGTTGTTAGTGGCCCGAAAGTTTAATCAGTATGGCATACTTTAAGGTCTCTCCGTTAGGAGATTCCAGACTACCTCACCCGAGCCACTTAAAGTAAGTGACCGTCAAAGTACATCGCCCACTTATCGTGGGTATCAGATCGGGATCTGAGCAAGTTCAGATTTGTCCATTCGACGACAAAGTTGCCAAGATCTCGATTTAATGGCTGTTCGGGACACGAAATGGAGGTCGAACTCCCAAGTTCTATCGACCATTTAGACATGCGCCATTGCAGATCCCTATTCGGAGGATCACTCCCAAGAGAAACTCGAGACAAGCATAATTATCTTGTGCTTTGAAAATAATGCCGCAGCTTCTCAAGACATGAGGAGGGCATAGAGAAGCTTTTGGACCTGAGGGTAACACTCGTTAGGTCCGTGCAAAACTTTACTTACGTAGTACACTAGTCGTTGAACGTTTTGACGTTCTACGACTAGTACTGCGTTCACTACCTGTGGCGTGGCAGCTAGATAAATTAAGAGCGTCTCTTTTGGTTTTGGGGAAACTAGAACAGGAGAACTCGTAAGATATCTCTTGACATACTCAAAGGCAGTGTTTGCCTCTTCTGACCACTTGAAACCCTCATGCTTCCTTAGAAGTTTGAAGAAAGGTAGTCCTTTTTCTCCCAGTTGTGCTATGAAACGACTTAAAGCCGCCATACACCCTATGAGTTTTTGGATTTCTTTCTTCATGGTTGGAGAGCACATTTGAACAATGGATTTTATCTTTTCGGGATTTGCTTCGATCCCTCGTACAAAGAACAGGAATCCAAGCAACTTTCCCGAAGAGACTCCAAACACACACTTCTCAGGATTGAGTTTCAAGCAGTGTTTTCTGAGGTTGTCGAATGTCTCCTGCAAGTTCGAAATATGATCAAGCTGTTTGATGCTTTTTATGACTAGATCGTCAACATAGGCTTCCAAATTTTGGCCTAGCTGAGGTGAAAAAGTAGATTGCATCAAACGTTGAAAAGAAGCGCTAGCATTTTTTAAACCAAATGGCAACTTGACATAGCAAAATATACCAAATAGAGTAATAAACATGGTCTTTTCTTCATCTTCTAGACACATATTAATCTGATGGTAGCCAGAATATGCATCTAGAGAACTTAATGTTTCGCAACCAGCAGTAGAGTCAACCAACTGATCGATACAAGGTAAAGGAAAATCATCTTTTGGACAAGCTTTATTAAGATTAGTAAAGTCAACGCACATTCACCACTTGCCGTTAGACTTTCTAACCATTACAAGGTTGGCCAACCACTCTGGGTGGTCGACTTCTCTTATAAAGCCTGCTTTAAGTAGCTTGTCCAATTCTGACCTTATAGCATCTCATCGGTCAAGGGTAAATCTCCATAATTTTTGTTTTACGGGTACTTTGTCAGGCCGTAAAGCTAGCCTGTGCTCAATCACTTCTCTGGGGACTCTGGGCATGTCGGATGCTTGCCATATGAAGACATCTGTGTTTGCTCGGAGGAAAGTGATGAGGGCGTCTTCCTACTTGGGGTCGAAAGTATCCCCGATGCGAACAGTCTTCGAAGGTTCCTCCTGATCTAGGGGAACCTCTTTGACTTGGTCGTTCGGCTTGGGCGCAGCTTTAGGCTTTGAGCTCTTGGTCAAAGGCTGTCCTTTCTCTTCCCGAGCTGGTATCTGACCCACCATCTCGAGGGATCGACGGTCACACGTGTGCGCCATCTTCTTATCACAATGAATTGTGATTATTCCTTCGGGACCTGGCATCTTAAGACATTGCTACCCATAATGAGTTTCCATTAAGAATTTTGCCAAAGCTGGTCGTCCGAGTATGACGTTATATGCCGTATCGAAATCGACCACATCAAAGGAGATCTTCTCTGTCCTGAAATTACTTGGTGTACCAAATGTTAAAGGAAGAGAAACTTGACCAATAGGTTGGGCCGACGACCCCGGTATAATACCATGAAATGAATATCTTACCAGTCTTACCTTGGTCCTGGGTACTTGCATCTCGTCTAGGGTATTCGTCAACAAAATGTTTAACGAGCTACCACCATCAATCAACACTCAATTTACTCGACAGTTGTTGATGGTGGGTTCGACCACGATCGGATAATGACCTGGTCGAGTCGAAGGGATCGGGCAGTCATCCTTCTCGAAAGAGATGGTGACTTCTGACCACTTCGGTACTTTATTGACAAGAGGGGAGTCAATGAAGTTTACCTCGCGTTCGGCGCTTTAAGTATGCGTCTTGACTCGCATAATCGATGATCCACTAAAGATGTGCTCGATGGTGTGCTCGGGATCTTGAAACGACATGTCCTCGTTGTCGTCCGACTGTGTATGACCACTGGCTTGTTCTATCTCTTCGAGGGCAGGAAGTGGTCCTTTGCCGTTGTAGTAGTCTTCGAGTTTTCGTTGGAAAACTCGGCAATTGCGAAGGTCATGCCTTTCCTTTTTATGGAAAGGGCACCACCTAGGCTTGTCGTTCTTCTGTTCGGGGCGCTTACCTTTGCCTCGATCGGGGTATTGTTTGGTAGTTTGTGGCTCCTTATTGCTTACGGCTAAGACCTCCTTGGAAGCATTGGCTTGAGGCTTTTGGCCCTTTGCCTTGTCCTTGGATTTCTTGGCCTTCTTATCCTTCTTCTTGCCACCTTCGCCAGTCTCTTGAGGGTGCTGGTCATCTCGATCGATGATTTTGGTCCATTCGACTGCTTCATCAGCAGTCTTGTACCGGTCAGCCATCTCAAAGAGTTCAGTGACAGTAGCAAGGGGATTCAAAACGATGTCCTCCGTGATCCTTCTGTTGCGGACTCCCTACTTGAAGGCTCTGATAACAGATGAGTCAGAAACCTCAGGAATCAAATTGCGAACCTGACTGAAACGCCTAAGGAATTGGCGTAGTGTTTCGTCGTCATTTTGTCGCATTTGGTGTAGGTCGTCCTCCTTTCCGGGGCGATGATAGGTGCCCTAGAAATTGGCCAGCAATAGATCACAGAGATGTCGCCACGAGTAGATTGACTCGACGGGTTGGTTTAATAACCATGATCGAGCATACCCTTCGAGCACAGTTGGAAGGTAATTTGCCATAACGAGCTCTCCTCCTCCTGCTGCTCGGACAACGGTCGTGTAGATCTGAAGGAATTCGATGGGATTTTGAGACCCATCAAACTTCTCCATGTTCCCTGGTCGAAACCGCAGCGGCCAGTGAACTGCTCGGAGGTCAGGCGAGAATGCCCGACATTCGGTAATCACGTCGTAACGCCTTCTTTGTAGAAAAGAGGAGTTGATGTCGCCAGGTGATTGTACTCGACGATACCTAGCAAAGGGTGAATCTGACTTGTGGTAAGTCTCGATCCTACGAGGGTAATACTCCTCGTATTTTGTCTGTTGTTGCAGACCTCTGGGTCGGAGCGGTGAATGATCACCTCTCCTAGAAGCTTTATATTCGTTAGTCATTCGAGGAACTCTTTTCCGGATTGGGGAGCAATGCACCTTGCGGCGATCTCCAAGCGGTGAGTTATTCGAACGATTGGAAGCTGATGGAGTCGTACTTCCATGACTTCCAGGATGATGTCGGCGAGGACGTTCGAGCTTGTTCATTGTACTCCGTAGCCTTCGTGCGATCTCTTCAGCGAAGAGATCGTAGCTAGGTGCTTGGGCAAGTTCTCGAGATGGGTTCTCGAGCAGATCGTTGATACACTGAAGTTCCTGAGCTTCTTCCAACTGGTATTGAGTGCGCCCAGGCAATTTTCTCTGAGTCATGACTCGTTTCCGTCGGATTGTTTCAGAATCATTCATACCCGATCCTTGGGCTTGCCTTAGCGAAATGCGAAGATCTCGAGAATTTCCCGCACGCTCATCAGAGTATTGACTCTGTTTATCACCAGATGTGTCCTTGTCATTGCCACGAGCTGTCGCAGGGTGTGATCCTCGGGGAGCGTCCTCAGCCCTGTCTCTAGGAGAGTTATTGCTACCTGAGGGCAAGACGAAGACCTACCGTTGATGGTCTCCACTTGCGCTAGAGGCCTCCTCGCTTGAGGAGTCGTCGAATGACACCATTTGGAAACTTGGAGCAAATCCCTCCAGGAAGGGGAATTCTGGGTTATAACTGTCTCCATCGGTAAGTGAGTCCTGCGTTGGGATGGTCGATTCGTAGGAAGAGCATGTTCGATTGCATCCTTGGTTGGACTAGCTAGAGAGAGGGAATCACCAGATGCTGATGAAGATCCAGAATTACGGCTTCCAAGAGCTGTCGCGCCAGGTTGGACTGTCTCAGGTGGACTTGGACATTTGGAGAGGGAACCATTGCCATGCCCCGAGTCTGCCTTGGGACAGCCCTCGTTGTGGTCGGATTGACCCTTGCCCTCTGAGAAAGCTGGTTCCCCATCTGGGCGTATAGTTGTGGGGGATAAGGATCCCTCCTCAACTCTATCGGTGGTAAAATCTCCTAGAGAAAGATCTCTTGAGGCGACATCACCATCGGATGATGCATCACTCGGCTCGTAGTCGAAACCGGCATCCATGTCGATATCTGTGTAATCGGCCAAGTCGAACCAGTTCTCCTCGTTCCACTCTCCTACCATGAGAGCATGAGAATTGGAAGGACGAAGGAAATCTGATGACTCAAAGATCCCCACGGACGGCGCCAACTGTTGGTGTTTTAGGACCAAACATACGTAAAGATTGTTTGATTCGGGGGTTCCTCTAGGCTCAAAATCACACAGAGATGGAGACACGAGGATTTCTAAAAATAGGAAACTTAGATAAATTTGAATCAAGAACTTGTGATGGTTTATTTCTGGGTTATCCTGCTCATTCGAGGGGTTTTCGAGTTTTTAATGTTGAAACTAACATTGTCCAGGAGACATGCAATGTCACTTTTGATGAGACTAGCCCTGAAGCTAGATCCGATGTTTCAGGTGACTTATAGGTGACAGAGAGCATTTTTGTTGAAGAAGATGAGGATGAACTTGATACTGCTCCTCCACCTGTTGCTGATGTTCCTGTGCAAGCTACCCAAGCTCCAGAACCTGCTACGACTGCTTCATCTCCAATTGAGGCTCCTGTTGCGACTTCTTCGTCAGCAGTCCCTGCGGAGGTTGAGGAGACGCTATCTCCCTCAGGCGCTCCTTTGCACATTCAGAAGCAACACCCTCCGGATCAGATGATTGGTAATCTCTATGAGCGAGTCACTCGCTCCAGGTATCATGATCCTAGTCTTTTCTCTCACTCTGCATTTGTAGCTTCTTTTGAACCCAAAGATATATCACATGTTTTATCTGATGCTAGTTGGGTCAATGCCATGCATGAGGAGTTAGAGAATTTTGAAAGAAATAAAGTTTGGAACCTTGTAGAACCTCCTAGTGGTCATAATGTTATAGGAACCCATTGGGTGTTCAAAAATAAACAAAATGAGGATGGTTCTGTGGTTAGAAACAATGCTAGATTGGTAGCTCAGGGCTTTAGCCAGGTTGAGGAGTTAGATTTTGATGAGATCTTCGCTCCTGTTGCTAGACTAGAAGCCATTCGTATCTTACTTGCATTTGCTGCATCTAAAGGTTTTAGGTTGCATCAAATGGATGTTAAGAGTGCCTTTTTGAATGGTTTTATAGAGGAGGAAGTGTATGTTAGACAACCCCCTGGCTTTGAGAATCCCAAGCATCCTGATCGTGTTTACAAGCTATCCAAAGCCTTGTATGGTCTTAAGCAAGCCCCTAGAGCTTGGTATGATAGGCTTAAGACTTTCTTGCTTAAGAATGATTTTGAAATGGGAAAAGTAGATAAGACTCTTTTCATTCTTAGGCATGCCAATGACTTTCTGCTTGTTCAGATTTATGTTGATGATATTATCTTTGGTGGTTCCTCTAATGCTCTTGTTTCCAGTTTTTCTGAGGCCATGTCTAGGAAATTTGAGATGAGCATGATGGGAGAACTCAATTACTTTCTGGGGCTACAAATCAAGCAGTGCAAGGAAGGGATCTTCATTCATCAAACGAAGTATACCAAGGATTTGCTCAAGCGTTTTGAGATGGGTGATCGCAAGTTTATCGCCACTCCCATGGCGATTTATTTTGGATCCAGATGAGGAAGGGGAAGTTGTGGATCAACACGAGTACCGCAGCATGATCGGCTCCCTTCTGTACTTGACGGCCTCAAGACCGGACATCCACTTCGCGGTCTGCCTCTGTGCGAGGTTTCAGGTGTCTCCGAGGACTTCACATCGCCAAGCCGTTAAGCGCATCTTCAGGTATTTACACTCTACCCTTCAATATGACATTTGGTTTTTCTGCTCGTCTTCTTTGTCCATTCGGGGGTTTTCTAATTCTGATTTTGCGGGATGTCGGCTAGATAGGAAGAGTACATCTGACACATGTCATTTCTTAGGCACTTCTCTTGTCGCTTGGTCATCTAGGAAGCAGTCTTACATTGCACAATCCTTCCGTCAAGTGAATATATAGTCAGCCGCTAGTTGTTGTAGTCAGATTTTGTGGATGGTGTCCACTCTTAAGGACTTTGGGTTAAACTCTGTTAGTGTTCCTCTTTTCTGCGATAACACTTCTGCTATTAACATTGCTAAGAACCTAGTGCAACATTCTAGGACCAAGCACATAGACATTCGTTATCACTTCCTTAGAGACCATGTTGAGAAGGGTGATATTGTGCTGTATTTTGTGGAGTTCGAGGCTCAGTTGGCTGATATCCTCACCAAACCTTTAGACCCAACAAGGTTTGCCACCTTGCGAAGCGAGTTAGGGGTAATTTATCCCTATGGGTTGGTTTGAGGGGGAGTTCGATCTTTTCTGATCTTTCCTTGTTCATTTGATCTTTTCTTGATCTTCTGCTGAACTTGTTGATCTTTTTAGGCTTTTTGAGCTTTTCTTGCATCTCATTGTATCATATTGCATTCACATGAAAAATACAAAAAGATGCATTGTAATATAAGCTTTCTGCTTATCTTTTAAAATTGATAAAGCTTTGCTTATTACCCTTTGGAGCTTTAGTATTTCAATTCTTGCTCAATGCCATGTCTAATTCTTTGACTTGTTAGAATTATCATGCTTTCACATGTGTAGCTAAGTCTTTGCTGTATGAGCTAGAACTTTAAGGCAACTCAAACTAAAAACTGCAATCTGTGGATGTTTTAGTTAGTTGCGCAATAGTGCTCCTTTTGTGACATTGACCCTGTCAAAATTGCTTTGTTAGCTCTTAAATCTAAAATTGATCATTACTTGAGCTTCGTGTGTTTCTGAGAATCTAAAAATGCTCTTGTGCCAATGAAAAATGAAAAATCAATTTGAAGATTGTCTTATGCTTAAATTGTGCCAAACTACTCTCGCGAGACTACATGTCAAAGACATGAACTTGGAGATAGTTTGATGATCTAGACGATCTCATGGGGACTGCTTGTTAAAACTGACATGAACCTCAAGATTTGTCGCCCTGGTGGAAGCTTAGGAAGAGTTTGTGGATGGCTCGTAGTCCAGGATCTTTTCACTAAGTTAGACCATTAGTCAAATTCAATATTCATTGCAAATGAAAAATTGTTGAAAAATGGGCGTTTTGAGAAAATTGAGCAAAATGATTCAATTCAGGATCTGTTTGTCTCTTAATGTGGTCTTTTTTAGCTTTTTTGATCTAACTTTGACATTTTGACATGGCCACTATCATTTTAGGATCTCTATTGACGAACTCGCCATATTTGAAGCTTTGCTTAAATTGATCAAATTTATTGCTTTACATTGAGCCTTCGAGCGTAGCTTTGATATATATGTCTTATCATGATCTTGCTAGCGCTGTTAGGCTTGATATGTTGTTTGTGCAATATTAGAAATGCTAGCTGGTTCTTTTGGGTAATCTCCAAAGCTTCTTGTAATCAAAAATTTAAAAATATAAAAAAATGAAGCCACTTCGTTGCATTTCATGCATACTCCTTCTTATGCTTTTTCCTCATTCTGCATTTGTTATCTCTGGACGAGAGGAAGGCGTGATTCCTTGATGACTCCATTGTCAAAGGGGGAAAAGATGGTTGAAAAAGGGGAGAAAAAGGGGAGTTACGATAAAGGAGGAGCTACTTGGAGCAGAATTGAAAATTTGAGATTCTCTGAAATTTGAGGATCATAGTGAGGGGGAGTTTCTTATTTGTATTCTTTTGGTCTTATTGCTACTTCTGAACTTGAATTGCATTTCTTGATCCTCACAATGATCAAAGGTCATATCGAACAATTGTTCTTTCATATGGACCTTAAGTGAGATTTTGCCCTTTTTTGGAAAATGAAGCTTTCTCGCTTTATTTTATCGTATCTCACTTGCCTATCCTATTCTGAAGCCAACTTGGTCATTTCCTCTGCTTTCTCTTGCATACGGACCAAGTTGTGCCTTTGAGCGAAAACGTCGTGTTTTTACTTTTCAAACCTCTAAATTTGCTTTTATGGAAAATTGCCAATGTGTTCATCAAGGAGGAGATTGTGGATATCATGGAGATATGCCTGAGATCTTAGGATGATGTTACAATTGGCAATGTCGCTTACGGTTTGTCGAAACACGCGTTTTCGGCAAAGTTGAGAATGCTGTTAGGTCAGGTGCGGTCTGACCGGCGTTGGGCGTGCGGTCTAATCGGCCAACGGTCCAACCGGCCATTTTGGCGGTCAGACCGGCCCTGCCTTGAGTGGATTTTTGGCTAAGTCGAGGCGGTCGGGCCAAACCAAAGTGATGATCGACCGTTTTCACTTGTCTCATCGGCCAACTGGTGGCGATGATTGTTGGGTTAGGTCAAGTTCATGGGTTTCATGGGATATGTGTTGCATGATGCATGTTTTGACTAACGTGGGTCAAGTTGTAAAGAACTTGTTCTCGGATTCGATTTCTTTGTCTATTGATGTGCAGGTTGCTTGGAGGTCAATGACGGTCAAAGGCGAGGATGATCGGAACTAAGCTTGGAGAGCTGAGGTCCAGAACGATCGAAGATGCTGGGTGAGGTCAATGGAGTCGAGCATGGCGCAAGAGGGACAAAGGTGGCCGAACGGGTAGTTCGGTGCGACGGGTTCGATCAAGCGGCGCGGGGGTCGGTGTAAGTGCCATGGTGGTTTCGGTGGGAGCCGGATGGGAGAGACTTGCCGACATGATGAGAGCCGCTGGATCAACCTACACGTGGCGAAGCATGGGAGGTGCTTCACGTAGTTGGGACTCGGTCTTTGCAAAAAGATCGAGAAGGGGTATTTTGGTAATTTCACCAAATACCGCCTTGGTGACCTTTTGCCAACTCACGGCGCAAGATGGCGTAAGGTGAAGAGGATTAGGTCAAGAGATGAAGACGACGCTTTGAAAGGCGTGCGTATGTGTCCCGTTTGTTTTGGGCCTTAACGGGAGCCCATTAGGGTTCAATCTTCTAGAAGGTCTAAGCCTCCACTATAAATAAAGGAGGGCTGTGGCTGTACCCCCATCAACCCTTTCTTTGTGTTTGAAACCCTAGTTTGCTTAGGGAGAGGATTAGTGGAGGTTAGGGTTCTAGAGAGTTGGATTTGATTTCGTGCCCATGTATTGAGTCTTTGTCCTCCATTGATGGAGTGGCTGTAAACCAATACTATATCAAATCAATCCAAAAAAAGTTCCCTCAAAGATGAGTCTATTTGCTTTCTTTCTCTCTATTTGGTGATTTGTGATCTTTCTTTAATCCGCGAGTTTTTGCTTGGTTTCTTGCCTTGATCTAACTTGTTGTGACATGTGGGAACCCATCTAGGATCATCTTGATCATCAATCACCTACGAGCAAGTCTTTAGATCATATTTTCGTTTTGACTCGGTTTTTGACCCACCTTCGTTCAAACTGAAAAAGATAGGAACTTTGGCTTGGATTTTCACGATCTCCGATTGGAATAGGTTCCAAATATCTTTGAGAAGGTGTGTGTCAAGTTTCATGGAGTTTGCCCACACGGATCAAAAGTTAGATCGTTTTGAGTTTTGAGTTTCGCCGTTTACATTCTTACATTACGGACGAAATCGGTCGGATCGAGTTATAACTTGATCAAACCGCCCTCCGGTCTGACCGCCCATAAGGCGCCGGTCTGATCGCCCTTTAGGGTTTGAATCTCGTTTGATCTTTTTGCCTTGGGGATTTTGGTTTGGATTCATAGATTCTATAGCTACTGAAGTGAGAATGGTGTTGAATCTGACCTTTGTGAAAAAGTGAGCGTGCTCCTATTCACCCCCCTCTAGTCGCCTTTTTCGGTCCAACATAAGGACTGGTCGTAGAAGGGCTTACGACCAGGTGGTGGTCATAGGAGAGCCAACGATCACAGATCGATCGTAGTAGAGCTTACGATCACGGGATAGTCGTAGAAGGGCTTACGACTATGGGGTAGTCATGGGAACACCCTCGACTACAGGGTGGTCGTAGGAGAACTTACAATCTCTAGCTTCTCCCTTATGAACATTAAGGGGTATACTCAAGAGTTTATAATGACGTCATTATTATCTATAATATGAATTATAGATATATAATAAAATGAGGATTGTTATATCCTCGTCAGAAACCTTAGCGAATAGAACCGAGTCAAAACGGAGCTTTGTAAAGGCCTTGTGATTCAAGCGGGGACTCAACCCTAACTTGAAGGTTCAAGTCGTTGGCAATGACTATGTAGATTTCCAGCATCTAGTAAACAAGACTATACTCATAGAAGATTCTCGTTGTGAGCTTGAAGAATCCTGTAAGAGGAAGATGATGTAGCATGGTGCTTATCAAAGTCATCCGCAAAGAACCACATTGAATGTACAGCACCCTGCCCGTTTTGCTCCTCCTGATACCTCCAGGACCCCAGCGATAGTACCTCACCCAACTGCTCTACGATTTCGCAACTTTAGCAATAACAACACCAACAACCAGCAGCCAAGAAGCAACAATCCTGCCGCAGGAGTTAACTGTTTGAACTGTCACCAATTGGGCACTTTGCCAACAACTTCCCGCAGAAGCAAGGTCCAACGCCTATCAGATTCAACTTGAGAGCTACTCTGACCAGAAACCCCATGCCAGGAATCGGTCGTGGAGCACCGCAGACTCCAGCTACACCAGGCAAGACCCCTCAGCCTGTTAGGAGAGGTCGTGTGAACCATGTCATAGTGAAGGAAGCCCAGTCAGCCCTGGACATTGTGTTGGGTAAGTTCCTACTAAATTTAGTACCTACTACTATTTTGTTTGATTCTGGAGCTTCGCATTCATTTGTTGCTCGGAGTTTTGCTACAGAGCATCAGTTAGGGGTTTTTACTCTTAAAAATACTTTATTGGTTCAATCCCCCGGTTCTGAGTTAAGTACGAACTAAGGTTGCCCAAAAGTTAAAGTAACCATAGAAGGGGTAGAATTTCTAGCGAACCTCATAATCATCGATACCAAGTCCTTGGATGTGATTTTGGGTATGGATTGGCTTGCTAATCACCATGTAATTTTGGATCGTGGTGGTCGAAGCATCACCTTGGTCAGTCCAGTCGGAACCAAAGTAAAATTTGAAACCTCCATGGAAAAGCATGATGTAGCTTTAGTCTGCAGTGTCAAAACTGTATCTTTGGAAGACGTGCTAGTGGTCGTAGAGTTTCCTGATGTCTTCCCTGATGACCTACCCGGAATGCCACCAGACAGGGATCTAGAGTTTTTCATCAACCTAGTTTCGGGAACCGCACCTATTTCCAAGAGACCCTACCGTTTGCCGGTTGATGACTTAGTCGAGCTGAAGAAGCAGATCGAGGAGATACAAGATAAAGGTTTTGTCCGACCAAGTTTTTCAACTTTGGGGAGCCCCAGTGATCTTTGTTGCAAAGAATGATGGTACCCAGCGGATGTGTGTGGATTACCGCTCACTCAATGAAGTCACCATCAAGAACAAGTACTCTCTACCCAGGATTGATGATTTGTTCGACCAATTGAAGGGAGCCAGGGTGTTCTCGAAGATAGCTTTGAGGTCAGGTTATTGTCAGCTGAAGATTCGTCCAGAGGATATCCCCAAGACAGCTTTCTCAACCCATTACGGATTGTACGAGTTCACAGTCATGTCTTTTGGATTGACCAATGCCCTTGCTTACTTTATGAACTTGATGAATAAAGTATTCATGGAGTATTTGGATAAGTTCGTCATTATCTTTATTGACGATATTCTAGTATACTCCAAGAGTGAAGAAGAGCATGAAGAGCACCTTCACTTGGTCCTGAATAAGTTTAGAGATCATCGAATCTATGCTAAATTTGGCAAGTGTGAGTTTTGAATGAAGGAAGTTACATTCTTGGGGCATATCACATCTGCAGAAGGAGTTGCCATCAACCCTAGCAAGGCAAAGGATGTGCTCGACTAGGAGTCACCCAAGTCAGTACCGCAGATCAGAAGTTTCCTTGGTATGGCAGGATACTATCGCCGGTTTATAAAAGGATTTTCCAGAATAGCAAGACCCCTTACCCAATTGTTGAAAAAGGAGAAGAAATTTGCTTGGACGCTGAATGTGAGCAAAGTTTTCAAGAGTTGAAGCATCTGAGCACCGCTCCAGTGTTGATCTTACCTGATGTTCGAAAGGACTTTGAGATTTTCTGTGATGCCTCACAACAAGGTCTCGGTTGTGTCCTGATGCAAGAAAGGAATGTAGTGGCATATGCTTCCTGTCAGCTGAGGCCTCATGAAGCAAATTACCCCAGTAATGACTTAGAGTTGGCTGTCGTGGTGCATGCTTTGAAGATATAGCGTCATTACCTCATTGGTAATCACTGTGAAGTTTACATTGACCATAAGAGCTTGAAGTACATTTTCACTCAAGCTGATCTTAACATGAGGCAAAGAAGATAGTTTGAGTTGATCAAGGATTACAATGTAGGAATCCATTATCATACAAGCAAAGCTAATGTAGTAGCAGATGTTTTAATTAGAAAGGTCTACTACAGTACTCTGATGATCAAGAAAAGTCAGCCAACACTACACAAAGAATTCCAGAAGCTCTAGCTTGAATTGATTGAAAAAGGTTACTTAACTGCTTTGGAAGTGCAACCCACTCTACATAGTCAGATCAGGAAAGCTCAGACTGAAGATGCAGATATCACAAAAATTAAGAGCAACATGAAAAAGGGTAAATCCCTAAGATTTTCAGAAGACGAGCAAGGAACCATTTGGTTTGATAAATGTATTTGTGTACCAGACCAGAAAGAACTCAAGCAGTTGATACTCAAGGAAGCTCATGAAACCTTTTATTCCATCCACCCCGGAAGCACGAAGATGTATCAGGATCTCAAGGAATTTTATTGGTGGCCTAGCCTGAAGCGTGAGATTGCTAAATACATAGCTCAATGTGATATTTGCCAGCGAGTTAAAGCTGAGTATCAGAGACCTACTGGACTCTAGCAACCTTTAAGCGTACCCGAATGGAAATGGGAAGAAATTGGCATGAATTTTATCACCGGTCTGTCGAGAACCAAAGCTGGCTATGATTCTATCTGGGTAATTGTAGATCGCCTAACCAAAGTTGCTCATTTGATTCCAGTCAAGACCACCTACTCAGGAGACAAACTTGCAGAACTATACATGGCAAAGATAGTATGTCAGCATGGTGTACCGAAGAAGATCGTGTCGGATCGAGGATCCCAGTTCACCTCAAGATTCTGGCAGAAGCTGCATAGCATTTTGGGTACGGACCTGAATTTTAGTACAGCTTACCATCCGCAGACAGATGGCCAAACAGAAAGAGTAAATCAAATTCTAGAGGATATGTTAAGAGCCTGCGCTCTAGCAAACCAGACCAGATAGGATCAAAGTCTACCCTATGTAGAGTTTTCATACAACAACAGTTATCAATCAAGCCTGCAGATGTTCCCGTTTGAAGCTCTTTACGAAAGAAGGTGTAGAACACCCCCTGTATTAGACCAAAACAGGCGAAGGACTAGTACTCAGACCAGATATCTTGAAGGAAGCCGAAGATCAAGTTCGGTCAATTAGAGAAAAGCTGTGGACTACTCAGACCAGGCAGAAGAGTTATGCTAATAACCGTCGTCGAGACTTAGCTTTTGCACCTGGAGATCACGTGTACCTGAAGGTTTCCCCTCTCAAAGGAATGCGTCGATTCAGAGTAAGCGGGAAGCTTGCACCAAGATACATTAGACCTTTTTCCAATTCTAGCCAGAAGAGGAGAAATTGCTTACAAATTGGAGCTCCTGCCTCAGCTGTCAGATATGCATGATGTCTTCCATGTGTCACAATTGAAGAAGTGTTTGTGTGTGCCAGAAGAGCAGATGCCATTGGAAGCAGTTGACCTGCAGGAAGATCTCACCTACAAGGATCAACCTGTTAAGATTTTGGAAGTGGCAGAGCAAGCAACGAGAAGCAACATCATCCGTATCTGCAAGGTTCAATGGAGCAAATCATACTGAAGAGGAAGCCACCTAGGAGCGTGAAGAGGATCTGAAGGACGAGTTTCCAAACATAATCTTTAGCCAGCCCGAATCTCGAGGTCGAGATTCCATTTAAGTGGGGTAGGTTTGTAACATCCCAGTTTTCAAGGCTTCTTGAAAATTTTCAAATAAAAATAACCATGTGGTTTTGTTGAATTGCTAAAGCTTAACTTGGAGATTTTTGAAATTAAAAGTAATTTAATATGAATTAATCAAACTTTAATTAATTTGAATTTGGTTTATTCTTAGTTTATTAGAGTTCTATGGTATTTAAACCCCCCCTTTTCTCTCTATGTTCCGAATTCCCGTCGGCCCGCTCCTTTTCCCCGCTCCACCCTCTCGGTTTCGACCAGCCTCTTGGTTTTGACCGCCTCTCGGTTTTGACCAGCCCCGCTTGTCTCCTCACCCTGCTCCCGTCTTTCCCCCGTCGCGTCATGGTCACCGCAAAAGTCCTCGCGCATTAAATGCCATCACCTCTGACGTGCCTGTTCCCCTTCTTGTCTCCTCCCCTACCTGCCTCGTCCCCTCCCTCACCTGTCGGCCATGCGCCCAAGCCGCGTCACCACGAATCCCGCTGCTCTGTCTTGTCGCCTGGTCCTGCTCCTTCCTCTATAAATGGACCACCAAGGAGAGTCCTTTGCCTTCTCTTGCTTTCCCCTCAACTCTCCCAATTTCTCTTGCCCCGTTTCACCATGCTTCGAGTCCGCCACCGCCGGCTGGAGTGCGCGTCGTCTTCAACCTCCTCACCACTGAATAGTTCGCTGGAGCCCGTGTCGTCTTCAACCTCCTTGCCGCCGAAGAGTTCGCAGGAGCCGCCACATTTCCTTTTCTCCTTCAGTCCCGGCTGACCCCTTCATCGCCGTCCTTCTTCGCCTTCGACCGCGAGCTTCCCCACTACCATTCACCGTCCACCGACCTCCTCCGGCCTCTCTCTCGGTCTTGGTGAGTTCCCCGTGCCCTGTTCTCTCTCGTGTTCTTTCAACCACGTCGAGTAGTCGAATCCTTCCTTCGACCACTCATGTAGTCGAAACCCTTCTTTCGACCACGTTCAGTAGTTGAATCCTTCCTTCAGACCACCTGTTGTCGAATCTCTTTTGACCAGGTAGTCGAAGTCTTCCGACCAGTTGAACCTCCTTTTGAGGGCTTGTTCTCCTTCGTTCGAGCTCCGATTCGAGTGATTCAATTTCTAAATCTATCTAAATTCAGTACCTTTCTTTTGGTTCTACTTTGGTTCTTTTTGGATTTTATTTGGATTGTTTTATTTATTCTGCTCTTTTCGCATGTATAGATTCCGATGTTTCCGAAGAGTTCTTGGACCCGACGACCATGACCGAAGCATCTCAACTCTTCAACGAAGGCAAGTTATAGACCTTTGATCATGTCGTACCCACTTTATAAAATTATATTGTTTTATATCAACATGCATGGCTTGTTGTATAAAAATGGTTTTAGGAGTAGTTAAATACCTACTTGGCAGCATGACTCCTTAAATAATTGTGAATGACATGTTGACATGTACCCTTGGTCACCATAGGTTGGGTTTGGACATTATTGTGATACCAACAGAGGTGTGTATTATGCTTAGTCCTGCTTTAGTTATGCGATGGTCTCTTGATCACATGATTTAAAGATGATAAATTTGTGGCGGAGCCACTGTTGATAAAATTTGTTGTGCCATGGCAAGGGTTACCATTTGGTCGAGTTGAACCAAAAATGATTTATACTCGGGCGAGTGGTCGGTGGCGAAGGTGGGTGCAGGATGCACATTGGGATGCGAAAAGTCTTGCCTGAGCAACCACTAATGACTTAACTTTGTGCGTCATTTATCTGGGCCATATTGTGCAACCACAAGTCCATTTATGGGGTGGACCTGGCCAACTAATCAGCTATGCCTTGATTCGGTTTTGTTTTGGTGGAAGTGTGAACTCTGGGTTAGACATTCACACTTGGCGCAAGAGGGTGCCGGTCGACTGGGATGTTGTTTTGTAAGGTGGTTATTGGGAGTTGTGGAGCCAGTCGGAGGCAAAACCTTAGCGAACAGAACCAAGTCAAAACGGAGCTTTGTAAAGGCTTTATGATAATCTCTCAGTCACACACCTCGGAAGTGTGTGAGCGGACAGTATAAGATGATTATCTCTTGTGGGTCAAGCTATACAACCTCTGTAGAGTGTAAAACTATTCGAATAGCCGTGTCCCCGGTTATTTACAATGCATGGTGATTTCATACAAGGGGTAGATTTTCTCAAAAATATTGTCGTGGTTGGTTACGAGTTGATTGGGAAGTGAACCGGGTGTTCACGAGTTGTTCCAAACAAACTAGATTACTTATGTAATAATCTTTCAAATTATGCTTTACAATCTACTTACTGTATTTACTGTCAATACCGCTTTCTACAAATTAAACATAAAGCTATCCTTGTCAAGCCTTGCATGAATACTATTTGCATACTGTTCCCTACGACTTGCTGAGTACGTTAAGTACTCTTGACTTTGAGCCATTTGTTGATCAGTCGTCAAAGAAGACCCAGGGAGCACCGAGTTCTATGAGGAAGAGTACTCTGAAGGCTATGCGAACTAGGTCGCATCCTCCACTCGATTGCCTGTGGGCATGTCGTATGACTTCCACGAGTTGTTTTGGTTTCCGCTGCAAGTTTACCCTAGTTGTGGATCTGGTCATGACCTTAGCCCTATGTGGCAAGCTTTGTAAAACCTTGACCATAAGGTCCTTTTGCTGTTAAGTTTTATTAATTTGTCTGCTTCATTATCTATTTCTGTGTATGGATATGATTTCATCTATATTGCAACTGTGTGGACTAGCTACTGATCAAGAGACTAGTTCATAATGCACAGAGTGCCCCGGGGTTGTATATCTGGGGTCCCGACAACCTCCTCACACCACCCATTTCAGCTATCATCGCCCACACGGAGCTGCCACTGTGAGCCTCTCTGCCTCTACTACCGCCATCGATGACTACGCCTATCCGGTGAGCCTTTAACTCCACCGAAGCTAATTTCTCCTTCTTAGAGCCCCTTAAGCTATGCATGCACTACATTCCCACTGATTTCTACCAGAACGGTCCGTCATCGTGAAGCTTGCTGCCGCTGAAGAATCTACACCCGCCATTATGAGTTAATAGAGTATTTTGGCGATTAATGATAAATCTATATGTGAGACTAACACTTCTATTGATATACCTATTGTGTAGTCTTATTTGGATGAAAAGGTGAAAATCAAAGAGGTATGCATTCGACATCATATTCCTATATCTTGTTGCATTCCTCAGATCTAAAATATAGGTTGAACTCCACTAAAAGTCTACCTTGAATATGTGCATATATTTTTATTACACATTCGCGTATGCACACATTTAGGGGGAGTTCACTCTATGTTTTGTGGTTTCATTAGTATTGATCCATGTTTCTTTATTCACATATATTTGGGATCTCTACGTTGAAACATATCCATTGAGTATATAAAACTTGTGTAGTTCATATATACTCATATTACTTTATATTCAATTATTTGCAATTATGTTAAGGGACTAACGTGTGTGCTAAGATATTTAAAGGTTTAGTCCCAGTTTATGGATGGCGACATGGTAATGAAAATGCAATGACAATAGAGGGATCATGACTGGTAGCTTGTTAGTATGTTCTTGTGCCATTTGGATCAATATAAGATCATGCATGCACTTAGAATTTGTTTTGAAAACCAACTATGCATTTTCTCAGGAAGAGTGGTAGTATTGGCGTGTTGCTGGCGGTACTACCGCACAGTGGTATGACTGAGATAGTGGTGCGGTACTATCGCAACCCGGTCGTACCGAAGATTAGTTGGCGGTACGTGTTTTCCAGAATGACACCCTTTTGGGTTTGGTTGCTCACTTGGTGAGCGGTAGTACCGGAGCCTATGGCGAAACTACCGCGTAACGGTTGTACCACATATCATTTGGCGGAACTACCACAACTCGGTGTAACCAATTTGTGAGCGGTACGTTATTTCCAGTGAGTGCCCTTTTGGACCTCAAGTGAAGCGGTATTATCGCCCTTATTTTTCGGTATGACCGAAGAGCGAAACTACCTCATGATCAACGGCGGTAGTATCGCTCTGCATTTCCAACGGCTTGTTAAGAAGCATTTATTGCAAATATATCTTGGTAATTAATGTTAATCATTGTGGGACTAACATTTTTCATGTGTTGGATGAATAGGTTATGTTCCATGGTAATGGCGACTTCAGATGGCATCATGAGTTGATCGTCATCAAGTCAAGGTTCAAGAAGAGGATGCATCATGTGTTGATGCATATCAAGATCTCAAAGAGGAGATGATCATGAGTTGATCATCAAGTCAAGAGAAGACTCATCATGTGTTGATGGAGGTTAAGTAAAGGATGCATCATGTGTTGATGCATGTCAAGACGATGATCTGAACTTGAAGTGAAGATGTGCGTCATTAAGCTTCAAGAAGATGCTCAAGGCAAAGGTATGACTAGCTAGGGCTAAGGATGTGTTCCTAGTCTTTTACCGGTCTTGGTGTTTGGTTAGAAGATCGGATTGCTAGTATAGGTTGCCGTACTATTAAGAGTGGTCTTGTCTAGTAGCTTGAGTCTCATCATGTGTTGATAGCTCAATCTCACTTGCTCTAGCTCACCATGGCATGATGCTATTATTTGCAAATGTGTTTTGCAAATAGTCGAGGCTCATGCATTTAATCCTTGTAGCATATGACTATACTTTGCAAATGTGTTTTACAAATGGTTGAAGTCTATGTACCTACTCCTTGTGGTATGATCTAAGTTTGCAAATATGTTTTGTAAATTGTTGGGATTCATGCATTTTCCCTTGGTATGGTCTAAGAGATGACCAATGAGAATATGACAAGATGGAAGAGAATCCTTTGTGTGTCAAAGGAGAAGAAAGAATTTTCAAGAGGAACCTTTGTATAAGAGGGAGTTAGTTCTTTGTGAAAAACTTATTAAATATTTTGGGCTTACTTAAAAGGGGTAAAGTATTAATATTGGGGAAGCTATTTTACCTATTTTGTCCAAAATAATTTATGGATCTTGTGAATGCATGTTTTTCATTCTCATTTGCTTCATTTAGTATTCTTGGAGTGAAATTATCAATGATATTTAAGATTAGTCTTTTTAAAAGAACCTCTTTTGTCAAAAGTAAAAAATCTTGCATAAAAGGTTCAAATTTGTGAAAAACTAAATAAGAGTACTTAAATATGTATTTCAAATGTTTTCAAATGCTTTTGAAGTAAAAATTCCTATTTTAGAAGACAAATAGCAAATTTGGCCTCAAAAGGATCTTGTATGATTTTGTTTTTGAATTAAATGATATATTTCCTTAGATCAAAATATGTAAGTTAATAAAAATCAGAGAAAAATAGAAAAGCCGCTTTCAGTTTTAAAGAAAATATGTTTTCTTCACTGGAAAGTGTAAACCTCGATAGAACGTAGGAATGAATACGTTTTCTCTGTTGGAAAGCATAAAAATCGAAAAAATACGTTATCGACGTCGCCTTTCTATTTTTTTGGAATTTTCAAACCGAAGCAAATTGAAACCTTAATAACTTTCGCAGAAAAACTCCATTGCGATACACTACAAGTCTGGCTAAGTATGCAATGTACTCAATCTTGCTTAATTCGTTGTTCAGAGTTTGAGGATGAGCCAGTTCCGGACGGCAGCGGATCATTCTAGAGCTTAGTTCTTGTCAAATGCCTGTGGGATTGGATGAGGGCATACCGCTGGACCCTTTTGGTTTATTTACCATACTTTTCGTTGCACTCTGTTACTTTTGCTACTTTGATGCTTAAGCTTTTATTTAGCCAGTCGGCCCATGTAAATATTGTAATCACTTAAAATTTGTACCATAACTTGTTTTATTTAGTATGTATGATTGTATGGATTTGAATACCAATGTTGTGAATATGTGTACTAGCCACTAATCATGGGACTAGTACGATACATACATGAGGGCTTCAAGTATTCAAAGCCAAGGTCCGACATATTATACAATTTTAGAGCAACCGCATAGATAGAATCTCTAATATATACACACACACCACCACCCAAATAAAGAAGTATGCACCATAGCAAAAAATGAGTACATATTAAAAAGTAAGTAAGCAAGGCACTGTTTATTACACGGCTACTACATCACACAAGCGCAAGGCACTGTTTATTACACGGCTACTACATCACACAAGCACACATTTGGTGCAACATTGCAATGAAATGATGAATATAAAAAATTGTACCTGAGTTCATACAAGCTCAACTTGAATTGTTTCAGACTTCCACTCTAGGTCTGGACATAACCTTTGTTTCCTTTCCTCAACCTGTTGATTGTTGTTTCCAAATTAAAGAAATCAAACTCCAATCAAACATTAATAATGATGGGAACACATGCACTCACAGAGATAGATGACAACACAATACAATATTTATCGGGAAAATTACAGAGTAAAATATGATTTCAAACAAATTAAATGACTTAGTGCAACCACATGCTAATATCATTGTTGGCCTTAGATAGTGTTTTGCTTTGTTGAACTAAGAATTGTAAAAGCAATGTCAAGCAACCCATTTTTTTGGTATTGCTTGGCTGACCATTCATCATATAACATTGATTAAGGAGATGAATCCGAGCAACAACGAGGAATACTGTAAGGTGCAAAGCAACAATATTTTTAATTGTCATCGGTAGCCAAATCAGAGGTGGATAAGCTGTCAGCCAACACATGCATTTTCATTATACTAATTCCTTAATATATGAGGCCAAATCTTGCTACATGCAAACATAGATGACAAATATAGTTCAGGTGTACCATAGATGCTGCATCACATACAACCAAATATAGATTTCTTTGATGACAACACGGGATCTACCAACCTGAATATCCTAGTTTACACCCCCAAAAAAGATGCTTCCTATTGCAACCTTCAAGCCTCCTATGTAATCCCAAGCCTTTGTCTCATGAGAAGAGGGAAAATAGGTCACAAACAAATCTTGCTACACTAGCATCTTGCTACATAAAAAACCCCATTCGCGCATACACACACACACACACACAGACAGAGAGAGAGAGAGAGAGAGAGAGAGAGATGCAAAGACACACAGAGATGCGATGGATTTGAGGAGGCTCGGACGAGACGCTCACCGTGAGCAAGCAGAAAGTAGAGGTGGCGCTTCAAATGGAGTTGATGGTGTCGACTAAGGAGGCGGTGAGTAGGCGTGGTAGCTGGGGAGAGGGCTTGGCATGGTGGAGGGCAGCGGAGAGCTAGGGATTTGGGGATTTTAGGGAGTGTGGTGGATGGGGATGAGTTTGGGAAGGGGACTGAGAGTGTGAGAGAGGGGAAGGATTTAGGGAATTTGGGGAGTGCGGTGGTCGGGGTAGGTGAGGAGGCAATGGAAGAGGGATTTGAGGAGGTGGGAGGCGGGGGTAGGGGAGGAGATGGACAGAGGTGGCGACAGTAGAGGCTCCAGATGAAAAGCGCGCCAACGCTCGACAGTAGCGGTGGTAGTGGGGGCTCGAGATGGAAGTCACCGATGGTTAGGGGGAGGCCGGGAGGCAGCGGCGACAGTGATTTGGGGGTGGAGGCAGCGGCGGCGATTTGGCGGTGGAGGCAGTAGCAGCGGCGATTTGGGGGTGGAGGTAGTGGTAGCAGTGGATCCAGGCGGCTGGCACCAGAGTGAATGGGGTGGAGGCAGCAGCGGAGGAATTTGGGGGTTTTGAGAAGTGTGTAAGACGAGATTTGGGGATTTTGGGGGTAGGGTTTTCCTATTGGATGGGTTTACACGTCAGGAAAATATGAGCACAAGGTGTGATAGTAAAAAACCTAGAGCAACACAAGCCAATGTTTTGCGCAGTGGACGCCAAATTTTTCACAAAGCCAGTGCGGAAGATGTATTATTTTCCTGTTAGTTTCTATGTGCGAGGAAAATTCTTTTCCCTGACGGTTATCTGTTGCTCACACGAAAATTGGGTTTTCCCTCGCGGTATTGCCATACTCGACAGGAATATCTATTTTTTCCTGGCGGGATTAGTAAACCCGTCAAGGAAATTTAAATTTCTAAACGGTGAGTGCGGGCCGTCAGGAAAATGCATGGCCATCACGGAACATCTGGTTTCAGGTGGTGTACATAGTAACACAACGAGCACACGTACTCCTTCCAGCGCATGCGGCATATACAACACTAATTGGGTCCTCAGTAATTCAGTAGAATACACTTGCAACCATTATAGTCGATCTAGGTCATGGAGACGGACGAGCTACCCGAGCCTGTAGAGGCCGGCGTCATTGATGAAATGGCCGTCCATGTAGAAGGCGGCGTTCGTCGGGTGGTACCCGTCCATCATGACGAACTGCATCTCGTCGGACGGCTTCCAGTGCCGCTTCCTCTGGTTGATGAACCAGTTGTTGATCTGCTTCAGATCAAGGCCGGTTGACTTGGCTAAGACCATCTTTTGACTCTCCTGATCAATAAAGTTAATAGTTCAGCAGGAAAACTAAATGGTGAATTTGCATTCAATATTTCATAGCATAGAAGCGACAGAAAAATAGAAAGCCTGTTTGCTGCATACAAGATTCTACAAAATTAAGGTGCTCTCCAAAAAAAGTTTTAAATAGAGCATCATTGGATGTGTCAAAAAGTGTGTTATGTGTCACATAGAGCACAATATAATTCTTGTAGAATCTTTTATTTCAGCTTCATTGATCATAACAATAAACCTACACATAAGTCCAGTGTACAGATCATAAGTGTCAACTATAAATTGTCAAAACTGAAAGTAGCTTCTATGTAAAGTTGAACATCACGTATCTCATGAGTCATGACTTATTATGGAAACTCGAGAAGATGAGTATACCGAGGGGTAAGGCCATTTATAGTGCAGCTCCCACCACTTGAGGAGCTGTTGGCGAGCATCCTTGGGGAGCTTCCTTTTCTTCTTCTTCTTTGACAGTTCTTGCTTGAGGGAGCTCAGGTAGCCACTGTACTTCTTCAGTAGATGGTGCTTGAGCTCCTGTTCCACACCGTGAACATCAGTCTCAGGGAGCTCTGTCTCTCCTCCGCTACCTTCTTGGTCCTCCTCAGAAGAGCCTTCAAACATATCACACGAAATTGTTAGTAAACAAGACAGAACACATGGACTCGCATTCACATAGCTAGATTAATGCAGACAACAAACTGGCACAGCACATATCTTCACATTTACTATATTACAATTACAAGGCATGCTGTCAGATGCATAGTTATTTATACGAGCTTAGACAAAGAATACTGAAAAAAATGTGTCAGATGTATAGTTAATAATTAATGGGTTAGAACAGGCCCATGTTTACTTTGAAAAAAATGTGAAATTTTCTTTTGGTATAACATTGGCTTTTCTCTCAATCCTCCATTACTCCACTAAATATTGGTTGTCCTAGGATCTGTGTGGTAAAACATATGAAACTTTGACCTCTAATATATGTAAAATTGTATGAATTGACCGCATGGAAATAATGTCATTAGATTCGGCTTGGAAAATTCTTTTTTATATTTTCTAACTTACTATTTTTGCTAGTATATTATTATCAAAATATCATGTTGTCATATATTTAATGAAGGAGAGTGCATATGCACCTTCAGATGGAGTAGCACGTTGTTGAGCTGATGTCATTCTTTAGCAGAATATCTTATGCTAGTTAATGTTCATTCTTCAGACGTGCGTGGGATATTTTCAGAGGGAGTCAATATCTTATGCGCAAGCTACTATGCTAGACTAGTTAGCACATAAGATTTAAGAGAGAGAAAATGCCACTATGCTAAAAATAGAAGAAAAAAAAATCATAACTTTGCTAAGCAAATGCTAAACCCGTTAGAAATTCTAGAAGCCTTAAGATTTGTGCATTTTTTTTCGTTTGATCAAGCATATAGATGCAATCCTCTACAAATAGGATGTTAAGGGACCTTAAAAATCATGTGCAATACTTAATTATAAGATTTGCATCTAAAAACAGAAGTGTAGTGGAACTATTTTTATTGATGAAAAATGTCTTTCGAAGACCTGGGCCGCATCATGACATTTTCATATTTATTGGTTATTGGCACACATTTATAAAGTACAAGGCCTCATTTGGCATAGGAACAAAAGTGTACAGTAAGAGAGTTCAAGAGGATTGATCACAAACTTATGCCAAAATGTGTAGTTATGTTTTTGAAAGTACCATAGAGCATTTGTTTGTTCATTGAAAAACTATCTATATCTATACTAATTGGAGGCTCTCCTAGAAGCCCACATATTAATCCTAGGGGGTAAAAATATAGAAATTTCCACATTAATCGGAGGAAAAGAAAAAAGCTAGAAATTCTCACGTTAATCAGGGAAAAAGGAAAAATCCTAACCATCCATATGGTGTGAATAGATTTTTAAACAGTTAAGATTTACATAAATTATTACCACTAAAAAAATCAACTGATATTGCCCTTGCACCGCACGGGTTGATGACTAGTCTATATCTATACTAATTGGAGGCTCTCCTAGAAACTCCTACATTAATCCTAGGAGGTAAAAAGGTAGAAATTCCCATATTAATCAAAGAAAAAGAAAAAGGCTAGAAATTCCCACATTAATCAGAGAAAAATAAAAAAATGTATTACATCTACTCGATGAAACATCAATTATGTAAACGTGTCCTTCACTAATACGTTAATTGCATAGGCTCTAGGAGTACAAATAGAAGGTACTATTAATCTATATATATCTATACTAATTGGAGGCTCTCCTAGAAGCCCCCACGTTAATCCTAGGAGGTAAAAAGGTAGAAATTCCCACATTAATCGGAGAAAAATAAATAAAAAAATGTATTGCATCTACTCGGTGAAACATCGATCGATTATGTAAACGTGTCCATCACTAATACGTTAATTGCATAGGCTCTAAGAGTACAAATAGAAGTTACTGTTATATGCATTCAATCCAACGTCACACATAGATATAGATTCAGTAAGAGGAGTTTTAGTCTACATTCTAGAAAAAAAGGACGTGATTGAATCTAAGTTTTTATACAAGTCAATTTTGGACACAGGAGTCCGAAACAACAAAGGAATTATAATTAATTTTGATATTAAAATTAATCGCGATAACATTATTATGTAGATATAAATTATATTTGGAATTTATAATAATGGGTAGAATTACAATAACATTTACAGTATATAAATTGAATTTAGAAAAATAATAATTTTGGAATTAAATTAAATCTAACATGAATTAGACTTAATTTATTGAAAAATAAATTATTAATGTATAAAAAATTCTAAATCAAACTAGAATTGGAACTAAAATAAAATTCGGAATATATGATTTTAATTTCAGAATATGTAATCAACTTTCGAATTACACTTATTTGTGGAACTAAAATTAAAATCAAATGAGATTACATCCTAAATAAGAAGTAATTTAGGGAAAAAGTCTAATATGAAATAACAATTAAATATAGAAACAAATTTATTTCATTAAAAATCATTATCTATACACATGCAAATTACAACATTGAACTAAATTGGGAATTAAATTCAAAATTAGAATATCTAAGCTGTAGTTTAGAATTAGATTTAATTTCAATCTGGGTTTTAAAATGATTTAGAAAAATAAAATTCAGAATGAAAAATATTACATAATCCATGTATCCTGCGTGGAGATGTGCGGCTTAGGGCAATAGACTCCTACATTTTGGAGGCTCCTTTGAGAGCCCACACATTAATTCTAGAAGGTAGAAAGCTAGAAAATCACATGTTAATCCGATTTTTTTTTAAAAAAAAATCACATGTTAATCCTACCAGTTCTTTGGCAATAATTTTTTTTTACTTATATAGACCGTGTAGGTGCATGGGTTGATGGCTAGTAATAACTAATTAGTATATACTCCGATTACTCACGGGAACAAGACAAGTACTTGATGTGAAAAATCTGCAAGCAAAATGTCCTAAAACTGTCACATGAGGCATGGTTAAATTTTATTACAGTATTGTATTGAACAAAATATTATCAAACAAACCAACTTTTAAAGAAAACAGAAAACGACGAACATTTAAGGACTTGCTTTTACATGCATCATAAAAAAATGCTGTATAAGCTGCCACATTTTAAAGAAATCGGTAAATGTGATATGTATGTTGTAATGTGTATTAAGCTAAAAAAATGCGAATCCGTGAAGCTGATGAAGCTAGAACAGAAGCAAATTAAGATGGCTTCATTTGCCAGTTGGCAACCTCATGCCTCAGCAGGTACCCAAATAATAAACACAGAACCATAAAGAAAAACTTGGAACGAAACTGACACCATCCAAAAATCACAAGAACCATAAGATGCAAATGATTATCTGAAAGATTTGTTAATGACATGTAGATGGAAGTATCAAATCGTCAAGTCACACTTCTTTTCTTCAGTTGCCTTGTCTTTTCCAGTGACGTTCCAATGCAAAATCAGCCAGCTTTTTTTTCTCTTTTTTGTTTGCTTTTTACCAAGCAAGTTTTGGTCTTACCTCCAGACAAACGGAAACTCGTGATATCTGTGTCCCCTGCTTTTGCATGGCCTTGAAAGAATGCATGCAACGAAGAATCTTGGAGTACAGGTGCAACATCAATCCGAAAAAAAAACAGTGTTGTTTTGTGGTTAATTCCATTTATGTTTCCAATTGCCACTAACAGGAGATCTATTAGACATTTTCTTCTCATTTCCTTGTGGTCTTCGATTGACTTGTGAGATCAGGCAAGGAGGTTTCTATTCAGAAAAGAAAAGAAAACACATGTAGACATGTATGTAGTCCACCGAGAAGTAGGACAAAGAACTACTGAACCTGAGAAGAAATATGAGTTGACAGCTGAAAAATACAGACGAAGTTGAACTAGGACTTGCCTCGGAAAGCATCCAATATTTCTTGACCATGCACGATTATTTATGAGAGAGAATGGAGAGAATGTTGTCATAAAATACACGAGCATATCTAGCTAGATCATAGAATGCATATAATATTGCCAAGGAGATCACACATACAACGCAGCAGATCTCGCATCAAATAATGGGGTGTACACTTGCTTAACTGTATCTATTGTTCTCGAGGCAAACATACCATTTAGTCCATGCCACTGCACTGGTCAGAATACACACACAAAAAAAAAACTATATGCCATTTACTCGTCTACCTACCTATGCATCTAGTATCTGATCATTTATCTTTTGCGCAGGATCGACCTTAACTTAATTGTGAGGGTTCATCGAATTTTTAAGGCACTGTTGATGCTACTACATCAGATGGCAGCTTCTTCCCTACATGCTCCAATAACGAAGTGATTGTGTGGTATAGTACCAGTGCAACCCTGGCCTGAGTGAAAACTCTGAACACTGATGAACAACTGTGTGGTAGTAGTACTGGTTACTATAGCCTCGTGATAGTTCATTAGAAAGGCCCCTGCCCCTGGCATCGTCTCGACTCTCGAATCACCTGATGTGTGTATTTTAAAATTAGCAAAGACTAAGAAGCAAGCACACAACATCTGGAAGACCACACCACAAAACAAGAGATTCAGGACAACAGGTAGCTACATTTCTTGAGAGGGAGAAAGATGACAAGAATGTTGTTCTGGCTAGCGTGACATCGTCTCGACTCTCGAATCACCTGATGTCTCTCTCTCTCTCTCTCCATGTTTCTCCCATAACACGTGTGTACTTGTTCCACTGACATACGGCAGTGAGACTCCTCGAATCCTCGCCATGCACTGTTTGCTTGCACAGTGCCTCTTCCCCAAACCCTAGAACAAGGGGAGCACACATGCGCATGCTCCTTCGGAAAGGGAATCAGGCAAAAACTACAAGAACCACAGAGAGCACGAACTCATCAAGAGAAAAGACGTATGAAACTAGAACGGTTTAATTTCTATAATCAGGACTTCGTGATTAATGGGGAAAATAAGTATTGAGAAGATTGAAGAATCAGGGCTCCTCATCAGTGCTAGCTGCACTGAAGCACATGCGCGAGTATTATTCCTTTCCAACGGGAGAAAAGATCGATGGAAGCCCAGATGGAAGAATCTCACATATGCATGGCCAGGAAAAGCAAGCAGCTGGGAAAAGAATCTTTTGGAACCCTGATTAGGAATGCTGCAACATTAGAACATCAAGAGCTAGCACAAACAAGTCATTCAAGTGCACAGTTATACACATGCATGCATAAGCATAAGATGCACGAGAAAAAGATAGAGATGCTTTGTTGCAAAGAAATCATATTTACATCGATACAACTATGCCGCCAAGAAAGAGGGCAAGAAGATGGAAGAACAAAGAACGGAAGGGAGCAGCCGAAGAAAATCAAGCAAGAACCGAAGAAATCATGCAAGAGCAAGAGTTAGGGATGGATTTATGTATGCGAATGGCTGACTGCAGCGATTTCTTTACCGGAAGAAAGGATATTTCGCGAGATGGAGAGCGAGTTGAGCTGCGACTCCACCCTGCTCAGGAACTCCATCGCCTCATGCAGCGGCCTCGTCAGCTCCTCCCGGTACTTCACCAGCATCTCGTGGTACGCCTCCTGCACACACGATCGATCGAGCACAACAAACAAGTCATCATGTATAAGTACAGCCCAAGAACACCCAAAAAAATGTTCTTTTTCCGCGGTAGACCCGATTTTAGTGAAAATCGGCCGGTTTTCTGACGGTTACCCGAACCCTGCCCAGGAGCACTCATGGATTTGCTCACCATGAACTGGTCCAGCTCCGGCTCCGTCGCGGCGCCGAGGCCGCCGAGCGACGTGCGCTGCCGCAGCTCCAGGTCCTGCGCCACCGCCGTCAGCCTCGCCGCCACCTCAGGCGGCGCCCCCACCTACAAGCACGTACGTAAGGCCACTCAGAAGTACTACTAAAAACTAGATGTACAGGAAGCAACATGCATACACTATAGCTAGGGAAAGCAAGCAAGTCCGCATGCGTCATGTACTCTTGTTGGACATGAGGTGTAGGAGAAGCTTCTCATGAAGAAGCAGCAGTACTACTGTTATCACTTGCCTTCTGGCAGTCAAGGTAGGCGGCGAGGAGGGAGGAGTAGCGGGGGTGGGAGATGATCTTGGCCTTGATGGCCTCAACGTCGGCGGCATAGGACGACGACGGCGCCGAGGGCTCCTTCGCCTTGGCGCACGCATCCAGCAGGCTGCCGTTGGCCAGCTGCAGCACCGGGTTGCCCCCGCCGCTGCCGCTGCCGTTGTTTCCAGTAGTGGGCACCGTGTTCAGGGTGAGCGGGGTGTGCAGCAGGCCGGCAGACGGCGGCTGCGGCGGCGGTGCAACCACTGCGCTGAGGGAAGAACCCCATGGGTGGTGGTGGCCGTGGCTGCTCGCTCCAAATCTAAAGTGGTGCGAGATCTCCTCCATGAGAGAGAGGGGCCGATCTCTAGTGATGTAGTGGTGCAGCGATCGAGCTCTCCGGCCGCTTCTGCCCCCGAGCTCATGCGCAGAAGGAGACGGCTTGAGTTTGAACTTTTAGGTGAAGTTCTTGGGGAGAGAGAGAGAAAAGGGGTGCCTGCCTGCCTGCCTGCCTTGAGCTAGCCTTCTCTCTTTTTTCTCTAGGCTATCATTAGAGAGAAGGGTGAGGAAGAGATGGAGAGAGAGGAAAAGCTGGAAGCTCACCTACCTTCGAGAGTGATGGTCTGTTTGGGACGGCTTTGACTTTAACTCTTTGCTATAAAAAAAAAACCGTTCCAAATGAACGGTTTTCTCCAGCCGTTTTTAACGTGAAGTAGCCAAAAGCCGCATAGGAATAGCTTCCCATGGCTTCGGAGGGATGGAGTTCCGAGTTTGCCCGTAGAGTTCAGAGTTATTTACCCATCACTTGCCACTCAACAAAACCCACTTGCCACTCAACAAAACCCCATATCCCTGCTGGCCTCCGCTCGCCTGCCCGAACTCTAACCCTAGCCGCGTGTCGCCTCTACCTGCCTGCTTGCCTCGCCTGTTGTCTTTGCCCGTCGCGCGCCGCCTCTGCCCCCGCCCGGGTCCCTCCTCCTTCGACCGACTCCCTCCTCCTCTGGCCTCGACTGCCTCCCTCTCTATCCTCTTCCGCCGACCGCCTCCTCCCTCGGCGCCGCCGCCCCAACTACCTCCCTCAGCGCCCCGCCAACCTCCTTCATTGTCATTTTTTATTTTTTGTTCTGATATAGTTCATTTTCCTTTTTCTGATATAGATGAATTATTTAGGTAATCGTTGAATTGATTAATTAAGTAATCATAGAATTAGATCAATTGTCGTTAATTATCGTCAATTGTGTTTACTGTCATTAAGATTTACTTGTGTGCGAATTGTCATTAATTGTCGTCAACTGTTGTTAAAAGACATCAAACAAGCTATCAATTGACTCAGAGGCATTTCTGATATTTTTCAACTCAGAAGCTTCAGTCAATCTATCTAAAAATCAGACTACTAAACTCCAAACGTCTTCAGATCAGCTAGAAGCTGCTTTTAAAAAAGCTACAGCCACGTCAAACAAGACCAAGAGTAGTCAGGATACGCTTAAGTGAATCCTAGATGAGCATCTGTGTTTCACATAAGCTGATCTTGTTATTTTGCAACAATCCAATCTTAGCCCCCATTTTACGGCCGATGAATCATGTCTTTTGCGCATGGAATGTCATTTTATATAAAGGGTGCAGGGCGTTAGGGCATTATTAGCATCTATACATGTGCTAATAAATACCACATCGCTAAACTTGTTTTTTTAAAGTGTTTTAGCACACATCATCATTTCAAGGTAGGACCCAATGAGTAAATAAAATATCAGCCTCTCCTCCCACCCCATTCTCTTTCTCCTTCACTCTATTCATTGACAGGTGGGCCTATCTTTTTTTATTTGGTTGGAACCGGTACTTGGTATGGTACGGTGCTAGAAAATATTGCAATTTTCACGTATATTCGTGCCGGTTGCCGACATTGCACATCGACACCATGAACCAAGTAGGCAGCCTCTGTATTACTATATACCCCCAAGGCATGTGCCCAGATTACAGCTGCTTGCCTCACATGATCCTTTGGTTATATATGTGATGTCCATGCTACTGAACAGTGAACAGTGGCTCCTCATGTACTCGCGGATCTAGGCCTATGCCAACCAGTCGGTGACACAAGCATTGTAGTAAACTTTATAAGAAGATTTCTCGTATTACAGGACATTATTTGGAGAGAAAAATTCAGGTTTCTTGATGTTTTTGTGGATGCAAATGTTTACATTTGCTACAACTGAAGCGATTCGGGTCAAGTTTTGTAATGTGAAGGTGTGACAAACGCCACACTGATGGTCAAGCCTACAAGACCTGTATAACTTCCAACATTTCCAAAAACTAACTACGTACTAAACGGTAGCCCCTAAACACTTCCACAACAAAACTAACCAGCATTTCCTAGGCATCTTTTTGGGGTTCACTGCACTGACGACCTTCTAACTACAACAGAAACTATGCTTAGAGACACTTTATTTGTCATTTAGAGACCCTTTAAAGTGTCAACAGCAATTTTCCTGACCCTTCTCGAAGTGTCACCCAAAGTGACACTGATGAAGAGTCCTAAATTTTAGTGACGCTTTATAAAGGGTCTTGATTTTTATGACATTTCAAAGAGTCACCAACAGTGTGACCAATATTAACCATCAAAATGCCCCAATTTCATACTATTTCTGAATTGATTTCAATTATAAACTTGGACATTTATTTAGAACGAAAATATTTATAGGAGGCTTTTATATATTAAAAATCGATAATGCATTGTATAACCACATTATTTTGGTCTGAACAATGATATATATATATATATATATATATATATATATATATATATATATATATATATATATATATATATATATATATATATATATATATACAAATCTGTGATCTGATTATCTCACACATCCATAACTCAAATTCACAAAAAATTACATATCTGGGCACATTGTAGTCCCATGATTACAAGTTCACTAAAACATCCAGTATCTCCAAGAATTCTTGATCGCAATTCAGCTACCCAAATGACTTCTTAAAGAAATCTTGCTCCCTGCTTCCATATATCTGCTTCCAATGACACTGAATCCTGCATTCTTGAAAACAAAATATCTGAAAACTTAAGCATGTTTCAGTAGACCAAGTTCAAAAAGAAAGGACAAAATTTTCATCTTGAAACAATAAAAGGGCAGGGCATTTCATATACAAGAACCAATAAATTTAGAGAAATTTTATGGTACATTCTACTAATAGTATATGGTGGTAGTATAAATCAAACCTAATCATTGATTTGTTAAGGGTATAATAGACTTTTCTTTGTATTTATAATTTTCACATGGGAGTATTGTGGATTTTTTTCAACTAAGGCTGAAAATATTACTATTGTATGATGTGATCCCCACATGTGCAATTACAATGTTACCATCCTGAGATTATACTACTCATACTACTAGGTATAGTGTAACATCCTCATTTTAGTGAACAGTAATTATATGCATTTCATATCATATTTGTCATTTTGGAGCATGTGCTTAAGTTGTTACTTTTCAAAACCTCAAATCCAAACCCTAATTTTAAACTTAGTTTGAAGCTTCCAATGAAACTACAAGTCAATACTTGTATTGAAGCCTAGGAAGTATTTTTATCGAATACTAGTTTATTTTTCACAAATTTAGATAATTTTTATCAAATTTTTAGAGATCTGTTTGACCTCAAGAAAAACTTAACTTCAATTTTTAAAACTATTCGGTTAAAGTATTTATTTTTGTATTTTAAAACATGAACATTGGTGTTTCAAAAATTTATGGGAACTACATAATCCCAGAAGCATCTTTGAAAATTTTCGTATTTTTACAAATTTATTTGCTAATTTTAAACCCTAAGTCAAACTAAACCTATTTGAATTTTCTTCGGTCAAACTCTCAAGCTCAAACCACACCGTTGCACTGTAGCGACTGCGCCGTTTGGACTTGACTAGACCGCACCCACTCACCCACGCAGTTTCACCCCAACCCTTTCTAGCCGTCAGATCGAAAATCAACGGTCCGATTTTGTTTGGCACATTCGGACCATCCTTTGGTCAACCTTTAGCATGTATATTCTCTAATCCTTTGAATAGGTTCTATTAAACACTTTCTTTTATTAGTTTTGTGTAAGTCTTGTGAGTACCTTCTGTACTAAGTGGAATTAACCACTTGTTGCAGGTAAGGAACGTCCTAGTTAATGTTTCAAGTTGAGGCGATAACGTTGGCACTTCGGCTTTAATCCCAGTCGGTTGCCCTGGGGTTGTGGCGCACCATTGGGAAAGTTATTTTATTACTTGATCTTCTGTTCTTGTTTACTTAATGTTTTCTGCTGCTAATTTTTACTGTTATATTCTAATCGTGTAAGCAAATGATATAATGTTGTAAGGATATGTGTATGTTAGCAGCTGATCCTGAGAGCTAACATGAGATGCATATCCGGGAACTTGAAATTGGGATTGTCTCTTGTTAAAAATTATGCCTTTGGTATAATCTTTTAATTTGAAACAAATCCAATATCAAGGGTCCTCACAGCGTTGGTATCAGAGCTGTATAGACTGTAGGTTAAAGCCGTAGCAATGGACGTTGTTAGGACTTTGGTTTGCAAAGAGTATTTTTAAACTAGCAAAAAATTTGCAAAAATATAAGTAATATAATTTCTTTTCTTTCTTACCCATCCTAGCATCTAATTCTTACCTCACCATTCATTTGATTGTTCAAAATAATTTTTCTCTATTGCTCATCTCCTTTTTTAACAATAGACACGTTAAGTAGTCACCGGTGAGAGCAATGGCGAAAGGACGAGAAGACGTTGTGATTAAGTTAGGGATTATTCTTAGATTATATACACCCTAATTATTATCCTTAGCTTGTAGATGTTGGATCTTGCAATCAATTGCTATCTTTTCTTTCAAGTAGTTGCGCATCGCCTACGGGCAGGATGTATAGCAACTACATCGAAAAACTAACTGTGGTTTGCTGAATCTTGTACTGGCCTTTGAGCCTTAGTACACCCATTTGGATCTTGAGTTCCAAGGTTTCGGGATTGTGCATTCATGATAGGAATTATTGCATAAGCGTTGCCCGTTTACTTACCTCATGCTCATTCTCTCCTCAACTCATCTTTTATGCAACAAAATATTTAAGGGGGGTAGAAGCTACCTCAAATCATGTATTAAGTATCTTGATTCTTACACTTTGATCATGCATATAGCTCTAAGATAACTCAAGCATATCTTGTTACTCAGGTTGTTAGCAAGAATCATAATTAAAAAGAATTTATATAAATCAAGATGCATGGTTAGCATTTCATCTTGGTGATTAAGGCATGAAAGTAACTAGCATATGGAAGTATAAAATGAAATTGCCCTTAATTTGCTTTATCTTAAAATTGTTAACTAAAGTGGAATTTAACAACTTGTCATATACATATAGCTTCCTTGCATGAATCTTAAAATTTGGAGATCATGGATGTGCAACTTGATATGCTAGATAGTTGTAAAGTTGAAGAACACTTGTCTTTTAATTTGCTGATGAGAGGATTTGTCATAACATGAACTAAGGATAGCTTATTTTTATTGTTGTTCAACTAAAGCCAAATAAACTAGATTAAGTTATACCTGTAGTTCTATACTTTGTCAAAGAGAAACCCATTTCTTGCTATTGTGTAAATTTTGACTTAGGATGATGAAATTGTGCTCCAGTGCTGCTTAGTGAACTTAACTTAAGAATATTGACCTAAGTATCTGATAGTGTGCAGTTCACCAATATAATTTTTCTATAATTTATTGAACTAGTTTTGCCCAGAATTTAATTCAAACGTTTTGCAAGACTATTCTAGCCAAGTTTGAATCTGAAGCTAATAGGAAGGTTTAAAATGTTAGGGCTTAATTTACTAGTGTTGACTATCAGCTAAGTATCATGTCCTAGGCCTTTTCAATTGTATGCTAAGGACCAAATCATGGTAGTGTGAATTCTTGTAGTTTGTTAAATCTGATGTTCACCTAACACCAATGAAATTGTTTGGTTCTAGTTTGATAGGATCATGTAAGTATGCATGTGAGTCCTTGCACTCTCGCTAGACAACCCTAAATTTTTCATAAAGTTGATTGCATTTATACATCTTTTCATGCATTCATCTAATGCGTTTCTTTACAAGCCAAGCATTTAGAACTAGCAAAGCAAGGGTTAAGTGAGACTACCAGCAACCTTGCTTTATCTTCTCTCATTTCTGCACAACATCCCAATGTTGATACTAGATTACCATTTAACCAACCCTCCCGTTCTATCGATCGATGCCTATTTCGGTTGACTGAATGGAGCTGTGTCATCCTCCTACCTAAAACTTACAATTGCTAAGAAACCCCATTTGATTTCAAATTTGAACCCTCTCTTTAAGTGACTCTTCCCTTGTAGGTAGTCTTTTCGTTCTATCAGAAGACGACGCGAAGGTTGGTATGTTTGAAGTGCCTTTGAATCAAGAAATGAAATGTTAAACAAAGTAATGGAAAGGAAAAAGGTAACAACAACATCGTGTTACTTCGTCAAGACCTCTCAGCTCTGTCTTTGAAGGAAATCAAGATAACAGATGGTGCATTTCGTTTAGGGTTGAAAGAACCGCCTAGAAAACACTTAACAGAAGGATCTTAGTAATCATTCGACATAGTTTCCCTCTTTAGGACCTAAAACTTAGGATGAACCTCACATGAGTCGGATTTGAGTTCGATTTGCGACGAAATCCGAAGTGTGACATAGTGACCAAATCCAGCTAGGTTTGTCGCATTCTTTTGTTCCGATTTCTGAACTACCGGAATCTCGGGACGAGATTCTGTTTAAGGAGGGTAGGTTTGTAATATCCTCATTTTAGTGAACAGTAATTATATGCATTTCATATCATATTTGTCATTTTGGAGCATGTGCTTAAGTTGTTACTTTTCAAAACCTCAAATCCAAACCCTAATTTTAAACTTAGTTTGAAGCTTCCAATGAAAATACAAGTCAATACTTGTATTGAAGCCTAGGAAGTATTTTTATCAAATAATAGTTTATTTTCATAAATTTAGATAGTTTTTATCAAATTTTTAGAGATCTGTCTGACCTCAATAAAAACTTAACTTCAATTTTTAAAACTATTTGGTTAAAGTATTTATTTTTGTATTTTAAAATGTGAATAGTGGTGTTTCAAAAAATTTATGGGAACTACATAATCCCAGAATAATCTATGAAAAATTTCATATTTTTTGAAATTTATTTGCTAATTTTAAACCCTAAGTCAAACTAAACCTATTTGAGTTTTCTTCGATCAAACTCTCACGCTCAAACCGCGCCGTTGCACTGTAGCGGCCGCGCCGTTTGGACTTGACTGGACCGCACCCACTCACCCACGCAGTTTCACCCCAACCCTTTCTAGCCGTCATATCGAAAATCAACGGTCCGATTTTGTTTGGCACATTCAGACCATCCGAGCTCGTCTCTAATCCGGACCGTCCGATGCAGATCGAACGGCTCAGATCCCTTGTGCTGTTTGGACCATCCGAACTCGCCTCTCATCTAGAGCGTCCATTACTGATCGTACGGCTCACATCAATTCGTGTTGTTCGAACCGGACTCGAGCTCGAGCCAGTTGCCACACCGCTTCGTCCTTTTGCTGACATCCCGGGCCCGCTTGTCATCCGCACAGCTCTTGTCTTCTCCGCGCCGAGCCAGCGCCGCGTGAGCCGAGCACGAGGTGGCGTTGCGTCCATGCTTTCCATCGCATGCAAGTGCCACTTGTCCTTGCATTGCTGACATGAGTCGGTCTTCTGTTGCCACACACGTTCGCCTTTGATTCCACCAGCGAGGAAGCCATCAAAACCCTAATTTCACTCCCTCGGCCGAACTATTGGCACAGTCGGTTCTTCTTCGTTGCGAAAGAGTAACCTCCCGTTCTTGCTTCCTTGCTATTTTATCTTCATGCCTAGTTCATCCTGTTAATTGGAGCTCTTGGTTTTTCTTGTAGCTTTGGAACCCCGAGGGTGTCATCTTGTTGTCCGGAGCGCGCACCAGCAACCATCTTCGTGTCATCTTGACACCTGGTGAGATCCTCTCTAGTTCTTTCGTGTCTTATCATGTGTTAGTTGATAAACAGCAAAAACCCTCATTCAATTTCACACTTTGTCAAGCAGGATTATCAAATTTCTTATTTCCCTTTTTCCGGCCGAATTCACCACTTTCTTCTCCATCTCCGGCCAGGTGAGTTCTTTTCCAATTCCTTCCCATGTGAGCTTCCTAGGGACCTAACTAATCTATTCTAACCACTCACTCGTTGATTCCTTGCTCAGGTTTTCTTGTCGCCGTGGATTCCTATTTGTCGCATTTCGGTATCACGTCGCCGGCGAGCTCCTGAGTTTCTCTAGCCCGCTCTTCAGCTCAGGTAGGTTCCTAAGGTCCCCTAGTAGCTTAAGCATGCATTGGTTTGCTCAATGCGCGTTCAAAACGGTGTATCCGTTTTTGCCGTATTGTGCACCACCGCCATTCCTTGTCGCGCCGCCGCCGGCCACATTCCGGCCACCGGCAGGACCACCTTGCTATTGCGGTTCTATTTTGAGCTTTAGTTCACGCGGCCGTAGGCCATCGCGCCGGCTAGCCGCAAAGCAAAGCAAGCGAGGCCTTATTTGCTCTGTTGTCGACGACCAATAGCATCAGAGCAAGATCATTACAGATTAGCTTCATCGGTTTCGTTTAAGTAATGATTAGCTCTTAATTGTGTCTTAACTCGTATCACTAACCGGTGGGGCCGAACGCAAATTCGCGCTCAACCGCGTGCTTTAGCTGCTAGATTCCGTGCGAGGACGCTGACACGTGGGCCTATTTAATCGGTTAAGTGGATGCGCAAGTGTAGAGATTACGCTTTGTGTTAGTGAAAGCGAATTTCCAAAATCCGCTTCGGCGTTCCGCGATCGAAATTTGAGTCAAGCTGACTAGGTCAACCATGGACCTGGGCCCCGCTCGTCATTGTGTAGGGCTAGCTGTGGCTCGGTAGAACAAGGATTTGAATGCGTTTTAAAATCCCGAATTGATTTAGTTTTGTACTTAAAATAGTTTGAACTTCAAAAATTCATAAGTATTTCGTTTTAACTCCAAATTGTTTGAAATTAGTTTTGTTAGTTTTAATTTTTACTAAACTTTAATCTAGTATAACTTTTAAACCTAACCTTGTTGTAGAAAATTTCGTTAATTATTTTAATTATACATTATAGACTTTAACCTTTCAAAATTCATAACTTTTTCACATGAACTCCTTTTGAACTGAAATTTTCACTAAAATTTCCTTGACACCAGAACCTTCTTACTCTAAGTTTTTCATGCATTTTCTGCACTATTGCATTTTGCTATTTTTCTCGATGTTCATTTATTATCGTTCTTTCTAGATTCTGAAATAACCAACGCGAGTGATTATATTGCTGAGCAACCAGGAAGTGAACAAGTGGTCTATTATCAAGGCAAGCATTCTCTTGCATCATTTTGATCCCAGTTTTAGTAGTTTAGTATTTTGAAATGCAATAATAATTACCTGCATGCTATTTCTGGATATCAATAATTTGTGTGACTAGTTAGCTATATCCTAATCATTGTGGTTTTCCCTTAATTACTCCATACACCTATGCTTAAGTTAGGAATCTTGTGTTGTTATATTTATTATTTGTGTGAATGCTTAGCCATGCAGGTCAGTAGATACAGTAGATCGATTGATGGGGTTAGCCTGTCAACCTTGGGAAAACACTAAACATTCTTATCTTTATGGTTTTGCTCAGATTTATGAACATGAAGTTTGAGTATAAAATTTGTTTATTAAAAACATGTTTTAGATCTGGACAAGTGCTTGATAGTGATGGTGCCTTCGTGCACGAGATTGGGTAATGTGGTAGTCTTGTCCGGATCATTAAGGACCAAACTTTGGTAGTATCATAATTCAAGTAAAACTCGTCGTATGGGCGCTGCTTGATTAAGTAAGAGGATGATGTTATTGAGTTGAGGAACTGGTGGAGTGAGGACATTTGTGTTTGTTCACGTGTTCGTAGGGCTCTGATTCTAATTTAATATGTGCGGGTGAAAGCACAATTTAGATTTAGTTCATTGGATCGGTATTCCCGACACAACATGTGTGCCCCGGTTAGCAAGCTCTATCAGTAGCTTGTACTAAGTGGGATTCGTCGCACATGGGTGATTCAACTCAATAATATCAACTTGCTGAAAGATACCGAGTCTTGGTTTACCCGGCTAGCATACCTAAGGAAGTGTGCTATTATCCGGAGGCTTATGGGCTGATCAAGTCGTGTGGGTAAAGTAGTACCCCTCTGCAGAGATAAATCTATTCGAATAGCCGTGTCCGCGGTTATGGACGATCGCTTGAGTTCGATAGTTACTATTGTTAGACTTTGAACTATTTTTTGTAGGTACAACTTGGTATTCGGCATGAATGGTTGTTCATGCATGTTAAGTTAGTCAAAGTGGGCAGCCACTTTGATTTGTTTTGATTAAAATTTATATCACTTTTACTTGTTGTTTTTAGTCCAAACTTGTTTACAAAATGGTCTTGGTAAAAATTAGTAGGTGTAGGCTGAAAATTGGCTTTTATGCAAAAACCTATGCCACTAAAGCCTCTCCTTTGGTCAACCTTTAGCATGTATATATATTATCTAATCCTTTGGATAGGTTCTATTAAATACTTTCTTTTATTAGTTTTGTGTAAGTCTTGCGAGTACCTTCTGTACTCAGTGAAATTGACCACTTGTTGCAGGTAAGGAACGTCCTAGTTAATGTTTAAAGTTGAGGCGATAACGTTGGCAATTCGGCTTTAATCCCAGTCGGTTGCCCTAGGGTTGTGGCGCACCATTGGGAAGGTTCTTTTATTACTTGATCTTCTGTTCTTGTTTACTTAATGTTTTCCGCTGCTAATTTTTACTGTTATATTCTAATCGTGTAAGAAAATGATATAATGTTGTAAGGATATGTGTATGTTAGCAGCTGATCGTGGGAGCTAACATGAGACGCATATCCGGAAACTTGAAATTGGGATTGTCTCTTGTTAAAAATTATGCCTTTGGTATAATCTTTTAATTTGAAACAAATCCAATATCAAGGGTCCTCATATATAGTATAACTAAATCCTAACTAATCTAAACCATTGGATAAAAAAAGAATGGATGACCCGTATTAAAGATGTGCCGTAAAAGAGCTCTAAATTTAACTAGAATAGATAAATAGTTCATATATCAGAAAACTGCATCTGATTCAACATCATTTCGGCAAGATCTATAGAAATATGAAGACACATAGAGGGCAATGCCTCAATGCTTGGAGACCTTCACAGCTTCACTATCAAGGCATCAACGAGGGCTCAGATCTAATGTATAGAAAAATAAAGATGAGAAGAATCAAACTCCAATAACATGTTTGGTATAGCTCCAGATTCTAGCTTCTCGTCTGAATCTCGTGGTGCAGTACCAAACACCGAGCTTCTCAAAACCACCTGATTCTAATTCTCGCGAGGAGCTGTCTCAAAAATGAACTAGCAAGAAGAAACAGCCTTCCTGCAGATTCTCGTGAGAATCCAACCTTGCAAAACAGAAATACCCCTTAAAGCTCCTAGTATTTACCCGCCACTGCCATTGAACTACCCGGCTCATCCAGCGCCCCCGAGCGAATCGTTTCGCGAATCCCTCGTGGCGTCGTCAACTCCAAGAGCTCTCGCGACGGGCGATTTTCGCCGCACGCCGCCTCCAGCACCTGGTGCACCGCCTTCGGCCCCCCGTGTCCACCCCTCCACTGCCTTCTTCCGCGCCCTCTCCTTCGACCACCCCTACCCACCCACCAAACTCCAGTTCCACCCGCGCACTGCCTCCCCGGCCCTCCTCGCCTCCTCCTCCGACGCCCTCCGCCTCTATCTCACCCCGCTCGATGACCTCTCCTCCCCCACCCCCGTCGCTCTCGAGCTACGCTCCGTCCTCGACAACCGCAAGGCCTCCTCCGAGTTCTACGCGCCCCTCACCACCTTCGACTAGAACGATGTTGAGCCCCACCGCATCATGACCGCATCCATCGACACCACCTGCATCGTCTGGGACATCGACTGGATGGGCATTGCCATTGAGAACAAGGTCCAGCTTCTCAGGGTCTAACAAGGTTGGTTCCGATGTCCTTTATGATTTGACATTTCTGTTGATTCGCAACAAATGCATTTAAAATTTAACTGAAGGTGATTTTACACACTGGTATGTCGTCTTGGAATTATAGAATCTTATTGGTAAGAAGCATACAAGTTTTCAAATATGTTACTTTAGATTGTAATTTGGATGCCTCGACGACACTATTATCTATAAAAGCAACTTCATTTGATCAGTCCTAGAAGCTTAGAATTTGCTGTGAAGTCTAACTTCTGAAGAACTATTGACATGGTGTCTTAGTTTTTCATGTGAAGGATTGAAAAACTCATTATAAGTGCGTCATTCAGTAGAATTTAAAAATGTGTGGTGGTGAAAATATCGAAGATGGGAATAAGTTCATTTATTTTTTCCAAACGGGGAGACCTCGATTTTCCATTATGATACAGAAAGCAAAAGATATTACAAAGAAAGTTACAGAGGGAAGTCAGGGGAGAGTTTTTGCAGAATGTTTCAGATAAGATTCATTTGAAGGTCTTTTCTCTGAGTTGTACCAAACAAATAGGTTCATTTTTATGAGATGAATACCTGAAATTTAGAAAAAAACACATGGATAGTGGCAAACTGGCAATCTCCATCTATACTTTACAATGACAAGCCTACCTTTCTTTGTTAAGCCCCGGTTCCACAAAACTTAAGATGATTCAGTTTTACACCAAGAGAAGGTCAGGCTAGTCTTGCGTTAACTGAACAAAGATTGTTGGTTCAAACTCCTGAACCGTAACATCCATCACGCAAACCCTTTGTAGGATGCCTACTTTCATTCCCCATTGCATCATGTAGTTGTGCCACTGTCCTCTGCCCCATCTTCTCCATCTTACTTAGCACTGTTAGGATGATTAAAGCCTTTATTTTTAGTCTTACCAGTAACTTTCAGATTCGATTTATGATCAGACATCTATAATAAAAACTGATGATGCATGATTAAATGCTCAAAAAAAAGGAGAGAAATATGCTAGAAATTCTCAATTTTGTGGACCCTAATTACGACTAATGCACAACCATTATATGTTATCTGCAATATATTTAAACTCAAGATAAGAAAGAGTCGTAAACAATATACAACTACTCTCAGTAAGATATACTCAAATTTGACTCAAAAGATAAGAGAGTTGTTCATACCAGAGTTGCCTATCCTTCCATATTATGGTTTTCCTTCCATGTCTAAACCTTGATTTTTGATAATTATTTCTGCTTAAGTGTTATTGCAGATGCATTTGCTTTTAAATTTTTAGTTCCAAGAATGGTCACCCTATCCTCTAACGGTATTCAACCATTAAATCCTCTAACTGTAATATCACTAATTCCTAGGCTAGCCTACTCATTTCTGATGCAAACTGCATTTCATTTTATAGACAATATTTTTGTGGATACAGTTAACCACCAAAGTGTTCCATAATTGTTTTTACTGGTGAACAATAATCAAACATGACTTGATATTTGACAATGGTCTAGTTTTTCATATCATTGAACATTGCCCTTCCAGCATTGAACATTGCCCTTCCAGTACCAAGCATTCTCTCCATGTTTAATTCTAAGGAGCCTTGGGATTTCAATCTATCTGTTTACATCGTCTTGTTTTGGCTACCTCTTGGCATATTTGGTACGCCACTAACATCAAAGAAATCATCCTGCTAAGCTGTGGCAGGCATGGAAACTAGTATCTGACTTTGTTCTAGTGTGCAGTTTATTTGGTTACCAAGGTATGATTTTGTCGTCAGCATCAACTTGAGCCTAGAAAAAGATATATGTCTTAGTTGATGCAACAACATCACAGCAATAAAAAAACACTCCTGCACAGGGTAATTTTTTTTGTTTGGTATCATTTACAAAATTATTTACTTGTAATGTTCATGCATTGGATGTTGATATACATGAATTTTCCGTCTTATGTTGCAGATAAATATTATCTTGTCGATGCCGGTTATCCGAACATGCCTGGGTACTTGGCGCCATACAAGAGCCAAAGGTGTCATGTTCTAGAATTTCAGAGAGGTGTTGCTCCTAGTGGTGAGAAAGAGAAATTCAACCATTTGTAATCGAGTATTCGCAACATAATTGAGAGGTCCTTTGGTGTATGGAAGATGAAATGGAGAATTCTTCTTAAGATGCCGAGCTTTCCCATGTCCAAGCAAAAGATGATTGTTGCAACAACCATGGGAATCCACAACTTCATACGTGAACATGCTTCGCCAGACATGTATTTTCGTAGATTCGATCGGGATCCTAATTATGTGCCCACAATACCATCAAGATATGCCAAATATGTCATTTCTCAGGATGCATCAAATGCGTCAATGTCGCAAACAAGTGCTACATCCACGGATAGTTTTCGTGATGACCTTGCAAGTGCAATTGCTCGTTCAGGATGATGGACACACTATTTGCGAATTTTTGTGGTCTTTTGCTATGAATCATTTATCATTTCAATGCTTGTACGTAATATCATTTAATTATCATTTGAACACTTATACGACATGAATGTGATATCTCCAGCTTCATCTATCGCAGCGTGAACAGTATAAAATTTGCTTATACACAGTTGTAATCCATCATGAAGTGTAAATGCAATGTAACCTGGCATTGTGTACAAATACAACGTATATATATTCACATGGTCTAAACAAACTTAGAGGAAAAAATTCTATAATTTGTGTATAAATACATAGGAGAAAGACACAAATATAATTGAATTATTACAACTAGGGGTAACATGGTCTATTTGCCTCTAATCCTCCCTCATATGGCTTTTGGGGCCAACCTACCAGCCAACAGACAGCTCCAGATTCTCAGAGAATCAGGAGCAGAATCTGAAAAATGATAATCTGAAACTCTACCAAACATGGGCTAAGACTCAAGACTGCATATCTAACTAAGCATTTGCAAAGACATCAGCACCTATGAGACCAGTCGATCCCGGCTGGGTCTCTCATATCTTTCCAGCTCCTGCGCCACCTCTCTACTCCCTGCGGCCCGAAGCACCGGGTCGACGACAGCCACTAGTTGACCCCCAACAGATTTGCGTCACCCTCGCTTCATCTTCTTCGGTTCCAACAGTTGGCAAGAAGAACGAGAGAAAAGTGGTGTTGGGATGTGTGGGGAAGAAGGAGAAGTATAGGATCGGAGGAGGATACCAAGGTGCTGAGCAGGAAGAATATGTGGGCTTGGGGAGGAAGAAGATGAAGAATGAAGATAGTGGTAAGGAAAGTGCCCGTTGTTGTGGTCAGGGTGGAAAAAAACTCAAAACTCGCGAGCCACCTCGGCTTGACTCGACTCGACTCGACTGTTAGAGTTAATCTTGTTTTGGTAATATTTTGTTAGTTTCTGTTTTAAAATTTTTGGTTTAGATGTTGAGGCCGAATAGAATTCGTAGAATTCGAGTAGGAAATTGCGCCCGTATGTATGTAGTTCCTGTAAACAACCTTTATAAGGTCGAGTTGAGTCTTGTAATTGTTGAGTTGAGTTGAGCTGAGAAGAAATAGAAAAGACAAAAGGAGAAACACAACTCCAGATAGAAATCTCAGTGCCTCGTTTTCGTCTATCTCGGTGTTGTTTCTACTCTTCAGCAGATTGCAGTTATTGCCGAAGACTAGGAGGGGTGCAGCCTTGTACCAGGCACTTGGGCTTAGTTTTTGAAAAGAAAAGTGCATCACGTGGAGGAACCAGCAGAGAGCAGACGGTGCACAGCAAGGCTAGCAGACGTGCTGCTACTTTGTGTTGTCCTTCGCACAGAAGCAACGTGTAAAGTTGAGGATAGAGACAGCGGGACCCACAGAGAAAAAGGGAAGCGCATCTTCCGGCCAAAACCGAGCGCAACTTTGGTCTGGACAAAACTGATCGTTCTCTACAAGAAGCAGCAAACAGAGCGAAGGTCAAAGAGAAAATTCCAACATCGAATCGACTCGACTCAACTCTGACTCAGGACATAAACGAGCCGAGTCGAGCTGGCATTTCTACTCGTTAAGTTAACGAGTCGAGTTTGAGCCAGTTCGCGAGTAGCTCATTTAGCTCGTTTAAATTATAGCCCTGCCCAACCTAACAATTCCACAAATACTTCAGGTGGTCCATCCTGGGGTTGGAAAAAACTCAAAACTCGCGAGCCAGCAAATGCAAATTGGTGGTTTAGATGTTAGCACACTACTACATAATGGATCATCACAGACGGTTCTAAACTGTCATCATAGACAGTTTCTGAATCGTTTCAATTTATGTGTCTGTGATAACAGGCGGTTATCACAGACGGTTTGTGAGCCGTCTATGATAAGTCACAACACAGACGGTTTTATGGTATAAATCGTCTGTGAAGGACTCCTATCGCAGACGGCTTCTACCAAAAACCGTTTGTGAAGTCCTACTATCACAGACGACTTCTACCAAAAAATAGTCTATGATACATCGCTATCACAGACAGTTATATGTATTAACCGTCTGTGATTGAAGACATATCACAAATAGTTAGTAAAAACAACCGTCTGTGATAGCCGACATATCATAGATGGTTGTTGGTAGTAGCCGTCTGCGATAGTTCGTTCTATACCTGAATTTATTTTTTTGTTTTTCGGCTAGCCTCAGGAAATGCTAGTCATGCCCTCTGAAAGCAAGCAAGCAGAAAACAAATAAATCACAGATAAGTGAATTACTACTCAAAGTGATTTACAACTCAAAATCAATTACAAAAGAATGTTCATGTATTGTCGCTAGAGTTACAATTGAATTACAACTCAAAGTGAATTACAATTGAATCAATTGTTTGAACATGTATTAAGCGAAGTGAAACTCTCCTTTCGAGTCAATGATCTTCGTCATGATGAAGGTGGAGCTATCCTCGAACGTCTGATTGTTCGTATAGATCGAATGAACTTGATTTAATTATTATGCCCTGTCACTAGGAGTAAAGTTGTAAGCATATATATTTAAATAGATAATTAGGAAATAATTATTGCGAGATTGATAAACCTCTGGATCCTTCGTCTTAGCACTCATGATTTCCTACATATGACGACAAACGTAGAATGCACATATGTTGCCTTGTAGTTGCTGGTGGGCACTACAAAACTAGAATTACATATATAGGTATAGTTAGTTCAAGAGGCTAGGTTACGAAGTGTGATATAGGATTATTGTGTTGTAGCGGGTACCAGAAATCGTGTCCTATGTTGCAGTGTAGCGCTCGGTTTCTTGTGTGTCCCTCCCATAGCAACATAGGCGTTGAACGACCTACATGATTCCAAAAAGGTATCCTCAGCCATTTCAAACGACAGAAGACTACAATAGAGTTATGTATGGAGGAAATGGGCATATCTGTCGAGTACTTTTTTGCACAAGGGTGAAGTCGTGGTTATTGTTGACTAGGGAATCAAGGTATATTATCTTGTTCCACTTTGGTACATGACTAAAAGGATCCAGTGCCACCTACTCACGTATGTCACTAAAGTCATTAAACCTAAGTTCGTGTTGCGTATAATGTACAAATAAAATTTGTATAGTACGTAGTGAAGCACTTATCTCTGGTTATAGGGCACCAGTATTTAGTCCATGTTGGCATGAGCATGAGCAAGCAACCCCTTCGTTATGTATCTCTCAACGTAGGATGTGTCTTGGTCGATGCATTGCTCAGAGATCAACTGTGGGTCGAGGAAACCCACCGGTTCTCACGATCGTCGGGCTTCTTGCATCATGTACCTATACATAAGCAATGAGTTATGATATTTATCAGTATAGCATGAATGTAGAACTTGATTGTACACACTTACAGTATCCAACATCGTAGAAGTGAGGCGTCGAGGACGTCGAGGTTGAATAGTTCGAATAAGTCTTGGAAGCCCACGACGAAGTAGCTCGGCTTGTGGAGGAAATGGTTCTCCGTGTAACTGACGGTGATTCCAGTAGGCTGGTTTTTCCTCACCTCGTTGGTCTCCCACATGTACCAGGCATGCAAACTCTTGCAACCCATTCCAAGGCGGGGTAATAGTGTGTCAGGGACCAATGGACTTTCGATGGAGTATTTCTAGGGCTTGGGATGCACCTTAATGTTCTTCAATTTTGATTTGGCCTTAACAACTCACTTGCTAGACATCTTCCTATGAGATGACTCGGGATCCAATACGACAGCATGCTTTTCTTGTTCCTATAGCGTCTTCTCCCCGGGAACCGATACGGTGGCCTTATGAAGCGGAGGTTGAGGTGGAGTCATCGAGGGTCCTGTTGGAGAGGCATGGTCGTGTGGAGATCGCGGCACTGCAGGGTCAAGGACGGTGTCCCTCTTGGGCCACTGGATAAAAGTGTGCATGGCATCCCTTAGTGTTATGTTGTCTTCGTTTGGGGCCTTCTCCAGCGGGACGGACATAAAATTGTCATGTACCATGTCCACCTGGACCTTGGCATAACCCTGTGCTAGCTAGGCACCGTGCAACACTATCCCTTCTTGGCATGATAACGCCATCCCTCGCCTAGCCTCAATAGAAATAGACCCAACCAGCCTCACTTGGAGCCTACAGTATGTGGGCTCCTACAAAACGATACACAATTAGTTAAGGTGTCATACAGGTCTATCTTTGGAGTATTCCAGAGATGTACATTACTTGGATGTCGTCGATAGGTAATTGGACGTCGCTATGTTCAGAAATTGGCGTGGACACACAACTACTCCAACGTTGAGGGGGACTGGCTCCCAAAATAATGGGGATGGCTTGTGACTGGTTGAGGACTTGTGCCATTTGTTCCTGCAATGTTGTTATCTGTCCTTGAAATTCTGCACGAATCTCCTATTTCAACCATTTCTCGCGCTCGGCCTTGGATCTCTTCTGACTCCTATACGCCTCAGAGTCGTGTGGGAATCCTTGCCTCCGAGGTACGTAAACCCCAAGGCCTCGCGTGTGACCTGGGTGCTCCTTGTTTTCCAGGGCCGTGGATAGTATATCATTCTCCCTGACTGCTTCGAAGGAGCCTTGGAAAGATTTTGTAGTCAATATTTGCTGCAAGAGACCATCATCTTATTTTAGACCCTGTGAAGTTATGGACTTATTAACAACTAGGTAGTTCGATATATCTTACCAGATGTTGGGACACTTCCCTGTCTACCGGGTTTGTGAAAGAGATGGCGCCCGAAGACGTGGCTGATGACCTCGCTCTTAACCAGTTTCGAGCGCGTTCGTCTGTGATCCCAGCAAATCGCAGGGAGGCCTCCCACCGGATTGTGTTCTCATCCTCCGTCGTCCATTGTGGGATTTTACCCGCGTACCCAGTGGTGCTGAGTTTGTGGGGGTGAGTGTTTCGTGTCTGAATAGCCTTGCGCACCACACTTTGCTCCTGAAATTCGGTTGCCATCTTCATCCGCACAAAGGCGTCCCATATATCCTCCGACACGAAACAATACTTCGTGAAGGGCGTCCGACCCTTGTTCACGTACTCCGTGACAAGCGTGTTCTTGAAGGTCTTCCATGCTTTTCCCATCACAAGCAATGCCTGTCGTCACACGAGTCCCTGGACTACTGCAGGGATCTCGAACGAGCTTGAAATGTCAACCCACAGCTGGTTTCTCCGTACGTCCGTCAGAGACTTCTAGCTTGGTGTGGTTATTGGGACTCGTTCCCTTCCAAGTATCCCGTGGGTGATCAAGAATGCTACCGCTGCTTTCTTGGGATGCAGAGGGACCCCCAACGGCAGTGACCTCCGTGATGGTCATTCGGCCCTCAGGCCTTTTCGATATTCCTCTGCCATCTCGCTTAGTGGCCCCTTTCTTCAGAGTGCCAGATGCATTCGGCGACGGCAGCGAAGACTGTGCGGACGCCATCTCTAAAGATACACACCCAAAGAACTAAATTTGCAGGATTCCAATGACTAAAATTTTAGTTTGTATTTTCTTGATGAATTTCTCCTTGGTAACATATTAAATATAGAAAAATATATAAGTTACATACGCATATATTTTCTAAATTGTTGTAAATAAAGCGGTTATAGAAAATATTTAGAATTAATTCTAGCACAATTAATAATAATTAAAGCATATAATTGACAAAAATAACATACAAACATATAATTTCTACATGTCAATTAAACAGGAGAATATGCTTGAAAGATAGGACATGAAAACACACAAAATAAGTATATTGCTCAGATTTAGAATGTTTTAAGCTTGCTCTCAGATATAGAGTTGCACAAGAAACAATCTTGGCCTTTCTCAATACTTTTGTCAAGATTCTTCACTAATTAAAAATGATAATAATGGATCAGACTATGAGCTGAGAATTTAATGCTCTACTGGTTACGTCAAGAATTATCTCAAATAGCAAAGTTACTTTCAGTCAACAGAAGGTTATACAATTAACAGTGCACAAGAATCACTTGATTAAAATATAAACCAATCAGCAAATTGAGGATTAATCACTTGATAGAATAAACAGATCACTAATTTCAGCAACGTGAGCCACTCGGCTAACAGGAGGAAGCCAATTGACTAGCAGAGGAACATCAGGATCAGAATAACATGATCAGATCAATCACAACCAAAAACAGAAAGCAACAGAGCCAAGCTATTAGATATAATCTAACAATAGTAAGCAATCCTAGCAGCTCATGTTAGATTTGTTATCAATTTAATTTCACAATATGATAAAAATCATCACTGAGCAGTAAACTAAACCCACGGCAGTACAATGCAAAATAAAGCACTCCTGTAAACAGAAACAACTCACAAAGCGGATGGCAATCGAATCCACCGAGTAGAACCAGGCAAGGCACGTCCAAAGACGTTGTCTCATAAAACCAAGCATCGAGTACTATAGCAATAACCGAGTAGTAAATCATGAGGTACAAGGAAATACCTACAAGCATGGAGGACGGGGGAGTAGTAGGACGACGTCGAGGAGTAGCAAGGCGGCGTTGGGGAGCAGCAGGGACCGGCGGTGTCAGGGAGATGGACGCACAGAAGTAGTAGGGACGAGTGGCGTCGGGGAGCAGTAGGGCAACGTCGGGGAGCAGCAGGGACTGGCGGATACGGGAAGAAGGGCGGTGTCAGCGTCGGGGTCAGGGAGAAGGAATAGCGTCGGCATCGGGGACGGGGAAGGGGAAGGGGTGAGCGAGTGAGGAGTTAAGGGCACTGGGGACGGAGACGGGCGAGCGAGGAGTAAGGGCCAAAACCCTAGCGGGGTCCTACTATTAAAGGGATATCACAGACGGTTCTATAATAGAACCGTCTATGACATGGTATCATAGCATAGACGTTTCAATTTTAAAAACAGTCTGTGATAAGTATCACAGACGGTTCCATAATAGAACCGTCTATGATATGGATTCATAATAGAACAGTCTGTGATATGCGACCATATCACAGATGGTTGTACTTTAAAACCATCGATTTTAGAACGATGCATGCATTATCGAGACGCTTTGTATTTAAAACCGCTCAGGATACTTATCACAGCACGGTTGTTCAAGAACAAATGCGTGATATGCGCCATTAAATATCTGGTCATCCCGGACAGATGCGTAGTGAGATCTCTCTCGATATCTTGTTTGTTTTGAAGAAGATGGCGAGTACACCTAAGAAAGCAACCAAACCCACCACAAAGCATGGTTTTTTGAAATTCGCCCCTGTGACGTGAAAAGGATGAGGCAATGACCCTGACCTACTTCATCAAATCTGACACACTTGAGTAGGTGCCCATCGGTGACATCAGGTGCCGGCCGCTGGAGAAGGTCCTGGCTGGCATGACCAGCCCCTACAAGTTTAAGAAGCATGGCTGCTAGGAGAGCGTCAGGTAATCATACACTCCAGTGTGTCAGGTTCGATGAAGTAGGTCGTGGCTGTTGTCTCATTCTCCTCATGCTGCGTGGATGACCCCCCGAAAAAAAATCATGCTTTGTGGTGGGCTTGGTTGCTTTCTTAGGTGTACTCGTCGTCTTCTTCGCCATGCCATATCACATATGTTTATTAACAAGAACCGTCTATGATATTCGGTCTTCAAGCACAATTTTAGAACAGTCTATCATTATCACAGATGGTTTTAAACACAAATGGTCTCCAATTCTCTGATTATCACAGACGAGTATATTCTAGAATAGTCTGTGAATTGTCGCATACGGTTCTTATTAAAAAAAGGTATGTGATATGCGACCATATCACAGACCATATCACAGATGGATTGATTTTAGAACAGTCTATGATACATATCACAGACGGTTTGTTCCACTAAACTGCCTGTGATAGTTCCTTCTATAGCTGAAAAATGTTTCCTCATCTGGTATTCACGGCACAGCGGAGCGATTGGTTTTCTGGGACGACTCATTTCGCGTGCCTTGCCCAATTCTACTAGGTGGCTTTGATCCTGTTTGCCGAAAGGCTAGTGTGCTGAAATTATGATTCCTTTTAACTATTAAACAAATGATCCTTTGTTGGCTGAAAGTATAATCGATGTTTATGAGATAATTCTTGACATATTAGTAAAGCATTAGTTTGAGCTAAAGTCTGATTTGCAGTTGTCATATTTAATTAGTGAAGAATATTGACAAAAATGGCAAGGAATTATATCTGAATATTTTCTAAAACTATGCTAAAACCGCTAATTTTATGACAATATGTTTTAACCATGATTATTACTACTAAAATTATATCTGAATATTTGCTAAAACCGTAAATTTTACGACAAGTAGTTCGACACCTCTACAAATAACTTGGCGTACTCATGCCTAATCCTATAGCCATCGCTGCAGAAGACGACGTAGTCATCCCACCCTTCTGTCACGCCATAGCCGGTGCTCATACACCGGTGGCCATTCTCCGGCAGCGCCAACACCCGGCCCTGCGGCCCGGCCATCTTTTTCCACGTCGCCTTCCGGACCACGTCTGCAGCGAGCCTCCGGCGCCGCCTGCACTCCCGGTTGGTCCTCTTGGCCGCCTCGCACCCGTCGCCGACCAGCTCGCCCTCGACCTGGCTGATGTAGTGCTTCCCAACGTCGCGCGCCTCGTTGGCCATGTAGAGGAGGGGACCGAGCACGTAGGCCACGGCCTTGTGGCCGGCGGCCGCTCGGTCGAGGCACACGAGGCCACGCTGCATGTCCTGGTGCGCGAAGACGAGCATGAGGCCGACGATGAAGCAGACCTTCGGGTTGCCGACGCCGGCCAGGTGGTTGACGACGGTGAGGTAGTGCTTGTTGTCCAGCCACTTCATCGACTCCTCCTGCTCCAGCGCCACGTGCATCCCCACAGCGCTTTTTGGGCGCCTTGTACATGGCATTGCAACTCCAATATATGTATACAATTCAATATGTCAAAATAATCTTAATACAAGAATTACTCCATATATAACAGAAAATTAAAAGGCCAAATTAAGGGCATTGTTGCTAGCTATAGTCAGATCGTTAGTGACATGTTTCTCTAAAAATGCGTACGTGGCTCGTAGGCTGCAAAGGTCAGCCATGGGCTGAGTAGAGCTCATGGTGGCCACGATGCCGACGATGTTGACGACAACATCATGAGGAAGAGCGACGGCGATCTCCGACCTCCTCACCTTGGTAACGCATCGTAACGTCGGCGCGTGAGACGAAGAGACGCATCGTAACGTCGGCGCGCGAGACGAAGAGACGCATCGCGCAGGAGCCGAAGTGGCATTGAACATATCACAGACACTTCCAACCAGAAACCGTCTTTGATACAAAATTATCACAGACGGTTCTTGTTAAGAAATGTCTATGAATTATCACAGACGGTTATATTTAAAAACCGTCTGTGAAGTCTGCAACAATCACAGACGGTTCTTGTTATCACAAACGATCTGGGAATTATCACAGACAGTTCTTATTAAAAATTATCTATGATAATTACGTATCACAGATGGTTCTAGCCATCACTAGTAACATAGACGGCCATGCTTGTAAAACTATCTATGATAATTATAACACTGATGGTTTCCAGAAACCGTCTATGATGAGACGTCCAGTATAGCCTGTTTTGTAGTAGTGGCAGTTTTTAATTGGTTGCATGTTTTGTACATAAAAAGGACCGTCTAGTGTGCACCATGAACCCTTTTAAGTGATATTATGGACTTTTGGTTGACTGATTGTAGACTTGTGGTTGTGATCTTGTGAACTATTGAATCTCGAACTCTTGTGTTTGTGGTGAAATAGATATGCTTGTTGCTACCAAAATACAAGCATAGTTTACTAGTTATTGCTATTGTTTGGATGTAATTGAGTTTAGATACAAATTATAAGTTCCTTTTCATGTTGTACATTGTAATATTAACACTAGTTGAATTGTTAATAACAAGTCTAACCAGCCTAATGAGCCGAGTCGAGCTGTTTGACCTAGTCGAGCCGGGCTAGCTATTATGCTCGTTTGCTTAACGAGCCAAGCTCGGTTCCTTAACGAGTTTGACCAAGCCGAGTCAGCTCCTTATCCACCCCTAGTTGTGACCACTTGTAGGAGTGGGAACTGGGAAGGATGGGACGAGGAGATACAAGACACAAAGGTTAGGGTTTAGTTTGTGGGAGTGGATGGCTAAGATGGAGTGGAGATCGATCCGATGATATAGAATGATGCTTGAGGATATAAAGCTAAATTGTTTTAGAAAGGACTAAAACATGGAGTTTTGGGTATGCTTTGTGCTATCGTTTAGTGGAAAATTCAGCGATCAAAATTTTGACGTTGTCTAAAAAATTATTTTGTAAAAAAATTAAACAAACTTTATGCGACAAATTATTATTGTGCCTAGCTAGTTTTAGGTACATTTAGAGCCTAACATTTTACTGGAACAAGGAAATGATTATTTATTAAAAGTTGACAAATGAAAAATTTACTGGAACAAGCAAATGATTATTTATTCGATAATGCTTATGGACAGACGTCCGGCCACTAGGAACGCATCGGATGCTTCACTCTCCCGTGTCGCTTTGTTCTCCCTTCCACCTGCTTCTTCTCAAGCTTACGACCGTTCAACACTTGTAATCTCCCATGCAACACATCTCCATCTCATCCATGTATCCCTCCCACACTTCTGCTCCATCACATCCCCTTGTCTCCAAACCAAAACCCCCTCTTCATCTCCCTTCTCTTTTCGGCCCAACAAGAAGAGGGTGTTCTAGAGGTGTGGTGGCCAACAACCGGATGAGCTAACGATGGTGGATCGACAGTGAGTGGAGGAGGAGGAGGTGTGGCTGGCGGAGAGGCACCAGGCTGAACTTGCCCCTGCTAGATATGGGCCCTTCGACGATGAGGCACCAGAATGACCGCCATTCTCCTCCTACTTTGAGCTTAGCTCTTCACTGCCATCAGCATGTATGCCTGATCCCCTCTTTCTCAGGTATCCTTGTTGCAAGTATTTTATGGATTTGTTGCAACAACTTTATCAAATTATTGCATGAAGTGTTTCATTTTGTTGCAACATGTCTTCTCAAATATTCTAGCAAGAGGATTTTTGTTGCAGTGGGGTTGTGGATTTGTTGCACAAGAATTTTTATTCATGTTGTAGTGAGTTTGCTAGATGTTGCATCGTTTTTGTTGTAATGGGTTGTTGCATCCGAAGGGAATTTTGTTGCATGTCCATCTGATCGATGTTGCATCTCACTGCAAATTTAATGAGGATGTTGAATTAAATTGTTGTATATATTTTCGCAGAATGTTGCGCCCGAGCACACGATGGGAAGTTTTCTATTGTTCGTTCGGGCGCTAGTTAAATCTTTATTTATTTAAAGTTGATAGAGGAAAATTTACATGTTTAAGTCTCGTGTAAAATGTTCGGCTCTTACCAAATATACTATTTTTATTTTATCTAGAATCATTATTAATGTTATGCCAGTTCAAATGGTCACCAAGGGTTGTATTTCTTGACGCTTCCAAAAAGAATATTCCTAAGTGTCACTGCCGTAGGGGCGGCACAACGGCCCTCACGACCTGGCGAAGAGCGAAGCGCGCACGACCCGGTGGTCAAAGTCGCCCCGGGGGCCCGATGGTACAAATATTCCCGAAGACTTACGGAGGCTAACGAAGGTTCCCGAAGGCAATCCGAAGGGTCTCGAAGCCCTCCGAAGGGATCCCGAAGCTAATCCGAAGGGTCCCGAAACCCTCCGAAGGGATCCTGAAGGCAATCTGAAAGATCTCGAAACCTTCCGAAGGGATCCTGGAAGGTCCCGAAGGGTCCGCTTAGTCCTGAGCCGGCCGGAGCGTCCCAGTGACGGGAAGGCCCAGCGAAGGGCCCCGAAGGGCCTCGGAGGGCTCGGAGACCCAGTGGGTCCGAAAAAGTTACTGTACCCCTGGACCAGCACACCAGCAGGGTAAACCAAGTTTAGGGCTGTCCACCACGGGCCAGAAGCTAGTCCTAGGGGTAGGAAATGTCCCTACAGCCCCTACTGGCGTAGGGTCTTATCGGTGGTAAGCTTGTAATTCTGTGTACCTCTTAAAAAGGCTATAAGTAGCCACCTTTCCCCCCATTGTGGGGAGAGGATTTCTGTATTGTTGAGATCAAGTTGAAATATAAATCCATTTACTTACTGACAGTGAGTCCCCTCTTGAGGACCCTTCGGGTAACGGAGGATCCCTCCTTATCTATTGTTTAGTCTTTTAACTACGACAGTCACCGAGAGAGCAAATATCATGGCGCTTCACTCGTGTGTCACTGAAAGGGTCACGAAACACTGATCATCAAATATCTTGGTGACACTTCACTCGTGTGTCACCGAGTAAGAGTCACAACATTTTTGTCGTAGTTATATACAGTAGCATAAGAGTAAAGCAGAGAAATACTACCAGCAGTTTTTGCTCCGTATTTCAATGCAATACCAGTTCTCCTTTTTCGTCAATTAATAAAGACTGCAAGAGCGCCCGCGCCATTGGCGCGGACCGTTTTGCTGGGCCAGCGTGGGCCACAGGCGGTGAGGCAACGCGCGAGCGACGAATCCGTGCGGCAGCGAGGCGCGCGAGCGGTGAAATCGTGCGGCAGCAAGCGCGATCGAACCGACGTGTTTGACTGATCGATAGCTTCGAAACGATCCTAAAATCGTCTACAAAGACTTAAGTTTTGTCGATCAAAGTTTAAGAGTTAATCGGCTGTGTTTTAGTGGTTTGAGGTTCATGCGCCTGCTATGTTCGTTAAAGCAAAAGTAGTAAGAACGAAAGAAAGAAAAACCAGAGGAGCCAAGAAAGATCACATGCCAACGATTCCATTGACCGTAACGACCAGATGCGTCGGCGTCCGCTTACTCCTCCCCTCTCCCTCTCCCTCGCCGGCGCCAGAGCTCGACGGGCCCTCGGCGGCGGCGGACACCGTGAAGTACCCGGGCCGCGGGAGGCATGCCGCCCTCAGCCGCCGCGTCCTCTTCTTCTCCCTCTCCCCTCCCCTCGCCATTCCTATCTTTCTCTGTCTGACTTGGCCGCGGACGTCGGGCTGGGATTTTTATAGGTTGTTATTGGATTTGAGAAGTCACCCGAATTTTTCTATCAATTCGGTGACGCGGGCGCGAGTTGGTTGCTGATGAGGTGAGCCGTGGCACGAGAATTCAACCAGTCTCCTCCTCTCCTCGACTCTTCTACGCAGGAAGCAGTGGCTGCTGCTGCCTCGGCGGAATTGTTTGCTTCTGTTTGTTTGCGGGAGAAAAAGGAGAGATTAGTGGATCAACTTTACCTTTTCCCGGTTTTGGTGCTTTCCTTCCCCTCTCTCTCTCCTCCGTGAGTTCAGAACAAAGCATTTTTAGTGTATTGAACCGACGTCGATTTAAAGTCATAACATTTAAGTATTCTAGGAACTAAACTATTTTTCTCCAATGTATTGAACCGATTCTTACTAATAACTGAGACCTACGTTACATTAAAAAGCCACAAAATAATAATATCATCTCTCAAATGCACTCTCTTCTATGTAGCTGTTTAATGCGCATATGAGTTGTTTAATACTTTGAATTGATTCTTGAGTAGAGTTCGGTTCCATATATTTTTTTTGTTGGAATCGACCACTCCAATGCATTGAATCGATTTAATACATTCTCTCTCCTCACTTGAATCGACTAAAACACAATATTAGAGATGATCTCAATGGTGCATCGTCATTCATCAGCACATCGCGAGCTGCAGTAGAATCAGTAGGATTTATCTAGTCATATCCGCAACATTTCTCAGATGCCATTTTTACTTGCACTTTGTAATGCATGTTAAAGTGTCTCAAAAATCTAATCTATTATATTATTAGAAATAAAAAATGATATTAGAGAGATGCCATCAGGTTTCTAGAATGGAACGGAGGTTTCTAGAATATAACGGTGATTGATCAATTTGATACACTAGTCATCAACCCGTGCATCCGCATAAGCTACATATTTTAAAACAATGTTTCTATGTCACTGAAGTTTTACTCCCTCCGTTTGTTTTTTTATAAGACGTCCACACATTTCGTGAGTCAAACCTTGTAAAAAAAATTACCAATAATTAGTTTAACAATATAAAGGTTAGTACAGTCATGATTTTGTACTTATTATAAATAATTTTTAATCCCTCCTATTCGAACTATTTAGTTTCAACGTACAATGTTAAAAGACATGGATATCTCTGTAGTTGATGCAAGTTGTAGATTACAACGGTGGAAAAAACAAAAAAGATTGGAGTGCTTTAGTACTTCTCATGTTCTATGTGCTGAAGCGTAGCAACAACGGACTCTATGTTTGTTAAGGAGAGAGAACTACTTGTTTGATACGGAAAGCACAACAATTAAAGGCGTTGTAATAAATATGCCGACTAAAAAAATATATCCAAACCGCAGGTTGTACCACATCCTAAATTAGATGGTTTTCCTTTTTTCTCTGATTAATGTGGGAATTTCTAGTCTTTTTCTTTTTCTCCGATTAATGTGGGAATTTCTAACTTTTTATCTTCTAGGATTGATATGGAGGCTTCTAGGAGAGCCTCCGATTAGTATAGATATAGATATAACGGTGCGGACCAATTTGATACAGATATTATAGCTGTTACAACTATATAAAGCATATAATTGTATTTTCAATCATAGACATTAGAGTTATCTAATAAATAACCGCGGTCTTTAACCGGATGGCCAGAATAATGTATTCCCTATCTAAGTACCCTATATATCACTACTACACAAAAGGGTCATCACAAACGGTTCTAACCCGTCATCACAGACGTTTTCTGAACCATCTGACTTTATGTGTCTGCGATAATAGTGTTAAAATATTTAGCACTTTAGTGATTACATAATTCTGTAAATAAATCATGACTATAGAAATAGCATGAGTACTAAATATATCCAGAAGATGAACTAAGATGATAAGCAATACGAACAACAGAACGTATAAACTCGTACCAACAATTAGAAGTAATTGCGGAGTACTAGATGTTACCGATGTGAAACAAAGAGTGTGGCAGAGACGAAGAAGATGACGTTGCTAATGACGAAGATGTCGATGTAGGGAACGACGAGCAGTCGCGAAGTCGCCTTCCAAAAACCTAATTCGCGGAGGATCTGGGTGAACTCGCGGTGGGGCGCTGCGAGGAAGATGCAGAAGATCCTGACGGTGAAGAGCAGTGTCGGGGAGCAGCAGGGACCGGCGGCGTTGGGGAGCAGCAGGAACCGGCGGCAACGGGAAGAAGGGCGGCGTAGGCGTCGGGGTCGGGGAGATGGTGCGACTTGTGGGCTGCTGTTGGGGAGGAGGCTTCGGGTGGCGGCGGCGATGTCGGGGGGAGGGGGAGGGGGAAGGGGGGCGACGTCTAGGTCGGGGGCGCTCGGGTGGGGAGGGTAACGGGCGAGAGTAAGGGCACTGGGGAGGGGAACGGGCGAGTGACAAGTAAGAGCGCAAACCCTAGTGGGGGCCCTACTAATAAAGAGATATCACAGATGGTTCTATTATGGAACCATCTGTGATATGGTCTCATATCATAGACGGTTATATTTTAAAAACAGTTTGTGTTAGGTATCACAGACGATTCCATAATAGAACCGTCTGTGATATGCGACCATATCACATACAGTAATATTTTAAAATATGTTAACCTAGTCTAGTATTCGCGGCACAGTGATCTTGATAATTTTGTGACTGAAATGAACTCGATCATTTTGTTTTGTGATCTCTTTGCACTGTGATATCTTGTTTGCCGAAAGGCTTAAGTGCTAAAATATGTGATCTCTTTGCACTGTGATATCATGTTTGCCGAAAGGATAATGTGCTGAAATTGTCATTCCTTTTACACTATTGAACAAATGATCCTCTGTTGGCTGAAATTATATCAGAATATTTGCTAAAACCGCTAATTTTATGATAAGTAGTTCAACACCTGTGCAAAGAACTTGCTGTGCTCATGCCAAATCCTACAGCCATCGCTGCAGAAGACGACATAGTCGCCCCACCCTTCCATCACACCATAGCCGGTTCTCGTGCACCGGTGGCCGTCCTCCGGCAGCGCCAACACCTGGCCCTGCAACCCAGACATCTTCTTCCATGTCGCCTCCCAGACTGTGTCTGCAGCGACCCTCTGGCACCGCCTATACTTCTGGTTGGTCCTCTTAGCCATCTCGCACCTACCGTCGGCCAGCTCGCCCTCGACCTGGCTGATGTAGTGCTTCCCAACTTAGTACGCCTCACCGGCCGTGTAGAGGAGGAGGCCAAGCATGTAGGCCACAGCCGCCCAGCCGAGGTACACGAGGCCGCGCTGCATATCCTGGTGTGCGAAAACGAGCATGAGGCCGATGATGAAGCAGGCCTCCGGGTTGCCGGCGTCGGCTATGTGGTTAACATCGGCGAGGTAGCGCTCGTTGTCCAGCCACTTCATTGCCTTCTCCCGCTCCAGCGCCACACGCATCACCACGGCGCGCTCCTTGGAAGCCTTGCACATGGCATTCCAACTCCAATATACGTACACAATTCAAGACGTCAGAAATAATATAAAAACAGTAACATGTTTGCATGCATAGATTGGTTGCCACCACAAATAGTAGTACATATTTTTGTAGGTATATAAATATGTGCGTTGCTCGTAGGCTGAGGAGAGCTCGCAGTCATGAGACCGACGATGTCGATGACAACATCGTGAGGAAGAGCGACGGTGATCGCCGACCTCCTTGCCTTGGTCCTCACCGTCATGCTCCGCGTGCTCACCATGGCATGCGCGGTACTAGCTAACTGCATATGTATTCAATACCGTGTGTGCGCTTCTGTAGCAAGAACTCGCTTACTCACTGCTAGATATAGAAGCATGGTAACGTCGGCGCGTGAGATGAAGAGACGCATCACATGGGAGACGAAGCAGCATTGAACATATCACAGACAATTCCAAGCATAAATCGTCTGTGATATGTAATTATCACATATAGATTGTGGTTGAAAGTGTCTATGAATTATCATAGACGGTTCGTATTAAAAAACGTCTGAGACGTCTGCAATTATCATAGACGGTTCTAGCCATCGCTAGTAACATGGACAGTCGCACTTGTAAAACCGTTTGTGATAATTACAACATGGATGGTCTCTGGGAACCGTCTGTGATGAGATGTCTAGTATAACCTCTTTTGTAGTAGTGTATTGTTGTCCAATGATCATATCCTAGATTGGTTGTATACCAACTCAATCTGCTAACAAGATATGAGATGTCAGGTCTCGTTGCACTAGTCTAATACATTAATGACCTAATTATTTAAGAATATTTAAGCTGGTCTATTCAATGTCCAGTGTTTTTATGTAGCTTAACATTTGGATTATAGGGAGTGGCTATTGATTTATAATCCATGATCCCAAACCGAGTCATGACCTTATCCACATAATAGGATTGTGATAGAATAATGTCATTCTCACCCTTTAATAGCTTGATGTTTAAGATAATATCAGCTTCACCCAGGTCTTTAATATCAAAGTTACGGGAGAGGAAAGATTTAGTTTTATTGATTTCATCCATGTTGGTCCCAAAAAGCATATGTCATCCACTTATAGACAGAGAATGACACTTGATATAATATAAGAGTGAAGTTTTACCTTCCGTTTCTTCCTTATATTTTGAAAGAAGTGTGTCGTGGTTCTGTGTGAGTTTTTTCAGACCTCTTGATGCTTCTTCAAGTCATCCAAAAGCTTTAACTTGAGTTTTTAAGGCACTTGCGCTCTGTAGCAGCTTCCTTGAGAATCTCTTCCTTTTCTTTAAGGCTTCTTTCTTTGAGAACAAGATGGAATTTAAAATCCTTGGCAGCATTGTCGATGAAGACCAACTTGTTCTCATACTCTTGGATGAGCCAACCAGCAGAGTATTTTTCCTACTTAAGTTTACTGAAATAGCAAAGTTAGAAATACAATAATTACTTACGTAATTAGAGCAAAAGTTTATTTAACTTACTCTTTCGGTGTTACAATTTATACATATTTAAATGTATCCTTCTTGGCCTCATTTTCCATGTAAGCCTTAAAAAGGCAAAGCATTTCGGTTGTTTTCTACAAATATGATAGTAAAACGTCATAATTTTGCTATCTAATCAATGACCAAAGGGCTCAAGTAAAGACATTATTACCTTGTCACTCAAGTCCTTAATCTGATTCTCCAATTCATTATATCCAGACTCATCTGCTATAGTAGGTTGGTTTACCCTTGCTTCTGAAGAGCTAGTGGGAATACTTCTAGGTTCAAAAGGTGGTCTCCATACCACCACAGCACCAGTTTTAGAAGTAAGAGTTGGAGGTGGGATATTTTCCTATTCAAAAACCAAGATAAAAAATTAAAAATAAGAAGGCAATTTCTCAGTCATAACACATTGAAAAAGTAAATACATTTACTTGCTTAGTGGACTGAAGAGTGGAGTCCTGACTGTGACGACCCAGCCCTAGGGCACTGAGAGGTCCTTCATGACCTTCTGAAAAGTCCATCAGGACCTCCCAGGAGGTCCACAAAGGACCTCTCGGATCGACCACCAAGACCTCCCCAGAGGTCAAGTGGGACTTCTGGAGGTCCAGGAGGTCATGACCCGAGAGGGTCTTGGAGCCAAGGAGCACCCGAGGGCCTTACCACGGCCAAACAGAGAAGGATGAGGAGGTCTGAGAGCATTCCCAAGACCTCCCACGACCCTCTAGAGGAGGTCGTGGAGATCTAGGACCACCCCAGTACCTCCTGCATTCACTCCTTTGTGTGTACATGGAGGTCCAAGCATACTCAGGTTCCTGTGAAACCCGAGCTACCCCAAGGATCATGGCTAGCTCTTCACAAAGCACAAACACATAGGTGGTGACATCGAGAACATACCTTTATTCAAACAAAACATTTACAAAGTTGTTTACAAAGTGGCCTTGGGCCAAACATAAATACATAAAAGCAAAAAGAACTCAAAAGGGTCCATCAACACGCCACAGGCGGTGACTGGAGGGCACAACCTAGCTGCTTTGATCTTCATCACTATCAATGTCTTCTCCTGGCAAAGATTGTAATGAGCAAGAGTGAGCACAACAACCGTGCTCGCAAGTTACACCCGTGGGTTAGCAACATGACATGCATAGATGGATAATCAAAGGATGGCATAATCTGGTTATTTTGCGCAAAGCCAATTTTCTTTCAAATACCATTACTAAGTTCCAAAGCAGATCTTTAATAATTAAAATTCATTTTAACAAGCAAGTTTTCAGTTGGATAACATTCATCATTAGTTGGTGAAGGATACCCTCCTGACAATAGGCTCCCTGCCCAAACCCATGGGACAAAAATCCTAAAACAGATTTGTTAAACATTTATGGAAAACCCCAAAATCAACATCTAACTTCAAGTGGCCTTTGCCAGCACGTCCTTGACCGTGGACACGGCTATTCAAATAGATTTAACTCTGCAGAGGTTGTGCACTTTACCCACACGACATGAGTACTCTAGTTTGTCCGGCATTCGTCAATACCACCTCTCACTTCCAAAGGTAAGAGATCTAGAGCTCATGACAAGGCCTTTACAATGCATTGCTCCACCACAGCCTTTCCTTGCTAAGGTTTCACCCCCCTGTGGATAGCAATCCGGCGGGAAGCCCCCTCTTGCACCAGTGGGAACAGTAGGTTATAAAAGACCATTGGCCAAACAAGACCTCCCACACCTCCAATGGAGCAGCATATGGTAGAGTTTTGCAAATTAATCACCAGTCCCACGCCCACACTGGAGACATGTGGTTGCACGATTGTGGCATAGCCCATTATAGGCATGGCATTGGTCGCTCAAAGACCGGTCCTCAAATGACTAGGGCGACTTCCACAAACCCAAGGGTATCGATCTACCATAAGGCACGATCCCGTGCATAAACTTGCACCAACCAAGTCAACCAATTCGCCCTACCAAAATCCATTTTCACTAACTTTGCTTCCCAGCCAAAACTTTCATACCTCCATGACAACCCAATGTCATGGTCAAAACATTCAAACAGTTCTTGGTCATGTTGGTAAAGATTTCCCCAAAACAACAATTTTGGTCTAAGCATAACTAAGCACATGTTTTTCAAATGATCTTGGTTCATACTCTTGCATTAGCCAAGTTTGACCTAATGGCGACAATATGTTGATTCAAAATGAGCAGTGGTCATATCAAGGAAATAGGTGTAACTATGAAGTTAAAAGCGGTATTGAACTAACTTGATAAAAATAAGCATGCAAAGACACATTAAAAGCGAGAACATAATTAGTTTAAATTATGGGTGCAATATGATCAAGAGTGTAACTTGCCTTGCTCACTACTCGAGAATCCTCCTCTTGAAGACACTCGAGACTCTCGAGTCTTCACGATCTACGTATGAAAGAACAAATTCAAAGAAGATTCAAATAAAGATCCAACTGAGATTAACAAGAAACCAAAAGAAACCCAGAGAAAGTCCAAAACTTAACCAACCGGAAAAGCCTATGTCTTAGAGTAGGTTCTTCTAAGAGTGGTCTGAGCTTACCAGGGAAGGGTGCGCTTTAAGCAATAAATAAGAAGGTCCCGATCAATGGTTCTTGCGCAAATCCAGAGGAGAGATCCTCACACGAGATTCACAGAAATCCAAAAGAAACCCACAAGAGAAGGTCCTGTGAAAGACATGGCCAGCTCAGGGTAGTGGTAAACACAAAGGTGGAGGAGATCATCAAAGAACTTACCAAGGGCAAGAAGCTATGGATGAAAGGGGAGGTCGTAAGAACCAAGCTCTCCCGGGAAGGTCTCTGGTCCAAAACCGAGAGGGTGAAAATGGAGAAGGTGGAGTGGTGGAATTTCTTAGACAAGTTGTAGTCAAAGTGGTGAAGAAACTAGAAATACACAAGTCCAGGATAAGTATGGAAATGGGTCAAAGGTAGGTAGTGGCAGGGCAGGTGTCACTACAATTCTGGGCAAAAGGTACGAGGAAGGACAATGTATGTTGCTTGGGAAGGAACAAAGAAAAATGTCAAGGTACGGTTAAGTGACCCAATTCAAAGTAAAACACCACGTATATGGATGCATTTAATGTGACAAGACCCGCATTAAATGCTCAATATAATAACATGGCGGAGGAATTGAGAATGGTTAAGACCGGCGGTGGGGCGATCAATTAGAAACAGTCGGGTCAAAATAGGGGAGGTCTTGCCCCACAATAGAGGTCCTCGAGGAGGTCCGAGCGGCTTAGGAGGTCCTAAGCCCAAGGACGGGAAGGTCTAAAGATTGAGGAGGTCCAGACAGGGGGAGGTCCTGACGGTCAGGATCTCAGCAAGGGAGGTCTGGCGGGGAGATCTGAGCGGTTGGATCTCGAGAGGAGGTCCATGACCAGATCGGCGAAGGGAAGGTCCCCAGAGAGAAATAACGCGCGAGGAGGTGCGGGCCCTTGGATTCAAAGTGAGGAGGTGCGAACTGTTCGATTCGTAACAAAGGGGAGGTCCACGAAGGGCACAACGATAGAAGGTCGGACCCTTGGATTAGAAATGGGAGGAGGTGCGGACCGCTAGATCCAAAGATAAGGGAGGTCCTTTCGCAAAGAAAGGATATCAAAGGATTTACATGAATTGTGGAGGTCATGAAGTAACAAGAAGCTCTTTGGAACACACGGAGGTCCCAATGAAAGGAGGTCAGGCAACTCAAACCTCTCCAACCGAACCAAACTTGTAATTCTCATTAAAATAAAATAGCTTTAATTTATTTTACACATTTAAAAGGATTTAGAAAATCAGAATGTTACACTGACCAACATTTTGGTTAGGAACAACTTCAACACTTTCTTCGACGGTAGGCGAAACTTCAGAGGTCGGAGCCCGTTTGATGACCACCTCAGTTTACCTTGTCTCCTCTTCTGGTGGTGGGATTTGTTCAACCACCACTTCCACAGGAATCGAGGTTTGCTCGATTGCTTCTTCAAGTATCTATCTTGGGGAGGTTGGAGCATTCTCGACCACTTCCTCAGTCGCCACCTCACGCACTATTGCCTCCTTCAAGCTGATTTGTGCTAACTCAGCTATAGGAGGAGCAGGTAGTAGCTCCTCTCTATTTTGTTTAACTTCGGCAGTTGGAGTAGGAGAGAGTGGTTGGAGGGCTGATGCAGACAAAGACATTTCTCTAAGTAAACATTGCAAAAAAAATCAGAATTAAGTTAGATTACTTACTCAAAGCAGAGACCAATGTCGGTCCAGAAAGAAAACAAGACACCAGTGGCAACTATTGTACCACTACCAACATCGGTGATATTAACACTAGGACTGTTAATCCTAGGTTTCCTCACCAGGATGAGGAGAGCTTCTTCTTCCTCCTCAATCTCATCTTCCTCACCGTGAACATATGGGAATAAAGGAAGATGACTATATAATTTTTTTTAAAATCAAAACCTTTCATTTTCTCTTGCGCACTTGGGTCGCAACCTTGGCAGTTTTCGCCAACTTTTATTGCGCCTGAGGCCGGTCATGTATGCGCTTCGACCGGATAGCAGGGATGGTACTGGTTGGCTCTGCTGCAACCTGGCTACATGATGGCGCAACACTGGTTGTCACAACACTGGTCATTGCAGCGTGGTCTGCTTGACAGCAACTAGAGCACCCGCAGAGATTGTTGTAGCAGGTCTTGCCCTGGTCGTCGGTCTCTCAACCACAACCTGTGTAGACTCCGCAACAGTGGTCTTGGTCTTCTTTGCCAGCGGGGCTTGGCTACTAGACCCAGACTGGTCGACATCTCTCTTTCTGTCATGCGTCTAAAAGAGAAACAGAAGATTATTAACTATAGTCTTAAGCAAAAAAAAATCAAGACTAAGAATAAAATTATACTACCGGCATTCGTTCATTTATGAACTCTATAGACGCCCCAATTATGCTGAAAGTCTGGTCGTCAAAGGAGATATGCTCTGAACCATCTATTACATTCTTCAACATAGTCGAAGTTGTTTCTTCGACCACGCACTCTAGCAATAATAAAAGTAAAAACAATTATAGACTTAGTAAGGATTATACTCCAAAGTGAAAATATTGTTTTAAAAATAAAACTGGAGAGGAACATACCTCCAAAACCATCCTTAGTCGGGTTTTCAACCCCTTTTAACATCCAAGCATAATAAGCCCTTTTCTTCAAGGGGTTGATCCTGTGCTGAAGGAAGTCATAGATGATCTTCCGACCAGTGAGTCTAGTAGCTACTAGCGAGATGACTGCGTTGACCAATCTTCCCTATTCTGCTGTTAGTTTCAGAGAGGCCTTCTCATTCTTCACGTCCTAAGGCTAAGCAGACCAGGTTGCAGGAGGACCTTTGGTATACTTCAAGCGACTACCTCCAGGGATTTCGGAGTAGAACCGCTCCTTCTGGTAGTCTCGCCATATATCCTTAATAGGAAGCAGGGGATATTTTTTGGATATTTGATCATGAAGCTTGAAATAAGTGCTACCACAGTATCTGTGGCTTCTATTATTATGGATAAATTGGTAAAAATGGCAAAAAATACGAACAGGGGGAGAAATGCCAAGGAAAGCTTGGCAAAGATGTGAAAAGACACTAAGAATCATAATAGAGTTTGGTTCAGGATGTAAGAGTTCTATCCTAAAGTAGTCTAGGTCCAAGATGGAAGACCTTCGTTCGAAATTGGAGCAGCTTCGCTGACGTAAGGACCCCATGTGCATGAAGTCTTCGACGGGAGATACCCCTGGTTCTCTGATTCTTGAATCTTGCTCTCAGAGAAAGATGAAGTACCCATAATCCCCATGATCAGGATCAAAAGGAGATTTTTGTAGATGAAAAAGAGTTAGAGACAAAGAGACTCAAAGGCAGGAGGCTTGAAGGTAAAAAAGAAGTCTTTTTATCCCTTTTTTACCACAAACTGTTTGCCCACTCATCGCAACCTTCGGATACGGTTTCCAAGAAAACATGAATCTTTTTCCTTTCTCCCACATTTTCATTAATTAAATGTATGGAATGATTGTGCCTAATCAAATCTTCATGAAGCACGTTTCATTCCAAGAAAATCCTTAAGTAACTATTTTTTCTATTTTCTTAAGCCTTGGGGTCTAACTGACGAGGATTCTTGACCAGGTCAACCTTTTCGGTCAGAGTCTCTGTCAAAGCAGGCCCACATATTAGAGCTCCACTTTATAATGGTTATGACCTACAAACAGTATTTAAAGAAAGTCCAATCCTATTTACTACAACCAAACTGGTCGTAAACCAGTTTGAGTCATGAGACGACCAGTCATGAACACTAGACGACTAGCCATACGGTTTCGGGCCATCCTCGACCAATAAACTGGTCGGGAGACATGGCAGTTTGCTACGTGACTAACGTGAGAGCGGTTATTAGCTCATCTGACAACTTACGACAGTTGACTAAGAGACGTGACGGTTCAAGACTCAACAGAGGAACGTGCGTGAAGATAAGAGGCACCTTTAGCAGCATTAACTGTCACCCCTTCAATAGTTATAAAGGGAGTAGCCCACGTATTCTGTAGATATATAGATAAACATGTACATTCAACAGTATTATAACACTACGATCATTCGATCAATTCTATAACATCCTCATTGTGTTCTTATACATTCATTGTATTTACGACAATAAAAGTCTTCGTTTAGATTGTGCTCTCATACATTTCCCGAATAAGCTCGATAGGGGACCGCGTACCTCGATCATCGACAATTTAATACCACAAGATTAATTGCTCTAATAGAAGTAATACAACAACATACTGTAAGTAACATAATGGTTCAAGATAATGACAGGAACTAGCTAAAAACCTAGCTTATGACTCTAAATTGTCACACTAATCTCACTATGGCCAACAATCCTCACTGAGCAATATAAATCCCACAATCTTTTAGGCCAAGTCACCCAATATTAGTGCTAATATCAATCAAAGAGAGATATAAGCCAAAATTTTACTAACATGACACACTAAGCACAATACATATTTAAGTTTGCAGAATGCTCACTGAACTGATGCCACTCAAAGCCACCAAGAAGTCAAAACAAGGCGTGTCGGTGACGCTATCTCGGAAAACCTATCGCTACCGCTATGCTGTGGTGAAAACAACGTGGTTCATGAAGATACAATGTCCTTCTTCCGTAATCAGGGGCACGCCAAACTACGAAATCGAGGTACAGGAAGTGCCACAGAAGACAACAAAACAAATCGCTCACATGCCAAGTGCACGAACAAAGCGACCATACACCAATATCACAGCCAAGGACAACAACAACCACTAGCATCACCGAACCCAGTCAAGCCTCACCAACAGATGAGCTTCAGTGACTTGATGAACTGAGCCGTCTGCCGACTTCTTCGCAAGGAGAAGGCGAGCGGTCTTGCAGGTCATGGGTGCAGGGAAGCCAAGTCACCACCATCACCAAGATGTCGGGAATGATGGAGCCAAGAGCAGGATCCGCCAATGACCGAAGAGTCAAGCGCGAGTGGTAGAAAGAATAGATTGGAAGGGAGTGGAAGCTCTCGAATCTTTCCTGTGTTTTGCCAAGGAGGAGGAGAGCCAAGGTGCCACCGCCAAACGACCGCTAACATTGCGTGGGGATCGGATCGATCCCCACGACCGTGTCTGTTTTCCCTATCGCTCTGTCGCGATGAGGTCAAAGAGCCATGTCATCTCGCTCTATTGACAGAGACCAAGCCTTATTTTCTCTCTCTCTCTCTCTCTCTCTCTCTCAATGACAAGTAGGCCCCACGGGATAAATAGGAAATTACTAAAAAGGCCCATGGTTTACAACAATTTGAAGGTGGCAAACATGAAAACAAGTAATAGTATTAAGAGGGATTATAAACTTATAATTAGACGACTGGTTGGCATTAAGCCAATCTCACTTTGTAAACGCTAAGCCAAGCTTAGCAGTCGGTGATCATCACAGCAACATGCTTGCTGTAATACGGACAGATCCCGAATAGAACATCAAACGACATGTGAACATGTAGAAAATAGTGAGCTTAAGAGAAATACAGACAGGCTCACTATAATGGAGGGAAAAGAATCGGTTTAAGGTGTAATATCCTGTTTAATTAAGAAAACTCGAGAAGGGGTTAAAAGGAAAATACATGGTTAGAGGGGGTTGTGGGCCGCCGACCCAAGCTCCAAACCGAATCCACTTGGGATTCGACATGGTGGATTGTTGTCACATAAAAGGAGAGGAGGGAGCTGGCAGCTGGCCCTAGCTGCCGCACCATGCCCTCTGTCACACCGTGCCCTAGCTCTGTCACCTGCCCTAGTGCGCCCTCCCTACTGCCGCAGCTTCCTCCTGCCACAACGCCCTCCCTACTACTGCAGCTTCCTCCTACGGCAAGCCACCACTGCCCCTGCTTCCTGGACTTGCCGTGTCAGCTGGATTACCTGCCACTGCCGCTAGTCTACCGCCACACCAGCCTGTTGTACGCCCCTACCACTAATTAACATGCCTCAATGTTGCCACACCAGGCCGTCGCCTCTACCGCATTGGCCCTAGCAGCACCTGGGTTGTGGTTGCTTCAACCGGTGCTGTTGCTAGTGGTAGTGGTGCTGATGTTGCACAGGTGAAGCAATGGGAAGGCCAAGAAAGAGAAGGAGGAAGGAGAAGAGAAAGAAGTTAGGGTTTCATGATCCAACTTCAACCGTCATCCGATTTTGAGGGGTAACGATATGAAAAACTTTTACATGTTATTATAATGATGTTTAATCGAAGGTTGGGGTAGATTGGTAGTAGTAATTGGTTAATTGATGATGCCCTGTTTCGGTTAGTTGTGCTGCTGAACCTTGTGAGGGAGTGGGGTAACTACGTCCTGTTTTGTAACTTTTTCATGTTACAAAAGTTGTAGGTTAATGTCTAAGATTTCCATAGAGTGCAATATCACTAGATTTGGTTAAGCTGTGTAAAAGTTATGGATTCTGGAGCGCTGCTGTCCATAATTCCATCACCGTTAACAGCAGTCGTGCAGATTGCTTTATTACGTGCAGTAGATGGTTGAATTAAATTATGGTCATAACTAGGTTTAGTTCGGTAATTCTCCGTAGTTTCCAGAAGTTTTAGTGTTTGCTATTTTCATGTAGTGTGTGTGTGTGTAATTGTTAATCATGCTGTTCTGTAACATTCTAAATTGACCTTCGAGGTTAAAAATAGGGATTTAGACAACGTAACCAGAGAATTTGCAAAACTAGGAAAGTGTAGAAAATTTTATGTAGATTCTAGAAAACATAGAGATTGCTATGTGTGGACTCCAAGAGTGAAAGTTATGGTTGTTTGATCACTAGGATAGCGGGTGGATTGCCGAGTGAAAGGGGTTTATCGTGTCGGGTTTGCGCGATGGAGCGATGTTGAGTTGTTTTATGCTCGTGTACTGTTGTTGCATATTTTCTTACGTGGATGATTGGTTTTGTGCAAGGAGTGTTGCTTCTATTTCGATGATGCCTTTGCATCATTCCGATTTCCGTGGTTAAAAGAAAAGTGCATGGTAGAGCGATAGATATTGGTTTTTTTGCCCTTGTCCTTACAATTAAATTTCCATGACATTCATTTATGCTTATTTAAATGACATGATAATGATGATGACCATGGTGATTCTTGGAAATATGCCATAGAGGCAATCATAGAGATGATTATATTTCATTATGTTCATAATATTGGATAATATGTTATCATGTTCCTTGAATGAATCATTGGTTATGAAGATTAACAAGTATGTGACTTGTTGGTGAAACTCTTTTAACTTATATGATGTCGTTTTAAATGGATCCCTGGTCGGATGTCATTGGTCGGAACACTATTGACTCTATCGACCAGCACATTGTATTGATTGATGACCATGTTTCACCGGTCATGGGTATAGGGATATCAAATCAATAATGTGAACACATGTTAAAGAATATGGGGTTGGATTGACCCACCTTGAGATACTATTGAGATTGTTATGATTCTATGTGTCGTTAGTTGGTCTCAAGCAATGATGATGTATAATCCTTAGACCTGAGATCAGCATTATTTCCTACATGTGTAATAGCACTCTTAGGGATTGCCAATCGCTACTCATAACTGGGTAGTTATATAGGTAGCTTTCGGGTATGCTATGAAACATACAGAGGAATGTGACTGGTCGGATATGGGATTTGCCCCTCCTAACATAACAGGAGAGATGTCTCTAGGCCCCTCGTTGTGGTCGGATAAAGTAAGTGCATGGCCATGCCACTAGTGGTCGAAGTGTTCGACCACGTGAAGTTATCCGACACTCGATCGAGAAAGTATTGAACAGTCCATGGATGACACAACATCTCACATGGAGTTCAACCAGACATCGTGAGGCAAAGGGAGAATACACGAGTAGGTCGCTTAGTTCGATCAGTTACGGACTGGTCGTATGGAGATACTAGCTGGTCGTAGACTGGTCGAACGTAATCACGGAGTGGTCGTAACCTGATCGTAAGGAGTTACGAACTGGTTGTGACCAAATACGAACTAGTCGTATAGACATAGGACCTGGTCGTAAGTGATGAGGACCTGGTCGTAGATCATATTGCATTAAGGTTCGTCCGATATAATTTATGTGTATTTGGAAATCGTTATGTTCTGCTAGGAACCGCTAATGACTTGTGATCGGAAAGGGTTTCCGAGTCACAACCGATTACGCATGAACCTACAGGGTCACACATTTAACGGGTTGGAACAAAAAGTGTTCGGATAGGATCTGTCATGGGCACTATATAAAGAGGTGCATGAGGCTGTTGGGAGGTGGGGGGTGAACGTAACAGACAAGACACACGAAAGTCGTGAGTTGAGTTGTTCCACCAAAACCCTAGCCGCCATCTTCCTGAGAGCTCTGCCGTGCGACTTGGTGCTAGCACACCGGCGTATGGTTGTTCCTTCTCTGGACGTGTGGATACCGTAGAGGCGCTACTGCGGTTGCTGTTGCGCTTGAGGACGATCCATGATGTTCATAAGGAACTGCAGAGATTGCTGGAGGAGACGATCGACTCGCGAGGACGCTGGACGATCGACTACGACCACTACATCGACACGCTCTATGTTGGACCAGGCTGCTCCAACTCTTCTTCCGCTGCTCTGCGCGTCTGGTGGTAACGATATGTGATCATCTACTTGCTTAGCTTCTTGGTTTACGTGGTAGAAATTTTTATTTGTTGCTATCGTAGCCTACCCGTACCCTAACAGTGATGACATGGTAATGATGATAATGGATCATGTTAATGGTTCATTTGCATTCAACATGTCATGATTGCATGAGCTAGGTCGGTGAAGATGTCATGTAACTATTCTAGTGAGTTCGGTGAGAACTGTTACATGGCTATTCCGCAGAGCTCTTGGTAAAATTCTACAGAGGTAGGGACTACACAGGATGGAGGATAGAGTGGTTCACCGACGGGTGATCGCTCTGCTATACTGGTATCAGTTGATAAAGTTGCATATGGACATAGAGCATACTTGAGCATTGCATACATGAAAAGATAATGATGTTAAATGACTACACGAAAGATGATAAAGTTATTTGAGTATGTGAATGATGATGATAATGATTTAATTGAATGATAAGTTGTTTGTTTATTTTTCTATTATGTACTTATTGAATCTTGGACTCGCTCTTGCTTTGTTGTTGATTTTCGGTGATCAATGAAGGCGACATTCATGGGATGGAGTAGTACATGTGCATCACATGCTATCAATCACACAGACATCTTTACTTAGTCGCTTTCACTAAATATAGAGACATGATACTTTCATTTAGAGTTGATTAGTAGACTTGATTATCATTAGCTTAATGATTGGAACTTGGTTTATTTAATTATGGTTTGATTATATTAATTGTTGCTAACCAATGTTCTCGGGCGCATGGTTCCGAGTGTTCTCGGGCGTGACGCCCCCGGTGTTCTCAGGCGTGTGGTCCTGAGCGTTCATGGGCGTGTGGTTCCAAGCTGTGAAAGTTAATCAGTTATGTATTTATATTGTTATTATTGTTGAAAAGTAACCAGTTGTGGGGTTTTATTCCATGCATTACTTGTTGGAATTATTACTGATTATGGTTTAAATTGGTAGTGAAAATGGTCTAGGTGACATTCTAGGCTCAGTGTTAGGCTGGGGTGTTACATAAGGGTTCTATTTGTGAAAACAAAAGGACAAAAGATGGAATAGAGGAACATTGTATTTCATTAATTTTGTATTGAATATACAAAATACATGCTCCTGCGTGATTTCATTCTTTGTTTTTTGTGTCTATGCTTAAGAGTATATCTGACTAGAGATTATGTAGTTCGCCAATTCTTGGCGCCTTTGCATGGCATTCGGTTAATTACATCTACAGGACGAGCCTACAAAATACCTTCGATTAAACTGCGCTTGTGGCCGTCGTGTTTATGTTGCTCGTCCATATGGATGTTGGTGTAGATGCAGGCTATGAAGATGTGGATGTGAGGATGTGATGCATGTGGCTTTGTTTTGCCGATGCCCGGTCACTATACTCCATCATTGTGTCGGTTCGCGAACAAGATATGCCGATGAAGAGGATGACTTTCGTCTCGTCGGTGTCCAGTCATGTGTACGCCTGCCTTCATCGGACGCGGACGTGGGTGTTGCCTTTGCCTCGTCGGTGCCCATCAATGGAGTGTCTGGTCCCGTCCGCTTGGGAAGTGTCAATGGGGTAGTGACTTTGCCTCGTCGGCACTAGGCCATAATTTCGTGTAGCCTCGTTGGTCGTAGGCCATAATTTCGTGTAGCCTTGTTGGTCGTAAAATGGTGATATTATATAGATGATAAGGTGGCATTTTTCCTCGTCAGCACCTAGCCACGATGTCGATGTATGTAAATTATGTGAAATGCGCGCCTCAGCAATGTGGCTGGCGATGTGCATATGATGCAATGGACGATGCTTGCTTTGAAGCATTAATCAATCTTGCTCCCATGCGATGGGCAAAATTAATATGAATATGATATTTCCCATATCAGCAGAGGTATTGATTTGTAGGAGCCGCAGTCGATTAGACCAACTTAGAAACCACTATGTTTTATATAGCTTTTATGTAGCCGGTTCCGTTGCATTAGGAGAACCTGAACTACGTTTTGATCTATAGCCAGTTCTCACGTCAACGAGGAATCTGTGTCGTACCTGTGTATGTCTCATAGCCATAGTCAGTTCCATTGCATCGGGAGAACCTGAACCATGATCGTTTTGATCTGTAGCCAATTCTCACGCCAATATGGGAATCTGTTCACCTGAACCCGATCATTTCGATCTGTAGCCAATTCTCACGTCAATACGGAAATCTGTGCCCCTCTCGTATATAAGGCAAGATCAACCAATGAAGTTTGATCTAAATGCTCACCATCGAACATAGTTGCTGCCACTTGTAGCATGTTGCCGATGGAAAAAAACGAGATGCGTAGGCGACGGCAGGAGGCAAGAGGAAGATGCAGCGATCTCGATTGGCTATGTGTGCCGCCGTGTGTTGGCTCCTATTCGTGTGTTGGGCTGCATGTGCGCCTCTGCGTGTGCGTCTCTCTCCTTGCCGTTCTCCTGCAGGTGCGCCTCTGCTTCACGTCCTTCCTCCTGTGCGCCTACTGTGCGTTGCCTTTTTATAGGCGTAGGCAGCAGGGGCCTCGGTTGAATCAAAGCAGGCCACGGCCGCTGTTTAAATTGCATGAGACTCTATCTCTATTGAACAACCATGAACCACCTGTGTTCGTTTTGATTGTGCTGTTATTCTCGGTAAATAGTACAGATACTTCAATGCCGTGTGGGTCCAATGCCAGGCTAGCCAACTGCGTGAGCTGATTTGTCTGTGTACTTATCGGGCAGACATCCTCAACCGAATCAGTCGACAAAATAGCCGTAGCTCACATGGTGATAAGTTAAACACATGTACGAATCATTTTGCCTCGGATTTTTCTCCAACTAAAATAACTCTGTTTCACAACGAAATAGTAAAAATAGTCGCTCTGCGAATAAATTGACAAAAATATTATTAGTATCGTGCTCAAAACGCACCGTAAGGAACCTACCGTGCCTTATTTTTGCTATTTCACTTCAAAATAGTTCTATTTTAGCCATAAACTCTTTGTCTTACGTGTTGATCTCTAAACTTTTATAGTCGGTATCTTTTAAACTAAGTGTCGATTTGCGATCCGTTTAAATCTCTGTGCTTCTTGCAACCAGTACAAACCAGGCAGTCCAATATTGGATATGTTTTATGACGTAAAATATTTAACGCGTGGGGCCACACGTTATAATCTTGCTTCAGGAAAATCTGTAGGCCAGAGGCTACTCTTATGCTACCCGTACATGTATATATTGACTTACATGTGGGTTGCTGCTTCTTTATTTTAATTGATTTATTCTTTTTTGTTTAATGAATTTTACGTGCAATAATTCGTCAAACAGGTTCGTCATTCTGACATACTGCCTTGTCGTAGTAATCATGCGCAGCCAATTTCTCAGGCAGACAGAATGGGAAGCTCTGCTACAGCTGGGGTTTTCGCATGTGTAGTCCGTTGCGCATCCGCTGTGCGTCCAAAGTTCATCATCTTCGGGAGCAAAGATGCAAGAATTATGGTCAGGGACTAAGTTACAAGCGGAAAATTAGGTTGCAAACAGATCCAGAATAAATCTGCTCACCGATTGGTAGATGGAAGGGGGTGGAGGCAATGCAAAATCCAAGACGGTTGCCAGATTTTCATGGAATTTCTTCTCTGCACTCCTAGTAATAGAAAAAAAAGTATCTATAACACTTTGTCGCGTGGCCGCTAGTGTAACACTAGGGAAATTTCATTTATGCGTCCCTAGTCTAATCCTAGAACCTAGTACTCATAGATTTTCAGGAAAGAAGATACTAATATCAGCGTACCTTCGATAAGTTCCGTACAAAGTATTTGAACGTGACAAAATCTAATAGCATATAGTAGAAAATTATTAGAAAAAGGTACAACATGTAATGTAGGACATCCGATAATATACCCTTTTTTTTGCGATTTTTCCTCCAATTCATTATCAGTGTATCCAGTTTCCCATCTGTGCCCACGATGGGGAGCTTGAAGTACAAACTTGAAATCTGAGCCTACTCCGCTAAGGAGCTGGGCTTGTGTGGATCAACATGTAGTAAAATATAGCAACCATCACCAAACAGTATGAGGAAACACATGATGATTTAAGCAAAGATAAAATATAAGTGAAACAATTATTAGGTCCAAAAAAATAAGGAGGAAAACTACCTAAAGCTATACGGCGATGAGACATAGCGTAGCTCAGCTTTGTTGGATCAACAACCAGATGACCTTATCGATGTCATCCATTATATACCAGTAATCTTGCAATATCTTCAAGTGCTAGTTTGTCTACACCCAACACGATAGCACCACACAAGATAACAATTTAACATATTATAACCCACGAATAAGAAGCTCATTTGATTGAACTAATGAACAGTGGAAAAAAAATTCACCTACCTCTTGGAACTGGCAGAGAACATCTTTCAGTCTTGAGCTTTTTTACCACCGTAATTTTGCACAATGGCAATATCTTGAAAACAAAATGCGACAGAAGCATTGTTTTTTTTATAAAAGAAAAGTGGGAAGGCCCCCCAATTTCATTAAGGAATTCGAGATAAATCGCATACAGAGTCTGCTATCAGAGTATTCGGCAAATAAATAGATCTTCTAGGATTGGACCCTAATAGGAAATGTCCCGGAATACCAACCCAACACTGTGTGGACTTATAGTAGGCCAGTTCGGCATTGGTTTTCGTAGCGCCGCAAGGCGAAGAAGGACATCGGCCACGGCCCAGCCCACACACAACTACGCGAGTCAGACCTGATACTGTACAAATGAACGGTCCAATCCGCTACGCCGCACCGCGCCGCTACGGAGGCGACGCGACGCTCCCCGTTCCGGCCGCGGCCAGGGCGGCGCCGCACGCGAGAACTCGTGCACGTACGTCTGTTTACTCTCTCCAGTCTCGTTTTTGCTTTCGTTGTTTCTTTGCCAGCCGTCCGGTGCCGGTGCTACTGATTGTTCTCCTTCTGGTAATCTAGGATAGTTTGATTGCTTGACTTGACAGCACGGAAGACTGGTGTTAGATTGTGAAGCAGAACATCGCTTGGCCCCTGTTGGCCCAAACCGAAGAGAAACCACACGCTTGGCAGATGCAGACGCTACGCTCGGCTGATGCGTCGCGCGCTGTAAGAACCACACGTACGCTATCACCCTGGAAGGAAGCGATACGCCCACGCTCTGCTGGAACCTCACGTACGCAGGCGAAGTCACGGACGAAGAAGCGGCTAAACACTGATTTGGTGCTGATGCAGCGTTTTCTTCTTTTCCATTGCAATGCTCGACTCTGATTACAAGACTCAACGGTGCCTTATAAAGGCTGAGGATACTACTATTACTAGGACTGAAGAAACCAACTCGGTTTCTACTCCGAAATGGTCTCGGATACGGTAAGTAGCCAAAAAGAAATGCTAAACAAAGATTATCTAAGACCACCTCCAGTGTTGTGTTTTAGCCGGTTCAAATGAGGAGAGAAAAGATATTAAATCGATTTAATACATTGGAGGGGTCGATTCCAACAAAAAAAATACATAGAACCGAACTCTACCTAGGAATCGATTCAAAGCATTGAACAACTCATATAAGCATTAAACAACTACATAGAAGAGAGTGCGTTTGAGAGAAGATATTATTATTTTGTGGTTTGTTAATGTAACATGGGTCTCAGTTATTAGTAGGAATCGGTTTAATACAATGAAGAAAAACAAGTCCAATTCCTAAAATACTTACGTGGCATGACTTTGAATCGACGACGATTCAATACACTAAAGATGCTCTAACAATCACTTCCTAATCTTTGTGCACTTATTTATTGAGGTCAGTCGGTCTCAACTGCGATTTGTCCAACTGTTACTCAATACAGGACGGCGAACACATCTCCTCAATATCTCAGACTCAACCCCACAAACTCGACTCAGGACGGTGAACACATCTCCTCAACGTCTCGGACTGAACTCTAACTTGACACAGGATTACAACTTACAGAACTCAGTCATAAGTAGTGCTGGCTCATCATCTTCTAGCTTCTTTGCGATATAAGCATTCTCTTCTTTTTTTCTCGGAACGACATTCTGAGGCAAAGTATCCATAGTCCTGACAATTATAGCATCTCACATTTGTTTTGTTGAATTTTCGATTCTCGTGGCCTCAGCCACCACTGTTAGGAAAGCTTTTAGGATCTCCTAGGTTAGATCTAGCTGGGTTTCATTTACGGGTTCGAGACAGAGACCGAGAGGAGAAAGCAGGTACCGACCGTCCGATTATGGGAGGAGGAGCCGCCATCGCGGGTTCGGCGGTGAAGTTTGCGACGGGCGGACGGTCGGAGAAGAGGAGGCGGTGGCGGCGGCGGTCCGGCGATGGTGCTTCCGTCGCCGATCAAGCGCCCTCTAGATCGGTTAGGGTTTTGTCGGGTTGGGATTGCGGCTCAGTGAACCTCGAAGTCGAGAGCCGGCCCCACCCTCTATTTATAGCGAATATGACGGGGCCCATCACCGCTGGTCGGCCGATGCCCCGATCGTATGCGGATCAAGGCCCGATTAGCCGTTGGGCTAATCGGCCGAGATCAATCTAACATTCTCCCCTTGATCTCAATCGTGCTTTAACGTTAATTACTTTTGACTTTACTCATTCCATCACGTATTAGTGCACGTAACATGTCTCATCGTCACGGTCAATTGCCGATAGATTTAATGACTACAATACACCTCTCGCTCAAATAGTTACTTTAATCTTTTGGGCCATCTTTTAGTTCAGAATCATAGGCTTTCCTTAAACCCATGCCGCTACATGTTCTCTGAACACGTTGGGTGGTAAGCCTTTAGTAAGCGGATCCGCTAACATCTTTCTTGTACTTATATGCTCAAGACTTATAATTTGATCCCGAACTTTATCTTTCACAACATAGTACTTTATGTCAATGTGTTTGGCAAGCACCACTTGACTTATTGTTGTGGGCATACATTATCGGGTTCATTATCGCAGACAACTTAAGTGGTCTATTGATGTCGCCAACCACTTTTAAACCGGTATGAACTTTTTAGCCGTTCACCGCCCGTAGCCTCATAACATGCTACAAACTCGGCATACATTGTGGACGATGTAGTGACGGTTTGCTTTGAGCTTTTCCACGATATAGCTCCTCTGCGAGAGTGAACACATATCCGGATGTAGACTTTCTATCATCTCCGCAAAATCGAATCAGATACCCCACTATATGGAGTAAATCGATCTTCAGATGTCATCATGAGGCCTTTTGTTCCTTGCAAATAACGCAAGACTTTCTTTATCAATTTCCAATGTTCTATTCGAGATTGCTCGAATCGCCAAGTAACCCGGTAACAAATGCTAAGTCGACGTGTGCACACTTGAGCATCTTGTAAGCTTCCGACAATTTGAAGCATATGGAACCGCTTTCATTTGATCGATCTCATATCGTTCTGGGGCATTGAAAACCCCATATCTGCCGCCCTTGACTATAGGTGCGGTGAAGGACTACATTTATGCATCCCAAATTTCTTTAAGACTTTCTATGTATGTCTTTTGTGATAGTCCCAATATCCCTTTGTTTCTATCCCTGAATTTCGATCCCTAGAACGAACGAAGCTTCACCAAGATCTTTCATATCAAAGTTTGAGGACAAAACTTCTTTGTCTCGAAGAGCAGTGACATCACTACTAGCCAAGAGGATATCATCCACATACGTGATTAGGAAGATAAACTTCCCATCTTTAAACTTTGCATAAACACGCTTGTCCTCTACATTCTCTTTAAACCCAAATTTTCTTATTAGATGTCAAACTTCAAGTACCCTTGCCTTGAAGCTTGCTTTAACCCATAAATCGATTTCTTTAGGCGGCATCCCATTCTTTCATTTCCTTCCATGATAAAACCTTTCGGTTGTGCCATGTAAACATTTTCCTCCAAATCCCCATTAAGAAATGCCGTCTTTACATCCATCTCGATAACTCTAAATCATAATGTGCTACTAATGCCATTATGATTACGAGGAATCTTTACATGAGACCGGAGAAAAGGTCTCATTGTAATCAATCCTTCTCTTTATGTAAATCCTTTTGCCACAAGTCGCGCTTTGTATCTTTCTACATTCCTTGGGAGTCAAGCTTTGTCTTGTAGACCCATTTCTGACCCTCTTGCTTTTGGCTCCTTTAGGAATAATTTCCAAGTCCTGGACTTTATTAGTCTTCATGGACCTCATTTCCTCTTCCATGGCTTCAAGCCATTTTGAGGAATTTTCGCTTTCATGGCTTCTTCAAATGAGGTGGGATCATCCTCCATTTGATATTCCTCTCAGATGATAAACTGATAATCATCGAAATAGCCGATCTTCTTACTCTTTGAGACCTCCTGGCCTCCTCATTTGGTACATCTTCGCTTGAGGTCATTGTTGCTCCCCCTCATCTGTGGCAATAGGTTCTATAGGATCTCAAGAACAGGTTCCTCATTATCATTCATTGTTGCCACGGGAGGAACAATAACAGTCTTTGGCACCACGTTGTCTTGCATCGGTTTGGCGACAAAGAGTAGTGTGAAGAATGGCTCTTGAATCATCGAGTGGGCGATACACCCGCTTCTCTTCAAGATCAATCCCACGAGCTACCATACTTCCTCTCATCATTTCATCCTCTAAGAAGACAAGCGTGTCTCGTTTCTACAAACTTTGTATATCTGTCTCGACAAGAGAAACGAAAACCTTTTGACTTTTCAGGTAGCCAATGAAATGGCAACTTTATTTTGGGATCAAGCTTCCCAAGGTTTGGGTTAAATACTTTAGCCTCGGAGGACTCCCCACACACGTAAGTGGTTTAATGAGGAACTCTTCTTCGTCCACAACTCGCACGGTGTTTTGGGCACCGACTTACTAGGCACTCTGTTGAAAATATGAATGGCGGTTTTCAACGCCCCATCCATAAACTCAATGGCGGCAGTAGAATAGCTCATCATGCTTCGCACCATATCCATAGGTACAGTTGCGTCTTTCACTACTCCATTTTCTTTGAGGTTCTTGGGTGTAGAATATGGGCTACTATGCCATTTTCTGTAAAAACCTTGCAAAAGGTCCAGAACTTGTCCATATGGGGTATGTCGTAGTAGTACTCCCCACGCATCGGATCGGACTATCTTAATCTTTAAATCGTGTTGGTTTTCAACTTCAAATTTTAAATATCTTGAATTTATCCAAGGCTTCATTTCTTTCTTTGATTGGATAAATATATCCATAACGGAGTAATCATCCGTGAATGTTATGAACGAGTCATAACCATCCACACTTTTCACAGAAAAGGACCACAAATGTCTCGTGTGAATAATTTGTAGAACTCTGTGCTTCTTTTGGCGTCTTTCTTAATTTTCTTTACATATTTTCCTTTAATGCATTCTCTGCATTGTTCTAAGTCTAAGAACTCTAATGGAGGAAGAATGTCATTCTTAACTAGTCTTTCTATTCTCCCCTCAAATATGACCTAAACGACAGTGTCATAATTTCGACGACGATCTAGAGTTCTCTTTCGTTTTCTATTTACATTTGTAGACGAGGATTCATTCACTTTCTCGCACGCGACGTTCTCATTATCGCACACGACATTCACATCATCACGTAATGATAACAAATAAAGCTCATTTTGTAAGATGGCAAGACCAACACATTCTTTATTAAACATTATTTCACACTTGCCGTTTCCAAAATGACAATCATAACCATTATTGTCCAAACATGAAACACTAATCAAATTCCTCAGTAAAGAGGGAACATAAAGAACATCTCTAAGTAAAAGAGTGAAGCCATCACTAGCTCTAATGAAAGATCGCCAACGGCTTCAACTTCAGCTTGGACTCCATTTGCAACTTTAATGCATCTTTCGTTTCTTTGCGTAGTCCTCGTCGAACGGAATCCCTGTAAGGAATTAGTAACATGAACAGTTGCTCCTGAGTCAATCCACCAAGTGGATTTCGAATATTGCACATACAGCATTCATTTATAAAGGTAATAATGTTCTCACCTTTCTTTGCCATTATCATCTTTAAGTAATCGGGACAGTTCTTCTTGTAGTGTCCGTCTTCTTCTGATGAAGACAACGATCTTTGTCTCATCGCAAACTTATTTTGTTGAGGCCGATGGACATGGGCTTTTCCTTGTTCTTTGAGGAGAAGTTACTGTTGAAGTTCTTTTTCTTGTTGTCCTTCACATAGTTGATAAAACCACCATGTGAGGATTTAAATCTTTCCTCCTCTTGCACACACATAGCTATGCACTTTTCTAAGTCCCATTTATCGGGCTGCATGTTGTAGTTGACAACAAAGGTGTCAAACTTTTCCGGCAAGGAAGCAAAAATCAAGTGAATAAGGAACTCATCCTTGAGAGCCAAATCCATTGGTTTAAGCTTGGATGCCAAGTTGCTCATCCTTAGTATGTGTTCTCTTATGCCACTGCCACCACCAGAGTACCTTTCTGTCACAAGCTGCTTAATCAGCTGTGTAGCATATGTCTTTGAAGAGCCAGTAAACTGACTCTTTATTTTCTCAAGGTATTCTGTGACAGTGTCACATTCTGCGATTGAGCCCACAATTGCAGGCTCAATCGTGTTCTTTATCACAGCCATACATTTCTTGTTGGCTGTGGTCCATTTCTTATGCTCAAGGTCATAAGACATCTGTAAGGGAGCATGGTCCCTCTGTCTTTTCTGCCAAGCAGTGTCGTCCTCATTTTCTTTTCTCACTGGCGCCTCAGGCTCAGTGGGACGTGCTGTGGTGAGGACCCAGTCCACCTCAGCCAAGATAAACGCTAAGTCTATCTTTTTCTTCCACTCCCCATAGTTATCTCCTTTGAGAGTGGGGATCTCTTTGATACAACTCATCAAGTTGTATCCGCCTGAAAAATAATTCAAATAAAAGTGAGAACATAACAGCAAAATTATATGCCTTATTTCCAACGTTGGTCAAAAATACGACATACAATTTTAATCAATTTTATCTATACATTAAATCTACATCACCGTTAAGCGTAAATATAAATAATGCATAAAAACATCAATTAGAAATTATAATACTGTTATTATCAACGTTGGTCGAAAATAACAATATCATAATTCACAACAATTCTCAAAATTAAATTCTCCGTTGGTTCAATTTAATTGAAAGAGTAATCAAACATTAACCTTTTGCAATGAAGCTCGTAATTATTCTAAAAATAATTCATTATTGAAGCATTATATCATATACATTTAATCTCAAAAATTAACACGTTGGTGCAAAAAAATTACAGAGATTTGAATCAAATTCTATTCATCATTTAGGCCAGCGGACGGGCGGAAGTGAGGAGCCGTCCGAGGCTTAGGGCCGAGCGAGCGAAATCTGGCTGCCCATTGTCTGCACGGCGTGCACTCGTGGACGCTGGAAGGCGGGGCGAAGCCTCGCCAGATGGATCAAATTTCAAAATTCAATCAAAATAAAACCGAAGTTTTATCGTTCATACGCCAAACGCCCATACCTTCACCCGCCTCGCCCATTCATTTTAGCCGTCGGATTTACATCCAACGGCCAGAACTCGCGCGATCCATGACCTTGATGCCTCGCGCGATCCATCACCGTCGGATTCTCATCCGACGGCTCTCGTTCGCGGCGACGCCGCCATACAAGAACTGGGCTCGGGCGGGAAAAAACTCACCCGCTGGGCCAAAATGGCCCGAGGGACCAAGGGCGCGATCGAGCCGCCCACGCCATCCGACGGCGCAATGGCGATCTCGGCGGAACAAAAACGCGCTTCAGGCGTGAAAACCCTAACCCTAACCATTCTCTCTCTCCTTCTCCCGCCGCACCCGAGCGAGCGAGGCGCGACGGCGGCGATTTCATCCATGCCGCCGGAAGGAGAAGACGGCGCCACCGCGGGCCCTCTCGCCGGCGTGCGCGCTCCCTTGAGAGGGAGCGCTCCGCCGTCGAGCGGCTCCGTGTTGGCGCCTGTCCCGCTGCGTCGACGGTGGCGGACGTGGAGCGCCGCGAGCCCACTCGGCGGTCTCTCCGCCGCCCCATTTCTGACGGCATTTCCGCGGCAACGAGAGAGAGTACTTTTCAGATCTAGGGTTAGGGTTTGACCCGATCCCTCTCTCGTTCTTTTGCCATTTTCTAGGGTTAGGAGGGTCCGTTCTTCTTTTCTTTTTCCGTCTAGATCACGCCTAGGTTGCTCGATACCATTGTTAGGAAAGCTTTTAGGATCTCCTAGGTTAGATCTAGCCGGGTTTCATTTACTGGTTCGAGAGAGACCGAGAGGAGAAAGCAGGTACCGACCGTCCGATCATGGGAGGAGGAGCCGCCATCGCGGGTTCGGCGGTGAAGTTCTGCGACGGCAAGCGACGGTCGGAGAAGAGGGCGGTGGCGGCGGCGGTCCGGCGATGGTGCTTCCGTCGCTGACTTCGCGTCCCTCTAGATCGGTTAGGGTTTTGTCGGGTGGGGATTGCGGCTCAGGTGAACCTCGTAAGTCGAGCCGCCGGCCCCCACCCTCTATTTATAGCCTTGTGTGACGGGGCCCATCGGCCGATGGTGGTGGCCGCGCCGATCGGCGCGGATCAAGGCCCGATTAGCCGTTGGGCTAATCGGCTGAGATCAATCTAACAACCACCACTATTAGAGCCGCCGAAGGAGCCCTCACCTTTGCCTTTTGACGATCAGGCCTCCCACTCGGTGCGGGTTGACAACAGGTACTCATCTTCACTGTCAACGAATCCTCGGATCCGTTCCTCGTGCGCCTTCGAGCGGCCGATCACCTCCTCAACCGTCATCACCTTGAGGTCATCAAACTGCTCAATAGTAGAGACGATTTGCAAAAACTTTCCAGTGACTGCCCGAAGGAACTTTCTCACAACATAGCTATCTTCTATCTTGTCTCCCAAGATTGGGATCTGGTTGACAATAGTTGTGAAGTCGTCGATCGACTCTGTCTCTTTCATGTACATCCCCTCCAACTCGCTCTTGGGGGTATGTACTTGCGCTTCCTTGACATGATCGGCACTAAGATGCATCGTCTTCAACGCCTTCCACACAGCTCTGGCCATCTCCTTTTCGGCCAGTAGGAAAAGCGTTTCCTCTAGAATGCCTCCATAGATGATCGCCAAGGCCATCTGATCCTTACGCACATCAACATTGCCGTCCTCGACCACATCTCACACTCCTTGAGCGTATATGTATCCATTCATCTTGATTGCTCATACTGTATAATTACTCTTTGTGAGTATCGGATAATGCAGCGAGACGGCGGAACTCTCCTTCATTATCACACCCGATGTCGTCTCGTCGCCGATGACATAACTTTCCAGAAAACACGGCATGATCTTAAATATACAGGAATTAAGAACTTAAGTTCTGATATCAATTGTTAGTCTAAATCGAAGAAAAACCACACGCTCTACACATGCAGACGCTACGCTCGGCTGATGCGTCGTGAACACACACGTACACTCACGCTGTGAGAACCACACGTACGATATCACGCTGGAAAGAAGCGATACGCTCACGCTCTGCTGGAATCTCACGTACGCACGTGAAGTCACGAACGAAGAAGCGACAAAACACTGATTTGGTGCTGCACGCAGCGTTTTCTTCTTTTCTATTGCATTGCTTGACTCTGATTAGAAGATTCAACGTTGCCTTATTAAGGCTGAAAATACTACTACTCGGACCGAAGAAACCAACTCGGTTACTACTCCGCAATGGTCTCGGATATGGCAGAAAAAAAGGAATACTAAACAAAGATTATCTAACAGATCCACAGGCCATAGCAGTGGATAGGTAGAAGAAAGTAGGCCATTGTTTGGTAGAATACATGTAAGGTGTTTCCACGTTTATCAGAGAAGAAAAAGAACTAACCAATTTTTTTGTTGTATATTAATCAGATGTGTACTAGATCTCTTACAGTTGAATAATAAATACAACTATGTTTTCAATCATCAAAATTAGATTTGCATACTCTATTTTCAAATATAAACTTATATACATTCGGCAGCATCTAGCTACAGAGTTTCAAGGAAAATTCTTAGTGTACTGAAATTGTATTGTAAACCCATTACATGTATTTTAAGACATAATGTATTCTCTTTACAATGTAGTGGGTGAAAAGCCTTCCAAAAACATCATCTAAATGAGACCAAACCAGACAAATAACATGTAGTGCTATCATCAAGTAATCATCATCTTGTGAACATTAGCTCAGCCAAAAATGTTAACCAATGGCCAACAGAACATAAACAACTTCAGATAACTTGCAATCGACCGGTGTCAAAACGATCAGAAGTAGGCATCCCCAAAAGGGCATACATGAACAAGGCAAGAAATAGGTTATACCGATCAGGAAACTCGATCAGAACGAGCAGAATAGACAGAAACTAGCTTGATGCAAATTATTCAAACATGCATGTAGCAACAGGTGGTGAACCATATATATGGTCGCGTCACGCGCACATAAACCACACAAAAGCATACTGGCCACCACATCATGGAGGCAACTCCTAAAAGCAAGTCCATGCATAGGCATATGCATATATAGTACGTAGTAACAAAATAAGCACACGGCCTCTTTCCAGCGCATGCGGCACATACAGCACTAATTAGGTCCTCAGTACTTGAGCAAAAGACACTTGCAACCATTAGAGTTGATCTAGGTCATGGAGACGGACGAGCTACCCGAGCCTGTATAGGCCGGCGTCATTGATGAAATGGCCGTCCATGTAGAAGGCGGCGTTCGTCGGGTGGTACCCGTCCATCATGACGAACTGCATCTCGTCGGACGGCTTCCAGTGCCGCTTCCTCTGGTTGATGAACCAGTTGTTGATCTGCTTCAGATCAAGGCCGGTTGACTCGGCTAAGGCCACCTTTTGACTCTCCTGCTCAATAAAGTGAATACTTAAGCTGGAAAACTAAATGGTTAATTTGCAGTCAATATTTCATAGCATAGAAGCGACAGAAAAATAGGAAGCTCGTTTGCTGCATACAAGATTCTACAGAACTAAGGTGCCCTCGAAAATAGCTTTAAATAGAGCAGCATTGGATGTGCCAAAAAAGTCTGTTATGTGTCACATAGAGCACAATATGATTCTTGTATACGTAGAATCTTTTATTTTAGCTTCAGTGATCATAACAATAAACCTACACATAAGTCTAGTGTACAGATCGTAAGTGTCGAAACTGAAAGTAGCTTCTATGTAAATTTGAACATCATGTATCTCATGAGTCATGACTTATTATGGAAACTCGAGAAGATGCGTATACCGAGGGGTAAGGCCATTTGTAGTGCAGCTCCCACCAGTTGAGGAGCTGTTGGCGGGCATCCTTGGGGAGCTTCCCTTTCTTCTTCTTCTTTGACAGTTCTTGCTTGAGGGAGCTCAGGTAGCCACTGTACTTCTTCAGTAGATGGTGCTTGAGCTCCTGGTCCACACCGTGAACATCAATCTCAGGGAGCTCCGTCTCTCCTCCACTACCTTCTTGGTCCTCCTCAGAACAGCCTTCAAACATGTCACATCAAATTGTTAGTAAACAAGACACAACACATGGACTCACATTCACATAGCTAGATTAATGCTGACAACACACATATCTTCACATTTACTATATTACAATTAGCATAGTTGCTTATACGAGCTTAGACAAAGAATACTTAATTAGGTACAATATATAAACCAAATTATAGTTTTGAACAAAAGAGAACATGATGACGGATTAATGTTATGTGTAGCACGCACAACCAAGTAATAGCCACTGCGACCTGTGGAAAGTGAAATAACAGGGAACTTAGTTTCGTATGAGTAAAGTCAGGGAATTAGTAAGTTACACCAGTATTGTATACCATCCATGTACTTAACTGTGTTATATTGTCTACTAAATATCAGAATTATGTGTCAGCACGAAAATTGGCTTTTCGTAATAAAAACTGTGTCGGTGTACAAGGTATGGTTGTCCAACTTGCGTGGACCGGTGTTTGGAAAAAATTTCATATATTAAAGGCTGTTTCGTAATATTACGAAAACAGCCTTCCAACATGTCATTAGAAAGGAAACTTTTACTAGCATATTATTATTATAAAAATATCATGTTGTCACATATTTATTGAAGCAGAGAGTGCATTTGCACCTTCTGATGAAGTGGCACGTTGTTGGTGATGTCATTCTTTAGCAGAATTTGCTCAAATTGGTGCATGGGATATCACTTTTGCTAGTAAATCTTTATTCTTCCAACGTGCGTGGGATATTTTCAGAGGGAGTCAATGTCTAATGCGCAAGCTACTATGCTAGACTAGTAAGAATATAAGATTAGATAATAAAAAATGCAGCTATGCTAAAAATAGAGAGAGAAAACTTAACTTTGCTAAGCAAATGCCAACCCCGTTTGAAATTCTAGAAACCTTAAGATTTGTGCATTTTTAATTTGATCAAGCATATTGATGCAATCCTCTACAGATAGGGTGTTAAGGGACCTTAAAAATCATGGCAAATACTTAATTATAAGATTTTCATCTAAAAAGAGAGTTTAACTATTTTGATTGATGAAAAACGTCTTTCGAAGACATAAGCCACGTCATGATATTTTCATATTTATTGGTTATTGGCACACATTTATAAAGTACAAGGCCGCATTTGGCATAGGAACAAAAGTGTACAGTAAGAGAGTACAAGAGGATTGATCACAACTTATGCCAAAATGTGTAGTCACGTTTTTTTAAAGTAGCATATAGCATTTGTTTGTTCACTTGAAAACAACAATAACTAATTAGGATATACTCCGATTACTCACGGGAACAAGACAAGTACTTGACGTGAAAAATCTGCAGGCAAAATGCGCTAAAACTGTCACATGAGGCATGGTTAAATTTAACTACAGTATTGTATTGAACAAAATATTATCAAACAAACCAACTTTTGAAGAAAACAAAAAACAACAAACATTTAAGAACTTTCTTTTACATGCACTACAAAAAATGCAGTGGAAGCTGCCGCATCTTACAGAACTTGGTAAATGTGATATTGCATGTCGTAATGTGTGTTAAGCTAAAAAATCTGAATCCATGAAGCTGATGAAGCTAGAATAGAAGCAAATAAAGATGGATTTATTTGCCAGTTGACAACCTCAGGCCTCAGGTACCCAAAGAATAAACCCAGCACCATCAATAAAAACTTGGAATGAAACTGACACCATCCAGAAATCACAAGAACCATGAGATGCAAATGATTATCTGAAAGATTTGTTAATGACATGTAGATGGAAGTATCAAAAAGTCAAGTCACACTTCTTTTCTTCAGTTTCCTTGTCTTTTCCAGTGACGTTCCAATGCAAAATCAGCCTTCCTCATTTTGTTTTCTTTTGTTTGCTTTTTACCGAGCAAGTTTCAGTATCTCTTTTGGTCTTACCTCGAGACATACGGAAACTCGTGATATCTGTGTCCCCTGCTTTTGCATGGCCTTGAAAGAATGCACTTGGAGACTTGGGAGTACAGGTGCAACATCAATCCGAAAAAAGCAATGTTGTTTTGTGGTTAATTCCATTTATGTTTCTAATTGCCATTAACAGGAGATCTATTAGACTTTTTCTTCTCATTTCCTTGTGGTCTAAGATTGACTAGTGAGAACAGGCAAGGAGGTTGCCTTTCTATTCAGAAAAGAAAGAAAACACATGTAGACATGTATGTAGTCTACCAAGAAGTAGGACAAAGAACAATTGAACCTGAGAAGAAATGAGTTGACAGCTGAAAAATACAGACGAAGTTGAACTTGGACTTGCCTCGGAAAGCATCCAATGTTTCTTTGACCACCATTATGTATGAGAGAATGGAGAGAAAGTTGTCATAAAATGCACGAGCATATCTAGCAGATCATAGAATGCATATAATATTGCCTAGGAGATCACACATACATTGCAGGAGATCTCACATCAAATAATGGGGCTGTACACTTGCTTAACTATACCTATTGTTCTCGAGGCAAACAGACCATTTTGTCCATGCCACTGCACTAGTCAGACTACACAAAAAAACTATATGCTATTTACCCGTCTGTCTACCTATGTATCTAGTATCTGATCGTTTATCTTTTGCGCAGGATTGACCTTTGTGAGGGTTCATCGAATTTTTAAGGCACTGTTGATGCTACTAAATCAGATGGCAGCTTCTTCCCTGCAGGCTCCAATAATGAAGTGTTAGTGTGGTATAGTACCAGTGCAAGCACTGACCTGAGTGAAAACTCTGAACACTGATGGGCAACTGTATGGTAGTACTACTGGTTACTATAGCCTCGTGACAGGTCATTAGAAAGGCCCTTGGCATCGTCTCGAATCACCTGATGTGTATTTTAAAATTAGCAAAGACTAAGAAGCAAGCACACAAGCAGACGGCCGTCCCTGTGCATGCATCATCCATCAACATCTGGAAGACCACACCACAAAACAAGAGATTCTAGGACAACAGGTAGCTAGCAACATTTCTTGAGAGGGAGAAAGATGACAAGAAAATGTTGTTCTGGCTTGCGTGACAGATGGGGGATGACTCTCTCTCTCTCTCTCTCTCTCCCTCCATGTCTCTCCCATAACACTACATGTATGTACTTGTTCCAGTGAGTCTCCTCGGCCATGCACTGTTTGCTTGCACAGTGCGCCTTCCCCAAACCCTAGAACAAGGGGAGTACTCCTCTCCCTCTGTTTCCATCATGGGGAAAAGATGGCTGAACCAAGAACTCACATGCACGTGTTCCTTCGGAAAGGGAATCAAGCATAAACTACAAGAACCAAAGAGAACACGAACTCATCAAGAGGAAAAGAAGATGTATGAAACTAGAACGATTTAATTTCTACAATCAGGACTTCGTGATTAATGGGGAAAATAAGTATGTTCCTTCGGAAAGGGAATCAAGCATAAACTAAGAACCAAAGAGAGCACGAACTCATCAAGAGGAAAAGAAGATGTATGAAACTAGAACGATTTAATTTCTATAATCAGGACTTCGTGATTAATGGGGAAAATAAGTATGAGAAGACTGAAGAATCAGGGCTCCTCATCAGTGCTAGCTGCACTGCAGTACATGTGCGAGGATTATTCCTTTCCAACAGGAGAAAAGATCGATAGAAGCCCAGATGGAAGAATCTCACATATAGGCATGGCCAGGAAAAGCAAGCAGATGGGAAAGAATCTTTTGTGAACCCTGATCAGGAATGCGGCAACATTAGAACATCAAGAGCACAGACAAGTCATTGAAGTGAACAGTCATACACATTCATGCATAAGCATAAGATGCACGAGAAAGGATAGAGATGCTTTCTTGCAAAGAAATCATATTTACATCGATGCAACTATGCCGCCAAGAAAGAGGGAAAGAAGATGGAAGAAAAAAGAACGGAAGGGGGCAGCCGAATAAAATCACGCAAGAACCGAAGAAATCATGCAAGAAAAGCAATTTGGAAGAAATCATGTATTTATTTATGTGGATGGCTGACTGCAGCGATTTCTTTACCGGAGGAAAGGATATTTCGCAGCGATCTGCCGGAGATGGAGAGCGAGTTGAGCTGCGACTCCACCCTCCTCAGGAACTCCATCGCCTCCTGGAGCGGTCTCGTCAGCTCCTCCCGGTACTTCACCAGCATCTCATGATACGCCTCCTGCACACACGATCGATCGACCACAACAAACAAGTCACCCTGTATAAGTACAGCCCAAGAACACAGAAAAAAATGTTCTTTTTCCCAGGAGCACTCGTAGATTAGCTCACCATGAACTGGTCCAGCTCCGGCTCCGTCGCGGTGCCTAGGCCGCCGAGCGACGTGCGCTGCCGCAGCTCCAGGTTCTGCAACACCGCCGTCAACCTCGCCGCCACCTCAGGCGGCGCCCCCACCTACAAGCACGTACGTACGGCCACTCAGAAGTACTACTAAAAACTAGATGTACAGGAAGCAACATGCATACACTATAGCTAGGGAAAGCAAGCAAGTCTGCATGCGTCATGTTTGACATGAGATGTAGGAAAAGCTTCTCATGCAGAAGCAGCAGTTCTATTGTTACTACTATCACTTGCCTTCTGGCAGTCGAGGTAGGCAGCGAGGAGGGAGGAGTAGTGGGGGTGGGAGATTATCTTAGCCTTGATGGCCTCAACGTCGGCGGCATAGGATGACGACGGCGCCGAGGGCTCCTTCGCCTTGGCGCACGCGTCCAGCAGGCTGCCGTTGGCCAGCTGCAGCACCGGGTTGCCGCCGCCGCTGCCGCTGCCGCTGTTTTCAGTAGTGGGCACCGTGTTCAGGGTGAGCGGGGTGTGCGGCAGGCCGGCAGATGGCGGCTGCGACGGCGGTGCAACCACGGCGCTGAGGGAAGAACCCCATGGGTGGTGGTGGTGGTGGTGGCCGTGGCTGCTCGCTCCAACATCAAAGTGGTGGGAGATTTCCTCCATGAGAGAGGGGCCGATCTCTAGTGATGTAGTGGTGCGGCGATCGAGCTCTCCGGCCGCTTCTGTCCCCGAGCTCCTGCGCAAAAGGAGACGGTTTGAGTTTGAGCTTGAGGTGAAGTTCTTGGGGGGAGAGAAAGAGGAAAAGGGTTTTGGGTAAGGAGAAGGCCAGAAGGGTGCCTGCCTTGAGCTAGCCTTCTCTCTCTCTTCCTCTCTCTAAGCTATCGTTAGAGAGGAGAAGGGGGAGGAGGAGATGAAGAGAGAGAGAGGAAAAGCTGGATTGCTGGAAAGTGGAAAGGAAACCAATACATATACACCTGCCTTTGGATAGAGACAGTGCAGTGCTGCAGTGTAGTGTAGAGTGGTGTGTTTGTGGCGGGGCTGGGCGGTTTCTTTTCCATGTCAAATCAAAGGCTTGAAGTGGCTTTGCAGGGAATTTCTAGCTCGCGAGTGGGGCGAAGCTGAATTTGTTTTCTGGAAAGAAATGCGGAAGTCAGGATACGCTTTACTTAAGTGGATTCTAGATGAGCATCTGTGTTTGACATAAGCTGATCTTGTTATTTTATAACTACCCAATCTTTGCCTCATCTGTGCTTGACATAAGCTGATCTTGTTATTTTATAACTACCCAATCTTTGCCTCCTTTTTATGGCCGATGAATCATGCCTTTTTCTCATAGAATGGCATCTGGGTGCAGGGCGTTAGGCCGCGTTAGGGCATTCACAGTGCCTTAGGGCATCTGTAAAGACGTTAATAAATATCACGTTGCTACTACATCACACAAGTGCTAAACTTATTTTTTGGGATAAAAAAACTAAATAAAATATCACCCTCTCCCACCCCTCCTTCACTTTATGCATTGACAGGTGGGCCCATCTTTTTTAATTTGCTTGGAACTGGTACTTGGTCTGGGAAAAATATTAAAATAATATTATTTTAAAAGATAATTACAAAAATAAATAGCCGCCTCAAACAATTATAAAACTAAGTACAGAGAGATGTCGTCAGTTGAACTAGCAATATGCATCATGTTCCTCCTTGTCGCCGGACCAGCTCTCTGTCGCGAGTTGGCGACATGGAGCTAGAGACCCTAAACGGGTTGGTTTGTTTGTGATTTTCGTAGATTCTCAACGGTACAAAATTTGTTAGACCCGCAATAATATTTTGTGATCGTCATATGTTGTTCTAGTGCGGTGAATTTCTAAAGAATTTTGCGAGGACGATTGAGATAGTAATGATTCGTAAGTAGAAAGATAAGTGATATTGCGATGCGTTAGAGAATTCATACATGGCCGACAACTTTGGAGAAATGATCTCTTGCATAACATTTCCCATGTACATGCACTGTATATTATGTAAGAAAACAAATGTGAATTGGCCATTACTATCAAAACTACGACAAATCACACTGATATTCATAACATTAAGCAAAATGTCATAACACTTAGTTTCTATCAAAACTACGACAAATCATACTGATATTACATAACATTTAGCAAAACGTCATAACACTTAGTTTTTTACAAATCAAAATGATAATTCAGAACATCAGTAATCACAAATTACAATTGTCTGTGCTTTCCCATGGCCGCGACCTCAACGTCCCCCATGTGGACTGCTTCGAGTCGGGCGGCCAGATAAGGTTCCTGCGGCGACGTTCGGAGTGCCGATGTCTCCTTCGTCCTGAGAATTTCTCGTGGGGCATTTCTTGAAAGTGTGCCCAGACTTCCTACAAATGGAGCACTTCTTTCTACGGTGTCCGGCTTCTACTTCGTCCATATCATTCCTGATGCGCCGCACTTGTCACCGCCCAACTTTTCCCTTCAGCCTATCAATGTCTGCGGCCTAAATTAGTTGCTCTCAGGTCGGATGCCCAGTGAAATGGCCAACCACGGCGTAACCATACATCTCTGCACTCCAGGATTGCATCACCGCCTCCTTGTTGAAATAGTCAGAGAGGTACTGGCCGGGATGCTACGCCACTGTCGAACATGCGGCCATGGCATGGGAGAATGGCCTATGCAGAATAAGGGGTTTGTTGCAAGTGCTTAAGCAACTACAGCGGCATAGCGTGCACTCATGGGTGATCCTCTCGCGGTTCGTCCCGCGGCGTCCTTTATCCCTACACATTATCTCGAAGCGAAACTCCCTTGTGTCCATCTTGAATGCCCGATACATCTCACTCTTCTTACTCTTCTCCTCCATGTACTTGGTGATCATGGTAGAGTAGAGTACCATATCATTTGCCATGGCGAGCGATGCATTGTTGCATCTATCAACAAAGTAGCTTGTAGTACGCAGAGAATTGCCTCCACAATACCAAACAAATAGAGGCACATTGCGCCGCGCATGATCCAGTTGTACACCTCGGCCAGATTAGTTGTTATGACACCATATTGAACACCACCCCTATCATGTAGCAGCGACCACTTCTCCTTAGACTCATGCTCAATCCAGTCCGAGAAGAATTTCACCTGCGCCTTCGTCCTCCTCGCCGCACCGGAACCATCTGTGGGTTGCTGTGGCAATGCTTCGGGGGCCTGGTCAGTGCTTAGGGCAGCCCTTCTAGCTGCCTCCCTTATGTGCGTCTGGGACCGCTCATCCAGAATCTTCCAGAGTACTTCAAACTTTCGCTGCTAGTTCTGGTTGCATAGCCACTTGAACAAATTCATCAAGTCCTTGTTGCGGAACTGTTTCTAGAAGTTTGCACCTAAGTGCCTCATGCACCACCTGCTCTGTAGATTCGGCCATGGAAGTGGTACGTTCTCTCCTTGTTGGAGCTAAGTTATTGCACGCCGCAGGCCTGCATGTCGATCATGTATGAGGCATACGTTGGGACGGCCTTTCACAACATGAATACTCACATTATTCAGGAACCACAACCAGTTGTCCGTGTTCTCACTTTCAATGAAAACGAATGCCATGGGAAGAACTTGATTGTTCCCGTCCGTCGCTATTGCAGTCAGTATCTGTCTCTTGTACTTTCCAGTCAGGAATATGCCATCTACGCACAACATTAGATAGCAGTGCCGGAATGCATTGATGCATGGACCAAAGGCGAACGATGCTCGCTATAGTACACTCTTATTGGCCCACTTCAGATGTGTGGCGTCTTGAATGTCAACATGAGTGCCGGGATTCCTGTCTTGTATGAATCGGAGTTGCACGATGAGGTTGTGGTAGGAATCCTCGAACGTGCCAAACATTGATTCCAATGCCTTCTGTTTTGCCCTCCAAGTCTTGGCATAGCTGATTGTGTTCTTGAACCCTGTATCAATCGCCCGAATGATGGATCGTGGCTTAAAATTTAGATTATCCATGATCTCACCGTACATGAGATTGGTGATGAAGCCCGATGACAGTTTCTGGTGGGACTGCACTGACTCAGAAACGACGCATGTGTGAGGGACCACTATAAAGCACTTCCAGTAAGCGTCCCACTTAGGCTGAAATGCGTGCACTCGCCAAGGGCATCCCTCTATGCCACACTGCACATCGTAGCATCTTGGGTGTAGACTTGACGACTGTAAATATGCGTCGCACCGACAAGGCCCATAATTTGCCTGCCTCCTGCACGACCTCCTTGCATTTGTACATAGCTCTTTGTCTGACCTCGTTCTGGTCATACTCCCATGGCACACGGGAGGCTTCGTTGATGACGAGATTGTTAAACTGGTATGTGTTCCGTTCGGTTGGAACTGCCTGCTGGTCCACATCATTCTCGTCGTCTGATCCTTCATCTTCTGACAATTCATTGTAGTCTCGGTCTTCGAGATCCATCCTTTGCACTATGGCTTCCAGCTCCTCACCCTCGTCACCAAGCCCAGTAGCTCGCCTGACTGAAGGAACTACTTCCATAGGGACTTCGTCGATTGCATCACTAACTCCAGGAGCTTCATCCACTATGTGTGCCACACTATGGCTGGAGTCTCCGACTTCTTCTTCGGCATCACCACCCCCTTCTTGTTCAGCTGCCGATCCAAGAGTGGGCTTACGAAAAGCCTGGGCCAAAAGGACCAAATTACACCCTCCCTCCTTCACCATGCGTACATATGACTGTCATGACTTTGTTCCCTTCAGCTGCACTAACTCCCAATATGTGGGTTGTGCTACCCGAGGGGCAAAACAACTCAATCTCAGATCATACACATCACGGTCCACTTGAAATGTGTAGAACAATCACCGCATCGCAGCGCCCTATGTACGGTGCTCTGGTTTTGCTAGGGGCACGGTCGACGATCTGAAAGAACGCAAATTAATCCCCTTGGGACCCTCCAGAATAGTTCTCTGACCGTAGTAAATTTTGAAATTAGCGACGGCTGACATATTTGACGCACTGCACCATAAAGAACATTCCCATGATTAATCACATATCTAAAACTAGACTACCCACCGAAAAGTATCATGTACAACATACTACACTAAAACTATGTAATCCATTCAGTTTAAAAAAATTCCTAACAGGTGGGCAACCAAACGGGCAGCGCTTCACTGGCTTCTCTCCTTCTCTTTTTTCTGAATACAAATGAGACATATGCCGAATTTTAGGGTTTCAAAGGGTTTTTATAAGGTTAGGGTTCCTAAGGCAACAGGAAGATGTCGTCATTTCAACTGGCGACAGGGAGCTGGTCCAGCAGCAAGGTGGGAAGAGGGTCCCTGTCGCCAGTGACGACACCTCCCTGTCACTAGTGACCAGTGACGGACCCAGGATTGAAAATTAGGTTAGGCGAAACGAACCACTAGTATTATCTGATAACAAAGCAAGACATACATAATACACGTTGCCATCACTGTAAATAGAGCATATGACACTAAATGGAACTCAAAACTACAATCCGCATTATGTGAACATACAAAGACAAGTAAGATATATAAAATGTACCTTATCAATGAAGTTTACATAACAATTTGCTACCAAAACACCAAATTATTGAATATACTAGTAACAACCTGTCAAAAGTAGATGGATAGTGAATATTCATATTAATTCATTATAAATCATAAAAATAAATCATAAATCATAAAACAGAAAGACATACGCCTAAAGTACTAATTACGTCTACGAGGCCGAGGCAATTTCATTCTCCAAGATCATATTACGCTTGCACTGGTACTTGGGGAGGAGCCACTCGACGCAATGGTAAAATAACTCTTCAAATCTAGCAAATCAAGTAATCAACCAGTCACAATCCACAAATGAGAGACAAGAGAAGAGAGGAAGAAGGTGAAGCACTAATTCATACTTAGGTGCTTGGAGCAACCTTGAAGAACAAGAAGATGATCGGAGAGAGGTTACTGTGGTTGGACCACATTGCGGTCAATGTGTTATTGACTTACAGCTCTCTGATTCCTTTGGTTGATTTGAGGATTGATTTGGTAGAGCATTACATCAAAGGGTTCTGGAAAGCTCATGTACCGATTATGCGTGGCAGATTCGAGGCGCATGGTTTTGGTGGAAAACCAGTGTGGGAAGTGAAACGGTGTTTGATTTTGCTGAAACTATGTCAGCTTGTGAGGGAGTCGTGGATCTACAGATCTGCCAAGTTTTGTGCAATTTTAATGTGTGGTTTGCTCAGTGTGGTAACTACAAAATTGCTAGTGACAACTTGATATCTCCACGTAGAAATCATTTTATTCGTGCGTAAATACCAATACATGTATATTTTGTTTATTGTAAGCCAAATTAACCAGACATGCGCATGCTAGAGCATACACATGTATGTTGAGTTACTGACAAATTAATCAACATATACATTGATTAGCTATATTAGACATATACGTACCCCTGTCGATCCACGGAGCTGGATCAAATTTAAGCCCAGGACTTGAGATATTCACCGTAGTAAGTCTGGGTGTCCAAAAACCTCTCCTCTGCACGTTGGGCAGAAGATGTTAGTAGAGCTCTCTAATGTCGACCATGTCATTCTTCCACTACATGTCCGCACCATGCTGGCCAAAGGGAATGGCAGGAGAGGTCGTTGCTCGTCGGCATCCAGGAAGGAAGGGGTACCACCGATGGCTACAGGTATTTGCCTTGACCTTGCCCTATTCTTCGGGCCGCCCTGCCGGTGACTCTAGGGACCTAGTTTTATAATTGCTTAGACTAGCGATAGGGATTTAGTTTTGTAATTGTTTAGGGAGGCTATTTATTATTGTAATTATCTTGTAAAATAATATTCTTTTTAAAAAAAATCATTGGTTTGGTACCCGCGCTAGAGAATCCTTCGACCCTCCCCGTCCAATGCGCATTCCAGCTTGGCACCAACAGTTTTCGGTACGGACAGAAGACACATTGCAGGTGACCTTAGTCGCACCGAGCTGCCCACTGTCTCCTTCCTCAGCATCGGCTCCAACTCGCCCTTACCCTCAAAACAAACACACCCACACCCAGCACTCGGCTCCAACTTGCCTATGCCCCCGCCCCACACCCCACCCTCGGCCGCCGAGTTTCGGTGAACCATCAGCTGGCCACGGTCGCCTGAGAATAGCCCCACCGTTGTGGGAGAGGAGGACGGGCGAAGGTGGTAACGCGCTCGAGAAAACGGGCTATCACCAACACACAAGTATAAAACATTACAATTATGCCCTGTTAAATAAGTACATGATATTCCTATAAAAATTCTTATAAGGTTCCAGTGAACTTCACTTGTTTCACGCAAGTTCTAGAGATTAAATCTTACTTCTTCGGTTTCTTCGTATATATAGCCCCTGCTACACAATTTGATAATTTTCATGTCATATTGAGTTGTCGATTGTATTATAAAAGTATAGGGTTTGCTTTATATATTTATTATATTGCATGTTGTCGAGCTATGATCGAAATGTAAAAAGTCAGATAAATTAGTAATGTGCCACAGAAAAACACCACATGTCGTGGGTATGAAAAGTGGGACCAGGATGTGTCACTTATATATTATAGGAATCCAAAAAAACTCCATTATAAATTATAGAAATTTCGAACATAAGCACAAGAGCCTATGTCAAACGCAGGAATCTTATCTGAAAACTATTCGATTCCCATATTTCAAACATGACATTTCAGGATTTTTTTTATAATAATACTATTTTAAAAGATAATTACAAAAAAAAAGTCGATTTTTTCTACAAAAGTAGGTTTATGTGACCATTTGAAATGGCGACAGGCTATTGTTGTCATTCCAATTGGCGACAGAAACTCCGTTGACCTCTTGTCACCAGTCCGACTTCCTCTCGCAATTTCAACTCGCAACAGAAAGTGAACAGTGTTTCTGTCACCAGTTGAACCGGAGATAGGAAACCGTGTTTTCCTGTCATGACAAGGTTTACCTATTTAAACCCCTAAAATCGGTGGAAAATATCATTTTAATTCCAGAAAAAAAAGAGAAGGAAGGGAGAAGAGATAGGAGGAGAGGGAGAGAAAAGATGTAGCGAAGTCCTGCCAGCTCGTAGCAGAGGAGAGAGACACTTCAAATTTGGTCGATCATTTTGCAGGTGCATATTTTTGCAACTTCGTACATTATTTCGAAACCTTATCGGTTAGCAAATAACAATAGTGACATAGAATTCAATAGATTAGATAATTTTAGTTGTTTTTGTGTAGTACGACATTTGAGCTGTGTATAGTTTAGTTAATTGTGCAAATATTATTTATGTGGCAGTATAAGAATGATTTAGAATAAATTTGCAAAAATAGGAAGACGCCTCAGAGAATAGCAAGGTACCGAATACCCATTCAAAATCTGTAAAAATTATAGAGTAGCTGAGTAGGGTAGGTAGAGCTTTATGAAAATAATCTTTACTTAATTTTGGTTTCCATTTGTGCGTGGTAATTATTGTGTTAATGCCGAAAATTCTTTTAAAACTAGGAAAATAGCACGACCCATCTTAAATTGGAAAAAAATTCATCATTGAAACTAGGCAAACAAAAGGCAACCTAAATTAGCTTTGTATGGCTTAATAAAATACCTGTAAAAATTGCGTAGTAGGTTAGTAGGGTTTGTATACCTTAATAAAAATAATTCAAACTTAATTTTGGTTTGTATTTGTGCATGGTAATTATTTTTACAATGTATGCACTCAATTTTCAGGTATGACGGACCCAAGACACACTACGCAGTGGCCGTATGAATTGCTTGACTCGGTCATTGACGCGCATCATCATAGCCGCCTCAGTACCATCCTCCCCAAGGAGGGAGATGCGACGATTGAGCTTGGTGCGCTGCGGCTGCGCACGTCCATGAGGGCATGGAGGGTGAACCCATGTTGGGTTCTGAGATATCTGCAGTTGCGACCTTCGTGTTCTTGACGTAGCAAGGCAGGGAATAACATAAAAATAAAGGTCCAAAAGATGTGTTCTGGAAGTAGGCACTAAAAATAAAGGTCAAATGACAGTGAACTTGTGCATTAAAATATCACCTTTCATGTCAAATGGTCCACATATCTTATGCAACAAACTACATCTCTTTTTCCCAAATATCGGGACAACATCACGCATGGCAACCCTAAACTCAAATATTTTGTCCATTCTCTATTTCACATTACATTGTCTTCTCCGATTTTGCATTCTGAACTACGCGGACACTTCAACGCATTTCCAAATTTTTAAAACAAAATTACAAAATTTTAAAAATTCCACTACACATAAATAAAAAAACGACAGAACCACCCAGTCACCAGTTCAATTGGCGATAGGAGACTTGTCCTGTCGCCAATTCAAATAGCGATAGGGTCTTGTCATCAATTGAACTGACGACAGGAACCTCCCCCACTGTTCCCTTTGGCGACAAGGTCCCTGTCGCCAATTGGAATGGCGACAGGAGCCTGTCGCCAACCTACTTTTGTAAAAGAAAATAGTCACGACAGGAGTATGTCGTCATTCCAAATGGCGAAGGGAACCTACTTTTGTAAAAAAAAAACCTGACTATTTATTTTTGTAATTATCTTTTAAAATAGTATTATTAAAAAAAGACATATCAGTGGATGTTTTTTTCCTATGAAATTACCACGTACCAAGCATGACCTTGCCCTGTTTTGGAACATAAGATCCTATGAAGTGGATGGTATGTTTAGAGAGGTTGATTGGTGATGAGGATTAAAATCTCTATGTATTACTTTAATACATAATAAAAGATCATATGTCTTCGTGGTCGTAACCTCTAAGGCTAACGACCCATGTTGTTGTAAGAATTCCAGAGGTTACATAATAAGTATCACAGTCGGATAAGGTCCTCATATCCGAGTTCAGGCAGGATATTTGCTCGTAGAAGCCATGAACCGGTATTCAGATCTAACTCCGAGTATATTCCTTACCATGTGATGAATGGAATACATGTCATATTTGCTCCATATCACGCGATGTTTCATGATCCTAAGACTGACAACAACCAACATACGGTTGAGGGTCTCACAGACACACAACAGCCGAACGGTTGGTACTTCATCAATCGATGTCTCGCTCCGACCAATCGCGATATTTCCAACAGGCGTCTCTTCAAGCAGCAACTGCCACCTCTTCAACGGTTACTTAAAAATGGAGCGCGGATAGGAACATAATCATATTGAAGCACAACAATCGACATTAGATTCATGTTTCAAGTCTGATTCTATAATACAGCAAGCAATATGCTCAGTGTAATTAGGATTAGTCCACTGCCTCGTCGAGGGCACCCCCTGTAATAGCCAGTTCATAACAATAAAAGAGCAGTCTTATTCTCTCCTAAGAACCCTTTGTCATTTTTCTCTTTTTATTTCATAAGATCGGCGACTTGATCGTAGACAGCTGGCACCGTCCGTGGGGAAGAAGGCGTTGAGTTCTTGAAGATTACTTCGCTCAAGCATTCCTCATCCACTTGCTTTGCTCCATCGTCGCTCATGCGAACATGGCAGGGACTTGGGATGAGGAAAACTGGTTCGATCTGACGGACTACTCCAACCTCGATATGGATGCATGCATCCGTGCCATGGAAGAAAACGAGATGTCATCCTCCTCTTTCTCCTCCGCCGGCTCACTAGTCGCAGAGATTGACGAAATCGACCGAAGGATGAGGATACACCGCCACCAACAATGGCGCTCTTAGAGGAACCGCTCGTTCCGACCAGTTCGGAACGTCTGAACGCCTCTGCAAGCCCAGTCGATCTGACCAGCAGAAGCGGCAATGGAAGCACAATGCTGCAGTCAGAGAGTCCATGTACTCTTGATATTGTCACGGGCGACCAGTATTCGCCAACGGCTCCTACGTATTCCAGAGGACAAGCGACATCTGGTAAGGGTATCGATGAAGTTATCACCAATCATAGGCCAAGTGGGCATGGTGAAACTGAGCATACGATCAGCAGTCCACCGAATCAGACTGAGTCCACCACAAAGCCCACCAGAGGCAATAATTTTCGATCGCTCCCCGTCATGGAGACTCCTTGCAAAAGCACTGGAACTCTCTCCCTTAGCTACGACAGGAGTTCCTCGGAAGATCACTGTTGGCACCACGAAGTTAACACAATCAGATATACCAATCCGGATGCATGCACGATCCTCCATGGGTTAACTCGCCACCACTTGCTGGTGGAGATGGCACGGGTGCTCAAGCACCAACTGCCGGACGAGTTGATGGACGTGCATCAGTTAATTCACCTGTTCCTACCCTATCGCGAGTAAGGAATCAGGTAGGGCCAACCGAAAGGTCGAGAGAAAACTCGACTCATCAAACACCCACTGCAAGTGGAAATCTTCCACGACCTTCGGTAACGATACAAAACCAGCAACGAGTTCGGGATATTTTAAATAATCCAGACCCTACTTTAGCAGGAACTTTAGATTATGTTCAGCTTGCAGGTCAGGTGTCGGAGATCCTCTAACAAACCATGCAGCGTACAGAAATGTACCGGGAGCAGAGGAATTCACAAAGTCACACGATTGCCTCGTTCCAGTGTTCCTCTCTCATCTGGGGACAACATGGTCGAATAGAGGATCGATCAGCACCAAGACCCCCTCGTAGGTTCTGACCAGAGAATCAAGAGGGAAGGCGGCTCTTCACAGCAGCCACTGCTCCTCCTCATCAAGAGGAACGATCAATTGATTTAGGCGATCTCAGGCATCATCTGAACCAAGTAGGTGGTCAAAGACGTTATCATAACGTCCACGACCGAGTTGAAACACCGAATCCTAGATATACAAATATGAGGAACTGATCCCCGACTGACTATAATCTGGCTCCTTTCGAGAGAAGACGTCATAACTCCATTACAGGCTAACAAGCATTTTCGGCAAGTCTCCAAGCTGTTCGTTGGCCGGACAGGTTCTGACCAGCCAACATAGAGAAGTTCAATGGAACTCAGAACCCATTAGAATTTCTTCAAATTTATTCTACCGTCATCAAGACCGCTGGTGGTAACGATAACGTGATGGCAAATTATTTGCCCACGGTCCTTGAAGGGTCTGCCCGGTCGTGGTTGTCTAACCTACTGGTCGGATCTATCTATACTTGGGAGTAGCTCTGCGATACTATGATCGCCAACTTTCAAGGGACGTACGACCGCCCCGGAAAGGTGGATGATCTTCATCGGATGAAGCAGAAGACCAATGAAACTCTTCAACAGAATATCAAAAGATTCAGTCAGGTTCGAAATTCCATCCCACATATCACATAATCTTCTGTCATCCAGGCTTTTAAAGCGGGACTAAGAAATAACCGGTTTACGGAGGATATTGCAATAAATCCTCCACGAACAACCGTCAAACTTTTCGACATGGCAGACAAGTACGTGGCCGCTAGTGAAGCGGTCGAATGGTGTAAAGCTATTGATCAGAAAGATAAAGATCTCCAGTCAGTTCTGGAGAAGCAAGAGATGAAAAGCAAGAAGTCTCTTAAGAACAAAAAGAATCGCAAGCCCGACAACAAGGAAGTCCTCGCAATTCCAAAAAAGTTTACCAAGAGCAAGAAATATTTCATTGGTCGAAACAAAGCTAAGTCTTCGACCAGTGACTTCAAGAAAACTAAGAAGTGGTGTCCACTTCACAATGCAGCAGTGCATGATCTGCACACCTGCCGGGCCTGGCAACATAAATTGGAGGATTACTACTCAGGTAAAGGACCCTTCCCCCACATAACAGAACTCGGAGAACCAAGCTCCAAGAAAGACAAAGATGACAACGAAGAGATTGACTACCAGGAGCCGCAACATACGGTGGATATGGTCTTTGGAGGATCCTCCTAGTATGATTCGAGATGTCATCTGAAGGCCGTGGAGCGGAAAGTCAACCTTGTCGAGTCTCCGATCACCGTCAAGCCATCCAGGTGGTCGAAAACTATAATCTCCTTCAGCATAGAAGACTGCCCCATCCCATCGACTCGACCAGGTAGGTTTCTTATCGTAGTTGAACATACTATTAACAATTGTAAAGTTAATCGGGTCTTAATAGACAGAGGTAGTTCTTTAAATATTTTATTTGTGGGGGCATTGGAAGAGATGCAGATCCCCAGGTTCGACGTAAAACCTGTGAAATATGCCTTTCACGGTATAGTTCCTGGTTCTATCGCTAAACCGATAGGACAGTTGTCCCTACCGGTTATGTTTGGAAGACCCGATAGCTTCTGAACAGAGAAAATTCCATTTGATGTGGTAGATTTCGAAACCGCATACAATGGAATCCTCGGTCGTTCGGCTCTAGCGAAATTCCTGATAGCCACGCACTACAGTTATCATAGTCTAAAGATGCCAGGACCGAAAGGTGTCATCACAGTTCGAGGAGACCGAAAAATGGCTTATGCATGCCATCGAAAATCGTTAGAACTGGTCGATGAGCTTCCTACCAGGGAAACTAATCCGCGTACCATGCAAGTCAACCACTTGAGGCAAAAGATGGCGCCAAAGCCTTCCGACCAGACCAAGGAGGTACCATTCGGCAAAGGCATTCCTTTGGAAAAGCGACAGCACTCCGTCTGGGTTAAGAAACACTAATGCGTCTGCCCAAAAGGTACTGGTCGAGGCAGGACTCGACCTCAAATAGGAAGAGTCACCCGTTTCCTTCCTCCGAGCAAATCAGGACGTATTCTCCTGACAGACGTCCGACATGCCCAGAGTCCCCAAGGAGGTGATCGAGCACAGGCTAGCTCTCCAGCTTGACAAAAAACCGCTCAAGCAGAAGCTAAGACATTTAGCACCTGATCGGAAGGAAACAATCCAGTTGGAGATCAACAAGCTCCTCAAGCCTGGGTTTATTCATGAAGTCGACCACCCAGAGTGGCTCACCAACCCTGTAATGGTTAGAAAAAGCAATGAGAAATGGTGAATGTGTATTGACTTCGCAAATCTTAATAATGCTTATCCGAAGGATGACTTTCCCCTTCCACGCATTGATCAACTTGTAGACTCTACATCCGGGTGTGAGTTGTTAAGTTTTTTAGATGCATACTCAGGCAAGGATACTACTGGACAACTACCCTTCATGATGCAAAAGAGCTCGTGATGAAGTGCGTACAATGTCAATTTTATAGTCAATAAGTACATTAGCCGGCACAAGTTTTGTAAACCATACCTCTTTCTTGGCCTTTTTCAACCTGGGGACTAGACATTCTAGGACCTTTTCCAAGAGCACCCGGGGGCTTCGAATTCCTTTTCGTCATGATCGACACGTTTACAAAATGGATAGAAACTGAACTAGTTGTTAAAACAGCGACTGAAGCCGCTAAGTGGTTCCTCACAAAAAACGTGATCACACAATTTGGCATACCCAGTCGTATAATCACAGACAACGGTACCCAATTCTCTAGTGGAAATTTTTAGGAATTCTACGAGGATCTAGGTATCAAGATACATTTCGCTTATGTCGCTCATCCGCAGAGCAATGGAGTAGTTGAGCGGGCCAATGGTATCCTAATGCAAGGAGTGAAACACCGAGTGTTCGACCAGTTAATCAAACGGTTAGGAGCTTGGGTTCAAGAACTTCCTTCTGTGTTATGCGACATTCGAACCACGACCAGTCGTACGACCGGTGAAACGCCATATTTTCTGGTTTACAGTGCTGAAGCCATGCTTTCTCCAGAACTGAAGATAGGCTCTACTCGCACTGATTGTTTCAATGAGAACGATCAGATACAACGAAGACTCGATGGCGTCAATTTCCTTGAAGAACAAACCAAGGCCTCATTCGATCGATGGTTTAGCAACAAGCCATGCGAAGTTACCACAGTCGTAAGGTGCAACCTCACATCTTAATTGTAGGTGATCTGGTTCTACGACGAATTTAGAACCAGGCTAATCACAATAAACTTTCTTCCAAATGGGAAGGTCCATACACTGTGGTCGAAGTCACTAAACCTGGCTCGGTACGACTAGCTATGTCAGACGGGCGTGTTTTATCAAATTCTTGGAATATTAATTGACCAATTGCGTAAGTTCTTTGTATAATTGTATTTTCCATTATTTCAATTTTCTCATTAAGATGCATTTCCTTTACTTTGCGACGAACGATATTGTTTATATGTTTGTCTCATCATCTGGTTTGCATACTATTGTTGTCTAATTAGTCGAACAAGACCGGATTCTCTCCGATATCCTTTTTTAAGGATATCTATTTCTCTATGGCTACAACATACGAGTGAAACGCCATAAGGATCCTAGTCATGACCACTCAGACAATGCTTCTCACACGCGACCAACACTCTTTTCTTAAAGAAATATACGAGTAACATGAGCATCACACAAACAACTACATATAGTATTTTCCATGCTTAAGATTTCGGGGACTACATTTCTTACCTTCAACATTCTGTTCTAATCTTGTTTTGGCTACTGGTCGGGACACAGAAACCCTCTTAGTTGAAGTCTATCCTTCTCCGCATGTGGTCCTGCCCACTAGAAGGAGGTTCTTAGTGACAGTCCATTTCTTACGATCCTCGCTGCCAGTCGGAACTTGAACACGAACACATTTTGAGAAGTGTTTCTCTTAGTCTCTGATTCTTAGCAACCCTTATGACCATTTTTGGATAAGATATATAAATAAGTTCACTTATCGTTTTTGCATGATTCCTTATCATCAATACAAGTCTTGTACATCTTCCAACCACACAAGGTACTACACAGTATTTCAATTTTGGAAAAGATCTAAAACTATTTGAAGTCATACGCTGGTTCCGACCAGATTAATTTCCTAGTGATACTTAGATCATTTTTTATTACATAATTAGCATATACTTTGTACCGTGGTCGTAGCCATTGTACATTTTCTTGGTCTACTGCTTCTTTAGTAAAGCTCTTCTACTAATACAAGCAGTCAGGGGCTAGAAAATATATGAGTGCTCAGCGAATTTAGGAAGACAAAAGACATATTTTATTGATGATAAAAGGTAAGTTTTACTTACAACAATTTAAATATTACAATCATTTACTCCTCGGAGCCACCAGATTGCTCGTTGCGTGTTGCAAACTCGACCTCCATTTCCTTTGCAACCTTGTGTCTGAGAGGTGTCATTTCCTCGAAAACTTTGGTTGCTTCCTCTTCTGAGCAGTTGAAATCTTCCTCAACAGCTTGGAGATTTATGGTGGGGTTGGAGACTTTCAGTTTTGCTGAAGCAAAACTGACTCCATTCTTAATAGCTTCAAACAATGTCTGTGCATGGTTCTCTCGAGTTGTCTTGAGGACACTCTTGAGGTCTTCGAGTTGGTGGCCAAGGTAGTTGATCTTCTCCGTGGGATCTCCTAAATTGGGCAATTGCGTTTCCGATCCCATATCGAAGAGCATCTTGTTGAAAGTTTTGACCTTCTCTTCAAGATTTTGCCTAAAGGCTGCTTCCTTGCCGCGCTCAAACTCAAGAGCTTTTTCTGTTCTCTTCAATGCTTGAGTTTGCTCTGCACGAGTAAACCAAAGGATGAGAACATACGACTAGAAAAAGGAAGCACACTGGTTGAGTTTACGACTGGTTACCTTGGCTCTTCTTTTCAATAGTATCAAAGACTTCCTTGTGACTGGTCGATAGGTATTCAATCGACCGGTCCTTGTTTTCGCATTCTTCTTTAAGCTTGGTAATTATGGTTCTTTAGCCATAACTTTTTCTTTAAGTTTCTCCGAATCTATCAAACATGATAAAAGAAGAAATTAGTTAACAGAAAACAGCCAAATGGTAAAGAAGGAGAGAAGAAGACACTAAAAAGGTGTTTACTTTATAATTAAGAGTTCTTTTTCTCCAAGAGCTTTATTCACTGGGTCAGTCCTCCACCACAACGAAATTCTCCACCATATGCTTCAAAAATAGCTAACTCCTTTAAGTATTTTTAAGGAAAAGGCTATTAAAAGTGGTCGTGGAAGATTACCTGGATTGCCATTTTGTTATATTCGGCAAAAATTGAGTCGGGACTCATCTTTACTTGACGATCCAAAATTACTCCCCAAGCATCATTAAGATCTTCATCTTCGAATATTCGAAAGCGGTGAGGAAAGGTGACTCGGAGAGGAGAATTCCCAGCAAGGGTCGGAACCTGCTGAGATTCCTCAGGAACCACCATGTCTGAAGGTGGCATTGGAACCACCACCTCTGCAAGTGGGGTTGGAGCCACCAGGTTTCGGCGAGCCTGCTTGCCACTGCTTTCGAGTGGCTCGACCTCTTTCTTCTCAGGAGCTTTCTCCTGAGGGGTGCTCTGGTCGTCATCAACCGGCATACCAAAGGATCTACAATGACAAGAAGAAAAGAAGCTTAAGGCTCTAAAAACACTAGAGGTAAGTACTTACATAAGTCCTTCTTTCATGTATACGTGCCCAATCGTTTTCTTGGTCTTTAATTTGAAGCGCGCTGAAGCAAAATTAGTCGCGCTCGCTTTTCTTTTCTTCTGTTCGACCAACTTCACTGGTCCTAAACCGGTAGGGCTGGTCAGACCCCACACGTCCTCCAACTGGAAGTCAAAATAAATGTTCTCGACCAGTTGATCGAGAATAAGATCCCTGACCATCTGGTCGAAAGGTGTGGATTCATCGACCTCCAAAATAGTTACTTCAGTAGTAACTGACAGGTCCTGAACGATCACATTGGGGTCCACGACAACCGCCTAAATTAACAATCAAAGTTAGTTAGGTGATGAAAATACTTCATCTAGAAAATACATTTCTATTCGGTTACCTAACTTTATAAGACCACCATCCCGTGTGGTGGTAGGAGTGGTCAGAGCGTCAATCAGCTCACAACTTTTAATGGCCTCATCGATCCTCAATTCAACCGATTGCGCGTCAAAGTGGATTTACGGTAAAACCGATCGGAAAACATACAAAAGATGAAAAGTAGTTGATATTTTTACCTTAACTCTCTCATCCCTCTCTTCTATGGAAACAACTGCTAAGATCTAGGGGAAATTAGCCTTGTCGCCACACTCTCCGACGCAGATCATTTTGATCCAGCTTCTGATCTCATCAGGAGAAAGAGCTGTAAGGATAAAAAAGAAACTTTAAGATCACAAAAGTAATCAACCAAAATAAGGAAACTGATCAGAATCTTTTAGGACTTACCCTGCTTAGAGTCTTTGGTTGCATCGTCACGACCAATGTACTAGAGCATCGAATGTGCTCGGGCCTTCACGGGGCTAATCCGGTGCATGGAGAAATACATTACCACGTGCCAGGAGGTTAAGCCCCTGATGTTAAGGAGTTGGATGGATTTAACCCATCTTCTCACTTTTCCCTCCTTCTCCATGAAGGAGTGTCATTCTGGATTCTCGACCGCCTTCTTACCAGTATAGTAAAGACTGTCTTTTTGAAGGAAGAAAGGAGGACGTAGAAGGTTGTAGACAAAAGGAGATCGGAGACAGTTGTTTCTCTCAAGAGATGAAAAGGGAAAGCAAGAGGCGTAAAATCTTAAAGCCATGCGCTAAAGGGGTTTTATAGCCGCAATTCTTTAACTGCATCAGGAGAGTTACCTAAAGTCTAATGGACACAAACCAAAGTCCAATGAACAGAAAAACTCTTCGAGTCCCAAGGCAGTTTCTCAACTTTAAAGTGAATATAGACCATCTCGTATATCATGGGATTAAGAAATGGTCTACCTAAGACGACTTCATCGGAAGAAAGTGTTCACACGGATAATTCAATTAAATTTCGGGGGCTAGCTGACGAGGATTAAAATCTCTATGTATTACTTTAATACATAATAAAAGGCCACATGCCTTCGTGGTCGTAACCCCTAAGGCTAACAACCCCTGTGGTCGTAAGGATTCCAGAGGTTACATAATAAGTATCATGGTCAGATAGGGTCATGTACCCAGTCCCCCACCAGATAACTGCTTATAGAAGCTATGAATTGGCATTCGGATCTAACTCCGAGTATATTCCTTACTGTGTGATGAATAGAACACATGTCATATTTGCTCCATACCACGTGATGTTTCATGATCCTAAGACACTGACAACAACCACCATACGATTGATGGTCTCACAGACACACAACCGCCGAACGGTTGGTACTTCATCAACTGCTGCCTCGCTCCGACCAGTCGCGACATTTCGAACAGACGTCTCTTCAAGGAGCAACTGTCACCTCTTCGACAGTTAGTTAAAGATGGAGTGCGGATAGGAACATGATCAGATTGAAGCACAACAATCGACATTAGATTCATCTTTCAAGTCTGATTCTGCAATACAGCAAGCATTACGCTCAGTGTAATTAGGATTAGTCTACTGCCTTATCGAGGGCATCCCCTATAATAGCCAGTTCATAGCAATAAAAGAGCAGTTCCATTCTCCCAAGAACTCTTTGCCATTTTTTCTATTTTTATTTCGTGAGATCAGCGACTCGATCGTCGACAATTGGTTGTGAAGACGGGAGGATGAAGATACGGCTCAAGGCGCTAAGGTCTGACCGAGCATGCATTATGTAGCTAGCTGAAAATCCCAGAGTACAAGGCTAGCCAGGAACACCACCCGATTACAATACAACCGGTGTACACAATATATGCATAAGCCCATATAGAAGCCCAATACGCTAACATCCCCTACTGATCTTAAGCGTCCTGAGCATAAAGCTCGGACCGAAAATCAAAACGGTGTGTCGGAAGGCCCTTCATCATGACATCGGCGAACTGAAGACTGGAGGGGACGTGAAGTACACGAACTTGACCGAGAGACTGGAGTGGCGCTGTTGAACTGGATTGGATGATATGAAAAATCGCACTTACATTGTCATTGTATTTGATGGTGGCCGAGTAAAGCGGTTGATGTAGCTCCAAAAGAAGTTGCCGGAGCCAACAACATTCGACGACTACATGGGCAATGATACGATACTCAGCCATGAAACTCGATTGAGATATTGTAGTCTATTGCTTGAAAGACCAAGAAACCAGATTATCACCAAGGTATACACAGTAACTGAAAGTGGAGTGGCGAGAGTCGAAACACCCGGCCCAGTCTGCGTCGGAGTATGTTATAAGAGTAGTAGTTGACGATGAGTGCAGTTGAAGACCGAAATCCAGCGTAGCCTTCACATAGCGGAGAATATGCTTCACAAGAGTGAGTTGGGGCTCTTTAGGGGCATGCATGTGAAGAGAAACCTGCGGAATTGCATAAGCTATATCAGGACGTGTCAGAATAAGATACTGAAGAGCCCTTGCCAAGCTGCGATAGTGTATCAGGTCAGAGACTGGGGAGCCTTTAGTGGCGGATATCTTACACGAGTGTCGATCGGTGCGGTTGTTGGGTGACAATCCGCCATACTGGCACGTTGTAAGAGATCCTGAGCGTACTGATGTTGTGAGAGGAACAATCCATTAGGTCATCAGGAGATGGAGATGCCCAAAAAGAAGTGCAAGTCACCATGGTTAGTCATGCAAAACTCACTACGAAGACAATGTGTGAGACGTTGCAGGAGAGTGGAGGAGGACGCTGTAAGAATGATGTCGTCAACATAAAGGAGGAGATATGCAAGATCATCACCTGTACGGAAGGACAAACAAGGAGGTGTTCAAAATGGAGGCCACTAAATCGAGTGTACGAAATGTGAGTAGCAAAACATTGGTACCAAGCATGAGGTGCCTATTTAAGACCATAGAGGGATTTGTGGAGGTGACAAACATGGTTGGGACGAGATGGATCAACAAAGCTAGAGGGTTGTTGACAAAAAAATATTTCTTCAAGATTGCCATGGAGAAAGGCATTCTTGACGTCCAGTTGGTGAATATCCAAGAGTTAGATACGTCCATGCTGAGAAGAACCCTATCATAGATGGTTTCACAACTTGGCTAAAAGTCTCATCATAGTCGATGCCTGGTTGTTGAGAAAATTTGCGAACAACCCAGCGAGCTTTGTAGCGAGCCAAGGAGCCATCGGAATGGAATTTATGCTGAAAAATCCATTTGCCTGAGACGATGTTAGCACTTGGAGGACAGGGAACAAGAGACCAAGTTTGGTTGTCAAGAAGGGCTTCATGCTCATCCGTCATGGCATGTCGTCAGTTGGGTCGGCAGTAGCAAGGCGATATGTGGAGAGAATTGGGGAAATACTAGAATAAACCGCGGAGAGCTTGAGGTGGTCCATCGGAACCACGATCCCAGACTTATCCCATGTTTGCATGGCGCGCGGTCCTGGTGCTGGACGAGGAACAGGAGCACGAGTCCAAAAAAGAGCAACAGAGGGCGCGGTTGGAGCCGATGCTCCAGAAATCAATGAGCCGGGCATCGATCCGCATGGGCTCGTTGTGCCAGAAACTGATAATGTTTTGGAGGCCGAGGAAGTGAGAGCCGGGAAGGAGGATCCAGGAGGCGAACCATGGGGTGGTGGATCCGCACGTGGTGGTAAGGCAGAAAGAGAAGGAGTTGTGTGGGTGGAGACAATTTCAAGGAGGAAATCCAAAGATGGAGGTGTTGGACTAGAATCACGAGCGGAGAAAGGAAATGTGGATTCATCGAACGTGACATGTCGAGAGGTAATAACTCGACGAGAGGTGGGATCGTAGTAGCGATACCCCTTGTGAGAAGAGGGGTGCCCGAGGAAAACACAGGCGACAAAACGAGGACTCAACTTGTTACGTGAGGTGGCTGCTTGATTAGGGTAACACAAATAGCCAAACATGCGTAAGTTATGAAGGGATGGTGGATGACAAAAGAGTCGCTTGTAGGGGGTGGAGGAGGCGATGGCCTTAAAGGGGCGGCGATTGAGGAGATAGGTTGTCATGGCTAAGGCCTCGGCCCAAAAGGGAGCCTGCCTAGAAGAGAAGGGAGCGGATGCTGTCATTGAGGGTATGGATGACGCGCTCTGTCTTGCTGTTTTGTTGAGACGTGTATGGGCAAGAGAGGTTGAGATGGATTCCATGATGGTGAAAGAATGCAATGGAAATGGAATTGACGAACTCGGTGCCATTGTCTGCTTGAACGAAAACAAGAGGGGGCTGAAATTGAGTGCGAATGTATGCGAAGAAAATTTTGAGGGTGGCATGCACTTCGGATTTCTTGTGAATGGGAAAGGGCCAATAAAAATGAGAGTAATCGTCAATAATAACTAGGTAGTATTGAAACTCGGAATTGCTAGGTACAAGAGAGGTCCAAAGATCACAATGGACAAGTTGAAAAAGTATGGTGGTAAAAGACATGGAACTAGCAAAAGGGAGCCGAACATGTTTGCTCAGTTGATAAGCATGACAAAAATCATGATCAACCTTATTACAAGAAATTAAAGATGACTATTGATGGGAAGCCATGGCGTCGCGGCCAGGGTGACCCAAACGTTGATGCCAAAGCAAGGAGATAGTATCGACCAGGAGCACTTGAGGAATTGATAACGGTGTGGTGGAAGCGATGGTGTAGAGATCTTCATCGCTATTGCAACGAAAAAATCTCGGTCTTGGTTTGCATGTCCTTGACATAAAAACCAGAAGAGTCAAATTTAGTGGAAACGAAGTTGTCACAGGTGAACTGACGAACGGAAAGGAGATTGCGAACGAGATATGGAATAATAAGAACATTGTTTAGAAGAAAGGGACCACTGGACGGTGTGGGAAGAATCGCGTTGCCGGAACGAGAGATAGGCATGGAGGAGCCGTCTCTGATGGTAACACGATAGGGAGGAGGAAGGGTATGGGAAGTGGATAGGATACCGTCATCGAATGCCATGTGGGAGGTGGCACCAGAGTCCATGATCCAGTCACCTTGCGAGATGCCACTCATGGACATGTTGTTCATGGCGGCAACAAGACCGGATTGATCCCAAGAAGAGGCGTCAATGTGGACGATGGCGACAGATGCATTGGGGCGGCGATGGACTGGTGAGCCTGCATCGGGCTGGACGGCGGACACGGGCCCAGCACGCTATTCAGGGGCGGAACCAGCAGGGATGCTGGTATGCACCCACACCCCCAAAAATTGGAAGAACAAGAGGGGATCAGTTCATCAATCATCAGTTCTTCACTCAGTCACTCTTCAGACTTCAGTGAATCAGTGGGCTATGTTTTTGCCTGAAAGCCCAGCCCAACAAGCCACCACCGAAGGTCCATGACTCGACTCCATTCACTAGCTGGTCCAAGACTCTTGACTCTGGTCCAACCCACAACCAGCTGAAATGCCGAATACACCATTGAGTTACTGACCACTCCAAATCCAATCCTCTCCTGTCTCCTCTCGGCTCAGCTCCCCAACCCTAATCTCTCTCCTCAGTTCTCCCTAGTCCTCAATTCCCCAATGGCCAACGCGAGGACTAGGGAAGTAAGCTGGCACTGGCCCTGAGGAAGCGGCGATCGGCAGCCGACGTGGGAGGGCAGCGATCTGTGATCTTGCGCCAGGTGACCAGCGCGAGGAGGATGAGGAGAGCGCAACAGCTGGTGCCGTGGCACAGCCTTGAGACTTCAGGAGCGGGACACGGGGCGGGGCAGTGCAGTCTTTGGTGGCACAGTGCTGGTGATTTGGTGAAGCAGGTGAGTTGCTTAATGCTTTGAGCTACGAGTTGCTTTCTGTTACTTCTGTATGTTGGTTGGACTTTGGAGACTTGGAGAGATAAACAGTTGGAGTCCAGGAGTAGTGGAGTATGGAGTACTAAGTAGTGGACTAGTGGTTGCTTTCTGTTACTTCTTTTTGTATGTTAATTGTGAATGAAAATTTGAAAGTTTTGTTACGATATGTCAATGTAAATTGTAGAGATATGAAGAGGAAAGGAGACATCCTTTCTTTTTTTGGGGATCGAGAAGTGAAGGCAAAGAATATATTCCATCTTCTTCATCACCGGCGGAAGGGGTCCGGGGGGTGGAGGAGACACAAGAAGGTAGAGGATGAACTCAAGCAAGTGGGAATCAATCACCTTCTTCTGAGACGAAGAATATTGATGCTGTGATTGATGTTGTATGAAAGGGCCTTGCCAACCTTACACACATTATTTTCCTATCCGGAAAATATCAGGTAAAAGATGTCACTTCGGTCTTAGTTAGTTTGATAAGTACCATTGGATCGAATATAGTGTCAAAAAGGATGCTACATTTTGCTTTGTCTGTTATCTGTTCAAGGAGAAAATTGTGGGGGTGATAGCTTTGTTAAAGGTGGTTGGAGATATTGGAATAAATATGATGCACTTGATAAACATGTGGATGGTATAAGAAGTGTCCATAATCAAGCTCAAGAGAAATTTGACTTCTTTATGAAACCAAAAACTTCAGTTGCTCATGTTATTGTGAAGCGAGCTAAAGAAGACAAGCGTCTCTACAAGGCAAGGTTCACTTATTCACTTAGATGCTTGAGGTTCATTTTGCGTCAAGGATTGGCATTCCGTGAACATGATGAAAGTGAACAGTCTAGTAACAAGTGTAGGATCAAGGATCACCGACTAGAGGGGGGGTGAATAGGAGGTTTTTAAATTTTTTAACAATTTATCAATTTAAGCCAATTAATAACTTAGTCTAAACAAGTTACACTTCTAGCTAAGCAATTCAATACAACAAATAAGCTAGAATTGTAAATACAGAACGTGTAAAGACTAGAAATAACCACAATGAGACAATGATGTTTTTCCCGTGGTATCGAAGACTTGCCGGTCTTCACTAGTCCACATTGAGGAAGCCTGACAACTCAAGCCGGCTCCACGAATTAAGCCTTCCCTCGATCACTATGGTTGTTCTTCCTCCTCTCCGGAGATGGTGAACACCAAACCACTCACAAGCTTGCACCGGGCCTCTTCACAATCTTCTTGAAGAGATCATCATGCTCCACCACCAAGGTCGTCTAGGAGTTTGGCAAAACTCTAAGAGTAACAAACCAATGACCTTCGCTTGACGGTGCTCAAGTGCAATAGGATCAACTAGGAGAATGAATGCACTTAAATGAAACTCAACAACCTCACAATGAATGCACAAGAGAATTTTGGTGTTGAGTGAATGCTCAAGACTCTCAAGGATGTTAAATGAACTCTCTTTTTAAGTCCTTGATCTGGTGAGGAGGTATTTATACCCCCACCAACAAATACTAGCCGTTGGGACAGAAAACCACAAAAATCAGCGAATTGCGGTATTACCGCTGGCTAAGGGCCGGTACTACCGCACCCTTGTCAGAGTTCTATAACGGTTATAACAGAGGCATTAAAACGTTCTGACATAGCCATTGAAATCGCGGTGCGGTACTACTGCCAACTATTATGCAATATTACTGCTCATGCCAGTCGTACCGCTCCTAAGTGCGGTACTACCGTTCCAAGCAAATTCAAACTCAGCTAAAAAACACACTTCTCTGGAAAACATATACCGCTCCACTAAAAATGGAATAACCGTAGAGCGGTAGTACCATTCAGACAACGCTAGTACTACCGTTCGTAGGGTTTTGCAAATCTAGCCAAAATGGAGCTTCTCTGTAATTTTTATACCGACTCAAAATAATCGGAACAACCGAGAAATGGTAGTTCCGCTCGATATATCTTGATATTACCGCTACGATGGCGACGAAGAACTTAGCAAATATTAAACTGGACACGTGGACGGCTCAGATCAATTGGGTCGTTTGGACCACCTTTTTAACCACACGATTAAGGACGGTCCGAACAGCCCACGGTATTACCGTAAAGTAAAATAAGGTACTACCGCTCTCCGGTAGTTCCGCTGAAATCTCCGGTATTACCGTGCTACGGGAGAGTAACCAAGTCCAAAAACGAGTCTCACTGGATTTTACGTACCGCCAACAAACAAACGGAAATACCGTCGCACGGTACTACCGCTTGAAACTGCGGTACTACTGCAACACAAAAACTTAGACAACGCACTGGATTGAACTAGCCACGTGGACGGCTCAGATCAATTGGGCTGTTCGGACCATCTTTTTAACCACACGATCAAGGACGGTCCGAACAGCCCACGGTAGTACCGCCAACTAATATGCGGTCATACCGCTCAGCGATAGTTCTGCCAATAAACTTCCGGTACTACCGCTGTGCTGTCAATTTTCAGAAAACTCTCCAATTATCCAACAACAAATTCAAATGTATGCATGATCCTAAATTGATCCAAAAGGCACAAGAATATGCTGTCAAGCTACTAGTCATGATCCCTCTTAGTAGTACGGCATTTAACCTATAATCCGGTCTTCCAACCAAATCTCCTAAGACTCGTAAAATACAGAAGAGGATCCTAGACTACTTGTACCTTGACCTTGAGTCATCTTGATCTTCATGTAGCCCTTCAGCATGCATCTTTACATCATCAAACTTACCAATGGGACTTAACTTTGTAAAAACTCAACAAACATGTTAATCCCATATTCACATATTATCATTAATTACCAAAACAATTTTTAGGGGCCTAGATGCTTTTAATCCCCCTCTTTTTGGTAATTGATGACAACACAACTAATATGTGAGAAAGATTGTTTTGAATATATCATTTGTTTTCGAAACAAGTGTATATTCTTTTGATGACTTTAACAAAATAATTCTTGCAACGAGCTCAAATGTGTTTGGAGAATTATTTTCTTGTTAGAGCCAAAAAATAAAGAAAACTCCGCCTAAACATGTGCATATAAATGATAGAACATTTTTGCAAACACATGTAGAGATTTTTAAAATTTTAGCGGAGTTTCTTTTGCTTAAAAGAACTTGAGAAATAACATTGCAATGAACAAAATAAGGATTGCATTGCATAATCATATCATAAAACATCAAGTTCAACAAGGTAACAATAAACCATTACAAGCACACTTTCACATCACAAAATACATCACATAAACTATATAATTAGTAGTCTAGCTCCCCCTAAATCTTTCTTCTCTTCTTCTTCTTTAAATCTTTTCTTCTCCTTCTCCCCCTTTGGCATCAAAGTACCAAAAACAAATCAAGTTGCTGGATTCTGAGGGGGAAGAGATGCATCTTGAGGAGCAGAAACTAGAGCTGGAGCTAAAGAGATTATAGTAGGAGTAGGGAGAACTGGAGCAGGTGCTGATGAGGTAGATGCCGGCCTAAACATAGGAGGACGATGAGTGTAGCGCTGAGGAGTAGTCATCAACTTCTCCATAGAGTCAATGGTCTCAGCCATGGCAGCCATCCTATTAAGGGTCTCATCCTGGAAATCATGTTGAACTAATTCCATGGCAGCAAGCTTGTTGTGAGTCTCTCTTTGGGCTGTCTTCATTTATTTCAAAGTGTTGAGAATCAATTGTTCATTTTGAAGAATCTGTGCAAGAGTTACTTGATCTTGAGCACCAACTTCAGCTGCCTCCTCTGGAGCATTTTCTTCTTGCTATTCTCTGTGAATGGGAGGACCTTCCCTAGGCTTATATGGCTTGTGAGGAGAACCCAAACCTTCATGATACTCAAACTTGCTAAGTATCAAAGCCATAATGTAGGGATCATAGTAAATCCTCTTGACTCTATCATTCTTTGAGTTAGCTATGCCTTGAATGATGACATCTATCACATCAAATTTTGTTCCATTCATAATATTGTCAATAATATTCCAAGCATGCCCTCTTACTGCATCAAAGTTCCCACTCTTGGGATAGAATGTGTGATTAATAATCCTATTAATCAAACTTGGCATGGGCTTGAGACCATGAATTCTTCGTGGAGTATATCTAACATTTGGATCATAAAACTCTGTCCATGCTGGAGCTAGCAATGCAGGCCTATCAAAAACTTTCTCCCATTGGCTGGACTGTTGTGTTCTCAAGACCCCCTCAAAATCTACTTTGGTGCACTCCAAGATGGTTGTGACTGTCATCCACTTCATTTTTGTAAAACCCGGATCGACATGAACTGTAGCATAGAACTGTCTTATAATATCCTCATCATAATTATTTCGTAGTTCTACAAGATCATGAAGACCCACCCTTTGAAACAGCCTGTACACACTATTATATTTTTTCAAAGAATTGATGTGCTCCCAATTGATCCATTTGTGGTCTACAAATTTTCTATGATGACTGTACAACTGATTATACACTTGTTCTTGAAACTTTGTATGAAATCTTGAATTGACAGAGTTGGAAGTGAAGTGGTACTGATTTAAGTGACGCCTAATTGCAAATTCATCCACTGAAATCAGCCTTAAATCAGTTTGATCTTCTTCAGGATCTTCCATTTCTTCATATGAGGTAATAGGGACATCTGATTCTGTCTCATGCTCAGATTCATCTTGAGAAATGTCCTCAATTTCTAGATCATCGGCTGCTGGACCCTTCCCTTTATCTTGGATGGCCTTTCGACGAACTTCTGGAACTTGGGATGAAGAGGATTGACCTCTACCAACGCTGATGGTCTTGCGAGAGGTGCCTCTGGTCCTAGGCATCTTTTCAAGGAGAGGATAAGTTACACAAGGTTCAAAAGATCAAGCAAATATAATCAATTTTGAAAGGAATGCTTTTTCTGTTTCTGTTCAAAAATCGGTACTACCGCCGTTATCTTGCCGGAACGACCGCATCACGGTGGTACCGCGTTCAAGGAGCGGTAGTTCCGGTTTTTGGACTGAATCTTAGGGCATGAAGATTTGTGAGATTTTTTATGTTTCTTTTGGATTGAATCCATGGGATGGATGTATAAACATCACAGAACATCAATTCAACAACATTTGGCCAAAGGAAACGTACAGAATCATTCACATTCCAAATTAACCCTAAAAGTGACCTACGGTTTTAAATCCGGGTAAAACAAGGGTAGAAAAAGATTTTACCTTGAGGATTAAGGGATTGAAACCCAAAGATGCAAGGAAATCAACAGGAATGAGACAAAATCCGAAGAGCTATGCAGATTTTTTAGAGGATTTTGGGGTTCTTCGGTGAGAAGAGAGAGAGACAAAAAGAAATAGAGCAGTGGAGTCTGCGGTAGAACTGTCGGGCGCACGAGTTGAAGTAGTAACCGCAAGGAGTTACTGTCCATTTCTAAACCGACGCGGTATTACCGCTCTTTTACCGTCGGTAGTATCGCATTCGGTCATCATGATGGTTACAACACGGTTATACCGCTCTGCAGTCAAAAACCGCTTAACCCGATGTAGTTCCGATTTTCCTAGAACTTCAGGATTTTTCTTTGGATTCTTTGAGAATTATGCAAATGATCCTCAGTTTTGCACAAAAATAAATATCATTGAGGATCACTATGCATTGAATAGACTATTGTCTATCTAAGAACATAATTTTTATGGACATAATAATCTTTAACAAATGTTTTGAGAGTGTTTTCATAAAAAGCTTCAAATAACACCAAAAAGACAATATGCATGAAGCAAGAGTTCACCAACATTAGAATAGTCTATGACATTTAATTCATTCCTCAATTTGCAAAAGCGACCTTCATCTAATAGCTTAGTGAAAATATCCGCTAATTGGTCTTCGGTTCGTATGCGGCTAATCTCAATATCTCCCTTGCTCACATTATCTCTCAAGAAATGGTGGCAGATATCTATATACTTGGTACTTGAGTGTTGGATGGGATTATTGGCTATTTTCACTGCACTATCATTATCACACAAAAGAGACATTTTATCAAATTTAATTCCATAATCCATCAATGTTTGCCTCATCCATAGCAATTGAGCACAACAACTTCCTACGGAAACATATTCGACTTCGGCGGTGGATGAAGCTACAGAGTTTTCTTTCTTGGATGACCATGATACTAAGGATCTTCTTAAGAATTGACAACTACCCGATGTGTTTTTTCTATCCACTTTGCAACCCGTATAATCGGAATCCGAATATCCAATTAAATCAAATTTAGCACCCTTGGGATACCAAAGGCCAATGCTAGAGGAATGCTTTAAATATCTTAGTATTCTTTTAACGGTCATTAAATGACACTCTTTTGGTGTTGCTTGAAAACATGCACACATGCAAACACTAAACATGATATCGGGCCTAAATGCGGTAAGATAAAGTAAGCTACCAATCATAGATCTAAAAAATATAAATCTACCGGTTTACCTCCCTCATTTAGGTCGAGATGACAGTTGGTTGCCATGGGAGTCTTGATGGGTTTTGCATCCTCCATGCCAAATTTCTTGAACAAATCTTTTGCATACTTGGTTTGGCTTACGAAGGTTCCATCTTTGAGTTGCTTGATTTGAAGTCCAAGAAAATAGCTCAATTCCCCAATCATGGACATTTCAAATTCCTTAGACATCATATCACCAAATTCTTCACAGAAATCTTGGTTAGTAGACCCGAATATGATACAATCAACATAAATTTGACAAACAAAGAAATCATCATCTATAGCTTTAGTAAATAAAGTTGAATCAATTTTTTCGATTTTGAATCCTTTTGAGACTAGAAAATCTCTAAGGCGTTCATACCATGCTCTAGGAGCTTGTTTAAGACCATAGAGCGCCTTGGAGAGTTTATAGACATGATTTGGATTCTTTGAATCCTCAAAACCGAGAGGTTGTTCAACAAAGACAAGTTCGGATATTTTTCTATTTAAGAAATCACTTTTGACATCCATTTGAAATAACTTAATATGAAAGCATGATGCAAAAGCAAGCAATATCCGAATTGACTCGAGCCTAGCTACGGGAACAAAGGTTTCACCAAAATCCAAACCTTCGACTTGTGAAAAACGTTAAGTGACCAATCTTGCTTTGTTTCTTACAACCAAACCATTTTCATCTTGCTTATTCCGAAAAACCCATTTAGTACCAATTACATTGTTTTCTTTAGGTCGATCCACCAATGTCCAAACTTCGTGTTGAGTTTTTCATGCATCGCATTCACCCAATCCGGATCATCAAGCGCTTCTTCTATGTGCTTTGGCTCAATGGAGGAGACAAAAGAGTAATGTTCACAAAAAGAAGCGATACGAGAGCGAGTTTGAACACCCTTACTTACGTCACCCAATATTTGATCTATTTGATGATCTTTAGCAATAGCGTTGTGGATTCTTAGTGGTAGATTGGATGGTTGATCATCATCATTGTTCTTTTCTTCATCAATTTGTATTTGATTTGTAGTGGAAGAAAATGGTTCAACTTGAGAAGAGGATGATGGGTTTTCTTCGGGCTTGATGTCGCCTATTTGCATATGCTCCATTGCTTTTCTTAAGGCTTCATTACCTACATCATCCATGTTCTCATGCTCTTTTTTAGAGCCATTAGTCTCATCAAATTGCACATCATGTCTTTCTTCAACTAAACTGGAGTTTTGATTAAAGACACGATATGCTTTGCTATTGGAAGAATAACCAAGCAAGAAACCAACATCGCAACGACTATCAAATTTTGAAAGACGAACACCCTTCTTTAAAATATAACACTTGCAACCAAATACGCGGAAATAAGAGATGTTCGGATTCCTTCCTACAATAAGCTCATAGGGAGTCTTTTTCAAGAGGCGATATAAATAAAGACGATTTATGGCATGACAAGCGGTGTTAATAGCTTCCGCCCAAAAACTATCGGAAGTATTGTATTCATCAAGCATTGTCCTAACCATTTCAATTAATGTACGATTTTCCTTTCTACAATTCCATTTTGTTCCGGAGTGTAAGTTGTGGAAAGTTCGTACTTTATTCCAAGTTCATCACAAAAGTCTTCAACTTTAGTATTCTTGAACTCGGAACCATTATCACTACGAATTTTCTTTATTTTGAAATCAAATTCATTTTGAGCCCTTTTGCAAAACTTTTGAAAATCCCAGAGGTTTCACTTTTATCATCTAGGAAGAATACCCATGTATATCTAGAGTAATCATCCACAATGACGAAAGAATAGCTATTACCTCCGATACTCTTATAGGTTGTTGGCCCAAACAAATCCATATGTAAGAGTTCCAATGGTCTAGAAGTTGACATGATACTCTTAGAAGGATGAGAATTTGCGACTTGTTTACCGGCTTGACAAGCACTACAAAATCTATTTTTCTCAAACTTCACATCTTTCAAGCCAACAACTAAATCATGTTTGAAAAGCTTTTTGAGTTAAATCATTCCAACATGAGCTAGCCTTCTATGCCAAAGCCAACACAATGAGGTTTTTGCCATTAAACAAGTTTTTAAACATGATTCACTTGAACTAAAATCAACCAAGTAAAGATTTCCAAATCTAAAGCCTTTGAAAACTAAAGAGCTATCTTTGGCATTAGAGATTGAAACACCTTCACTAGAGAATGAACAAATTAGTCCAAGATCACATATTTGAGCAACCGATAGCAAATTGAAATTTAAAGATTCTACTAAAGATACATTAGAAATGGAAAGGTCATTTGGGATAGCAATTTCACCCAATCCTAATACCTTTCCTTTGCTATTATCAGCAAAAGTGATATTGTCTACTCCTTTTCCATTCTCGAATGTGGTGAATATCTTTCTATCACCGGTCATGTGTTGAGTGTATCCACTATCAAGCACTCAATGATTTCCACCGGTTTTATAGTTCACCTACAAAACAAGAATCAAGTTCTTTTAGGTACCCAAATTTGTTTGGGTCCTTGGAGGTTAGTAACCAAGAATTTAGGCACCCAAATAGCATTCTTTTTAGCGCCTAAAATTGACGTGCCAATAAAACAAGCAATTACTTTACCATCCTTAATCTTTCTAAGCATATAGCATGAATCATATATACCAAGAGATGGAATTTTACCCTTAAGAAAATTTTGTTGCACATGTCCTATTTCCCGACACTTATGGCAATACTTACCATCTTGCCTCACAAATCTTGTGGGCTTGTTTGCCGGCTTCTTGCCTTTCTTAGGCACATACCCAAGACCTTCCTTATTGAATGAGCACCTTTGCTCACTCAAAAGCTTGTCAAGGGTGGTCTTACCCTTGAAACACATTTCCAAGCTTTTGCTTAGCTTGGTCACTTGTTCCTTTATCTCATTGTTCTCAACAATAAGCTTTGCATCATTATGCTCAACATTATCATGATTAGCATTAATACTAGAGCAACATGGCAAAATAATAGGATCATTACATGAAATAGACACACTAGTTTTAGCAATTTCTATACTAGGCATATCATCAATGATGTCACATGTATTCCCTACACTAGAACAAGACTTGTTTGAATATTCTTGGATAAGCAAGTCATGAGCTTTCTTTAGCCTCTCATAGGAATCTTTTAGAGAAATATGCTCTCTACTTACGACCTTATATTTTGATTTTTCTTTTCCAAGATATTCATTTAAATCATCAAGCATATGCATTAATTCATCATAAGTTGGTTCATTAGTATCAATGGATTTTACCTTATCTTCTTTTGCCATAAGGTAAGTAGGAGTGGTGAATAGTGACAGAGCTTTCTTGATGGCGATGCCAACTAATCCTTTCTTCTTGGGGGACTCATCCTCATCGGAATCAGAGTCACTTGACTCATCATTTGAATCCTACTCTCCAATGTGGGCTTCATGCTTGCCATCTTTATGAAGCTTCTTGAAAAGCTTCTTCTTGCCATTATACTCCTTCTTCTTGTATGGCTTGTCCTTGTCATCCTTCTTTTCGGGGCAACGAGAAGCAATGTGCCCATTCTCTTCACAATTATAGCATCGAATGTTGCTACAACGCTTCTTATCACTTGAGGATTGCCCCTTTTTGTACTTGTCGAAGTTGTAGCACTACAAGAAAAACATACATACAACAACACATAACTCGCAACGGAAATCATATGTGTTGCAGAACAAACTCAGCCCACCACCTCCCATATCCAAATAAAACTGCTTCGCTCCTCACCTCTAAAGTCGGTTAGTCTCTTTCGCTTCATCTTCCTCTCAAATATCCCCTTCCTTCCTTCCTTCCAAAAAAAAATCGCCGCCCCGTCCCTTTCCCCAAATCCTACCGCTCCCCATTCGTTGCCCTTCTTGCCGCCACCTTCACCTAACGCTGTGCGCCACCGCCGACCCGCCTCGTCTCGCTTGCCGACCGCCCGCCGTCCTCGCTCGCCCGAGCCACCCTCGAAACTCCGCCTCGCCCTCGCCCGCATCCACCGCCTCCATCGCCCACTCACCTCCCTCGCGCCCGTCCTCCCTCACACCCATCTGCCTCGACGCGCCGCCGGATCAAGCTCCCTCCCTCGCGCCGTCGGATAGAGCTCCCTCCTCCCTCGCTGCGCCGCAGGATCGAGCGCCCTCCTGCGGTCCTTCCTCGCTGCGCCGCCGGCCCCAGATCCTCCTCCCTTGCGCCGCGGCTCTAGCTCCTTCGCCGGTCCTCCCTCGCTGCGCCGCTGGCCCCAGCTCCTCCTCCCTCGCGCCACGGCTCCAGCTCCTCCTCCCTGGCTCCCTATCGCCGCCGGTTCGCTGCGCCTCGTCGGACCTCCCTCGCGCCTCCAACCTCTCCTGCGTAAGTCCCCGGCCACCCTCTTATCTTCTTCACTTCTTGTCTTCTTGATGCCATCTAGTTGATGTTGATGGCCAGTTGTCCACTACCACCACAAGGGCACATCTCCCAGTTGATGTTGATGCTGAAGGCCATTGGCCAGAGCCCAGATTCTAGTGCTAAATGTGTAGTACATACATGCAGAGAGAAGTAGAGAAATATAAATGAATGCAATGATATGATGCTTCAGAGGTCCAGGGTGTAGTATGCGAATGATTTTTCTTGGACTATGCTTGCAGATCTTGTTCTGTTTGTATGTTTTATTGATTTTTGTTTCTTCAATTTGTTGTTATATGCACGGGGTTTAAGAATTTCTCCAAGGCGCAAGGAGCTTGTACATCAATGCGTAAGATAGACATCGACTATTATCCTAAGGTAGTTTCACTGTGCAATGGATGCTTGGTTGTTAGCATTTTGGCATGATGATGCAATCATTTTAAATGTAAAAATGCAGACACTGCACCAAATGTTTGTCGTGAACTCTGTCAAGGGACTGCGAACTTTTAGTTCAAGAGACTATGGATGTCAGTGTAAATAGCTCAAGGTCGATAATGGCGGAATAGTTGTTCTGTCCCTGCCATTTGAATTGCTTCGAAAACCTCCTTCTTCTATGACCAACATAGCAGTAATACTAGCAGAAGAAAGAACATCAGAAACTTTTATTATGAACTAGCTGAATTTTTGTCAGCAGGAACTAGGAACCTAGAATGTCTATAGGAGATCACCCTTTTTCACTGATATAAGGCGTCTCAATGCATTCATTGTATTTCTCCAGCTCATCCACCTTCTAAATCATATGGAAACTACCTCCTTAAAATGCCCATATGCAGACCTTGTTTTTAATGAAACTATTCTACAATATTTTGGTTACGGACATGTCACGATACGAGTCATTTGCATCCTTTGTTACGTAATTGACCTGTCGGTCACTTAAGCAACTGATATGTGCCTAAATTCATTATGTTCAGTGTACCCATGTAGTGTATGATCTTCTCATGAATAGACTACCACCTATTGTCGTGTGATATATCTTGAAATTTCCTTGTGGGACCTTCCATGAAAATATGTGAGTTTTTGCAGTATTAATTGCTACTTTGATTTGAAGTTTATTTACTCGTGTAAGCCTTAGTGGATCTCCGCTTTCCTTATATATGGAAATGGCGGTGTAAAAGTCTTATATGACTCTTTGATGTGACTATCAACTACTTATGGATAACCCCATGCTCTGCCCAAGTTAGCATAGCTTTTAAATTTACATATTTTTAACAATGCTTCGCTCAAATTTTATAGTTTCTAAAGACGGTGGACTTTGCATGGATATCATCAATGATGCATGGTCACCTTGTCATAATGTTTGCTCGATACTCACATCAGTTCAGGTGGGCTTTTAAGCTTCAGTGGTACTTTCATTTTACCGAAGGCTAATCCTGTTCAGGTATACGCAAATATACACGGCTACACTGGCCGTTGCTATGCTTGTCGTTACCTTCATTATTTGGACATGCTTTTTATTTAATAGTGATTCCCCACAGTCTGTGTCTAGATTGTCTAAACATGCTTTCAGCATTTTCCTCCAAGTTCTTGATATCTCTCTGTTCTAATTCGTATCCATTGATGATTGGGGTTAACTAGTGTCTGGGGATGCTTTCCCTGGAAAAGGGGAAGCCTGTGTTCTGAATTTCTGATACAAGAATGTCATTTCCTAAATTGATTTGGTAAAAGAAGATGAATGACAATGTTCAGTATGTCTCTCTTGGTGCATTCACGGGTACAATAACGATACAATTCTTGCTTGCTTGTGTAGGGACGTGCTATGTAGCATGTAAGTTTGTACTGATTTCACTTTGTATTTCTGAAATTCATGAGCTTCTCTGTATTGTGCTGTTCAAATGCACCATTGATCAATTCTGTCTTGTTCTTCTGCAGTCACTTTTGACTGATCCAAACCCCTCAAGTCCAGCAAATCTAGAGGCTACCCACTTGTTCTAGAACGACATTTAGGCCTATAATAAGTATGTAATCATTTTTTCAATACTAGACCCATTCCAGGATACCAGCAGAATTTCTAGTTTTGTTTTTTGAACCTGTATTGTACTGCTAAGTAGTATCAACAAATGTGGTTCTAATTCTGTTTCCCTACTCATGCCGTTCTTGAGAATGTAATTGTTATGAACTGGAAAATACTACCCCTTAGAGTAGCTGCTCCATGTATGTACCTGCCAATTGTTTGTAAGAGTTGGAATGTTACATTTTACTTTAATAATGCACTAAAAGAACTTTATTTCTCTTCTTTTTTCAGATTGAGAAGATATAGTTGATGGTTTGGACTGTTCGATAAACTTGTGTGCATAATGGAGAATGTTGTGGAATGAAGAATTTTTTTATAGAACCACGGGCATAGAGAACGAAGACTTTCCACTAAAAGTATAGACATGTACTTACATTTATGTTTTAGGGCGGATTATGTTATTAGATCATGATGGTACCAATTGTGCATGCCTCGAGTCTAGACTTGTACGAAGCTAGTTGGAAATTCTTTGTAATGAAACAATTTTTTGATGATGTCAATGAAAAAAAATTGTTATACACTTTGATATGTGTGTTTTGTTTAATCATGTGGGCTCTAATTGATAAGCCCAGCCTTGTCATGAAAAAGACACCTTTTGCAATGATTAGATGTGTTGTAAACAAACTTGGAAGCGATTTGCTAGTGTTCAATGCCAAGCATATATATATATATATATATATATATATATATATATATATATATATATATATATATATATATATATATATATATATATATATATATGTTGCCACTATATCAAAATATGCATTGCAACCTTACAACGCTTTTATTTACATGTTACCAACACTTGTATATGTGTTGTCACAGACCTTGGCAACGGCCTCAATGGCAACGCATACTGAATGCGTTGGTATAGACCCTAATAACGTTTATTTGGACTTCTACCAACGCATATATGCGTTGCTAAAGGGGTATTCATGTTGTAGTGTAGCTTCTATTGGGGCGTCTCTTCATGACACTCTTCATTTTTCTTACAAGAAGTGCATACTCTTCGTCGGAGTCTTCTTCTTCATCCTCATCATCACTTGATTCCACTTTGGCCTTGAAAGCGGTAATTTTTTTCTTTGAGGATGATGTCTCCAAGAGCTCTTTTTTGTCCTTTTTGAACAACTCATCTGTGATGAGGTTGCCCAAAAGCCCCGTTGATGTCATTCTTGGCAACTCGAGAGAGTTGAGAAATAATGTCACCAACGTTTCATATTTGTCTGGAAGAGCCCTAAGAATCTTGCGGACAATATCAACATTAAGAAGGTTAGTCCCAAGGCCTTTGAACTCATTCACAATGTTGTTGAGTCTTGAATACATCTCATTGATGTTTTCATGAGGCAACATTATGAATGTCTCATATTTGATCCGAAGCCTATGCAATTTGGTTTCTTTGACCGTGGATGTACCATCATAGATTTCCGAGAGAGTTGTCCAAATAGCATGAGCATTTTCCAAGTTGCTCACTCTATTGAACTCATCCGCGTTCAAAGCGCCAAAGAAAGCATTCATAGCTTAAGCATCTAAATGAGCATTACACGTATCTTGATCCGTGAGTTCTAGTGGATTAAGAGGCATAGCGTAACCCTCATTTACGATTCTCTAAATGCTTGGACTCATGGCCTTTAAATAAATTGACATTTTAATTTTCCATTAAACATAATTAGAGCCATCAAACAAAGGAGCCCTTCCTAAAGCCATTCCCTCACTAGCCATCCTTTTCTCTCTTAGACGGTTAAGTCTAAATCAATGAGAGACCAAGCTCTGATACCACTCGTAGGATTAAGGATAACCGACTAGAGGGGGTGAATAAGAGGTTTTTAAACTTTTTAACAATTTATCAATTTAAGCCAATTAATAACTTAGTCTAAACAAGTTACACTTCTAGCTAAGCAATTCAATACAAGAAATAAGCTAGAATTGTAAATACGGAAAGTGTAAAGACTAGAAATAACCACAATGAGACAATGATATTTTTCCCGTGGTATCGAAGACTTGCCGGTCTTCACTAGTCCACGTTGAGGCAGCTTGACAACTCAAGCGCTCCACAAATTAAGCCTTCCCTCGATCACTATGGTTGTTCTTCCTCCTCTCCAGAGATGGTGAACACCAAACCACTCACAAGCTTGCACCGGGCCTCTTCACAATCTTCTTGAAGAGATCACCGTGCTCCACCGCCAAGGCCGTCTAGGAGTTTGGCAAAACTCTAAGAGTAACAAACCAATGACCTTCGCTTGACGGCGCTCAAGTGCAATAGGATCAACTAGGAGAATGAATGCACTTGAATGAAACTCAACAACCTCACAATGAATGCACAAAGAGAATTTTGGTGTTGAGTGAATGCTCAAGACTCTCAGGGATGTTAAATGAACTCTCTTTTTAAGTCCTTGATCTGGTGAGGGGGTATTTATAGCCCCACCAACAAATACTAGCCGTTGGGACAGAAAAGCACAAAAATCAGTGAATTGCGGTATTACCACCGGCTAAGGGTCGGTACTACCGCACCCTTGTCAGAGTTCTGTAACGATTATAACAGAGGCATTAAAACGTTCTGATATAGCCGTTGAAATCGCGGCGCGGTACTACCGCCAACTATCATGCGGTATTACCGCTCATGCCAGTCGTACCGCTCCTAAGTGCGGTACTACCGTTCCAAGCAAATTCAAACTCAGCTGAAAAACACACTTCTCTGGAAAACATATACCGCTCCACTAAAAACAGAATAACCGTAGAGCGGTAGTACCGTTCGAACAACGCCGTATTACCGTTCATAGGTTTTGCAAATCTAGCCAAAATGGAGCTCGTAATTTTATACCGTCTCAAAATAATCGGAACAACCGAGAAACGGTAGTTCCGCTCAGTATATGCGGTATTACCGCTACACAGTGGCGACCAGAGAACTTAGCAAATATTAAATTGGACACGTGGACAGCTCAGATCAATTGGGCCGTTCGGATCACCTTTTTAACCACACGATTAAGGACGGTCCAAACAGCCCACGGTATTACCGTCAAGTAAAATGAGGTACTACCGCTCTCCGGTAGTTCCGCTGAAATCTCCGGTATTACCGTGCTACGGGAGAGCAACCAAGTCCAGAACGAGTCTCATTGGATTTTACATACCGCCAACAAACAAATGGAAATACCGTCGCACGGTACTACCGCTTGAAACTGCGGTACTACCGCAACACAAAAACTTAGACAGCGCACTGGATTGAACTAGCCACGTGGACGGCTCAGATCAATTGGGCCGTTCGGACCACCTTTTTAACCACACGATCAAGGACGGTCCGAACAGCCCACGGTAGTACCGCCAACTAATATGCGGTCATACCGCTCAGCGGTAGTTCCGCCAATAAACTTCTGGTACTACCGCGTGTGCTGTCAATTTTCAGAAAACTCTCCAATTCAAATCCAACAACAAATTCAAATGCATGCATGATCCTAAATTGATAAAAAGGCACAAGAACATGCTGTCAAGCTACTTGTCATGATCCCTCTTAGTAGTACGGTATTTAACCTATAATCCGGTCTTCCAACCAAATCTCCTAAGACCGGTAAAATACAGAAGAGGATCCTAGACTACTTGTACCTTGACCTTGAGTCATCTTGATCTTCATGTAGCCCTTCAGCATGCATCTTTACATCATCAAACTTACCAATGGGACTTAACTTTGTAAAAACTCAATAAACATGTTAATCTCATATTCACATATTATCATTAATTACCAAAACAATTTTTAGGGGCCTAGATGCTTTCAACAAGGGAAGCTTCCTTGAGCTTTTGAAATGGTTGCAGAAAGTAATGAAGAAGTTAATAAGATTGTTTTGAAAAATGCTCCTAGAAATTGTTGTGCCAAGGAAACTATGAGATTAAAGGGCGGAAAACTTTGATCATGTAAGACCTTATTTGAACTATTTGCATTGTGCTTTTGACAAATTTGGAACATATGTGTTGGATTTATGATGTTATGAAACCATTGTACAAAGTATAGAATTATGAGTGTGAAATGTGCACCCCCATCATCTAATTTCTAGCTCTGCCACTGATGCCAGGGCCGCGGGGCCACGCCATGCACCGAACCTCGGCTGACCCTGGGGCACCCATGGATTAGGGTTGGACCAAGGAACACAGACCCAGGAGCCAGGTGGAGATCCGAAAGAAGGTTGCGCGATGCGGTAGTTGATGGAGGGCGCTGGCACCTGTTTCTTCTTCCCATGCTTCTTAGCGAAACATCTGGACTTGCCGGGATTGTCTCTACAATTGCCAAAGGAGTTCTAACGAGGATTAAAACCTCTATGTATTATCTTAATACATAATAAAAGACCATACGTCTTTATGGTCGTAACCCCTAAGGCAAACGACCTCACTGGTCATAAGGATTCTAGAGGTTACATAAGGGTACCCTGGTTGGACAAGGTCCTATACCTAGTCTCCGACCAGGTAGCTGCTCAGAGAAGCTATGAACTGGTATCTATAACTGATCCCAAGTATATTCTTACCGTGCAATGAATATAGCATGTGTTGTGTACTTCATATCACACGGTTACATAGTCCTAAAGACACTGACAACAACCACGATACGGTTGAGTGTCTCTAAGACACTTAACCGTAGAGCAGTTAACACATTGTTAACTGACACCTCGCCCTGACCAGTCGCAACACTTCACCAGGGACGCCTTCTCCAGGAGTAACTGCCACCTCTTCAGAAGTTATTTAAGGGTGGAGCACAGAAGACCAAAGGGCAGAGGGATATCGAGAAGCACATCGACAATCACAACTGTGCGAGACAAGCAAGACAAAGATCATCGATTAGAGCATAGCAATCTTCATATTTAGTGTAATTAGGATTAGTCCCTAGTCGGGTTGTAAGCACCCCCTGTAAATCCAGTTCATGCCAATAAACAGCGGCCTCATTCTATCCCAGCAAATATCTTGTCATTTTCCTCTTTTATTTCATAAGATCGGCGATTCGATCGTCGACAGCTAACACCGTCCGTCGGGAAGAAAACGTAAGTTTCTTGAAGAAACTCTCCGCTCATCAAATCTTCGCTCACTCCTCGTAATCGCTCATGTGACTATGGCCGGAGTTTGGGACGAGGAGAATTGGTTCGACCTGGCGGACTACTCCAACCTCGACATGAAAGGATGCATCCGTGCCATGCAAGAAAACGGCATGTCATCCTCCTCCGCCGGTTCGCACATCGCCGATGTTAGCGAAATTGACCAGATGGATGTGGATCCACCACTACGACAAGTGGCGCTTCCAGCCATTCCGACCAGCTCGAAATGTCCAGAAGCCACTCCAAGCCCGGTCCTTCCAACCAGCGAAACAGGTGAAGAAAATTCAGCACCGCCACTCGAGAATCTTTATACTCTCGATGAAATCATGGCTGACGGGTACTTGCCTACCGCTTTTGGCAATTCCAGGAGCTAACTGACATCTGGTAATGGTGTCGATGAAGCCTCCACTGGTCGTAGGCCAAATGGGGATGATAAGGCTCAGCATACTATCGGCAGTCCACCGGATCAGGATGAGCCCACCAAGAGGACCTCAGGAGGTGCTCATCTCCGACCGCTCTCTGTCGTGGAAACTCCTAGTAGAAGCACTGGAAGGCTCTCCATTAGTTATAATGAAAGCTCGTCGGAGGATCGCTGCTGGAGGCACGAGGTCAATGCGATTGAAGATGCAAATCAAAATACCTTGCACAGTCCTACACACTCTGCCACGCCACCACGTGTTGGTGGAGATGTTACGGGCCATCAAGCACCAACTTCCAGAGGCAACAGAATTGATCGACGTCCATCAGTTAACTCGCCTGGCACTGCCCCACCAAGAATAGCTGGTCGGACGGAACAAATTCGGAGGTCAGGGGAAGGATCAGACCTGCGTACACCTACTACCAGTATGAACCCCCCCCCCCCGAGACCCTCGGTAACTGTACAAAACCTACAACGTGTTCAAGATATATTGAATAATTCTAACCTGTTCTAGCGAAACCCTGTGTTTTGTACATTTCATGAGCCAAGTATCGGAGATTCTGCAACAGACCATGCAACGAACAGAAGTGTATCGGGAACAGAGGAATTCAGGAAGTCAAACCATAACTTCGTCCCAACGCTCCTCCCTCACTAGAGGGCAGCATGGTCGTGTTGGGGAACAATCAATGCCAAGGCCTCCTCGACAATTCCAACCAAGGAGTCATGAGGGAATAAGGCTATTCCAGGTAGCCACTCCCTCACCACGTCGAGAAGAACAATCGTTTGGACCTGACGATCTCCGATATCGTCTAAATCAAGCAGGCGGTCGTAGGCATCATACCAATGTCTCCAGCATTCCAACCCTAGGAACTGGTATCCAACCGATTACAATTCGGCACCTTTCCAAAGAAGACGCCATGAATCGATCACAGGTTGTCGAGCCTTCTCTGCAGGGCTCCAAGCTGTGCGTTGGCCAAACAGGTTCCGACCGGCCAACTTGGACAAATTCAATGGGACTCAGAACCCATTATAGTTTTTCCAAATATATACCACCGCCATCTGAGCTGCTGGTGGTGACGAAAATGTGATGGCAAACTATTTGCCCACCGTGCTCGAAGGGTCTGCCCGGTCGTGGTTACTTAACCTACCGGTCGGATCAATCTATACTTGGGAGCAACTCTGCGACCTTCTAATTGCGAACTTCCAGGGTACGTACGACCGTCCTACAAAGGAGGACGACCTCCACCGAATCCGGCAAGGATCTAATGAGACTCTCTGTCAATACATCAAGAGATTCAGCCAGGTTCGTAATTCCATACCAGAGGTCGCAGAGTCATTTGTTATCTAGGCTTTTAAAACAGGTCTAAGGAATCGTCAGTTTACGGAGGATATAGCAATGAACCCTCCATGAACAACCGTCGAACTTTTCGACATGGCCAACAAGTACGCCACCGCTAGCGAAGCAGTAGAGTGGTGTGAGGCCATTGATTAGAAGGACAAAATCCCCTGGCCTGGCTTGGACAAACCAGAGAAAAAGAATAAGAAAGCTCTCAAGAAGAAGAAGAACCATAGACCCGACGATAAAAAAGTCCTGGCTATCCCTGAAAAGTTTACGAAAGGGTAAAAAGGACTATATCGGTCGAGGCAAAGCAAAAGCTCCAACGAAGGATTCCAGAAAAACAAGAAGTGGTGTCTACTTCACCAGCAGGCAGGGCACGACCTCCGCACCTGCCGAGCCTGGCAAAAGAAACTGGAGGACTATTATGCAGGTAAAGGACCATTTCCCGCAATACAGGAACTCGGAGAGACGAGTTCCAAAAAGGAAAAAGATGGCGATGAAGAAATGGAGTACTAAGAGCCTCAACACACGGTCAACATGATCTTTGGAGGGTCTTCTTCGTATGAGTTGAGGCATCATCTGAAGGCCATGGAGCTGGAGGTCAACCTCGTCGAGCCTCCGACCATCATCAAGCCATCAAAGTGGTCGGACACGACAATCTCCTTCAGCAAAGAAGACTGCCCCATCCCTTCAACTCGACCAGGTAGGTTCTCTATTGTTGTTGAACCTACTATTAATAACTGTAGGGTTAATCGAGTTTTGATAGATGGTGGTAGTTCTTTAAACATTTTATTTGCGGGAACTTTAGAAGACATGCAAGTTCCCTAGTCCAAGGTGAAACCAGTGAAATATGCCTTTCACAGTATAGTCCCTGGCTCCACCGTTAATCCGATAGGATAAGTTTCCCTACCGGTTACGTTCGGGAGACCTGACAACTTCCGAACAGAAAATATCACATTCGATGTGGTGGATTTTGAATCCGCATACAATGTAATCCTTGGTCGACCAGCCTTAGCAAAGTTCTTGATAGCCACGCACTACGATTATCAAAGTTTGAAAATACTGGGACCGAAAGGAGTCATCATGGTTCGAGGAGATCAGAAAATGGCTTACGTGTGTGATCGGAAATCCTTAGAACTGGTCGATGAACTTCCGACCAGAGAGGCTAATCCATCTACCGTGCAGGTCAAGCACTCGAGGCCAAAGATGACGCCAAAGCCATCCGACCAGACAAAAGAGGTACCGCTCGACAAAGGCACTTCTCTGGAGAGCACCAAGTCGCCACTTGGGTCAGGAAACTCTGACCCATCTACCCGCAAGATACTGGTCAGGGCAAGAGTCGACCCCAAATAGGAAGAGTCGCTCGTCTCCATCCTCCGAGCAAATCAGGATGTATTCGTCTTGCAGGCGTCCGACATGCCCGGAGTCCCCCAAGAGGTGATCGAGCACAGGCTAGCTCTCCAGCCTGGCAAGAAACCGATCAAGCAGAAGCTGCGACGTTTTGCACCTAATCGGAAGGAGCCAATCCAGTCGAAGATTAACAACCTCCTCAAGGCTGGGTTTATTCGTGAAGCCGATCACCCTCAGTGGCTCGCCAATCCTGTAATGGTTAGAAAAAATAATGGGAAATAGAGAATGTGTATTGACTTTACAGATCTTAATAAAGCTTGTCCGAAGGATGATTTTCCCCTTCCACGCATTAACCAACTTGTAGACTTTACTTCCGGGTGTGAGTTACTAAGTTTTTTAGATGCATATTCAGGGTACCACCAGATTAATATGTATAAAGAAGATGAAAAGAAAACTTCCTTCATCACTCCACATGGCACTTATTGCTATGTTAAGATGCCATTTGTCTCAAAAACGCTGGTGCAACTTTTCAAAGGTTGAGGTAGAAAACCTTTAATCCACAGATAGGTCAAAATCTAGAAGCCTACGTTGATGATCTGGTCGTAAAGAGCACCAACGCTAGCGATCATATTCTCGACCTACAAGAGACTTTCAACAACTTGAGAAGGCATAACCTCAAGTTGAATCCCGAGAAGGGTGTGTTTGGAGTTTCTGCTGGAAAACTGCTCGGTTTCCTAGTCTTGGTTAGAGGTATTGAAGCAAATCCAGTTAAAATATCAGCCATCGACCAGATGCGCCCTCCGACCACGAAGAAAGAGGTCCAGAAACTAACCGGTTGTATGGCAGCGTTAAGTCATTTCATAGCAAGGTTAGGAGAAAAAGTATTACCTTTCATTAAGCTTCTTCGGAAACATGTGAGTTTCGAGTGGACTAAAGAGGCAAACGATGCCTTTGAAGAACTTAAGAAGTACCTTACGAGCCCCCTGATCTTAGTTTCTCCAAGATCGGGAGAAACATTGCTAATTTACGTGGCTGCAACGCCTCAGATAGTTAGCGGTGTACTGGTCGTAGAACGGGATAACATCCAACGACCAGTATATTACGTAAGCGAAGTCTTACATGGACCAAAGGAAAGATACCCACAGGTACAAAAGTTGCTCTATGATCTCCTTATGTCTTCAAGGAAACTGAGGCATTACTTTGAGGCCCACAAAGTGGTCGTACCAACCGGATATCCCCTTGGTCAAGTCCTTGGAAACAGGGAATCATCAGGACGAATAGCAAAATGGACGGTTGAGCTAGGGGCATTTGACCTCCATTTCATCTCACGAACAGCAATCAAGTCCCAGGCAATAGCAGAATTCATTGCCGAATGGACAAACCCTGAACCCACCCAAGGGCCCGAGTACGAACACCACGAAGAGTGGACAATGTACTTTGACGATTCCTTGATGCTAAAAGGCTCGGGGGCTGGAGTTGTCTTGATATCCCCTACTGGCGAACACATCAAGTACGCCATCCAGTTAAATTTTCCTACCACAAACAACGTGACATAATATGAAGGTTTACTGGCAGGACTCCGAGCAGCTCGTTCACTCGGGATTCGCAGATTACTAGTGAAAGACGATTCTCAACTAGCAGCTAATCAAGTAGAGAAAGCGTATCAATGCTCGAGTACTAAAATGTCATCTTATCTGGCGGAAGTACAGAAACTCAAAAAGCACTTCTTCGGTTTCCAGATCTAACATATGCCTAGAAAGAAAAACTTTCTAGCAGACCAGTTGGCACGGATGGCCTCCACAAGGTCGATCGTTCAGCCCGGAGTTTTTCTCGAGCAACTCGATTCACCCTCAGTGATCGAGCCTTCCGAGAACATACATGATTCTCTACAGGTCGTACAAACCGATCGTGAAATCATGGATGCTCCACAGGTCGTTGACGGTTAGCGCTGTCACGATCAAGGTAGAGATTGGATGACATCAATCTATAATTATCTTCAGCATGACATAATTCCAGAAGATGATGTAGAGGCTGATCGTCTAGCACGAAAAGCCAAATCATACACTCTGATTGAACGTATCTTGTATAAACAAGGATCTCATGGAGTGTTGGTGAGATGCATATCTCAAACGGATGGCATTAAATTGCTAACCGAAATCCCTGAAGGAGTCTGTGGAGCACATCATTCCTACAGAAAACTGGTCGGTAAAGCCTTCAAGCAAGGATACTGTTGGCCAATTGCGCTTCATGATGCAAAAGAGCTCGTGACGAAGTGCGTATAATGTCAGTTTCATAGCCGGCAAGTACATCAGCCGGCACAAGCCTTGCAGACAATTCCTCTTTCCTGGCCTTTTGCAACCCGGGGACTGGACATTCTGGGACCTTTCCCTAGAGCACCCGGGGGCTTCGAATCCTCTTCGTCATGATTGACATGTTTACAAAATGGATCGAAGCCGAGCCTATTGTTAAAACAACAACTGAGGCCGCTAAGAGATTTCTCATGAAAAATATGGTCACACGATTTGGTGTACCCAGCCGTATAATCATAGACAATAGTGTCCAGTTCTCCAACGGTCAATTCTAAGAATTCTGCGATGAACTTGGTATCAAAGTTCATTTTGCTTCTGTTGCTCATCCGCAGAGCAATAGAGCAGTTGAGCGAGCTAATGGTATCATTATGCAGGGGATCAAACGCCGAGTCTTCGACCAGTTAATCAAACGATCAGGAGCTTGGGTTCAAGAACTCCCGTCTGTATTATGGGCCGTTCGAACCACGACCAGTCATGCGACCGGTGAAACACCATTTTTCTTGGTTTATGGTGCTGAAGCCATGCTTCCCCCAGAACTAAAAATTGTTTCTGCTCGGACTGATTGTTTCAACGAAAACGATCAGAATGAACGACGACTTGACGGCATCAATTTTCTTGAAGAACGACGAAGTCAAGCCTTGGTACGATCCGCAGTCTATCAACAAGCCATGCGAAGGTACCATAGTCGTAAGGTACATCCATGTGACCTCATTTGTAGGTGATCCGTTCTCGAAAAATTCAGAACCAAGCAAATCGCAACAAGCTTTCCCCTAAGTGGGAAGGTCCTTACACTGTGGTCGAAGTCACCCAACCAGGTTCTGTACAACTAGCCATGTCGGACGGCCAAGTTTTGTCAAATTCTTAGAACATTGATCAATTGTGTAAGTTCTATGTGTAAATCTTTTGTATATTATTTCAATTCTTTTTCACTTCATTAATACATTCATTCATTTCTTTTCGATGAGTGATATGGTTTATATATCTATGCCTATATTCTGGTCACCTACTATTGTTTGTTTGAGATGGTCGGAGAAGACAATTTTTCTCTCCGATATCCTTTATCAGGATCTCTGTCACTCTTTGGCAACGGCATATGCGTCATACGCTGTATAGGTCCTAGTCGTGATCATTTCGTGAATGATTCTACGCGTGACCATACAAGTAAACAAAGCATAATACAAATAACTTCATGTAGTGCCTTATACTGTTAAGATTATGAAGACTATATTTCTTCATTTCAAAATTCTGTTCTACTCTCGTTTGGCTACTGGTCGGGACACGAAAAGCCTCTTAGTCGAAGTCTCTCCTTTTTTCACACGTGGTCCTGCCTACTGGAAGGAGCTTCCTAGCGACGGTTCTTTTCTTACGATCCTCACTGCCAGTCGGACTTGAGGCTGAGCACGTTTTGCGAAATGTTTTTCTATATCTTCTGTTTTTAGTAGTATTTTTCGACCAGTTTTGGGTTGTATATATAAATACGATCACTTATCATTTTTTTTCATACATTCTTGTATTTCTACTTTGGTCATTCCAATAAATCTTTTTTTCGACCATGTACAGTTTTGTTTGGTATTTCGATTATGACAAATAAAGATCTATAACTAGTCGAAATCATGCACTGGTTCCGACCAAAATGATTTTCTAGTATTGTTACGATCAGTTTTGTCTTATGATCAGTATATACCTTCAAAACAATAGTTTTGACTTTTATTCTCTTTCTTGGCTAACTGCTTGTCTAGTAAGGCTCTTCTACTACAAAGTAGTCGGGGGCTAGGAAGTATACGAGAATTTCAAAAAGTCAAAAGGATAAACAAAAGACTTTCTGATGGCAAAAAGGTAAATTTTATACATTTTATAATTCTTATATTACAATGTCCTACTCCAGAATGTCTCCAGACTAATTACTGCTTGATGGAGATCCGACATCCATTTTCTCTACAACCTTGTCTCCAAGCGGCTTTAGTTCTTTCATAAACTTGGTCGCCTCATCAGGCAGGTAGTTGAGGTCGTCTTTAACGGCTTGGAGATCAATGGAGGGGTCAGAAGCCTTTAGTTTTGCCAGCGCAAAACTAACTCCATTGGCAACACCTTCTTTCATAGTTTGGGCATAATTCTCTCGAGTAGTCTTGAGCAGACCATTGAGATCTTCTAGAAGTTGGCCCAAGAAGTTCATTTTCTCTATTGGATCTCTTAAGTCAGGGTACACTTGATTTTGATCCAATATCAAAGATCATCTTGTTTAAAGCATGAATCTTTTCATCAAGATTTTGCATAAGAGCTGCCTCCTTATCCTGCTCAAATTTCATAACCTTTTTTACTCTGTTCAGCGCTTGCGTTTGCTCTACACGAGTCAAACAAGCAATAAGTACAACATGATCAGAGGAGGATAATAGTCTATGACCTATTACCTTCAATTTTCTTGTTAAGAGTCTCATTTCTGGTCGACGCCTCTACAATCGACCGATCCTTAGCCTAATTTTCTTCCTCAAGTAGAGCTATTCTGGCTTTATCGGCCACGACTTCTTCTTTTATTTTCTCCAAATCTATCGAATATAATAAAGGAGAATAGTTAGAGAAGGACAAAATATTGAAGAAGGAAAAAGGTTAAGAGGAAAGTTCTTACTTTCCAGTTCGGAGAGTTTTTTCTCCAAGTCCTTAATTCGTTGGGTCAGTCCTCCAACCACAGCAAAGTTCTCGACCATATACTACACAAATAGCATTTTCTCTTTAAGTTTCCTGTAAACTTTTAAAAGGAAAACTATGAAACTGGTCGTAGATACTTACCCGAATTGCCACTTCGTTATAATCGATAAAAATAATATCAGGACCTATCTTAATTTGATAGTCCGATATTCTTCCCCATGCCTCTTCAAGCTCCTTATTCTCGATAAATCAGGGAAAAAAAGGGAACTTGTTAGGTTGGGAGGGATTACCAACAGGGGTCGGGATTTGTTGAGGGCCTTCGGGGGCAACTACCTCCACAGAAGGAGTTAGAATCACCAATGGATCCAGCTTGACCGTTGGCTTCACCACCTCCTCGGGGGCTTTCTCGACTACTTTATCCTCAGGAACTTTGTCCTGGGATGTACCTTGGACGAGGACTTCCACGTGTGCCTGGTCCTCAGGAAGATTCTGGTCGGAAACGACCGGAACGCCAGACGATCTATACAAGACAAAGAAGGGAAGTTCAAAACACCAAATCACCTAAAACTATTAAAGGTATGCACTCATACGACCTTTTTCATTTGTACATACCTAGTTAATTTCTTGGATTTGAATTTGAAATGCGGTAGAGTAAACTCTGTACCGCTAGCCTTCCTTTTCTTTTCAACCAATTTTGCCAGCTCCGAACCAGCAGGGTTGGTTAAACCCCTCACATCCTCTAACCTGATGTCAGAAGCAATATCCTCGATCAATTCATCAAGGGTTGCATTCCTGACCATCGGGTCGGAGGGAGTGGTTTCATCAACCTCCAGATCAGTTGTTTCAGTAACAATTGTAAGGTCATTAACGACCAATCTGGAGTCTACGGCCTCTGTAGCTATGCTCTGCGGGCCTTCAGTCTTCTCCACCTAAATCAAAAAATGAGTTTGGTTAGGTGATGAAATTTTCTATCTAAAGTATATATATTCTTCTTTTAAAATGCTCTATTACCTCGAGAGATTCTTCTTCTTCTGGTGCATCTGGGCGTGAATCGGTCAGAACCACGGTGAGATTTTGATCCTCACCGGATTGTATGACTCGCAATCCGACCGCCTACAAAAATAGAGCAAGATCAATAAACTGATCGGAGAATATGTATACATGATAAAAAAAGATTTGATTATCAACCTTAAGTCTTGCCAGTCTCTCTTCAACAGAAACTATTGCCAAGATATCGGGGAATGCAGCCTTCTCACCAGGCTCCCCAGCGCAGATCATCCTGATCCGCTGTGTGATTTTCTCAGGAGAAAGAGCTTTAAAAAAAAGAAAGGAATGAGACAAGAGCAGATTTTAAGGTGTTACGATAATCAAGTAATAAGTCATACTGGTCGGAGCTTCTTTCGAAGACTTACCACCTCGTGAAATAGCTTCATCATGACCAATGGACTAGAGCAGGGAATGAGTCTGGAGCCTCAGAGGACTAATCTGGCGTTTGGTGAAATCTCTCACCACATGCCAGGAAGTCAAGCCCTTGATCCTCAGGTCATGGATGGCATCCACCCATCTTCCGACTACCCCTGCCTTCTCCACGGTTTTCCTCCACTTAGGATTCTCATTTGCTCTAATTCCGGCGAACTAGAGGTCATCATCCCTCGTAACTGTCATGTAGAACCAGTTCTTTTTCTATGATGACCACGAGGATTTCGAGTACATTTGGATGTACTCATCGGCCTTCCCGTCGTGAAGGTGCGGTGTGCATTCTCCAGGAGCCCCTGTGGATCTCCCCGACATCGTCATTCGATAGAAATACCTGAAGAGCCTCAAGTTTGGACGCACTCCCAGGTATGTCTCACATAGGTAGATGAAAATACTAATATTGGCGATGGAATTAGGGGCCAAATTCACCAATTCCACCTCGTAATACTCTAAAACGCGAGGAAGGAATTTGTGCACCGGTACCCTCAGCCCGCACTCGATGTGGGCGAGGAAGATTGGAATTTCCCTATCTTCGTGGCTCAGAAAGTGCTCCCCGGCCGCTGACCTCCATCTGATCAGATTCCTGTTTGGGAGCATTCCCATCTTCTCCAGCGCTTCAAGCTTCTTCTCATTCATATCCGAAGCCATCCACTTTGTGATTTGCTCCGACATGGTGAAATTTCTCAAAGGGATGAGTAGTGGTCGGAGGAGGCTTTGAGGTTGGGAAGACAATAAGAGGTCGGAAAGATTTTCTTAGCAAAGAACTGAAGAGATCAGAGGAAGATCTGGAAGCATAAAAACTCTAAAGCCCAGCAATGGGGATTTTATAGTTTCAGGTCTTTAACTGCAATCTGGAGTTATCTAAAAAGTCCAATGGACAAAAGCCTCTTTTTGTCCAACGGACAAAAAAACTCTTAGGTTTCCAAGGTAAGTTCTCAACTTTAAAGTGAACATAGACCACTTCGTATATCACGATATTAAATGGGGTCTACCGGATACGACTTCATCGGAAGAAAAGTGTTCACACGACCTGTTCATTTAAAGTTCGGGGCTAGCTGATGAGGATTAAAACCTCTATGTATTATCTTAATACATAATAAAATATCATACATCTTTATAGTCGTAACCCCTAAGGCTAACGACCACACTGGTCGTAAGGATTCCAGAGGTTACATAAGGGTACCCTGGTCGGACAAGGTCCTATACCTAGTCTCCCACCGTAGTCGCCGGAGATGCTATGGTGGTATCTATAATCGATCCCAAGTATATTCTTCCGTGCGATGAATATAGCATGTGCTGTATACTTCATATCACACAGTTACATAGTCCTAAAGACACTGATAACAACCACGACATGGTTAAGTGTCTCTAAGACACTTAACCGTAGAGCAGTTAACACATTGTTAACTGACGCCTCGCCTCGACCAGTCGCAACGTTTCACTAGGGACACCTTCTCCAGGAGTAACTGCCACCTCTTCAGAAGTTATTTAAGGGTGGAGCACAGAAGACCAAAGGGCAGAAGGATATCGAGAAGCACATCGACAATCACAATCTGGTCTGAGACAAGCAAGACGGCATCATCAGATTAGAGCATAGCAATCTTCATATTCAGTGTAATTAGGATTAGTCCCTAGTCGGGTTCTAAGCACCCCCTGTAAATCCAATTTATATCAATAAAGAGCGGCCCCATTCTATCCTAGGAAATATCGCATGTTTTTTATTTCTGTTTTCTTTTGGGAGTTTCTTTTTGAGTTGAAAGTTTAGTGTTTGATTAAGATTTTTCAAGTGCAATAAATGATGCAAATGCTTCAAAAACAATATGCATGCTCATGAGATGCATAAAAATCCTATTTATTAAAATAGGGATGTGACAAAATTATTATAGTAAGATAGAACCATTAAATTTGTGGCAATCCAAATACAACCTCATTCATCAAACCAAACACTATCTTGAACCATCCAGGACGATCCTATCCCACCAACCAAACAAAATCATGTATCATCCTATCCCACTAACCAAACACCATACTTATACCATCTCATATAAGATCATTACATCCATCCTGTACCATCTCATCCCATTCACCTTAGTTCACCCAACCAAACGCATCCTTAGTAGACCAACTTTGCTAGGGAATTTTGCTCACGCTGGCAAGAATCGATTACCTTGCCCAAGAGAGAGCCGATAAGAGCATCTACAACAGTGCACGTAAGCTATTACTAAAGGGTTGCCATATCAGCATTTAGGTGATATGGAGGAGAGAAGGTGAGGTTGTTTCTAGATGAAGAAACTAGCAAATTGTTAATACCAAGGCACAAGAAACAACCAAATACTCTATTGGAGACTTACTTGTTACCTAAAAACGTGTTTTGTGGGTCGTACTGTCTTAAAGCAAAATATCCACCAGATCATTTGTGCAGTCCGACTTCATTATTGATATGATAAATGAGCTAAAACATATAGGCCATAAAGTTGTACTTCATTATTGAGCACTAAGAATCATGCACACTTGCAGCAATTAAAGTCTTAGACACAAGCTCAAGAAACAATCTATTGGAAGACTTATTTCTTTTTATTAGATTCAGTACTCTCTCTCTTTTTAGTAATAAGCTAAGAAACAAATTATTATACTTGCTCTAACCTTGCCACTCCTAGCAAGGCTAGCTATCAAAGGATCCAAACAACCCTCTATCTCTCACTCGTGCAACGGTGCAAATGACCTAGTTAAACATATAAGTCACCGCACCATCGAAGACGCATCATGCAAGCAAAAACCAATCTCTGCAACATCCACCCTCCTCCCCTGTGCTTTACGGCAACAACTTGGCTGCCATTAATTCTCGAGCTCTAAAACCGCAAGTTAGTAGAGAACTTTTTTATTATTAATTAACTTTTTTTGAATTTTATTTTAAAGTTAACCTCCGACGCACTTTATTTCTAATTCTGATTTTTTTGGTCACGCGGCGTGACAAAACAATACTGTCACGCTCTGAAAGTGGCGTGACAATATTATTTTGTCATGTCACGGATAGTGATATGATCAAAGGAGTCAGAATTGGAAATAAAATACGCTGGGTTAACTTTAAAATAAAATTTTAAAAAGTTAGTTAATAAAAAAATTCGTTAGTAGATCACGTGGCTCGCAGCGATGTACATATCTCCGCATCTGATCTCATCCCAGAGAATCCCACATATACGTGGCGCAAGGAAGGCGGAGGTGTGGTTATGGTGAGTAGGGGTGGAAAAAAAGCTCGTTAGTGGGACTCGTTGGCTCGGTTCAAAATTGCTCCAATTAGACTCGTTATTTGGTCAAATATCGAAATGAGTCTATTTTGAATGAAATTGGATTTCACTCTGGCTCGGCTCGGCTCGTTAGTTCGGTCATAAAAATACTTTCAAACTATAAATAAAATGATATTAAATTAAACTGTGTCAATTTCAAGAAAAACTCGGTAAAACGACTATTTGACTCGATATCCGCCCCTAACGGTGAGTATGATATTTCGCACCCGAGAACCCGGAGAAGAGAGAGAGAGCAGCTGCAGCGGAGGGGACAGAGTAGCGGAGGGGGTCGGGAGTCCGAAGGGGGTGCGTCAGTGCGTGTAGTGGAGCTGCCATTCTGTCTGGTCTAGGTAGACTCTAGTAGTAGTAATAGCCTGCGACGCGAGCACATGCAGATGCAGATGCAGATGCAGATGCAGATGCGGGGAGGAGAGACGCATATTTCGCACACAAGTGGGCTCCTGGCCCTCTTGGTCTCGCGGGATTGGACCCAGCTCCGCGCTTGTACCAGTACACTACTGTTTACTGCTAGTCTCTAGTCATGTCTCTCTCTACATCTGTGCGTGTTCTACTGTTCTGTTGTGAATCATTGCCTTTCGACTGGTTAGGTAGAGCTCCACGCATCTCTCTCTCGAGACGAGGGCTCAAATGAACATAACAGTACCTGTCTCAGTTGACAAATGATACGGTACAAATGGTTCACATCTCCAGCTATATCTTGTTCTTAATTTGAGCACTTTGGTTGTAGTTTACAATGATGAGTGGATGAGATTCAGGCCTCGATTGTAACACGGGATTTTTTTTTTGGTTTTTACGAAATCAAAACTATTGTCTATAATATTCTTGTAAAATTCATGGAATTTTTGTATGTTCTAAACGGTCTAAATTTTGGAATATCCATCACTGTTTAACCGTACACCTTTGCTTGGTTGTACTGTTAGACAAGCATTTGGTTACTCTGCATACCAAAGGTGCCCCTCCATAGAAATATGCTACCGGAGTAGTACAGCGATAGCGGTATAAAATATGGTAGAGGCTGGGGTTGGAGAGTAGGGCAGAATCATTTCAGTTGGACCTGAGCCTGAGCTAGCATGGGGTGTGGACTCTGACAAAGACTGACTGTGCCGGACTCTTTCCTGCTGGTTTGTATCATGTCGGGAAGGGAAGGAGCCGGGTGCTCCACTTTAAAATAACCCAGAGATCATTCCCCATGCATGAGCCAGGTCAACAAGCGCATCCTAAATCGTAATGGGTAGTGCCTGCGGGCCGGCCCACGATACGGATCGTGGGTTTGGCTTAAACTCAGTATTGTAGTTGGGCTGGGCCAGCAGATCTGACCAGATATATTATGTTCGGGTCGACATCTTGGCTCAGCGAGCTGGCTCAGCCCGACTCGACTAGTCTGTTTATTACTGTACGCACTCACGGCTGTCGATAGATTAGGCTCGTTTAGCTCAGTAACGATCGGAATTTTCACAATTTCAGCCTTTTTAGTCGCTGGACATATTTTAAAATGCGACAAAAAAGTCTAAAAAAATATATAAATAGGCGACATACTCCCTCATTCAGCACCCATCCATTTTTCAATCTCTTCTTTGAATTCTGTTGTGCAAATTCAGATTACTTTTGTGATAGTTTGGCAAATTTTGACAATTTTGTGCCAAATGTTCAAAATTTCAAAATCCAGCCACAAGTCAGGAAAAGAGCTTGCGAAAAGAGGTACAATACTAATATTGTATATTTGTATTGTTCTTATTTGTTATATTAAGATGAAATAAATAATAGTGTAATTTTTAATTTACAGTTTTCATGATGAAAAATTACGATAGTTTTGCTATTGGTGATTTCAGAATTTCATCATAGGATCTTGCATCATTTGAGAATGATGTAGCCCCAACTCAACCTCAAGAGCAACCAACAATAACATCATCAGGCTGTACGAGTGCATCTGTGTCTTCATGCAGCGGAGGAAAGATATCTAGGTCAAGTACATCGGGAGTCTAGAAAGATTTCGATAAGACAACCAAGCGAGATGGACAAGGAGTTCAGGTAAGATATGTTGTTTGTAAAATTTGTAAACATGAATTGTCTGCAAAGTCTTTAGGTGCAACGAGATATTTGCTTAGACATACTGCAAGATGTAAAGCAAGACAAGGATTGGCCATAAGGCAGACGTAGCTGCAGTACAACCATGATGGTACGGTACGTAGCTGGGACTATAGTCCCAAGGTAGCTCGTCAATCTATTTGTCATTTAATTGCTTCAAATGATCTACCTTTAAACTTTGGTGAGTATAAATCGTTTGAAAATTATGTTAGGACTGTGAATAATCCTAGATTTTCTGTCGTCCCTAGACAGACACAACAACTATGGATATAGTTAAATACTATAATGAATGTCGTGATAAATTAAAAGAACTATTTATTACATGTACATTTTCAGCGACTTTCACCTTGGACATATGGAATGATTGGGCTAGGGAGGATTATCTTTATATAGTTGCTCATTATGTTAATGACAACTAGGAAATGGGGGAAAAATAATTATAGGGTTCAAACTAATTGATGTAACACACACGGGTAACAATATTGCGAACTGTATTTATCAAAGTCGTGGAAGACTTTGGTCTAACAAATAATGTTTTTTCAATAACTTTAGATAATGCCACTGTAAACTCTAGGGCCATGGATATTCTCGCTTCATTATTTAGTACATACGCTGAATCCTTCTTGCTACATCAGCGATGCATTTTTCATATTATTGATCTTATAGCTAAATGTGATTTGAAGAGATTGGATACGTATATTAAAGCTTTCCGCGATGCGATATCTTTCTTAAACCATTCTAACCAAAGAATAGCAACATATAAGATTTTTTTGCAAGGCAATGAATATATGTCCAAGAAAATTTGGTTTGGACATGCCAGTAAGATAGAACTCTACTTACTTGATGCTTAAGATTCTTTTACCATATAAGAACACATTTTTTTTTTGTTTTTATTCACATGCACTATCACAATCATGACAGTAGTATACACTTTTGACTGAGCAGCATTGGTATAATGATCAAAAGTTACTTTAGTTTTTGGAACTTTTTTTATGAATACACCGTGGCTTTATCTATTGTGTATTATCTAACATCTCCCTTTTAATTGTGCATAATATTCTTGAAATTGCTAGTCACTTGAAGGCTTATGAAAATAAAATAGTCTTACGAGAGGTTATCAATGCTATGAAAACTAAATACTTGAAATATTGGAAATAAATCATGTCTCTATATGCATTTGCATTTATTTTAGATCCTATAGCTAAAATTCAAGGATTTGCTTATATTCTCCAACTACCCAGTGATGCTACATACCTAGACTATTATAAATTTTTTTTTCAAATGTTCGTACTAAATTTTTTGAGGTTTAGCAAAAGTACGAATATAAGTTTCAGGGAATTCGTTTGTAACGACCTCCAGTACCACCCACCATAGGTAATAATACAAATGTGTGGAGCAAAATATAAGGTGCAGGTTCTTCCTCTAGGTCTAGGGGTCCAGATTCTACAACGTCAGGTTCTGAAGCAAGACAAATCGCTCACCCAAGGAGAGTGGGGAACTATCAACGTATCTGGATAGTGATATAGTGGATTACCAGGAAGATGTCTTTGAAATTTTGCAATTGTGGCACGATCATAAGGTAACATATCCAGTACTATCCATATTAGCACGGGATGTGTTAACAGTTCCTGTCTCGACGGTTTCCTCCGATTTTGTTTTCAGTCTTTCTGGAAGAATATTGGAGGAGAGAAGAACATGTCTCACAAATGAGATGTTGGAGATACTTCTAACTATGAAAGACTGGGAACAAGTTGATGCACGAGAATAGTACGCCGTATATAATCCAGAGTTGGCAGATGTGTTCAAAAATCTTTACCTAGATAATAACACTCATAACATAGATGGATGCTGAGCTATATGTTGTACTCTTTTTCATTTGCCAATGTTTTCTTATGTTGAGTTTTTAATTGCAAAGTTTTTAACGAGGGAGCCATGTAAACATTAATAAAACTCATCATTACATTTTCAATATATTTGTATCTTTTTATGGGTATAGAACTTATTTTAATTGCAAAGTTTGTATATTTGAATTCTATACATTTTTTCTGGAATTTTTGTATTTCCTTAAATTTTTTTAGACCGACAACCCCGGCTCGACGCTTATCCTGTCTGGGCTGGCTCGGCATGACCCATAAGCTCGGCATACCGTACCTAGGTCAACAGCCAAGCCCACAGACCAATACGATATGACATGTTTAGTTAGCCGGACCGCGCATTCGACCATCGCTAGATTCCTCTACTACTTGCTAATAGTTGAGACCTAAGACTAAGAGAGTACATACTTTTGTCAAAGATTTCGTTTGGACTTACATTTCCTTGGCACTGTTCATGCGCAGCAAAATCGATGAGGATCCGCAGTAGCTGTGAGCCTGTGAGATGTCACTATATGGCTATGCAGTCTTGTTCGCGATGAGGAAAAACATAGGAAAATCAAAGGAGATATGTTTCACGGCATAACATATGAATTTCACATTTATTTTATAGGAATTTCGCAGTAATTAAGTAGTTTAATTCTACACAAACAGTGGAAAATTCTCGCAATTCAAAAGAGACTCTTGACGAGGATTAAAATCTCTATGTATTACTTTAATACATAATAAAAGACCATACGTCTTCATGGTCGTAACCCCTAAGGCTAACGACCATACTGGTCGTAAGGATTCCAGAGGTTACAAAATGGGTACCCTGGTCGGACAAGGTCCTATGCCTAGTCTCCGACCAGGTAGCTGCTCGGAAAAGCTATGAACTGGTGTATAGATATGATTCAAGGTATATTCTTTACCGTGTGATGAACGGAACACGTGTTGTATGCTCCATACCACGTGATGTTACACAGTCCTAAGACACTGACAATAACCACCATACGGTTGAGTGTCTCACAGACACTTAACCATAGAGCAGTTGGTACATTATCAACCGACGCCTCGCTCCGACCAGTCACGACGCTTCACCAGGGATGCTTTCTCCAGGAGTAACTGCCACCTCTACGAAAGTTATTTAAGGGAGGAGTGTAGAAGACAAAGGAGGGGAGATCGAGGTCAAGAAAATCTAGACAAGATCATCCGACATTGCAAACCGCATTCTCTGTGTAATTAGGATTAGTCCTTTGCCTGATCTAAGGCACCCCCTGTAAATCTAGTTCATATAAATAAAGAGCAGTCCCATTCTCTCCCAAGAAATATCGCATCATTTTTCTCTTTTATTTCGTAAGATCAGCGACTCGATAATCGACAGCTAGCGCCATCTGTGGGGAAGAAGACACAAGTTTCCTGAAGAAACTCTTCGCTCATTAAATCCTCGCTCATTCCTCATAATCGCTCATGCGACTATGGCCGGAGTTTGGGACGAGGAGAGTTGGCTTGACCTGGCGGACTACGCCGACCTCGACATGGAAGGATGCATCCGTGCCATGCAAGAAAACGACATGTCATCCTCCTCCTCCTCCGCCACTTCGCACGTCGCCGACGTTAGCGAAATCAACCGGATGGATGAGGATCCACCAGTACGACAAGTGGCATTTTCAGCAATTCCGACTAGCTCGGAATGTCCAAAGACCACTCCAAGCCTGGCCCTTACGACCGGCAAAACAGGTGACGAAAAATCAGCATCGCAACCCGAGAATCTCTATACTTTTGACAAAATCATGGCTGAAAGGTACTCACCTACAGCTTCGGACGATTCCAAGAGCCAACCGACACCTGGTAACTGTGTCAATGAAACCTCCACTGGTCGCAGGCCAAGTGGGAATGATAAGACTCAGCATACGAATGGCAGTCCGCCGGATCAGGCTGAGCCCACCAAGAAGACCTCAGGAGGTGCTCATCTCCGACTGCTCTCCGTCGTGGAAACTCATAGTAGAAGCACTAGAAAGCTCTCCATTAGTTACAATGGAAGCTCGTCGGAAGATCGCTGCTGGAGGCACGAGGTCAATGTGATCGTAGATGCAAATCAAGGTGCCTTGCACGATCCTACACACTCTGGCACATCACCACGTGTTGGTAGAGATGTTACGGGCCATTAAGCACCAACTTCCGGAGGCAACAGAACTGATCGACGTCCATCAGTTAACTCGTCTGGCTCTGCCCCACCAAGAGTAGCTAATCGGACGGAACAAACCAGGAGGTCGGGGGAGGTTCAGATCTTCGAACACCGACTACCAGCACGAATCCTTCAAGACCTTCGGTAACGGTACGAAACCTGCAATGTGTCCAGGATATGTTGAATCACTTGGAAGCAACTCTGTGACCTTCTAATTGCGAATTTCCAAGGCACGTACGACCGCCCTGGAAAGGAGGATGATCTCCACCGAATCCGGTAAGGCTCTGATGAGACTCTCCGTCAATACATCAAGAGATTCAGCCAGGTTCGTAATTCCATACCAGAAGTCGCAGAATCATCCGTCATCCATACTTTCAAAACAGGTCTAAGGAATCGGCGGTTTATGGAGGACATAGCAATGAACCCTCCATGAACAACCGTCAAATTTTTCGACATGGCTGATAAATACGCCACTGCTAGCAAAGCAATTGAGTGGTGTGAGACCATTGATCGGAAGGATAAAATTCCCTAACCTGGCTTGGATAAACCGGAGAAGAAGAATAAGAAAGCTCTCAAGAAGAAGAAAAATCGCAGACCCGACGATAAAGAAGTCCTGGCTATCCCTAAAAAGTTTACGAAGGGTAAGAGGGACTATACCAGTAAAGGAAAAGTGAAGGCCCCGACCGAAGGATACAAGAAAAATAAGAAGTGGTGTCCACTTCACCAGCAGGCAGGGCATGACCTGCGCACCTGTCGAGCTTGGCAGAAAAAGCTGAAGGATTACTATGCAGGTAAAGGACCACTCCCCGCAATATAGGAACTCGGTGAAACAAGTTCCAAAAAGGACAAAGATGGCGACGAAGAAATGGAATACCAGGAGCCTCAACATACGGTCAACATGATCTTTGGTGGGTCTTCTTCGTATGAGTCAATGCGTCATCTCAAGGCCATGAAGCAGGAGGTCAACCTCGTAGAGCATCCGACCATCATCAAGCCATTAAGGTGGTCGGACACCGTAATCTCCTTCAGCAAAGAAGACTACCCCATCCCTTTGACTCGACTAGGTAGGTTCCCTATTGTTATTGAACCTACTATTAATAATTGTAGGGTTAATCGAGTCTTAATAGATGGTGGTAGTTCTTTAAACATTTTATTTGCGGGAGCTTTAGAAGAAATGCAAGTTCCCAAGTCCAAGGTGAAACCGGTGAAATATGCCTTTCACGGTATAGTTCCTGGTTCCACCGCTAAATCGATAGGACAAATTTCCTTGCCGGTCACGTTCGGAAGACCTGACAACTTCCGAACAGAAAAGATTCCGTTTGATATGGTGGATTTTGAGTCTGCATACAACAGAATCTTGGGTCGTCTGGCTTTAGCAAAATTCTTGATAGCCATGTACGACGGTTATCAAAGTTTGAAAATGCCTGGACCTAAGGGAGTAATCATGGTTCGAGGAGATCAGAAAATGACTTACGTGTGTGATTGGAAATCCTTAGAACTGGTCGATGAACTTCCGACCAGAGAGGCTAATCCATCTACCGTGCAGGTCAAGCACTTGAGGCCAAAGATGACACCAAAACCATCCGACCAAACAAAGGAGGTACCACTCGACAAAGGCGCTTCTCCGGACAGCGCCAAGTCGCCACCTGGGTTAAGAAACACTAACTCGTCTACCTGAAAGATACTGGTCGGGGCAAGACTCGACCCCAAATAGGAAGAGTCGCTCGTCTCCTTCCTCCGAGCAAATCAGGACGTATTCGCCTGGCAGGTGTCCTACATGCCCGGAGTCCCCCGGGAGCTGATCGAGCACATGCTAGCTCTCCAGCCTGACAAAAAACCATTCAAGCAGAAGCTGCGGTGTTTTGCACCCGATCGAAAGGAGGCAATCCAGTCGGAGATTGAGAAGCTCCTCAAGGCTGGATTTATTCGTGAAGTCGATCACCCTCAGTGGCTCGCCAATCCTGTAATGGTTAGGAAGAATAATGGGAAATGACGAATGTGTATTGACTTTACAGATCTTAATAAAGCTTATCCGAAGGATGACTTTCCCCTTTCACGCATTGACCAATTTGTAGACTCTACTTCCGGGTGTGAGTTACTAAGTTTTTTAGATGCGTATTTAGGGTACCACCAGATTAATATGTGTAAAGAAGATGAAGAGAAAACTTCCTTCATCACCCCATATAGCATATACTATTATGTTAAGATGTCGTTTGGTCTCAAAAATGCTGGTGCGACTTTTCAAAGGTTGATGCAGAAAACCTTTAATCCACAAATAGGTCGGAACCTAGAAGCTTACGTTGATGATTTGGTCGTAAAGAGCATCAACACTGGCGATCACATTCATGACCTACAAGAAACTTTCAATAACTTGAGAAGGAATAACCTCAAGTTAAACCCGGAAAAGTGTGTGTTCGGAGTTTCCGCTAGAAAACTGCTCGGCTTCCTAATCTCGACTAGGGGTATTGAAGTAAATTCAGTAAAAATAGCAGCCATCGACAAGATGCGCCCTCCGACCATGAAGAAAGAGGTCCAAAAACTAACCGGTTATATGGCAGCGCTAAGTCGCTTCATAACAAGGTTAGGGGAAAAATGATTACCTTTCTTTAAGCTTCTTCGGAAATATGAAAGTTTCGAGTGGACTAAAAAGGCAAACAATACCTTTGAAAAACTTAAGAAGTACCTTACGAGCCCCCCGATCTTAGTTTCTCCAAGATCGGGATAAACATTACAAATTTACATGGTTGCAACGCCACAAACAGTTAGCGGTGTACTGGTCGTAGAATGGGATAACATCCAACGACTAGTGTATTACGTAACTGAAGTCTTATATGGACCAAAGGAAAGATACCCACAGGTACAAAAGTTGCTCCATGGTCTCCTTATGTCTTCAAGGAAACTCATGCATTACTTTCAAGCCCACAAAGTGGTCGTACCAACCGGATATCCCCTTGGTCAAGTCCTTGGAAATAGGGAATCATCAGGACGAATAGCAAAATGGGCGGCTGAGCTAGGGGCGTTCGACCTCCATTTCATCTCACGAACAACAATCAAGTCCCAGGCAATAGCAAAATTTATTGCCGAGTGGACAAACCGTGAACCCACCCAAGGGCTCGAGTTTGAGCACCACGATGAGTGGATAATGTACTCTGACGGCTCCTTAATGCTAAAAGGCTCGGGGGCTGGAGTTGTCTTGATATCTCCTACTAGCGAACACATCAAGTACGCGATCTAGTTAAATTTTCCTGCCACAAACAACATTGCAGAATATGAAGGTTTACTGGTGAGACTCCAAGCAGCACATTCGCTCGGGATTCGCAGATTACTAGTGAAAGGCGATTCTCAACTAGCAGCTAATCAAGTAGAGAAAGCGTATCAATGCTCGAGTACCAAAATGTCATCTTATCTGGCGGAAGTACGGAAACTCGAAAAACACTTTTTCGATTTTCAGATTCAATATATTCCTAGAAAGGAAAACTTTCTAGTAGACCAGTTGGCACGGATGGCCTCCACGAGGCCGACCGTCCCACCTGGAGTTTTTCTCGAGCAACTCGATTTGCCCTCGGTGGTCGAGCCTTCTGAGAACATACATGATTCTTTACAGGTCGTACAAACCGATCGTAAAAACATGGACGCTCCACAGGTCGTTGACGGTTGGCGCTGTCACGATCAGGGTAGAGATTGGATGACATCGATCTACAATTATCTTCAGCTTGATATAATTCTAGAAGATGATGTAGAGGCTGATTGTCTAGCACGAGAAGCCAAATCATACACTCTGATCGAACGTACCTTGTATAAACGAGGATCTCACGGAGTGTTGATGAGATGCATATCTCAAACGGATGGCATTAAGTTGCTAACCGAAATCCATGAAGGAGTCTGTGGAGCACATCATTCCTACAGAACACTGGTCGGTAAAGCCTTCAGGAAAGGATACTACTGGCCAACTGTCCTTCATGATGCAAAAGAGTTCGTGACGAAGTGCGTACAATGTCAGTTTCATAGCCGACAAGTACATTAGCCGGCACAAGCCTTGCAAATAATTCATCTTTCTTGGCCTTTTGCAACCTGGGGACTGAACATTCTGGGACCTTTCTCAACAGCACCCGGAGGCTTCGAATTCCTTTTCGTCATGATTGACACGTTTACAAAATGGATCGAAACCGAGCCTGTTCTTAAAACAACAACTGAGGTCGCTAAGAGATTTCTCACAAAAAATGTGATCACACAATTTGGTGTACCCGGTCGTATAATCACAGACAATGGTGCCCAGTTCTCCAGCAGTCAATTATAAGAATTCTGTGACGAACTTGGTATCAAAGTTCATTTTGCTTCTGTTGCTCATCCGCAGAGCAACGGAGTAGTTGAGCGAGCAAATGGTATCATCATGCAGGGGATCAAACGCCGAGTATTCGACCAGTTAATCAAACGGTCAGGAGCTTGGGTTCAAGAGCTTCCTTCTGTATTATGGGCCGTTTGAACCACGACTAGTCGTGCGACTAGTGAAACGCCATTCTTCTTGGTTTATAGTGCTACAGCCATGCTTCCTCCAAAACTAAAGCTTGGCTTTGCTCGGACTGATTGTTTCAACGAAAACGATCAGAATGAACGACGACTTGACGACATCAATTTCCTTGAAGAACGACGAAACCAAGCCCTGGTACGGTCAACAGTCTATCAACAAGCCAAGCGAAAGTACCATAGTCGTAAGGTGCAACCTCGCAGCCTCGTTGTAGGTGATCCGGTTCTTAGAAAAATTCAGAATCAAGTAAATCGCAACAAGCTTTCTCCTAAGTGGGAAGGTCCTTACACTGTGGTCGAAGTCACCCGACCAGGTTCAGTACGATTAGCTATGTCTGATGGGCAAGTTTTGTCTAATTCTTGGAACACTGATCAATTGTGTAAGTTCTATGTCTAATTATTTTGTACATTATTTCAATTCTTTTTCATTTAAATAAAGATTAGTACTTTCCTTTATTTCTTTTCGACGAGTGATATGGTTTATATATATATATATATATATATATATATATATATATATATATATATATGTCTATATTCAGTAGCCTACTATTGTTGTTTGAGATGGTCAAAGAAGACAATTTTTCTCTCCGGTATCTTTTCTCAGGATCTCTATTACTCTTTGGCAAGCGACATCTGTGTCATACGCTGTATAGGTCCGAGGCGTGATCATTCCATGAATGATTTCCGCGTGCGACCATACGAGTAAACATAGCATAATACACATAACTTCATATAGTGCCTTATACTATTAAGATTATGAAGATTATATTTCTTCATTTTAAAATTATGTTCTACTCTCGTTTGGCTACTGGTCGGGACATGGAAAGCCTCCTAGTCGAAGTCTCTTCTTTTTCTCACGTGATCCTGTCCACTAGAAGGAGCTTCCTAGAGACGGTTTCGTTCTTACGATCCTCGCTGCTAGTCGGACTTGAGCCTGAGTACGTTTTGCGAAATATTTTTGTATATCTTTTGTTCTTAGTAGTTTTTTTTCCGACCAGTTTTGGGTCATATAAATAAATACGATCACTTATCATTTTTTGCATACATTCTTGCATTTCTACTTTTGTCAACACAACAATATTTTTTCCGACCATATACAGTTTTGTTTGGTATTTTGATTATGACAAACAAAAATCTATAACTAGTCGAAATCATACACTAGTTCCGACCAAAATGATTTCCTAGTATTGTTACGATCAGTTTTGTCTTATGATCAGTATATGCCTTCAAAACAATGGTATCGACTTTCATTCTCTTTCTTGGCTAACTGCTTGTTTAGTAAGGCTCTTCTACTACAAAGCAGTCGGGGGCTAGGAAGTATACGAGAATTTTAAAAAAGTCAACGGGATAAACAAAAGAATTATTGATGACATAAAGGTAAGTTTTGTATATAATTCTTATATTACAATGTCCTACTCCAGAATGTCTCCAGACTAATTACTGCTTGATGGAGATCCGACTTCCATCTCCTCTACAACTTTGTCTCCAAGCGGCCTTAGTTCTTTCATAAACTTGGTCGCCTCATCAGGCAAGCAGTTGAAGTCGTCTTCAACGGCTTGGAGATCAATAGAGGGGTCGAAAGCCTTCAGTTTTGCCAGCGCAAAACTAACTCCAATGGCAACGCCTTCTTTCATAGTCTGGGCATAATTCTCTTGAGTAGTCTTGAGCAGGCCACTGAGATCTTCTAGAAGTTGTCCCAAGTAGTTCATTTTCTCTATTGTATCTCTTAGGTCAGATGCACTTGATCTTGATCCCATATCAAAGATCATCTTGTTTAAAGCATGAATTTTTTCATCAAGATTTTGCACAAGAACCGCTTCCTTATCCTGCTCAAATTCCAGAGCCTTCTCTGCTCTATTCAACGCTTGAGTTTGCTCTACACGAGTAAAAATAAGTAATAAGTAAGCATGATTAGAAAAAGTTAATTAGTCAAGTCTATGACCAATTACCTTCAATCCTCTTTTCAAGAATTTCATGTCTGGTCATTGCCTCTGCGATCGATCAGTCCTTGGCCTGATTCTCTTCCTCAAGCTGGGTTATTCTGGCTTTATCAGCCATGACCTCTTCTTTTACTTTCTCCAAATCTATCGAATATGATAAAGGAGAATAATTTAAAAAGAACAAAGTATTGAAGAAGAAGAAATGTTAAGAAGAAAGTTCTTACTTTCCAATTCGGAGTGTTTTTGCTCTAAGATCTTGATTCGCTGGGTCAGTCCTCCGACCACAGCAAAATTCTCGACCATATGCTATACACAAATAGCATTCTTCTTTAAGTTTACTATAAACTTTTAAGAGAAGCTATGAAACTGGTCGTAGATACTTACCCGGATTGCCACGTCATTATAATCGGCAAAAATGATATCAAGACCTATCTTGATTTGATGGTCCGATATTTTTCCCCATGCCTCGTCAAGCTCCTTATCCCCGATACTTGTTAGGTTGAGAGGGATTACCAACAGTAGTCGGAACCTATTGAGGGCCTTTAGGGGCATCTACCTCCGCAGAAGGAGTTAGAATCACCACTGGATCCAGCTCGACCGTTGGCATCATCACCTGCTCGGGGGCTTTCTCGATCACTTTATCCTCAGGAACTTTGTCCTGTGAAGTACTTTGGACGAGGACTTCCACGGGTGCCTGGTCCTCAGGAACATTCTGGTCGGATACGACCGGAATGCCAGAAGACCTATACAAAATGAAGAAAGGAAGCTCAAAACTCCAAATCACCAAAACTAGTAAAGGTGTGCACTCATACGACCTTTTGATTTGTACATACCTAGTTCACCAACTCCACCCTGTAGTACTCCAGAACACGGGGGAGGAATTTGTGTACTGACACCCTCAGCCCGCATTCGATGTAGGCGAGGAAGACTGGAATTTCTCCATCTTCGTGGCTTGCAAAGTGTTCTCCGTCTGCTGACCTCTATCTGATCAGGTTCCTATCTGGGAGCATTCCGATCTTCTCTAGCGCCTCAAGCTTCTTCTCAGTTAGATCTGAAGCCATCCACTTTGTGATTTGCTCCGACATGGTGAAATTTATCAAAGGGATGAGTTGTGGTCGGAGGAGGCTTTGAGGTCGGAAAGACAATAAGAGGTCAGAAAGGTTTTCTTGGCAAGGAACTGAAGGGGATTGAAGAGAGAACTGAAAGCGTAAGAATTCTAAAGCCCAACAATGGGGATGTTATAGTTTCAGATCTTTAACTGCAATCGGGAGTTATCTAAAAGTCTAACGGACAAAAACCTTTTGTCCAACGGACAAAAAAACTCTTAGGTTCCTAAGGCAAGTTCTTAACTTTAAAGTGAACACAAACCACTTCGTATATCATGACATTAAATGGGGTCTGCCCGATACGACTTCATCGGAAGAGAGTGTTTACACGACCTGTTCATTTAAAGTTCGGGGGCTAGCTGACGAGGATTAAAACCTCTATGTATTACTTTAATACATAATAAAAGATCATACGTCTTCATGGTCGTAACCCCTAAGGCTAACGACCACACTGGTCGTAAGGATTCCAGAGGTTACAAAATGGGTACCCTGGTCGGACAAGGTCCTATGCCTAGTCTCCGACCAGGTAGCTACTCGGAAAAGCTATGAACTGGTGTATAGATATGATTCCAGGTATATTCTTTACCGTGTAATGAACGGAACACGTGTTGTATGCTCCATACCACGCGATGTTACACAGTCCTAAGACACTGACAATAACCACCATACGGTTGAGTGTCTCACAGACACTTAACCGCAGAGCAGTTGGTACATTGCAAACCGCATTCTCTGTGTAAATAGGATTAGTCCTTTGCCTGGTCTAAGGCACCCCCTGTAAATCTAGTTCATATCAATAAAGAGCAGTCCCGGTCTCTCCCAGGAAATATCGCGTCATTTTCCTCTTTTATTTCGTAAGATCGGCGACTCGATCGTCGACAACTCTATTATGTGAATTCTTGTGTTACAAACATGAGCTTAATGTTAAGGACCTTTTTAGAACTAAAGATTTAATATCTTGGGATTTCGATGAAATTCATGTGTTACAAAAGAGTCACACGTGTGTGTGACGCCGAAACACAACTGTGATGTACTGAGAGCATCTTTAGTGTATTGAACCGATGTCGATTCAAAGTCATATCACGTAAGCATTCTAGGAACTGAGCTTATTTTTCTACAATGTATTAAGCCAGTTCCTACTAATAATTGGGACCCACGTTACATTAAAAAACCACAAAATAATAATATCATCTCTCAACCGCACTTTCTCATCTGTAGTTGTTTAACAACATCTCCAATGTTGTGTTTTAGCCGGTTTAAAATCGGAGAGAGAAGGTATTGAATTGATTCAATACATTGAGGGGTCGATTCCAACAAAAAAAAGCATGGAACCGGACTCTACTTAGAGCATCTTTAGTGTATTGAACCGATGTCGATTTAAAGTCATGCCATGTAAGTATTATAGAAACTGAGCTTGATTTTCTCCAATCTATTGAACTGATTCCTACTAATAACTGGGACCCACGTTACATTAAAAAACCACAAAATAATAATATCCTCTCTCAACCGCACTCTCTCCTATGTTGTTGTTTAATGCTCATATGAGTTGTTTAATGCTTTGAATCGACTCATAAGACCATCTCCAATGTTGTGTTTTAGCCGGTTCAAATTAGGAGAGAGAGGACATTGAATCGATTCAATACATTGGAGGGGTCGATTCCAACAAAAAATGCATAAAACCGGACTCTACTTAGGAGTCGATTCAAAGCATTAAACAACTAATATGAGTATTAAACAACTACATAGGAGAGAGTGCGGTTAAGAGAGGGTATTATTATTTTGTGGTTTTTTAATGTAACGTGGGTCCCAGTTATTAGTAGGAATCGCTTCAATACATTGGAGAAAAACAAGCTCAGTTCCTAGAATGCTTATATGGCATGATTTTGAATCGACGTCGGTTCAATACACTAAAGATGCTTAAGTAAAGTCCGGTTCCATGCTTTTTTTGTTGGAATCAATCCCGTCAATGTATTGAATCGATTCAATGCCTTCTCTCTCCTCATTTGAACCGGCTAAAACACAACATTGGAGATGGTCTGATGTGCAAAAACTATAGCACAAAGTGTGCTTGTTGGTTTCGTGGCATTGGCATGGATGCGCGTATGCGAGTGCTACTGCTAGTATTGTTACCAACTTACCATGGACTTTTACGAGTGACCAGCCAATGATCACTTAGGTGTTCGTTTATTTAGTGGAAATGCAATCCTCCCGCCGTTTCGCTATGTTTGTTCGTGGTTTCCAGATCATTTGTTTCAAAAAAAATTTATCCATTATGAAAATCAAAAGCGTAGTTATTGAAATGTTTCTATATCTATATTTAAATGTTTTGGAACAGGATAATTGATTTTAGTATATTACTTAATAGGGATACATATGATCATTATTTATTTATTTATTATTAGATTTAATACTTCCTTGGTTTGTGTATATAGTGAGTTGTGGACAAATATTGCCAAACTGAGAATGTACTATTTATCTTTGTACGCGGAGTACATGATGTTCTCAAAACCCACGCTCCACCAAAGTGTAAATTCTTTGCATGGTTGGCAATCCAAAATAGGCTCTGGACCTTACACAGACTGGAAGCTAGAGGGTGGCCAAACCAACACATTTATCCCCTCTACAGCCACTATCAAGAAACGGCCCACCATCTTTTTTGCCCAGTGCCGCTATTCTGCAAGAGTCTATAAGCGCATGACAGACTGGCTAGGGTCCGATAGTCTACAACCACACCTTTAGACCCCCTAGTATGAATATCTTGGACTAGTGGTCCAAGGTCGCAGAGATGAGAGGTTCCCCCATGAAAGCGACGGCCATGACACTAATCCTAATTACTTGGGAGATCTGGAACGAACGAAATACAAGAATCTTTCACAACAAAGCCACCGCCCCGCCGGACCTCTTAGCGAAGATCAAGGAGGAGGGGAAAACCTTGTTCCTAGCAGGGGCCAAGTGCTTTGTAGCTTTTTTAATTCTTTGTAATTGAGTCTCTTTAGTAATTTGTACTATGCGGCTATGTTTCTCCCACTTCTATACACTACTACAGAAAAGGTCTTCACAAACGGTTCAAAAACGTCATCACAGACGATTTCGTGAGCCGTCTGAGTTTATAGGTCAGTAATGACATGAGGTCATCACATATGGTTTTCGAACCGTCTGTGATGCATACAATCACAGACGGTTTGTAGATGAAACCGTTTGTGATAATCGTCTCTCACAGACAGTTTGTAGATGAAACCGTCTGTGATAGTGACCTATTATAGACGGTTTCATCTACAAACCGTCCGTGATATTCGTTTGTATTGCTCATCTAATTCTGTTTATTGGCTAGCCTCAGGAAATGCTAGCCATGCCCTCTGAAACAAGATGAAACATAACAAGTATATGTATACATCAAATTCATATTCATTTCAGAAACAAGCACATCCAATTCACAAATCAATTAACTAAAATTAACCATTCATGTACATTTACACACATGGACCATTAAGTTCAATCTTACCCCAATCAAGTTCAATCTACATTGTGGAGCTTCCCATCTGGATTTATGACCTCACGCTTCAAGAATGGCGCAAACTGTCCTCGAATTTTTATGAGCTGGCCCTGTTTCAATGCAGTTGTAGCGATGCTCGCAACCTGTTGCTAGGAAGATTAAATTCGTGCTTATATAAATTGGTAAGTATGAAATAATTATTGCAAGATTGACAAACCTGAGGATCATTGGCTATCACGGAACCGACGAGTAGTTCCATGTTGTGGAAAATATAGTATCCACAATGGTCGCAGGCCGGCTGAAGAATCTAGACCCGCCATTATGTGTTAATGGAGTATTTTAGTGATTAATGACAAATCTATTTGTGAGACTAACATGTTTATTGATATATTTATTGCTTAGTCTCAATTGAAAAAAAAGGTGAAAATCAAAGAGGTATGCATTTGACATCATAATCTTATAATTTATTGCATTCCTCAAATCCAAAATATAGGTTAAACTCCACAAATAGTCTAACTTGAATATGTGCATATGTTCTCATTACACATTCATGTATGCACACATCTAGGGGGAGTTCACTCTATGTTTTGTGGTTTCATTAGTATTGATCCATATTCCTTATCCACATATATTAAGGATCTTTACTTTGAAACATATCATATGAGTATACAAAACTTGTGTAGTTTATACTTACTCATATTTATCTACATTCAATTACTTGCAATTGTGATGGTTGTTATCAATTACCAAAAAGGAAAAGATTATAATATCTTGTCCCCACCATTATGAGATAATGGTATGTTGTGGTAATTAATGATAATCATGTTGTGGGACTAATGTTTTTCCATGAGTTGGATGAATAGGTTATGTCCCATGGTGGAAGAGACTTTGGATGACATCATGAGTTGATCGTCATCAAGTCAAGGTTCAAGAGTAAAGGATGCATCATGTGTTGATGCACATCAAGAACTTGAAGAAAAGAAAATCATCGTGTGTCGATGATGTTTAATAAAAGAAGATGATTATGAGTTGATCATCAAGTCAAGAGAAGATCCATCATGTGTTGATGGAGGGAAAGTGATGGATGCATCATGTGTTGATGCATATCAAGACTCAGGATGAAGGATGTCATCATGTGTTGATGAGCATCAAGTCAAGATCCCGAAGTAAAGGAAATCATCATGTGTTGATGATTATCAAGTCAAGAACCCGAACTTGAAGTGAAGATGTGCGTCATCAAGCTTCAAGTGTTTGTGCAAGGCAAAGGTATGACTAGTTAGGGCTAAGGATTTGTTCCTAGTCTTTTACCGGTCTTGGAGTTTGGATGGAAGACCGGATTGCTAGTATAGGTTGCCGTACTACTAAGAGGGGTCTTTGACTAGTAGCTTGAGTTAGTCATGTGTTGATAGCTCATTGTGTTTGCACTAGCTCTCTTTAGCATGTTGCTGTTATTTGCGAATGTGTTTTGCAAATAGATGAAGCTCATGCATAATCATTGTAGCATGATACTATACTTTGGAAATGTGTTTTGTAAATTATTGAAGTCCATGCACCTTCTCCTTGTAGCATGATACTATTGTTTGTAAATGTGTTTTGCAAATAGTTGAGGTTCATGCATAATCGGTGTAGCATGTGACTTTAGTTTGCAAATGGCTTAAGTCCATGTACCTTATTCCTTGGTGGCATTGATTCTAAAAGTTGGCAAATGTGTTTTACAACTTGTTGAGAATCTTGCCTTTAACCTTTGGTTGCATCACTTATCAATTGTCAAATATGTTTTGCAATTGAGTTTGTTGATTGATGAAAACTGCTATTTTCTCAGGAAAAACGGTAGTACCGATGTGTTGTCAACGGTACTACCACTCTGCGGTACAATCGACTCGTGGTGCGGTATGACCGCAACCTGGTCGTTCTGATGTTTTGTTGGCAGTACGTTTTTTACAGAACGACGCCTTATTGAGCATGAGTTGCTCTGTTGAGGCGCGGTAGTTCCGGAGCCTTTGTGGCGGAACTATCACTTTGCGGTATGACCTCGCATCCTTTGGCGGTACTACCGTGTGCCATTCGGACCGTCCAAAAGTGACATGATCATGTAGTTTAAACGTGCGGTCCGAACGACCCTTTGAATATGAGCCGTCCACGTATCAGTCTGATCGTGCAAGGTTGTTCGCTCCTATGGAACGGTAGTACCGCAGTTCTTGAGCGGAACTACCGCATCTCGGTAAGTCCGAAATTTGGAGCGGTACGTATTTCCCAGTAAGGGTCTTTTTTGGACCTCGACAGAAGCGGTAGTACCGTAGTGCCTTGAGCGGAACTATCGATGAACGGAACTACCGCGTATTGGTTGGCGGCAGTACCGTGCCTATTTCCAACGGCTAGTTTAGAGCTTCTGATATAGCCGTTACTGTGCTCTGACAGAGGTGCGGTAGTACCGTGACTTAGTTGGCGGTAGTACCGCTCGTGCTGATTTTTCAGCAGACCTTGTCCCAACGGCTAGTCTTTGTATGTGGGCTATAAATACCCACCTTGGCCGGTTGTGGGTAAGGGGCTAGGGCTATATTCATTTATTTTGAGCTAAGAGCAAACTCTCTAATCTCTTTTTTGCATGTGTTGCACTTAGTGAGCTTGGAGAGTAGACCCTAAGTGCATGTGTTGCATTAGGTAGTGGATTGTGTATCTACTTGAGCTTAGACATTTGATTAGTTCAAGTGAGAGTCTTTGGCTTATTACCCTTAGTGTTTGCCGACACCTAGACGACGTGGAGGTGTCGTGGTCCGGTGATCTTCTCAAAGAAGTTTGTGAGAAGGCCCGACGGTTGTGACTGGCTTGGTGCTCGCCATCTCCGGAGTGGAGGAAGAGCAACCCTAGTGGATAGAGGTGTTGGTTCGGTTTGGAACCGATCCAAATGGTTGGACTTGCCTCGGAGGTGTTTGGCTTAATTCGTGGAGCCGGTCCAATTGATTTTGGGCTTACCTCAACGTGGATTAGGGGAGACCGGCAAGTCTCCGATCACCGCGGTAAAACATCATTTTGTCATTGTGGTTTGATTTCTTGTGCTTTATTATATTGCAATTTACATTCCTTGTATTTAATTGCTTACTTGTATGTGTATGATTGCTATCATTTATATAGTCTCATATTGTTGGTGCACTTAGCAAAGACTAGTTGATTTAGGCTTTAATTGTGTAAAACCAAATTGATTTACAATTCCGCATAAAACTCGGTTTTAGCCAAAAAGATTTTAAAACCGCCTATTCACCCCCTCTAGTCGGCCTCCTCGATCTTACAAGTGGTATCAGAGCTTGGTCTCTCATTTTATTAGACTTAACCGTCTAGAGAGTAAAGGATGGCGACTAGTGATTTAGTGCACATTGGTGAGACACCTCTATTTGATGGCACAAATTATGCTTATTGGAAAATCCGCATGTCATGTTATTTTAAGGCCATGAGTCCAAAAATATGGCGGATTGCAGATGTGAGCTTTTCTCCTCCAAAGGATCCTCTTGCTCAACCTATTGAGGAAGAGAAATGCTCACATCTCGACGCTCAAACAACTAACGCTTTATTTAGTGCTTTGAGTATAGAGATATTTAATGCCATATGCAATCTCAAGAATGCTCATGAGATGTGGATCCATCTCCAAGATCATTACGAAAGGTCCACCTCAACTAGTGATGATTGCATACAAGAATGGATGTCGGGAGAAGAATGCTGAACTTCAAGTTCCGACAATGAAGATTCCTCAACTTCATCCTTCATATGATGAGTTGATGGATATGCTTGAGGAGCTTAATGAGTATTTAGGAAAGGAGGTTTCAAAATTCAAAGTTTTGAAGAAAGAGTATAACTTGCTTGAAAATAATTATGATGTTTTAAAAAATGAACATGAAACTCTTCTCCTAAATAAGCTCAATAAGCCCAAAGTGGATATAGGCATTGCATGCAATTTACTAGATGATATGCCATGTATAGCTCCTATCTCTTGCATTTCATCTAAAATTAGCATATACACTTCTTGTGATGATTTGCTTGATGTACCTTGTTGCTCTAAATTAGATGCCTCTATTTCCTCTATATCTTGTGAGATTAATCTTATAGAGAAAAATAATGAGCTCAAGGCTCAAGTCACAAAATTGAAAATTGACTTGGATAGAAGCTACAAAGGAAAAGCCTCTCTTCATGATATATTAAGCAAGCAACAAAGCGTGAATGATAAGAGAGGAATTGGCTTCACTCCTAAGAAGAAGGACAATAGCAAGACAAGGCACAATGCAAGACACACGAAGAAATACATGAAGTGTCTTGGCTGCAATGAGAAGGGCTACAAAGTCATGATGTGCCCAAATCAAATAGATGTCAAGTCAAGATATTCAAAGAAGAGGCAAACCGGCAAGGAGCAAAAAAATAAGACAAGTAAGGGAAACAAAAGCCCAACTTGCTACAATTACCGGGAAAATGGACACATTGGTAAACAATGTCCCAAAGGTATCTCTCCTAAGCCTATTCTCTATAATGATCATTATTTGCTTAGGAAGGATAAATATGGCAATGTGTTTGCTAGGATTGTTAGCCCACCTAAGATTATTGTTAGGGCCGTTTGGGTGCCCAAATCTACTGTGACTAACATTCAAGGACCCAACCGAGCTTAGGTACCCAAAGGTACTTAAATGATAAATAGGTACTTGGAGAAGCATTGGAGGTTTGGCTTACTCATGAAGAGGTGGATTCCATCATATGCAAAATATGGAGCCAAGCTTGAGGAAAATCAATTCATATCATAAACCAATGCTATCTCAGTAACAAGTATTTACATTGAAGCATCTAGCCCTTTTTGCCTTGTGTAGGTTGCATTCATGAAAATATTAAAAAGGGTGCTCTTGCTCTTGTGCTAAATATTGTTTATTAAAATATTGAGCAAGATAGTAGGTGGCACATTAAGGTAGAGTGTTAAATCATGATCATGTATACCACATCCCTAAGTGTGCACAAATAAATTAAATGCTAGTAATGTTTTTCAAAATCGAGCCTTTTAGCCAAAAGTCAAAAATTTCATAACTATTAGTAATCATTTGAAAAACTAGTTGCAAAATGTATACAAATGCTTTCTAAAGGTTTACCAAAGGTTTTGGCTCAAGAAAAACCTATTTCAAGTGAAAATGAGTTTCTATCCAAAATTCTAGATCATAGTATCTTGTTTTTGACCTAAACTAGATTTTTATGTAAAATTTATTCTAAAAGGAATTTGAAAATCGTCCCAAAAGGAAAATCCTAGAGCTGGCCATTCTAAATATTTTTGGTATTCACAAGATTTCCAAAAGGCCAACCTAGAAAAGGTTATTTGATTTTGAAACTCGTCCAAAATCCTAGTTTAACCTAAAAGGTCATTTTCTAGCACTTACGTGAGTTTTGCCATATGAATCAAAATTATTTACATGAATTGATTGATAATGGCATTTATGACTCATACATGCAATTGGTTGCTTAAAATATCTTTAATTGCTCAATTAGGATCTTTTGGAGAAGGTTCTTCAAAATAAGTTTGATTTGCGAAAACAAAAGATTAATTTATAAAAACTATATTCATTGGAGTCTCTTCTGTCCATCTCATGCATAATGGTCCGAAAATCTATGTGTTTATGTGTTTGAATCAAGGATCATTTGCATTTAAGTTCAGCTCCTGCTTTTTAGGCAAAACCGGTAATACCGCGTTTTTAACGCCGGTACTACCGGTCTACCGCTGCCTAGTAATACCGCATTTTAATGGCGGTACTACCGTTTTCAGTTGGTGGTTCCTATAATGGTTATGACCGGAACGTAAGCTTTAGTCCTTCTCTCTCATTCGGTCATAGCACTTCTAGTTCTCTAGGACTACTGACGGTTCCTCTCTCTCTCTCCTCCCGTGCTCCACTCAAAACCCTAAACTCAAATCTTTCGATTCAGTGCAGTTCTCCTGGATTCCTTGGTTGAGATCAACTCTTGCATTCTTTTCTCATCCAATCCCTAAGGTACTTGCCCTGATTCTCTCAGTTCTTATCTTTTCTGGGTATCTATCTCTCTTTTAGGGTTTGATTCAAAATGTGGATGAAATGATCAATTTCTCTTGAGGATATTGATAATAATTAGTGTCTGATAACATATCATGTCGTTTCCATGGATTCACTCTTATCAAACACTAGTTAGTATCAAAATCAAAAGATTGCCCTTTAGAATCTGGAATTGCGGTACTACCTCCCAGTGGTCGCCGGTAATACAGACGCATGGTAATATCGGACATTAACACCGGTACTACCGATCTGCGGTAATACCAGATATCAAAGGCGGTACTACCGAACCAGAAGAGAAAAATTGATTAAATCATACTCACTTTGCAATAAATCCAATTCTAAATTGTCTCTTCTTGTCTTAGCAACCATGCATCAAAATTCTGGACCATCCTCCTCGAAAGGAAAAGAAAAGGTCGTATACAAATCGGACGATGATTTTGAAGAAGATTCAACTGACTGTGATACTAGTGATGTACTTTTTGTGCTAAACAGAACTCTCTTCTTTGTGGCAGACCATAGCAAGATTGGAAATAAAAGATATACAAACTCGAGGTACAAAAATCAGTTTCTGCTACCCAATAATACAGTTGATCCTCTCTTTCACACAAAGTTTCAGGAAAATGTGTTCTATCATGTCTATGGTCATAAGAAGTTTGCAAATCATCAATTTGTCACTTGGGATAATCTAAATCAGAACCCCTACTTAAATGGACTTTTCTACACATTTCATAAGGTGAATTTGGACAACTTGGTGACTCTGAAGTGTGACTATGACTCTTCAACTATCAAACAATTCTATGCTACTGTTCACATTTCCCCAGAACATGATACTCTCACCTAGATGACAGCATCTTTCAGGAAAAGTGCATCAAGAGAAGATTGCCAAAGATCATGGGGCATTCCTACTCCTCGAAGTGGTCCCTCGACACTAAAAGTGCATCCTGAGGATCCTTGGAATTTAGATGAGATTAAAGAGCTCTATGATACATCTCAGTAATGTGAGTTTGGTACAACAATTGGATTTTCACCAAGTATGATAAACAAGATTCTGAGAGCAACCTTCTTTCCTAGAGGCGGCAACAACAATGAGGTTCATCCCAAAGCATGGAACATTATATATCATATCTTGAAGGGAACCAAGTTTGACATTGTTGACTTCATTTTCACTGAAATTGCTCTTTCAAAGAACGATACAGAGGACAACATCTTTTATGCTCCTTACATCATGAAGCTAATTAAAGACAAGTTTGGATTTTATCTTGCCAGTGACAGGGCTCACACTAAATACAGGCCGCGTGGAGCTCGGCTCCTACGCACGCGCCTGCCCGAGGACGAAGACAGGTCCGACAAGTGGGACCCGGTTGACAGCGGCTCAGCATACGCGCGCGAGTCCAAGCGAAATGGTTCTGTGTGGGCTGTTCGATCGTGACTGGACGGCTCAGATCAGTTGGAAGGTTCGGACTATCCGAATGATTGTGAGATCTAGCCCGTTGAATCTCAATCGGACGGTCAATATTGGTTTGATTCGGCGTAGTGCATTTAGTGTGTTAGGTCCAGCCAAGTGGCTCGGGTCGGATTCGGGTCTAATGAACAGTGCAGTGTTTGAGTTTAGGGTTTGACTGATTTGAAATCTTTTGATTCTCCTTTGACCGAGTTTGAAACCCCTCTTTTCATGTTATATTTTGTTCAATTTAAATTCAAACTTAAAATATGTCATTGAAATATGTTTGAATTTTCTGAGGGTTGTAGCCAATCCCAAAAATTTGGGAAAAATTATATTAATTCATGATAATTATTATAGTATTTGAATAAATTATTTCCAGATAACTAACACCAGGTTTTATTCTTGTTCTTGTTTGGAGTTAAGATTTGAAGTGTAGGTTTAACACTTGTTTGTCTTGTTTGAGATTTTTCAAGTGCAATAAATTATGCAAAAGTTTGTAAATCATGATGCATGCTGATGAGATGTATACTAATTATTATTAATAAACTTGGGGATGTGACAGATAGATTGTATCACAGACGGTTCCAATAAATAACCGTCTGTGATAGATTATGTATCACATACGGTTTATAGATGAAACCGTCTGTAATATATTATCACAGACGGTTTGTAGGTGAAATCGGCGGTGATATTCTTTTGTATTGGTAAATCTAGTTCTGTTTATTGGCTAGCCTCAAGAAATGCTAGCCATGCCTTCTGAAACAAACAGAAACATAACAAGTACATGTATATATACATCCAATTCACATTCATTTCAGAAACAAAGCACATCCATTTCACAGTACAAATCAATTAACTTAAATGAACTAAAATTAAACATTCAGAACACATATACACACATTGTTTAATCTTTAAAAATTAGCCCTTCATGGTGATCAACGTGTATGTAGCTAGTTTCGTCATGTTGTTCTTCCTCAACCCTTATACTGTTTCCGAAAGGAGGCAACTCGTCAAATTGATTGTATTCTTCCTCGTCCACTACATTCTCAACTCCGACAATCCTCATTTTTCCATAAAGAACTACATGGCGCTTCTTATTTGCCTGGTCGGTTACATAGAAGACTTGAATAACTTGGTTAGCGAGTACGAATGGTTCGTCTTTGTATCCGACACGTTCGAGATCCACGGTAGTGACGCCATACTTGTCGACCTTCACCTATGGGAGATGAATCCAACGGCACCGAAACAGGGGGATCGTGAAAAGCACATAGTCCAACTCCCATATCTCCTCTGTGAGCCCATAGTAGGAGCTCCTCAACCCATCGGTATTGAACGCATCTATGTGGGCACCGCTATTCTAGTTAGTGCTCTTTATATCCTGAGCCTGCATATAGAATGTGTACCCATTTATGTCGTATCCTCGTCATGTCACAACTGTAAATATTGGCCCTTTTGCCAACCATGTCAGCATATCACTTGATGAGCTCGTAGCGAGTCGCTCCTTCAACCATTGGTTGAACCAACTGTTGTGCTGTCTCATGATCCAAACATCCGGCTACTCGGATTATATTGCCGAAGCACGTCCTTGTGCTGGTCGATATACGGGGACACTTCCGTCAAGTGTTGCAAGACCGTGAAATGGGCTTGAGCATATGCATCCATATCTAGAGTGATTGCTTTCCTTTAGATGGTCCCGATACCCTCGAGCCTCCCCTCATGGCGAGATCGAGGCACACCTATCGGTTCGACTTGAGCTATGTAATCAATACAGAACTCAATGACCTTTTCGGTTGCATAACCTTCGACGATGCTGCCCTCCGACCGAGATCGATTCCGTACATAGGACTTGAGAATTCCCATGAAACTCTCGAATGGGTACATGCTACGTAGGAACACGGGCCCGCACATCTTTATCTCCCTCACAATGTGAACAATGAGATGGACCATGATATCGAAAAACGACGAAGGGAAATGCATCTCAAGATTATATAGAGTCATCACCACCTCGTCCTGCAGAGCATCTAGTCCTTCGGGATCAATGACCTTCTGAGCAATTGTGTTAAAGAAATAACACAACCTCATGATTGTCTCTGGGACCTTGATCAGCAAAATACTTTTAATTACAACAGGAAGCATTTGTGTCATCAGCACATGACAATCATGAGACTTCATGCCAATTAACTTCAAATCTTCCATCGAAACAAGTTTCTTTATGTTGGCGGAGTAACCAGATGGAACTTTCACACCATGCAAGCACTGACACAGTTTAGTTCTCTCGGCCTTGGACAGAGTGTAACAAGCAGGGGGAAGGTACATTCATCCTTTATCGGTCTTTGTTGGTGCTAACTTAGGTCTGATGTCCATATCAACCAAGTCAAGCCGTGCGTTGACACCATCCTTTGTTTTGTCACGAATGTTTAGTAAGAAACCAATCAAGCTATCACATACATTCTTCTCTACGTGCATGACGTCGATGTAGTGGTGAACTTCTAGGTGCTCCCAATAAGGTAAGTCACAAAATATTGATCTCTTCTTCCAGATGTTGTTCTCACGGGTTCTCGATTTACGTCCCTTTCTGAGCATAACATCTAAATCCTTAACCATGTTATAGACCTCTTTCCCGCTTAAATGCCTTGGAGCTGAACTGTCTTCCTTCTCTCCGTCGAATTATTTCTCCATCCTGCGGTATGGGTAAGCCCTCCGAAGGAACCTACCGTGACGCATGTACACGGTTTTGCACAAGTGCTTCAGCCACACACTCTTGGTATCATCTAAGTAGTGAGTACAGGCTTTGGCCCCTTTTGTACTTTGGCCGGACAGGTTGGCAAGGGCAGGATAATCATTTATGGTGCAGAACAACAAGGAGTGTAAAGTGAAGTTCTCTCGTTTGTACGCATCTCATACCTGTACCCCTTTAATCCACAGTATTTTTAGATCTTCCATCAATGGTGCTAGGTACACATCAATATTATTCTCAGGTTGCTTCAGCCCTTGGATAAGTATCAACAACAAAATATGCTTCCGCTTCATACACAACCAAGGGGGAAGGTTGTAGATACAGAGAGTCATAGGCCAAGTGCTATGTTGGCTGCTCATGTTACCGAAAGAATACATTGTAGGGATATGGGTAGGCTACGATAGCAACAATTCAAAATTTCTACCACGTAAACCAGGAAGCCAAGCAAGAAGATGATCACAGATTGTTACCACTAGACGCGCAGAGCAGTGGAAGAAGCGTCGGAGCAGCTTGGTCCAACGAAGAGCGCGTCGATGCAGTGGTCGTAGTCGATCATCCAGTGTCCTCGCGAGTCGATCGTCTCCTCTAGCACCTCTGCAGTTCCTTGCGAAGATCGTGGATCGTCCTTAAGCGCAACAATGAAGAAGCGCCTCTATGGTATCCACACGTCCATGGAAGGAACAACCATGCGCCGGTGTGCTAGCACCAAGTCACACGGAAAGGCTCTCAAGAAGATGGCGGCTAGGGTTTCGGTAGAGCAACTCACGTCAACTCGTCTTCTGCCCAACAACCTCATGCATCTCCTTATATAGTGCCCGTGACGGATCCTATCCGAACACGCTTTCTTAATCAGATTCGATCGGTTTGTTCCAACCCGTTAAGTGTGTGACCCGTTAGGTTCATGTGTAGTTCGGTTGTGACTCGGAAACCCTTTCCAACCACGAGTCGTAGCAGTTCCTAGCAGAACATAACGATTCCCGAATACACACAAATTATATCGGACGAACCTTAATGCAATATGATCTACAACCAGGTCCTCATCACCTACGACTAGATCCTATCTCTATACGACCAGTTTGTATTTGGTCACGACCAACTCGTAACTCCTTACGACTTGGTTTCGACCACTCTGTGATTACGTTCGACCAGTCTACGACTTGTTTGTATCTCCATACGACCAAATCAGAATCGGTCGAACTGCTTAACTACTCATGTATTCTCCTTTTGCCTCACGATATCCGGTTGAACTCCAGGTGAGATGTTGTGTCATCCATGGACTGTTCAATACTTTCTCGATCGAGTATTGGATAACCTTATGTGGTCGAACTCTTCGACCACCAGTGGCATGGCCATGCACTTTCTTTATCCGACCACTTGAGGGCCCGAGATATCTCTCTGTTATGTTAGGAGGGCAAATCCCATATCCGACCGGTCACATCCCTCGCATGTTTCATAGCATACCCGAAAGCTACCTTTATAACTACCCGATTTTAGTAGCGTTTGGCAACCCCTAAGAGTGCTATTACACATGTAGGAAACCATCTCGATCTCGGTCTAAGGATTATACATCATCATTGCTTGAGACCAACTAACGACACATAGAATCATAACAATCTCAATAGTGTCTCAAGGTGGGTCTTATCCAACACCATGTTCTCTAACATGTGTCCACATTATCGATTCAATATCCCTATATCCATGACCGTGAAACATGATCATCAATCAATACATGTCTTTGGTCGTAGAGTCACTAGCGTTAGACCAAAGGACATTCGACTAGGGATACTTTTAGAACGACATCATCACAAGTTAAAAGAGCTTCACCAACAAGTCACATACTCATTTAATCTTCATAACTGATGATTCATTCATGGAACAGAATAACATTTATCCAATATTATAAACATAAAGAAATATAATCATCTCTATGATTACCTCTAGGGCATATTTCCAACATACATTCCGTCTGTACTCAATCCAAACCTTATATTCATCGGTTCCGCATCAAAGTCTGCAAACCTCCTATCGATGTTTCTCCACTGGACGGAATCGGCAGGGTGTCTTAGCTTTCCGTCATTCTTACGCTTCTCTGAGTGCCAATGCAGCAATTTTGCATCCTTTGGGTTCGCAAAAAACCGCTTCGAACGGAGAATTACAGGAAGATACCACGCCACCTTAGCAGGAGGTCCTTTCTTCACCTCGATTCCCTCGCTGTCATCTGATTGATTCTTACGCTTGTATCGAGATGCATTGCACACTGAGCATACATGCATGTTTGTATACTCGTTATGGTAGAGGATACAGTCGTTCGAAGATGCATGTATTCTTTCTACTCCCATTCCCAATGGACAAAGAGCCTTCTTGGCTTTGTAGGTGGTTTTGGGCAACTTGTTTCCCTCTAGAAGCATGTCCGTTAGGTGACCTAACAGCGTTGTGAAACTCTTGTCGGACCAACCGTTGCTTGCCTTCAATTTCAACAGTTTAAGCGCGGATGATAACCTTGTGTATTCCGGCTTGCAGCCCAGGAACAAAGGTTTCTTCGAGTCCTCCATCAAGCTCCGGAATTTAACATACTCCCTCTCATCACAGTTCTCTTCTGCATCGCGAAGCATCTAATCTAGATTGTCATCATGCAGCCTATCCGAATCGGAACCACAATCGATATCATCCGGCAGAATATCGTTGACTTCGTCGGTGATGTCGTTATTACTACCTTCCTGTATAATCTGCTCTTCACCGTGATTGATCCAACGTGTATAGCCCTTTTTAAAACCCCTTCGAATCAAGTGTGCTTCGATCTGAGCTCGATTCTTAAACATCTTCAGATTCTCGCAGCAATGCTTGGACAATACATATATTCCACCCCCTTATTCAACATATCCTCCTCGGTAGCTCTTGTAAAAGCAGACACACCATTAATGTACTCTTCACTCACATGGTTGCCAGCGTACATCCAGCTTTGGTCCATCTACGCGAGGCATATAACAATTTGGTGTTAAATATTGAATTAATTAATTAGTATACTATAGATACAACTTTTGATATGTCATTTGAAATATGTATTTCTAATGAATTGAAAAAACACCGATGCACCCAAGAGGCAGGTGGTTCATCACAAACACATTATAGATAGCCCATGCCCAACTTCAGATGGCAAGAAGCCATGCAACATACACTTGCAAAACAGCACAAAAAGCTAGATCTAAACCATCTTCAATTCTTTCTTTACCGATCTAAACTATCTTCAATTCTCTCTTTCCCAATCTAGATCTAGAATATAGTGCAAGGAATAAATTAATTACATACTAACCATTCATAGTCAAGAAAAAAATTACCAAATCCGTGCGGTCTCCTTTCACAAAATCGCCTCAAAGCCCCACCTCCAGCAGCAGCAATGAGAACAGAGCAGGAATTTAAGACAGATTGATCTGTGAGGGTCGGGTCTGCAATAAATGAGATTATCACAGATGGTTTTTAATACAAACCATTTGTGAATAGGGCGGGAAGTCAGACGGTTCATATTAAAAAACCGTCTGTGATACTTCACAGACGGTTCTGAATAAGAATTGTTTGTGATATTCGGTAATATCACAGACGGTTCTTGTTCAGAACCGTCTGTGAAGTATCACAGATGGTTTTTAATATGAACCATTTGTGATATTACCTCTTCATAGATGGTTTTCAGCGCAGAAAGTAACGCAGATGGTCGCTAACCAAAACCATTTGTGATTGTGTTTAATACAGACGGTTTTGGTCAACCGTCTGTGATGCCATGTGCGGACTCTCTTAAGGTCATAGGTGTTCAGCTGAACACCCATTTTTTTTCTTCAAAATATCTGATATATAATAGGTATATTAGATGTATATGTTATTAGTTAGGTCAAAACTATATATTTGTGTCCGCAAATAAATTTAGCTCGCACTCACTGTGTAACATATTAGGCCTATTTTCTTTCCTACTTTAGCCCACCAAACACTAACCTCTATTCTCTCTGGCCTCCAAGTGGCGAACGAGCGGAGGCATGGGCTACGAAGGCGAGCGATGATCGGTGGACACGACGTTATGACGTGACGGCAAGTAGGCGTGAGGCGGCGCAGGACGAGCGTGCGGCAGTGCACCTGTGTAGACGAATAGAGATACGACGCGAGCAAGTGGGTGGTAGCGCGACAAACAGGGAGAAAGGGAGCGGACGACACCAAGAGAGCAACGCGGTGGCTGGGAGTAAGCATGGCGGCGGGAAGGGATGAGTATATCCAGCTCACCGTCATCGTCCTCTCTCCAGATATAGGTGTGTTCTGCGCACTCCAATTCTTTTCCCTGGCTCTGCTCTGCTCTAGCTCCGGTTCTTTCTAGAGTCTAAGCTTCTTCCTCTGCTTTCTTAGTTCTTTCCAATGGATGTTGTACAAAAATACAATATTTGCCTTGGATAATGAACAAATAGTTGGGCCTTATTACATATGTTTACATACTAATTTTTGCTCTATGGAAGGAACATTATTAGATGGGGTTTTTACTGATGAGAAAAAAAACAAAAAAGAGCAGGATCAGCAAGGTATGCATCTGTCAAAAAAAATGAAAAAGAAGGCAGGTGCTCTATCGATCAGTATTAGAGGAAGAAAATAAGCTTTAGCAGTCTAGCTGCTATAACCTAGAACAGAAAAAAAAATGAGAAAACAACAACGACCAAGACCAAACACAAGTTTTTTTTTTTTGAAAAAGAAGACATGGCATCTACCAATCACTATTAGAGGAAGAAAATAAGATTTAGCGGTATAGCTGGTACAACCCAGAACAAAAAAAATAGAGAAAACAACAACGGTCAAGCACCAAGCACAAGTCTTAGCCACACGCTGCAACAACAGCATAACTCAGAAAAATAAGAAACCTAAGCAAAAATAGCTATATTCCTAGTTTCCACCTCCTCAACTGTCATTGATATCTATAATTTGCTGTTTAATTCATACCATTATGCTTGCCTTATATCGCCCAATTCCTCATATGAAATCATTAATTTCTATATTTTTTGTATTTTGTTATATATACTCGTATCGTCGTATCAGTATTTTAGGGGAAATGACATCTCACGGTATCGGCGTATTGGTATCAGCATATCTAGACAACCTAGTTCCGAAATCCAAACACCCATCCTAAAAATCCTGGGTCCGCCACTGTGTGATGCGGCGTCCAGTATTATTCTTTTTGTAGTAGTGATATCAATATAACGAGCACCCCTCTAGCCGGTTTCAATTTAAAAAAATAAAAAAATAAACGGTTGTTATCTTTTGACAAACACCAGATAACGCCGCAAGCTAGCTAACCACACAATAAACAACTAGCTATAGTATAGGTCATTCCAATTAATATAGATATATTTTTATCAAGATGCATGCATATATATAGGCTTATTAAATTAACTGGGATATATATTGCTTGCTAGGCATTGTGTCGCATGCACTAATTAACGTGCAACGAGAGGGGCCGGGGCGTCCAATAGAACCCTAATCAGGTAGGCCACTAGTGCGACCTACTGGTGTGATTAGGCGCTCATCTGCACCATATCAAGACAACATTAGTCCACGTCAAACAGCACATTTCGCGGGCCAATTAAGCTTCATGCTTACTCCATCGATCCATCGACGGACAACACAATATAATGCTGCCCAGTACTGAGTGTTTGTCCAAGTGCAAGTACAGTTAATCAAACGTACTTGCACTTATCATCGATCGATCGGGATTGATTATTTATTTCCATGAATGCATGCATGCATGTAATGACGGGTTAGTAGGAAGCACTGGGTCGGATAATTATCGGAGTTTAGATGTTGATGATGCCCACGTGGCGCCTCGTTAATCTTGACTTTCTTTGAGAGAATAATCATGACTTAAACAAGGGAGATTACATGGGCCTGCACTCAGATCTGCTTCGGAGTTTGGATTTCTTCCTAAGGAATCCCTCTTACTTGTTTTGTTTTGTTTTCTTTTATAATACTTGTACTTGTTTTCTAAGGGCATGTATAATGTTAGTCGTCTATAAAGTGTTCACGTCAACAAAAGATAATCTAGTAGGCATCCTTTACAATGGTCTATCTTTAGCATAGTCTATACACTACACCACAACAAAGGGTCGAGGGCATTCATTCTGCCGGAAAAAATGGTCTTCAAGGGCTGACCGTCTGTCGAGAAAGGCTTTCGCTGACACACATTCTATCAAGGACCCAGCCATCCGCAATTGTCTTTACCAACAGACATAAGATTTTCAATGTAATCTAGATTTGCAATGAAAAGCATTTAGTAACTTTCACAATAGTTCTGCCCAAAAATTGATATATTAGCAATCAAGAAAAAAGTTGGGTAACAATGGCATTGAAGTATGTCATATAATACACCAGTTGAATTAAGAAAAGCACAAAGATCAAATAAATATATTTGAACTAGTATGAAGAATATTGTTTCAGAGAGAAGGCGCACATTACAAATGACCAAACGACAACTCATATAAGCATACAACAATAATAATTTGTATTTAACCCTGTTGATTGTTTCAGACACAATGTGTAGTTTCAGTATTAAATTTCCATGCAATATCACTGTAAAAATATCAGAAGTAATAGTCATTTAGTTTTAGATTGACAAGTAAACTATTCCTAGGTTTTACTCATACAAATGAAAGATACCATTGCAGATTGATTAAATATGTCAACTTTTCTATTCATGCTTTAAATTTTGGATGATCGATTTGGGTGCGAATCATCTTAGATCTTACTTTCCCTTTTTGAAAATATAAACCATATGGAAGTTTTGATTTAACATAGGGGAAAACACAAGTCCCAAAACATACCACTTGAAAATATAAATCTTGCGCAAGTCATTTAATAGAGGGGAAATCATGCAGTGAGTTCAGTAGCCACCTGAAACAAGTATATTTGCAGGTGATGGTCATTAGAGGAAGCTAAACCATTATGCCAACCACTATATATCTACTCGCGTTCTACCATTAGAGGTATACTTAACAAGCTAAGAATTATAACAACCAACAAGCATAGAATAATCGACATGTGCTCAATGAAAGGGTAAAAGTACAAGAGTGCAAAAATTGTTAAGTAGCAATTAACATCAATAACACATACATATGGAATAATATCATCAACTAGTGCATCTGCTTCAAGAGCTACAAACCTAAATGCACCTTCTAGATTTCTAATCCAAAATACGAATTTAGCATAGCAAGCTACAAGCAAACTCAATTTTTTTTTTGCCATCACATCAGATTTCCATGAACTAAAATATTTATAAGTGAGAAATTGGCCTCAGACAATATAATATGTGGCCTCACAACCATACAACAATATTGTGCAACACATTGCCCTCAACGCTTCACCAAGTGAGGGGACTTGGCCGAGAGTGCCAAGACAATACTTGATGACCATGGAGAAGGCACTGAGAGGTACAACTATCAATTCATCTACATGTCATCCCAGGCCAAGATAACAATGTGCATCATACAATAAATTTCATCACTTGCATTTTCTAGACAAGAAGACATGTTTGTGCGAATTGTATATAGTGCAGGACTCTGGAGGGCAAAATGGTTATTTCCATGGAGAATGAGATAAATGAGAATAAATGCTGGTCAGTCTTCTCTTACAACCTCTTTCATGCCCCTCTATTGTGAAGTGTTGTGGTAGGGTTCAGCAAACCACTTGTTACTGGCCGGCTGGCGTTTTTTTACCCAGTGTTAACCCCTCTGGTTCACCCCTCTAACTTTCCCTATTTAAAACTTATTCTGTGCCAAAATACTTCTAATTACTTATAGTTTCTACCTCAATCTCAAATCTGCAAAATTTTAAAAATATAAATTTGGAAAATAAAAAGAAGGAAAACCAGTCGGTATTTGACCGGTTTTCGCAGAGAAACTAGAACCACCCCCTCCAGTATTTGTGCCAGGTTCGGTTTCTGGAACCCTGTTGTATGGATTGGGTATGTAAAAGCATGCACATAGTCCAATGCTGATATGTTTTTTTGCGCAATACTTGTCATGAATCTAAGAATGTTTCAAATCTTTTGAAGGAAGTTTTAAAATTTAAGAAAAGAACAAACACTTCCATGCCAACTTAAATTGAAGAGACTATTTCTTATGCTTTATCATTTCTGTCTTCACAATTTGCTACTTCAAAAAAAAGAGGCATCCTTGCGGTTCTCGTGTTTTTAATTTCGTATTGTGTATTTCCTTTGTTTTCGATAAATGCAACCCTTTTTATGTAATCCTTCTTATGTCATGCATGCATGATTTCTTTTTGAGACATGAATAGACATAATAAACAAGTTTATCATTGAACAGGTGCCAGGTTCTGTGATTTGGACATGGATTAGGCCGTTTGTTCCTAAAGACGCTGCCGCTGCCCTCTAGCCACTCAATTCAGTTGTAGGATTTGTAGGAATTTTTTTCGGTGTGTTTGCACCTTTGTATGTGGATGCTAGATTCAGTTGTAAACTCGATTCAGTCCGCAACGGAGTGTCTATGTTATTTTCTTCTATTTTTTTTATATTGACAATGTAATTCTACATTTGAAATGGTTTTACCTAAGATCTGAAACTCTTATGAAAATTTGTGATACTATATCCTCTAAATCATTGTAGTTTAACTAGCGATAAAATATTTCTACAGAACAAAATAAAAATGGACGTCTCTAGCTCAATCTAAATACGTCAATAAATGCGTATCTATGTTTCATGGCACGCAATAAAGCGTCACTAGGGAGAGTAGAGACGATATGCAAATGCATATATGAAAGCGTCTCTAAGCTTGTAGAGACGCAATCTAAACTACTCATATCATTGTAGACGCGCTTAACAATACGTCTCTACAATCTTTGACACAGTACGTGGGGAGACGCTTCAGAGACGTTTTACAAAAACGACTCTACGACGCTATAGAGATGATTGAAAACGTCTTTAACCCATAAAATAGGCATCTCTACAGGGCTTTTGTGTTGTAGTGGTAGCTCATAAAATAGAAGAGAAAATAATGGCAAGCCTCAGACATCACCAAATATGGCTGCAAAATGATGTTGGTCATGTCACTGGCCTTCTTGCAAAGCTCCTAGGAGGCATGCAAACGGAGTCCGAGTGTGCCGAGATGACCATGAAATCATCATGAGCTTTCACAAGTAGGACAATGCCATGGACAACAAGATAATAGGAAAGTGTCATCATTGGCAAAACTGAAATATTTACATATGAGAAATTGGTCTCAGACAATATAATATGTGGCCTCACAATCATACATCAATATTGTGCAACTAATTGCCCTCTAATATGCAACTAGATGGAGCAGTCAAAACATCTCAACTCAACAAGCACATAAATCACAAGTCTTAATTCATCAACACGTAATCAACAAGGGGAAAAATTACACCTTTGCTCTTGGCGGATGGAGAGCAGAGGCAGAGAGAGCCATTGGTGGTGTGGTCATGGGAGAGGATGTGCGACGGCATGGTCAGGGAGCAGAGGGGGAGGGGCGGTGCCGTGGTTAGGGGAGGGGCAGTGGCTAAGGTTTGAGAGGGCGAGGGACGGTGGGGATGCAGAAGGGCGGTGAGTAGGGTTTGATAGGCGGAGGGGGTGACAGTGATGTGGTTGTGACACCAGAAGTGGGCGACTTGGAGGTGTTGGGGGTTTAGGAGGAGTGGTGGTGGCACATTCGGTGGAGAAAGGTGCTAGTGGCGTGGATCTAGCTGTTGGGAGGAGGAGGAGGTGTCCGATGGTGGACTTAGTGGAGGGAGGTGGTGAATCTAGGTGGAGTAATTGCGGGATAGGGGAGGTGGTGGGGCTTGTGGGAGGACGGCCGCAAGGATGGCAAGGGTTGCGGGAGGACATCATTGGCTTGGGAAGGGCGGCTGAGGGGCTTGGGGCCAGAGGGTGATTGTGGGTGTAGGATGGCAATAGAGGGGCTTGGGAAGGGTGGCGGTGATTGTGGTGTGGGGTTTCGGGGGAGGTGCGTGTGGGAGGGAGAGGCTGGGTATTTTGTTTAGAGGTTGGTTACCAAATGCCCAACAGACAATCAGTCAGTGCATTTTTTTTTCTCACACATGGTATGTAGGTAAAAAGGAAATACTATTACCGACAGACACTCGGTCCCTTTTGCTAGTTTTCACCGGCAGAGCATTTGTCCTTGATTATATCCATATTTTCCAGCAGAGAGTTTGTCGTTGCTTTAACCTTTTGCCGGCAGACTTTAGTCCTCAATAGTGTGTTGTGGTGTAGTGATAGCATTATTTTATATTCTTATTTTTTTGTAGGTCCATCTGTCAGATATTAAATCCACCCATCCATCCTTCTTTGTCCTCCGTCCTCTCACCAAACACCATCCACTCTTCCTCCTCCCGTCGGCATCCCCCTACCTCGCCGTCGAGTCGACCTCCCTTCCTCGTCACAACGCCCCCACCTTCTCTTCCCCACGGCCTCCTCCCGACGCTTGGCTCGCCGTCGTGGCCCCACTACAAGAAACCCCCTCAGAGAGACGTTTTTCTAGAGGCAATTTTCAATTTATCTCTAAAATAAGGAGTTATATAGTCTAGAGGCACTTTTTATAGACACTTTAAAAATTGCCCCAAAAGTATGTATGCTAGAGACGATTTTGAGACATTTTCGAGACACTTACAAAATTTTATCTTGTAGAGATGTTTTTTATACACTGTCTAATTCGTCTAAAGGTTATGTTGTGTAAAGACATTATTTTGAGATGTTTTCCAACTCTCTAGAGACGCTTTTTCGGTAGTTGATATGTATTAAAAGAACTACATATAAATATTACAACACACAACTAAACATGTGAGGTTGATGTGGCTAGTGTAACAAGTCTAAGAGAAGTATTTTTCATGAGGTTTAGAGTTCGAGTACCAACCTTTGCAAGAGTCCACACATTTTTTATATTTTATTTGTTGAGGCGTAGTGCAACGTCTCTATATAACGCCGCATATCATGTAGATACGCTTTAAAAAGCCACTACTGTCATAGCAACGATACACGAGAGAGCGTTTATGAGATGTTTTCGAAAACGCCTATACAACTGGCTAGGGGTGGAAAAAACACATCTACTATACAAAGAAGTCGCCTCTATGAGTCAATTCTGTTGTACTGTCGGCCTGCATCGAGATCCAGCTTGTGGGCGGCGGGACCCGACAAGATCCGACTCAACAATGCTTTCTTCGTCGGCCGTAGTGGCCATTGTCACTGTCCTAGTCGTCGTCCCAGTGGTTGTTGGGGCCATGCATGGTGGCGGATTCCCAACACCCAGGCCCAAAAACCGCATGGGGGAGTAGACGGACTCTGTACAACAACATCAAAGTCGTTTGTTCGTGACTTAGTTCGCGCGCTAAAGCCGACTACTGCATTATCGACGACCTCCCCTCTCTCTCCTCCCCCCTCTTGTGTGTGTGTGTGTGTGTGTGTGTGTGTGAAAATCCTAACTGACATTGGCTATAGATGACCTACCTGGAATTGTGCTCTAAGAGTGCTAGGCGAGTTAGTTACTTGGAATAGTTATCCACCAAGGAGGTTACATGCATAATCACCGAATCCTAGAAAGATAAATATATCCGTATAAGATCACTAAAGTAGGAGGTGGTCCACTACTACGAAAAGGTCTTCACAGCGGTTAACGTCATTACAGGCGGTTTCTATCGATTTTATGGGTCGATGATGACATGAGGTCATCGGTTTGGAACCGCTCGTGATGCATGTTATCACATTAACTCGAAGCTATGTGATATATGACTATCGGTTTGTATCTAGAACCGCTGTGATAACTATCTATCTGACGGTTCTAAAACAAACCGTGTGATTTAAAGCGGTTCGCTTCGTTTAAAACTGTCTGTGATATATACATAAAACCTCCAAGCAATGGCTGCTTGTGCCTTTAAACGCAAGGGAGGAGAACTTGACCTAGGACACAAATATGAAAAATTAAATGCAGCCAAGCCCCATCCAAACCACATCGATCTCATGTAAGCTAACCAAGCACAAAGAACCGGCATCAATAACCCTCAGTACCCATCAGAGAGCATTAACCAAACCCACCATTTTGCCCCATTCATTTTTGTCAATCTGAACCCATAGCATGAACTAAGCAAGATTTACAGAATGCACATACACCAATAGCCCTCAGTTTACATCACAGAGCAGGGGGACTATTAATATGAACTAATTATCAATTCAATTTCAGCATAAGACTATTAACATCATTACATCACAGAGCAAGGGGACTATTAATATGAACTAATTATCAATTCAATTTCAGCATAAGGCTATTAACATTATTACATCACAAAGCAAGGGGACTATTAATATGAACTAATTATCAATTCAATTTCAGCATAAGACTATTAACATCATTGAAGCGGTTCAACAAAGAAGACAAAGAAGACCAAGGGTGTCCAAACCCACCACACCAGTAGTAGCCCTCGGCATCCATCGCAGAGCACTAGCCATTTTCATCACAGAGCAAGGGGCCGCACTACAACAAAATAGTCTACTATAGACGTTTTTATTTAGACGCTTTTTATTACGTCTCTACACCCAGAATCAGATAGAATATAAAGACATTTCTTGAGATGTTTGTAGAATGCCACGATCGCTGCTTCGTTGCCACGATCGCCCTCCATCTCCACGCTATCTCCCAATCTTCCTCCCAACCCAGCCATTCGGCCTCACCCCCATGCCCTACCCCCAAATCCACCAGAACTTTTTTTTCGATGGGAATCCACCAGAACTTCCCAATCCACATCTTCCACCCCTGCCGCCGCCGCACCCGCGCCCTCCACCTCCCAGACCCAGCTCCTCTTCCGTTAGTGCCCTCCACCTCCACGCCCTCCACTGTCGTGCGGCCACGCCCTCCACCGCCCCACCCTCCACGCCCGGTCGCGGTGGTGCTGCTCCGGACGCGCAGCGCGCTCGAGAGCTGACTACGGCTGGAGGAGGAGGATGCCGCACCGAGCTTCTCCCTCGTCGTGCAAGCCTCCTAACACCTCCCAGACGCCTCCTCCACCTCGCCTTGGCCTACTCCCATCTCCCCACGGACTCCCCTCCACCATCCCCACGCAGATCCGGTTTGACATGCTCGTCTAGATCCTTCAACGTGCAGATCTGGTGTTGCCTTCTCTGGTTCGCTTCCCTTCCTTGACTGCACCGCAACGTGCCCGTCGGTCATGCCTCGCCCTCCAAACCCCAGCCGGTCTAGCGCCAGGTACCACCACACGACCCCACCTGAGCCCCTCTGCCGCCGCCGCCTAGGAGGTGGGTGGCGATGCTTGGTTGATTTAATTGGTTAGGGGCATTGGAGGAATTGCTCGACGCGGCGGCGATGGGGTGCTTCCTGTCCACGGCAAAGCGGCAGCACCCTTGCTACGAGGACCCCATCCACCTCACTGCCCACACCGCCTGTGAGCTCAACCTCATCCCCTATCCCGTTCTATGTAATCTAATTTCTGCTTTCCTGTGAGCACCCTTGTTTTGTTTGTGTAGTTAGTGTTAGTGAGGTCGAGGCTTTGTTCGAGCTGTTCAAGAGCATTAGTGGTTCGGTGATTGATGATGGGCTGATCAATAAGGTAAGCTTCTAACTATCCTCAGGAAACCTCTATGTTTCCTCATCATATTGGCACGTATGAGCATCAAATAAGCACATGAGATTTGTTCATGATTAGCTGTTGTTGATTTATCGTGGAACCGGAAATTTGAACCTTGCTGTGCTAAAATTGTATTTCTACTACATATTGGTCCCCTTCCTCTGCTGCTCCCTCGCGCCGCAGCTCCCCTCCCAGCTTCTCTGCTCCACCTCGCACCGCAGCTCCTCCTCCTCTGTTGCTCTGCCTCCCAGTAGCAATTGCATCTTTGTGAGCCTGGGAGGCTGCGATGTGCTCTCTGATGTGCTGCTGTGAGCCTACGAGCTTTTGAAGAAGTTGTTTCAAATTTGTCTCAAAGTGTTGTCTCACTAGCTTCATTCAATAGTGATTATACTGTAATATGATCATTACTTTTCCTCATTTGTATTTGATCATCACTAATTAATGATCTGAAACATGGTCTGTGTAGGAAACACAAGGTTATTTGCATGCACAAGAATACTTATAGAATGCAATCTATGCACAAGTATTCTGACTCAGCACGTTTGGTCAGATCTTTTGATGAAAAACAGATTGATGATAACTTGTAGGTTGGTGCTGCAAATCATTCTTAATTCATGCTTGCTCATTTAAGATATTGCTTAGGTCTAACACCCTAACTTTATCATTGCAGATTGAAGTGTGGCTTCCAAATAAACAATGTGTCATAGGAACGCTGTAGCATTGTTGTTTAGAGTATAATATCGTTGTCAACATCATGTCCTTCCCTGATCTTTGCGCAGCAAGTCTCTATCATCAAGTGCAATTTGAGTCTCATAGTAAGGTGGTAGCTGTAGGGCGTCTCTTCACCAGTGGCAAATTAATGGCCACATGTGGAACAGTGATGGACAAACCGAGCAAATTTGATTGCAAAGAGCTTATGATCTCCACTTGTAAAATAAGTAAGGTACACTATTGATTTCTCTTACTTTATTACCTGGTGGGAATAAATAGCTGCATCAGGATTTGGGTAGCTTAATCTGTCATTGCATCTACTGAACTATATCTGTAAGGCATTACAAATGACATCTTTTCCAATATAACCATTGTTCACTGTCACTTTATTTTTGTGCTAGGGTGCCATTGGAGGGCCCCTTATTGATTTTGATGGGAACTTTGTCAGCGTGAACTTTTATGATGATGAAGAAACTCCATTCGTACCTAGGAATATAATTCTTGAATGCCTGAGGAATTTTGAGACAAAAGGGTATGTCTTCGAATATTTATATGGATTTTTATATGGCACGGAAGTGTTTGTCGTGTGCATAAATATGAGACTATTTCTACAAACTTAAATTGAAGAGACTATTTCTTATGCTTTACCTTTTCTGTCTTCTCTAATATCCATTTTGCTTATGTGGTCATTGCTTAATCCACAAATGTGACAATTAGTTTTGCAGATGCTATGTGGATGGCTTTGCCCTGATTTTTTGTGAATTATTCAATACTGTTTAGCTTTAGTTCATACGATGAATATCATTTGATGTCATAATGTATTAATGTCATATCTATAGTTTAATTAGGGGAAAACGTAGCACCCTGCATACATGCCATCTGCAATTGAGAATTGTTCGACTGACAAGCACTAAATAGTAGAAGTTGTTAGAAACTTCATGTCATGAATAAATATGCTTTGCCATTTGGGTTTGACAATGCAAATCAACTTTTGAAGTTCCTTTTCTTTTTTATTTGATCCATATCGCCCTTCACATAACAGAAGGATACCGCTAGATTTACTCATTTTGGTGTTCTGTTGTGGCCTTATTCGTTTAAACATTTCATTGGCTTGTCTTGAGTTTACTTATAGGAACTAGTATGGGGTACTACACGGTGCCTAATTTCAATTTCCTCAATGTTATATTGCACGAATGGCTTCCTGAGGGGCTTTGGGTTTAGTTCATGTACAATTTTCATCAATAATTCAAAGAACTTATGTATTTTCCATTAGTAATATATTGCAATTGTGGATATCATGGGGATATGTGCACAATCTTAGGATGATGTTACAATTGGCAATGTCGTTAACGGTTTGTCGAAACACGCATTTTCGTCGAAGTTTGGAATGCTGTCAGGGCAAGTGCGGTCGAGCCGGCGTTAAGCGGCGGTCGACCAAACAGTAAATGGCGGTCGAGACTAAGTTGCAATGACCGCCATTGAATGGCGGTCTGACCGATTTTGTGCTGTTCATCGGCCTAAAGTGACGATGAGTGTTGGGTTAGGTCAAGTTCATGGGTTTCATGGCATATGTGATGCATGATTTATGTTTTGACTAACGTGGGTCAAGTTGTGAAGAACTTGTTCCCGGAATCAATTTCTTTGTATATTATTGTGCAGGTTGCTTGGAGGTCAATGACAGTCAACGACGAGGATGATCGGACTAAGCTTGGAGAGCCGAGGTCCGAACGATCGGGATGCGGGTGAGGTCAATGGAGTCAAGCATGGCGAAGAGGGATAAAGGTGACCGAATCAGGCGATTCGGGCGACGGTTGGATCTGTCTGCTGGGGTCGGTGCAAGTGCCATGGTAGTTTCGGTGGGAGTCGGATGGGAGAGACTTGCCGACATGATGAGAGCCGTTGGATCAACCTACATGTGGCGAAGCATGGAAGTGCTTCACGAAGATGGGACTCGGTCTTTGTAAAAAGATCGAGAAGGGGTATTTTGGTAATTTTACCAAATACCGTCTTGGTGATCTTTTACCAACCCGCGGCGCAAGACGGTGCATGATGAAGTGGATTAGGTCAAGAGGAGATGAAGACGGCGCTTTAAAATACGTGCGTATGTGACCCATTTGTGTGTGGGCCTTAACGGGAGCCCATTAGGGTTAATGCTTCTAGAAGGTCTAAGCCTCCACTATAAATAGAGGAGAGAGGTGGCTGCACCCCCTTTAAGCCTTTCAATTATTTTTGAAACCCTAGTTTGCTTAGGGAGAGGATTAGTAGAGGTTAGGGCTCTAGAGAGTTGGATTTGATTTCGTGCTTATGTATTGAGTCTTTGTCCTCTATTGATGGAGTGGCTGTAAACCAATACCATATCAAATTAATCCAAGAAAAGATTGCTCAAAGATGTGTCTCTTTGCTTTCCTTCTCTCTATTTGATGATTTTGAGTCTTTCTTTGATCCGCGAGTTTTTGCTTGGTTTCTTGCCTTGATCTAACTTGCTGTGACATATGGAAACCCATCTAGGATCATCTTGATCATCAATCACCCATGAGCAAGTCTCTAGATCATATTTCGTTTTTGACTCGGTTTTGGAGCCACCTTCGTCCGATCTGAAAAAGATAAGAACTTTGGCATGGATCTCTACGACACTTGGTTGGAATAGGTTCCTAATATCTTAGAGAAGGTGTGTCACAAGTTTCGTGGAGTTTGGCTTTACGGATCAAAAGTTAGATCGATTTGAGTTTTAGCTTTCGGGTTGTTTGCGCTGTTTATCGTGCATTCGATTAGTCCGAGCTTTTGCCTACGGTTAGTCCGGCCTCCGATCAGTCCGTGCTTGTGCCGCCGGTCAGTCCGGCCAGAGAGGTCAGATCGCCCTTTGGCTGTAGGTCAGACCGCTCTCTGGTTTAGGGTTTGTGATTTCCTGTTTTGGTCTTTTGCTTTGGGGTTTTTGGATTGGATTCAATACAAGTCTTCCGCTATACTTGTAGATTGATCTTCATAGCTTCCATAGCTATTAGAGTGAGATTCATGTTGAATCCGTTCAAAATGAAAAAGTGAGCGTGCTCCTATTCACCCCTCCTCTAGTCGCCTTTTCGGTCCAACAACAATACACTACTAGGTGAGGCAAGAGCTGGCACATTGTAGAGAACATGGGTAGAGACAGAGAGGGAGTAAGGTAGGGTGATACCTCAGTACAACGCACCCACGACGGCGACCCCACCGCTAGCACAACCCTCATACATCTCCTTCACCTTGCATAAATCACACAAACATCAGGACACAACTTAAGGCTCAAGCATAAACAATAAACTCAACAAAAGACATTAAGCTAACAGATCTAGAGGAGAATAGAGGGAGGATGGGAAAAACAAAGCCAGAGGGCCAGGGCCCGAGCGTAGGAGGCCGAGCAGGAGAACCAAGCCATGGCGGCGCAGGCGACACGCGGGGCCAAGCCTAGTGGCTTGGGTGGCGGCGTCACCGTAGTTGTGGCACGATCCTGAAACTGCACAAGACACTACTATCGTACGAGTGTCTTGTGCAGTGCAGAGTGGTGTCACAACCGACGGCGACGGCGATGGGGTCGAGCGGCGGCATCGAGGTGGGGAGGGGAACGGACGAGAGTAAGTTCGCTAGGGAGTGACGAGTTAGGGCGGGCGCAAACCCTAGCGGCCGGGCTCCTACTAATAAAGAGACTTATCACAGACGGTTCTATTATGGAACCGTCAGTGATAATTACTTATCACAGACGGTTCTATTATGGAACCGTCTGTGAAATAGTTTTTTCTCAAGTATATTATCTTGTATATACACTTACATGACATGAAGAAATTACATGTTTATATGTCAATGTTGTCATTTAAATCTTGTTGAAAATTTGCTTTAACTACACTACATATATATATATATATATATATATATATATATATATATATATATATATATATATATATATATAATTAATTTGTTCCACTAAACTGTCTCTCGATATATAATTAATATAATAATTTCACCTCCAAACTAGATTTTTTTCATTTTGGAATTTTCATATAGCTAGTCGCTTTTTACAAAGATTAAAAAAAAGTAGAAACCTATAAATAAACAAAGTTTTTCTAGTGGCAGAGGTAGGCTACTATCTCCGTCTTCAATACTTCGAAGGCGACGACATCGGCGTCGGACGGTTCGTGATCGAACGAAGCTTGAAATACGTCCAATCGCTGACGCGCTCATTCGAGTGTCTCCCGAAGACCATCGGACTATTGAACTAAGAAGAATTGAACCCATAGCCTCTCTTCCCTTGCTTGAGGGGTCTCGGCCTGATCGACTCGATCGCCCGCCTCCTCGATTAAGCAGTTCAAGTGACGCCAAGCCTCCTGGAGACATGCAACATCGTTGTGGAGGACCACATTGATAACACGGTAAACTCGTCGAAAGTAGGAGATCACCCGGAAGACGTGGCGGAGGAGGATGTCAAGACGGCGGAAGGTAGCCGTCACCTGCTCCGGCAAATTCTCGGACGGAAGAGTGAAGGCACTGTTGAAACAGTATTCTTCCGCAGCACGGTTCAACGTACAACGAGAGAGGTGCTCGTATAGTGCGGTCAGATAGGCCATCAATGCCGGCAACAAGGAAACAGAAGAGGCAGTCATTTCTGTTTTTTTAATAAGTACTAGATCTATATGTGGGGATGATCATCTTCGATGGCGGATGATCATTTTTATAAAAACAAGGAATAAATTCGGAGCGTGAGACGAAGAGACGCATCGGGGAGTCGAAGTGGCATTGATGCGACGAAGAAACTCATTGGGCTTCAACTGGGCGCTGTAGCGATATTATCACAGACGGTTATAACAAAAACCCGTCTGTGATGTTTCATAGACGGTTCTTTGTTGAAAACCGTCTGTGATATGTAGAGTTATCATAGACGGTTTTTGTTAATAATCATCTGTGATAATTCACAGACGGTTTTAGTTATGAACCGTTTGTGATATTACCTCTTCACAGACGGTTTTTAGCGCAGCCAGTAACACAGACGGTTTCTAAACCAAAACCGTCTATGATTGCATGTAATACAGACAATTTTGGTCAACCATCTGTGATGAGACGTCCAATATTAGTCTTTTTGTAGTAGTGGTCATCACTGAAACTCTAGAGCAACGAGGTAATCCTACTAATTTAGACTACTAGTAACACTAGTTACTTAGTTGGGTGGATCACTTGAACATTTTTGGGACATGTTAGATCAAAGGAATTAGTTAACAGTTGTTTCTTGTACGTGGTACTGCTAACTTTATTCTTAAGTGCCCGTGTGCATCACGTGACAGCGCTTAAAGTAATTAGTTTAACAAAGTACAAGGCTAACTTTTTAGAAGTCCTTAACCGTCTTAGGATCTTATACTACCGAATCAACAAGCACGCAAAGGTCTTAATCCTTGGAGATAAAGGAGGAGTATTATATTACTGATTTGATCTAGATGTTATTTATATTTTTATATTGTTAGGAGCTGATTGGCGTGACAAAAGCGTCCAGGGACTAGAGTTGATTAAAAATCAAGTTATCCAAGTCCTGAACATGGACGAGTTCTCTACACCTAGACTGCTAGACAGACATGAAAGTCGCCTGCCTGGAGAAAAAAAATGATCGGATGGCACATTATCGATCGGAGAAATGGTTTGTTGGAAGTACGCGCGATATATTCTAGATTTTATCACGTGCCAAATATCAGAAGAAAAAAAAAGTAGAGATGCGTAAATCAATACTAACAACATACAACGCATTTTACTTCAAAATATACTAAGAACAGAATATAATAGAGTCGGTCGGTCATACGAACGACTTACTGTTGGGTTTAATGAAGAAAAAGAAGTAGCACAGTCTCGATGCAATGCAATAATGTAGATAAAGCAGCGAAACGAGTGGTCACGCAGATACACTACCTATAAAACTTATTGCTGTCCTGTGTAGGTGTTCTATACGGTAAAGGTCCGGAGATATCGCTCTCCTTCCTTCCCGGTACACGTCAAAAAGAAAGACCGATGACTCAAAACAGGAAGACGATCTGGGAGAGGACTGAAGAAATTCTCTGTTTTGAATGTGGACGTCTCCAGGTACTTTTAAGGATGCATAACAATTATTCTCCAGTAACATATGTCATTAACACGAATTAAACCGAATAAATACAGACGTTTGAAATCGCATTCAAATGGAATTAAGAGAGAGAGGGGTGTATGATTCAACAAAACACTGGTGGATTTAATATGCCAGGAGACACCCAGCGACACGGTGCGGTTGCTTGTCGCAAGTCACGCGATTTTTCACACGAAAATACGCGAATGCACGCACGTGTGATTAGCCAAAGTCCTCCTCATGGCCGTGCGCTCGCCCGCCTCTGACTGTCGCCACGCGCATGCCCGCCTCCGTCCGCCTCGGTCGCCACTGCCGAGGGAGAGGACCGCGTACCCACCTCGCCGCCCCCGCGCGCCCGCTTGAGCATGGCCCAACTGGTCGTGCCGTGCCGTGCTTGGCCTGTGCCATGCCGGCCGAGCCTTGGGGTTGAGTTCACAATTTTTCATTATCAGACTTCACTTGAAATCTCAACTGATACTAGGTTGCCAATGAATCACACCTAAATGGAGTGTTATATGGTCATACTCCATTATCTGCTCATGAGCTTTCTAGAGAATGCCCTGTTCTCGTGAGCTATGGCATCGTAGTTAGGCTCAAGCAGGTGTATTCATTTTAGATATTTTGTAGGCCACTACATTTTTCCCCTCATTTAGAGACCAGAATACATTAAAGCTTTAAGTCAACATTTCATGCAGTTGAGAGTACTTTGTCTATTAAGAGATGTGTGCAGTTAATAATATGTATTGTCTTGTTACAGATATGGGTTATCATTGTGGTGAACTCAAATGGACCTCATACCCATGTCCATGTCCATAGACGCAACGATAATCACATTCCTTGCTAGCGCCTTTGTGAAAGGTTCTGCCAGATTTTTCTCAATGCGAATATATTTCACAGCAATCACACCTGAGTTTCTCAATTTTCTAAAATATTTAAGCATACGCTTTGCATGTCTAGAGGACTTCGTGTTATTCTTAGTACTCATAACCTTTCTCCACTAATGGCAAGTCCAACCGTAGCTCTCTAAGTCATTCAGGCTCAATAGGTGATGTGTCTAGTGCTACAAGTTTAGCTTCTGTGGTTGACCTTGTCAATATCGTGCTACAAGTTTAGCTTCCATGGTTAACCTTGTCAATACCGTTTATGTGTGTGTGTGATTAGCCAAAGTCTTCCTCATGCCATACTCATTTCATTTGTCACATATTACATAAGATGGCAAGGACTCCACCTTATAAGTTGTTTTCTCACCACTCGCTAGGCAATATGGTATTAAACAATGCATGCTTTGAAATTTCTAAAGGAAATGGTTCTCAACTTATGAGCCAATTTCCAACATGGTTTTGCTACTTTAAGCAGCCCTGATGTAGCCAATGAGAGCCTAACGATATTAACTAAGGAGGTTTTGTTGCATTGCATTGGAACTTAAGAAGAACTATGGCGATAAGCGTGCTACGCTGCGCCATAGAGTGGATTAGGAGACTCGACGTGATTTTTAAAATCGTAGGGGCTTTTCGCAAAAACAGAGCGGGACCCCGACGTTATTTCGAAAACCACATGGGCTTTTGAAAAAAAAGATGTAGAGGATCTCGACATGATTTTGGAAACACCATGGAGCTTTTCGCAAAAAATGGATGTGAAGGACCTCGACATGATTTAAAAACAACGAGGATTTTTCGCAAAAAATACTTACGTGGAGAATGAACATGATTTCGAAAACCTCAAAGGCAGCGTGGAGCTCCCGGAAGGAAAGAATATATGACCTGTCATGGAAAGGTTAGGCATAAACATTAACCTGTTGATGGATTAATGGCTACAAGCGACACGGTATAAATGATGAGATGTGAGATGCAACTGCGCAAATTTAAACTTATCTGACAACAAAAAGATTTACATGAATTTTTTTTCTTACTTTAAATTTTTGTTGAACCTCCACTTCGGAGAAAACTTATCCCGTCAAAAAATAACGAGTAATCTAGATAATGAAGCTCCAGATATTGTTGTTTATGTTGGTCCAGTAATCGGAAATCATCACGTATTTGACCCTCTAACACTATACATTTACAAAAATAACCTTTATACCGGTTTTTTTTGCAAATCTAGCCCCCCTCCCCCTCTTACCGCGGTGGGTGATCGCGGAAGGGGGGTGTTCAGCGCAAATCTCCGCCGGAACGGACGGCGACCGCGGAACCGGCCACTTACCTCGCTTGGCCATCATGAAGCCTCTTCCGCGCCACGGATCATGATAAGTGGCGATCCCCCAAGGCGCTCTCTGGGGTCTTTCGCTCGGGAGCTGAAAGTGACATTCCGCACTCCCCGACCGCGGAATGAGGGAGAGGAAGTCTAAAAATACAATTTTGTGTGAAAGAATGCTAGTTTGGGATAAAAAAAAATGGTTAGAGGGCTATATGCAAAAGATTCCAGTAATCGACCTCAAAGAAAACAAGGGGCAAACGTCGACTACAGTAAATATATACGTACGTTACGTGTGCCGTGCAGCCGTGGCACAGTACAGATACCAGACGAGATGAGGATGGGATGTATGTCGATAGGAATAGGAGGGGACGGGAATAAAGTTGGGGGACATGGTGACGGTGACGAATCTATGTGGATTATTTTGACATGACGCCTTTGTCCATACACCTCAGGTTCGCTAAAGTTCTCTCCCCTTGGAACCCTACATTTCCTTATAGTAATATAGCACAAATGCTGGAATCTCTCTCTCTCTCTAAGAAACCAAAGCCATCTTCCTATTGATTTACACTTTACAATAGCTCAGTTGCGGTTTGTACCAAAACTAGCTATGTTATCGTTCTCACAATATTAGTCATAAAATTAGCCATATATGATTCGATAAAGATTTGACAAGAAACTGAACTCGAGATGGAGATCCGTTTAGAACGCGGGATTATTTCCTATTCTTATAAGAATTGAATTATTTTCTGTAAATTTCTTACTTCCGGACGTGTCTGCCCTGGAACTCTACTGTTCAAAGGATTTACAACCCAAATGTAGTCAAGACTTCGAGCTACTTATTTCTCGGTAATAAGTTTGAGCCATCGTTCCGTCACCTACGGCGAGTTAAAAGGCCACATAGGATTAAAAAAGTACATGGATAAGAAAAATATAGGAGCCTAATGCAGTGTCTAGTGCAATGCTGTAGAAATAGAACTGGAAAACCCTCTAAAAAGAGGTTCTTGAATACTCCGTGGGAAAACCACAGGAATTGAAAGAAGTTTTTCTTGATTTGAGAGAAGGGAGAGAGACAGAGGAAAAAGGCATTGAAACTTCCAAAGGAAATTTCATATGGTGTTAAAACTTAATACTCATGTTTTTGTTTCCTCTAAAATTTGTAGAGAAGTTCTATATCCCATATTATTGGAATTTTTGCTTTAGATTACAATCCATCGTTCCTTCGTTCCAAACACCACCTAATGAGTTATTTAGATCCCTCTATCTCTCCTCCCCCTGCGAGGCGTTGTTCATAATTCTCTAACAACCGCCAATGTTCAAATCTTGTCACCCACAAGGCTACAATCTATAAGATATTTGTGGATATCATAAGGATATGCTCATAATCTTATGATGATGATACAATTGGCAATGATACTAAGAGTTTGTCGAAACACTCGTTTTCGGCAAATTTCAGATTCTGTCAGGCTGTAAGCGGTCTGATCGGCTATAAAGGTGATTTTTGAATTTTGGGCCAGGCAAAAAAATAAAGGGTGCATGTAAGAGAGAGAATTCTTCTCCTCTTGCTCTCATAATTTTTAGAGCTTCTAGTCAGAAGTTCTATTCATTTTGAATTTTTAGAGAGGGTTCGAATTTTTAGGGAGAAATTTTGGCTAAGTCAATGTGCTGGCGGTCAGATCGGCCCAGCTGAGCAGTCAGACCGGTCATGGGTGATGGTCTAACCGAATTTGCTATGTTCGCTGGCTGGCAAGGCGACGATGATCGTTGGTTATGTCAATTTCATGGGTTTCAGTAACTATATGTTGCATGATGCATGTTTTGACTAATGTGGATTAAGTTGCGAAGAACTTGTGTCTGGAATCAATTTTTTAGTCTATTGTTGTGCAGGAGGTTTGGAGGTCAATGACGACCAATGGCAAGAATGATCGGCATTAAGCTTGGAGAGCTAAGATCTAGAACGATCGAGGATGTCAGGTGAAGTTAGTAGACTTGAGCATGTCGCAAAATGGACAATGATGACTAAACGGGAAGTTCGGTATGATGGGTTGCATCAAGCGGCGCAGGGTCGGTGCAAGTGTCATGATGGTTTCGGTGGGAGCTGGATGTGAGAGACTAACCGATATAAAGAGAGTCGTTAATTAACCTGCACGTGGCGAAGCATGAGATTGCTTCATAAAGATTAGACTCGATCTTTGGAGAAGGATCGAGAAGAGATATTTTTGGTAACTTCACTAAAATACCGTCTTGGTGACCTTTAGCTAAACCGCGGCGTAAGACGGTGCAAGGAGAGACAGTTTAGGTCAAGTGAAGATAAAGATCACGAATATACGAATTCAAAAAGCCAGGTTCGTCATCCGCTTTGAGAAACATACGTGAGTGTAGACTCGTTTATGTGTGGGCTTAACGGGTGTCTATTAGGGTTTTCTATCTAAATCTAGCCTCCACTATAAAAGGAAATCTCCAGATGTAGAGTTCCTAAGTCCTTCCTAAAGAAAGAAAACCTAATTTATGATTTGAGGATTTTGGAGTAGTTAAGGCTAGGGTTTGTGAGAGATGGATTGATTGTGTACTTAAGTGTTGAGCTTTTGTCCTCCATGACAGAGTGACTGTAAACTAACATCTATCTCAAATCAATCCAAGTAAGATTTCTTCAAGATGAGTCTATTCATGTTCTTGCTTTTTCTTTGGTGACTTTTGGGATTTTGATGATTTTTTAGTTTTTCTTTGGTTTCTTTCTGTGATCTTGCTTACTATGACATATGAGAATGCATTTAGGGCCATCCTGATCATCATCTTCCTACGAGTAAGTCATTGGATCAAAATTTGAATCTCCTCGATTCTTGAGCCCTTTGCCCTCATATAGGAAATTGGTATGATCTTGGTCTCGATCTTCCCGATCGTTAATTGGAATATATTTCTTACCTTTTTGATGAGCTATGTTTGAAATTTGAGGGGATTTGGATCACTAGATCAAAAGTTGAGTCGATTTGTGATTTTGATTTTACGCTGATTCACTGTTCATCGTGTTGGAGGTCAGACCGCCCCTGATGAGAGGTCAGACCGCTAGGCCATCTGTCTGACCGCCAATCATGAGAGGTATGGCCGTCCAACTCACTTTGTTTTGAGTTTTTCATGTTTTTGGGTTGTTGTGCTTGGGGGGTTTGATTAAATTCAATACAAGATTTCCGCTGTGCTTTACTTTGATCTTCGTAGTTTTCATAGTTACTGTAGTAAGAATTGAGTTAAATCTGATCAAGATAAAAAAAAGAGGTAGGACTCCTATTCACCTCTTTTAGTCGTGGTTTCAATCCAACAATATTCCTGTTGATTTGCTGTGAATTAATAATAGTTAAATAAATTAGTGGTTTATAGGATTTGATAGAGCACGATCACAGCTCATTTTTTCACAAAGAAGATGGTGCGATGTTCCCTTTCTGTCCTACGGTGGATTCTGGATAGCAAGCTCCAGGCTACATCAGGCCAGATCTGAGGTGATGGCATTTGGGTTTGGGCCTGGAAGCCAGCATTTTCAGCCCGATTGGGTCGAGTCCCCGTGGCCCCAACCAAAAGGACAACAAGGACCGGCTCTGCAGCCGCAACCCCGTCGCCTCCATCCAACTCCGGCGGCTGCTCCCGGCGAACTCCGGCCCTCCCTCGCCGCCTTCTTCCGCCTTGGCCGGCCCAGCCTCCATTGAACCCCCAACCCCATGGGGGCTTCCGAGTCGCTCCTCTCCAGGCAGCTGCGGCCGCAGTGGGCGGACGAGATCACGACGGTGTCCGAGGGCCGGCGCGACGCTGCGGAGGCCGACCCCCTCCTCCGCCGCATCCGGTCCCTCGTTATCGTACGAACAAATCCCCCTCGTCTCCTTTTCTTCTCCCTGCGGCTTTTTAACTGTTAGTTAACCTTGTTGTGGTTGGGGTTTTGAAGGCCCCGCCGCTGTTGAGCGGTCAGCCGGCGGCGGGCTCGGAGATAGAGACCAGCCTCACCGACATCCTTGTCCGGAAGCCCTCCTCCTCCTCCTCTGCCGCCTCTGGTGAGTGGGTGCCATGTTGCAACTTTGGTTAGAGTATTATACAGGAGAGATTACGTCACAATTCTTGTATTTAGTACAGGAATGTGCTATTGGACATCTGTATTCCAAGTTGTGCAGCAAATTAGTTTCTGCTAAGAGCTCATCTGTGTCTTGGTAATCATCTGTAGGCAACTTGAATCCAAATGTGCTGTTTGAGCTTTTCTCGATGTACCGCGAATGGCAAGAAGAGATGGTCAAGAAAATTAGTGAAAAGCAGGTAGGAAGGATCCTCTGGGAGCTTTGTATTTGTTTGATGCTGTTGCTAAAGAAAAAGATTTCGCATGGAAGACAGTCTTCACTGATGGAAGCAATTGTGTCTTGGGCTCTTGCAATTCTGTAATAATTGGATAAGATATGGCGATTTCAGGTTATTCATTCAAGGTTTAGAAATTTTATTCCTTTTGTGTCAAAGAGATAACACCTTGTTTTATGTTTTGGTGATTATTCTGTTTGGCGACATTTGGATCTTGATAACCAGGTAAGAAACCTAAATAAATTGTAACTCCAATTACTGAAACCTTTTAGGCCTTCTATGCTGATTTTACTTTCATCATGATACAGAAAATAGTGGGGTCATATGGATTGATGGGAAACTGGTATTATGAAACAGGTTGTAATACTAGCACCAAAAAATTTGGGAAAGATCATTTGCTGTTTCAACTTAATTTTCTACTTTAATTTTAGCATCATAAATATCACAAGTAGAAATCATGATACTTTATTGGTATGAACAATTGCTACCCATGCACCATGCATGCTTTTATTTTCACTGTTCATACAAATGTAGGGTTCAGCACTGATCATATATTTACCGTATGTTGAACTGTCAATTTTACTACAACCCTTTAATTTCACTCCATAAACCCTTGGCAACGTATTGAATTTGTAGTGCTTATAGATATGCAGGGATGTGCTTAGAAAGTATGATGCAGAACTTAAATGGTGAATTCTAAGTGCTCAGGGTAAATATCCAGGACTCTGCAGACAGAAAGGATGACTTAGAATATAGCTGAAGGGATTTGGCGCTAGCAATGTGTAGTTTCATGACTCTTATATTTATGTTTGTCAACTAATTTACTGAGAGGAACTCTAATATATTACATATGGCACAGGAAGAGATAGAAAACAAGATAGAAACAGCAGACGCACTGGCTGTTAAGCTTCTCCAGCGGTTCAATTATTCTGTTACTTCCATGAGATCAGCCTCTCACAATCTTGCTGAAGGTAATAAATGTAGTATTTTCTTAGATGTAATTTGATCACCCATCACATTATTGGAGATTTGGATACTTAGGCCTAATATCAGCCTCAAATGAGACCAAAGCACAATTAGTGAACTTGAGCACTGCATGTGAATGGTTTTAGAATAGCATGGCAAATTGGCAACACTGTAACTATTCGTTGACATTGCTCTACCAAACATCGCAGTTCATCCACTGCAGGTGGAAGTTGGTGAGTTGAAGGGCAGGTTAACTGAAGTGATAAGTAACTGTGATGCATTGTGCAAGAGAATTGCTGTAGAAGGTCCGGAAAATTTGCGATCGTCTGTTCAACCTTTCACCACGAGTAGAGTGGAGTCAGGAGGTAGTGGATCACTTGACTCACAACAGGAGTCCTGAGTACACATAATATGTCTGATTGTCTGAACTGCTGATGGCATCAAAGGCATTGGAAGAACACCAATGCCATGCTTAGTACGGGAGGATATCCATCCAAATGATGCGCCCTGTATACATACTTTGGCTAGGTAGATCAGATTATTGGTCCCACTTTGTTGAAATTTAGTCCGTCTTGTTGTGCTGCTTAACTTCGCTTGTGCACAGGTGGGTTGTGTGTACGTCCAATTGTAATATCAGAAACGCATAGGCGGTTCGCGTTCCTGGTTTGCTATCTTTGTCTGCGCGTGAAATTCTGTTCTTTTCCAAGTTTACAAGAAATGGCTTGAGACAACTGCCTGCGGGTGTTCGCTGCACAGCTAACACAACAGTGAAGCTTTGATTGTTGTGCATGTGAAATTCGTATGTTTTTTTAGCCAGCCACCGGAGGGGCAACCTACTGTTGTATTACCGTGTACGCTAACTGGAATTTGTCCATGAGGCTGTAACAGCGCGCACACAGGTTCACAAAAAAATCTCAAAAAAAGAAAGAAAGAAAGAAAGAGAGTATGCCAAAAATATCTTACTCTTGACCACAAACCGCAGCAGCGTTGTGCTAGCCAATTCAGACAACGTGTGAACGCGGTTACAACCAGGTTCTACTCTAAGCTCCGGCACTTTGCTCACCAAGAAATCACCTAAGTCGAGGATTTGGCGCGCGCGCGTGAACAGGGGAGGAGGCAAGACATCGTAGGGAGTGAACCGTTGTTTATGAGTCTAATTCGAGCGATTATTTTGTAGATAAATTTAGAATCATAATAACGATATAAGAACACAAGAAAAAAATAGTTAAACACAGAGATATGAAGGGACTTCTAGCTTCTCTTTATTGCTATTCTGTAAAACTGTAGTACAATGGTTGAATTCCCTCTCCTTTATATAGGCTACTGGATGGATGAGGAGCCCACTATGGGCCAGGCCTGCCCGGTTTCTTAACACCCCCGTTGGGCACTCATCAGTCATGTTCATATCTCATCAAAAACTTCATAAAAACCCAGTGGAAAAAATTTAGAGAAAGAGTACATGAAACACTTTTTGCTGTGCTGCACGAATTGCCTCATTAAAAATCTTAGCCGAGAAACTCCAAGAAAACTTGTCAAGAGAAAAATAGTACAATCCGCCCAATTTCTTTTAATATCTAGGATTTATTCTTTGGGTACTCAATCTTTGTGATTAAGTTTCAATAATGAGTTTGTAAAGATTCTCCCCCTGAATTCTGCACTTCTCTAAGTCTCATCATTCTAATTCCACGTATGCATCTTTCAAAGCTAGACGCTGGAAGTGACTTAGTGAATAAATATGCAAGATTTTCATATGACTTAGTATCCAGTACTTTAATTTCGTTCATCTTTTGCAATTCATGAGCATAGAAGAACTTAGGGTTGATATGCTTTATGAGAGAACTCTTCACATAACTCATCTGCACTTGTGCAACACAAATTGTATTATCTTCATAGATAATAGTGGGCGTTTGCGTAGTATTCAATCCACACGATTGCTGGATGTGATGAATTATCCGCTGAAACCAAGAACATTCTCGCGAGACCTCATACAATGCTATGATTTCCGAGTGATTTGTTGAAGTTGATATAAGACTTTGCTTAGACGATTTTCATGAAATTACAGTTCTACCACATATGAATACATAACATGTTTGCGACTTAGCTGTATACGGGTCTGACAGGTATCCGGCATCTGTGTAGCTAGTCATAGTTAGGTCTTGGTTCTTTCTATAGAACAATCCAAGATCTTTGCTTTCTTGGAGGTATCAGAAGATGTCGTTTATTCCCTGCCAATGTCTTTTGATAGGTTTTGCACTATACCTTGCTAGCAGGTTCACGACAAATGCAATGTCTGGTCTAGTACAGTTTGCTAAATGCATGAGTGCTCCTACTGCGCTCAAGTATATGAATTCTGGTCTTAGGACTTCCTCCCCCTCTTCTCTAGCTCTATACGAGTCTTTGTCTTGCTGTAAGGATCTTCCGACCATCGGCACTTTCCATGGATATGCCTTTCCAAAGCTGAACATTTCTAACACTTTCTGAGTGTAGGTTGATTGATGTACTAAAATCCCTTCAGGGCATACTCAAGCTGCAAGCCTAGGCAATATTTGGTTTTACCCAAATCTTTCACTTCGAACTCCGACTCCAGATAAGAGCTTGTTTTCTTAATATCTTCCAGAGCCCCGATGATATTCAGATCATCTACATACACTGAGATTATACAAAATCCATCCTGGGATCGTCGTATAAATACATAGGGACGATCCTCGTTGTTTGTGTAGTCTTTCTTGCAGAGAAAGTCGCTCAAGCGATTATACCACATTCTACCTTATTGTTTCAGTCCATACAATGACTTTCTGAGTTGCACACTGTGTAGATTTCTATTTGCTCTGTCTTGGTTCGGGACAGGGATACCTTCAGTACCTTCATATAAATGTCCGAATCCAAGTTTTCATAAAAGTATGCAGTTACCACATCCATTAATTTCATTTCTAAATTCAGATTTACTACCATTGAGATTAAGAATCTAAAGGTAGTTCCATCCATGACCAGGGAATAGGTTTCTTTCATAATCGACTCTTGGTCGTTGAGTGAAACCTTGTGCAGCAAGCCTTGCTTTATGTCTTACAACTTTATTATTTTCATTTATCTTTCGAATAAATACCCACTTATGCCTAGGGATGACAACCGGGTCATTTCCTGGCGGGGAGTGGTGGAACATCTCCGTCCCTAAGAAAAGGAAAAATCCTCGTTCCCCATCCCCGTCGGGTTATCAGGGCCCTACGGGGACCCAGACCCGAAAATTAGATCTCCAACCTCTCCTACATAGACACACATAGAGACGACAGAATGAGTGTTCCAAATGATTTAAATAATACTTATCAGTGTTCCAAATGAATAATTCCAACAATATTCTTAAAGATGGTGTCCCAATTCCAAAGCAAATAAGCAAGCAAACCCTTAAAGATATAAACAATGCGGTAGTGGGCTAGTGACCCACATATCTTAGGGTTATCGGGGGCCCATGTGAGTAGCGGGGATGGTGAGTAAAGGAATGGCCTCGGCCCCGCTTCACCCGATGGGGAATTGTATTTGCATATTAGCATCCCTATGGGGGAGAAATAGCCCCAACCCCGACCCCTAATGAGTGAATTCCCCATCGGGGAACGGGGAACGGGGCCCCATTACCATCCCTACTAATGCCCTACGGGGCGCACATGGGGAAGCGTGTGCCTTACAGGCCCAAACACCTCTATTTTATTTGGAGATAATAATTCTGCTTCTATTACCTTTTTTCAATCTTCCCAATATGATCTTTTCTTACATTCAGCGAGCGATGTAGGCTCTGGATCAAGATCGATGATTGCGGCAATTTTCTTTGCAAAATAAATATCGACATTAGTTGTTGTTCTATTAATAGATTATCCCATGGTCACATAATTTATAGATATTTCTTCATGGGGCGATTCTTCTTATGTTTCTACTCGCTCCCCGTTGCTTCCAACTGCTGTAGGATAAGGATAACCAACTAGAGGGGGGGTGAATAGGAGGTTTTTAAACTTTTTAACAAAATAACAATTTAAGCTAATTAATAACTTAGTCTAAACAAGTTACACTTCTAGCTAAACAATTTAACACAAGAAATAAGCTAGAAATGTAAATGCGGAAATAGAAAAGACTAGGAATAACCACAATGAGACAATGATATCTTTCCCGTGGTATCGAAGACTTGCCGGTCTTCACTAGTATACATTGAGGAAGCTTGACAACTCAAGCCGACTCCACGAATTAAGCCTTCCCTCAATCACTATGGTTGTTCTTCATCCGCTCCGGAGATGGCGAACACCAAACCACTCACAAGCTTGCACCGGGCCTCTTCTCAATCTTCTTGAAGAGATCACCGTGCTCCACCGCCAAAACCGTTTAGAAGTTTGGCAAAACTCCAAGAGTAATAAATCGATGACCTTCGCTTGACGGCGCTCAAGTGCAATAGGATCAACTAGGATGAATGGATGCACTTGAATGAACTCAACCACCTCACAATGAATGCACAAGAGAATTTTGGTGTTGAGTGAATGCTCAAGGCTCTCAAGAATGTTAAATGAACTCTTTTTTTCACGTCTTTGAGCAGGCGAGGGGGTATTTATACCCCCACCAACAAATACTAGCCGTTGAGACAGAAATCCCTAAATTTCAGCGAATTGCGGTACTACCGTCGGCTAAGGGCCGGTACAACCACACCCTTGTCAGAGCTCTGTAATGGTTATAACAGAGGCATTAAATCGCTTTGACAAAACAATTGAAATCGCGGTGCGGTACTACTACCAACTAACAAGCAGTACTACCGCTCACGCCGGTCGTACCACTCATAAGTGTGGTACTACCGACCAAGTAAATTCAATCCCAGCTGAAAAGCACACTTCTCTGGAAAACATATACCACTCCATTAAAATCGGAATAACCGTAGTGCGGTAGTACCGTTCAAACAACGCCGGTACTACCGTTCTCAGGGTTTTACAAATCTAGCCAAAATGGAGCTTCTCTGTAGTTTTTATATCACACAAAACAATCGAACAACCAAGGAACGGTAGTTCCGCCAATATTTATGATCGCCACCACGCAAAGATTTACTAGAGAACTTAGCAAAAACAAACTGGACACGTGGACGGCTTAGATCAATTGGGTCGTTCGGACCACCTTTTTAACCACACGATCAAGGACGGTCCGAACAGCCCACGGTATTACCGCCAAGTAAAATGCGGTACTACCGCTCAACGGTAGTTCCGCCTAAAACACCGGTATTACTGTGCCACTGGAAAACAGCTAGGTCCAAAAACGTGTCTTACTGGTTTTTATGAACCGCCTTTAAACAAAAGGAATTACCGTGGAGCGGTACTTTCGCTTTAACGTGCGGTACTACCGCTACACAGAAAAATTTAGACAGCGCACTGAAATGAACTGGCCACGTGGACGACTCAGATCAATTGGGCCGTTCGGACCACGTTTTTAACCATACGATCAAGGACGGTCCGATCAGCCCATGGTAGTACCGCCAACTAATATGCAGTCATACCGCTCAGCGGTAGTTCCGCCATTAAACCTCCCCAGATTACATCCAGGTCTTTGTCAATTTTCAAAAAACTTTTCAATTCAAATCCAAAATCAAATTCGAATGCATGCATGATCCTAAGTTGATCCATAAGGCACAAGAACATGCTATCAAGCTACTAGTCATGATCTCTCTTAATAGTACGGTATTTAACCTATAATTTGGTCTTCCAACCTAATCTCCTAAGACCGGTAAAATACAAAAGGATCCTAGACTACTTGTACCTTGGCCTTGAGTCATCTTGATCTTCATGTAGTCCTTCAGCATGCATCTTTATGTCATCAAACTTACCAATGAGACTTAACCTTGTAAATACTCAATAAACATGTTAATCCCATATTCACATATTATCATTAATTACCAAAGTAATTTTTAGGGGTCTAGATGCTTTCAATCTCCCCCTTTTTGGTAATTGATGACAACACAACTATTATGTGAGAAAGATTGTTTTGAATATACCATTTGTTTTGAAACAAGTGTATATTCTTTTGATAATTCTAACAACAAAATAATTCTTGCAATGAGCTCAAATGAGTTTAGAGAATTATTTTCTTATTAGAGGCAAAATAAAGAAAACTCCTCCTAAACATGTGCATATAAATGATAGAACATTTTTTGCAAACACATATATTGGTATGAACTATAGCATAGAACTGTCTTATAATATCCTCATCATAATTATTTCGCAGTTCTACAAGATCATGAAGACCAACCCTTGGAACAGCCTGTACACACCATTATATTTCTCCAAAGAACTGATGTGCTCCCAATTGATCCACTTGTGGTCTGCAAATTTTCTATGATGACTTGTACAACTGATCATACACTTGCTCTTGAAAACTTTGTATGAAATCTTAGATTGACGGAGTTTGAAGTGAAATGGTACTAATTTAAGTGACACTTAATTGCAAACTCATCCGCTGTAATCAGCCTTAAATCAGTTGGAACTTCTTCAGGCTCTCCCATTTCTTCATCTGAGGCAATAGGGACATCTGATTCTGTCTCATGCTCAGATTCATCTTGAGAAAGGTTGTCCTCAATTTCAGGATCATCTTCTGCTGGACCCTCTCTCTATCTTGAATAGCCTTTCGACGGACTTCTGGAACTTGGGATGAAAAGGATTGACCTCTACCAGCACCGATGGTCTTGTGAGAGGAGCCTTTAGTCCTTGGCATCTTTTCAAGGAAAGGATAAGTTATAAGAGGTTCAAAAGATCAAGCAACTAGAATCAATTTTGAAAGGAATGAATTTTCTGTTTCTGTCAAAAATCGGTACTACCGCCGTTTCCATGCCGGTACGACCGCATCGCGGTGATACCGTGCTCAAGAAATGAAAGTTTTGGTTTTTCGGACTGAATCCTAGGGCATGAAGATTAATGAATTTCTTGATGTTTCTTTTGGATTGAATCCACAGGATAGATGTATAAACATCATAAAACATCAATTCAACAACTTTTGCCCAAAGGAAACACACAGAATCATTCGCATTCTAAATTAACCCTAAAAGTGACATAGGGTTTCAAATCCAGGTAAAACAAGGATTAAAAGAGATTTTACCTTGAGGATTGAAGGAGTGAAACCCAAAGATGTAAGGAAATCAACAGGAATGAGACGAAATCCGAAGAACTATACAGATTTTCGAGAGGATTTGGGGTTCTTTGGTGAGAAGAAAGAGAGGTCAAGAGAAGTGAAGCGGTGGTCTTGTGGTAGAACCGTCGGGCGCAGTAAAGGCATGAGTTGAAATAGTAACCACGAGGAGTTACTGCCCATTTTCCAAACCGACGTGGTATTACCGCTCTTTTACCGTTGGTAGTACCGCACTACGGTCATACCGTGGTTACAACGCCGGTTGTACCGCTCTGCGGTCAGACCGCAGTTAACCCGTCGGTAGTTCCGATTTTCCTGGAACTTTAGGATTTTTCTCTGGTTGAGAATTATGCAAATGATCCTTAGTTTTGCACACTAATAAATATCATTTAGGATCATTATGCATTGAATAAGCTATTGTATATCTAAGAACATAATTTTTATGAACATAATAATCTTTAATAAATGTTTTGAAAATATTTTCATAAAAGCTTCAAATAAAAAAAACAAAATGCATGAGGCAAGTGCTAACCAACATTAGAATAGTCTATGATATTTAATTCATTCCTCAATTTGCAAAAGCAACCTTCATCTAAGGGTTTGGTGAAAATATCCGCTAATTGGTCTTCGGTTCGTATGTGGCTAATCTCAATATCTCCCTTGCTCACATGATCTCTCAAGAAATGGTGGCGGATATCTATATGCTTGGTTCTTGAGTGTTGGATGGGATTATTGGCTATTTTCACCGCACTATCATTGTCACACAAAAGAGGTATTTTATCAAATTTAATTTCATAATCCATCAATGTTTGCCTCATCCATAGCAATTGAGCACAACAACTTCCCGCGGAAACATATTCGGCTTCGGTAATGGATAAAGCTACGGAGTTTTGTTTCTTAGATGACCATGAGACTAAGGATCTTCCTAAGAATTGACAACTACCCGTGGTGCTTTTTCTATCCACTTTACAACCTACATAATCGAAATCTGAATATCCAATTAAATCAAATTTAGCACCTTTAGGATACCATAGGCCAATGCTAGAAGAATGCTTTAAATATCTTAGTATTCTTTTAACGGCCATTAAATGACACTCTTTTGGTGTTGCTTGGAAATGTGCACACATGCAAACACTAAACATGATATCGGGCCTAGATGCGGTAAGATAAAGCAAGCTACCAATCATAGATCTATAAAGCTTTAACTCTAATGGTTTACCTCTCTCATTTAGGTCGAGATGACCGTTGGTTGCCATGGGAGTCTTGATGGATTTTGCATCCTCCATGCCAAATTTCTTGATCAAATCTTCTGCATACCTGGTTTGGCTCACGAAGGTTCCATCTTTAAGCTGCATGATTTGAAGTCCAAGGAAATAGCTCAATTCTCCAATCATGGATATTTCAAATTCCCTAGACATCATATCACCAAATTCTTTGCAAAAATCTTGGTTAGTAGACCTAGACCTGTTCAAAAGCCGGGCCGGGCCGGGCGGGCCTTCGGGCCGGGCCTGCAAAAGCCCGGTGCTAAAACACCGAGCCCGAGCCCGAAATAAAGCCCGACTCCAGTGCATTTTTCTAGGCCCGAGCCCGGCCCGACACAAAATCCTGAAGCCCGAAGCCCGGCCCGAAGCCCGGTGGTACATACATATTACAGAATGACAAATACAATGTAAGCCATGATGCTGAAGTTTAGAACAACTCATTACAAGTTTACAACCAATTTAACTCCTGGGGGGAGCACCGTCTGGAGGAGCGCCGCCGGGGGAAGGAGCGTCGCCGAGGGAAGCGCCGCTAGGTGGAGCACCACCGGGAGAAGCGCCGAGCGAGGGGAGAAGGCCGCTAAGGAGAGCGCCACGGGGAGCGCCGGCCTGGGAAGCGCCGCCAGGGGAGGCGCCGCCGAGGAGTCGCCGCCGAGGAGCCGCGGGGAGCGCGCCGGGAGAAGCACTGGCTGGGGGAGGCGCTGGAGGAGCCGCCGCTTGGGGAAGGCTGGCCGGGGAAGCGCGCTGGGGAGGCACCACTGGAGGAGCCGCCCTTGGGGAGCGCCGCCGGGAAGCGCTGCAGGGGAGGCACCACCTGGAGGAGCCACCGCCTTGGGGAGCGCCAGCCGGGGGGGAAGCGCCGCCTAGGTGAGCCGCTGGAGGAGCTCCTGGCCTCCCGCTAGGGTTGGAACTTGGAAGACTGGAATAATGAGCTGGTTAGCCCCTTATGGTGGCATGGTATTGGTGCGCAAGTTTCAGTAGTGGTTCGTGCTGGGCAGGGCTTTTTTTGGGCCGAAATTTCCAGCCCGAGCCCGGCCCGAAAATAATTCCAGACTTATCTAACAGGCTCGAGCCCGGCCCGGCCCGGGAAAAACGTGTCGGGCTCGGGCCGGGCTGCCGGGTCGGGCCGCCCATGAACAGGTCTAAGTAGACCCGAAGATGATATCATCAACATAAATTTGACAAACAAAGAAATCATCATCTATAACTTTAGTAAATAAAGTTGAATCAATTTTTCCGATTTTGAATCCTTTTGAGACTAGAAAATCTCTAAGGCGTTCATACCATGCTCTTAGAGCTTGTTTAAGCCCATAGAGCGTCTTGGAGAGTTTATAGACATGATTTGGATTCTTTGAATCTTCAAACCGGAGGTTGTTTAACAAAGACAAGTTCGGATATTTTTCTATTTAAGAAAGCACTTTTGACATCCATTTGAAATAACTTAATATCAAAGCATGATGCAAAAGCAAGCCTTCGACTAGTGAATAACCTTGAGCGACCAACCTTGCTTTGTTTCTTACAAACAACCCATTCTCATCTTGCTTGTTTTGAAAAACCCATTTAGTACCCATCACATTATGTTCTTTGGGTCGATCCACCAATGTCCAAACTTCGTTTTGGGTGAAGTTGTTGAGTTCTTCATGCATCGCATTCACCCAATCCGGATCATCAAGCATTTCTTCTATATGCTTTGGCTCAATAGAAGAGATAAAAGAGTAATGTTCACAAAAAGAAGCGACACGAGAGCGAGTTTGAACACCCTTACTTATGTCACCCAATATTTGATCTATTAGATGATCTTTAGCAATAGCGTTGTGGATTCTTGGTGGTAGGTTGGATGCTTGATCATCATCCTTGTTCTCCTTTTCATCAATTTGTATTTGATTTGTAGTGGAAGAAGATAGTTCAACTTGAGTAGAGGATGACGGATTGTCTTCGGGCTTGATGTCGCCTATTTGCATATGCTCAATTGCTTTTCTTAAGGCTTTATTACCTACATCATCTAAATTCTCATGCTATTCTTGAGAGCCATTAGTCTCATCAAATTGCACATCATGTTTTTCTTCAACTAAACCGGAGTTTTGGTTAATGACATGATATGCTTTGCTATTAGAAGAATGACCAAGCAAGAAACCAACAACGCAACGACTATCAAATTTTGAAAGACGAACACCCTTGTTTAAAATATAGCACTTGCATCCAAATACTCGAAAATAAGAGATGTTCGGTTTTCTTCCTACAATAAGCTCATAAGAAGTCTTTTTAAAAAGGCGATGCAAATAGATATGGCATGACAAGCGGTGTTAATAGCTTCCGCCCAAAAACTATTGGAAGTATTGTACTCATCAAGCATTGTCCTGGCCATTTCAATTAATGTACGATTTTTCCTTTCTACAACTCCATTTTGTTTCGGAGTGTAAGTTGTGAAAAGTTCGTGCTTTATTCCAAGTTCATCACAAAAGTCTTCAACTTTAGTATTCTTGAACTTGGAACCATTATCACTACGGATTTTCTTAATTTTGAAATCAAATTCATTTTGAGCCCTTTGTGCAAACTTTTTGAAAATGCCGGAGGTTTCACCTTTGTCATCTAGGAAGAATACCTATGTATATCTAGAGTAATCATCCACAATGACTAAACAATAGCTATTACCCCCAATACTCTTATAGGTTGTTGGCCCAAATAAATCCATATGTAAGAGTTCCAATGGTTTAGAAGTTGACATGATATTCTTGGAAGGATGAGAATTAGCGACTTGTTTACCGGCTTGACAAGCACTACAAAGACTATTTTTTTCAAACTTCACATCTTTCAAGCCAACAACTAAATCATGTTTGAAAAGCTTTTTGAGTTGAATCATTCCAACATGAGCTAGCCTTCTATGCCAAAGCCAACCCAATGAGGTTTTTGCAATCAAACAAGTTTTTAGACATGATTCATTTGAACTAAAATCAACCAAATAGATATTTCCATATCTAAAACCTTTGAAAACCAAAGAGCTATCTTTTGCATTTGAAATTGTAACACCTTCAATAGAGAATGTGCAAATTAAGCCAAGATCACAAATTTGAGCAACCGATAGCAAATTGAAATTTAATGAATCTACTAAAGATACATTAGAAATGGAAAGGTCATTTGAGATAGCAATTTTACCCTATCCTAATACATTTCCTTTGCTATTATCGTCAAATGCGATCTTCTCGATTCCTTTGCCATTCTCGAATGTGGTGAACATCTTTCTATCACCGGTCATATGTTGAGTGCATCCACTATCAAGCACCCAATATTTTCCACCGGTTCTATAGTTCACCTACAAAACAAGAATCAAGTTTTTTAGGTACCCAAATTAGTTTGAGTCCTTAGAGGTTAGTGACCAAGGATTTAGGCATCCAAATAGCATTTTTCTTAACGCCTAAAATCGAAGTGCCAACAAATCTAGCAATGACTTTACCATCATTTGTTTTTCTAAGCATGTAACATGAATCATATAAACCAAGGGATGTAGTCTTACCAACATGATAATTTTGTTGCATATGTCCTATTTTCCGGCACTTATGGTAATACTTGCCATTTTGCTTAACAAACCTTGTGGGCTTGTTTGTCGATTTCTTACCTTTCTTGGGCACATACCCAAGTCCTTCCTTGTTGAATGAGCATCTTTGCTCACTCAAAACTTGTCAAGGGTAGCCTTACCCTTGAAGCACCGTTCTAAGCTTTTGCTTAGCTTGGTCACTTGTTCTTTTAGCATCATGTGACTCAGCATTACCATGATTAGCATTAATACTTGAGCAAAATGACATAGCAATAGGATCATTACATGAAATAGATGCACTAGTCTTAGCAATTTCTACACTAGACATTTTATCAATAATATCACATGTAATTCCTATGCTAAAGCAAGACTTGCTTGAATTTTCTTGGATAAGCAAGTCATGAGCTTCCTTTATCTCATCATAAGATTCTTTTAGAGAGATATGCTCTCTCTTTAAGACATTATACTTTGACACTTCTTTTCCAATATATTCATTCAATTCTTCAAGCATATCCATTAATTCATCACATGTTGGTTCATTCTCATTAATGGATTTTACCTTATCTCCTCTTGCCATGAGGCAAGTGGGAGTGGAGAATAGCGATGGAGTCTGCTTGATGGCGATGCCGACAAGTTCCTTCTTCTTGGGGGACTCATCCTCATCGGAGTCGGTGTCGGTTGTCTCCTCATCGGAATCCCACTCTCCAATGTGACCTTCATGCTTTCCATCCTTGTGAAGCTTCTTGAAAGGCTTCTTCTTGCCATTGTATTCCTTCTTGTTGGATGATTTGCCCTTGTCATTCTTCTTCAATGGACAATGAGAGGCAATGTGCCCCTTCTCTTCGCAATTATAGCACCGGATGTTGCTATAACACTTGTTGTCACTTAAGGATTGCCCCTTTTGCTCTTGTCGAAGTTGAAGCTTCTATGTGGACATCTTCTCATGAATTTCTTCATATTTTGCACAAGAAGAGCAAACTCCTCTTCGGAGTCTTCTTCTTCATCCTCATCATCGCTTGATTCTGCTTTGGCCTTGAAAGCGGTAATCTTCTTTTTGGAGGTAGACGACTCCAAGAGCTCATCCTTGTCCTTCTTGAACAACTCATTGGTAATGAGATTGCCCAAGAGCCCCGTTGGTGTCATTCTTGGCAACTCGGGGGAGTTGAGAAATAATATCACCAACGTCTCATACTTCTTCGGGAGGGCTCTAAGTATCTTACGCACAATGTCAACATCAAGAAGATTAGTACCAAGACCTTTGAGCTTATTCACAATGTTGTTGAGTCTTGAATACATCTCATTGATGTTTTTATGAGGCAACATTACGAATGTCTCATATTTAATCCGAAGCCTATGCAATTTAGCTTCTTTGACCATAGATGTTCCCTCATGGATTTCCAAGAGAGTGGTCCAAATAGCATGAGCATTTTCCAAGTTGCTCACTCTATTGAACTCATCCGCGTTCAAAGCGCCAAAGAGAGCATTCATAGTTTGAATATCTAAATGAGCATTACGTGTCTCTTGATCCGTGGGAGCTAGTGGATTAAGAGCCATAACATAACCCTCATTTACGATTTTCCAAATGCTTGGACTCATGGCCTTTAAATAAATTGATACTCTAATTTTCCAATAAGCATAATTAGAGCCATCAAACAAAGAAGCCTTTCCTATAGCAATTCCCTCACTAGCCATCCTTTTGTCTCTTAGACGGTTAAGCCTAAAACAATGAGAGACTAAGCTCGATACCACTTGTAGGATCAAGGATAACCGACTAGAGGGGGGTGAATAGAAGGTTTTTAAACTTTTTAACAAATTAACAATTTAAGCCAATTAATAACTTAGTCTAAACAAGGTACACTTCTAGCTAAGCAATTTAACACAAGAAATAAGCTAGAAATATAAATGCGAAAATAGAAAAGACTAGAAATAACCACAATGAGACAATGATGTTTTTCTCGTGGTATCGAACACTTGCCGGTCTTCACTAGTCCACGTTGAGGAAGCTTGACAACTCAAGCCGACTCCACGAATTAAGCCTTCCCTCGATCACTATGGTTGTTCTTTCTCCACTCCGGAGATGGCGAAAACCAAACCACTCACAACCTTGCACCGGGCCTCTTCTCAATCTTCTTGAAGAGATCACCGTGCTTCACCGCCAAGGCCGTCTAGGAGTTTGGCAAAACTCCAAGAGTAATAAATCGATGACCTTCACTTGACGGCGCTCAAGTGCAATAGGATCAACTAGGATGAATGGATGCACTTGAATGAACTCAACCACCTCACAATAAATGCACAAAGGAATTTTGGTGTTGAGTGAATACTCAAGACTCTCAAGGATGTTAAATGAACTCTTTTTTTTCACGTCCTTGACCAGGTGAGGGGGTATTTATACCCCCACCAACAAATACTAGCCGTTGAGACAGAAATCCCCAAATTTTAGCGAATTATGGTACTACCGTCGGCTAAAGGCCGATACTATCACACCCTTGTTAGAGCTCTATAACGGTTATAACAGAGGCATTAAAACGCTCTAACAAAGCCGTTGAAATCGCGGCGCGATTCTACAGCCAACTAACAAGCGGTACTACCGCTCACGCCGATCATACCGCTCATAAGTGCGGTAGTACCGACCAAGTAAATTCAATCTCAGCTGAAAGACACACTTCTCTGGAAAAAATATACCACTCCATTAAAATCGGAATAATCGTAGTGCGGTAGTACCATTCAAACAATGCCGGTACTACCATTCTCAAGGTTTTGCAAATCTAGCCAAAATGGAGCTTCTCAGAAGTTTTTATATCATATTAAAACAATCGAACAACCGAGGAATGGTAGTTCCGCTCAATATTTGTGGTACTACCGCTACGCAGTAGCGACTAGAGAATTTAGCAAAAACAAACTAGACACGTGGACGGCTTAGATCAATTGGGCCGTTCGGACCACCTTTTTAACCACATGATCAAGGATGGTCCGAACAGCCCACGGTATTACCGCCAAGTAAAATGCGGTACTACCACTCAACGGTAGTTCCGCCTAAAACGCCGGTATTACCGTGCCACTAGAAAACAGCCAGGTCCAAAAACGTGTCTTACTGGTTTTTATGAACCGCCTTTAAACAAAAGGAATTACCGCAGAGCGTTACTTCCGCTTTAACGTGCGGTACTACCGCTACACAGAAAAATTTACACAACGCACTGAAATGAACTGGCCACGTGGACGGCTCAGATCAATTGGGCCGTTCGGACCACCTTTTTAACCATACGATCAAGGACGGTCCGATCAGCCCACGGTAGTACCACCAACTAATATGCGGTCATACCGCTCAGCAATAGTTCCGCCCTTAAACCTCCGGTACTACCGCTTGTGCTGTCAATTTTCAGAAAACTTTTCAATTCAAATCCAAAATCAAATTCAAATGCATGCATGATCCTAAATTGATCCATAAGGCAAAGAACATGCTATCAAGCTACTAGTCATGATCCCTATTAATAGTACGATATTTAATCTATAATCCGGTCTTCCAATCAAATCTCCTAAGACTGGTAAAATACAAAAGGATCCTAAACTACTTGTACCTTGACCTTGAGTCATCTTGATCTTCATGTAGTCCTTCAGCATGCATCTTTATGTCATCAAACTTATCAATGGGACTTAACCTTGTAAATACTCAATAAACACGTTAATCCCGTATTCACATATTATCATTAATTACCAAAACAATTTTTAGGGGCCTAGATGCACACATCCATGCTGACGTATCCCTCCGTGTGGATGTTCAAATCCGGTATGCCTTTTACTGAAGGTTCCATACTGGTGCTTGGTCTCAACTGGCTCCCCTTCTGATTCTGGGAAACTTCAGTGATAGGTCTTATCCTGTTTCGCCAGGTGTCCCCAGTTACTTGGGATTCGAGGGGCCAGAGTTCTCGTCCTTTTATTCTGAGGCCTCTAGACGGGATTAGGGATACCTTCAATTTTCTTTGGTATTTCAACCATCTCCGGTGCATTGCGTGCAGGCACATGCGACTTGGACACGCTCTTTAAATCACTAAAGTGGTCAGGCAGTTGATTCGCTAATTCTTACAAATCAATTGTCTTCTAGACTTCTCTATTTGCTTCACTAGTACGCGGGTCATGTGAATGGATTCTCGTGGCTTGCCACGTTATTTCTCGATATTTTTCATCAAGGGGTTGATTTTCTCCCCCTAATGATGGGAAACTATCCTCATCAAATATTCTACCAACGAAGCGGGCTGCATGCAAATCTCCAGTCATAGGGTCCAGATACCTGATTATGGATGTTTTCTCGTAACCAACGTATATCCCAGACTTTTGGAGAGGTCCCATTGCAGTTCGATGTGGTGGTGGTATAGGTGCATAAACCTTGCAACCAAATCTGCGAAGATGAGAAATTTTTTGTGCTCACCCTTGCGCTAGTTGCATAGGTGAATGCATGTTATATGCTGACAGTCTAAAATTGATGATAGTTGCTGAATGTAGGACTGCGTGTCCCCAACATGTAGTTGGTAAATTATAATTATGCAAAAGCGGTCAGGCAATAAATTTAATTCGTTTAATTAATGCCTCTGCTAGTCTATTCTGGGTGTGGACATGTGGTACGGAATGCTCAACAGTAATTCCATTGCCATGCAATAATCATCAAATACCTTTAAAGTAAATTCTCTAGCGTTGTCCATTCTAATGGACTTCACATGATGATCAGAGAAATTATTCTTAATTTTAATTATCTGCGAGATCAGCTTTGGAAAAGCATGGTTTCTCGTAGACAATAAGCATACATGCGACCATTTCGAGGAAGCATGGATGAGCACCATAAAGTACCTAAATGGCCCCTATAGGGACTGTATAGGATCGTAAATGTCTCCCTGGATACGGTCCAGGAATGCAGGGATTTTATCCTTCACTTTCAGAGAAGAAGATTTTGTAATTAATTTCCCGGTGGCACATACGGGGCACACAAAATCTTCTTGATTTTGAAAATTTTTACATTGACATTATGTCCCTGTGAATTATTAATTATATTTCTCATCATCCTAAGACCAGGTTGGCCTAATCTATCATGCCAGTGATAGAAAAGTTCAGAGCTTCTAAAAGTGGTTTTCAGGATAGTATAGGCTGCAGGTGCGTTAATGTTAGTGTAGTATAGCCCAGATTCATATGAAGGAAGGCGTTCTAATATCCTTTTTCAATTTTCTTCACTCTTTGTAATGAGCAGGTATTCTTTTGTTGGGTCGCGGGTAGGCTACGATAGCTACAAACAAAAATTTCTACCACGCAAATCAGGAAGCCAAGCAAGTAGATGACCACAAATCGTTACCACCAGACGCGCAGAGCAGCGGAAGAAGGGTTGGAGCAGCCTAATCCAATGTCTAGCGCGTCGATGTAGTGGTCGTAGTCGATCATCTAGTGTCCTCGTGAGTCGATCATCTCCTCCAACAACGTCTGTAGTTCCTTGTGAAGATTGCGGATCGTCCTCAAGCGCAACAGTCGCAGTAGCGCCTCTACGGTATCCACAGTCCAAGGAAGGAACAACCATACGTCGGTGTACTAGCACCAAGTTGCACGGTAGAGCTCTCAGGAAGATGGCGGCTAGGGTTTCGGTGGTGATTCACTCGTACCTCCCAACAGCCTCATGCATCTCCTTATATAGTGCTCATGATGGATCCTATCCAAACACGCCATTTAATCAGATTCGATCGGGTTTGTTCCAACCCGTTAAGTGTGTGACCCTGTAGGTTCATGCGTAGTTCGGTTGTGACTCGGAAACCCTTTCCAATCACTAGTCATAGCGGCTCCTAGCAGAACATAGCGATTCCCGAATACACACAAATTATATCGGACGAACCTTAATGCAATATGATCTACGATCAGGTCCTCATCACTTACGACCAAGTCCTATCTCTATACTACGACCAGTTCGTATTTGGTCCCGACCAGTTCGCAACTCCTTACGACCAAGTTACGATCACTCTGTGATTACGTTCGACCAGTCTACGACCAGCTTGTATCTCTATACGACCAATTCAGAATCGCTCGAACTAAGCTTACCTACCGTGTATACTCCCTTGCCTCACGATGTCCGGTTGAACTCGGTGAGATGTTGTGTCATCCATGGACTGTTCAATTCTTTCTCGATCAAGTGTCAGATAACTTTACGTGGTCGAACACTTCGACCACTAGTGGCATGGCCATGTACTTTCTTTATCCGATCACAATGAGGGGCCCAGAGACATCTCTTCTGTTATGTTAGGAGGGCAAATCCCATATCCCACCAGTCACATTCTCTCAGTATGTTTCATAGCATACCCAAGCTACATTTATAACTACCCGATTTGAGTAGCGTTTGGCAACCCCTAAGAGTGCTATTACACATGTAGGAAACCATGTTGATCTCAGGTCTAAGGATTATACATCATCCTTGCTTGAGACCAACTAACGACACATAGAATCATAACAATCTCAATAGTATCTCAAGGTGGGTCTAATCCAACATCATGTTCTCTAACATGTGTCCATATTATTGGTTTGATATCTCTATATCCATGACATGTGAAACATAGTCATCAACCAATACATATGCTAGTCTATTCATATGTGTCCTCATATGTTTCCAACTAGGGGTCGTATAAGAATAATTATCGCAGAAATATAGAGTTTCACAATCAAGTCACATACTTGATAATCAATATTAACAATATTATTCTAGGAACAAGATAACTTATTATCCAATATTATGAACATAATGAAATATAATCATCTCTATGATTGCCTCTAGGACATATTTCCAACATCTTTACCACACTCTTCTTTAGTCTCTACGTGGAGACCGTTAGCACAAATATCTTTAAAGCTTAAGAGAGTTCTAGTCGATTCTGGGTATAACAAGGCTTCTTCAATGACCAATGCTGTGCCCATCGGGAGTATAATTGTGGCTCTCCCTGAGCCTATTATACAAGTATGGCTACCTGCGATTGTTGTAAGACTACCAGCATTCTAGCTAATCGACTGAAAATTTTTGTCTCTCTCAAGATGGTATTCATTGTGCCGCTATCCACTAAGCACACTTCCTCCAAAGGGCGCCACACGCGTTCTGATATATAAAGTATTTATTAATATGGGGTAGTAAGCGATCCACACATAAATAAAATACTCCAAAACAGAACATAACTTGCTATTATTAATATAGGAAAAAGTCCTACAGGACTCATCATAAGAATTTAATGTTGTGCTCTCCTAAAGCTTACAATCATTATTCAATAATTCAATATTCTATCACAACCATAAACTGCAAATGACTATAAAAATCTAAGTGCAATGCGTGCACTAGATCGAATCAGCGAAGTATGAAGAAACTTCTGCCTAAATTTGCCCCATGTCCATCTTCTCTACTTCGGCAACTACAGCTGCTGCCACTGCGATGTCCAAAGAAGGTGTGATGGGGGCTACTGTTGGGCTGTCCACATCCATGGGTGCAACCAATGACTGTGGATCCTCTGTGCCTGCAATGGCGAGGTGTGCCTCATACCGTCCTTTGCCCTTCTTCTTAAACTTGAAGGCATCAATCACGTGTTGCGGCTCACGACAAACACGTGACCAATGTCCCCCATGTGCCACATTTGTAGCAACTTTGGTCCTGCTGACCATAGGGCTTCTCATCGCCCTTCTTTTCTCCGCCCTTCTTGGCTTGAGCATTCTGCTCGGTCTTGCGACCTATGACCTTACCCTTCTTGTCTCTTTCCTTTGAGTAAGGCTTCCTCACCTTGTAGCTGCTAGCATTGACTTCATGACCAACTTTGCTACTAGGTGGCTATGAGATGTAGTTCTTCCTTAGATTATTATCTTGGCCTTCCGCAACTTGCATGATGTCAATCAATTCAGCATACTCCTTGTAGCCGTCTTGACGATAGTTGTGTACGGAATGCACCGTATTCGGGTGAAAGGTAGAGGGGTTTTCTTAATCTTCTCCTCATCTGTGATTACCTTATCATAGAGCTAAAGACTTGTACATATTCTGTGCAAAGCAGAATTGTACTCCCCTATGGTCTTATAGTTAGCAAAACGTAGTCGGTTCCATTCCTGCTCTGTCCAAGGAAGAATGGTGTACTTCAGCTTCTCGAACCGCATCTTCAGTGCGGTCCATAAAGCTAGTGTGTTCTTCTCCGTCATATACTCATTCTTGAGTGTTTGGCAGAGATGGTGTCTGAGGGAATGAAATGCCTGATCATCTTCCTCGGCAGTTGGAGTGACATCCTTCGAGGTGCCAAGTCCGATAGCAGCACGGAGCTTCTTGGCTCCAAGTGCGATCTTGACATCAGATGCCCAAGTCAAGTAATTCTGGCCATGCTGGGCCAGCTCTTCGAACTCGCGGTTCGTAATGCCAGTCATCTGCATATTCATGCAAAGAGTTCATAAGATTACTGCTGGTAACTTGCATAAAATGGTTACCAAAATTCTCATAATGTTATCATATTTTTCAATGCATTTTTTATGATTTACTGTAATTTTTAGTGATTAAAAGCAATATAAACAATCACAGATAATCAAAACAGTAAATACAATAAATAAATTACATAGAAATAATAATAACAAAGTTAAACATGCTTCAAGAGTTTAAAATATTCGAAAATTGAATTCCCGAGGTCCTTGTCTGTTGGAAAAATGATTTTCAATGAATTCTGTAATTTTTAGGGGCTAAATCGCGAATTTTCAGTTCTGAGAAAATTTTTCGTGTAATTTTCAATTTCTGAGGGCTTATTCTGCAAGAATATATTTCCTGAAATAGTTCCTCGCAATTTTTAGGACTTCCGAGGGCCTTCTTGCAAAATCAGGATTTTCCTTTTCTTTTCATGTTTTTTTCCTTTTTCCGGCCGGGCCATATTTCAAAAGCCTATTGGGCCTCAAACTGGCCCATAACAGCCGATCGGCCCACCACAGCCCATTGCGCCTGGATCAAAAAGGGGCAAGGGGGTTTAGGGTTCCCTTGCCCCCGAGCAAGGAGGCGACGACGGCTGCACACGTGCGGGCCCGTACGAGGGCGACATTGAGCGATGCGGTTGGCCGACGACGAGCTAGCGCGAGGTGGAGCCAAGGCCGGGGAGGGCCTATACGGGGGTAGCACTCGGAGTGGTGCGACTGGTCGGCTAACAAACACGTCAGAAGGCGGTGGCGAGGAACTTCATGGTCGCGGCGCTTACGTAGCGCGGCGTGGCGTGGTGGCGCCACCGCTGCGGGCTCGGAGGCACGGCGAGCGGCGTCGCCCATGAGGAGGCAATGGCTGGGTGGACTTGCGAAGGCCCGGAGGCGCGGTGCAGCGGCGTGGAGGCAACTCAAGGCGGCGGCGCCGTGTGGGAGCTCGTGCGGGGACGTGAGGTGCCGGAGTCGTGCGAGATCGACGTGAACGCAACTCAAGGCGGCGGCGCCGTGCAGGAGCCCATGCGAGGGCGTGAGGGGCCAGAGTGGCGCCCACGCGATCATGCGAGGGTGGCGGATGCGTCCGACGCAGCTTGGCGGCTTCAAAAGCGGCCGTAGGGAGGCGCTATAAGCGGCTAGGGCGGCGGGCACGAGGCGCGGCCGGGTGCTTGTGGCAAGGCGTGGTGGTGGCACGGAACTAGGCTTCAAGATGGCTCCAGGCTAGTGGCGACGTAGCTCTACAGGGCCGATAGATTTTTTTTCCGTTACTGTTCATACAATTCATGTTCATGCAATTACTATTTATGCAATGATCTACGGTGCAATCAACATCATCTCTTTCATACAATCCAACCGATCAGCTTAGTTGGTGAATTCAAGTCGGCTCGCGGTAGATTAGAAAGGATTTGCACCACAGGAATTAATCTAGAAAGCCAAATTTGCATAATTGAAAGCGATATAGAAAATATGATTCGATCTATGAGCGTCGTGCTACGACGATTACCTTTCGATCTGAGTAGAGTTGGCCTAGAGGTAGGCCAGAGTCGATCGTGCGGATAATGTGTTGAGGAACCATCGCTAGTGAGTCCAGTCCGAGCGATTACCTCGTAGACAAACTTAGAATTGTAAAAACGATGCAAAAACACAAGAATAGAATAGTAGATTAAACACAGAGATATGAGGGGACTTCTGGCTTCTTTTTATTACTCTTCTATAAAACTGTAGTATAATAGTTGGGGTCCCCTCTCCTTTATATAGGCTACTGGATGGATGAGGAGCCCACCATGGGCCAAACCTGCCTGGCCTGGGCCTGGTTTCTTAACAAAGAGAACAAAAGTGGCAATGTGATTCAACTCCGATGCGAGCAGGACCAACCAACCCAATAGTAGGGTGGGCGCCCAACGGCAAGCGGCCAGTGCGGGCATGTGGTGCGGGCGCGTTACGCGCGTATGCGTGTGGACGCGACGCGGCACAGTGGGCGCAGCCACCTCGGATGGTGGTTCAGGGTCCAGGGCGCTCGATTGGCTGTTAGTTCGGTGCAACCATTTTCCTTTTCCTTCGCGCTACACCTCTTGCGCAAGCCGCGCCTGTGCGCTGACCCAGTCGCTGTGCACCAGTGCATGCTCCGCCTAGTGCAAATGGAGTGGATAATTCCTGACCAACCGGTCGAAAGCTTGTAGAGCGAATACGAAAAAGATAAATGGTTATCCGACACTATCCGTGTCTGACTCCGAGGAAAAAATATGGAATATGATACGGGACGAGCGATATCCGTATATAAGGTGGCATGAGGAAAGTCTGTTGTGACTTCACTTAGGAATATGATAACAGATAGGTGAGTTGTTGCATCTGAGCATGCAGGGGATACTGAGTATTTTTTCTTCAACATCGCAATGGTTTGTCTCTTCATGTTCGCTCTGATTGCACTCTATTGTCTAATGTCCAGTGTAGGAGTGCAAAAGAAGCGGATAATATCCGTCCGATCGACCGAAGGCTCGCGGAGCGAATACGGGATGGAGAAATAGGTATTCGACACCATCCGTATTCAACTCTAACTTCAAGAAAAAAAATACGGAATATTATACATGATGAGCAATATCTGACCGTATCTGCTTTGATTACACCCCTACCACAAGGTGCTAAAAACTTGGGGTTCTGTTGCACTCACGTCACGTGACGGTAGCCCGAGGATTTTTTTTTGAAATAGTATTAATTTAAAAGATAATTATAAAAATAAATAATCAAATTTTTTTACAAAATTAGGTCTCTGCACTACTTTTTTACGAACTATTTTTAGCACGTATTTTGTCGATAAATCACATTGATATTACCTAACATTCAGTACAACGTCAAAACATCTTTTGTCGACAAATCACAATGACATTACATAACACTCACTGCAACGTCGTCACATATTTTGTCATCAAATCACAATGACATTACATAACATTCAGCGCAACGTCCTCACATATTTTGTGGATAAATCACACTGACATTACAAACCATTCACGACAATGTCATCACCTAGTTTTTCAACAAATCAAAGTGATATTATAAAGCATTGGACACCACATATTTCAACAGGATGAACATTTCCCGTGGTCGCGACCTCAATCTCCTCCATGTGGACTACCTCGAGTGGGACAGTCGGATGTGGTCCCCACAGCGATGTCTAGACTACCGATGTCTTCTTTGTCCTGTGAATTTCTTGTAGGGCATTTCTTGAAAGTGTGCCCAGACTCCCTACAAATAGTGCACTTGTTCGTAGAACGCCCGGCTTCTGCTTTGTCCATGTCATTTATGATGCGTCGTACCTATCGTCGACCAACCGTTCCCTTCAGCCTATCAATGTCCGTGGCCCAGATAAGTTGCTTCCAGGTTAGATGGCCAATGAAATAGCCAATCACACCATAACCATACATTTCCGCACTCCAGATTTGCATCACCTCCTCCTTGTTGAAATAGTCAGAGAGGTACTAGTCGGGATGCTACGCCACCGCCGAACATGCAGCCATGACATGTGAGTAGGGCCTATACAGAAAAAGAGGCTTGTTGCAAGTCCATACATAACTAGCGCGGTGTAGCGTGCACTCGTGGGTGATCCTCTCACGGTTCGTCCCACGGCGTCCTTTATCCCTGCACAGTATCTCGAAGAGAAGCTTCCTTGTGGCCATCTTGAATGCCTGATGTATCTCACCCATCTTGTCCTTCTCCATGTACTTGGTGATCATGGTGGAGTAGAAACTCTGTAATTTACCATGGAGAGCGACGTGTTGTTGCTTTTGTCAACAAAGTAATTTATGGTACCAAGGAGAATTGTCTCCACAATACCAACCAACGAGAGGCACCTTGCGTCACACGTGGCCCAGTTGTACACCTCAACTAGATTGGTTGTTATGATACCATATCGAGCACCACTCTTGTCATGTAGCAGCGACCATTTCTCCTTAGGATCGTGCTCAATCTAGTCCGAGAAGTATTTCACCTGCGCCCTCGTCTTCCTCATCACACTGGGATCATCTGTGGGGTAGCTGTGGCAATGCTTCGGGAGCCAGGTCAGCGCTTGTAGCAGCCCTTTTCACTACCTCCCTTCTGTGCGTTTGGGTCCGCTTATTCAGAATCTTCAAGAGTGCTGCTGATTGGTTCTAGTTGCACAGCCGCTTAAACAGGTTCATCAAGTCCTTGTAGTAGAATTGTTTATAGAAGTTTGCACCCAAGTGCCTCATGCACCATCTACTTTGCAGATTCGCCCATGTAAGTGGTTCGTTCTCTCCTTGCTGGAGCTAAGTTATTGCACTAAGCAGGCCCGCATGTCGACCATGTATGACGCACACGTTAGGATGGCCCTATACAATAGAAATCATCATATTCCTTAGGAACCACAACCATTTATCCGTGCTCTTGTTTGAATGAAAGTGAATGCCACAGGAAGAACTTGATTGTTCCCATCCGTCGCTATTGCAGTCAGTATCTGGCCCTTATACTTTTCAGTCAGGAATGTGCCATCCACACACAAGATTGGACGATAGTGCTAGAATGCATTGATGTACGGACCAAAGGCAAAGAATGCTCGCTTCAATACCCTCTTATTGGCCCACTTCGGATGCGTAGAATCTTGAATATCGACATGATTGCCGGGATTCCTGTCTTGTATGACTCGGAGTAGCCCAGAGAGGTTGTGGTAGGAGTCCTCGAACGTACCGAACCTCAATTCCAATGCTTTCTGTTTTGCCCTCCATGCCTTGGTATAACCGACTGTGTACTGGAACCATGCCTCAATCGTCTGAATGATAAATCGTGGCTCAAAATCTAGATTATCCATGATCTCGCCGTACACGAGGTTCGCGATGAAGCCTGATGATAGGTTCCTGTGTGACTGCACTAACTCAGTAACGACACATGTGTGAGGGACAACTGCAAAGCATTTCCAGTAGGTGTCCCACTTTGGCTGAAAATGCGTGCACTCCCTAAGGGCATCCCTCTATGTTGAACTTCACGTCGTAGCATCTTGCGTTAGACTTAACGACTGTGAATGTTCGTCACACCGATAAGGCCCAGAATTTGACCGCCTCATGCACAGTCTCCTTGCATTTGTACATAGCTTCTTACCTAACCTCGCTCTGTTCGTACTACCATGGCACACGGGAGCCTTTGTTAATGACGAGGTTGTCGAACTGATATGTGTTCCACTCGGTTGGAACCGCCTGCTGGTCCACAGCATTCTCGTCATCGGATCCTTCATCTTTTGACAATGCCATGTAGTCATGGTCATTGAGATCTATCCTTTGCACTAGAGCTTTCAACTCCTCACCCTTGTCAGCAAGCCTTCTAGCTTGCCTGACTAAATGAGCTCCTTCTACAGGGTCTTCATCGATAGTATCAGCAACTCCCAGAGCTTCGACTATTATGTGAGTCGCGCTGTGGCTGGAGTCCCTAGCTTCTTCTACGGCACCCCCCCTTGTTGTTCGACCGTCGATGCAGGAGTGGGCTTGGCATATGCCTGTGCTAGAAGGACCAAATCCCACCGTTCCTCTCTCGCCCTGCGTACAAATGACTACCATGACTTTGTTTTCTTGAGTTGCACTAACTCCCAATATGTGCCTTGTGGTGCTCGGTTGGCAAGACAACTAAATCTCAGATCATATACAACATGGTCCAAATTGAATATGTGGAACAACCACCGCATCACAGCGCCCCATGTACGCTGCTCTGGTCTTGTTGTGGTCATGCTCACCGATTGGAAATACCGCAAATCAATCCCCTCGGGACCCTCAAGAATAGTCCCCTGACCATAGTAAATTTTGAAGTTGGTGACGTCCGACATATTTGATGTACTGCACTGTAAACAAGATTTTCACGATTAACCACATATATAAAACAAAACTATCTACCGAAATGGATTATGTACATCATTACGTAACCGTACATCTAAAACTATGTAATTCATTCTGTTGAAAAATTACCTGAAAGGTGGGCGATCGGACGAGCAGCACTTCGCTAGCTTCTCTCCTCCTCTCTACTCCTTTCTGCCCCTCTCCCTTTATCAAGACCCAAACATACAAATCTGGACACTCTGTATATACTGCACTAGTCTAGAATCACACTAGTGCACACAGTGGCAACATCGATGAAATATCATTCTATATGCAAAGATAACTAATAAATAGGCAAATGACAATAATTATCAGAGTAATGACCTTAAGGTCAAAGCTTACAATTAATACCTCAGAAGACGAGTAACTCAAATAAGCTGCAACAGAAGGTAATGGGATAACTTCAGTGAAGCTCATCCATATGCTCACAAACAATCGACTGGAGTAGCGCGACCTTGTTCTCTATGATAATTGGAGTAGACCTTGTTGACCGACCATACACTATTGTAGCCTTCTTCAACTGAACAACATTGTTTATAGTAAGAATGAGTACATAGAGAACTCAGCAAGTCGCACCACAGAATGCAATTATAGATGATGGCTTATTCCAAAGGATATGACATCTATGGTTCTTTTGCATAAAAGCAACCGTTGTAGTTGAATATGAATAATAGATTGAAAACATAATTTAAAACAAATAACAATAATAGTTTAACAATTATTTTCAACAAACTCACATAACCTAATCAGTTTCTTTCACACAACTGTCCCATCCCAATTGTTTCATGAAAATCTACCCCTCGTGTGAAATTCCTGAGCATTTCCATGACCGAGGATGTGACTATTTGAATAGACTGATTAACACTCTGCAGAAGTAGTACACTTTACACACAAGATACAATTAACTCATCATGTTTGTCATAACTCGCCATACGGAAGTATGCGATTGAGCAATCATAACAAAACCTTTCGGATGATTTATCTCAACAATTGACTCTCCCGGTGTGCAATACAGTCGACGCCAACCTCACTCGCCGATCTGACGCACATTGTTGGACCTGGAAGCGGCGAACCATCCATCGATGTGACTTTCAGGGTAGTCTACACCTCGACCCATTACTAATCTACTACCTGGGTAGTCAATGTCGAAACTCCACAACATACTAAGTTTGGCCTGTCCCATCAGGCATGTGGTTGTACGATAAGATCCAGTTCAATGGCGCATAAGATTAAGTCCTTAATTGACCAAGGCGAGACTACCAATTCTAACTACTAAATATCATTCACATTTTCCAATCACAAGTCCATCATTTTACCAGCCATTTTCCCAATCACATAACCACCATATCACACAATTCTATCCACTCATCAGTCTAAATCTTTTCCCATCCAGATGGTTAAGTGCAACACATGCCAATATGCCATCAACAAGTAACAACATATTGCATACAGTTTTACACAACTTCCATAATTACTTAGGCAAGTTTATATTTGCAACTCAAATGATATCAATAACCCATTGCATGGCTAATCAAACTATTTGTATCTAACCAACCCATATTGGTGCTATGATAATGACAACTAATAATTAACCAAGCTAGAGCGACAAAATACCAGGGTAATACAATAGGCAAGGTGGATATAATCAAATGAGTGTATAACTAATCTCAAAACATTTAAATAAATACTTAAAGTAAAATACAATAATTGAATCAAGGTAATTTTAAAAAAAATATGTTCAACATGGTCAAAGGTACAACTTGCCTTGCTATAGCAATGATGTTCTTATTTTATTTCCGATCTTCTACTTCTTTGACCTTCAACTCCTTCGGACGATTCTAGAACATCAATGTCTAACGCGAAAGAAAGTGCAAAATAAACAAAATTAAAAATAACAAATCAAATAAAATCCTAATTGAAATTTAATGGTACCGGAAGGTAGATATTGAATTTATATGAATTTAGAAACTTGAATGGGTTCAATCGGAGTTCGTACGAGGAAGAACGAGCTCTCGAAAGTTTGATCGAAAAGGAAAATGTTGAAAAAGAAAAGGAAGAGAGAAACTGACAAGTGGAATCCATGAAGTATTATTAGAATATTTTATTTCAGGGATATTGGAAAAAGGCTGAGTGTATGACATATGGGATCTACTAATATTTATGGATTTTCAAGGATTACAATAATTTCATAAAATAGGATTAGAGGTTGACATGTAGTCCACTGGTCCATAGATAATGTCCACAGCAAGTGAGAGGTTCACCATGAACTGGGTTCATGTGGCTAGGGTTTGACCGAAGTTGACTGACAAAGGGGCTCGCATGCAAGTAAGAGATGGATCTAGGGTTTGGATTGAGTGGATGACACGTGGGGTCCACTCGTCAGAGAGCGATGAGGTTATGGATTTAGGTCTGCCACGCGTGTGCTGACTGGGATGGTAGTGGATGAAATGGCACGAGGTGGAAACGACATGGAGGCTGACGAGGCATAGGCGTGGCAAGGTGGTGGCACTGACATGCAGGCATGGTGGCACAGGGCATGGTGGCGCACGGCCTCACTGGCTCGCCAAAGTTGCGGGTCACGGCGGCGCGAGGGGATGGGCAAAACGGAAAGAGGGGAGCACAATGAAGATGGTGACGCAGGTGCGGTGACAACGAATGGCGGTGATCGCCGGCGATGAGGAAAAAAGAGGCGGTGGCAGTGGCGGTGGCTTGCTCGTCGGCGACGACAAGGAGAACAAATTGGTGCCGGGAGAGGAAGCACAAGGTAGAACACGGCCGAGGTATCAAGGTGGCTGGGTTGATTTGCGGCGAAGCTCACCGGAGATGGCGCAATTGGCCGGCGAAGGAGCGGTGGCCGGAGAGAGAGAAGAGAGAGAACTCAGCGCACGATGAACGAAACACGAAATCAAAAGCGTAGAAGTGTAGATCGGGGCCTATAACACGAGATGACGTGGACAGATTTGAGAGAAACTTATCGATGAAACGTGGAACACGAATAAGGCATTTTCGAGTGCACGGGCGCGACCGGAGGTGGAGAAGATGGATTCGGCGCCGGAGTTAGAAAGCGTAGGAGCTTCAGTGGGTGGCGGCAACGCGGAGAGGACGAGGCGATCGTCGTGACGCGGCTATGGCGGCTCAGGAAGCTTCAATGGCAGAGCAACGGGCGGTGATGATCGGCGCCGATCTTGGAGAAGACAAACGTGGGCGGCGGTGGTTGACGGCGTCCCGGCAGTGGCGGCTAGGGCATCTGAGGTAGTGGCGCAAGGCGGGTGGGTGCGCGAAACGAGGATGGCTCGAGGCTTTTATAGCCTCGGAAGGCGTGTAGGCGTGGACACCAAGGTGGCAGCGCAGAGTCCTGGATGGACTCGGGAGCGGTAGCGAGTGCGTGAGGGAGGCGGCTCGTGCTGACATGAGGGCTAGGGCGCTGGTGGGTTGGCGTTGGGAAAAATAAGGTGGGCCGGGGTTTAGGTGGGCCGGAGGGGACAGAAAAGGAAAATGAGCAGAGCAATTCAGCCGAAGAGGGTTTTCTAATTTAGGAATTGATTTTTGAATTAAAGAAAAACTGAAAATTCAAATGAGGTCAAATAAATAGCACACGAATTCAAAAAAATCCAAAAAAATACAGAAAAATTCCTTGGAGCACAAGAAAGCCAAATAACATTGGTTTTGATTTAATTAAAGTTTATATTAATTAGATTAAATTGTTTTAATTTTAAAAAGTCCCAATTAAGCTTTATTAATTCAGATAAAATTAGTGAAATTTTCAGGGACTTAAACTACTCAAAATATTTATGTAAAGCCAAATTTTAGGATGTTACACCCTTCCTCCCCACCCCCCCCCCTCTTTTTTTTTTTTATGAATAAAAGTGAGTTATGTCAAAATTTTGTGGTCTTTTATAGGGTAGATCGTGTCACCATTTGGAATGGCGACAAGTACTTGTGTCCCTATCACCATTTGAAATGACGGTTTGCCAAATTTCAATATTGAAAAAAAAGATCCGTGTCGTTAGTTGAATTGGCGATAGGGATATGTCGCCATTCCAAATGGCGACAGGTCTTTGTCGCTAATTCAATTGGCGACATGGACCTCTCTGTACTATTGAGCCCCCCGGTCAACTGGCAACAGGGACCTCTATATTGTTGAGTCCCCATGTCGTCAGTGCTTACGATCCTATCGCCAATTGGAATGAAAAAAAAATCAACTATTTATTTTCGTAATTATCTTTTTAGTTAATATTATATCAAATTCATAACCCGAGTGGGATTCGCGTCCTCAGACATTACATCACCTTGTGTCATTACCTCAATTCAGTGAACTTTTTTTATTAACCTTTTTTTAAAATTTATTTTAAAGTTAACCTTCCGTGCACTTTATTTCCGATTCTGACCTCTCTGGTCACGCCACCAAACAATACTATCACACGCCAAGATAAGTCTCCAAAATAGCACTTTTTGTCACGCCACTGGTTGTGGCGTGACCAAACAACACTGTCACGCCAAAGGTGGTGGCGTGACAAGAGATTATCCAAATACGGGCTGACGTGATAGTGTTGTTTAGTCACGCCACGGGTGGTGGCGTAACCAAAGAGGTCAGAATTAGAAATAAAGTGCGCGGGGGTTAACGTTAAAATAAAATTTAAAAAAGGGTTAAAAAATTAGTCCATCCAATTCCAAAAAAGGGTTAAATTCAAAATGGCCAATTCAGTCCATCCATATTCCAAAATCAAGGGTTGATAACGAGTGACTCGGCTCGGCTCGGCTCGCTTAGCTCGTTAAGGCTTAAGAAAACGAGCTCGACTCGCTCGGCTCGTTAAAAACTCGAACTCGACTCGTTAAGCTCGTTAGCTTTAATACATCAGCAAAAATGTATAAGTTAGGAGGACACAATCGAAGGAGATGGAAGGTTAGGAGGACTTAGGGTTGAGCCTTGACTCCCTTGAGCGCATTGCGGGCCTGCGGCATCGGGCGGGCTGGGTGCCGGGTCGATACTAAAGTCTCGAGTTAACATGGCCAACCTTCACCGTCCATTCCTAACAACCACAGTGCGCCACCAGGCCACCATGGCCAACCTTCACAAGGGAAAAATTCTTCAATCCTCTCCCTCTGCTCCTGCTCTCTGTCTCGGTTCACCACGCCGGCGTCGCTCGCTTCGTCGGTTCCGCCCACTCCGACGCCCGCCGACGCCTCTGGCCTTGCCAACCTTACCGCCTTCGCCGGCTGTTCCGTTCCTATCTCGCTGCGCCAAGCCGCCCAGGCGTCGTCGCCCTGTGGGCTGTGGGCTGTGGCGCCACCGCCGCCTCACATGCCGCCGCCGGAGACTCCCGCACGGCTTAGCCTCTCTCTCTCCATCTCCTCCGCGACCCGCTAGTCGTGAACTCGATTTCCTGAAGATGGTGGACGTGAGCGACATGGCTCGGTATTCTTGTTGGCAACAATCCGGATAGTTAGTGTTAGTGAAGAATGCTTCTGGTTGAGTGAAAATTGTTGTCGATTGCAATAGTTGCTGTACAAGGTGGTGAGAGTCCCGTTCCAGGTTAAATTGTCAAATTATACAAGTTGCTCCAGGTCAGATATGTTTTGCACTTGAGCAGTGCCAAATGCTCAGCTAATACTTGTGCAGACATGTGATATCTCTGACTCTGAATGATGCTGCTGCTTGTGTTCTCTAGCTGGTAAAAGAAATTATATTTCTAGTATGAAATGTGGAAGTCTTGTCAAAACAGCCAACACCATTATAGGTCTGCGGAGGTCTAAAGTGACAGCCCTTGATTTTGCGATGAACGGGCTTGATTAAAGGAATGGCACAAGGTGACATTACTAGTTTACTACGTGATGTCAGGTGATGCGAATACTTTCAGAAGAAACAGCTCGACCAACCCAAGTTCGATCTATCTTTCTTACTACATATAGTGCAGAAGATTCATGTCTGATACATTCCCGAATCGACCTTTAATTTATACATATGTATGTACATGTGGTACATGGTTTATTTTCTTGATTCATCCAAACTAATTTGCCCTTTGGGAGACAGAAGCATCACCAAACCTATATGTAGGCGGCATCTTTCAACGCACTTCGCGTCCTGACATGCACGATTCTGGTGGTGCAATGCAGCAATGGCGGATCGAGCAAAGCATGCATTCCTCTGAAGCGTATACAGGTTCTGCATGCACGCGCCATATACTGGCCTACTCAATTATGCCACAGGCCATGGCCCGGCCGCGCATAGGTCGCTGCCGGCGCCGCTAACCCCACAAGGTGGGGGTCTACGTAGAGCGCCGCGGCGGCGGCGGCGTTCTGCGGGTGGTGGTAAGCCTCCATGACCGCGAACTGCATCTCTTCCGACGGCTTCCAGTGGCGCTTCCGCTGGTTGATGAACCAGTTGTTGATCTGCTTCTGCTCCAGGCCCGTCGACTCGGCCAGCGCGATCTTCTCCATCTCCTGCACGCATGCAACGGCATCATCTCATCATCTGCGTACTGTGCATATCGACAAATTATAACTTTAATGTGCTTGCAACTATACGCAGATGTGCATGTGTACCGAGGGGTAGGGCCATCGATAGTGGAGCTCCCACCAGCTGAGCAGCTTCTGCCGAGCCTCCTTGGGAAGCTTGCTTTTCTTCTTCTTCTTCGACAGCTCCTTTCTCAGGCTGCCCAAGCACCCGCTGTACTTCTTGAGGAGGTGCCTCTTCAGCTCCTTGTCATCGGAGCGGGGATCAATGCCAAGGGCTTGATCTTCTCCCTCCATCTCCATGCCACTGCCGTCTTCTTGTTCATCATCTGACGAACCAAGGCCAATGTTCTCTTCTGCTAAGGTCAAGTTGGATAGGCAATGAAGGTTTACTGAAGTCCAGAATACTGGAGAAAAGAACATTAGCTTTTACGGAGGAAAAAAACATGCGCTGCACTGAAAATCGTCTAAACGATGCATAAAACCTACAAAAAGATCTTGTAACTATGTAATATCTAGGAACATTCTCCAATATATGTCATGTCACTATTCCCTATGTTAAAGAGGAAAACCTTTCTCCTTGAACTTCTGTAAGAACTTGCAGATTCTTGTAATGAAAAAGAAACAGGGGCCTCTGATCAGTGCCTTGTCTAAAAAAAGGTGAAGAAACCTATAATATGGCACAAGGCCTAGAACTACTATTACCAATATAAACACATAACTTATGTGACAGATGGGCAAGTTCAATGATATATATTATGCATCTGCACGTGACCACATATATTGCGTTTGAGTAACATTTATGTAAGTATCCAACTGACAGATATAGTAGTAGGGAGTAGTTTGCCGCTTGGATTCCATGCAATGTTCCTATGTCTTTTATATATAGGTCTGATCCCTCCATGTACATTATAAACCGAACTGAAATACAGAAGTAACTTGACGCTAGGCACGCTACACTGCTAGGCCTACATTTCAGAGTCCAACCATTCCACTTCAATGAACGCATATGTTCTTCCAAATCAAATCAACTCTAAAACAGTTGACTATATACACAAAACATATTTTTTGAAGATTAAGGGGGCGTTTGGTTCCCTGCATGTCCCTAGCCTGTTTCGTACCATTGGACCTGGCCAAGCTAGCCAGGCTATGGGTTGCAAAATGCAATGGTTTGGTTGTTATGGGTAACAAATGCAGTACCGTTTAATAAGGTGATATGATATGGTATAAAAGAATCATCTTTGTATGGAGATGCCATAATTTTCATTGCAATAAGTTGCACGTGTCAGATGAAATGTAGCAAACAGAAGTTCTCATTCTTCTATGATACTACCATTTATCTGATCACTAGCAATTATGATATTCTAGAAACCTCATTTAATTGCATACAAAAACAAATCGTGTGAATTTCATAACAAAGTTGATTGGATGGGGACTACAATTATACTAAGAGAATTTGTTAGCCCTTAATTATATTGACATAGATGTATTGCATTCAAGTTATTGCAAATTTTATTTAGAATGGCATAGAAGAGAATCCTTATTATAGGGCATGTTTAGCCAAATTTAACCTTTTACAATAAGCGACCTTATTGTGGCTTTCATTTATATATTAGCCCCGAAAGCTCTCTCCCACTAGCTTCAACTTACTTGAAACTAATATAGTACAAAAAAGGTGCTTAAATCAGGCTTCCCCCACCTATTTTGCCGTGGCTAACATATGCAAGCCATATATTGCAGCTGATCCTATAAGCCAAACGAATTTTTTATTAATTAACCTTTTTTAAAATTTTATTTTAAAGTTAACCCCCGGCGCACTTTATTTCCAATTCTGACCCCTTTGGTCACACCACCATCCGTGACGGGACAAAACAACACTGTCACACCAGCCCATTTCTGATCAAACTCTTGTCACGCGGCGTGACAGTGTTATTTGGTCACGCCACAACTAGTGGCGTAACAAAAAATGCTATTTTGCGGACTTATCCTGGCGCGTGATAGTGTTGTTTTGTCACGCCACCACCCGTGGCGTGACCAAAGGGGTCAGAATTGGAAATAAAGTGCGCCGGAGGTTAACTTTCAAATAAAATTCAAAAAAAGGTTAATTAATAAAAAAGTGGCCCAATAATAACAAACGGACTGTTTACTATTTAAACACGCATTTTTATTCATAGCAAAATGACATAACAAAATCTTCATTTATTCCAGTGTAGATTATTTCCATTTCAAAATTGTTGTGTACATTTGTCTGCTATATAGTCATATTGTGCTAGGATTTGAGATTTCCTTCACTCGCCTTTGTGGTCTTGACATGTCACATGGTACGAACATAGTTGTTAATAACCGATGTCATGGTAAATTTTGTTTTAAAGCGTATTCATATTATTAGAGGTACAGGTTTGAGTACCTTCTTTGCTCTTTCTAAAAAGAAGAGACAAAAATATAAGTTCTGGAAAATTTCCAAGATAGCTAAAACTTAATTTCCTCATGGATAGCATTATTCCTTCATGTAGTTGAAACACTAATTTCATTTCTATTTCTTCAAATATTAATTTTTTAAATAATTCTTTTATATATAAAAAGAGATACTACTTATGACGGTTGGGCATATAAAACAGGAAGCTGTTATAATTAGAGAAATTTTACAGTAGCTACTAGTTAACACAGTCAACCATCTTCATATTGTTGACTGAATAAAGGAACTGCGTTTATTTTGTAACAACACGATATGTAGATCTTACAACCACCATGGCATACAACTACTGTTATCCAGGCTTACTTGGAAAGAAATGCACGAAACAGCATCAGAAAATGTCACATGAGTGCATCATATTGTAGAAAAGATACTATGACTGTATTAACTAAATTTCCCTATATAATGCAGATCATCAAATTAGATATTTTTGTGCTATTTAGTAAAGACACGTGCCCAAAAGTAGCATGATACAGTTGTTTGAATTTTTTTAGTAGGAAAGTACAGTTCTTCAGAGTTCCGTCACCCCAAGCAAAAGTGGCACTGCCCTGTGTATCCTAAGTCCTAACCAGTCCATGCATAAGAGTTGCCCCAAGAGGCAATCAGTTTGTCCACATTTAAAATCAGAAAAGCTAAACTTTTACAGGCAGAAACAATGGATGAGACCAGACATGAGCAACACCGTAGCTCAGAGCTAGCAAGGGGACAAGTGATCCTACTGTTCACTTTACTACGCTACCAAGTACACCCAAAGTCATTGATTAATAAGCTACTAGCACAAATATGGCAAGGTAAATAGGCCATAGATTTACACATAATACAAATAATAATCAAGGAACTTCTATTCCTTTTGTTTGACTTAAGAAATGCATAATTCAAACCCTGTATTTACATAGAAAAACCTAGCTAGGAACGTCACAAAGGACAAGCAATTAAGTTGTAGCAAATTAATGTTGTCTAGCCAAAGAAAGAAGATTAAGCTCAAGTTTACCTGCAGAGACGAGAGCTGCAAGGGGTGTCCCAGGATTAATGGAGTTGAGCTGTGACTCCACCGTCCTGAGGAACTCCTTGGCCTCTCGCAGCGGCCTGCTCAGCTCCTCCTTCCACTCCACAAGCAGCTTGCAGTACGCTTCCTGATCACATCACACCACAAATTAACACAATTAATCCAATAACACTCCGTAAGATAACCATCTACATCTCAGGTAGAATTAAGAACTGGACCGTGCATGTGAGGTTTTTGTAGCTAAATTAATTCTTCAGACTGCAGTACCATGAACTGGTCGAGCTCCGGGTCCGGCCCCGCTAAGTCGGCCGCGGCCGCGCGCTGCCGGGCTTCCCTCTCCCGCGCCGCCACCGCGATCTCCTCGGCCGCCTCCGCGGGACAGCCAACCTAAATAACGCACATGCAACACTGATGAACAAATACACGAAGGATAAAACATGTGGGTTTGCGTATGTGTGATCGACCAGCGAGCGCGCGCGTGCCTTGTGGCAGTCCAGGAAGGCGGTGAGGAGGTGGTGGTAGCGAGGGTGGGAGACGATCCGGGCCTTCACGGGGTCAAGCCGACCAGCGCGGCCGCCGTCCTCAAGGAGAGGAGACACGAGGTAGCCGCTAGATGCATGTGTTGCAGCAGGTGCAATAGCCTGACCTCCTGCGGTAGCGCCATCGGCTGTAGCCGAGCTAGGGACGGTGTAGACTTGCACGGAGACCTTAGAAGAGGATGTCAATGGAGGACGCGGCCTTCCCTGGCGGCCTCCGAGGTTGGCGAGCTCCTCCATGAGCGTATGCATATATGTTCCTGTGGGTTTCTTGATTCTTGAGTGGTCAGGAAGGGGGAAGGGAGGGAGAAGAGTATAGCTAGGGCTAAGTATGGGGATTTCTTTGGTTAGATCTTTTGTAGCGATGGTTTTGTGGGAGTAAAGAGGAATGGAGAGGAATAATTAAAAGGAGGTCGAATGCACAGTGGAGACGAAAAGGAAAAAGGGGCACTGTACTGTGGCTGTGGGAGCTTGAGTGCCTGCACAGAGATCAGAGATGAGATTGTGTAGGAGGGCGTAGCTAGAGGAGACGGGAGATAGGGTAGGGTAGGGTAGGGGGAGAAGGAAAAGAGAGGAGAGGGGTCTGCTGGCCATCACGTCCGTTGTCAAATCAGGTAAAAGCAGCTAGCCGGAGTACTGGTGTAAGCTTGAAAGGTAGTGGTTTAATGGTGAATGGTGCTGGCGTACGTATGTCGCGCTGATCACCTGGCCCGTTTCTGGCCACGGGCCTAAAGTTCGGAACTCATACATTTCACGTTAGTTTGGCAAAAATTCACAAGGAATGGTTTTTTTATATTATCTTTATATCGTATACAACTTTTATGTTCTATGCAAATTGTGATATCCCGGTCTAAGAAGAATTAAGCCCGTATAGCCCATGTATCTGTGTGCATGATCTACATACATGAGAGTTTAGTCTCCACCTAGCTAAGTCATATAAACCCTAGGATTCAAAGGTGGTAACCTCTGGCTAGCTGCTCTGTGCGAAGCGATGATAAAATCGCAAATGGATTGTTGCATGTGTGTGGTTAATTTGATGGTAGAATTCTGTCATGTAGCTCTATGCTGATAAAATTGTTGAACTTTTGTTTTTGTACCACTCTAGCTGCAGCACAAATTTTGGTAAAAGTTCGGCCCATTTGGTCTTTCGTCATCGCTTCATCTAAAATGGTTAATTCAAAAGTGCTACAATTTAAACCAAATGTATTATGTGTTAGTGCAACTTAATGTAAACTGACAATGTGGTACTAAAAGGCAGGTTGTCACAGATTATTAGACAAATCCTGGGTGTAATATTTTGTCAACAATTTTTTTGTTAATGTCAATTTTTGGCACTAACTGAAAGATAAAATTTGTTATAAATGAAAGATTTCTACGTAGCCAACCCTTTCAATAAGCATGCTAAGGACATGTGCAATGTGCTACAAAACCCGGAACTAGAGACAATTTTGGGGTCTTAACTCGGATCTAAAAGTTGCATGGTACCAGGCTAAGGAAAAATTTCCTGGAGTAGGCTCGGGTAGAAGGGTCTAGTCCAACATAATTTTTAAAAAAAATCGACGGGCTCGCCCGTGGTCGCCACAAGGCCCACAACCGTGCTCTAGAACCGCTGCTGTCGCCGCCGTCTCTAGATCTGCAACTACCATCACCTCTAGACCCACGGTGGTTGTACCAACCGTGTGAGAACCACATATTTCACTTTCTTAAGTAGAAGGTAAATCACTTACACGCAGATAGGCATAAGCAAAGCAGTGACGAAGTCAGAATAAAAAAAGATGATAGATTTAAAGTCTCGAATAACTAAACTAATTATTTTATATTTTCGTGCAATCAAATTCATACATAAATAAAAGCAAAGCAAAAAAAAAACAATGAAAGTACCTCGCTATAATGGAAAATGTATCCAAAAAACATGTAAATATGATTTCAGTGAGTAACAATCTATACATCAAAATTAGAAAAATTAGTGATACAATAGCAAATTGTACTTAAATAATCATGAACATTCAAAATAAAAGAATGATACCACTAAGGCGCTAGTTTGAATATTCTTGTTGCGCAAATCTGTTTTGATGGTATTCATTGCTGAAAATATTCTCTCAATAGATGTTGTTGCAACTGGAAGGATCAATGTCAGCTCGATGAGACGATATACCAATGAAAAAGTTTTATCTTTTTTTTGTTTTAACTATCAATTGAGCAAGTTTTTAAATATCACGATATCCATAAAATTACCTACTTCTCATAATATTGAGAATAAAGGTCTGAAGCTGATTTCTTAACAAGAATCGATCAGTCACCATAAAATCATCAGTATAAATCTCAGCAAATCGAACAAACTTATCAACATTAAACTTAAAAAATAAATCATTTAGATCAAACATACATGTCAATAACTCCACTAATGTTTTGAGATGTGTTTGCTGCTTCCCCATGCTCTGTCAGTTTGATAGGCCCAATTCATGAAAGCAGGCTTCCACCACAAGGAAGGCAGGCAGCCTACCAAATAGTCCTAATTTAACACACTCGTACACTCAGCTTGTACACTAATAACTCTCTCTCTCTCTCTCTCAGGTTTCTGATTAAAGAATGGAAAAATGAAGATTCATTTGTGCCTCCAATCCAAGCACAAAGGCAGTCTCGTGCATATATTGACCTCATTCTGCTACTTCCACCCCAGGGAGCTCGTCGTCGGCGTCTGCACCCACTGCCTCAAGGAGCGCCGCCTCCTCGTCCTCGTCTCCAAGAATGGGGCTGACAGTGATGTCGCCGACGGCGGCAGATACCTCTCCTCAAGGTCGTACAGGGCGCTCTGGCGGAACACCAGCAGCATCTCCATCCCCAAGGTCTTCGCGCTCAGCTCCTTCCTCCAGCGCCTCGACTCCTCCCGACACCACTGCTTCGACGACGCCAACTCCGACGCCGACGACGCCTCTATTGCAAGCTGGCAGCGCCGGAGGTTGAACTTGAGTTGCCGCGGGCGCATCGGTGGAGGGCAGGCTAAGCCTGATGAAGCCTACTGCTGGATTCGCCCAGAAGCATACGCATGATAAACTAAACAACTGAAAAGTAGTTTTTACAAATACATTTAAGATATAGCTAAACTGTAAATGTTGACCTAAATCTACCGTCTAGATGTGGAACTTTATTATTAATTAATTATTTTTTAAAATTTTATTTTAAAGTTAACCTTCAGCGAAGTTTATTTCTAATTCTGACCCTTTTGATCACACCACTGGTGGTGATGTGACCAAACAACACTGTCAAGCCACTACCAGTGGCGTGACAAGAGCTTGCCTAGATACAGGCTGATATGACAGCGTTGTTTTGTCATGCCACAGGATGGTAGCGTGATTAAAGGGGTCCGAATTGGAAATAAAGTTCGTCGGAGATTAACTTTAAAATAAAATTAAAAAAAAAGTTAATTAATAAAAAAATTCTCTAGATGTGCTTAGTCTCCGTCAACCTCCAAGGATTAAGTTGCTCTAGCGAATCTTTTAGTGTCTTCTTTCTCTTGATTGAAGTCATAATGGTTTCCTTCTCAATCTTTGGTGAAGCACTCTTCTAAGTCTACGGTATTAATCTAACAAGAAGAATATATAACAGGATGAGTACCATAGGTATTCAACAAATTCAGCCTTAGCAAACAAACAAGTACATGCTCTAACTATTCAATTATACGAAACCTATACTAGTGTAGGACACAAGTCCTTGAGAATGTGCCAGATAGTTTTTCTAAAACATTTCTTGTCAAATTGATCAAGTTTTTGTTATGAAATCCATATTGTTCACAAGACACCACAGACAGAACCCTGCAGTTCCATTTCCTGCCGAGACGCAGTTTTTACCCGAAACCATGGAATGACAGTCACATTTTTACTCTGCAGAGGTATACTACTTTACCCACAAATATCTCTAGTCTTTAATGCCGACATAACATACACACTTCTTTTAGTGTGTGACCAAGACTAAAAACTCACAGTGTCTTTCTGATATTCATTCAGGATATATCTCTGACAAAAAGAAAGAAAAGATGTAGCTTCCCTACTAGCTTCCGCAGAAGCATGGAGTCATTAAACTTTGTTTCCACATAATCACAAAGTTGTAAGAAGATGAACACATGATGAAAAATGTTGTCCGAAGAAAAGCAAAGCAACGCACCCGTGTTTGCCGATCAAAACTTAGTGAAACGAGGCAGTTTATCTTTCCATCTTCAAACCCCTTTGCCATCTTCTTGGCTCTACGCTTCAACCCTTGTAATGCGTAAAGCAAATAAAGTGCACATATATGAAAAGAAAGGTGATACCAGTAGAGTGTGAAAATGGGGATAATTTTGAAACAATTAACCAGGTGACATCCGAGTGTGAGTGGGTTGAGCATCTAACGAGCTAGCTACCGTCCTCTCGTCCATCACAAGGATTATGTTTGAGCCGGGATCATACCATCAAGCCACATGAGATGTAGCTGTCTGCGATGTTGGCCTGTCCCCACCGGAGGAAATCGTTGGTGGAGTACGCTTGGCACGAACAAGATGCGTAGATTTTGACAAGACTAGCTAGATATGATCACGTCGAGAAATAACTAAATGAGTGTTTATTAAATGATTAAATCAAATTTGCCCACCTTAAATTAATAATTTTAAAAAAACCTGGTATGATCGGCAACCGTCAAAATTAATATTTAACTTGCGAGCACCGAAAAGCAACTCTAAAACCAAGAACCAGATAGTCACTCTGTCAGGTCGGTCTAACGGCCAACTCTCAGGCGGTCTAACCGTCAACTCTCAGCCGGTCTAATCGGTAGCCACCGAGCGGTAAAGCCGATGGTGAGCGATCTGACTGACAGGCCCAACGGTATGACCTCTCTCCTCCCGACGAACTGAAAATAACACGATTTCCAAGAAGAGATTTCACCTAACTTTTCATCTACTCATTCAAATCATACCAAATTTGAGACGCAGCTACCCTAAGATGTTTGGAACCTATTCCAATCAATAATTTCAAGAATGGATGTCAAGGTTTCCACACTTATCCATCATAGGGAAGAGTGCTCAAGAACTAGGAAAAGGAGGAAAAACTTGATCTACTCATGCTCGTGAGATCTAGGCAGCCAAGATGATTCTAGATGGGTTCCTATAAGCCCTAGCAACCTATATTCAGCACGAATCACAATAGAACAAGATGGAACCAATAATCGTCAAGAACATCTCAAAAAGGCAAGAGAATTATACAAGAACACAAATAAGATATGGATAATCAAGTTTGATCTTCTATTACCACTTGGAGAGGAAGGATTGATGCGACAATAGGTGTCCTGATCTTTCGATGAGAAGGATAATTCAATTTGGGTAGAGACGACTCTCACGATTCAGTTACCAATCGTACACGACCAATATGCTCAGCAATCGCTGAACCAACTCCGTGATTGTTATCGACCTTGCTAGAAGCACGATCGACCTGACCACGAAGGTCTATTCCTACATGCAATCGAAGAATACGCAAGAACAAGATAATAAGTAATCTAAAATTGCAAATAAGATTGAAATACTCAATAATGTGGGATTCTGAAGCGGTATTCAGGGTTGGTCTAATCGACACAAGCCAATACACGAAGTTGTAATGTAGCTAACCATTAACTAAACAAAATCTAAGGAAACTAGAGGGGTGTGGCCTCCTTAAATAGGGGAGGGGCAGCCACACATAGCATGAGATAGGAGAGGTGGTACTACTGTTCACATGAATGGTGCATGTAACACCCTAGCCCAACATGAGCTTGGAATGCTACTAAATAAACATGATAACAAATTAAAACAAAGACATAATTCAAAATTTCGGCAGAACCTCCTTTGTATAACTAAGTATACCGGAGGTTCCAACAGTTACATATTTCATAATCAATATTCCAATATCCAGAATCCATCAAAGCATTCAAAATATGCTAATCAACTAAGCATAAACAAGGATATCCAAAATATGCTACTCCTCATTATTACAAATAATCCAATGCATGAATCATAACCATAAACAATCCTTAAGCAGTTTGTTTATTATCAAGGTATGATCTAAACGTTATTCAACTTTAAAGATGTGTGGTAATGTGATTTCAAGATAAGCCTACTCCCTCTCATGCATGCCGTTCTTGCAAGTGGTACCTAAAAGTACAACAAAAGCAAGAGTGAGTCCAAAGACTCAGCAAGTACCAAATAATAAAACATTAAGCTCACCGTTATAGCATCAACAGCATAAATGATTGTAATTATCAACCAATAACCACAAAACTATTCACCAAACATATTACATGCTCATGCTATGCAATATGCTCAAAATGCACTTTATCTTTCTCTTTCTCTTTTGCATTTTACCGGTAATGCAGAGTGTGCATCCGTCGATGCACACCCATGCCTGTGCTATCTAGCACAGGGACCATTACCCATACTCCACAAGTATGGGGATTTAAGCCCATGCTCCACAAGCATGGGGCCCTTTAGCCTGTCATAATCATGACGGGGACCTCAACAATTGATTGGTCATCACATGACCAAGTCTTCAATATGCCATCATGATGCATATGTACGAAATCTTAAAACACCATAAACGTGCATTTGCAAGAACATCGCATATGAATAAACCTATTCATACTACAAGCATTCATGAATAGCACATAGTTCACATCACTAGAAAACATGAATATTAATATTCAGCAACCATGAACAACACATATACTCATAGTATTAACAAACAATGCCATTCATTCATATTAAATCTTTCCATCATTGTAACGACCCGGTCTAGGGCGCACCCAGGAGGTCCCTTAGGACCTCCTGGGAGGTCCAGAGAGGGGCCCCTAGGACGTCCCGAGAGGTCCCTCAGGACCTCCTGGGAGGTCCGCAAAGGACTTCCCAGGACGTCCCGAGAGGACATCCCGTGGGACCGCACAGACCTCCCGAGAGGTCCGAGAGGACGGCTCGGAGGTTTGGGAGGTCCTAACCCGCAGTGGTCGCTGGACCTCAGACCTCCCCCAAACTCCACATCACCACTCGAGGGAGGTCCGAAAGGAACCACCCCGGGGAGGTCATGGGGCTTGGGGACAAGCCTAAGGCCCTCTGTGATCCAAACCAGTCCCCAGAGATCATCGACTGGTTCTCACAGCAACAAGTGATAACATAAACATCCACAAGACTTTATTTACAGTAAAAGAAGGTTTGTTACAAAGGTTGCTTACAACTTCAGCAACAGGGAACACACAAACGCAGCGGAGAACAAAACCCAAAAGACAAGGTCCACCCATTACACCACAGGTGACTGGCTAGAGGGCGCGGCCTAATTGAGCTGGTCGTCTTCATCATCAAAGAAGTCTTCATCTGCTCAACATCATGAATCAAGCAAGAGTGAGCACCACAACCGTGCTCGCAAGTTACACCCGTCAATTAACAGAATGACATGCATAGGGATATATCAAGGGGCAGCATAATAGGGTTGATTTGCATAAAGCCAATTTTATTTCAAATACAAGTATTAAGTTTCAAGGCAGATTACCATAATTAAAATTCAGTTTTACAAATCCATTTTCAGTTGGATACATTCATCATTGAAATGGTGAAGGATACCCTCCTGCATAAGGCTTCCCGCCCATACCCAATTTTTGGTTAAACCACCAAAACCAATTTCATAATCTTTTGAAAACCAAAACCAAAAGCTAACTTTGAATGACATTGCCAGCATGTCCATGACCGTGGACACGGCTATTCGAATAGATTTACACTCTGTAGAGGTTGCACGCTTTACCCACATGACATGAATTCTCTAGTTTGCTTGGCATCCGTCGATGCCACCTCACACTTCCTTTGGTGGGAGGTCTAGAGCACATGACAAGGCCTTTACAATGCATTGCTCCACCGCAGCCTACCCCCATTAAGGTTTCGCAATCCCCCCTTTTGGGTAGAAACACCGCTGGGTTAATGGGGTGCCCCCTCTTATGCCAGGTGGGACTACAACTAGTCATAACATGACAAACCCACCACGTCCGCGGGATGAACCACGATAGAGCTTTGCAAGTTAGTTAGCCAGGTCCCACGCCCCATACTGGAGACATGTGGTTACACAATTTTGGCATAGCCCATTATAGGCTTAGCAAGTGGTGTCTCAAAGACCGGTCCTTAACTGACCTAGGCGACAAACCTCAACCCTGGGGCATCGGATCACACGACCCCCGTGCATAGACATGCACCAACCATACAACCAGTTTCGCCCAAATCAAAACCATTTTTCATTTACTTTGCTTTACCATTCTCCACGGCACACCAATGCCAAGGCCATAAGTAAAACATCCATGACACACCAATATCATGGCCGAAATCTCCATAGCACACCAATGCCATGGCTCAAAACATTTGATTATTTGATGTTTTTGGTCTAAACTCCCCAAATCAAGATTTTGGTCTAAGCATTACTAAGCATTTTATTTTTAAAGAGCTTCGGGTCCTCACTATTGCAAGAACCAGATTTTGTCTAGGGTGACAATGAGGTTAATTCAATCATGGATAGAGGTCATACCAAACAGTAGGTTTAACTATGGATTGAAAGATAGGCATTGAAATACTTAGTAAAGTAAGCATGCATACATCTTGAAAACGACATAAGTAATTTGAAATATTTGGTGCAACATGTTCAAGAGTGTAACTTGCCTTGCTCAAGATCTCGAGCTGCTTCCTCTCCCTCACTGAACTCAGGCTCCCCACGGTCTGGGCAATCTACACGTGAAAAACCAAATACTCAATTGAAGCCCAAACAAGAACCCAAAGAACTTCCAAATAAACTTGAAAACAAAACCAACAGAGAAGCTGGGAGGTCAAGAGGAGGTCCAAGGAGCTCGCTGGAGAGGTCTTAGGGCTCCAGAGGGGATGTCCCAAGACCTATTGGAGGAGGTCCAGAGACTTGAGAGAGGAGGGCTATGATGGCTCGGTTGAGACAGAGAGCAAAAATGAGGAAGAAAGTAATAAAGGAGGGCTTGCCCAAAATATATATAGGGGAAGCCATGCACATGACCTAGGATGAGTCAACAAGAGTTGGTAAATAGGACAAGAGAGTAGGCAAGGAATGTGACAATCGGTATGACAGGAGTACTGCAAAGGTGAGGGCATTTAATGTGATACAACGTGCATTAAATGCTTACGAGACTTCCTTGCCCAAAGGACTCAGTCAAAGGTAAAAAGCGGGTGCTTGATCGCCCAAGAGGGCGCCAAGACCGCCAGGAGGTCTGCAAGGACCTCGAGGAGGTCTTGCAGTGAACAAGGGGAGGTCCTCACCCACCGGGGAGGTCCTGACGGTTGGATCTCAAAAGGGGAGGTCCAAACGGTCAAGATCAAGCGCACCAAAGGAGGTCTGCAAGGGCAAGGAGGAGGTCCTTACCCGCAAGGGAGGTCCCGATGGTTGGATCTCCAAAGGGGAGGTCCAACGGTCAAGATTTAAACACAAACGGGGAGGTCCACAACAACAATAAAAGGAGAACCTCACCCGCAAAGGAGGTCTAGAACCGTAGGATCCAATCCAGGGGAGGTCTGGACGGTTAGGATTCCCAAGGGGAGGTCCTAACGATCGGATTTGCCAAAAGGGGAGGTCTGGATGGCCAAGATTTCCAAAGAGGAGGTCTGGACGGTTAAGATCTCCAAGGGGGAGGTCTTAACGGTCCAGATGTGCAAGGAGGAGGTCTAGGCGCTGGATTTCGATCGGATCGTCCAAAATGGTTGGGACGTTCGGACCGCCCGAACGCCACAACAAATCGGACCGTCCAATGAAGATCCAAAGGCTCAGAGGAGGTGGGACATTCGGACCACCCGAACGCCTCACCAGGATCAAGCCGTCCAATGCAAATCAGACGACTCACAATCAATTGAGATGTAAATGGGTAAGGAGGAGGTCCTAGAGGACCCGGGGAGGTCCGGTAGGGCACAGGGAGGTCCAATAAATGTGATGGGAGGTCCTAGGAAGCGGTAGTACCACCAAGTATAAGCGATACCACCGGACTGGTACCAAAGGGGACCTCCAGAGAAGGTTTCAAGGCTTCAAACAACGAAGGATATTCAATAAAACATGGAAAACTTCACAGGGTTCCAAAGGAGTTCAAATGCACAAGGGGGGTGGCACGGACTAAGGGAGGTTGCGAGCCAGAGAAGACCCGAGAGGGGGAATTGGACCCAGGGAGGTCCAAGTGCTTGGAAGATCTAGACCTAAGGAGGTCTGGACCATAGGAGGACTGCACAGAGGAGGTCCGAACCTCTGGATCCTAACAAAGGTGAGGTTTGGGCCAAAGGTGGGTAAAAGATGGACGGAGAAGGAAAAATCTTCAAAACTCCAATAACTCAGCAACCAACAAGGAACTTTTAGTTGTAGTTCGAGTTAGGCAGCTTAAATCCATTATGAAATTTCATGTTAAGCTTTGAATTCTCATCAAAACAAAATGGTTCCTTTTATTTTGAAAATTCCAAAAAGATTCTAAAATAAATTCAGGGTGTCACAATCATGATACTTTCCTTAGCCGCGTGAGAACGAGGGGCGTGAAGAGGGCGCTACCCCCGGGACCAACCCACCACCTGAATTATAAAGCACGCTAATACAATCATACTGGACCAAATACACAACTAGTAATGCATAAGAACTTGCTATACTCTCTAGCGCATTCCCAATTTCCAACTCCTAAAGGTCGATCTGTCCCCTCTGCGGACAGCCATATTATAAAATTCATATCTTTTATCTCAGGAGTCCAAATGAGGTGATCTTGGACTTCCTGGAAAGGTTATCAATTTCTCCAACTAAACCTAGTTGATGTGCCTCTCTGATTCGGCCATCTAAAATCCCTACCAAGCTAAACAACAAAACGTCGAATTCACGTCGGGTTTCTGGATAGAAATACTAAAACTACCATAGATTTCAGTACGATTATCCAAATTCCGTGTTCTTGAGCTTTCTGGAAAGCTGAGACAATAATATACAACTTTTGTAATATAGAGCTCCTCTAATTTTCCATTTAACTAATCGCTTAATTCAGATTACTAACTGCTATCAGGATACCAACAGATTAGCAGGACAGACTCGCTATAAAATTCATAACTCACAGACCGTAAATCGGAATTGGGTGTTCTTAGTGGCTACTGAAAGCTAAGAACAATTCCCAAATATCTCTAGGATATGGGAATCTCAGATTCAGCTTCTAAGAATACGAAAACAGCCGTACAAGTTTCTGGACAGAACGTGATCTAGCAGCAGTTGATATTCGATCTACTAAACGAAATCTTAATCGCATCTAATACAATTCATACAGTGATGAAGACCCTTCATTACCCTTGAAGAATCGTAGGAAGATGATGAAACACCCCTATGAAGAAGATCTTATCCCTCTTCCCCTTCTCTCTTCTCTCCCTTCCTCCTTCTTTCTCCTTCTTCTTTTCCTCTTCTTGCTGATCCTTGGCCCCTCATCATGATCCTTGCATGCAGCACCTCATGCCTCAACATGCAGGATTATTTTAATTAATCTCTCTATACCATGCAGTTTGCATGCAGCGGCTGTAGCTAGCTAGGCTCATGCAAGTGTGGCTACGAGACAAGGGCTGCACAACCGCACATCAACAAGCAGTAGCAACAGCACATGGTAGCGACGAACAATGGTGATGGCAGCCAGCAGCCATGTGGCTTGGTTGGAGGATACAGCTAGGAGCAGGGCTAGGGTTTGGCTAATGGCTGCCTTCCCCACCTAATATATGTGGGCAGCCCGGCCACCCCTTGGGCCAAGGGATCGTGGGCCGAAAGGCCCAACTCTAATCCTCCCTCCTAAAATTCTGAATTTCCTCTATTTAATTTTCTTTTAATTCTTTTAGTTTCTTAATTACTTAAACATGATATTACAGTCTACCCACCTTAAACAAAATTTGACCTCGAATTCTACTCGTCATCCTACTCAAAAGGACACCGAAGCCGAAATTGACAACCATTAACATGTACCCATTGTAAACAACTCCAGATAATGCTCATGCATGCGAGACCCCAATCCCCAAGTCGGTTCCCGCTCGGTTTGATGCGATCACAACAGCGTGACATACACTAACATCTTATGCCTCAACACTCGTCTTAATCTTGTTAGGTACACTCAACAGACGGGACTCGAAGGTAAGGTTATACTCATTGGTCAATGGCTCTAACGAAACCTCAACTTCAAATCTCTCAAGTACTCCCACAACACCGAGTCATACAAAATGTTGTGTGCTCCACGCCAGGACTCAAGACGGTCCTAGTGATACGCTATCTCCCAAATCTCTGCAACTTCCAGAAACAACCAATGTACCTTGGGACAACATTCCCTTTGGTACTAAACCACACAAACTGCACATAACACACAAAATTCTTGTTCCTTGTATCGATCGATATCTTCACTTTAACAATGAGTACCTCCTTTAACCAGAGACCACAATAGAACTTGTTTTAAACAAATTCTTTTACAAACAGAACCCAACTGAAAATAATAATAAAGGATTCTCATCGCAGACACGCATTGCCAAGAAGAACCAACTCAATTTTTGTAATTGGCATCTGTCATAGAGACAAAGCTCAAATAAAAACCAAGGGGATACTTCATTATCCGAGAATACAACCTTTTCCTCAAACTTTCTTTGAAGAATTCCACTTTCTCTTAAACCAAGAGATTCCAAATCATCGCATAACACACTAATTTATTTCTTTTAATTTGGCAACCTCAAAGCTATGCTCAAACTGAACACACAATCCACACCTATGTAAAGAGACTCTTCCAATCCACAATAACATATTTTGATCAACTTCTCTACCAAAGGAATTACTTTGACAAATAATTTCCAACACACCTCGATATAGCTTTCAGCCACAATCACATCACCTCAATCTTTTAAGCATAATCAACTTGAAATTCACCACATTCACACTCATTTACTGCATCCAAAGGATTCTATCAAAGATCACCATAACTCTTGGAACCTAATCATGGGAAACCAAGATGCTAGTATAAAAATGCAAAGCCCAAATTCAACCTCTAAGACTCCTACAATGAATTTCCGGTATACTTGATAGGTAACCCTCAGATCTATTGACTAAAATTTCACACAGCTCAACAATAACCTCAGTCATTAATGTCAACGCTCCTCACCAATCAAGTAACCATCCAAGGCGATTCATTTCACCAATCTTAGACCTTCTCTAACCCACACCAATCAATTGCAGCTACTCGACCACAATATACCCATTCACAATACCCTAATTGATTGACCAGGATTCAAACATACTCAATCACTAACATCAATAAATAAATATATTCTTGATCAAGTTATCCTTAGAGATAATTTAACTCACATAGGGTTACTCACTGAGGCTGAGTCATACTTGACAATAACTCAACAATCCCTGCTATCCCATTAATTAACACGACTATTAGATTTCTTTACACTGCTACTCTCATTAAGCTACACCATCATAATTCTTCTACACAATCTTATCGAGTACCTAATTGCGATACTCTAAAAAACTGATCAAGATTTCCATACTTGCTAATTCTAATGTTCTATCAAAATGAACACAAGATCTTGGACCACATCTCGCCATAGGTCCTACTAGTTGCGACAACGAAATCTGTTAGCTCCAAAGTCAAACACTCTAATTAAATCAAATCCTCTCTAAGGATTATTCTAATAAATCGATTTATTACTCAATGCCTCTCCAACAACTTGACACCTAAAGGTTCACAAAACCATCTTCTAGACCACCACTATCTAGTTGCCAATTCACAACTGAAGAGGCTTTGCAATACAGTTCGGTTAACCCTTTTCTTAGAAGAAGAGGCAAATAGAAATAAATTTCAGCACCTCGGAAAAACGTTACCACTTATAATAGTTACAAGTTCAAGGGAAACAATCAAATAGCAATGATCTCGGAAAACAAAAGATGTGATCATAGTTGAGGGCACACATCCCACAAGTAGAGAGTATCAAACCTCAAACGAGAATAAAACATTGCCTTTCGGGATTCGGGAAACTCTGTTGGGCAAAGCAGAAAGTTTAGGCAAAAATCGATAAACTGCAAGTTACAAAACTTGACTTCAAACTCAAATACTTCTACTTCACTCTTTCCTTTAACAAAGAAAATGACTTTTGTTGGTTACAGCATCACCATGCCAACTCCAACAAGAAGAGATTTCAAGACCACAACACGTAACCCACTTAGGAGCTAATAAAACCTCTCAGCACGTCACTTTGCTCAAAACAATTTCAGCTACCACATCAACTTAAGGTCTAAAAGATCGCAAACGCAAAACTATAGACATTTTCATTAAATCCATTACACGCGAGCGATCAAATCCCGTTTATACAAAACATTCAATATTATCATCATAATCCCTTACTGACAATCACACTAACAATGAAATAATACACTCTTAGCGAGAATCATCACAGCCTTCTTTCCCATCATAAACCTCTCCAAAAGAAACACAAGCCACAAGGTTGAAACAATCTCTTTTAACCAAATCATGCTATCAAATAATAATTTCGCAAGGCACACTATCAGAAACCACATATTCATTCATCCACTCAACCCTAAGTGTTGCTCAACACCCACTTCAACTATCATTAACAATTGACAATTGTAACTATCACATATGCAAATAGGGTCCTACGTCTATTTGTAATCACCTGAACTATCTATAAACACCGAGTCAACATTCCACTTTATGCTCATAGTTTAATTAAGGATATAATAACATCATCTCCTTAAATCACCGGGTTTCACAAGGTACTACCTCAACATTCATCCAATCTGCCGTACATGTTTCAATCTAGCAATTAAGTATAATCATCAAGTAGTCAGCTTATGAAAATTATTGGATTAATATCCTCTAAGCCATCGTTCAATCACATCCTTAAAATAATCATCACTAATGGGTAGACAAATCCATTGAGATATACTTTACTCCGAATTACCCAATAAATCTACCGAATTCCACAATCTTAATGATCAGACCAAATCATCAATATACCACACCTCTTAATAAGTCTTGGATTCCTAGTATGAATGGTCATACCATTTAAACAAGTTCATCATGTAACTACTCCATGACAACATCAAGCTTATCAACTTCACTTCCAATGATCTTAGTTAAGATCGACTACGCACCACACTATAGACCCAACTTGATAATCTATAACACAACCATTAATTTTTTTGATTATATCCTCTCGATAAACCACGACAAGACGTCGCTAAAGGTTTTAACGTTTTCTTTTATAAGAGAGAAGCATTCAACTTCAACACTCAAATTACCCAAAAGAGATACATTGAGTTAAGCTTCCACGTATTAAAGGACTTGCAAAGGGAAACTTTCATTATCCAAATCATCAAACGAAATAAATGGATCAAATTTTCCATTAAGAAAGACAAAACTCCAATACAAAGGTCAAACTTGACAATCAACCAAGTTCACCAGACGCAAGAATAACTAATCGGTTGGGAAAACAATGATTGCATTACGGGACAAATTAAGCCAATGGAAACACATCAATCCTTTTCAAAGCAACCCATCAACCGTAATGAACTAATAACCCAAGAGAAACTCATCAAGCCCAACTGGACAAGAGTTGACCAAATTCAAAGTCAAAGAAGAGAACAACTCTTCTAAAGATACTCACTATCAACGCCTATACTAAGATATCCGAGGTAACCACTTCTCTATTCTCATACCGCGAATGGTGGTGTAACCTGGTACAGCCCAGGGCCACAACCACGACATCAACCTCTCAACATGGGTTATCCCCCACACATAATAACTATGGTAATATAATATAGATATATCAGTTCACCTCATAACAGGGATCATTAATACAATATAACGGAAGCGTAAATGCAATGCAAAAACCAAACCCACCTACTGTGCATAGTGTGTCAAAATTAATAATTTCAGTACCACGGACCTACAGCCCGCTCTGATACCAACTTTAACACCCTAGCCCAACATGAGCCTGCTACTAAATAAACATGATAACAAATTAAAACAAAGACATAATTCAAAATTTCGACAGAACCTCCTTTGTATAACTAAGTATACCGGAGGTTCCAACAGTTACATATTTCATAATCAATATTCCAATATCCAGAATCCATCAAAGCATTCAAAATATGCTAATCAACTAAGCATAAATAAGGATATCCAAAATATGCTACTCCTCATTATTACAAATAATCCAATGCATGAATCATAGCCATAAACAATACTTAAGCAGTTTGTTTATTATCAAGGTATGATCTAAACGTTATTCAACTTTAAAGATGTGTGGTAATTTGATTCCAAGACAAGCCTACTCCCTCCCATGCATGCCATTCTTGCAAGTGGTACCTAAAAGCACAACAAAAGCAAGAGTGAGCCCAAAGACTCAGCAAGTACCAAATAATAAAACATTAAGCTCACCGTTATAGCATCAACAGCATAAATGATTGTAATTATCAACCAATAACCATAAAACTATTCACCAAACATATTACATGCTCATGCTATGCAATATGCTCAAAATGCACTTTATCTTTCTCTTTCACTTTTGTATTTTACCGATAATGCAGAGCGTGCATCCGTCGATGCACACCCATGCCTGTGCTATCTAGCACAGGGACCATTGCCCATACTCCGCAAGTATGGGGACCTAAGCCCATGCTCCACAAGCATGGAGACCTTTAGCCTATCATAATCATGACGGGGACCTCAACAATTGATTGGTAATCACATGACCAAGTCTTCAATATGCCATCATAATGCATATGTACGAAATCTTAAAACACCATAAACATGCATTCGCAAGAACATCGCATATGAATAAACCTATTCATACTACAAGCATTCATGAATAGCACATAGTTCATATCACTAGAAAACATGAATATTAATATCTCAGCAACCATGAACAACACATATACTCATAGTATTAACAAACAATGCCATTCATTCATATTAAATCTTTCCATCATAATACTTGCCTTAGCCGCGTGAGAACGAGGGACGTGAAGAGGGCACTGCCCCAGGGACCAACCCACCACCTGAATATAATTATAAAACACGCTAAGACAATCATACTGGACCAAATACACAACTAGTAATGCATACGAACTTGCTATACTCTTTAGCGCATTCCCAATTTCTAACTCCTAAAGGTCGATCTGTCCCCTCTACGGACAGCCATATTCTAAAATTCATATCTTTTAGCTCAAGAGTCCAAATGAGGTGATATTGGACTTCCTGGAAAGGTTATCAATTTATCCAACTAAACCTAGTTGATGTGCCTCTCTGATTCGGCCATCTAAAATCCCTACCAAGCTAAACAACAGAACGTCGAATTCACGTCGGGTTTCTGGACAAAAATACTAAAACTACCATAACTTTCAGTAAAATCGTCAAAATTCTATGTTCTTGAGATTTCTGGAAAGCTGAGACAATAATATACAACTTTTGTTATATAGAGATCCTCTAATTTTCCCTTTAACTAATCGCTTAATTCAGATTACTAACTGCTGTCTGGATACCGACAGATTAGCAGGACAGACTCGCTATAAAATTCATAACTCACAGACTGTAAATCGGAATTGGGTGTTCTTAGTGGCTAATGAAAGCTAAGAACAATTCCCAAATATCTCTAGGATATGGGAATCTTAGATTCAGCTTCTAAGAACACGAAAACAGCCGTACAAGTTTCTGGACAGAACGTGATCTAGCAGCAGTTGATATTCGATCTACTAAACGAAATCTTAATCGCATCTAATACAATTCATACAGTGAAGAAGACCCTTTGTTACCCTTGAAGAATCGTAGGAAGACGATGAACCACCCCTACGAAGAAGATCTTCTCCCTCTTTCCCTTCTCTCTTCTCTCCCTTCCTCCTTCTTTCTCCTTCTTCTTTTCCTCTTCTTGCTGATCCTTGGCCCCTCATCATGATCCTTGCATGCAACACCTCACGCCTCAACATGCAGGATTATTTTTATTAATCTCTCTATACCATGCAGTTTGCATGCAGCGGCAGTAGCTAGCTAGGCTCATGCAAGTGTGGCTACGAGACAAGGGCTGCACAACCGCACATCAACAAGCAGTAGCAACAGCACATGGTAGCAACGAACAATGGTGATGGCAGCCAGCAGCCTTGCGGCTTGGTTGGAGGATACAGCTAGGAGCAGGGCTAGGGTTTGGATAATGGCTGCCTTCCCCACCTATTATATGTGGGCAGCCCGACCACCCCTTGGACCAAGGGATCGTGGGCCGAAAGGCCCAACTCTAATCCTCCGTCCTAAAATTCTGAATTTCCTCTATTTAATTTTCTTTTAATTCTTTTAGTTTCTTAATTACTTAAACAGGATATTACAGTGCGGCTCCCTAGGTGGCCGGCCAGCATACGGGCCTAGTCGGGCACGATTACAATGCCCAAATTGGCCCAAACAGGTGATGCAACACTTTTTTTTTAGTGATTACAGTGCACATAAAAGGAATTTAGAGGTGAGGCCAGATCCGTTGGAAATAGAACGAGATAAACTTTCCATCAAGTACTCGTGGACATCAAACGGAGTCCGTATGCAAAAGTTATGCCTATTTAAAGTCGGTGCTATCTCCGGAGGCTGAATTGGATTCCAAAACGTGTTCAACTCGAACTCTTGCTTGACTTGGACCAAAAGTGACGTGGTGCTGCAAAAATATATATTTTCATCATTAGGTAGCATCATATAGTTCATATAATATAAAGGCACTATTAAAAACGAGTCAACTGATAATTTAAGTGAAGTGTACGACCTCTTGTAATTAGAACAACAAGCATAGCAAATATGGTTGTATCCATAGGGGTCATGTCCTTATCATCCTCCCCTTCTTGAGAACAAAGCCGTCCTCAGCTTTTGTTAAGCTAAAAATAGGGTAACAAAGAAGCCAATGTGTATACATAGTATATGTATATGTCATCTGTTTAACGGTTCTTCGTTGTTGCACAATTAAAGTTATAAAACAACAGCGATCATAAAAACTCATTGTATTATTACCCCAAGAATAATCATATATGTTAATGAGCAAAACAAAATTTCTCACACAACAATTATTGCAACTAGTTTTGCAAATGTAAGTGAAGCATTTATGCAATTCAAATCTCTGAGATTGTGAACTTGTAGTTGCAACACATATGGGCAAATCTACAACCTTTGGAATCAAACAAAGTTCACCCATATAATCAGATTTCAATCAAGCAATAGCAAATTCATCTAGCAATGGTGAAAAGATATGTAAGTTCTTCCATACTTCAACATCATTATCCAGATTGTCAATACTAGATGGTGCAATAAGGAACGAACACATAGGCATTGGATGATCACTAAATTTTATTTTTCTCTCATAATGAACAAGATTCGGCACACAAGAATTGTTGTTCAAAACAGCAAGCCTCAATTAATCCATGTGATTACAACTTATGCATATTCGATATACAAGAAATTGATTGTCTACACCATAATCTCCAATCAAATTAAACTTATATCCAAGGGTGTAGGCACGAAACAAGGATTTCGAACATGCAATTACAGAAACTTTCTCCATAGCATGTGACAATTTCAAAGGGGGGGGGGTCGAACATTATGTAACATAAAGATTCAGCAGGAGAAATTCTAGTCAAAACTTCTTTATGTCTAACCAATTCCACATGTTCATTATATGCGATTAACTCATAACATGAATCACTCAAAACAGCAAGCAATTCAATTATTTTATTACATGGTGCCCTCAAGTCAATGCAGTCTGAATTCTCTGCTTGAAACATGTACATATCAGAATTGTTTTTCACTAATTTTTGCTCTAAAATAGCATGAACAGTGGACAATTATAGTTCTTCACAAGCATACTCACCTTGAGTGATTATAGCGCCATGATCTTTACCTTTTTGACACTCGTCAGATGATGTAGGTGCATCCATCTCCTCATCTTTCTTCTCAATCAATAGAGTCGGTAGTTCAATCAGCTCATTCTCCTCTTCGGCATGGTTCTCAACTTCCTGCAAGTTGTTAGTCACAGAAAAAGACACAAACACATGTTTGTTCTCATGTTTCCTATCATCAAGCATTCTCAATATCTCATCAATCTGACGCTCAACCTTACAGGTAAGTATAAACAAATAAGAGAGAGAACCATATTCTTTCTGAACAAGAATGTCCTGAATTGCTTGATTAAGCCCACTTAAGAATCTATTCTCTGTAGCTTCGGCATGTTCCTCTAAACCACAATGCAACAAACGAGTTTCCAATTCATGATAGTATTCCCTTACAGTTCTACTACCTTGTTTTAAACATTATAATCTAGCTAGAAAATAATCAGCATGATATTTAGGAACGAAGTCATCTCTCAAAAGTTTTTTTTAATGTATTCCAAGTTTGAGGCGCTATTCCATGTCTACGAAGATACTTCCACCAAAGTATTGCATCATCAGTAAAAACACTAGTGGCAGCTCTAATCTTTTGCCTATCAGACCAATTATATATTCAAATTCTTTGTCTAATGCTATCTCCCAGTCAACATAGGCATCAGGATCAAATTTACACGCAAATGATGGCACATTGAGTTTAGTTTTACCAGACGTACTATCACGATCATGTACCTCTCGTGGTGAAAAATCTTGTCTCAAGCTTGCATCTTTCTCTCGGACTTTCTTGCGCTCCCGTTCAATGGATCGAAGAAGACGTGGATATATCTTGTAATCATCCCGTGAACCTGCCATAGTTAGTAGAAAATAAGGAAATAAATCATAAGTATATGTTCCTATCAACTACTAGGGTCTGGAGGCTCAAAGTCGCCCACACTCAAGGTAATACTAAATTCTTACCAATTCTCACCAAGCAAACAGGCAGTGACCGATACTAGTGTCGGTGCCAAACGCTCTCTGAAGATTGACAAAGCGATTACAAGCAACCGGTACCTGTACAATGGTAGTAGGTGGAGCTAGGATAGACTTCAATATTGTAGCAAGGATTAGCAACAATCAAATCAGTAATATAAGTTGAAAAATTGTTCAAGGGACTAGTCAATGTTGCTGATCCTAGCCTAATCAAAACTAGCTAATCAAAGCCTAAGAAGAGAAGTCTATGAACGCACACGCAACGATCAATGTGACTTGATGTAAGCAAAGAAAAACCTCACATCAAGTGCTAGGAGAGACGCTAGCCAACTACTCAAACTTCTGTGTAGGGGCATAAGATTGTTCACACGATGTAGAGAAGAAAAACAGTACAACGGTGCAATGTAAATAACCCTATATTTTAAGCAGTAAACAACAACTAGTATCAAGAGATGAAACAGCAAAGTTTTATATGGCTTATATATTATTTTTTGAAAGGTTTCAATGAGATCTACAACTTTGCAATTGAGGCGAACCCCAAATTCCGAAAGGAAGACCGAAATAAATGGCAAAAATAAAAACTAAAAACTTACGATGTGAATTTGGGGCCGAAGATGGCCGATTTTGGGGGTCTTGGAGGGTGACTAATGCCAGGTAGTTAGTTTTATTGGATGCGTCTCATCATTAGCTCTCCAACGAGCACAAGAATGTCTAAAATGGACACCGGATGCAAAAGTTATGCCCGTTTTACTGAAGATGTCTCAGAAATAGACTTTGTAATGTTTGTTAAGCCGGTAAACAAGTCGCTAATTCTCATCCTTCCAAGAGTATCATGTCAACTTCTAGACCATTGGAACTCTTACAATGGATTTGTTTGGGCCAACAACCTATAAGAGTATTGGGGGTAATAGCTATTGTTTAGTCATTGTGGATGATTACTCTAGATACACATGGGTATTCTTCCTAGATGACAAAGGTGAAACCTCCGGCATTTTCAAAAGTTTTGCTAAAAGGGCTCAAAATGAATTTGATTTTAAAATTAAGAAAATCCGTAATGATAATGGTTTTGAGTTCAAGAATACTAAAGTTGAAGATTTTTGTGATGAACTTGGAATAAAGCACGAACTTTCCACAACCTACACTTCGGAGCAAAATGGAGTTGTAGAAAAGAAAAATCGTACATTAATTGAAATGGCTAGGACAATGCTTGATGAATATAATATTTCTGATAGTTTTTAGGCGGAAGCTATTGATACCGCTTATCATGCCATAAATCGTCTTTATTTGCATCGCCTTTTAAAAAAGACTTCTTATGAGCTTCTTGTTGGAAGAAAACCGAACATCTCTTATTTTCGTGTTTTTGGTTGCAAGTGTTATATTTTAAAAAATGGTGTTCTTCTTTCAAAATTTGATAGTCGTTGTGATGTTGGTTTCTTGCTTGGTTATTCTTCTAATAGCAAAGCTTATCGTGTATTTAACAAAAACTCCGGTTTAGTTGAAGAAAGGCACGATGTGCAATTTAATGAAACTAATGGCTCTCAAGAAGAGCATGAGAATTTGGATGATGTAGGTGATGAAACCTTGAGAAAAGCCATGGAGAACATGCAAATTGGCGACATCAAGCCTAAGGATGATCCATCATCTTCCACCCAAGTTGAACCTCCTATCTCTTCCACCAAGCAAGTTCAAATTGATGAAGAGGACAATCAGGAATATGATCAACCATCCAACTTTCCACCAAGAATCCACAATGCAATTGCTAAAGATCATCCAATAGACCAAATATTGGGTGACGTAAGTAAGGGCGTTCAAACTCGCTCTTGTATTACTTCTTTTTTGTGAACATTACTCTTTTGTCTCTTCTATTGAGCTAAAGTATGTAGAAGAAGCACTTGATGATCCGGATTGGGTGAATACAATGCATAAAGAACTCAATAACTTCACTCGGAATAAAGTTTGGACATTGGTGGATCGACCCAAAGAACACAACGTCATTGATACAAAATGGGTCTTTAGGAACAAGCAAGATGAGAATGGTTTGGATGTAAGAAACAAAGCAACATTGGTTGCTCAAGGTTACTCACAAGTCGAATGTTCGGATTTTGGTGAAACCTTTGCTCCCGTAGCTAGACTTGAGTCAATTCGGATATTACTTGCTTTTGCATCATGTTTTGATATTAAATTATTTTAAATGGATGTTAAAAGTGCTTTCCTAAATGGTAAAATATCCGAACTTGTCTTTGTTGAACAACCTCCCGGTTTTGAAGATCCAAATAATCCAAATTATGTTTATAAACTCTCCAAGACGCTCTATGGTTTTAAACAAGCTCTTAGAGCATGGTATGAACGCCTTAGAGATTTTCTAGTCTCAAAAGGATTCAAAATCGGAAAAATTGATTCAACTTTATTTACTAAAGTTTTAAATGATGATTTCTTTGTTTGTCAAAGTTATGTTGATGATATTATTTTCGGGTCTACTAATCAAGATTTTTGCAAAGAATTTGGTGATATGATGTCTACGGAATTTGAAATGTCCATGATCGGAGAGTTAAGTTATTTCCTTGGACTTCAAATCAAGCAACTCAAAGATGGAACCTTCGTGAGCCAAATAAAGTATGCAAAAGATTTGATCAAGAAATTTGGTATGGAGGATGCAAAACCCATCAAGACTCCCATGACAACCAACGGTCATCTCGACCTAAATGAGGGAGGTAAACCGGTAGATTTAAAGCTTTATAGATCCATGATTGGTAGTTTGCTTTATCTTACCGCATCTAGGCCTGATATTATATTTGATGTTTGCATGTGTGCACGTTTTCAAGCAACTCCAAAAAAAGTGCCATTTGATGGCCATAAAAAGAATACTAAGATATTTAAAGCATTCCTCTAGTATTGGCCTATGGTTCCCCAAAGGTGCTAAATTTGATTTCATTGGATATTCGGATTTCGATTATGCGGGCTGTAAAGTGGATAGAAAAAGCACCTCGGGTAGTTATCAATTCTTATGGAGATCTTTAGTATCATGGTCATCCAAGAAACAAAACTCCGTAGCATTATCCACCGTCGAAGCCGAATATGTTTCCGCGGGAAGTTGTTGTGCTCAATTGCTATGGATGAGGCAAACTTTGATGGATTATGGAATTAAATTTCATAAAATACCTCTTTTGTGTGATAACGATAGTACAGTGAAAATAGCCAATAATCCCGTCCAACACTCAAGAACCAAGCATATAGATATTCGTCACCATTTCTTGAGAGATCATGTAAGCAAGGGAGATATTGAAATTAACCACATCCGGACTGAAGACCAATTGGCAGACATTTTCACCAAACCATTAGATAAATGCTGCTTTTGCAAATTGAGGAATGAATTAAATGTCATAGACTATTCAAATATTGGTTGAACTCTTGCCTCATGCATTTTACTTCATTTGGTGTCATTTGAAGCCTTTTATAAAAATATTTTCAAAACAATTATTAAAAATTATTGTATTCATAAAAATTATGTTCTTAGATAGACATTAGTCTACTCAATGCATAATGATCCTAAATGATATTTGTTTGAGTGCAAAACTAATGATCATTTGCATAATTCTCAAAATCCATAGTCATATCCTAAAGTTCCAGGAAAATCAGAACTACCGGCGGGTTAAGCGCGGTCTGACCACAGTGCGGTACAACCAACGTTATAACCTTGATATGACCGCAGTGCGGTACTACCGACGATAAAGAAGCGGTACTACCGCGTCGGTTGGTCTTTGGGCATTAACTACTGTATGGTTACTTCTTTGTCTCCATTTTTACTCTTGAATGGTTCGACCGCACGCCTTCAATCTTTCCACTTCCTCTCCCGGCCTCTCTCTCTTTCTCACCAAGAAACCCAATATCCACTCGAAAATCTCACAAGTTCCTCAGGGTTTCTTCATTCCTTGTTGATTCCTTGCATCACTAGGGTTCATCTCCCTTAATCCTCAAGGTAAAACCCCTTTTGATCTTTGTTTTACCAAGTTTTGGAACTCTATGTCACATTTTATGGTTAATTTAGAATGTGGATGATTATTTGAAGTTCTAGTTGGGCAAATAGACAAATTTGATGTGGTGGAAGTCATTGAAATTCATGCCCTAGAACTCAGTCTGGAAATACGGTTCTACCACTGTCTTGAGTGCGGTACTACCGCGATGCGGTCGCACTGGCCTAAGAACGGCGGTACTACCGATTATCCTGACAGATCAAAAACGACATTCCATTCAAATTAATTCTATTTTGTTTGATCTTTCGAACTCTTTGTAATCTATTCTCTCTGTGTAAAGATGCCAAGGACCAGAATTGCTACTCGCAAGTCCGTTGGCGCCCGTAGAGGTCAATCCTCCTGGTCCCGGCCTTCGGCAGCTCCTCCTCAAGCTGAAGAAGTTCCTGAAGTGAGACAAAAAGCAGTGCAAGACAGAGGGAAAGGTCCCGCAATCGATGAAAGTGAGGAAAATTCATCACAAGCTGAATCTGACACAGAATCAAACGCATCAGAAGATCTAGCAGGATCAGATGAGGAAATAGGAGAGCTAGAAGAGCCTCAAGATGATTTAAAGATGATTTCAGCTGATCAGTTTGCCATCAAGCGGCACATAAATCAGTACCTCTTCCCTTTAAACTCCATCAATCGAAGATTCCACACAAAATTTCAAGAGAAAGTCTATGACCAGCTATATGGACATCACAGAAACTTTGCTGATCATAAGTGGATAAAATGGCAACACATCAACTCTTTGGACAAGTATAATGGAGTATACCGGATGTTTCAGCTTGTTGGTCTTCATGATCTCGTAGCTCTAAGGAATGACTACGATGAGGAGATCATAAGACAATTCTATGCCACTGTCCATGTGTCTCCAGATCTTTCAACAATGAAATGGATGACAGTGACCAGATGTTTGGAGTGCACTAAGGAAGATTTTGAGCGTGTGTTGAGAACACCATCTGGCACATGGGACAAGCTCTATGACAGTCCTACATTGCTTGCTCCTGCTTGGACTGATTTTTATGATCCAGCTGTTAGGTATACCCCAGAGAAGATACATGGTCTCAAGCCCATTCCTAGTCTAATCAATAGAATTATTAATCATACTTTATTTCCAAAGAGTGGAAACTTTGATGCAGTGAGAGGACATGCTTGGAATATTATTGATAACATCATGAATGGAAGAAAATTTGATGTGGTGGAAGTCATTATTAAGGGCATAGTTAATTCAAAGAATGATAGGCTCAAAAGGATTTACCATGCTCTCTACATTATGGCTTTGATCTTAAGTAAGTTTGAGTATTATGAAGGTTTGGGCTCTACTCACAAGGCATACAAGCCTCAGGAAGGTCCTCCAATTTGGCGAGGTCAGCAAGAAGAGGATGCTCCAGAGGAGGCATCTGCAGGTGGTGCTCAGGGTCAGGTGACACTTGCACAAATTCTTCAAAATCAACAGTTGATCCTCAACAATCTGCTACAAGTTAAGGTCACTTAGAAGGAGATGAGGACAACACAGCTAGAATTTCAGAATAAAACTCACAACAGACTAGCTGCCCTGACAGATAGTGTTGATGCTATAGAGAAGTTGTTGACTACTCCTCAGCGCTACACTCGTCATCCTCCTCTTTCAAGGGCTTCCTCTACTCCAGCTGGTCCTCCTTTGGCCCCTGCTACAGCTCCTTTAGCCCCAGCTGATCCAACTCCTGTTCATCAGGCTCCATCTCCTCAAGTCCAAGTTTCAGCTCCTCAAGATCCAGCTCCTCTTCCTCCTCAAGATCCAGAAGTTTGATGTGTTTTTGGTACTTTGATGCCAAAGAGGGAGAAGTAGAAGAAGTAGAAGAGAAGAAAGATTTAGGGGAGCAAGACTTATTATAATATACTCTGTGTGTTTTGTGTGTTTTGTTTTTGTTGAACTTGTTATGGATGAATGCTTGTAATAGTTTAAACTTTATTATGGTTGTTATCTTGTTATTGTTGTTATCTTGTTGAACTTGATTAATATTATGATTATGTTATTCTCTTGCAATGCAATATTTATTTTGGTCATTATATATTGTTGCAATTATTCCTCAAGTTCAAAACAAGCAAAAGAAATACCGCCAAAATTTTTAAAAATCTCTACATGTGCTTGCAAAGATTCTCTATCATTTATATGCACATGTTTAGGGGGAGCTTTCTTTATTTTGGCTTTAACAAGAAAATAATTCTCTAAACTCATTTGAGCTCATTGAAAGAATTATTTTGTTGTCAAGTCATCAAAAGAATATACACTTGTCTCACAATAATTAGTATATTCAAAACAATCTTTCTCACATATTAGTTCTGTTGTCATCAAATACCATAAAGGGGGAGATTGAAAGCATCTAGGCCCTTAAAAATGGTTTTGGTAATTAATAATAATATGTGAATATGGGATTAATGTGTTTATTGAGTATTTACAAGGTTAAGTCCCATTGGTGAGTTTGATGACTTGAAGATGCATACTAAAGGACAACATGAAGATCTACATGGCTCAAAGACAAGGTACAAATAATTTAGGATCCTTTGTGTTTTACCGGTCTAAGGAGAAATGGTTGGAAGACCGGATTATAGGTTAAATGCCGTACTGTTAAGAGGGATCATGACTAATAGCTTGATAGCATGTTCTTGTGTCATTTGGATCAATTTAGGATCACGCATGCATTTATATTTGAATTTGAAAGTTCTCTGTGCAATTGACAGCACAAACGGTAGTACCGGAGTTTACAGGGCGGAACTACCGCTTTGCGTTATGACCGCGTATCCTTCGGCGGTATTACCGTGTGCCGTTCAGACCATCCGAAAGTGACATGATCGTGTGGCTTAAACATGCGGTACGAACAGCCCAATCAATCTGGGCCGTCCACGTATGCATTCCGATCGGTCCATGTTCTCTGGACGCTCAGTGGTACGACCGACTCGTGGTGCGGTACTACCGTAGTCCGGTTGTTTCGAATTTTATTTGGCGGTATCTAATTGCTAGAGAGACCCTGTCGGTATTTTAGGACCAAACTTACGTAAAGATTGTTTGATTTGGGGGTTCCTCTAGGCTCAAAATCACACAGAGATGGAGACACGTAGATTTTTATACAGGTGCGGGCCTTGTCCTGGGAGAATAACAACCCTACTCCTGTGTGTATGTATTGAGTATACTGGATTACAAGATGGAACCAAAGACTAGAGTATTGTCCTTCTAATGATCTTTGGATCGCCCCGATTGTCCTGATGATTCTGCCTTTTACACAGTCCTCAAGGTGTACCGTCGCGTCTCCAGTGTAAAGGCTGCCTTAATGTCTCAAATTATTGAGCCGTTACTGGAGGTTATTATGGAAGTAGTAACGCTCCCATGCTGCCAGGCAGTTATCACCATAACAAAGGAGTTAAAATCGTGCTATTATTCTAGAGAATAACCGCGTAATTTACTGCTCATATCTTGAATATGGTGCGGAAGATTTTCTAATCGACTAGGCCCACATGTCTGTAAGCACTGTCGATTAGAGACTGGTCGTAGAAGAGCTTACGACCAGGTGGTGGTCGTAGAAGATCTTACGACCACAGACTGATCGTAGAAGAACTTACGATCATAGGATAGTCGTAGAAGGATTTATAACTATGGTGTAGTCGTAAGAGGACTTACGAATACTAGGTGGTCGTAGAAGAACTTACGACCTCTAGCTTCTCTCTTATGGCTATTAAGGGGTATACTCAAGAGTTATATGATGTCATTATTATCCATAATATGACTTATAGATATATAATAAAATGAGGATTGTTATATCCTCGTCATCTAGCCCCCAGCTTAAGCAAAAATAACTTACTTGGAGAAGGAGCAGTAGATGGTTTTACGAACAGTAGATGGTCGTAGAAAGATGGTCGAAGGAAAGACTCTTCGACTAGTATTTCATTTGACTAGAATTTTACTTGGTCAAGATAGTTGTGGAGTAATCTTGCGACTTATAAGGTAGTCGTAAGAAAATCTTTCGAGCACCGAGTGGTTGCAGTACCATGGTTGGAAGCAAAAACTTTCCAATCGTTGTTGTATTTGACCAGAAAAAGACTTGGTCAAGAAGGTAATTTCGCTTGAGGTGTAAAGACTAACATGATTTCCTCGAGCAGACAAATCTAAGAATCCCAATTGACTCCCTTATTTTTGTCTGTTGGAGCAGTTCCCAAAGCGGTGGCAACCGTTGGGTAGCCATGTCTTTTTAACTTCATGCGTGCGGTTATAAATATTCACCGCGAGTGAGGATAAGGTCTTTTACCTTTTCCCAAATCGCTCTCGCTGTTCAAGCTTTCGAGTTCTCCGCCACCGACCAAATCGAGCCTTCTTCCCCAATCTTTCCAAATCCAAACCTTTAGCTTTTGGGAGAAATGGCTGGAGCCGCTTCCTAGTGGGTCGAATCGGAGATGGATACAGCCAAAATCAGAGCTTTGGTCGACTCCGAGAAGATCCCGAAGGAGGAATTTGTGAAGTGGATTGAGGCCGCTGGGTAGCATTGGCCGTCAGGGGAGATTGGGCAAATCCCCGTCTTTCAGGTATTTTGTGAGTGTGGTCTTCGATTGCTCTCTCATCCTTTCCTCGATTGGTACTTGAATACTTCCAGGTGAAGTTGGTGAATCTCATTCCCAGCTCTATCACCATGTTGGGGGTGTTTGCGTACCTATGTGAGGCCTACCTGAGGATTCCGGCTGATCTGGAGTTGTTCCGGTACTACTACGGAATGACCCGACTATGCGGAATCGCCGGTAGTTGCAGTCTGAAACTCCACGACGGAAAGTTGAGGGAGTATATTCAGATGTTTACCCGGTCGTTGTGGCCGGGGTGGAAGAAGAGGTGGTTCTATTGGGAGATAACCAATGAGGACAGCATCTCCTTCGCCGGGAAGCCGACCGAGAAGGTTTCTTTTTGGGATTCGACTCCCAAGGATCTTGGTCGGATCACTCCCTTCATCCAAGCTATTGCAGACTTGAAGAAAGAGGGGCTTACCGGATGGCATGTGGTGAAGGATTTCATCACACGCCGTATTAGCCCTCTGAAGAGGAGGGCTCATCAGATGTGGAGGTACTTGGGGCCAACGGACCCGATGAGGGACTACTTAGAGGGTAAGTAATCTTCAAGCTTAGTCTTCTTCCTGTTGATTTTGATTTAGGCTTTACTGAAAGTTTCCTTATCCCTGTAGACCTCTCAAAAGAGGATATTGATACTCGGGTCAAGCTTATCTGTGAGAAGCCCCAAGCACATGTGGTGGCGCCTCCAATCTTGGCTGACCTGTCTCCAGAGGACAAGGTGGAGCGCCTAAAGGTAATCGAGAGTTGATTTTATCTTTAGGACTTTGTAGTCATAGAAAAACTTATTGCTGGGTACTAATCGTAGGAAGGCTTACGATCAAGTTCTAGTCGTAGAAAAACTTACGACTGGGAGGTTGTCGTAGGAAAGCTTACGGCATGATGATGGTCATAGAAGAACTTACGACTGCTTTATAATATCTCTCTTTCTGATTTCTGCAGAAAGTAGGCATGAAAAATCGTTAGGACGATGAAGAGGTCGAACTGATGGTTGTCAGCGCAGTTGTAGTAGAGCAGCTTGTTTCTCCCCCTGCCAAGAGGCGTCGGCTTGTTAAAGCCGCCGACAAGGGAGGCCCAAGCTCGAGTACCTTTGACCCGACTAAACCCTTCGCAAAATTTGTTGCGGATCTGGTTGCTGCAGCAGAAACTACAACCGAAGTGGTTGAACCTCTCAAATGCAAAGCCCCCAAGACCCTTCTATTACAACAATAAGACTTTCGTAGTTTCTGCTTCCTGTGGCTTTGTCAAGCGACTAGAAAAGGAGAACTGGAAGAGTTTTATGTCTTTTGTGAAGGAAACTGCTACGCCAGCAGTACCTGTGGTCGAGGGTAATGATGTCCTTGAGGTGTTCGAGATAGGTCTCGCCCATCCGGAGAGCCAAGAGGCTCAAGGAGCGATGGTGCTCGATCAAGACCTACGACCAGACGTGGTCGTGGATGTTCCTCAACTTGAGTCTTGACCAGACGTGGTTGAGAAAAAGTCGAAGAAACTTTCCTTAGGGAGGGTCTTTCCAAACTTAAGATCAAGTCTGACACTCGGAGGTACGTAAAAGAGACAAAAGTGTAAGGACAGCATTTACCTTTTACTTTTTACCACCTAATCGTGTTTTCCTTTTGATCTTAGCTTGGCTCCTCTCATCATCAAGGACGTTCCTGCCAAGGAACCCACTACAGTTTCTTCAGCAGGCGAAGGAACAACAGTGGTGGTGGTTGAAGGGTCAACCACGTCCAAATGGTAGAGGGTGCCGTTAGTACTGAAGCGACTATGACCATTGGAGCGGTCGTAGAATTAGGGGTGAAGATGGTAGCGGTGGAGACATCCGGCCATGGGGTTGAAACATCCATTCACCGCACTGGGAAGGAAGTCGATGCGGATGATCCTACCAGCCTCCAAGGTCAAGCTACCGATACCGCTACCTCCGAAGGAGAAGAAGAGTTTGAGCTCTTCGACCATTTCTTCGGGTTCTTTGCTCCTGCCACTGTCGTGGGCTCCCGCGCGTTCAGATCTCGTGATCGCGTTCCGCACCCCAAGGACATTCCCATGTTTTTGACGACGAGCGTCTTGAAAGGGTATGGTGGAACCGAGTTGATGAGATTGATGAACTGAGGGACCCCATGAGGGTGGTGTCTTCATTTGCTCGGACAGCCATGAATGCAAGTACCTGAAGTTTGGTATCTACATACATGTCTTTTCATGATTCTTACTGTCTTTCTTTATGCAGAACATGTTGGAACAAATTGTCACAGTTGCTGAATACCATTGGCAACTTGTCCAACTGCAGCAAGATAAAGCACTACTCTGCGAGCAGGCAGAGAGGTGGTAAGTAACTGCTTTTCGTAGCCTTTTGTGTTTCGACCACTTACATAGTACTAGCTGGGGCAGTCGTAGAAGATCTTACGACTAGATACTAGTCGTAGAAGAGTTTATGACCAGGGTTTTATCATAGAATGACTTACGACTAGATACTGGTTGTAGAAGAGCTATGACCAGGGTTTTGTCGTAGAATGACTTACGACTAGATCTTGGTCATAGAAGAACTTATGACCGCCTGTTTGGTGCTGACGTCTACTCTTTCCCTTTGCAGGTTCAAGAGTGACGAGAAGACCTTAGCTGATTCTCTCGACTATGAGAAAGCCGAGAAGAAGAAGCTAAGTGAGGAGATTGAAGACCTCCAGAAGAAGCTTCAGGAAGGAAACACTGCAAACCAAAAGTTGCAAGGACGATTAAGCGGTAAGTGTTGAACTTAAGACCGCCTTCAACCTTCTTTTCTTTCTCTGGATCTCATTTCCTTTCAGAGAAAGACCAAGAGGTCCAGACGTGGGAGCAGCGCTACCTCAAGGACACTGCCGCTCACGCCAATGAAGTCAAGAAGTTAGATTCTCAACTAGTTGGTAAGCAAATTTTTACCTGCGATTGGTTGTGTTTTCCTCTTGAGGTCGTATTATCTGACTGGTCTTATTCTTTTCAGAACAAGTAGTACAAATAAAACGACTCCGCGAGGCTTCGACTCGCAATCAGGAGGAAATGAAAGCTTTGAAGATTAATCTTCAAGACAACGTTTCACTTCTGAACAATGTACTCGGTGGGCTTCATGTTGAGGGGATTACTCCTCGCGATGACACACTGTCTGCCCACTCGAGTGCCATTGGCGAACAAGTCGAAACTTTGCAAGAGTTGGTGACTACCCTGAAGGCTAACCAATTCGATTCGATAAAGGATGCGATCGAAGAGGGAATAAGATTTGTCCTGGCAAAACTTAAAGCTCATGATACCAACCTTAATCTACAACCTGTCATAGACGACTTCACCTACCCTAAAGCGGAGGCAGAGTAGTTAATGACAATAATGCAATCAATCGCTGAGGCAGTCACGGAGGGTATGCAAATAAGATCTCCTTCGCCAGAGTAGTCTTTACCAGAGTCCTGAGTCCTGTAAAGACAAATTTTTATTGATGTTGACATATATATATATATATATATATATATATATATATATATATATATATATATATATATATATATATCACTTCCTTTTTTCTGAAAATTATCTTGTCGAGTAGTTAGTAACTCATAAGATAATGAATGAAAAAAAGAGCAAGACTAAGAATTGAAGTCAAGTTAATAACTTTATCCTAGCCCCCGACTATTTGCCTGGTTTATTTAGATAAACCAAGTAAATAGTGTTAAATGGGTTTTCTTAAAAAGAGAGGTTTAGCTAACTTGTAGTTTTTCTATCATGATTATCTTACATTGGTCGAAAGAGTAGGAACGAGTCGACACTAGGAAGTTCCTTCTAGTGGGCAGGACCACGTGCAGAGAGGAAAGGCTTCAACTAGGTGATGTTACCATCTCCGACCAGATTAATCAAATCAAGAATGGTCAACTTGAGTTAGATAAACGCCTGGAGTTCCTTAAAATTTTGTTCAACTTATTTCAATGCACTCAGTAGGTTCGCTCTGGTAGCAAGAGTTAGAAACAGGACGATGCTAGGAAGTTCCTTCTAGTGGGTAGGACCACGTGCAGAGAGGAAAGTCTTCGACTAGGTGTTGCAACTCCCTCCGACCAGTTAAAACAAACCGAGGTTACCAAAAGTAGTCAAGCAAATTTGAAAAGTGTACTTGGCTTAATTTATTTTTCAAAAAGATGAATGAAGAAATAAACTAAGGTACTAAGAGTCGGCTTGACATTATTTCGACCATGTTTTGAACCCAAGCTCTTTGTGTTGGTAGCAAAAAGGGAGGAACAAATCGACACTAGAAAGTTCCTTCTAGTGGGCGTGACCACATGCAGAGAGGAGAGGTTTCGACTAGGTGATGTTACCATCCTTTCAACCAGTGTAAAGATGAACTGGGTACTGGTCGTATGATGTCTTACGACCAGTGTATTGTTGTGGAAACGCTCACGACTAGAAACTGGTCGAAGGCGGACCTTCGACCAGGGTGTGGTGGAAAGAATTGTCAAAGCACTATTCAAAGTAAGACAATAAAGATAGAAAGAACCATATGCTTTATTGAATGGTTGGTCGTTTACACGTAGAATTTGCATAACTGGTCGCTATTTCAAGAATTAGAGAGAACCTGGTCGTCTTCCATTGCCAGTTGTACCGAACCTGGGCGCATAACTTCGACTACTGTATAAGGGCCTTCCTACTTGGGGGAAAGTTTGTTCCGATTAGACTGGGATTGAACTTTCCTCAATATCAAGTCACCTACAGCAAGGCTACGAGGTTGGACCTTACGATCGTAGTATTTGCGCAAAGCTTGCTGGTAGACTGTTGAACGGATTATGGCCTGATTTCTTTTCTCTTCGAGCAGGTTAATGTCATCCACTCGAAATTGTTCTTGGGTCGAGTCATTGAAACTCTCGACCCTTGTAGACCTGATCTTTAGTTCTGGCGGAAGCATGGCTTCGGCACCAAAAACTAGGAAAAATGTGTTTACTTTGTTCGACCGTTGGTCGTGCAAACCGCCCATATCTCGAGAGTAATTCTTGTACCCAAGCCCCCGAGCGCTTAACAAGCTGGTCGAAGACTCGAGTTTTGATTCCCTGCATTATTTGGCCATTTGCTCGTTCGACTACCCCATTGCTTTGGGGATGGGCGACAGAGGCATAACAGAGCTTGGTACCCAACTCATCGCAAAATTCTTGAAATTTTGCGCTCGAAAATTGTTTACCATTATCTGTGATTATTCGACTTGGGACTCCAAATCGAGTAATCACGCTTCTCATCATGAACCGTTTTGCGGCTTCCGTTGTTATCCCAGTCACAGGTTCAGCTTCGATCCATTTTGTGAACGTATCAATAGCCACAAAAAGGAACTCGAAGCCCCCTAGAGCCCTTGGGAACGGTCCTAGGATATCGAGACCCCAGGTCGCAAAAGGCTAAGATAGAGGGATTGTTTGTAATGCCTGAGCTGGTTGGTGTATTTGCCTGCTATGAAACTGGCATTGTACACATTTCTTAACCAACTCTTTGGCATCGTAGAGGGCTGTTGGTCAGTAAAATCCTTGTCGAAAGGCTTTTCCGACTAACGTTCTGTAGGAAGCATGAGTTCCACAGATGCCCCCGTGTATGTCGTGAAGGAGGTATAGTCCTTCTCTCTGCGGTATGCATCGCATGAGTACCCCTTGAGTGCCTCGTTTATAGAGGACTCTTTCGACCAAAGTATACATTTTGGCCTTTCGAGATAAACAATCTGCTTCGAGATCATCATCGGTTACGGAACCCGTCTGAAGATACTTGTAGATGGAATCCATCCAAGTATCCTCGTACTCTAGAGAGACTGTCTCAATAGGAGATATCTCTGGTGTGTCCACTAGAGACAGCTTCTGGAGTTGCTCCAAGAAGACTCCTTTTGGTACTTGTGGTCGGCAACAAGCTATCCGAGCAAGCTGATCCACAAGGAAATTATCCTTTCGAGGGATGAATTGTACCTCGAAACCAAAAAAATGCTTTTCAAGCTTTCGAAACTCCGATAAGTACCAAGACATGGTCGGGTTAGAGCACTGGTACTCTTTTTCGACCTAATTCACAACTAGTTGAGAGTCTCATCTCACGAGTAGTCATCGAATCACGAGCGCTTTCGTAGCTCGTATGCCGGCTAGTAAACCTTCATATTCTGCCACATTGTTTGTGGCCTAAAAGTTTAACTGTATGGCATACTTTAAGGTCTCTCCGTTAGGAGATTCCAGGACCACCCCCAGCCCCCGAGCCACTTAAAGTAAGTGACCCATCAAAGTACATCGTCCACTAGTCGTGGATATTGTACTAGGGATCCTGAACAGGTTCAGGATTTGTCCATTCGGCGACAAAGTCTGCCAAGATCTGGGATTCAATGGCCGTTCGGGACACGAAATGGAGGTCGAACTCCCCAAGTTCTACTGACCATTTAGTCATGCGTTCCGCTGCATCCCTATTCTGGAGGATCGCTCCCAAGGGAAACTCAGACGGCACAATTATCTTGTGCGCCTGAAAATCATACCGCAGTTTCCTCGAAGACATGAGGAGGGCATAGAGAAGCTTTTGGACATGAGGGTAACGCTCCTTAGGTCCGTGCAAAACTTCACTTACGTAGTACACTGGTCGTTGAATGTTTTCACGTTCTACAACTAGTACTGTGCTCATTGCTTGTGGCGTGGCAGCTAGATAAATTAAGAGCGTCATTACGGTTTCGGGAAACCGAGCAGAGCACTAAATAATATATCTCTTGACATCCTCCAAAGTAGCGTTTGCCTCTTCCGACCACTCGAAACCCTCGTGCTTCCTTAGAAGTTTGAACAAAGGTAGTCCTTTTTCTCCCAGTCGTGCTCTGAAACGACTTAAAGCCGCCATACACCCTGTGAGCTTTTGGACTTCTTTCTTCGTGGTTAGAGAGCGCATTTGAACAATGGCTTTTATCTTTTCAGGATTTGCATCGATCCCTCGCACAGAGACCAGGAATCCAAGCAATTTTTCCGAAGAGACTCCAAACACACACTTCTCAGGATTGAGTTTCAAGCAGTGTTTTCTGAGGTTATCGAATGTCTCTTGCAAGTCCGAAACATGATCAAGCCGTTTGATGCTTTTTACGACTAGATCGTCAACATAGCCTTCCAAATTTCGGCCTAGCTGAGGTGAAAAAGTCGATTGCATCAAGCGTTGAAAAGAAGCACCAACATTGTTTTTGACCAAATGGCATTTTGACATAACTAAATATACCAAATGGAGTAATAAATGCGGTCTTTTCTTCATCTTCTAGACACATATTAATCTGATGGTAGTCAGAATATGCATCTAGAAAACTTAATGTTTCGCAACCAGCAGTAGAGTCAACCAACTGATCGATACGAGGTAAAGGGAAATCATCTTTTGGATAAGCTTTATTAAGATCAGTGAAGTCTACGCACATTCGCCACTTGCCGTTAGACTTCCTAACCATTACAGGGTTAGCCAACCACTCTGGGTGATCGACTTCTCTTATAAAGCCTGCTTTGTAGCTTGTCCAATTCTGACCTTATAGCATCTCGTCGATCAGGGGTAAATCTCTATAATTTTTGTTTTACGGGTATTTTGTCAGGCCGTAGAGCCAGCCTGTGCTCGATCACTTTCCTGGGGACTCCGAGCATATCGGATGCTTGCCACGCGAAGTCAACCGCGTTTGCTCAGAGGAAAGTGATGAGGGCGTCTTCCTACTTGGGGTCGGAAGTATCCCCGATGCGAACAGTTTTCGAGGGCTCTTCTGATCCAGGGGAACCTCTTTGACTTGGTCGTTCGGCTTAGGTGCAGCTTCAGGCTTCGAGTGCTTGGTCGAAGGCTGCCTTTTTTCTTCCCGAGCTGGTATCTGACCCACCATCTCGAAGGATCGACGGTCATACGTGTGCGCCATCTTCTTATCGCAATGAATTGTGATTACTCCTTTGGCACCTGGCATATTAAGACATTGATACCTATAATGAGTTGCCATTAAGAATTTTGCCAAAGCTGGTCGTCCGAGTATGGCGTTATATGCCGTATCGAAATCGACCACATCAAAGGAGATCTTCTCTGTCCTGAAATTACTTGGTGAACCAAATGTTAAAGGAAGAGAAACTTAACCAATGGGTTTGGCCGAAGACCCCGGTATAATACCATGAAATGAATATCTTACCGGTCTTACCTTGGTCCTGGGGACTTGCATTTCGTCCAGGGTGTTCGTAAACAAAATGTTCAACGAACTATCACCATCAATCAACACTCGATTTACTCGACAGTTGTTGATGGTGGGCTCGACCACGATCGAAAATCAACCTGGTCGAGTCGAAGGGATCGGGCAGTCAACCTTCTCGAAAGAGATGGTGACTTTCGACCACTTTGGCAACTTATTGACAAGAAGAGGGTCAATGGAGTTTACCTCGCGCTCGACTGCCTTAAGCTGTCATTTTGACTCATATGCCGATGATCCTCCAAAGATATGCTCGATGGTGTGCTCGGGATCTTGAAACGACATGTCCTCGTTGTCGTCCAACTGTGTATGACCACTAGCTTGCCCTACCTCCTCGAGAGTAGGAAGTGGTCCTTTGCCGTTGTAGTAGTCCTCGAGTTTCCGTTGGAAAACTTGGCAGTTGCGAAGGTCATTGATGAGGACATCGACCCTAAGGATACAACCACGACTTTGAGAAGACCTACGACCGGTTCTGCAGGGTCTACGACCAGCTCTGTAGGGACTACGACCACTTCCAAAAGACCTACGACCAGCTTTGCAGGGTTTACGACCACTTCCAGAAGACCTACGACCAGCTCTGCAGGGTCTACGACCACTTCCAGAAGACCTACGACTAGCTCTGCAGGGTCTACGACCACTTCAAGAAGACCTACAACTACTACTTCAACTCAATCTTCCACAGTTGGACTTGCGGCCACTGCAATACCATTTTATCCAATTGGACCACGCTACTTCTACTCCTACAAGCCGAGCTATGTCTACATGCCCTGGTGCTGCATTTACATACCATGGTGTTGCGTCACCAATTATTGGCCCACTAGCTATGTAATATATGGGCTGACTTGGCCCATAAGGCCCATGTGATGGCCGACCACCCTAGGGGTCAGACTGTTCACGTGAAACGATGCCGTGAACGATTTCGCCGCCCTAGGGTTCCCATCTCCTCACGTTCCCCTATATATGTGCGTGCCGCCACAGTTTAGGGTTGGGTTTTCTTAGATTATTCGCCACTTTACGGTTTAGCGCTTGTTTGGTTTGAGGAACCCCACTTGTGAACTTCATCTATATTCGCAATATATTTCAGATTGCATCTACCTTGTTCTTGTGAGTTGCTTCGATTGCTTGCGGGAATCATAACCCTCGTGGTAAGGTCGATCGCGTGCAAGCGTGGTTGATAACGGCAGTCGTGCGGGTGTAGCGAATTGCGAGGTGACGATCTGCGGGTCGGAAGCCTCAAAGCGTCAACGTCCTCACGACGAAATCAATCGAACCTATCGGAAGATCGGGTCTTCCGGCCACCGTGATTCATCAGTCATGTCCTTCCTTTTTATGGAAAGGGCACCACCTAGGCTTATCGTTCTTCCGTTCGGGGCGCTTACCTTTGCCTCGATCGACGTGTTGTTTGGCAGTTTGTGGCTCCTTATCGCTTACGGCCAGGACCTCCTTAGAAGCATTGGCTTAAGGCTTTTGGCCATTTGCCTTGTTCTTGGATTTCTTGGCCTTCTTATCCTTCTTCTTGCCACCTTCGCCAGTATCCTGAGGGTGCTGGTCATCTCGATCGATGATTTTGGTCCACTCGACTGCTTCATCAGCAGTCGCGTACCAGTCAACCATCTCGAAGAGTTCAGCGGCGGTAGTAGGAGGATTTAAAGCGATGTCCTCCGTGATCTTTCTGCTGCGGACTCCCTGCTTGAAGGCTCTGATAACAGATGAGTCAAAAACCTCAGGAATCATATTTGCAAACCTGACTGAAATGCCTGATGAATTAGCGTAGTGTTTCATGGTCATTATCGCATCCTGTGTAGGTCGTCCTCCCTTCCAGGGCGATGGTGGTGCCCTGGAAATTGACCAGTAATAGGTCGCAGAGATGTTGCCACGAGTAGATCGACTCGACTGATTGGTTTAATAACCACGATCGAGCAGACCCTTCGAGCACAGTCGGAAGGTAATTCATCATGACGCGCTCTCCTCCTCCTGTAGTTCGGACAGTGGTCGTATAGATTTGAAGGAATTCGATGGGATTTTGAGACCCATCAAATTTCTCCATGTTCCCTGGTCGAAACCGCAGCGGCCAGTGAACTACTCAGAGGTCAGGCGAGAATGCCCGACATCCGGTAATTACGTCGTAACGCCTCCTTTGCAGAAAAGAGGGGATGACGTCACCAGGTGATCGTACTCGACGATACCCAGCAACGGGTGAATCTGACTTATGGTAAGTCTCGATCCTACGAGGGTAATACTCCTCGTAGTTTGTCTGCTGTTGCAGATCACTGAGTCGGAGTGGTGAATGATCACCTCTCCTAGGAGCTTTATGATCGTTAGGCATTCGAGGAACTCTTTTTCAGATTGGGGAGCGATGCAATTTGCGGTGATCCCCGTGCGGTGAGTTATTCGAACGACTGGAAGTTGATGGAGTCGTACTGCCATGACTTCCAGCATGATGTCAGCGGGGTCGTTCGAGCTTGCTCATCGTGCTTTGCAGCCTTCGTGTGATCTCTTCAGCGAAGAGGTCGTAGCCAGGTGCTCGGGCAAGTTCTTGAGATGGGTTCTCGAGCAAATCGTTGATATACTGAAGTTCCTGAGCTTCTTCCGACCGGTATTGAGTGCGCCCAGGTAATTTTCTCTGAACTGCAACTTGTTTCCGTCGAATTGTTTCAGAATCATCCATGCCTGATCCTTGGGCTTGCCTTAGTGAAGTGCGATAATCTTGAGAATTTCCCGTACGCTCATCAGAGTATTGACTCTGTTCATCGCCGGAGGTGTCCTTGTCATCGCCATGAGCGGTCGTAGGGTGTGATCTTCGGGGAGCGTCCTCAGCCCTGTCTCTAGGAGAGTTATTGCTACCTGAGGGCATGATGAAAACCTCCCGTTGATGATCTCCACTTGCGCTAGAGGCCTCCTCGCTTGAAGAGTCGTCGAATGACACCATCTGGCGACTTGGAGCAAACACCTCCAAGAAGGGGAATTCCGGGTTATAGCTGTCTCCGTCCGCAAGTGAGCCCTGCGTTGGGATGGTCGGACTCGTAGGAAGAGCATGTTCGAATGCATCCTTGGCTGGGCTAAGCGAAGAGAGAGAACCACCAGATGCTGATGAAGATCCGGAATTACGACTTCCAAGAGTTGTCGCGCCAGGTCGGACTGTCTCAGGTGGGCTTAAACATTTGGAGAGGGAACCCTCGCCATGCCCTAAGTCTGCCTTGGGACAGCCCTCATTCTGGTCGGATTGACCCTTGCCCTCTGAGGAAGCTGGCTCCCTATCTGGACGTATCATTGTGGGGGATAAGGATCCCTCCTCAACTCCATTGGTGGTAAAGTCTCCTGGTGAAAGATCTCCGGGGGCGCCATCACCATCGGATGATGCATCACTCGGCTTGTAGTCGAAACCGGCATCCATGTCGATATCTGCATAATCGGTCAAGTCGGACCGGTTCTCTTCGTTCCACTCTCTTGCTATGAGAGCATGAGAATTGGAAAGACAAAGGAAAGCTGATGACTCGAAGATCCCCGCGGTCGACTCCAACTGTCGGTGTTTTAATACCGAACTTACGTAAAGATTGTTTGATTCGGGGGTTCCTCTAGGCTCAAAATCACAAAGAGATGGAGGCACGGGGATTTTTATACAGGTTCGGGCCTTCTTCTGGGAGAATAACAACCCTACTCCTGTGTGTATATAGTGAGTATGCTGGATTACAAGATGAAACCAAAGACTAGAGTATTATCCTTCTAATGATCTTCGGATCGCCCCGATTGTCCTGATGATTCTACCTTTTATACAGTCCTCAAGGTGTACTGTCGTGTCTCCAGTGTAAAGGCTGCCTTAATGTCCCAGATTATTGAGTCGTTACTAGAGGTTATTACGGGAGTAGTAACGTTCCCACGCTGCCAGGCAGTTATCACCATAACAAAGAAGTTAAACTCGTGCCATTATTCCAGAGAATAACCGCGTAATTTACTGCCCATATCTTGAATATGGTGTGGAAGATTCCCGGATTGACTAGGCCTAGATGTCTGTAAGCACTGTCGATTAGAGACTGGTTGTATAAGAGCTTACGATTAGGTGGTGGTCATAGAAGATCTTACGACCACAGACTGATCGTAGAAGAACTTACGATCATAGGATAGTCGTAGAAGGACTTACGACTATGGGGTAGTCGTAAGAGGACTTACGACTACTAGGTGGTCGTAGAAGAACTTACGACCTCCAGCTTCTCCCTTATGACTATTAAGGGGTATACTCAAGAGTTATATGCCGTCATTATTATCTATAATATGAATTATAGATATATAATAAAATGATGATTGTTATATCCTCGTCAGACCCTTTTTCAAACGGTAGTACCAAGTGTTTCTTGGCGGAACTACCGCTTAGTAGTATGACAGCACTTCCGTTGACGGTACTACCGTGGGTCATTTGGACCGTCCGAAAAGTTCAAGATCGTGTGGCTTAAACCTGCGGTCTGAACAGCCCGTTGCATCTGAGCCATCCACGTGGCTAGCGTGTTTGGGTGAGATGGTTCTAGTCAGGGATGCGGTAGTACCGGAGATTTTGTGGTGGAACTACCACTCCTCGGTTGTTCCGTTCTCTATATGGCGGTATGTAAAATCTAGAGAAGCACTCTTTTCGACTGAGATTCAAAACCCTGCGAATGGTAGTACCGCTCCAATATGCGGTATGACCGGACTTAGTGGTATGACCGCATGATAGTTGGCGATAGTACTGTGTCGCGTTTAAAACGGCTATGTCAGAGACGTTTAATGCTTTTGTTATAGCCGTTACGGTGCTTTGCTCAAAGGCGCAGTAGTACCGGCTCTTTGCCAGCGGTAATACCGCATTTCGCTGAAAAGTTGGGATTTCTCTCATAAAGGTTGGATTTGGTTGTGGGGGTTATAAATACCCCTCCACCTGCTCAAGGACAGAATGCAACACTTCATTTAACATCCTTAGATCCTTGTGCATCCTCTCAACACCTAGAACACACTTGTGCATTCATTGTGAGGTGGTTGAGTTCATTCAAGTGCATTCATTCATTCTAGTTGATCCATTTGCACTTGAGTGTCGTCAAGCGAAGATCATTGGTTTATTACTCTTAGAGTTTTGCTGAACTCCTAGACGGCTTGGCGGTGATCACATGGTGATCTCTTCAAGAAGCTTGTAAAGAGGCCCGGTGCCAAGATTGTGAGTAGTTTGGTGTTCACCATCTCCAGAGCAGAGGAAGAACAACCAATAGTGATCGAGGGAAGGCTTAATTCGTGGAGCCGGCTTGATTCATTTAAGCTTCCTCAACGTGGACTAGTGAAGACTGGCATGTCTTCGATACCACGGGAAAACATCGTTGTCTCTATTGTGGTTAATTCTTGTCTTTACTTATTCCGCGTTTACAATTCTAGCATTTATCTTGTATTAAATTGCTTAGCTAGAATTGTAGCTAGTTTAGACTTAATTCAGAATCGACACAAGCCAATACACGAAGTTACAATGTAGCTAACCATTAACTAAACGAAATCCAAGGAAACTATAGGGGTGTGGCCTCCTTAAATAGGGGAGGGGCAGCCGCACAGAGCATAAGATAGGGGAGGTGGTACTACTGTTCACATAAGCATTGTAGCTCCATAGGTGGCCGGCCGGCATATGGGCCAAGTCGGGTGCGATTACAAGGCCTAAATTGGCCCAAACAGGTGATACATCATCTTCTTTTAGTGATTGCGATGCACATAGAAATAATTTAGAGGTTAGGCTAAATCCGTTGGAAAAAAACGAGATAATCTTTCTATCAAGTACTCATGGACCTTAAACAGAGTCCGTATGCAAAAGCTATGCCTATTTGAAGTCGGTCTGTCTTCGGAGGCCAAATTTGATTCCAAAACGTGTCCAACTCGAACTCTTGCTTGACTTGGACAAAAAGTGATGTGGTGCTACAAAAATATATATTTTCATCAATAGGTAGCATCATATAGTTCATATAATATAAAGGCAGTCTTAAAAACAAGCTCACCTGATAATTTAAGTGAAGTGTATGAGCTCTTGTAATTGGAACAACAAGCATAGCAAATATAGTTGTATCCATAGGGGCCATGTCCTCGTCAAAGATTACAATCACTCCACCAGGAGGACACAACCCTAAAAGGGCAACACTTGGCTCTCTCAATCAAACCCGAATTTCTCTCTTGGATGCTCAAGTGCAAAACCTAATTCCTCTCTCTAATGCCCTTTATATAGTGGAGGCACGCAAGAAATCCTAACCTAGATACAAAGTGGATCATATCCACTACACACACACATGGGAACCCATTAACACATTACACAACCGGGTTTTTCACTCACGCGCGCTTTTCAGAGCTCCGTTCTTCACCCTTCGCTCCAATAGTCCGAAATCATCATGTCCTCCATGAAGTCTCATTGACCTAATCCACTTAGGTCACCGCTGCGGTTTTACAAACCGCTCGCTTTTCCGGTTTTGGGTAAATGACCACAATGCCTCTCAACCTTCCTTTCCCGATTCCATCTCCTCGAAGCATCACCCGTGCTTCGTCATCGATCATCCATGTGGCCCTAATGACTCCCCTTCAAGACTCTCATGCGTCTGGATCCCACCGAACCGTCCTCACTTGCAAATAGGCGTAAGTCACTTGGCACATGTTCCGCTTGACCTTGACCACTTGCGCCTTTGATAGCCCTTGTCCATCTCGCACCTTGTCCGAGCCCAACTATCTCACCCGGTCTCTATAACCACCCTGGACCTTGGTTCTCTTAACCAAGTCCCGGTTTTCCTCGTCGTTGACCATAGTTGATTCCGGACCTTCCTGCACAACAATAAACCAAGCAAATTATTTTCGGGCACAAGTTCATTCCAACCTGACTCACATCAGTCATAAACACATCATGCAACACATATGCACCATCACCATATCCTTTGACAAAATCCACAGAAAAATCACCCTAGTCGATTAGACTGCCACCTTGGTAGGTCTGGCAGCCAACAGGGGCAGTGTAATCGCCACCCCGACCAATCTGACCGCTCACCGGTTTGACCGCCAAGCAATGGCCGATCAAACTGCTCCCAATCCATTCAGAAGTCATGGAAACACCCCTTTGGACATTTCGGCCTCTATCTAGTTTCGCGTCTAGTCTGTATTTTCCATGAAACTAGGGGCAAATACATCCTCAAACACTCTCATACAAGTGTTTGATCATATTCCTCCTAATTCCACAAAAAAGTCACACGGCCTATGTCGGTCAAACCGCCTGCTAGGGCTAGTCTAACCGCTGTACCTCGGTCGGTCAAACTGCTATAGGATCAAGGATGACCGACTAGAGGGGGGTGAATAGGAGGTTTATAAAAATTCATATGCTCTAATTAATAATTTTAGCAAGTATAGTCTAATTAAAGAATTCTAGCACAAATCAAGAGATATATTCTAAGCTTTCACTAAGACACATCAAAGCTACGTCAAAAGAGAGAAAACCACAATGAAGACAATTGATATTTTTCTCGTGGTATCGAAGACTTACCGGTCTTCACTGGTCCACGTTGAGGTAAGTTCAAATGAATTAGACCAGCTCCATGAATTAATCCTAATTCACCTCGATTCCACTAGGATTGCTCTTCCTCCACTCCGGAGGTGGTGAGCATCAAACCGATCACAACCGTTGTCGGGCCTCTTCACACTCTTCTTGAAGAGATCACTGCACAAACTTCCTCCAAGTCGTCTAGGTGCTGGCAAGGACCAAGAGTAACAAATCACAGTGCTTGCTTGAAGGTTATCAAGTGCCAAATAGATCAACTAATGATGCATATGCACTTGAATGCTCTCAACTACCTCAAAATATGAAATATGAGTAAATAAGTAGAGGAGAGTGCACCAAAGGCTCAAGTGTAAGATCGAGGAGGAGGACTAGAGGGGAGTGAATAGGCGGTTTCAAAAATCTTTTGGCTAAAACTGAGTTTTATGCGAAATTATAAACCAATTCGGTTTTGCACAATTAAAGCATAAATCAACTAGTCTTTACTAAGTACACCAACAACACAATACTATTGATAATGATAGTAATCATACAAAGACGTGTAAGCAATTTAATTATAGGAATGTAAATTGCACAAAGTAAAACACAAGAGAAGCAAACCACAATGACACAATGATATTTTACCGTGGTGTTCGGAGACTTGCTGGTCTCCCCTAATCCACGTTGAGGTAAGCCCAAACTAATTGGACCGGCTCCACGAATTAAGACAACACCTCTGAGGTAAGACCAACCACTTGGACCGGCACCAACACGAACCAACACCTCGTTCCACTCGGGGTTGCTCTTCCTCCACTCCGGAGATGGCGAGCACCAAACCACTTACAACCGCTCGGGTCTTCTCACAACCTTCTTTGAGAAGATCACCAACGTAACTTCTCCAAGCCGTCTAGGTGTCGGCAAACACCAAGAGTAATAAGTCGAAGACGCTCACTTAAACGAATCAAGTATCTAAGCTCAAGTGGATACATAGTCCACTATCTAATGCAACACATGCATTTAGGGTTTACTCTCTAAGCTCACTAAGTACAACACATGCACATAAGAGTGTAGAGAGCTTGCTCTTTGCTCAAAGGAATGAATATGGCACTTGGCAACCTCTCCCACAACCAGCCAAGGTGGGTATTTATAGCCCACACACAAAAACTAGCTGTTGGAGGAAAGATGCTGAAAAAATCAGCACGAGCGGTAGTACCGCCGTTCATCGACCGGTACTACCGTACTTCAACCGACTGCACAGTAACGGCTATAAAAGCCTCTGAACTAGACGTTGAGAATGCGGCGCGGTACTACCGCCAAAAAATATGTGTTAGTTCCGCTCTTCGGTAGTTCCGTTTACATAGGGCGGTATTGCCACTTCCCTTAGAGGTCCAACGCTGGCCCTCTCTGGAGAACACGTACCGCCAACTAAGGTTCGGAACTTCCAGTGTGCGGTAGTTCCGTTCCTGATATGCGGTCGTACCGCGATGCGGTAGTTCCGCCAAAAGAACTCTGGTACTACCGCACTTCCAAGTCCGACCGAACCACTTGCCAAACAATCGGACGGTTCGAACGTTCAGTGGTAATACTGCCACAAGATCTCCGATACTACCGCACTACAAGGAGAGCAAACCAGCTCAAAAAGGTGTCTCTCTGGAAAAACACGAACTGCCAACTATTTTTCAGTCCAACCGGGTTGCGGTAGTACCGCACCACCTTCCCAGTCATACCGCTGTGCGGTAGTACCGCTAATAGAACGTCGGTACTACCGACTTTTCTAAGAAAAACATAGTTGGCTTTCGCTTCAACTCAATTTGCAAAACACATTTACCAATTGATGCGCGATGCAAACAAGGGTTAAAGGCAAGATTTTCAACCAGTTGCAAAACATATTTGCCGACTTTTAGAATCAACGCCATAAGGAATAAGGTACATGGACTTAAACCATTTGAAAAACACATTCGCAAACTAAAGTTACATGTTACAAGGATTATGCATGAGTCTCGACTATTTGCAAATCACATTCGCAAATATTGGCAACATGCTAACGAGAGCTAGAGCAAGCACAACGAGCTATCAACACATGACTAACTCAAGCTACTAGTCAAGACCACTCTTAATAGTACGACAACCTATACTAGCAATTCGGTCTCCAACCAAACACCAAAAATCGGTAAAAGACTAGGAACACATTCTTAGTCCTAGCTAGTCATACCTTTGCCTTGCACATCCTCTTGAAGCTTGATAACGCACATCTTCACTTCAAATCCGGGTTCTTGACTTGAATATCATCAACACATGATGATCTTCTTCACGTGTCCTCCATCAACACATGATGGGTCTTCTCTTAACTTGATGATCAACTCATGACCATCTCCTCTTCGAGATCTTGATATGCATCAACACATTATGCTCTTTCTCACTTGCCCTTCATCAACACATGATGGGTCTTCTCTTGACGTGATGATCAACTAATGATCATTTTCTCTTCTTAAATATCATCAACACATGATGATTTTCTTTTCTTTAAGATCGTGAATATGCATCAACCCATGATGCACTCTTTACTCCAAGCTCTTGACTTCAATATCATCAATACATGATGATCTTCTTCACCACGTGATCTTAATATGCATCAACACATGATGATTTTCTTCATCCCGAATCTTGACTTGATGACAATCAGCTCATGATGTCATCCAAAGTCTTCATCATCATGGGACTTAACCTATTTCACCAACTCATGAAAAATGTTAGCACCAAAACGTGATTGCCAGTAATTACCACAATATACCATTAACTCACAATGGTGGATCAAGATACTCTAATCTTTTCCTCTTTGGTAATTAATGACAACCATCGTAATTGCAAATAATTGAATATAAAGACAGATGAGTATATATGAACTACACAAATCTTGTATACTCATTTGATATGTTTCAAAGTAAAGATCCTTAATATATGTGGATAAAGAAATATAGATCAATACTAATAAAACCACAAAATATAGAGTGAACTCTTCCTAAATGTGTGCATACACGAATGTGTAATAAGAACATATGCACATATTCAAGTTAGACTTTTGGTAGAGTTCAACCTATATTTTGGATCGGAGGAATGCAACAAGATATAAGAATATGATGTCAAATGCATACATCCGTGATTTTCACCTTTTCATCCAAATAAGACTACACAATAAATATATCAATAGAAGTGTTAGTCTCACATATAGATTTGTCATTAATCACCAAAATACTCTATTAATTCATAATGGTGGATCTAGATTTTTCATCAAGTGTATTTAATGAGGTCCAAGGTCCTGAGTTTGGTGCTGGTGGGGGGGGGGTATTTATAGCCCCCAACCAAAAATTTGACTATTACAAGCAATTTCCTGAAAAAACCAGCAGGTGCGGTACTACCGCACCCACTATTCAACGGTAACAAGGTGTGCATTTTAATGCTTCTAAGCTAGCCGTTACAGTGAGATGCGGTACTACCGCACTCACAAGGTCTGGTACTACCGCTGCGGTAGTACCGCTCAGCTCTTATCGTCCTACCGATTTCTAGGGGAGCAAAACTCTCCAAAACATGCTTTCTGGAATTTACGTACCGCCAACTAGAATTCGGTACTACCGCTCTGCGGTAGTACCGTTCATTAACTGCGATCATACCGTTTTTTACTGAAGTTTTTATAGATGCTTTTCTAAATGCAATACATGACTCTTAGTTGATCAAGATGGCACAAAATAGATCCTCAAGCTACTAGCTATGATCCCTCTTTATAGTACGACATCTAGTCTATAAAACTGGTCTTTTCACCAAACACCGAGACTGGTAAAAACTATAAAAGAATCCTTAGGCTACATAATGCCTTTGTCTTGAGCCATGTCGATCTTTTATCATCTTTGTGTTGCTATTTCCATGTCGTCATTCAAACTCCGGGACTAAGCCTTTAAAACATCTTAGCACACATATTAGTTCCATAACACATTTTTGTTATTAATTACCAAAATCATTTTTAGGGGGTCTAGATGCTTTGAATTGCCACAAAGGCCAATCTAATCGTTTCCAACTTGACTGCAACATTGAATTAAGTTTAATGTTAAATCCAAACACAAATCTCAACAACACAAGCAAAGCTCAGTCAATTACTGATCGCAAACCACAGGGTGACCTCCACATGGGCTCATAAAGCTAGGCTCCTATCTTCATGGGAAAATAGTCATATTCGGTCATAGCTCTTCCTTGTTCATACGAGGGGCGGAACCACGCTTTTGTCATGTCTCAGGTTTGGAAGGGATAAAGACCACTACTACCTTTGTTGAGAGGGAAGGTTGCGCTTTGGACTTACCTAGTCTTTGTACTGGTAAATATCCTATGCCTCGGACTGAGGCCCAGCTGCCATGAGCCTGAATCCGCTATTGGTTGTATCAGACACTATGGATTCTTCTTAGAATGTGACCATAGAAACTTAGCCTAAATTGTTCAGTCGCACAAAGAAAGTGTTTTTACTATTCATCCAATCACTGAAAGCTAATGTTGCCAGCGTCCCGATTAGAGACCTCGTGCCCTGTTTGGCGTTTCCCTGCAGTGGCAAAGCAAGGAAAGACCGAAGCGAAAGCCACTCACGTGGCAGAGGCTGGCAGGTGGGCCCAATCAAACAGGCGCCCTCACTGGACGGATCAGCGCCAACCACGCGGGTTCTGTCGTCGGGTCCGGTCGGCCGGAAGCACCGAAGAGAGAAGAAAGAAACGGAGAAGGGAAGCGGCAAATCAAAGCGAGAGAGGTTCGAGCCACACGTGATGACCCTGGTCCGACGTTGCTCGTACTTCATTCAGGCGGGCCTCAACCGGCTCGATCTCGACAGCAAACGACCAGTCAGGCTGCATAGCTTTGCGTCGTCTCTGACTATGACTTGTGGGGCCCATGGAAGTGAGGCGCTTCCGGACATGTGGGCCCAGGTGCCCCGGCAGTAGAATGAACTGTTTGGCCCAGCGCCGGGAAAGCTGATGCTGGTGTCCGGTTCCCTTCCGGGCTTCCCATTCACCAATAGGTCTGCACTCTGCAGGGTACATGACTTGTAATCACATAATGTTTAGACGCTATGATTTAAACGCCTGTTCTTCCTAAATGTAGTGACCGGCTGTCCTATCAGTTGAGCTAAAGTAGGAAATGTTAGTGCAAACCACACATTAACCATTGGCGAGCAAACATAGTAAATGGCCCAAAATAGATTAATTCTATCTGATAGATATTACACAGATGAAACACCTATTTACTTAGCCATGGAATCCTTCCAAAGTCAACACTCTATACATAGAAAATACCTCTGGCTATCTGAAAAAAAAGCAGAAGAAGAAAATAGCCTCCGGCACAGATCGAGAAGTCCAAGATGTTCTTCTCAGAGAGAGAAAAAACAGTCATCGCCGCAACAACTGCGTTTTTCTTGATTTCCGACGTAAAAGTCGATCAGAAGTGTAATCAACATCGCAGAGAGAGAGAGAGAGAGAACAGTGTAATCAACATGGATCGCCGAAAAGAAAACACGTATCCAAAGTGCGACGGATGGGTCGACAAATTTGTTCTAGATGCTAAATACTCCATTTGTTAGGTTCTATCCGATGTGACGCAGGGGGAAAGGTCGCTCAAGGGTGATTTCTAAATCTACAATATTAGCTTCGTAGAACCTAGTCTACGTACCATCTAATCTTGAACAAGCCTCCCTCAAAATCAAGAGTCAAGCCGTCCCCAACTTGTTAATTAGTACTAGCTAGTTGGCTAAGGGGAGGTAAGGACAAAACCTACACGCATAAGAGGAAGAATAAGTGAATAACTACATATCGCAGCAAAGAAAGGTGCAGAATAGCCTATCCAATAGCCTTGAGATCAGCAGCAGTACTGATGCATTTTTTTCCTCAACAGTGTTCCTGCATTGAATCAGACACTTGTCCGACAAGATGACTGAGTTCATGGCTTGAACTCGATGCTTCTTGCACACATTTGTTTCAGTCATTTCATGGCTTATTGGTGGATTACCACTCGCCCTTCTTTTTTGAAGGGTGGAGTGCCATTCTTGAAATGCTGGCAAACTAGCTAGCTGCCTGTCAAAAGAACAAACAGTGCGTTAGAAAGGAAGAGACATTCTTGAATCTTGATCAGTATGGGCAGAGCAATTTCATACTCCTAAATTGCCAGCACCAAAAGAAACAGCAATTAGACCACACACATGCAGATGCGGCCCAACAATACAAGTAGCCCAACTGGACCCGGACCATGTACGTAGTGTAGTTAGAAAGTCCATAGGGTTTACAACGGTGTCACAGGTTTTGAAGTTTTGAACTCACCGTTGCGTAGTATGGTTATTTACCTCATTGCAGAGTGTGGCCGGGTTTGGAATAAGACGAACCTGGGAATCAACTGTGAGAAAATTTTGAGGTTTGATGGGTGTGTTGGTCTGTTGGAGACGAGTATACGTATGTACTTTAGTCTTTAGGACATTGTTGATTAGGTGTGCGAGATCTCGTCTCCATAAAACAAAACCGGGAAAGAAAAAAGAGGAATGCGGAGGTTTCCATGGACATGATGGCCTTCCATACCTCTTTCTCGCTGACTTAAAGGCTAAAGTTCGGCATGGTGAAGGCCTGCTTCATCCGGGGCCAACGCTGTTAGGCCTGTAGGCCGCCTAGAGAAACGCTTATACGATTTGGGCCAACGCTCTCCGCTCGAGTTTGTTTCACGTCGTTTTACCATTTTTGCTGCCAATCAATGCTCTGCATCCGTTTTTTCCGATCACAATGCTCTGTATCCCCTCCAAAAAAAAAAAACAATCAATGCTCCGTATGAGATGTGATTAAAAAAACTCTGTAGTCTGTATGAGTTTTTTTTGGCGAGGTCTGTATGATGGTGCTTAGACGTATAAAACACGAATTAAGCAACAGAATGCACGCTGGCGTGGTCCCAAAATCTTCCCCGGGTTTCATTCAGCTCACCGGCGCAAACTCAGAGACCGACATCCACTATCCGTTGCAATCGCGAAGCGTTCGAAGATCCTGTTGTTTGGCTTGTTTTCAACATTGGCACTTCAAAAGCGACCACTACTTGACTAAAGCGTCAACAGATTCTACAACAATCCGTGGAGACATACAACAATCAACCTTTCTGTTTCGTCTGACAATTGCAGTATTACGGGCGGTAGTATACTAATCTACGGTGGGAACAGTCCAGGGAAGACTAGGCACACCCACAGCCCGGGGAGACAGGTACAAAGGTTCTTAAATCAGTTTGGTCCCTAGCTAGCGCTGGCCCACCGCGCAACAAGGCGACGCGCACCAGGTGTCCGAACTGCCCGCTCCCGCGGGTCGCCTTCGGACCAAGTCATCGCCAAATCAGCCTCCTCCCCCCCCCACCCCCACCCACCCACCCCACGCCACCCCACAAACTGTTCCCATCCGTTCTCCACAGAAACGGGGTAACCATGCCGTTACCCATGCCACCCCCATACACTGCGCAGCACTCGCGCACTTATGTCCGGCCTGCCTCGAACGATCGATCAACGCGTACAAAGGCCGGCGTACTTGTAGCCGGCACGATATATGTTATCCAGCATGGCATGGGCAGCATGCATGGGCCATGCATCGCATCTCCCTGTTGACTCCCGGCTGAGATGCATGGCACGGGCTTTCGTTCTCGGCGTACGTTCGTGCCTATCTGCTTTTGTCTCGAGGACGGACGGTACGTACGCGTCAGGGGTTTAAGGCCGGTTTGGCGAGTGCTGCTTGTCTGCATTCGAGAGAAGTGGCCAACTTCTCCTCTCCTCGAGGTAACATAAATGTGCAAACTGTGCCAGTGCCATGCTCAAATGTTGATCGAACGAATGACGGATCCTACGGACAGGAGACTATAGAAGTCCTCGACGTGCGACGGCTGGTCGGTGGCCGCGCGGGCGGGCGTCGCTCTCCCGGGGCGCGCCGACCATGCAGTTACCGCGGGCGCGCCGGGGGGAACCGATCGAACCTGGCCGGCCGGCCGGTGGCGCCGCGCGCTGCTTCTTCCTGACGCCGATCGCTCGATCTCAGCCCACATGGGGCTGCGCGCGGCGGTGCAGCATCCAACAATGTGGGACGCGCGCAGGGGTGTGTGCGCGAGCTTGTGCCATTGTGTCATTGTGCGTGGTAGCCGCCCGGCCCCCACATCCATGGCATGACACGCGTAACTAAGGGTGTGTGTTCCCTGCATACTAGTTTGTGTGGATGCAATATAGGTTGTTTGGTTGACTGTTTCTATTGGATCAGGCTGTGCTGAGATGTTGTTTGGTTGGATGCATAAGGACGTTGACCGTAAGCGTAGATGCAAGAGACGGTGTAAAGAAAATGTTAGTATGGCTTTAATTTTATCTTAATATATTCTAATAGCCCTCATTTCACCTTAACCCACTTTAATCCGCTCTAATACTACCTAATATGCATTGATCGCCTCTTAATAATATTATTAGCAGAGCCTGCATATGGAGAAACGAAGAAGTTGGGCGTTTCTGCTCAGCCTGGTCCAAAGGCATGTTTACATCTGCTTAGCTAGATTGTTTTATACGTATAGTCATCCAAGCAAGCGAAACCAAAAAAAATTCTACACAAAAAGTCTAGCCTAAGCTTATGTACCTAACCAAATACACCCTAAATGCCATGTCCGGCGCACACCGCCGTGTCTGCGACTGTGCGTGTACGCCAGGGGCACGCAGGACCACATGCCTCCCAACGCTGCGGTGTTGGGCTGGGGGACTGACTGACTAGCAAAGCCAGTAGCGATCCTCTGAAGAATCTCAGCTCTCGGATCCTGTCCGATCGGGGCCGCGCACTGACTGGGCCCGGCCGGGCCGTGCGTACACTCGCTCGTGTCGACACGACCGGCGGCAGGGTGGGGCCGTGGCGGCCGCGCTGTCGCCGTTGCACGCAAGGGCAGATGGGAAAACCCTGGGAGATAAGGCTTAGCTTTTTGGACAAATGTTGGCTAAGTATAGCTATCTATCTCTGACCTGTTTTATCTAAAACTTTGCCTCGACATGGATACACGCATAAGTACAACGCCATGCAAGAAAAGGACGAGGCTTGGAGCTCCTTTCCAGCGTCAGGAGGTGGCAGCATTTCACAACAAGCGCAAAGCTAATTAGCGGGTGGGAGCAGTGTGCCGTGTGATCCGGAGAAAGTTTTGGACCGTGGCAGCATGGCTGCCTGCCTTTGGGTCGACATGCTTTGACAGTGCGAGCTTGTGTGCCCGTTTCGGAAGGTAGATGGGCCAGGCAGCTAATTAATTTGCTGCGTGATACTTGTGCATATTATATGTCTGCGATTGTATGTTCAGAATTCTGATGGATGGATGATGGATACGACCAAAGAACCAATGGCACTGTAAATTTGGAGTTATCGGCACAGCGAGCAGGCAACGTGGTTCTTGGGTTGCAATCAGAGCATTAGTGGTACGACATGTTTGACCTTTGTAAGAAACAGAGCAAACGTGTGGAAAGAAGGTTAGCAGGTTGTGCAGCTTTTCTGTCTTTTGGGGAAGATTAACATTGGTTAATGTTGCATTCAACTTCCAACTTTTTATATGTGCTTGTTAAAGATCCTGGGTGGAGTTCTGAGACAAATATCGAAGAAGCTGTCTATGGAGAAGCTTAGGCTTGGATTGCCGAGGTAAAGCTCTTATAGCATAGGAAAAAATTTGTAAACCAAAAAAACAAGGTGGTTTGAGAGTCTTAAACCTAAAAACACAAAACCAGGCTCTCATCTCGAAAAATCTACACAAGTTTTACAACCATGTCAACCTCCTGTGGGTTAGGCTAGTTTGGGAAGCCTATTACTCCAACTCTCATCCTCTGGATAGTTCGCAAGTCGGATCCTTTTGGTGGAGAGATCTTCTCAAGATGCTTCTTCTTTACAAGGGTTTGGCAGTATGCACGGTGGACAATGGAAACTCAACTTTTTTCTGGAAAGACTTATGGAATGGGAGCTTGCTTGGTCAACAACATCCAGAAATATTTTTGTTTGTAAAAACAAACCTCTCTTCGATTCTTTCAATCAAGCAGGTGGTGGACTTCTCATCTCTTTTCAACATTCCGATATTTACACAAGACTATGATCAGTTCCAACAAGTGCAGTAGATGCTATATGATCTAGTGCTAACCCCGCAAGAGGATTCTTGGCACTGTATTTGTAATTCACCCCAATTCTCATCGGTAATAGCATATGCTCATGGGTACATCCCCTATTCCCTCATACTTCAATTGGTTATGGGCAAGCATCTGCCAAAGTCGTCATAAAGTTTTCTTCTGGTTATTGCTCAAAGATAGACTTAACACTAGAAATCTTTTGCGAAGGAAGACTTACTAACTGGATGATTATACCTGTATTTTGTGCGAACAAGGAGTGGAGGAATCTCTTCAACACTTATTTTGGACATGCCTTTTTGTTCAAACTTGCTGGAGTTATGTTTGTCCACAGCGCTTGTCTCTAGTCTCAACTCATCAAGCAATTTTTCATTTGAAAAACAACATCCAAAATCACTTTTTCATGGAGATCGTAGTGCTGACAACATGGGCCATTTGGATAACAAGGCATAGCATAATTTTCAATCGAATTGACCCAAGCTTTGCAGATTGGCGCAGCACCTTCACCCGAGAATTTACTCTGGTTATCCATAGGGCAAAAAAAACATAACATTAGTGTCTGGTTTAACAGCTTTAGCTAGTTGGGAACCTCGATGGTATTAGCATCTTAACACTCAATTACCCATTAGCACTAGATATATTCTATATATATACACAGTAGGATTCTTTCTTACTGTTCTCCGTAAAAAAACAGAGCAAACAACCTCTGCTTCATTTGTGACAAAAGGCCTCATTAGATACTGTACGCAGAGCCGTTTGTTGGTTTGTCCAATAGTTTTCTTTATCCATGTGCTCGATTCGAGGGTTGTTCCTTACTAGTGGGGTTTTAGATATGGCATTCTCCAATTTTTGGATGTATCTAGCCGTCGTCAATGTAGGATAACATACTAGACTCTAATCAGCGCAATTCCTCGGTCCAACAATCTAGGTGAAGAAAAATACACATTTTACGACAACTTACAAAGCATGGGTCCCATGATACAAAAGCTAACATGTTTGTGCAAAAATCATCTAACGGTAAAACTCACAAACTAAGTACAACATATCGCACATGGATCCCTTGAAACAAATGCATTAGGCTCGTGCCAAGACAATCAACCTGTAAAACTCACAAATCAAGTGCATTATCCTGCACATCTATTTACGATTTATTTAATTTCATTTCGTCAACGTTAGCTACAAGTTGTCCAACCCTTCTAGTTGGCACAGAAAGCAGCAAGGGGGTTGTTTGGTTCATGGCCCTAATGAACTAAGCTAAAATTTTGGTGATCGATTTTCCCACTCAAAGATTGTCCACGTGTGATATTGGACTATTTTTGTCAATATTACCAAATATTGATAACAAACTAAACGATAACCAATTTTCATTGTCGTTACCAAAATTTGGTTTGATTCATATTGGTAACCAACCAAACATGTTCTAAGTTTTCCCCGCGTCTACCAAAGTCCAACTTCACCCCCCGTGTCGTCCACTTGTTGGATATGTGTTATCCTTGCGTTTGTCTCTATTAGCAGGGACAGTGGTAGGGGACTAGTGAGAGTACTGGTCTCCTTATGGCTGATGAAGTTCTTTATATAGCTTTTAGTTTGTTCATCTAGAATAATAAAATATTTGTACTTGACACCTCTCGATATTTAGTTCTCATCATATGACCCCCGATAAATATTTTTTGGCTCCGTCTCTGTCTATTAGACATTTATTCTTACCAGACTATCGAAGTTAGTTTCATGTCGACAGTCGACAACTGCAAATCTAGAAAACACTCAATCTCCAATTTCCAGCCATACTCAACATACGATGGTTCCAGGAAGGAAAAAAAAGGAAATTGAGCTATCACCTACCGTTTGCGAAGTGTCGGTGACGGTTTCTAGCAACCGGTTTTCCTTTCTAAAACCGCGGTCTAGTACTTTCAGGCTAGCTAGATCCTCCCTCGATCTCTAGACAGCGCCAGACGCCTCAAAGGACCGTATGGACCATAGATTAATTCCGGGTGACGCTTACCGTCCCAAGCCCCCGCGCGGTCATGCTTGCAGCCGATCGGCAAACGCGCGTTGCGCAAGGCAAGTGGCTCGCGTGAAACAACCGCAGCGGACAGGAAAACCCGCCCGGACCGCGTAAAACAGCTAGCCCACTGGCCTGGGCCACACCGCGATCCACTTGCCAGCGTGCAGCACCACCCACAGTACGGCCCGAGCGGACGACGGGAGTCCCTGCAGATTTGACGAATTACGTACGTACGCCGGAGTTGTCACCGTACGCGTGCGCGCGCCTACGTACGTTGTCAGTCACCTAGCTAGCCAGCCAGCTCCTCCCAGGCCAGGCTACCGGCGAAAAAGTCTCGGTAGCGGCAGCTTTACCTGTTGGCATTGACGAGTTTCGCTGTTTCACGTACCAAGATCATGGCCGCGAGTGGTGGCCCTAGATCCCCGCTACCAAGTGGGTCGGTCGATTTGACGCGGGAGCTTTAACATCGTTCAAAAAGCGACAGCCGTTCCGTCGTTTTCAACAACCACGTCTTGCATTCGTGGATGGATGCCGTATAATACTTTTTTTTCTAAGGCTGTCTCGAGAGGCTCTAAGAGCGTATAGAATAGTTTGTTTCTTAATTTATAACTAAGAAGAGAGAGTACTCAATTTAATAAAAAAAATAAGCATTCTAATAAATTGTTTCTTAAACTTGTATCTAAGACTTTAATTGCTACAAGTGTGTATGATTCTTGATGATCAACAATGGGATACAACTTTATGGTCTATATGTTTTGACTCATTTACCATATCATCATGGGGAAGGCAAGAAGGCAATTTGCACAAGATCTGGTAGATTTTTGTTGGTAGGCAGTGGGACCCACAAAATGAGTATTTAGGTAACAACTAAACTTCTAATAGAGTTTTTTGTTGTTTCTTATGTCTTGGTATTAACAATCTGATAGTTTCTTCATGTAGAAACAGCTTCACCTTCTCTTCTCATCTTCTCTCCTCCACATCATCTAAAAACTAACGTGGCAACCTCTTAGTAACAGCTGAGGTTGATTGTTGTAGATGCTCTAACTATCTATAGACAATATTAGAAACGTATCTTCAATAATTTATCTATAAAATTATTTATTTTTTTATCATAATTTCTCCTTTTACACACTCATTATTTGCGATGGTTTACGTGCTATGTTTGTCTATTATATAAGAGATAACGCATTCTCCTCCAATTAGAATTTTGAATGACATGATAGTAAGAGATGGCTGAGGTGACCATTATTAGAGATACGCTTAGCACATGCATGAGAGAATCATATCTGGACTATGTTGGTGCTTAAGCTATGGTAACGGAGTAATGTAAGAGATTCTTGCAGGGTTTTTTTAATGGGATAATCACTGCGTTTTGGAAATGTGAAAGGTTTGTTGATTTCCAGCGTAAATTTAGGCATGTTTGGAATGCGCTATGCGGCTATTTTAGATACATTTGGAAGCACGTGTTCTCAGTGAGCACTTCATTTTGTACGAGATTCACTCACATACTTAGGATATGTTTGTAAAGCAGGGATTCCATGCAAGATGAGGAAATTTTCTCTACATAGATTGTCCATGTTCTATGTTTCTTTTGACTTTTGACGAAGATTTCAAATCGACGTGACCAGACACCCAGAATTAATATGAGACGAGCTTTAGAGGAATTGAGGGGGGAGCGTGCAGACAATTGGTTGTTCAAGTTTCTCCATTTACCCACTGAAAGTTTTACTTTGTGCAAGTGAGTTCAAGATAACATCTTAGAAAGACGTAAAAAGATCACACCTTTAGAAAGATCTGGAAAAAAACGATATGACACCTTAAGAATAATATCTAATTAGAAAGAGAAATGCAGCAAAAGGTAAACCAACAAGACCTTTTTTTATATATCAGAGTGTCGACGATCGATCTTATAAAATAAATAAAGAAAAATGGTTAAGAGTTCTTAGATGAAAATGAGATTGCTCTTTATTGCAATGAATCGGATCTTTACAGGGGGTGCCTTAGACAAGGCGATGAACTAGCCCTAATTACACTGAGTACTATGCTATGATTTGCTCTAATTATCTTGTGTTGTAGACTTGTCCCGAATCCGTCGTCTATTCGATGTTGTTCTTCCTGCCGTTTGTATTCTCCTTTAAATAATTGACGAAGTGGTGTCAGTTACTCCAGGAAGAGGCGCCCTTTAGAAGTGTCGCGTCTGGTCGGAGAAACGGTGATAGTTAGTAAAAAGCCAACTGACCAGCAGTTGATGTTAGTGAGAGATAAACCATATGATGGCTATTGTCAGTGACTTAGAACCAGAAACGTCACGTGGTCTGGAACAAATAAGACATGTGTTCCATTCGTCACACGGGAGAGATATACTTGGAATTAGATCCAAGTGCCAGTTCAAAGCTCCTACGAGCAGTCATCTGTTCAGACAGTGGGTACAGGACCCATCCGACCAGGTTACCCATCGGGCGACTCTTATGATTCTAACGACCACATGGGTCGTTAGCTACTAGGTCTACGACCACATAAGCTATGCGGTTTTTAATTAATATTTAGGAATTTAATCCTCGTCACAAAGTAAACTAGCCAGGACCTGCTGAGGCGTGTCATGGCAAACGTCAAAAAAAGAACAAGCTATTGATAGCATATATAATATAACTTGCTCATTATGCATGGATGTGAATTAACTGTAAGACCGGTATGGCAACAGAGGGGGAGGGGGTGAATGGTGCCTTCAACTTTTCCCCTTAGTATTCGTCGATTCTTCACTCCAATAGCTATGAGAAGCTATGAATATCGTGAAGCCAAGAATCCAAAGGAAAGCGTGCTGCTACAGTGTTTTTAGGAAATGAACAGTAAGAACAGAACAGAACAGTACAGTTTCAACACTATTTCAAATCCGAAAATCGATAAAACTTTTGATCCACAAGTCCAAATGACTTGAAACTTAACCCAAGGCTAGATCATGACCTTAGTTATCTATCCCAATAGAAAAAAATCTAAAAGGACTTGAGAGAATTAGGATCTTTTGGTTCGGAAAGCTCTGCTGCACTAAAACTAGGTCAAAACCAAAAATTGAGTTAACTCTCAAACCAAAGCTCCAAATGACTTGAAATTTGGTATGCACCCTCTCTAGGATGTTAGAAACCTATTCCAATCAACGATCAAGAAAATCGTTGCCAAAGTTATGATATTTTCCTATTCGAAGGAAATTTGCACAAAAACGGGGCAAAAATCAAAGATGGTGAATACGACTTGCTCGTGGATGGATGATGGCCAAAATGGCTCTAGATGTGTTCCCACATATCACAACAAGCAAGAACACAAAAGAAATCGAGGCAAAAACAGTTAGATCAAGAAATCACTCGAAGAGGCTAAAGACAACAAAAACCAGGTTTCTTCATGAATCTTGCCATAAAAGTGCCTAGATGGGTGGAGATTGGTTTTCAGAGGTTATCTCCATCTCTTACACGTCCTTGGCACATCAAGATTAGGAAGGAAAGAGGGATGGGGAATAACAACCAAATCAAGAGCAAATCAATCAACACAAAAGAGATTCATGAAGATGAATAAAGATTGATGTATTGGTACTTGTGGATGAAGGTTTTACAGCCACTCCACTTGGAGGACAAGAGAGCACACCATAGCACTCAACTTCTCTCAAACCCTAACCCCTAGAACTCATGAACCCTAGGTCTCAAGAGAGGATGGTTAGATGAATGGCCACAAGTCTCCAACCCAACCCCTTAAATAGATGGGCTAACCAGCCAGATCCAACCCTTAGTGGCTACTATCCACTTAACACAATGGGGGAAACCCGATAACCACACACACATGGGTTTTAACTCACATTCTACTCTTATACACGTTTTTCAAAGCATATAAGCCTGAATTCGCTAAATCCTTAGCCTTGATCCAACTTAATCATACCAGCTTCTCTGTGACCTAAAACGCCTTTCCAAACACCGCTCAAGTGCCGCAGTTTTCTTCCGAAGCTGTTTCCGGTATTTTGGTCAAACTACCAAAATATCCTTCCTTGACCCGGTCTTCTTCATCCATTGCAAGCAATCGCCATGCTTGCCACATGTAGATGCACCACTGGCTTGCCGCACGTCGGCAAGTCTCTCCTAGTTCGGTTCCACTGGACTACGTCTCACTTGGACTGACCAAGCCATATGGGGCAATCCCGCCGTTCGAACTTTCCTTCAACATTTTCCGCCTTTCTCGTGCCATGCTTGAGATCACCACCTCACCCAGCATCCTCGATTGTTCTGAGTCTCAGCTCCTCCATAAGCTTAGCCTCGATCCTTACTGTTGATCGTGGTTGACTTTAGCCGACCTTGCACATCGAAAGACAAAGAAATCGTTTCCGGGCACAAATTCATCACAACTTGACTCACGTTAGCAATAACATGTCTCATGCAACCTATATACTCTGATAAATTTGCAAATCAATTTTCCGACCTTTCCAAATTGCAATGGTTCATCACAATATAATCCAGGACCCTTTCACATAGTCCTTCAATCTCTCCCTTGATGAACCCATTGTCAAATTCTCAAAAATGTAATTTAGAGGTAGTTTTAGACAATCGAGAGAGAAAAAAATTGCAAATAGAACTCCAAATGGTCAAGAAAAGAATGAAACGAGCCAAAGGTGACCAATTGAGGCAGAGGTGAATTGAAGCTATTGAAAATGGCAGGAATTTCACAAAAAGTTTCAAGTTCACCAAAAGAGTCGGGAAATCTCACTCTAGGTCCATATGAAAGAACAATTGGTCTATTTGACCTAGGTCATGGTGAGAAGAAATCAAAAGATCAAGATAATCACAGCAAAACATTGGAACTCCAAGTTTAGTAAGACTTTGCACAAAAACTCTAACTCATGCTCTAAAACAGCATTTTTACCAATCTTTCTCTCCCTTTGACAATGGAGTCATCAAGATGCATGGAAGAAGATACAACATGAATGAAATGGAGTGGCTGCAATTTATTCATTTTCAACACAAAGAGCCATGAAAATTATCCAATGTGACTTTACAAGTATCACACCAAGCCATATTATGTGAAGTAGCTATTTTGTATCATGGCAAATCATATATAGCAAAGCTAAAGCCAAATGAGCAATAATCTGAGATTAAATGGATGTTTAGCATGTCAAGGTGCTCAAGATCATAGTTTAGCCAAAAGTATCCAAAAATTAGCCAAGCCATGTCAATAAGCTAAATGAACCAAGAAGCTTCAATAAACTAAATGAACCAAGAAGCTACAATTGAGTCAATCTAGAGCGCCACAAGTTCAATATTGAATCAGTTTGGTTCAAGCACTTGGAATTAAGCATATTTAGCACATTTAGCACTTGTTAAAATTTATTTTTGATTTTATCCTATCAAAACAAGTCCTGGACTAGGAGCCATCCACAACTGCCTCCTAAGCTTCAACCATTTGTCACATTTTTTTTGTTTTGTTAGCCATGTGCTAGATCTCAAGCTGTGCCACGACCATCCCAAGCAAAAAGCTTAAGAGAGTGGTCTAGGTCATCCAAGACTCCCCCTGAGTTCATGCCTAGTGCAATGGCAAGCCGTCTCATGAGAAAAAATTGGTGAGATCAGTTTTTTCATACATAAGAGATCATTTTTCATTTTCTTGACTTAGTCCAAAAAAAAGAAGCTAATACTAACTCATGCTTCAATAAGGAACTAACATAGCTCAATCTAAAGCTCAATTTAGGTTCAAGACTCAACTTAGCCTATTTGACATGGCATGAATCATAAGAGGATCACTAAAGCAAAACTAGTCACAAGATCCAACAAGTCATGATTTAATTCAAGTTTCTCACATTGAATAGAGCAAGCATGGCAAAAGTTAAGCTACACATAGAAGGATATGATAAGATCTTACAAATTAGCACAAGACAAGCCAAGATGTAAAGCAAAATATCTTGTCACACAAGGATAATACTCAGAGCTCCATGTACTTATATTACAATGTAAGTTACTGATTTTAAAATGCAATATGGTACAATGGATACTAAAGATCAAACTCCTCAAAACAGGCCAAAGGCAAAAAATACCCGCAACTTGCTGCTCGGACTCTACAAAGTAAAACACAACATCACCCTTCTCTACATGGTCTCTAAGGAAACGATATCCAATGTCAATGTGTTTGGTCCTAGAGTGTTACACTGGATTTTTTGTAATGTTTATAGCACTAGTGTTGTCACAGAAGAGAGGAACACTATCTAAGGACAACCCATAGTCCCGCAGAGTAGACAAGATCCAGAGAACCTGAGAGCAACTACTAGCTGCAGCTACATACTCTGCCTCGGTAGTGGACTATGCAACAGAGGACTGCTTCCTAGATGACCAAGAGATAAGAGCTGTGCCTAAGAAGTGACAAGTGCCAGAAGTACTCTTTCTATCCACTCTACACCCCACAAAATCAGCATCAGAAAAAAACTCGAATGGAGAGAGCAAAGTCAGAAGAATACCAGAGTCCAAAGTCAAGAGTGTCCTGAAGGTACCTGAAAATACGATGCACTGCTTGACAATGTGAGGCACAAGGGTAAGCCTAAAATCGAGCGCACAGACATACAACAAACTGTATGTTCAACCTCGATGCCGTGAGGTAGAGGAGGGAGCTGATCATGTTGTAGTACTCCTTCTGGTCCACAGGCTTTCCATCCTTATCAGGATCCAACACGGTAGAAGTGGCAATGGGAGTATACATAGGCTTGTTGCTTCCCATGTCGAAGCAACGAAGAAGATCCTTTGTGTACTTGTTTTGATGAATGAAGGTCCATTCTTTCAGTTGCTTGACTTGAAGACCAAGGAAGAAAGTCAGCTCGCCCATCATACTCATTTCGAATTCTCTGCTCATATAATCTAAAAATCTGGACACCAAAGCATGAGAAGAACCACCGAATATGATGGCGTCCACATAAATCTGAACAAGTTAGAAGTCATCGCCATGCCTGAGAGTAAACAAGGTTTTATCTACCATTCCCATTTTGAAATCATTCTTAAGCAAGAAACTCTTAAGCCTATCGTACCAAACTCTAGGGGCTTGTTTTAATCCATACAACGCTTTGGAGAGCTTACACACATGGTTTGGGAATCTGTGATTTTCAAAACTAAGGGGTTGCTTGACATAGACCTCTTCTTGTATGAAACCATTAAGGAAAACACTATTGACATCCATTTGAAAAAGCTTAAAATCCTTACATGCCGCAAAAGCTAGGAATATGCGAATGACTTCTAATCTAGCTACAGAAGCAAATGTCTCTTCAAAGTCTAAGCCCTCTACCTGGGAATGACTTTGAGCTACAAGCCTAGCCTTGTTATGAACTACCAACCCGTCCTCATTTTGTTTATTCTTGAAAATCCATTTTGTTCCAATTACATGGTGATTAGGTGGAGGTTCAACTAAGGTCTGGACTTAGTTTCTTTCAAAATTTTCAAGCTCTTTATGCATAGCATTGACCCAAGAGGAATAAGATAAAATATGGATGACATCTCGGAGTTCAAAAGACACAATAAAAGCAGAATACGCATGAGAATCTGGAGAGATAAACCTGGGGCGAGTAACTCACTCATGGAGATCTCCAATCATCTGCTCAGGAAGGTGTCGTCGCTGAATATGAAGAGGAGGTCCTGGTGCTGATGTGGCCTCTATCTCATGGGATGTGGAGGTAGGAGTAGAGCCACTTGAAGCGCCGGTGAAGGTGGGAAGAGGCTGCTTTGCTGAAGCTTGAGAAGTAGAAGTAGGCTCTCCAACCATCTCAGGAGTGACTAGAGGATGGATTGGGTCCTCATCCTCTATGTTAGAGTCGTCGTCGACGAAGATACTCTCTTGATCACCATGAACCTATGTACCTACACCGTCGAGTCTAGTACCAGGACTAGCCTCATCAAAAGTTACTTCACAAGTCTTAACAATTTTGTTAGTATCCAAATTAAATACACGATAGCCACGAGAATGAGCAGGATATCCAAAGAAAGTACAATCATAACATCTAGATTCAAATTTAACCAAGTTGACATGTTTAAGAATGAAGCACTTGCAACCAAATATCTTGAAATGAGAGACTCTAGGCCTATGACCAAATCTAAGCTCAAAGGAAGTCTTGCCTATGACTGATCTCAAGAAAAACCTATTGGACACATAGCAAGCAGTAGAGATCGCTTCAGCCCAAAACCTCCTAGGTGTGCTATGCTCATCTAGCATGGTCCTAGCCATCTCTACAATGGTTCTGTTCTTCCTTTCTACAGCCCCATTATGCTTGGAAACTCTAGGTGAGGAGAATTGGTGCTCTAGTCCTCTCTCGGTGCAGAAAGTGGCAAAAGATTAGTTCGTAAATTCTGTGCCACTGTCACTCCTAATGGTTCTCAATGCTCCTGGGAGATCAACTGATAGTCTAAGGACCAATTCTCTAAAGCAACCAAATGCCTCATCCTTAGAAACCAGAAAATATACCCAAGAATACATAGAGAAGTCATCCACAATGACAAGCACATACCACTTCCTTCCTTCAGACTGGACTCTAGAAGGGCCAAGTGTGTCTAAGTGCAAGAGCTGTTCAGGCCCATCAGTCATCACTAAGTAAGAGGTGGATGAGAAGTAGAGACCATATCTACAGGGTGTGCACACTAGGTCTCTAACATTCTTAAGCCTAGGCAAACCTCTAATCAAGTTCTTGCTATTGACTCTGGTCAAATGGTAGAAGCCTATATGTCCAAGCCTACGATACCACAATATTAAGTCATGAGAGTCAAAATCCACAAGACATATTAATTAAGTTGCAAATAAAATTGGATCAAATCTGTGTTCGAGAAATCTTTTGGATAAAACTTAGCAAGTTTAAGAACTTTAGCCTTGTCATATGAAGCAAATGAATTAGCATGATGCAAAGATATCATGCAAAGAAGTAGCTCTGTATTAACTTCATCAAACCTGTTATAAGAAGCAAATGTATTAGTAGGAAACAAAGATGCCTGGATGGGCAGATGACACTTAGGCCTGACGCCTCCTTGACTAGTTGACTAGTTGACTTGGGCTTGATTCTCATATTCTGTTGGGACTAATGCTAAATGGGCTGCTAGGATTTGAGGAGCATGTATGTTAGTATGTGTAGTGTATACTTTATGTATTAAGGATGGTATATATATCAATTTTTTGTGCGGAATTTTTGGAGGTGCAACTGTACTCCATGTATCAATGTAGCTCCGCCCCTGATTGTCCAGGTGTGTTTTGTAGGTTTGTGTCACGCGAAATTTCCAAGAAACATGGTAATATACATTGAATTGTCTATTAGAACGACAGGGCGGTTTCGTTCTATTAGGCGTTTCAATTTAGTCACGCCCGCCGTTGTTGATGCTACTGTCGCTGTTAGCATTCAGCAGCTGGCACACGCTGTAGATTCCGCTAACTACCGCCTCACTGGCTAGCTACGGCATGTATATGATGTGCGTGACGTGCTAATTAGTCGCAAATTAAACCGATATCGATTACTAATTTATCATGTCTAGTTTACATCAGCGTATCAACTGTTAGAAATATGCCCTAGAGGCAATCATAGAGATGATTATATTTCATTATGTTCATAATATTTGATAAAATGTTCCTTGAATGAATCATCAGTCATGAAGATTAACGAGTATGTGACTTGTTGGTGAAGCTCTTTTTAACTTATGATGATGTTGTTCTAAAAGTTGATTGATGACCATGTTTCACCGGTCATGGATATAGGGATATCGATTCAATAATGTGGACACGTGTCAGAGAACATGGTGTTGGATAAGACCCACCTTGAGACACTATTGAGATTGTTATGATTCTATGTGTCGTTAGTTGGTCTCAAGCAATGATGATGTATAATCCTTAGACACGAGATCGGCATGGTTTCCTACATGTGTAATAGCACTCTTAGGGGTTGCCAAACGCTACTAAATGGCGGGTAGTTATAAAAGCTGACTTTGGGTATGCTATGAAACATGCGAGAGGATGTATTTGGTGGGATATGGGATTTGCCCTCCTAACATAACAGAGAGATATCTCGGGCCCTCAAGTGGTCGGATAAAGAAAGTGCATGGCCATGCCCTTTGGTAGTCGAAGAGTTCGACTACATAAGGTTATTCGATACTCGTCGAGAAAGCATTGAAGATCCATGGATGACACAACATCTCACCGGAGTTCAACCAGATATCGTGAGGTAAAGGGAGAATACATGAGTAGGTAAACTTAGTTCGACCACTCACGATTTGGTCGTATGGAGATACAAGCAAGTCGTAGACCGGTCGAGCGTAATCACAGAGTGGTGAAACCAAGTCGTAAGGAGTTACGAGTTGGTCGTGATCAAATCGAATGGTCGTGCGGAGATAGGACACAGTCGTAAGTGATGAGGACCTGGTCGTAGATCATGTTGCATTAAGGTTCGTCCGATATAATTTGTATGTATTCAGGAATCGTTATGTCCTGCTAGGAACCGCTACGACTCGTGGCCGGAAAGGGTTTCCGAGTCACAACCGAACTACACATGAATCTAACGGGTCACACACTTAACGGGTTGGAACAAACCCGACGAATCTGATTCGTAAAGAGTGTTTGGATAGGATCCGTCACGGGCCTATATGAGGAGATGCATGAAATTTGTTGGGAGGTGTGAGTTGGCGCAAGTTGCCCTACCAAACCCTAGCGCCATCTTCTTGAGTGCCTCCTCGTGCGATTTGGTGCTAGCACACCGCGTCTGGTTGTTCCTTTACGGGCGTGTGGATACCATAGAGGCACTTCTCGTTGTTGCGCTTAAGGGCGATCCGCGATCTTCGCAAGGAACTGCAGAGGTCTTTGGAGGAGCGATCAACTCACGAGGACATCGGGCGATCGACTCGACCGATTACATCGACACGCTCTTCGTCGGACTAGGTACGCCGACACTTCTTCCGCTGCTCTGCGCGTCTAGTGGTAACGATCTGTGATCATCTTCTTGCTTGGCTTCCTGGTTTGCGTGGTAGAAATTTTGAATTGTTGCTATCGTAGCCTACCCGTATCCCAACATCAACAAGTGGGCGTACAAAGGATACCGAATCTGGAACTGGGCGTACAAAGGATACCGAATCTCGAACTTTCCAGGCCTTGTCTCTGGTCCTATCTAGGGCCGGAAAAATGGCTCGAGGCTCACGAGCCGGTTCGGTTTGGACTCGTAAATTTTCTAGCCAAGCTGAGCGTGAGATTCAACTCGCAAAAAAACGAGCTGAGCTCGAGCCGCTAGTGAGCCTCGTTTGGCTCGTGTGGCCCATGAAGGCCCAGTGAGTAGTGACCCAATCAATTCACCCGAGGAAGGTCCACACAGTCCACTCGCGCTCGCGCGGCTCTGTCCTAGCCCAGCCTAGGACTCCAGTCTCTAGGAGGCAGCCAGCCACCCCTAACCTAACCCCATCTGCTTCCCCCAATTCTGATCCCCTTCTGCTTCCTCCTGATTCCCTTCTGCTCCCTCTTGATCCCCTTCCTCTCCCCATCCTCCACGCCACCGCCCATCCTCCCTGCCCTCTCTCCACCCCGCCCCGTGCTCCCCCCTCCTCCACGCCGCCGCCCTGTCCTACTCAGTCGTCCCCTGCTCCATCCGTCGCGCCATCCACCCCGCCCCGTGCTCCTTACATTGTGCTTGAATGAGCCTCTGTCTCCAGGAGATTAAACCATGAAACTGGTGACATGTCCTTGCTTTGCATCTATGGCAATTGGCCATGTCAGTTCTCCTTTAGTTAATTTTGTTATTCCCTTTTCAAAGTGTATTGGAAATCTTAGCTGTATGACAGTGTTTCTAAGATCTTTAAATTTACCCCAAGACCACACATACAGAGGACTATATCACCTTGCTATATGGACATTAAGAGCACTGCGATCCCATTTCTAATGAGGGGCTAAGGCCTAAGGCTGTAAATGCATGCTTGTTCGGGCTTGGTTCAAGAGGGCTCACAAGCAGGCTCGAGCTTCTCCAAGCCGAGTGTGCCTGCTGCCAATCGACGGTGTGCGCGTCACGCTCATCACTCGCAGATGATGTGCTAGCTTAACCAACTAGAGCCACATAAACTAATCGCCACATGATTGAAGCAATACGTACAGCTAACTATATATACTCTAATCTATATAGTACTGGCCACTAATATATATGTGGGGATTATATAGATTAAGAGAAAAGCGCGTAGAGGGGAAGATTAGCAGGTAGATATACTAGCTAGAAGATGGGTAGGTGAGGCTGCTCCCAGTGCTTCACCATGACTAGTATTTTAAATTTATCATGTAAGCAAATAATGATGTGGTATCATAGTTAATAAAGAGAAGATACTTTAGTAACTAATCTGGATACCAGTTCGGTCTCGAAATCTAACGCATAAAATTTATTGTGATCTATCCCGTGCATTGAGAAGATCATGCATACATTGCTTTAGTACATACCACAAATAGGCTATAATGCTCAAATACTAGTAAAGATCATGCATGTAATTAAATGAAAGCCCAAGAATCTTCTGTAAGAAACCATATATTGGGAAGATAGATCATGCATTCCTCACACACTAAAAAATTTCTTATTTAAGATACTGTCCATTGAGAACAGCTTGATGCACTACAGGATCTAGGAATCTTCGGAATATGCGCTGGCTCGGAAAGTTAAGTGGATTGTGACCACCCGTATCGGCGTTCTCGTGCTTTTTATATATCGAAAAGAGGAAAGCCAGTCGAGAAAGCTATCTGCAAAAAGGCACAAACAGAGATCGATCGTACTCCTCGTCGGTACCAATCATAGCCGACATGCTAATTGATCAATACTCCTACCAGTGGGAAATTAAATAGCCACGCCTCTCGCTTAATTAATCAGTCGCTCGCTTCCTTAAATAATTAATTAATTAACGTATCATAGTACAAGATTTATTTTTTTTCCTGATGGTTTGTTAAGTATATATATTGCCGATGGTGGTAACTCTTTTGTAATATTGTTTCCCACGCCCGACATCTTGTCGATCGTCATTTTGTCGGCAATTCTGTTGTTGGTGATTTATCATTGCCATCGAAAAATACTAAGGTGTCGTTTCCAAACGGGAATTTTGAATTGTTTCCTGTGAAATTTCGGTCTTTAAGGAGTACAATAACTGTTGGTCATTCACAAATGACTGTCGACGGGGAAATTGTAAATCTTGTACAATAGCGTTACATCTCTCTTTGATCTTCATTTTGTTCGAAAATTGGCTAAAAACTCTGGCATCCGCTAAAGAAAAAAGATGGGTACTCGAGTCAATCCTAAACCTCGAATACGTGTGGACCGAAGTTTAAATAGCCACCCCGTGGCCAAGTCATTGGCTTTTCCCATATCTCTTTTCTTATTGTAGTGCTTTCATGGGCCGGTAAATTTTCGCCTCCACCTCTCTATCGACTTACAATATCACGCATAGCTCCAACATCTACCTTTAGTCAAAACATAACATGCACAATGACTCACTCACCCCGTTGATTTTTATAAAGCGCCCATGTATTTCGAGATTCAAACTTCGTAATATTTTTTTTAGATAATGAAAGAGCAACAACTCTTTCGGCCTCTGTATCAAAGATGCATATAACATAATTTATTTAAAAGTCTAAGGTACCAAAATTATCAAAGATAGTTAACAGTGGTTGAAAGCCTTACACCTAAAAGATGACTGAAATTAAAACTCAATCATTTCTAATTCTGTGACTAAGTCGTCACCCATGAAAGTTTAAGATTTGTTTCGCCACAAACTCCAATCTAGCGCTTCCAGCCCACATAGCCTCCCTCTGTGCCGATGTTTGCAGATTTGCCCAAGTACTTAGCTAGTGCCCACTCGAAAAGATAACCTGCAAGAGATTAGTGCCACTCGTTTTGTAAAAAACAATCTCATTCGGTATAACCAAATTGACCAACATAAGGGACTAGCTCCCACTAGGAGTTGTGACTTTAAATTTTTTGGAATACCGACTAACCAATCCCCAAACATGTTTTCTATACTCACAAGAGGGGATAAATTAAACGCACAGTGAACAGCCCACCATGCAATCCGTGCAAAGGGGCAGTCGATAAAAAGATGCTGCATTGTTTCTTCTTTAATACAAAAACAATATTTTTTGCTTCCCCTCTAATTTCTTTTCAACAAATTATCTTTAGTTAATAAAACCCCTCTCTTGAGATTCCAAAGAAAAAATTTTACTTTTAAAGGAAGTTTAATGCGCCAAAAGAAATATCTAATGGGAGCTCGAATATTTCCAATTAGTGCTACATAAAAACATTGTACTGAGAAAAGTCCAGACTTATTTAAAGTCCACCTGAAAACATTTGTTTGAGTGTTCAAATGTAAATTAGCAATTCTCAAAATTAGCTCATTCCAAGCACATAACTTAGGCCCAATAATAAGTCTTCGAAATGAAATATGCTAAGAAGCCGATCCCAGACTTGTTGCCACTGTATCATTCTTTCTCCTCACCACATTATAAAGAGTTGGATATTGATTTTTCAGTGGAGAATCTCCTAACCAAATATCTTCCTAAAACTTAGTTTGCATTCCATTTTTAACCTAGAATGAACCAAAACGAAAAAAAATCAATCTTTAATTTTCATAAAACCCGACCAAAACTGGAAAGTCTCAGGTTTATTAACCACCTGAGATAGACTCTTCTCACCCAAATATTTTTTTTGTTAGTAATGATTGTCGTACCCCTTGTTTATTAAGCAGCTTAAATAACCATTTACCTAATAAACTTTTGTTTTTTGACCAACAATTAGATGAACTACATATAGGTTTAGTGATATAAAAGTGGTACAATTAGATTTCTATTTGAACAAACTTTCATATGGTTTTGATTTTGTAGTTATTAACAATGTTTCGTAAAAAGATACGAAAGGTCAAAGTTCCGTGTCGTGTTAAACTGCGCCCTATAAAAATCAACGGATGAAGTACTGGGAATTTTCGGTCACATAGCAGTAACATTGTCGAGCAAAGCTTTTAAGCTTTACCATAGATTCCTTACATTGTATGAGTTGCAGACACAACCCTACACAAGCACACATCACCTTATCTAGATGTCCCTCCTGTGAAAGTCATTCAGTCTCTCCATCATTTCTATCTATCCCTTGTTTTCCACTACAAGTACATGCAATGTCCTGCACCCGAGCCACCCTCTCATCCTAAAAACTCAGAATAGCAAGCCCGATGACATGGTGAGATAGAACAGATCTAGTGGCCAAAATAATTGGTGCAGTAGTGCAGACACATAGGGTTCTAGAAGATGGGGGGATTGGATCGATCAGTGACACAGTAGTAGGAATATTAATTAGGAAGCTGCATGCAGAGGTGTCATGCTGAGTCAAGTGATTTCCCCCCCTTCCGGGTCCAGACATCTGCACCCAGTGAAAAAAAAATCAGTGAAATTTCGCCGGTTATCGGTGGTAATCGGATTTACCAGTAGGGGCCGGTAGAACTACAAGCCGGCCTCTGAAATATTCTGTTTGGATGAATTTTGTCCAAAAAATGTATTTGCTTGGATTTTATTCGAATTTGATTTTTCTAAAAATTTTAAATCCGTAAATTTCAAATTTAAAATAAGAAATTGGCTGAAATTTTTTTCGAAAAAACTGGTTATCGGTGGTAACTAGACCTAGAATTTTTTTTGGGACTGGTAGGAAAAACCTCACCCATGCCAAGCCCGGGGCTGGTCGGTTCGTTTGCTGGGCCTGCTGCCCTACCAACTTGTCTGAGCCGGACGTGTGAGCCCCCATGTGGCGTGCTTGGACCTGCCTCTCCCCGAGTTTCCCCTCCCTTTCCTCGTCCGACTCAAGTGAAGATGCATAGGCTGCGAATGTTGTCTCATTCCGATCTCCCATCTCCATGTGCCGAAACTGTTGGTGGCACTCCCTGGCTTCACATGTTCAGATCAAATATTTTTCTTATCCACCAGCACATTGTAACAAAAGGGTGTTTGTCTGTACAAGAAAAGAAAACAGAAGAAATCCAGTTCACTTAATTATTAGTTTCTTGATCCCCAGTTGGAACGGACTCTTTCCATTTGTTATGTAATATTCTCCGAGGCAAATGAAGCAGACCCTTGCTATAGCTCTCGCATTAGCAGTCAACGTAAGCTTCTTGTTACCTGAGTACATCAGTAACTTCACACACTTGAGCAAAAATACTACAAGCATACCAGCACCATTAATTTCTTTCTTGTCACCCAAGAAGAAAAGCGAAAAACAATCTATTCTCTCTCTTTTAGAGTTAAAAAAAAACGTTTTTTTTAGAGCAAGATCATGTCGCGTACGATTTCGGTTGCGTGCGTCATGTCTGAGTCAATCACAAGAGCGCGCGGACCACACGGCACATGAGTTCACATCCGGACCGTGCAATTGACTGCGTGGCGCTCGCGTGCGAACTTAGCTGTCTCGGCGACGCGACGTACGGTGGCCACCACGCTCCGTTTTTTTTTTTACAAGGCGGGCACAGCCGTTAGCTCGCGATAGCTGTGGGCGACGCCGCGGACCGTAATTAACAACGCCATCATTAATCATCACATTCCATCAAGCCTAGAGAGCATATACCCGATCGTAAACAACAGAATTTTTTAAAAATATTAATTTAAAAGATAGTTACAAAAATAGAAAAATAATTACAAAACTTGACGTATGTCGTCAATTGGAATGACGACAGGAGCCATAAACAATAGAATTTTTTTAAATAATATTAATTTAAAAGATAATTACAAAAATAAATAATAAAAAAAAAACAATTACAAAACTAGACGCATGTCGCCAATTGGAATGATGACAGGAGCTGTCATCATTCCAATTGGCGACAGAGGCCTAGCTCCCTGGTGCCAGGGAGCTCAATAGTACCAAGAACTCCCTGTCGTCGGTTGAATTGGCGATAAGTCCCTGTCGCCAATTCAAATGACGATAGGGTTTCTTTATTTTTTTAATTTTAAAATTTAGAAAACCGCAATTTCAAATGGAGATAGGGATACCGCAAGTACCTATCACCATTCTAAATGGCGACACAATCCCCTCTATAAAAGACCCTCGAAACCCTAAAATTCAAGTAAAACTCACATTTATTCAGAAAAAAGAGAAAGAGGGGAGGGAAGGGAGAGGAGCAGAGAGGAATAGAGGGGAGAGAAGCTAGTGTAGCGCTGCCCGTCCGAACGCCAACCTTTCAGGTAATTTTTTTAACCGAATGGATTACATAGTTTTAGATGTACGGTTACGTAGCGTAGTATGTTGTACATAATCCTTTTCAGTTGGTAGTCTAGTTTTAGATATGTGGTTAATCGTGAAAATCTTGTTTACGATGCAGTACGTCAAATATGTCGGATGTCAGCAACTTCAAAATTTACTACGGTCAGGGGACTATTCTTGAGGGCCCCAATGGGATTGATTTGAGTTATTTTCAATCGATGACTGTGGCCCTGCCAAGACAAGAGTAGCGTACATGAGGCGCTGTGATGAGGTGGTTGTTTTACTCATTTGATTTGGACCATGCTGTGTATGATCTGAGATTGAGTTGTCTTGCCCCCCGAGCAACACAGCGCACATATTGGGAGTTAGTGCAGCTCAAGGGAATAAGGTCATGGCAGTCATATGTACACATGGCAAGGGAGAAAGGGTGGGATTTGGTCTTTCTGGCCCAGGCTTATGCCAAGCCCACTCCAGCATCGGTGGCTGAACAAGGAGTAGTGATGCCGAAGAAGAAGTCGGGGACTCCAGCTAGAGCACGACGCACACAATGGCCGAAGCTCCTAGAGTTGCTGATAATGTTGATGACGATTCAGTGAAAATAGCTCCTTCAGTTAGGCAAGCTAGTGGGCTTGCTGATGAGGGTGAGGAGCTGGAAGCCCTAGTGCAAAGGATAGATCTCGAAGATCATGACTACATGGCCTTGTCAAAAGATGAAGGATTCGACGACGAGGATGATGTGGACCAGCAGGCGGTTCCATCCGACTGGATCACATACAAGTTTGATAACATCGTTGTTAATGAAGGCTCCCGTGTACCGTGAGAGTACAACCTGAGTGAGGTCAGGCAAGGAGCTATGTACAATTTCAAGGAGACCGTGCAGGAGGCGGTCAAATTATGGGCCTTGTCGGTGCGGCGTACATTCATAGTCGTCAAGTCTAACCCAAGATGTTACGACGTGAAGTACAACATAGAGGGACGCTGTTGGCGAGTGCACGCATTTTAGCCTAAGTAGGACACTTACTGGAAGTGCTCTATAGTGGTCCCTCACACATGTGTCGTCACTTAGTCAATGCAGTCCCACAAAAACCTGTCATCAGGCTTCATTGTCAATCTCGTGTACGGTGAGATCGTGGATAATCGAGATTTTGAGCCATGATCCATCATTCGGGCGATTGAGACAAGGTTTCAATACACAGTTAGCTATGCCAAGGCATGGAGCGCAAAAAAGAAGGCATTAGAATCAAGGTTCTGTACGTTCGAAGATTCTTACCACAACCTCCTTGGGCTACTCTGAGTCATACAAGACTGGAATCCTAGCACTCATGTTGACTTTCAAGATTCCACACATCCGATGTGGGGGCAATAAGAGGGTACTGCAACAAACATTCTTCTCATTTAGTCCATGCATCAATGCATTCCGTCACTGCCGTCCAATCCTGTGCATGGATGGCGCATTCCTGACTGGAAAGTACAAGGGCTGATACTGACTACAATAGCGACGGACGGGAACAATCAAGTTCTTCTTGTGGCATTCGCTTTCGTTAAAAGCGAGAACACAGACAACTGGTTGTCGTTCCTGAGGAATTTGAGAATTTCTATTGTACAGGGCCGTCCAAATGTATGTGTCATATATGATCGGCATGTGGGCCTGCTGAGTACAATAACTCAGCTACAGCAAGGTGAGAACAAACCACTTCCATGGGCTGATCTGCAGCAGGTGGTGCATGAGGCACTTGGGTGCAAACTTCTACAAACAGTTCCGCAACAAGGACTTGATGAACCTGTTCAAGCGGCTGTGCAACTAGAATCAGCAGTGAAAGCTTAAAGCACTCTGAAAGATTCTAGATGAGCGGACCCAGACACACAGAAGAGAGGCAGCGAAAAGGGACGCCCCATGCGCTGACCAGGCCCCCAAGTATTGCCGCAGCTACCCACAGATGGTTCCAGTGTGACGAGGAAGACCGGGGCACATGTGAAGTGCTTATCAGACTGGATTGAGCATGAGCCTAAGAAGTGGTCGCTGCTACATGACAGGGGTGGTGCTCGATATGGTGTCATGACAACCAATCTAGCCGAGGTGTACAACTGGGTCATATGGGCGCAAGGTGCCTCCCTTTGATTGGTATTATGGAGGCAATTCTCCGCGGTACCACAAATTGCTTTGTTGACAGAAGCAATAACATGTCACTTGCCATGGCAAATGATAGAGTACTCTACTCTGCCATGATCAGCAAGTACATGGAGGAGAAGAGCAAGAAGAGTGAGATGCACTGGACATTCAAGATGGGCATAAGGGAGCTTCACTTCGAGATAATATGCATGGATAAAGAATGCCATGGGACGAACCGTGAGAGGATCACCCACGAGTGCACGCTACGATGCGCTAGTTGCGTATGCACTTGCAACAAGCCCCTTCTTTTGTATAGGCCCTGCTCCCACGTCATGACCACATGTTCGATGACAGCTTAGCATCCCGGACAGTACATCTCTGACTATTTCAACAAGGAGGATGTGATGCAAACCTGGAGTGCAGAGATATATGGTTACACCATGGTTGTCCATTTCACTGGCCATCCGACCTAGGAGCAACTTATCTGAGTTGCGGACATTGATAGGCTGAAGGGAAAGGTTAGACGGTAACAGGTATGACGCATCAGGAACGAAATGGATGAAGCAGAAGCTGGGCATCGTACGAAGAAGTGCTCCAGTTGCATAGAGTCTTGGCACACCTTTAAGAAAATGCCCTATGAGAAATCCTCGGGAGAAAGGAGACATTGTCAGTCCGGACGTCACTGCGGGGACCTCATCCGACTGCCCCACTTGAGGCGGTCCACATGGGTGACGTTGAGGTCGCGGCCACGGGAAATGTTCATCTAGTTGAAATATGTGATGCCCAATACTTTGTAATATCACTTTGATTTGTAAAAAACTAGGTGTTATAACGTTGCGCTGAATGTTATGTAATATCAGTGTGATTTGTTCACAAAGTATGTGACAACGTTGCGCTTAATGTTATGTAATGTTATTGTGATTTATTGACAAAAAATGTTATGACATTGTGCTGAATGTTATGTAATGTCATTCATTGTGATTTGTTGATAAAAAATGTGATCCAAAATAGTCAGTAGAAATTTTGATTTATCGACAAAAGATGTTATAACATCGCGCTGAATGTTATATAATCTCAGTGTGATTTGTCGATAAAATATGTGCTCGGAAATACTTAGTACAAAAGGAGTGGAGAGGAATGACGGTTTTCCAAATTTAAAATTCTAAAAATAAAGGATCCCTGTTGCCATCTGAATTGGCGACAAAGACCTATCGCCAATTCAACTGGCGATAGGGAGCTCTAGGTACTGTTGAGAAGGCCCCTGTCACTAATTGGAGCGCCTAGTTTTGTATTTGTTTTTCTCGACTATTTATTTTTGTAATTACCTTTTAAATTAAAATTATTTAAAAAAAATCATTAGCAACATGGAGGAGCTATTAATTGGAGCAGATCAGAGCATTGAAAATGCCGCTCTCCAAGTTCACTTTAATACCACAACATTCTCCTGGTTCATTTTAATATCATCGTGCCTTCTCTCCGTTCCGCCAAATGCCATGCCCGTGACCTCCCCTGGGTTTGCCGTTAGCTTGCCTATGAAATGACCAAATTACCCCCAAAGAATTAGGTTTTGTCAAGTCTCTCTCCCTCGTTCGTCCATGTTCGCACTCAGCTCCCCCCGTATCTTGCTCCTCTTCCTCCCCTTCTCTCATTCGTTCGTTCTCCTCAGGCAACGCCCTCCTCCCTCTTGCGAACCGAAAATCTCCCCCAAAGAGCAATGTGCCGGAGTTCCCGCAGGTGAGATCTCCTACCTCCATCCACGAATTTGGTTTTTGGTTTGCATTTGCGGCAGCAAATCTAACCCTAGTTTCTTGCGCAATGTAGAGCATCTAGTGGGAGGATTAAGGAGGCATGGATCCGTTTAGAGTTTCTCTTGGGTATGCAAAGAATCTATTTTATTTCCTTTTTGCTGTATGCATATTGGTCTTGAGGGATTTGGGTCTCGATGGATTTGGTTCTATATGGATTTGGGGTTGTATGGATTTGAGCCGAATGTGAGAGCAGACATGTCAGCTAGGCTGTGGAATGTGACTGCAGTGATAGCACGAAGATGCATTTGAGTCTCTTTTTTTAACAGCGTAAAATTTCGTTTTTTAACTGTTGTAGGGAGGATCCTAAGACAATATATAGTGTAGAACTTTGTATCCAATCTTACCTCACATGCAAGGATGGCAGAAAAGAGTACAACAAGGGCAGAATTTTGAGATTGGATGTGGGTGTCGACGATCGAATCGCCAATCTTACGAAAATAAAAGGAGGAAAATGACGTGGAGTATCCTGGAAGAGAATGGGGGCTGCTCTTTATTAATATGAACTGAGATTACAAGACTTGACTAAGGACTATCTCCAATTACACCGAGAGTATTGAATACTACTGCTTTGGCTTCTGTGTTGCCTTCTGTTGTTCGCTGTTGTGTATGCGTGTCTCCTCGTCTTCTGCGTTCCACCATTAAATAACCCCCGAAGAGGCGGCAGTTACTCCTAGAGAAGGCGTCCCTGATGAAATGTTACAACTGGTCGGAGGTTTAAGGTAGTTAACAATGCGCTAACTATCTTGCGGTTAAGTACTTGTGAGAACCTAAACCGTAAGGTGGTTTATCGTTAGTGTCTTGTATATCATCGTATGGTACGGAACGTTTTGCACGTGTTCCATTCATCATGCGGTTAAGGGTGCCTGTTCATAGTATTTCCGAGCAGCTACCTGGTCGAACCCTAGTCCGACCAGGGTACCCATCGTGTAACCTCTGGAATCCTTACGACCAGTGAGGTCGTTAGCCTTAGGGGTTACGACCATGAAGACGTATGGTCTTTTATGTATTTAAATTAATATATAGAGGTTTTAATCCTCGTCAGTGGGATTCAATGAGATCTCACTTGTGGATTTGTTGAGGTATGTGGAACCGTACTACTCTTGGGGCAGCGATGAGGAAGCGATATTTTGGTATGTTGGGAGGGAGACTACCTTGGTTAGAGCGGCCAGTGATGCACTTCTGATGGAGGCTTTCATTAAGAATAGTGCGCAGAATGAAGTGAAGCTATTCGTGTCAGTTGGCAAGTGTGAAGTCAATGAGAGTCAGGTAGTGAATGAGAGTCAGGGAGTGAATGAGAGCAACTTTCTGCATGACAATGTAGTAGTGCAAGTGATAGAGAGTCCAGAAGTGAGTGAGAGGCACTTTCCACATGATAGTGCAGCAGTGAGAGAGAGTCCAGAAGTGAGTGAGAGACACTTTTCACATAACAGAGCACTAGTGGCAGAGATTCCAAAAGTATATGAGAGTCAGACAGTGAATGAAAACACCCCTTTACGACTACCTGTAGAACACCCTTTGGTACAAAATACAGCATCTTGCCTGGAAGAGCAGCCCGATAGAGACCCTGATGAGGATGACCCTATTTGGGTGGATGAGGAGTGGAGGTACTTCCCTGAAGACAATGAGGCAACAACAGAGGTCCCAAAGCAGGAAGTTGTGCACCATGATGATGAAGCAGATGTGGATGTACCAGACCATGAACCTCTCTCAGTTCCAGATGACAATGCCACAATGGATGTTTGCTTTGCACCACAAACTGTGCATGATAGAAATGACCCTCAAATTAAGGTGGGAGACACATTTTCTGATAGACATGCGTTCAAGCTCATTTTGAGGCAGCATGCAATAAAAGGAGAGTTTGACATGAACATACAACATAGTGACACAAAAAGATTCAGAACCATTTGCATGTCAAAAAATTGTCCATGGAGGATATATGCAAAAAAGATTCATGGCAGCACTACATTCATAGTATATGCCTGTGTAATACAATTGTGTTTAATGATTGCATCATGTTTTACCAGGTTTATAATTTCGTATTATTTCTAGTTGTGTATGGTTTCTTTACTATGTGCAGGTGATGACCGTGGTGTATGATCATACGTGTACAACAACAAGTAATACGCGGGGAAGCATGGCCAACAAAGCATGGATAGCATACAGAGGCAAGGAATTATTGAGGAAGGATCCTTCAGTTGGTGCAAAGAAGCTACAACAGAGACTTCAAGATGAGCACAATGTGACCTTGTCATACAACAAGGTGTGGGAAGGGAGGAAGGATGTTGTCGATGATCAAGTCGCCGATCTTACGAAATAAACCGAGGAAAATAGCAAAGAGTTCCTGGGAGAGAATGAGATTGCTCTTTATTGCTATGAACTGGATATTACAAGTGGTGCCATCGAAAAAGCAGTGGACTTATCCTAATTACACTGAGCGTAGTGCTTACTTTGCTATTCAATCTAATGCTTCAATCTGATGGAATGCGATTGAATCTCATCCTCCTTTCTACTGCCACCCCCTTCCTCCCCCTTTCCATCTGTTGCCCCTTCAACTCCCCTCTTGTGCAGTCTTCATCAATTTGTCGATCGGAACATCAAACGACATCCAATCGGGCTCAAACTTGGTCAGTGTGTTCGTGACTTGTTTCTCTTCGATTTGTATGGTTGGATTGAGGATTAGTTGAGAGGAGAACCTGTTTTGAGAGGGTTTTGTCAGTTTGGACTACTACATTTTTAACTCAAAGCAGTTTTGGTAGATCATCTGTTTGAGTAGTGAAACGATCACGTATTGGGCTGAAATTTTTACAGATTGTAGAGAACTCGTGCAAATACATTCGTACCAATTTGTATGCAATAATTTTCTGTGGTTTGTGAGATCTGAGTAAATAACCAAAGGGAACAAAACTGTAGTTTCGGGCAGCAGATTGGTTTTCTGTTGATCTAGTCGCGCTGTAGTTTTAGGTTCTTTAATTGCAAAATTTGGTCTAGCCATCTGCTAGAGATTTATGGGTAACGTCTTTATCTTTCCATAGAATATTGGATCAGGTCGTTTGGACGAACGGAACATGATTTATGAATATTTTGGTTCTGCTGTGCAGAGGCTTTGTCGGGATTCTGGCGGGTTGTATTAATCGGATGATAGTAATTAGTTAACGACATAATTAGAGAATATCACCAACATTAATATTGTAGGTTATTTCATAAGGTTTCTAGAGAGATAAAGAACGTAATTTTTGGATAAATGTACTGAAAGTTATGAATATTTTGGTTCTGCTGTCCAAATTATCTGCCAGATTCTGGTCGTCATATTAAGCTGTTTAGTAAATATAGTAAATGACAAAATTAGGGAATCTGACTAACTAGATTAAGGTGGGTAATTCAGTAAGCGTTCCAGAAAATATGAGATCACAATTTTTGGGTAAACAGTAGAAAAGATATGATATTTAGAAGTTGACTGCCCTGTTTTGGGACAGAACGATGTTAATGGAAAACGATGTTTTAGGTTGCGCTAGGAAGCGTAGATAGTTATGTAATGTTTTTTATTTATTGCTGCATACTCTGATATGTCTCCTTAAGTGTGGATATTAATTGTTCAGGAAGGGGTGTGAATCCGGGAATAGCATCCTCTTCTCGTCATCCTACTCCACACGGTTGAGGCATGTACATTAGTGGGCAGAAAATTGTTCATGCTTGGCCCATGTGGTTTCTTATTCATAGTCGTATAGTGGTTGTCATATGCCCATGCTGATTATTACTCATTGAATGTTAATGCTTTGCGGTGGTGAATTCTTGTTCTTTGTTTTACAATTGTTGTTACATGCATATGTTGATCAAGCGTATTGGCTCATGTGCATCATTACAATATCATTGAGTCTTGGTCTACTTGGTAGCCAAGTATTGATAAATTTGAGGTCCCCGTCATGTTTTAGACGGGCATGAGGTCCCCACACTCGTGGAGTGTGGGCTTGAGATCCCTGTGCTAGAAGGCACACACATGGGTATGCATCGACGGATGCATACTCCGCATTACCGGTAAATGCAAAGAGAAACATTATGAGCATCTGAGGCATTTGCATTGCATGGCATTGAGAGTTGAATAGTTGTGATATTATTGTGAATGATTGATTGTGTTAGAAGTAAAATCTGTCTTTGAGATTTGGGTTATTGTCTTAATTGTACTTTGCTGAGTCATGGACTCACGCTTGTTGCTTTGTTTATTTTATTTTTAGGTACCTCTTGCGAAGGCGTCATGCATGGGAAGGGCTAGAAATAAAGCTTGATGCACACTACCATGTTAAACACCATGATGGCTAATTTTGAATCTTAAGTTTAATTGGAAGAACCTGCTAGAGAACGATATTTATCTTTATGATCATTTTCACCCTTCGAGGTGTATTTGTTTTATTGTAATAGAGTCTGGTGGTGACTCTTTGGTAAATTTTAAGTTTATATTTTAAAGTTTGATACATTATTATCTTACTCAAATATCTGTTAGTTGTTTGATAATTCCTTTAATGGTCAAAATACAGAGGAGACTCTGTCGAAATAAAGAGAAAAACTTAGCCTAGCATTGTTTTATGTTTTTTAGCAGCATTCCAGGCTCATGTTTGCTGGGGTGCTACAGAAGTAATCTTGAAGAACTCAACGCTTTCTTCCCCACGGACGGTGCCAGCTGTCGACGATCGAGTCGCCGATCTTACGAAATAAACAGAGAAAAATAGCAAAGAGTTCTTGGGAGAGAATACAGTGCTCTTTATTGCTATGAACTAGATATTACAGCGGGTGCCTTCAACAAGGCAATGGACTAATCCTAATTACACTGAGCGTAGTGCTTGCTTTGCTATTGAATCGAATGCTTCAATCTGATGGAATGAGATTGAATCTCATCCTCCTTTCTGCTGTTTGCAGTCTCCTTTAAGTAATCGACGAAGTGGTGGCAGTTACTTCTTGAAGAGTCGCCTGTTGGAAGTGTCGCGACTGGTCGAAGCAATGCAACAGTTGGTAAAGTATCAACTGTTCGACAGTTGAGTGTTTGTGAGAAATTAAACGGTATGGTGGTTATTGTCAGTGTCTTAGGACCATGAAAAGTCACATGGTATGGAGCAAATATAACATGTGTTTCATTCAACACACAGTAAGGAATATGCTTAGAGTTGAATCCAGATACCAGTTCATTGGTTCTACAAGCAGTCACCTCCCCCTAAGAGAACAAAAAGGTAATTTGCCTTCCCTTGTTTTTCTTCCCTTTTCATCCTTCATAGTATGCATGTGAGTTTGAAGTAAATACTTTCTTGACTGTAGGGGCTAGAAGAAAAGAACTACATGCACTCAATATGCTAGTCCACCACTCCAACAGGCCCCCCTGAAGTTACATTGCAGCCAAGCACTGAAAACAGCCCTGGAGTTACAACAAGGAGGATGGCAGCTGAAGCATCAACTCCAAGAAGGTCATCTGCAGAAAGGATAGGCTGGCTGTGGCTGCCATTCGGGAGATGGCCCCCACTGCGGGATGTCGCTGCTCATCGGGCACGCTTATCGCGGAGCCCCTACCTTCTCGCCAGACGCGCCTGTCGAATGGCATGACGTCCTGCTGGGCAGGTTTTAAGGGGTTCTTGCGGCGGAGGCCGCGCCATCGTACTACGACTTCCAGGAGCGACAACGGCATGGCCCACCCCTGCGGTGGCTTTCGCAGTTCTGGGTACGTATGCTACCTATTTTCCATATTTAGCGATGCACTATCCTAGCCATATGATGGCCCACCCCTGCGGTGGCTTTTGCAGTTCTGGGTACGTATGCTACCTATTTTCCATGTTTAGCGATGCACTATCCTAGCTATATGATGGCCTTACTAATTATTCATTTGTGCGTAGGTTGAGCGGATGGTCCCGGAGCCCACCGACAACCAGGTGTCGCGGCATCTCGAGGCGTACCTGCTGTGGCTCTTCAGCTGGGTACTATTTACCAGTAGCCAAGGTGACTCCGTCGACGCCCAGCTCATGGGGTACGCGAGGGCCATTGCCGACGGCGAGGAGCTACAGATCAGTTGGGGATTAGCCGTAGTTGCCGCGACGTACCGCGGCATGTGCGATACGTGCTTTAGGACGAAGCTAGCATATATCCTCACAGGCTGCCCCCTCCTGCTGCAGCAGTGATCATTCGAGCACTTCTCCCTCGGACGGCCATGCTAGTAGACTCTAGTCTGTACGGTGCGAACATGTACCATGGGGACGCGGTGGACCGGCCGACCATAGGGTCCCTTTGGTGACGTAGACGGGTACGTACTTCCCTCTATCTTTATTTCAGTCATATTACGGGTCATCCTTTATAACCACTGTTCTGGCTCGTAGGCACAGTATGCACACGTGCAGGTTACACATGTGTACGAGCACGTCGTGGAGCATCTAGACCACCTCACCGCTGATGATGTGCGCTAGGATCCGTACTCTGATTAGGAGACGGAGGACTGTTCTCCCGAGGGGCTGTCCTCACTATGTTGGCGCGACCGGACGTACTGGCGGACGCAGAAGAAGCTCATCTTCGACGTGTTCATCGAGGACTATGCGGTGCACAGGGTGATGCACCAGTTCAGCTTCCGCCAGGTTGTTTTAGTTCCCGTCGGGACGAGGGTGTCTGACTCGACCCACGCGTGAGTTACACACACACACACAACACATGTTCGTATATTTTTTTGCCAATTCTATTACGATGGCTTCTAATTGCAGTGATGTGATTTGCAGGCATAGTAGGAGGGGTGGCACCAGGACGTAATGGCCGGCCAAGATGAAGTCGTGGGTGGCGCGAAGGCTTAACGCCCTCAAGGATCGCATGCGTATGATGCCCCAGATGACCCAGTAGCGTCACGGCGAGTACGTATGCTGGTACGCCCCATAGACACGCACCAGGTTGGTGCATGTCATCGACCCTCCCCCCGCTTGCGTACCAGCACTGACCGACATGTACCCCATAAACTTCACGCGGAACGTGCACCTCGCGGTACGTACTCTCGTGGTTCAACATGTTTTAGTAAGGTTACGTCAATTACAAGTTTGACGCTTTCGTGTACTCCTTACAGACGGACATCATCGTCACGATGGTGAGGGTGTCTGGGTCGATCCTGGATAGGCTCGCCCACGGTGCGGAGGTGACGCGGGATGAGATAGCACAGTTTGCCTGTTGGGTCTATAGTGGGGCGAGGCGTGTAGTGACCCTAACGTCGTACTGGACAGTCTAGGAGGTGGCCACGTCGGTGCATACGCCGAGACCGGCACGTCCTACAGCCCAGTTAGGAGGCTCAGGAGGGGCACATGCACATGCCCCGCCTGCGCCTGCACCTTGGCAGGCTGGAGGGTCCGGGTGGGCATGTGGGTACGCACCGCCACCGCCACCGTCATCATTCCAAGACACCTAACCGAGAGCGCCAGGGCAATATCCTTCTTCCCCGACCGACCCGTATGGACTGTACGGCGGGTATGATCCTTTCGCGCGCACCATGGCCCCCGACGAAGGTACATTTCCTCTCTTCATGTTTGTGATCGCCGAGATATTGTAGGGATTAACATTATTTGTCCTGTAGGTTATAGTATGTTCACCTACCATTTCTCATTCAAAGTCTGCACTAACAACCTCTCCCGTCTACCCGTAGTAACCGGATCCGCTATGTGGCTATCGCAAGTGGATCGACCTACAGATTCACCGATACGACCAGTGGACTCTCGACTGCGAGGAGTGGGATGCCAACAGGGACCGCGAGAAGAGAGAGGAGGAGCGCCACACCGAAGAGCACAACTAGCGTATCCAGCGGGAGACACAAGCCCATCTAGAGGCGTGCAGGCGCAGGGAGCGTGAGGCTCGCGAGAGGGAGCGCTACAAAAAGAGGGAAATGGCGGCCGAAGCCAAGACGGACAGCGAGGAGTACAACGCCGAGCTCGCAAGGAAGGGCAAATAGCCCCGGTCCACGCAGTAGTCCGACCTTCTTTGTCTGTATGTCACATGTATTTCTAATTCCCTAAAGACATGTCTGTACCATCCTTGGTTCGTTAGCCTGCTTTCCATGTAACCCCTTGTCGGATCAACTGTCGTGTTGTTATCGTTGCACTATTTCTCCAAAGTTCTCCACCGTATATGAATTTCCTAGCGCATCGCAATATCACTTACATTCGTATTTACGAATCATTGCTACCTCTATCGTCCTCACAAAATTCTTCAGAAATTTAGCGCACTAGAACAACATACGACGATCACAAAATGTTACTACGAGTGTGACAATTTTCGTACCTTTGAGATTCTACAAAAATAACAAACGGACCAACCAACATTGTCACCACTATTTTATTTCCAAAAAAATAATATCTTATAACAGGATTTGCTAAATGTATCACCTACAAAATGTAACATTTATTCCCACACAATTATTCCAATCGGATTTATCAAATAGTACAGCTACTACTTAAAATCGCCTAGTGGTTGGGCGACTTGATATAAGTCGCTCAACCGTTGGACGACTTAGTCAAGTCGCTCAACTACCGAGTAATTCCAACGCTTGTCGCTCTGTCGTTAGGTGTCTATGGCCCGTTGCCCAAAGAATGGACGACTAGGTATAAGTTGCCTAACGGTAGGACGACTGGTGATTATTTCTGACAATAAATTCTGATAACAAATTTAAGACAATATATTTCTGTAATTCTGAATAAAAAATAGATTATTACAAACAAAAAAAATCGCTAGTATAGCGTAGTAGCACTATGTACTAATAATGGACATGGCCGTAAGACTCTCTAAGGTGTGCTCGATCGTGGTAATGTGGTGAATTATTAACATTAGCTACGCGTTGGTCGTCTACCGTTCGGCCTTCCGGTCGGCGGAGGCCGGCGGGAGCCGGAACGCCCACTTAATGGCGAGCGGGCAGCTCATGCTCCTGGCGGGGCCGGAGGCGCGGCGCCTGCCGGCCTCGACGAAGGCTCTGAGGCGCTGCATGGCGACGTCGAGCGTCTTTGCGGACATGTTGGCGAAGCAGACGCGGAACCAGCCGGGCTCGCGGCAGTGGCACGACAAGCCCGGCGAGATGTTGAGCCCCACCTCGAACACGACCTTCTTCCACAGCTCCATCTCCCCCTCGAACGACCGACTCCGCATCAGGTGGCTCATGTCCACCCAGCAGAAGAGCCCCGCGTTGCTCTCCAGGCAGCCAATGCCGATCTCCTTAAGGCCCTCTACGAGCTGGTCGTGCCGCTCCTTGATCCGCTTCTTGTTCTCGGCGACGTACCTGCGGGTGAAGTCCTTGTCGCCGAGGAGCATGGCAAGGAGGTACTGCGTCTGGGAGGAGACGAGCCCAAAGCTGGACATCTTGGTCGCCGCGGAGACGACGCCGGCGTTGGACGAGTAGATGGCGCCCACGCGGAAGCCAGGGAGGCCGAGGTCCTTGGACAGGCTGTACACGATGTGCACGCGGCCCGACACGTCGGCGGCGAGGGGGCTGCGCGCGGCCACGACCTCGAGGACGCTGACGAAGCCCGGCTCGGCGAAGGCCGTGCCGGAGTAGATCTCGTCGCTGATGAGGTGGATGCCCTTGGCGGCGACGAACTCGACGAGCATCTCGAGGTCGGCGCGGGGGACCGTCGTGCCGAGCGGGTTGGAGGGGTTGGTGATGAGCACGCCCTTGACGCGCAGGCGACTCTTCTGGGCGCGGCGGTACGCGTCGTTCAGCGCGTCGCGCGTCACCCGGAAGCCGTTCGCGCTCGTGCAGTGCACCGGTACGATCTCGGCCCCGGTGCGCCACTTGAGGTCGCGGTCGAACCTGCAGCCGCACGTACGCAAGCGTGACGCAACACAAAGTTAGCCATGTGCTCGATCGGAGTGATGTAACGTGCAGTGGCGCCACATGCACGTCGCATATGGAAGCAACCAATACATGTGTACTACTGGCTGCTGCACGTAGCGTAGAATAAGTACATACCCTGGGTAGTACGGCGTGGGGATGAGGAAGGCATCGCCGTGGTCGGCGAGGCAGAACATGAGCGCCTCGTTGGCCGAGGTGGCGCCGGCGGTGAGCACGATGTTGCTCGGGTCGAACACCGCCCTGTACCCCCTCTGCTCTGACATGAACCTCGCCAATGCCTGTGCAAGCCACATGCATGCACGCTCGCGTCAGTCTTTGACTGTATTAATTCGCGTGCTCGCCACCGAGCTTTAATTGGTCATACTACAGCGCGTGTCAAGTGGTCAGTAAATTACATTCTTGAAGGCCGGGAGGCCGTTGTAGTCCTGGAAGAGCGCGAGCTCGCGGAAGACGGAGGCGCCTTCTCGCCGGAGCCCAAGCGCGTCGGGGTTGGCCTCCAGCCAGTCTTCCAGCAAGTTGAACGACAGCTGCACGAGAGCCAAATAACGCACGCCGCGTGCTTGTCAGAGACAGCAGCTACACATATACACGTACATATATACGTACATGTCCTAGGCTGTGTGTATATGTACCTGGTTCTCGGCGAGGCCCATCTGGATGATGCCGCCGGGGTTGGCGGCGGGGTCGAAGGGGTTCTTCTCGTACTCCTGCCATCCTAGGAAGTAGGACGAGTCCTGGCCGTGGCTGTTGCATCCGGCCTTCTTGGAGAGCAGCTGCGGCTTCTCGTCAGCGACCTGGCTCACCATCGTGTCACTCGGCCAGTTAATTCTGTGCGCGTGCTTGGGTCTGTATGAATTGAAACTGGAGGACACAGCGCAGGCACACTGGAAGTGGTCGAGTGTCAGCTCAGAGAGCGGGAGAGCAGAGAGAAGAAGAGTGGAGTTTGGTGCCTCCCAATGTTGGAGGCTCGGCTATATATATAATGCAGAGAGGAGCATATTAATTGGGTTAAGAAGCGTTAAGACAGAGGGGTTAACGTTGACATAACAGCAGCGTCAGTGTATGCCGACATGAATAATGCGAGGATTAGCAGGAAAGCGGTGCGTGTTTTTATGCCGGCTGAGTCAGCCGTCGTAAGACTTCGGCGGTGTGCTGGTGCAGCCGAAACGCCGTGGTTTTCGAATTAATACAAGTCGAGGAATTGTGGCTGACGAATCTAGTTCGAACGATCATCTTGTAGACAAACGTAGAATCGTTTAGAACAATGCAAGAACACAAATACATAATAGTAGATTGAACACAGAGATATAAGGGCTTATTGCTTCTCTTTATTCTTTCATCAATTAATTAGTCTTTTACAATGACTAGTACCCCTATTTATAGTCTAGAGATCCTGCTAGGGTTTGAATGGCGCGCCCCCACATGGGCCGGCTGCTGGGCCAAGCCCATGGTTTCTCAACACCCCCCTTGGACACCCATCCCCACCATATGTTCATGCCTTGTCAAAACTCTATAAAAACCTAGTGGAAAAAATTTAGAGAAATAGTACATGATACACGTTCTGCTGTGCTGCACGAATTGTCTCATTAAAAACCTTAGCCGAGAAACTTCAGGAAAACTCGTCAAGGGAAAAATAGTGCAATCCACCCAATTTCATTTAATCTGTACGATTTACTCTTTGGGTATTCGATCTTCGTGATCAAGTTTCAATAATAAGTTCGTGAAGATTCTCCCCCTGAATTCTGTACTTCTCTAAGTCTCATCATTCCAATTCCACGTATGCATCCTTCAAAGCTAGACGCTGGAAGTGAATTAGTAAATAAATCTATAAGATTTTCATATGACTTAGTATACAGTACTTTAATTTCGTCCATCTTTTGCAATTCATGAGCATAGAAAACTTAGGGTTGATATGCTTTGTGAGTTGACTCTTTATATAACCCATATGCACTTATGCAACACAAACTGCATTATCTTCATAGATAATAGTGAGAGTTTATGCCGTATTCAATCAACTACTAGATGTGGTGAATCATCCGCCGAAGCCAAGAACATTCTTGCGAGGCATCGTACAGTGCTATGATTTTTGAGTAGTTCGTCGAAATCGATACAAGACTTTACTTAGACAATTTCTATGAAATAGCAGTTCCGCTGTCGGGACCCAAAAATACAATTCTGGCCCCTCTTTGTATAACGCACTAGTCCAGGATCACGCTAGTGTACACAGTGTCAACATAGATGAATATCGATCCACACAAGACGAATAATAGAATAAACGAGTAATTTGAATAACAAATAATTATTTTGACCTTATGGTCGAGTTTACATTTATTAAGCCTCGCAGGGCTGACAATAATAAAATAAGCAGCAGCGGAACAAATAACTTCAACGGGAACCCATCGATTCACCACAAGCAACCGACTGGAATCAAGACCCATCGATCAACACCTTCTTAGAACTCCTCCTCAAAAGCGGATGAAGACTCCTCCATTTCTGTTGATTGATTATAGTAAGCATGAGTACACAACCATACTCGCAAGTCATACCACAGAATGCAATGTATACATGATAGCTTATTGTAAAGGAATGGCTTCTGCGGTTCTTTTGCAGAAATACAACATTTGCAATTGAATACGAATAATAGATTAAACATGATTCAAAACAAATAGACTATATTAATTTATCAATTGTTTTCACAAAGAATACAAAGTATAATCAAATTATTCACACAGCTATATGACTTAGATCACACAGCTCTCTTCCCAAGTGTTTTATGAAAATCTAACCATCGTGTGAAATCCCCAAGCATGTCTATGACTGTGGACACGGCTATTCGAATAGATTCGTTTAACACTCTGTAGAGATTGTATACTTTACCCACACGATATAACCAGTGTTGCAAGCACTAATCATAACAAAACGTTTCAGGAACTTCATCTCAAGCATTGACACACCCGATGTGTTTTACTGATGAACCAACGCCCGCTAAGGAAATTAGTCCACGCACACCGTTGGACAAGGAAACGATGATCCATCCCGCGATGTAATCTATCTAGTAGTCCACGTCTCCACCCATCACTAAGCACCTAACCTACAACCAGAGTAGTCAATGTTGAGACTCCATAACTTACTAAGTTATGCTCGTCCTATACCAGGCATGTGGTCGTATAGTTGTTGGCCAGTTCAATGGCGCACAAAGTCAAGTCCTTAATTGACCAAGGCAAGACTTCCATTTCTAACCATGCCACAAAGATTATTATTCCCATTCACGAAACTCCAACATATCACAGAGTATCCACCACTTGCCTCAGTCTAAATCTTTTCCCACCCTGTTGGTTAAGTGCAACACATGCTATCAACGAGTAATAGCACACAGCGGGCACAATTTTATCAGAAAGTTCCATATTCACTTAGTCAAATTCATATTTACAACTGTCGGTGTTTTAGAACCGAACTTACGTAAAGATTGTTTGATTCGGGGGGTCTCTTAGAATGAAATCACGCAGAGAGATTGACACGGGGATTTTTATACAGGTTCAGGCCTTCTCCGGAGAGAATAATAACCCTACTCCTATGTGTGTATGGTATTGAGTGTATTCTGAACAATCAGGGAAAAACTCAGACTATTACAGATGATAGTGCTTGTATTTCTCATCGCCCCTTCCTCTCTCGATTGCCGCCTTTATATAGTACGTGAAGGAGCGGAGTTTCTCCAGTGAAGTGGCGCCTCATCACATCCTCGTAAGCGGCGCCGTTGGTAGTAATCACCGCGATAACTCCTCCACGCCACCTAATGACTATATACCGTAGATAATGGAGCATTACGTGCTATTACTTTAAGAGTAACAAACAGATGATGACTGTTTGAATCCCTTAATCAATTGGGCCTACTTGTTCAGAGGTTTAATTGATCATAAGGTGGTCATAGCTGACTTAGTCGTAGAAGAACCTGCGATTATAAGGTAGTCGAGCAAGACTTACGACTATAGGGTAGTCGTAGCATAACTTACGACTATGGGGGTGGTCGAGAAGAACTTACGACCATCCAAAGAGGCTCTTCCTTATAACATTTAAGGGTATACTAAGGACCATATGACGCCATATTTACTTGGTTAAGGAGTTATAGATAAAAGATAAAATGAGGATTATTATATCCTCGCCATCTAGCCCCCACTTCAAGTGAAAGCAACTTACTTGGTTAAGGAGTTATAGTTGGTCTTACGACCACGAGAGGGTCGAGAAAGATAGTCGAAGGAAAAACTCTTCGATATTAGTGTACTACTTTGACCGTAAGTATGCTTGGTCAAGAAAATTGCTTACGGCTATCAAATAGTCGAGAACATTTCTACGATCACGAGGTGGTCGAGTATGGTGATCGGAAGACAAACCTTTTCGATTGACATTTCCTTTGGTTAAAAAGAATCTAACCAAGGAAGTAATTTCATTTGAGGTGTAAAAGCAAACCCGATTTTCTCGAGCAGACATCGCTAGGAATTTCAAACGACACCCGTTAGCTCGTCTGTTAGAGCGGTTCCCGAGACGGTGGCAACCTTTGAATACCACGCCCCGCCCAAGACACGCGGTTATAAATACTTACCGGGGGTAAGACTTAGGGTTCACACTTTTCCTCAAATCATCCCACTGTTCATCAAGTTCTTGTCTTCTCCGCCACCAACTCAATCAAGAATCTCCCCCTTCTGAGAGAAATGGTCGGGAGAGTCTCCGAGTGGGCCGTCGGAGATGGATACGGCGAAGATGCAAGCCCTTGTCAATGCTTTGGGAAGATTCCGAGAGAGTTCTCGTGGAGTGGTTCGGCTAACAAGCAAAGAATGGCCGCTTGGGAGGATGGACAAATTCCGCCTTCGAGGCGCATCTTGTGAGTGTGGTCTACGATTGCTCGCTCACCCCTTTCTTACACTGATACTCGAGTATTTTGAGGTGGAATTGGTGAACCTTGGTCCTAATTCCATCACAATGCCGAGCGATTTGTGTATCTCTCGTGAGGCGTTTGGGAATTCCAATGACCTTGAGCTCTTTCAAGATTTCTACTAATGGCTCGACTGTCGAATAGCCTAAGTCGTGGTCCAAGCTCCATGACGGAAGTCGAGGAGTACATCCAGATGTTCACCAGTCCTCGTGGTCGGATGGAGGAAGAGGTGGTTTTACCGAAAGTCACCTCCGAAGATGACCTTACCTTCCAGGAAGGTCATTAAAAGAAATCTTCGTGGGATTCGACTTCAAGATATCACCAAATTGCCCCTATATTCAAGCTATTAAGGATTTAAAAGAAGGGGTTATTTGGATGGCATGCGGTGAAGGATTTCATCACACGCCGAATTAGCCCTTTGAAGAAACGAGTACCTCCTATGTGGAAGTACACGGGCCAAAAGACCCACTGGGGACTACGATGAGGGTAAGTAGTTTTTCGACTTAACTCTCGGTTTGGTCTTCTTGTAATTATCCAATCGAGTATCTTTATCTGTTTTATACGATCTTTCACAGCAGAGATTGACGCTCGAGTCAAACTCGCTTGTGATAAGCCCCGCCACCCTAATGGCGGTTCCTCAAATCCTTGCGGTTTTGTCCGCAGAGGAAAAGGTTGAGCGCCTAAAGGTAATCAAAAGCTGATTTTATCCTTAGGACTTTATAGTCGAGAAAGAACTTACGACTAGGTAGTGATCGAGAAAATCTTACAATCGTGACATGTCGAGAAAAGCTACGACTAGGTAATCGGTCGAGAAAAACTTAAGACCGGTCATTGATTCTTCTTTTTCTGTTTTTCTTTACAGAAAGTAGGCATGGAAAACCGCCGGGATTACGAAGAGGTCAAACTGATGACCATTGGCGCAGGGGTGATAGTGGACAAAGACTTAGCTCCCCCAAGTAAAAAGCGTCGACTTTCAAAAGTCGTCGATAAGGGAGGATCAAGCTCAAGTCCCTCATTTCACCAGTCTCGTTAAGGTCTCTGGCACGCATAGTCGCAGCAGTAAATCAAGTCGAAACAATTGAAGTCGAGGAGGATGAAGAACCTCTTATACGCAAGATCCGAAGACCAAGGACATGACCACAAAGAAGAGTCGAGATCAAGCAATTGCACTGAGGAGGCCGTGGAGGTTGAAGAACCTCTTAGGCGCAAAGCCCACAAGGCCAAGGTACCTTTTTATTATGACGAAAGCTTTCACGGCAGCCGCCACTTCTAGTTTTGTCAAGCAACTAGAAAAGATAACTGGAAAGAGTTTATGTCTTTTGTGAAGGACAACGCCGATCCATTCCCTATTGTTGAGGGTAGCGCCACTTTGGAGTGGTCGAGACCGATCTCGCCCTCCGGAAAGTCAAGAGACCGAGAGATGGTCCTCGTTCAAGATCCACAACCAGACGTGGTCGTGGCCGAGCCTATTCCTCATCTCTGAGCTACGACCGGACGTGGTCGTAGCAAAGAAGTCGAAGAACCCTTCCATCGGAAGATGGCTTCAAAGTTTCGATCAAGTCCAGATGCAGAGGTATGTGAAACAAAGCAAAGTGTAAGAACATCATTTACCTTTTGCTTTTCACAATTTGACTTGCTATCCTTTTGTTTGTTTTAGCTCAACTTCTTGAGCCCCGAGGTGGCTTCTATCGAGAAGCCCATTTCCGCCCTCCGGTAGGAGAGTCGACAATGAGTGGTCGAATGATCATCTTCGCCCGAGTGGTGGAAGAAGTCGTGGCTCCCGAGGCGGTTGTCACAACCGCTGAAGTTGTAGCCATGGCCGCTGAGGTAGCGGCCACAACTGCTGAGGTGGCGGCTATAACCACTCGTAGTGGCTACAACCACGTAAATAGCCGCCATGACCCTTTGGTGTGGTCGTGGGACCAAGAGAGGCGCCGCAAGTCTCGCCCAAGGTGGAGATGTACCGACCACCGCAAGGGAAGGAAATTGTTGCAAACCTCCATCTTGGTACCCAAAGAGATCTTTGCAATTTCGAATCGAAAGATGAGGAATACTTCAAATTACGCTCGCTTTGGCCCTCGCCCATAGTAGGGTCTTCGCTTAGATCTCGCCATCGAGTCCCTCATCCCAAAGACATTCCCAATAGAGGGACACTTTTGACAATGAGCGCCTTGAGAAGGTTTGGTGGGATCAGTCGATAGAGTAGACAAGTCAAGCATCCAGAGTGGTTTACTCGATATTTGCTCGATCAACTATGAGTATAAGTATTTAAGCATACTTATATATGTGATCTTCCCTTGTTTTCATCGTCTTTCCTTTTGCGTAAAGCTCTAGAGCAAATTGCCGTTGTTGGTGAATATCACACGACAACTTCTAGAGTCATGACAGAAAGAGGAACTCGCAAGCAGCAGAGAGGTGGTAAGTCACTATTTTTCATAGTCGCTTTCGACTTGACTACTTATATAGTGCTTACGGTGGTCTGTCGTGGAAAAACTCAAGACTAGATACTAGTCAAAAAGGCTTATTTACCGGATGCTTAGTCGTAGGAGAACTTACGACTAGATCCATAGTCGAGAAGAACTTACGATCGATCAATGGTTGTAGGAGAGCTTACAACCAATTTAATAATGTTCATGTCCACTTTTAACCTTTACAAAAGTTAAAAAGCTTATTTAAAAGACTCTGGCCGACTCGCTCGATTATCAAAAAGAGGAGTCGAGAAAGCTAGAGATAGCTTCAGGATGAAGTTAAGGAAAAAACTGTGGTTATTCGCGAGCTTTTTCGTATATCCAAAGAGAAGGATCAAGAAATTGAGAGGCTGAGATCTCGCCGATCAGGTAAGAATTTCTTTTCCTGCAGTCCATTACGAGTTCCCTTCCTTTTCTAATTCTCGTTTCTTCTTTTAGAAATGGATCTTGAACTGGGAAGACTCGAAAATGAACTTAGGGATAAGACTTTGATCTATAACGAGACTGTCGCATTGCTAAGGCAAACGCAGATGAAGTCAAGTTATGGAAGGAGCGCATGCCGAGACCGCTGCTTTCATAATGCGGAAATCGAGAAGTTAGATTCTCGCCTAGCGTAAGAAATTCTTTTACCGTGACTATTTTATTCTCTCCTCTAGAAGTTTATTTATTCGACCAATTTTATTCTTGTCGTAACAATTGGTCGAAAACAAACAACTCCGCGAGGCTTCACTGCACTCCAACAAAGTCATGGAGGCGATGAAGATTAATCTTCAAGATAATATCACGCTCTTGAACAATGTACTTGGTGAGCTACGATCGAGGAAAAGCTCCTCAAGATGATACGATAGTCGCTCACGTAAGTACTATTGGGGAACAAGTCGGGACTTTGCAAGAACTTGTGACCACTCAAGGCCAATCAAACCGAAGTCCATCAAGGAGGCGGTTGAAAGTGCTATAAGTTATGCATTGGCAAAACTTAAAGCCCATGACCCCAACCTTAATGTGCAACCAATCGAAGTCGACTTCGATCGCCTCAAGGTATAAGTCGCCTTATTGAAGAAATGCAACCACTTGGTAAAAAAGTTTCGAGGAAATGCGACTAGGCTCTCCCTCTTCAGAGTGATTTGTAAAAAACCTGTGAAAAACAAGCTTTTGTTGATGTATTATATAATGCATCTTTTTTTTCCTGCAAATCATCTTGTCGAGTAGTTAGTAACTCAAAAGATAATTAACGAATGAAAAACAGAATGAAAGACTAAGAATTGAAGTCAAATTAATAACTTTATCCTAGCCCCCGACTATTTATTTAGTTTGTTTAGACAAACTAAGTAAATAGTGTTAAAAAGGGTTTCTGAAAACAAAGAGGTTTGGTTAACTTGTAGTTTTTGGTCACGATTGTCATGCACTGGTCGAAAAATTAGTAACGAATCGACACTAGGAAGTTCCTTCTAGTGGGCAGGACCACGTGCAGAGAGGAAAGTCTTCGACTAGGTGATGTCACCATCTCCGACTAGATTAATTAAATCGAGAACAACAACTTGAGTTAAACAAACATCCAGAGGAATTCAAAAATTCGTTCATTTTTTCTTTGGAGGACTCGATAAGTCGGTCCGGTATCAAGAGTAGGAAATCGCACGATGCTAGGAAGTTCCTTCTAGTGGGCGTGACCACGCAGAGAGGAGAGACTTCGACTAGATGTGTTTCTTCCTCCGACTTAATAGAGACTTAATCAATACACCAAAGGCAAATTGAATAAATCTAAAAGTGCACTCGCTTAGAATATTTTTCAAAAGAACTCAAGAAATAATCTAAGGTGAAAGGAGTAGGCTTTCAAAAATATTTCACTAAATAGAACCCGAGCTCTTTGTGTTGGCGCAAAAGTGAGTAACGAGTCAATACTAGGAAGCTCCTTCTAGTGGGCGTGACCACATGCAGAGAGGAGAGACTTCGACTAGGTGATGTTACTCGCCTTTCACCAAAGGTAAAGGAAACGGGTGTTTGGAATATAGTCGAAAGATTATGAAAGCACTACTTAAAAGTAAGACAATAGAGATAGAGAAAACCCGAGTCTTTATTGTTCAATGATTGGTTACACATAAAACTTATGTGAATCGGGTCGATGTTCCAAGAATTCGAGAGAACTCGCCGCCTTCCATTGCCAATCGCATCGAGCCCGGACGAGTAACTTCGACCATTGTGTAAGGACCTTCCCACTTGGGAGAAAGTTTGTCCGATTAGACTTGGATTGGCAGAGCCTCAATACTAAGTCACCTCTGCCGAGGTCATGAGGTTGGACCTTACGATTGTAGTATCTTCGCAGGCTTGTTGGTAGACCGCCGAACTAATTAGGGCTGGTTTCTCCTTTCTTCAAGTAGATTAATATCATCTGCTCAAGTTGTTCTTGGTTGGAGTCTGTGAAAGTTTCACTCGTGTTGATCAGATCTTTAGTTCCGAGGAAGCATGGCTTCAATTCAAGACTAGAAAGAATGGTGTTTCACCAGTGCTCGATTGGTAGTCGCATTTAACAGCCCATAATACTGAGGGTAGCTCTTGTACCCAAGCCCCGAGCGCTTGATGAGCTGGTCAAGACTCGAGTCTTAATTCCTCTCATTATTTGGCCGCTTGCACGCTCGATTGCCCCATTACTTTGGGGATGGGCTATAGAAGCATAACACAACTTGGTACTCCAACTCATCGCAAAATTCGAAATTTTGCGCCGAAAATTGCTTACCATTATCTGTAATTATTCGACTTTGCACTCCAAATCGAGTAATTACGATCTCATCATAAACCATTTTGCCGCTTCGCTGTTATCCCGATCCACAGTTCGGCTTCAATCCATTTTGTGAACGATCAATAGCCACAAAAGGAACTCAAACCTCCTGGAGCTTTGGGGAACGGTCCTAGGATATCGAGACCCTGTGTCGCAAAAGGCCAAGATAGAGGTATTGTTTGTAATGCCTGAGCTGGTTGGTGTATTTGCCTGCTATAAAACTCGCACTGAACACACTTTTTAACCAATTCTTTAGCATCATAAATGGCCTGTTGGCCAGTAAAAACCTTGTCGAAAAGCCTTACCGACAGGCCGCTCAGAGGAAGCATGATTTCCACAGATGCCATCATGTATGTCGTGAAGGAGTGTTAATCCTTCGCTCTGCGAAATGCATCGCATGAGCACCCCTTGAGTACCTCGCTTATAGAGGACTCCTTCAACCAAAGTATACATTTTGGCTTTTGGGATAAACGATCCGCCTCGAGATCGCCTTCGCATCAACCTTTCAAGATACTCATAGATAGGCGCCATCCATGTATCCTCGTATTCTAGAGAGGCGCCTCAATAGGAGGTGTCTCGGTTCATCGACCAAAGGACGCTTCGAGTTGTTTCAAGAAGACTCCTTTGGTACTTCAGATCGGAAGAAGCTATTCGAGCAAGTCGGTCTGCGGAGGAAATTATCCTTTCAAGGGATAAATTATGCCTCAAACCTAAAAATGCTTTTCTAGCTTACGACTTCCGATAAGTACCGAGACATTGCTCTGATTAGAGCACCGGTACTTTTTCTCGACTTGATTCACGACTAGTTGAGAGTCTCCTCTCACGAGTAGTCGGCGAATCGAGCGCTGCCTGCTTTCGATGCCGCCTAGCAAATCTTCAGATTCTCGCCACGCTGTTAGTGGCCCGAAAGTTTAATTGTATGGCATACTTTAAGGTCTCTCGGTTGGAGATACCAGACCACCCGACCTCGAGCCACTTAAAGTAAGCGACCGTCAGTACATCGTCCATCGGGTCGTGGGAATCAGATTAGGATCCTGAGCAGTTCAGATTTGTCCATTCGGCGACAAAGTCCGCCAAGATCTCGATTTAACTACCGCTCGACACGAAATGGATGTCGAACTCCCCAAGTTCAGGGCAAATCTCCGTAATTTTGTTTTACGGTACTTTGTCGTGCCGAAGCTAGCCCTGCGCTCGATCACCTCTTTGGGGACTCGGGCATGTCGGATGCTTGCCACACGAAGACATCTGCGTTAGCTAGCTCGGAGGAAGGTGATGAGGGCGCCTTCCTATTTGGGGTCGGAAGTTTCCCCAATGCTAAGCGATCTCGAGGGCTCCCTGGCCCAGAGGAACCTCTTTGACCTTGTCGCTCGGCCGTGAGATAGCTTTTTAGGCTTCAACTTACTAGTCGAAGGTCGACTTTCTTCTCGAAATGGTATTTGTCCAACCATCTCGAGGGATCGACGATCGCAGTATGCGCCATCTTCTTGTCACAATGAATTGTGATTACTCCTTTGGGACCTCTCGTTCAGCAGCCTTTAAGTTGTCGCTTGATTCATATGCCGATGATCCTCCGAGATGTGCTCGACGGTGTGTTGCGGATCCCGAACGACATCTCCTCCTCGCTCATCTCAAGTCTTATGACCACTGCTTGCCCTACCGCCGAGAGTAGGAAGCGGTCCTCACCGCTGTAGTAGTCTTTAAGCTTTCATTGAAAGACCCGCAGCCATGAAGGTCATGCCCTCCTTTTTATGGAAAGGACACCACCTAGGCTTATCATTTTTCCGATCGGGCGCTTACCTTTGCCTCGGTCGAGAATGTGGCTTGAGGTGCGTGGCTCTTTATCATTCACGCCAAGACCTCCTTGAACTGGCCGACTTAGAGTTTTTGACCCTTCGCTTTGTTCTTGGACTTTTTGCTTTCTTATCTTTCTTCTTACCAATATCATTGCTCTCGAGAGGTATTGTTTTCTTGATCGATTGTGTTGTTCCACTCGACCGCCTCAGAGGCGCTTGCATATCGATCACCATCTCAAAGAGTTCAAAGGTGGTAGGCGGATTTAAAGCAATATCTTTCGTTATCCTTCTACTACGGACTCCTTGCTTGAAAGCCCCGATGACAGATGAATCGAAACTTAGGAATTGAATTACTTAACCCGACTAAAGCGCTTGATGAATTGGCGCAAGGTCTCATTGTCATTCTCGTCTCATCCGTGCAAGTCGTCCTCCTTCTCGTATGCATTGTAAGTGCCCAAAGTTTGCCAAGAGAAGATCGCAGAGGTGTTGCTAAGAATGAATCGACTCGAGTGGTTGGTTCAATAACCACGATCGAGCAGACCCTTCGAGCACAGTTGGAAGGTAATTTGCCATCACATGTTCTCCTCCTCCTGCTGCTCGGACTGCTGTTGTGTAGATTTGGAGAAATTTGATGGATCTCGGCGCCAAGCTTTAAGTTGTCGCTTTGATTCATATGCCGATGATCCTCCGTAGATGTGCTCGATGGTGTGTTGCGGATCCTGGAATGGCATCTCCTCCTCGTCATCTGAAGTCTTATGACCACTCGTTTGCCCTACCTGCTCGAGAGTAGGAAGCGATCTTTTGCCGTTGTAGTAGTCTTCAAGCTTTCGTTGAAAGACCCGGCAGTTGTGAAGGTCATGCCCCTCCTTTTTATGGAAAGGACACCACCTAGGCTTATCATTTTTCCGATCGGGTCGCTTACCTTTGCCTTGGTCGGAATGTGGCTTGGAGGTGCGTGGCTCTTTATCATTCACAGCCAAGACCTCCTTGGAACTGCTGACTTGGAGTTTTTGACCATTCGCCTTGTTCTTGGACTTTTTTGCTTTCTTATCTTTCTTCTTACCAATATCACCTAGCTCTCGAGAGGTATTGTTTTCTTGATCGATTGTGTTGTTCCACTCGACCGCCTCAGAGGCAGTTGCATATCGATCAGCCATCTCAAAGAGTTCAGTGACAGCGGTAGGTGGATTTAAAGCAATATCTTCTGTTATCCTTCTACTACGGACTCCTTGCTTGAAAGCCCTAATGACAGATGAATCAGAAACTTCCGGAATTGAATTACGAACCTGACTAAAGCGCTTGATGAATTGGCGCAAGGTCTCGTTGTCGCTCGTCTCATCCGGCAAGTCGTCCTCCTTCCTGTATGCATTGTAAGTGCCCGAAAGTTTGCCAAGAGAAGATCGCAGAGGTGTTGCTAAGAATGAATCGACTCGAGTGGTTGGTTCAATAACCACGATCGAAAGCGCACCCTTCGAGCACGCTTGGAAGGTAATTTGCCATCACATGTTCTCCTCCCCCGCCGCTTCGGATCATTGTTGTGTAGATTTGAAGAAATTCGATAGGATTTTGGGATCCATCAAATTTCTCCATGTTTACCGGTCGAAAGCGAGGTGGCAATGAATCGCTCAAGATCTAAGCAGAATTTCGACATCCAAGAATGACTTCTTGACGCCTTTGCAGGAAGAAGGGTTGATATCATCGTGGTCGACTCGACGATACCCAAGAATAGGTTGACCTCGACCTATAATAGGTCTCGGTCCCACGAGGGAATACCTCGTAGTTCATCTGTTGTCGCAGACTCCTATGCTCGGTATGGTGAACGATCACCTCCGATAGGTTTGTTGATCATCAATCGCTCGAAAAATATTTCTCTCGAGTAGGAGATCGATGTGACTTATCGTTTTGCCGATTCCTTTGTGGTGATATGATCAATCGACCGTAGTGAAGAAGTCGATTGCTACGATTTCAATGATGCCGGCGAGGTGCTTCCGCTTTTCCATCGAGACCGGTTTTGTGCGAGCTCGAGTTGATTCTCGAGCAAATCACCGATGTCTTTGGAGTTCTTGAGCTTCCTCCGACCGATATTGATGCGCCAGCAAACTCTTCGAGCCGCAATCTTCCTTCGCCGAGTAGCTTCAAGATCTTCCCCGCCGACTCTTGAGATCGCCTCAATGAAGTGCGAGTATGTCGAGGATTTTTCTTCGCTCATGAAGGTGTTGGTCGTGTCCGCCATCGGTGGTGTTCTTGCCATCGCTATGAGGGGGCGCAGGCGTGATCTTCGGGAGGTCTCCGCCTCGGCCCTAGGAGAGTGACCTTGATCCGAGGGAAGGACGAAGACCTCCCGCTGATGATTCTCACTTGTGCTCGAGGCCTCCCCGCTGAGGAGTCGCCGAGACACCATCTGGCGACTTGGAGTAATCCCTCCTGTAGGGGAAGTCCGGTTATAACCGCTCCGCTGGCGGCGCGGATCTCATGGAGAGATGGCCGAATTTGTAGGAAAAGCATGCTTGATCCCGCTCTCTCAAGGCCATCCGGAGAGAGAGAATCACCAGATGTTGGTGAAGTCCTCGAATTGTGGCTTCCAGAACTTGCCTCACCAAGTCGGATCGCTTTAGGGGACTCTGACACTTCGAGGTAAAACTCTCGTCGTGTTGTGAGTCCACCGGTGTAGTCCCGTCAAATTGACCCTTGTCCTTTGAGAGGGTAGACTCCTCTCTTGGACGCATCACAGGGGGATATGGATCTCTCCTCAACCCCATCACGCATTGTCTCCTCGGATCTCGGGAAGATCACCGGAGGCAGAAGCACCATCGATGAGTCATCACTCGGCTCAGAATCAAACCGCATCCATGTCGACGTCACAGACCGCCAAGTCGAACCGCTTCTCCTCGCTCCATTCTCCGCCATGAGTGCATGAGATTTGGAAAACAGAGAGTATGTTGACAAGAGATTACCGAAGATCCCCACGGTCGGGCGCCAACCGCCGGTGTTTTAGAACCGAACTTACGTAAAGATTGTTTGATTCGTGGGGAGGGGTCTCCTAGAATGAAATCACGCAGAGATTGACACGGGATTTTTATATGTGTTCAGGCCTTCTCCGGAGAGAATAATAACCCTACTCTGTGTGTGTATGGTATTGAGTGTATTCTCAACAATCAGGAAAAACTCAGACTATTACGTATGATAGTGCTTGTATTTCTCGTCGCCCCTTCCTCTCGATTGCCGCCTTTATATAGTACATGAAGGAGCGGCAGCCTCAGTGAAGTGGCGCCATCACATCCTCTGTAATCGGGCGCCGTTGGTAGTAATCACCGCGATTAATCCTCCACGCTGCCTAACAAACTATATACCGTAGATAATGGAGCATTACGTGCTATTACTTGGCAAGAGTAACAACAGATGATGATCGTATTTGAATCCCTTTAATCAATTGGGCCTACTTGTCTCAGAGGTTTAATTGATCATAAGGTGGTCATAGCTGACTTAGTCGAGAAGAACTCTGCGATTATAAGGTAGTCGAGCAAGACTTACGACTATGGGGTAGTCGTAGCATAACTTACGACTATGGGGGTGGTCGAGAAGAACTTACGACCATCCAGTAGGCTCTTCCCTTATAACATTTAAGGGGTATACTAAGGGACCATATGACGTCATATTTACTTGGTTAAGGAGTTATAGATAAAAGACAAAATGAGGATTATTATATCCTCGTCAACAACTTACATGAAATGATGACTCGTGGCATGGCTAAGTAATCTACTCGTATCTAACCAACCCACGTTAGTACTACGGTAATACCAACTAAATAATGAACCAATCTAGAGTGACAAAAGATCATAACATAATAATCGACAAGGTGGATATAATCAAATTGGATTAATAACTAAACCCAAAAACATTTAAATAAATACTTAAAGTAAATGCATTAATTTGAATCAAAATAGTTTTGTAAACTGGGTTCAACATGATCAAAGGTACAACTTTTCTTGGAATAGATCCTGGTACTGGTCTTGGTCTTGAGACACTCCTTCTTCAAAATTCCCCGAAGAATCAACGTCTACTCGCAAATGAAGCAAATAAAAAAATAATAGAGAGAAAACAAACTCCAAAAAATAAATAAAAATATGAGTAAAATAGAGCCTGGATTTAGATGAATTTAAAATTTTGAATGAGCTCAATTGGAGTTCGGATGCAAAAGATATGGCTTTTGGAAGATCTAATCTAAAGAAAAACCTAAATTGGAATTTCTGGAATTAACCCGAATTACTTTTCCATTGAAAAATAGGATTATGACGCATGCTGACGTTGGCCCTGGGATTTTCGGCTGGAAAAGAAATTAAAAGGAAATATGACATGTGGGACCCATAAGTCAGTGACACAGTTCACATGGACCAAGTCCACCAAGGTTTGGATCTGAGGTTTTGGGGATTGCCACGCGTACACGCACGTGGGCGCTGATCTGGCGCTGACATGGCGTACACGTGAGATGACACATGGGCTAAAGCGATGACGTGGGCGCATACATGGATGGACACGTTGACTGCCACATCGACATCGACGGCAAGGCTCTCGGGTTCGTACAACAACGGCGACCGGCGGTAGGATGCCACCGATAGATGCGCACAATGGGAAGGGAAGGCTATTGCACACAAATTGGTACCGGTATTGACACAAGAGGTCGTCGGGGTTGGCCGAAATTGTCATCGGAGCGGAGGACAATGATCGGCTTTTGTTGGGGTTGGGCTCCGGTGGGGTATTGGCTGCGGGGATGGTTGCTGAGGAGAGCTCCGGTGACGGGTAAGTCAACGGTACACTCCACGGAGCTAGGACGTCACTAGCGGAGGAATTGGAGGCTTAGGGTTTTGGCTTCGAAACCCTAATCTGGTAATCGCGGTCGCTCTAGGGTTCTTGGAACGCAAAGGAGAGGGGGTTCAGGATGAGCGGAGCCAATGGGAAACCGGGGGTACTATTTATACCAAGAGGGCGTGCCCAGATAAGGAACCCCCAAATCGCAAGCTTTTCGGACTCGTTTGATTTTAGAGATAGAGTTCATTTCGGGGACGATTGGCCGCAGATATGGTTGCGGGGAGATAAGAGATTGAGTTCTACGCGCTTTCCCGAGATCTTTTATTTGGAGAATCCGTTTGGTCGGACGGGGCTTCTAGAAGAACAATGGCGGACAAAGGCTCAGGCGTGACGAAGACGATGACTCGGTGGGACCCACCTAGCACAGGGACAAGGGGCGCTGCGTGAGCGGACTTGCACGGTGAAGCAGGCCGCACGGGCTGGGCCGAAAACAAGGGAAATGGGCCAGGATCCAAGGAGATTCGGCCCAAGGAATGAAGTGAGATTTTAAATAGATTTCTTTCTTAGAAAATACTGAGAATTCAAATGGCAAATAGAAAAATAGCAAATGAGCTCAGAAAAATTCTAGAAAAAACTAGAAAATATATCCAAGCACATAAAATCCAAATAAAATAGTTTTGACAATTTTTGATGTTGACATTAATCATATTAAATGGTTTTGATATTAAAAGTCCATATTAAGCTTATTTAAAACTCAAATAAATCTCAAGGGTGAATTTTCCAACTACTAACTAATTAAAAGATTTCTAAGGCTTACAAAATTGGGATGTTACAAACCTCCCCCCCATAAAGGAATCTCAACCCCGAGATTCAGGCTAGCTAGAGAAAAGGTTAGGAAACTCGGCTTTCAGTTCTTCTTCACGCTCCCATGTTGCTTCTCCTTCTGAGTGGTTGCTCCACTGAACCTTACGAAAACGAGCGGTATTGCTTCTGGTATAACGATCTGCGACATCCAAAATCTTGACTAGTTGCTCTTTATAAGTAAGATCTTCTTTCAACTCAATTGAATCCAAAGGGGTTTGTTCTGTCGGCACACAGAGACACTTCTTCAACTGAGAGACATGGAACACATCATGCACTCCTGCTAACGATTGCAATAGTTCAAGCTGATAAGCAACTTCTCCTCGACATTTCACAATCTTGAACAGACCAACATGCCTAGGGGCAAGCTTCCCTTTGGCATAAAACCTTTTGACATCTCTCAATGGAGTGACTCGAAGATATATGAAATCCACTGGTTCAAAGCTGAGGTCACGGCGATGATTATCAGCATAGCTCTTCTGCTTGACTGAGCTATCTTCAACCTTTCTTTGATCATAGACACTTGTTCTTCTGCTTCTTGAATAATATCTGGTCCAAATACCTTACGTTCAGCTATTTCTGACCAATTCAGAGGGGTTCTGCATGCAAGACCATACAAAGCTTCAAATGGTGACATTTGCAAACTGGCTTGTTAGCTGTTGTTGTACGAGAATTCTGCATACGGCAAACATTTGTCCCAACTGGTAGCATTAGCTAGAGCACAAACTCTGAACATATCCTCAAATATTTGATTAACTCTTTCAGTCTGCCCATCCGTCTAAGGGTGATACGCAGTACTAAAAGTCAAATGAGTTCTCAAGGCTTCATGCAAACTTTGCCAAAAATAAGAGGTGAACTGAGATCCTCGATCTGACACTATCTTCTTAGGCACACCATGCAAACTAACAATTCTTTACATATATAACTCTGCAAGGCGATCTCCTGAGTAAGTGGTTTTGACTAGCAAGAAGTGGGCTGCGTTTGTCAAACAATCAACTATTACCCAAATCGAATCGTAACCCGATTGAGTCCTGGGCAAACCGGTAATGAAATCCATCCCGACTTCTTCCCATTTCCACTCTGGAATCTTTAGCGGTTGCAACAAACCTGTTGGCCTCTGATGTTCTGCTTTTACTTTCTGACATACATCGCACAAGGCAACGAACTCTGCGACTTCTTGCTTCAGATTTGGCCACCAAAATTTATTCTTAATATCCTGGTACATCTTAATACTTCCAGGGTGACTAGAATACTTTGAGTCATGAGCTTCTTTTAGGATTGACTGTCTCAATCCATCAACATTTGGCACGCAGATACATTCATTAATCCACAGTATATCTTGATCGTCTTTGGTGAAGTCCTTGAATTTACTTTCTTCCATTTTGAGCTTGATGTCCTCAATCTCAGGATCATTTGGCTGGGCTTCACGAATCTGCTTCTCCAAGGTGGATTGTACGTCTAGACTGGCCACAAATCCTTCAGCTACCACCTCTAGCTTCAGCTTCTGAAACTCCTCATAAAGTTCTTGGCAATTCTCGTTTACTTCCAAAGCACTGCAGTATCTCTCACGACTTAAAGCATCTACAATGACATTGACTTTTCCAGGATGGTAGTGGATTCCAAGATTATAATCCTTTATTAGTTCCAACCATCTTCTCTGTCTCTTGTTTAGATCAAACTGAGTGAAAATATACTTCAAACTTTTGTGATCTGTGTATACCTCACAACGGTTACCAATGAGGTAATGATGCCAAATCTTTAAAGCATGCACTACGGCAGCTAGTTCCAGATCATGGGTAGGATAATTTTCCTCGTGAGGTTTTAATTGTCTTGACGCATAAGCGACAGTCTTTCCTTCTTGCATCAGGGCATATCCTAATCCTTGACGCGAAGCATCACAATATATATCAAAATCTTTCCAGATATCTGGTAGAGTTAGCACTAGGGCTAAAGTTAAATGCTTCTTCAATTCTTGAAAACTTTCTTCACAAGTGGGGGTCCAAGTGAACTTTTTCTCCTTCAACAATTGCGTAAGGGGCTTGGAAATCATTGAGAATCCTTCAGTGAAACGGTGATAATATCCTGTCATTCCCAAGAAACTGCGAATCTGAGTAACGGTCTTGGGTTGTTCCCAGTGTAGCTACTCTCTCGGCTGTGATCACATGACCAAGGAAATCAACTTTGTTTTTCCAGAAATTACACTTGCTGAACTTTGCATATAGTTGATGCTATCTAAGTTTCTCCAGGATTAACCTGAGGTGTTCAGCGTGTTCTTCTTCTGTCTTGGAATAAACCAAAATATCGTCAATGAACATGACTACAAACTTATCCAAATATTCCATGAATACTTTATTCATCATGTTCATGAAATATGCAGGGGCATTAGTCAGACCAAAAGACATGACTAAGAACTTAAAATGTTCGTACCACATAGAGGAAGTGGTCTTCGGTATATCTTTTGGACTTTAATTGTCTTCTGGACTGCTCTATTTGCTTCACTAGTGCGCGGGTCATATGCATGGATTCCCGTGGCTTGCCACGTTATTTCCCGACATTTTTTCATCAAGGGGTTGATTTCCTCCCCCTAATGACTATAAACAATCCTCACCAAATATGCTATCAGCAAAGCGGGCTGCATGCAAATCTCCAGTCATGGGGTCCAAATGCTTGATTATGGATATTGCCTCATAACCAACGTATATCCCAGGCTTTTAGAGAAGGTCCAATGTAGTTCACTGTGGTAGTGGTATAAGTACATAAACCTTACAACCAAATCTTCAAAGATGAGAAATTTTCGGTGCTGACCCTTGCGCTAGTTGCATAGGTGAATGGATGTTTTATGCCGACGGTCTAAAATTGATGAGAGTTGCTGCGAGCAGGACTGCGTGTCCCCAATATGGTCGGGCAAAAATTATAATTCTTTTAATTAATGTCTCTACTAGTCTATTCTGGGTGTGGACATACGGTATAGAGTGCTCAACTTTAATTCTCAATTCCATGAAATAATCATCAAGTGCCTTCGAAGTAAATTCTCCATCGTTGTCCATTCTGATGGACTTCACATGATGATCAGGGAAATTATTTTCAATTTTAATTATCTGCGAGATTAGCTTTGCAAAAGCATGGTTTCTCGTAGACAATAAACATACGTGCGACCAATTCGAGGAAGTATCGATGAGCACCATAAAATATCTAAATGGCCCTAGCAGAGGCTATATAGGAACGCATATGGGCCAGCGGATATGTTCCAGGAATGCGGGGATTTCATCCTTCGCTTTTAGAGCGGAAGGTCTAGTAATTAATTTCCCGATGGCACATGCGGAGCACACAAAATCTTCATGATTCAAAAAATTCCTTACATCAATATTATGTCCCTGTGAATTGTTAATTATATTTCTCATCATTCTAATACGTGGGTGGCCTAATCTATCATGTCAGAGACAGAAAAGTTCAGAGCGTCTAAATGCGGTTTTTAGGGCAGTATAGGCTGCGAGTGCCTTAATATTATTGAAGTATAGCCCAGTTTCATATAAAGAAAGTCATTCTAATACCATTTTCCACTTTCTTCATGCTTTGCAATGAGCGGGTATTCCTCACCATACTCTTCTTCAGTCTTTGCGTGGAAACCGGTAGCGCGAATATCCTAGAGAGTTCTAGTCGATTCTGGGTACAACAAGACTTCTTCAATGACCAAAGTTGTGCCCATCGATAGTATAATTGTATTCCTTCCTGAGCCTATTATATAAGTATCGCTGTCTACGATTGTCGTAAGACTACCAACATTCTTGCTGATCGACTAAAAAAAATTCGTCTCTCTCAAGGTGGTATTCGTTGTGCTGCTATCTGCTAAGCACACTTCCTCTATAGAGCGTCACACGTGTTCTGATACTTCAAATACCAGAACATAACCTGCTATTATAAATACGAAAAAAATAAGCCTTGTAGGACTCATCTTGAGAATTTAATGCTTTGCTCTCCTAGAGCTTACAACCATTATTCAAAGGATAAAATAATTCAATATTCTGCTTCAATCTGCTCCACGGCGATCTTCTCCTCTTGGGCAACTACGGTTGCGGCCACTTCAATGTCCAAAGGAGGGGTAATGGGGGCTGCTACTAGGTTGTCCACATCCATGAGTGCAACTAATGGCTATGGATCCTCTGTGCCTGCAATGGTGAGGTGTGTCTCATGCTATTCTTTACCCTTCTTCTTATACTGGAAAGTATCAATAATGTGCAACCCACGACCTTACCCTTCTTGCCCCTCTCTTTCGTGAGAGACTTCCTCACCTTGTGGCTGCTAGCATTGGCTTCATGGCCAACATTGCTACTAGGTGGCTATGAGATGTAGTTCTTCCTTAGAACATCATCTTGAGCTTCCGCAACTTGCATTATATCAATCAATTCGGCATACACCTTGTAGCCATCTTGACGATAGTTGCGTGCAGATTGCACCGCATTCGGGCGAAAGGTAGAGAGAGTCTTCTCAATCTTCTGCTTATCCATGATTACCTTACCACAGAGTAGAAGATCGGTACAACTTATGTACAAATTCTGGTCGTACTAGGCCAGCTCTTCGAACTCCTGGTTCGTGATGCTAGTCATCTCCATATTCATGCAAATAGTTCGCAAGATTACTGCTGGTAGTTTGCACAAAATGGTCGCAAAATTCTCATAATGCTCTTCAAACTCCCGGTTCATGATCTCGTATTTTTCTATGTATTTTTTATGATTCACTACTATTTTTAGTGATTAAAAGTAATAAGAATCACATTTAATCAAAACAGTAAATACAATATGTAAATTGTACAGAAATAATAAAAATAGAGTTAAACATGCGTTAAATGCTCAAAATGATTCAAAATTTGAATTCCTGAGACCCTTTTCTCCTGGAATATGAATTTTTAGTGAATTCTGCAATTTTCGAGGGGCTACACTGTGAATTTTTAGTTATGATAAAATTTTCATGTAATTTTCCATTTTTAGAGGGTTTTTCCGCAAAATTTCCTTATCCGCGGAAAAAATCTCATAATTTTTGGAATTTCAAGGGTCCTTTTACAAGATTTTTGGATTTATCATTTCTTCTGATTTTTTCAAAAATTTCTTCGGTCACGCCTTCTTTCGTCGGCCCTTTTCTAGCCAGCCCATTCTTCCTCGGCCCAAGGCCAACGGCTTCATATGGGCGCTAGGGGAAACCCTAGCGCCATTGGAGGTGGCAGCAGTGGCTTTTAATTGCGCGCGACCAGCCATGCAGTGGCTGGCGGCTTCTCATACGGGAGGGTCGGTGTGTTCTTGTGTGCAAGCGGCGCGGCGATGCTGCGGGCACATGCACGAGGGCGACCGAGCGCACGACGGGCTCATGCAGGCGACCAATGGAGCGTGCGGGCGCGGGACGGAACGGTTCGGCGATGGGAGCTCGCGTGTGAGCTGGCCGACAATGCGAAGGATGCGCCGTGCAGGAGGGCAGCGCAGACGGCACGCGTGGAGCACGTTAGGGCGCTAGGTGGCACACCGGCGCACCGAGCATTGCAGCTCATCGGTGGTAGCGTGGCATGACCCTTTTGGCCTCGTGGCACGGTGCCACGGGCTCGCGGCGTCACCGATGTTCGGCGCCGGCCAGCGACGTGATGCAACCGCAGGTCCGGCGGCGGTGCGACTGCTAGGGTTACCGTCGACGATCGAGTCACCGATCTTCTTAAATAAAATAGAGGAAAATGACATGATTTTTGGGAAAGAATGAGACCGCTCTTTATTAATATGAAATTATTATCGGGTGCCTACGATCGGCGGTGGACTAATCCTAGTTACACTAAGTATAATGCTTGCTATACTATTTAATCAGACTTGGAGTGTGAATCTAATGCTGATTACATCGCCTCGATCCGATGCAAGGTGATCCTCTAATCTGATGCCAAATCCTCCTCCTTTCGTCCGCGCCCATTCTTAAATAACTTCCGGTGGTGGCGCATTACTAGAGAAGACGTCTGCCAGAAGCGCCGCGATCGGGTCGTAACGAGGCGATGGTTGATAAAGTATCAACCGCTCTGCGGTTGAGCGTCTGTGAGACACTCAACCGTACGGTGGTTGTTTGTTAGTGTCTTAGGATTATGTAACGTCACGTGGTATGGAGTATATAACACGTGTTACATTCATCACATGGTAAAGAATATACCTGGAATTAGATCCAGATACCAGTTCATAGCTCCTACGAGCAGCTAACTGATCGAAGACTAGGTACAGGATCTTGTCCGACCAGGGTACCCATTATGTAACCTTTGGAATCCTTACGACCAGTGAGGTCGTTAGCCTTAGGGGTTATGACCACGAAGACGTATGATCTTTTATTATGTATTAAAGTAATACATAGAGATTTTAATCCTCGTCAGCTAGCCCCTGAACTTTAAATGAATAGATCGTGTGAACACCTTCTTCCGACGAAGTCGTATCGGGTAGACCCTCATTTAATGTCATGACATACGAGGTGGTTTGTATTCATTTTAAAGTTGAGAACCTGCTTTGGGAACCAAAGATTTTTTCTGTCCGTTGGACAAAATGGTTTTGTCTGTTGGACTCTAAATAACTCCCGATTGCAGTTAAAGATCTGAAGCTATAAAATCCCCATTGCTGGGTTTTAGAGATCCTACGCTTCCAGATTTTCATCAATCCTCTCCATCCTCTTGCTAAGAATCTGTTCTGATCTCCGCTTTCTTTCCTATCAAAAGCTTCTTCCGACCTCTATTCATCTCCTCACGAGATCTTACCATGTCGGACTCGATTACCAAGTGAATGGTTTCAGATCTGAGCAAGAGAAAACTCGAGGCACTAGAAGGAATCGGAATGCTTCTGGACAAGAACTCGATCAAGTGGAGGTCAGTGGCTGGAGAACACTTTCCGGGCCGTGAGAAAGGGGAAATCCCTATTTTCCTTACCTACATCGAGTGCAGGTTAAGGCTGTCGGTGCACAAATTTCTCTCCCGAGTTCTGGAGTACTACGGGGTAGAGTTGGTGAATTTGGCTTCGAACTCCATTGCCAACATCACCATTTTCGCCTATCTATGCGAGGCGTACTTGGGAATGCGACCGAGTTTGAGGCTCTTCAGGTACTTTTACCGGATGGCAATGTCTGGGAGATCCACGATGGGTACTAGAGAATGCACGCTATGCCTTCACGATGGGAAGGCCGATGAGTGCATCCCAATGTACTCGAAATCCTCGTGGTCATCATGGAAAAAGAACTGGTTTTACATGACGGTCACGAAGGACGGCAGCCTCTACTTTGCCGGAAAAAGGGCGAGCGATAATCCAAAGTGGAGGGAGACCACGGAGAAAACAGGGATGGTCAGAAGATGGGCAGAGGCTGTTCAAGACCTAAGGAAAAAGGGCTTGACTTCCTGGCACGTAGTGAGGGATTTCACTATGCGCCGAATTAGTCCTCTGAAGCTCCGAGACCATTCCCTACTCTGGTACATTGGTTGGGATAAAGCAATCAAGGACTTAAGGGATGGTAAGTCTTTGAATAAGCTCCGACCAGTATAACCTATTAGTAGATTATCATATAACCTTAAAATCTCTTTTATCTTTTTTGAAGTCTTTTCCTCTTACGAGGTCAGAGAGCGGATCAAAATGATCTGCGCCGGGGAGCCTGATGAGAAGGCTACATTTCCCGGTATTTTGGCGATCGTCTCTGATGAAGAAAGAATGAGGAGTATTAAGGTAGATAACCAATTTCTTCATCTTTTATATATCCTCCGATCTGTTTCTAAGTTTGCTCTTAATATGTAGGCAGTCGGACTGAAGGTTATTCAATCCGGTAGGGATTTTAATCCTACCGTGGTTCCGATCGATTCCTACCCAGAGGCCATGAAAGAAGATGGTCTTTTCGAGGTAAAAGAGCATTTGAAAGAAGATATATATAGTAGATGGTAAATTTCATCACCTTATCAAATTTGATTTTTGACTTATGTGGAAAAGGTGAAAGGCCCGCAGAGCAAAGCTGCGGAAGTTGTAGACCCCAAAGTGGTCGTTCATGACCAGACAGTTGTTACTGAAACAACTGCTCTGGAGGTTGATGAATCCACACCTTTCGACCCGATGATTAGGAATGCTATCCTCGACTAGCTGGTCGAGAATATTGCTTCTGACCTCATGTTAGAGGATGTGGGGGGGTACAACCGGCCCTGTTAGTTTAGAACCGGTGAAATTGGTTGAAAAGAAAAGAAAGGCGAGTGCTACGAAATTTAATCCAGCGTGTTTCAAGGTCAAGACCAAAAAATCGAAAAGGTACGTACAAATGAAAAAGTTGCACGAGTGCATACCTTAAGAGTCTTTGATATCTCGAATCCTTGAACTTCTTTTCTTCTGGTGTTCTGGGTTGTTTCCGACCAGAACATTCTTGAGAATCAAGCAACCGAGGAAGTCCTCGTCCAGAACACTTCTCAGCCTAAAGTTCCTGAAGACAAAGTGATCGAGGAAGCCCCCGAGCAGGCGTCGGTGCCAGCGCTTGTTCGGGATTCAGTGGTGATTCTAACTCTGTCTGTGGAGGTAGATATCCCTAAAGGTCAACAGGTTCCGACCCCTGTTGGTAATTCCCTTTTTGCCCTCGATTTATCGAGGATAAGGAACTTGACGAGGTTTGGGGAAAGATATCGGACCGTCAAGCCGAGATGGGTCCTAAAACAATTTTTGGTGAATATAATGGTGTGGCAATTCGAGTAAGTATTTATGACCATTTTCATAGTTTCTTCTCTAAAAGTTTATCAAAAACTTAAAGAAGAATGCTATTTGTGTAGCACATGGTCGAGAATTATACTGTGGTCGGAGGACTGACCCAACGAATAAAGAACCTGGAGTAGAAATATTCTGAATTAAAAAGTAAGGACTTTCTTCTTAACTTGTCTTCTTCTTTTATACCATGTTCTTCTTCTGTTAATCAATTATTCTCCCTTTTTATATTTGATAGAGTTGGAGAAAATAAAAGAAGAAGTTGCGGCTAAAGAAGCCAGAATAATCAAGCTTGAAGAAGAATGCTGTTAAGGATCTACGATCGCGATACACGATGACTGTGCTCAAGAAAGTCACTGAGACTTTCGAAAAGCAGATTGAAGGTAACTGGTCGTAAACTTGACTAAGATATTATCTCTTTTAATCATAGATATTTACCACTTGATTTACTTGCAGAGCGAACTCAAGCGGTAACAAGAGCAGAAAAAGCTCTAGAGTTTGAGCAAGATAAAGAGGCATCCCTTGTGCAGAGCTTTGATGAAAAACTCCTTGCGCTTAACAAGATGATCTTTGATATGGGATCAGGATCAAGTTTGCCTACCTTAAGAGATCCAACGGAGAAGATGAACTATTTTGGCCAACTCTTGGAAGATCTCAAGGGCCTGCTCAAAACTACTTGAGAAAACAATACCCAGATGATGAAAGAAGTTGTAACACCCCGACCTGGGAGGTCTCTAGGCCTAGCTACAACAGGACCCAGGAGGTCCTGTCACAGCTAAACCAGGAGGTCTCCTAGTCTGGGCAGCGACCCGACCAAAGGCTCACTCGAGAGGTCCTCCAAGTCCTCCCGGAAAGTCCACCAGGACCTCCCAGGAGGTCCAGCAGGACCTCTCGAAAGTCCTCCATGACCGCCCAGGAGGTCTGGTAGGACCGCCTGGAGGTCCTGGGAGAGTCCCTGAGGAGGTCGTGGAGCCAAGGGGCACCCAAAGACCTCCCACGGCCAACCCAGGGGAGGTCGTGGGGAACTAAGGTCTCCTCAAGACCTCCCACGACCAACCAGAGGAGGTTGTGGAGGGCCGAGACTACCCTAGGACCACTCACGACCAGACTTGAGGGTGGTCGTGGAGGACTGCGGGCACTCCAAGGTCCCCTGTGCAACTGAGCTAGTCCCAAGGATCAATAGCTAGCTCATCACAGCATACAAGAGTGGTAGCATACACTTCAACGAGATCTTTATTAATATCAACAAAGTTGTTTACAAAGGGGAGGCACACAAGCCAACAAACCAGAACACATCGGAAGATAAACATAAAGGCCATCCGATACACCACAGTAATCGGCCGAGGGCGATCCTAGACGCCCAGACCACTAGGTCCACAAAGAAGATCTTCTCAAGCTTTTTTTCCCTACTCAAAAGATAATTTCAGCAAGAGGAGCACAACAACCGTGCTCGCAAGTTACACCCGTCAATTAACAGAATGACATGCATAAATGGATATCTCAAAGGAAGACATATTATGGTTGATTTGCATAAAGCCAAGTTTCTTTCAAATACATGTACTAAGTTCCAAGGCAGTTAACAATATCTAAAATTCATTTTGTAAATCTCAGTTTTCAGTTGGGTAACATTCATCATCAAGATGGTGAAGGATACCCTCCTGTCACAAGGCTCCCTGCCCAAACTCCAATTTGGATAAAAACCCAAAACCATTTCACAAATTATTTTGAACCCAAAACTGAAATCTAACTATGAGAGGCTTTGCTAGCACGTCCATGACCGCGGACACGGCTATTCGAATAGTTTTACACTCTGCAGAGGTTGTACACTTTACCCACATGACATGACTTCTCTAGTTTGTTTGGTACCCGTCGATGCCACCTCACACTTCCTTTGGTGAAAGGTCTAGAGCACATGACAAAGCCTTTACAATGCATCGCTTCACCGTATTCCACCCACATTAAGGTTTCGCAAATCCCTCCCCCCATTGGATAGAAATCCGCCAGGTTAATGGGTGCCCCCTCTTATTCCAGGTGGGTACAACATAGTAATAAAAGACAGGCCATAAAAGACCACCCACTGTTCTGCCGGATCAACCGCGGTGATAACTTTGCAAATTAATTGGCCAGGTCCCACGCCCCATTTGGAGACATGTGGTTGCACAGTGAGGCATAGCCCATTATAGGCATAGCAAAGGATCGCTCGCAGACCGGTCCTTAATTGACTTAGGCGACAACCTCAACCCTGGGGCATCGGATCACACGACCCCCGTGCATAGACTTGCACCAACCAAACAACCAGATTTGCCCAAGTCCAAATCCATTTCCATTTCTTTGCTTTTGCAAACCTCCATGACACACCAATGCCATGGACATATGTAAACCTCCATGACACACCAATGCCATGGTTCAAAACATCTAAATAAATCATGATTTTTGGCCGAATTTCCCAAAACAGAATTCTTGGTCTAAGCTCAACTAAGCATTCCTTTTCAAAATGCCATGGCTTACACTATTGCATAAGCACCAGGTTTTGCCTAAGGTGACAAGCAGGTTTGGTCCAAGATCAACAGTGGTCTTACAAAGTATTTAGGCATAGCTACGATTTTAGAAACATGTATTGAAATACTTAGTGAAGTGAGCATGCATAGCATTTGAAATGGAACATAAATACGTTGAGATAATGGGTGCAATATGATCAAGGGTGTAACTTGCCTCCTGCTTGAAAGGCTTCACGGATCCACTGCTTCACAAAGCTCGGGCTCACCAGAGGCGTCGAGGTCTACACGTTTAAAACAGCTCAAGATCAAATAAAGACCAGAAAGAGATTCAAATGAACTCCGAATAGATATCAAACAAGAACCACAGAAGAGCTTGGCAATTTGGAAGGGGTCCAAGATGCTGGCGGGAAGGAGGTCCAACAGCTTGGAGGAGGTCCAGAGAGGTGGTGAAAGTAGAGCTAAAGGTTTGAGGGAGGTCCAGAGAACAAACTGGGAGAGTCAAAGAGCTAGAATGAAGAAGAGGCAATGATAGAGGGCTTGCTCAAGTTTATAAGGCTGGAGTTGCTGGAAGGTCCAAGGCACACGTGGTCAAGAGCAGGTGAGGAAGAGATGGGGGCTAGTACAAGAAGTGACAAAAAGATAGCACGGGTGCTCCAAAAAGGATGGTAGCATTTAATGCGACATAACAGGTATTAAATGCGGAGAGACTCCCATGAGTAAAGGACATGTTCAAAGGATAAAGAAAAGTGGGCGGATCGACAACCGGGACGATCAAAGCTTTAAGGGGAGGTCTGAGGCAAAGCGAGTTCAACAGCACTACAGGGAGGTCCCGGTCACGATCCTCAAGGGAGGTCCCGACGGTCGATCTACAAGGAGGTCAGAATGATCAAGACCCAAACAAGGGAGGAGGTTTGAACCGTTAAGATCTCCAAAGGAGAGGTCCTAACGGTCAGATCTAACAAAGGGGAGGTCTGAACGGCTAAGATCTCCAAAAGGAGGTCCTAACTATCAGATCTAACAAAGGGGAGGTCTGAACGGTTAAGATCTCCAAAGGGGAGGTCCTAACGGTCAGATCTAACAAAGGGGAGGTCTGAACGGTTAAGATCTCCAAAGGGGAGGTCCTAACGGTCAGATCTAACAAGGGAGGTCCTAACGGCTAAGATCTCCAAAGAGGAGGTCTTAACGGTCAAGATCTAAACAAGGAGAGGTCCTGACGGCTAAGATCTCCAACGGGGAGGTCTTAAAGATCTAACAAGGAGAGGTCCTGACGGTTAAGATCTCCAAAGGGGGTGTCTTAACGGTCAAGATCTAACAAAGAGAGGTCCTGATGGCTAAGATCTCCAAATGGGAGGTCTTAACGGTCAAGATCTAACAAGGGAGGTCCTGACGGCTAAGATCTCCAAAGGAGATGTCTTAACGATCAAGATCTTACAAGGGGGAGGTCTGAACAGTTAAGATCTCCAAAGGGGAGGTCTTAACGGTCAGATCTAACAAGGGGAAGGTCTGAACGGTTAAGATCTCCCAAGCGGAGGTCTTAACGGTCAGATCTAACAAGGGGGAGGTCTGAACGGTTAAGATCTCCAAAGGGGAGGTCTTTACGGTCAGATCTAACAAGGGGGAGGTCTGAACGATAGCGAGATAAGAAGCGGGGGAAGCGGGAGCCATTGGATTCCCATCGAACGAGTCGAGGCAATTGGGCCGTTCGGACCGAGCGAACGCTCCAACAGATCGGGGCCGTCCAACACGGATCAGATGGTTCTAAAGGAGTGGGACGTTCGGACCATCCAAACGTCTCACCAAGATCAAACCGTCCAATGCAAATCGAATGGTACATAAGCGATAGAGGTCTGGATCGAGCGGAAGGCTCGAACGGACGCGAGGAAGGTCCAAATAAACAAGAAGGAGGTCCTAGAGGACATGGGGAGGTCCTAAAGGATATGGGGAGGTCCAAATAGACAGGGAGGAGTTCCAACCGAACAGAGAGTGAGTTCAAATGAACATGGGGGCGGTTTAGACCTGGGGGGGTCTAAGCCAGAGAATCATCACAGAGAGAGGTCTGGGTCAAAGGAGGTCCAGACGCTTGGAATGTCTAAACCTAAGGAGGTCTGGACCCTTAGAGGAGATCAAAGGAGGTCCAATCGAACACTCAAGGGAAGTTCAATTGAGTACAGGGGAGGTACGAACGATCCTCAGGAGGTGCCAAAGAATACAAGGGAATCCAGATGAACCCGAGGGGGTTCAAAATGGATAGAAGGAATTCAGATGATCCTAAGGAGGTTCAATTGTACAGAGCAACTTTGAACGGAACCCTAAGAGGTTCAAATGAACATAAAGGGAAAGAGGGTTTGAACAAGAGGAAGATCCAGAAGGGGGAATTTAACCCAAGATTGAATATCGGATATCATGGATACTTGAAACGCAAACCTGAACTTGGAATACCTTAAGATGGCTGTGACCCAAAGGAAAGGTCAACACCCTGGAAGGGGTCTGGTCCAAGGAGGAGGTTTAACTCAAAGAGAAACTATAGAAGAGGCTGCACCTAAGAAGGTCGAGCAAAAGAGAACCGAGAGGTAGTCCAAGGATTGTGTCAACAAAGAAGTGGTCGAACCACGAGGAAGTCCAAACCAAAGAAAAGGGTAGTCTAGACACAAAAGAGGTCTATCCTCACGAAGAGTTCCAGCACAAGGAGATCCGCCTCAAGGAGATGGCTGACAATAGGGTGGCTTGGGCATGAGAGCATGCCCAAACAAGATTGAGGAAAAGAGATCTGGGCACAAGAGCTGGGCAAGGGAAGAGTAGATCCTACAAAGAAAAGGAGAGATAGCTCCAGAAAACTTAAGTAACACCAAAAGAACCAAACTTTGGATTAGTTGAAGTTTAGCTTAGTCACTTTAAACACTTCAATTTCTGAAAATATCAGGTTAAACTTTGAATTCTCACCAAAATAAAATGGTTCTTTTTATTTTGAAAATTTTCAAAAAGGATCAGAAAACCAGGGTGTTCTGAAGTCGTGGTTACGGAGTTAGCTTTGCTTTGGCAAAGCTAAAGGCTTTCGACCTCTCCATCAATCTCTAAGCTGCTGAAGAAGATTTCAACTGCTTGCCTGAAGATGCGACCAAGTTTCTCGAGGAAGTAAGGCCTCTCAGAGACAAGGTTGCAGAGGAAATGGAGGTCAGATCTCCGTCAAGCAGTAATTAGTCTGGAGATCTTCAGGAGTAGACAATTGTAATATAAGAATTATGAAATATATAAAACTTACCTTTCTGTCATCAACAAGTCTTTTGTTTATCCTGTCGACATATGAAGTACTCATATATTCTCTAGCCCCTGACTGCTATATAGTAGACAGACTTTACTAAATAAGTAGTAAGCCAAGAAGGAGTGCTAAAGTCTCTACCATTGTTTGAAAGCATATACTGATTATATGATAAAACTGATCGCAGTAATACTAGGAAACCAATTTGGTCGGAACCAGTATATAATTTCGACTAGTTATAGATCTGTTTGTCATAACCGAAATGCCAAACAAAATATTATATGGTAGGAAGAAAAAGGCTTGCTTTGATGAGAAAGAAAATATGCAAGAATGTATGCAAAAAAACAATAAGTGATCTTATTTATATGTAGTATCCAAAACTGGTCAGAATAACTTGTGGATATCATGGGGATATGCTCATGATCTTAGGATGATGTTACTGTTGGCAATGTCGTTAACGGTTTGTCGAAACACACGTTTTCGTCAAAGTGTGGATTGTTGATCATCGGCCAATCGATGGCGATGAGTGTTGGGTTAGATCAAGTTCATGGGTTTCATGGCATATGTGTTGCATGATGCATGTTTTGACTAATGTGGGTCAAGTTGTAAAGAACTTGTTCCCGGAATCGATTTCTTTGTCTATTGTTGTGCAGATTGCTTTGAGGTCAATGACGGTCAAGCGGCGAGGATGATCGGGACTAAGCTTGGAGAGCTAAGGTCCGAACGATCGGGATCTGGGTGAGGTCAATGAGTCAAGCATGGCGATAAGGATAAAGGTGACCGAAGCAGGCGATTCGGCGACGGTTCAATCAAGCGGCTGCGCGGGTCTGCAAGTGCCATGGTGATTTGGTGGAAGCGGATGGGAGAGACTTGCCGACATGAAGAGAGCCATTGGATCAACCTACACATGGCGAAGCATGGAAGGTCCTTCACGAAGATGGGACTCGGTCTTTGCAAAAAGATCGAGAAGGGGTATTTTGGTAATTCTACCAAATACCGCCTTGGTGACCTTTTGCCAACTCACGACGCAAGATGGCGTAAGGTGAAGCGGATTAGGTCAAGAGGAGAAGATGACGCTTTAAAATACATGCGTATCTGACTCGTTTGTGTGTGGGCCTTAACGGGAGCCCATTAGGGTTGAATCTTCTAGAAGGTCTAAGCCCCCACTATAAATACAGGAGGGAGGTGGCTGCACCCCCTTAACCTTTTCATTGTGTTTGAAACCCTAGTTTGCTTAGGGAGAGGATCAGTGGAGGTTAGGGTTCTAGAGAGTTGGATTTGATTTCGTACTCATGTATTGAGTCTTTGTCCTCCATTGATGGAGTGGCTATAAACCAATACCATATCAAATCAATCCAAAGAAAGTTTTCTCAAAGATTAGTCTATTTGCTTTCTTTCTCTCTGTTTGGTGATTTGTTGTCTTTCTTTGATCCGCGAGTATTTGCTTGGTTTCTTCTCTTGATCTAGCTTGCTGTGACATGTGGGAACATATCTAAGATCATCTTGATCATCATTCACCCACGAGCAAGTCTCTAGATTACGTTTTCGATTTGACTCGATTTTTGAGCACACTTCGTTCAAACTAAAAAATATAGGAACTTTGGCATGGATCTCTGTGATGTTTGATTGGAATAGGTTCCTAATATCTTAGAGAAGGTGTGTCTCAAATTTCGTGGAGTTTGGCCTTACGGATCAAAAGTTAGACCAATTTTAGTTTTGGTTTTTGGGTTGATTGTGCTGTTCATCATGCCTGGGGTCTGACCGCCCATTTGCCTGAGGTTAGTCCGGCCTGAGAGGTCTAACCGCACCTTTGCCTGAGGATAGTCTGGCCTGAAAGGTTAGTCCGCACTTTTGCCTGAGGTCAGTCCGGCCAGAGAGGTTAGTCCACACTTTTGCCTGAGGTCAGTCCGACCCTCTGGATTAGGTTTTGGTTTTTGGTCTTTTGCTTTGGGGATTTTGGATTGGATTCAATACTCGTCTTCCGCTGTACTGGTATATTGATCTTCATAGCTTCCATAGCTATTGGAGTGAAATTTGTGTTGAATCTGATCAAAGCGAAAAAGTGAGCGTGCTCATATTCACCCTCTCTAGTCGCCTTTTCGGTCCAACATAACTGTTAAGAATTGAAGACATGAAAAACACTTTGCAAAACATGCTCAAGCTCAAGTCTGACTGGCAGCGAGGATCGTAGGAAATGAATTGTCGCTAGGAAGCTCCTTCTAGAGGGCAAGACCACGTGCGGAGGAGAAACTTCGACTGGGAGGCTTTCCGTGTCCCAACCAATAGCCAAACGAGAGTAGAACCGAATGTTGAAATGAAGAAATATGGTCTCCACAATCTTAAGCATATGAGTTACTACACGAAGTTGTTTGTGTTACGCTCTGGGTACTCATACATTTCTTTGAGAAAAGAGTGTGGTTACGTGTGGGAATCATTCATGTAATGATCACGACTAGGACCCATACAGCATGTGACTTAGAAGTCGTTGCCAAAGAGTAACAGAGATCCTTGTAAAGGATGTCAGAGAGAAAGAGGTCTTCTCTGACCAGCTTAAACAACAATAGTAGACAACCAGAGTATAAGTACAGATATATAAACAATACCACTCGTCAAAAAGGAATAAAAGAATGACTAATCTTTATTAAAAAAGAATGTAAAGAATAATTAAACACAGAGCTTACGCAGTTGATCAATGTTCCAAGAATTAGACAAAACACACCCATCAGACATGGCTAGTCGCACTAAACCTGGTCGAGTGACTTCGACCACAGTGTAGGGACCTTCCCACTTGGGAGAAAGCTTGTTGCGATTTGCTTGGTTCTGAATTTTTCTAAGAACCAGATCACCTACAGCGAGGCTGCGAGGTTGCACCTTATGACTGTGGTACCTTCGCATGGCCTGTTGGTAGACTGCTGATCGTATCAAGGCTTGGTTTCGTCGTTCTTCAAGGAAATTGATGTCATCAAATCGTCGTTCACTCTGATCATTTTCGTTGAAACAATCAGTTCGAGTAGAGTCGAGTTTTAGTTCTAGAGGAAGTATGGCCTCAACACCATAAACCAAGAAGAATGACATTCTACCGGTCGCACAACTGGTCGCAGTTCAAATAGCCCATAATACTGAAGGAATCTCTTGAACTCGAGTTCCTGATCGTTTTATTAACTGGTCGAATACTTGGCATTTAATCGCCTGCATTATGATACCATTAGCTCTCTCAACTGCTCTGTTGCTCTGTGGATGAGTGACAGAAACAAAATGTATCTTGATACCAAGGTCTTCACAGAATTCTTGGAATTTACCGCTTGAGAACTGGGTACCGTTGTCTGTGATTATACGACTGGGTAGTCCAAATCGTGTGATCACATTTTTTTGTAAGAAACCTCTTAGCGGCTTCAGTTTTTGTTTTAACAACAGGCTCGGCTTCGATCCATTTTGTGAATGTGTCAATCATGACAAAAAGGAATTCGAAGTCCCCGGGTGCTCTTGGGAAAGGTCCCAGAATGTCCAGTCCCCAAGTTGCAAAAAGCCAAGAAAGAGGAATGGTTTGCAAAGCTTGTGCCGGCTGATGTACTTGTCGGCTATGAAACTAACATTGTACGCACTTCGTCACGAGCTCTTTTGCATCATGAAGGGCAGTTGGCCATTAGTATCCTTGCTTGAAGGCTTTACCGACCAGCGTTCTATAGGAATGATGTGCTCCATAGACTCCTCCATGAATTTTGGTCAGCAATTTAATGCCATCCGTTCAAGAAATGCATCTCATCAACACTCCATGAGATCCTCGTTTATACAAGGTACTTTCGATCGGAGTGTATGATTTGGCTTTTCGAGCTATACGATCAGCCTCTACATCATCTTCTGGAATTATGTCATGCTGAAGATAATTGTAGATCAACATCATCCAATCTCTACCTTGATCGTGACAGCGCCAACCATCAACGACCTGTGGAGCATCCATATTCTCAGGATCAGTTTGTACGACCTGTAGGGAAACATATATGTCCTCGAAAAGCTCGACCACCGAGGCTGAATCGAGTTGCTCGAGGAAAACTCCGGGCGGAACAGGTGACCTGGTGGAGGCCATCCGCGCCAACTAGTCTGCCAGAAAGTTTTCCTTTCTAGGAATATGATGGATCTGAAAACCGAAGAAGTGCTTTTCAAGTTTCCGTACTTCCGCCAAATAAGATGACATCTTGGTACTTGAGCATGGAAACTCTTTCCCTACTTGATTCGCTACTAGTTGATAATCACCTTTCACGAGTAATATGCAAATCCCGAGCGAACGAACTGCTCAGAGTCCTGCCAGTAAACCTTCATATTCTGCCACATTATTTGTAGCAGGAAAATTTAACTGGTTGGCATACTTGATGTGTTCGCCAGTAGGGGATATCAAGACAACTCCAGCCCCCCGAGCCTTTGAGCATCAAGGAGCCGTCAAAGTACATTGTCCACTCGTCGTGGTGTTCGTACTCGGACCCTTGGGTGGGTTTAGGGTTTGTCCATTCGGCAATAAATTCTGCTATTGCTTGGGACTTGATCGCTGTTCGTGAGATGAAATGGAGGTCGAACGCCCCTAGCTCAACCGCCTATTTTGTTATTCGTCCTGATGATTCCCTGTTTTCAAGAACTTGACCAAGGAGATACCTGGTTGGTACGACCACTTTGTGGGCCTGAAAGTAATGCCTTAGTTTCCTTGAAGCCATAAGGAGACCATAGAACAACTTTTGTACCTGTGGGTATCTTTCCTTTGGTCCATGTAAGACTTCGCTTACGTAATATACTGGTGGTTGGACGTTATCACGTTCCACGACCAGCACACCGCTGACTGTTTGTGGCGTTGCAGTCACATAAATCAGCAATGTTTCTTTCGATCTTGGAGAAATTAAGACCGGGGTACTCATAAGGTACTTCTTAAGTTCTTCAAAGGCATCGTTTACCTCTTTAGTCCACTCAAAACTTTCATGTTTCCGGAGATGCTTAAAGAAAGGTAATCCTTTTTCACCCAATTATGCTATGAAACGACTTAGCGCTGCCATACAGCCAGTTAGTTTTTGGACTTCTTTCTTTGTGGTTGGAGGGCACATCTGGTCGATGGCCGATATCTTTACTGGATTTGCTTCGATACCTCTAGCTGATACTTGGAAATCGAGAAGTTTTTCAGCGGAAACTCTGAACACACACTTTTCTGGATTTAACATGAGGTTATGCCTTCTCAAGTTATTGAAGGTTTTTTGTTGGTCGGGAATGTGATCGCCAGCGTTGATACTCTTTACAACCAGATCATCAACATAGGCTTCTAGATTTTGACCTATCTATGGATTAAAGGTTTTCTGCATCAACCTTTGAAAAGTTGCACCAGCATTTTTGAGACCAAATGACATCTTAACATAACAGTAAGTGCCATATGGGTGATGAAAGAAGTTTTCTCTTCATCTTCTTTACTCATATTAATCTGGTGGTACCCTGAATACACATCTAAAAAACTTAATAACTCGCACCCGGAAGTAGAGTCTACAAGTTGGTCAATGCGTGGAAGGGGAAAGTCTTCCTTCGAACAAGCTTTATTAAGATCTGTAAAGTCAATACACATCCACCACTTCCCATTTTTTTTAACCATGATAGGATTGGCGAGGCACTCAGGGTGGTCGACTTCACAAATAAATCCAACCTTGAGGAGCTTGTCAATTTCCGACTGGATTGCCTCCTTCCGATCAGGTGCCAAACGTCTTAGCTTCTGCTTGATCGGTTTCTTGTCAGGCTGGAGAGCTAGCTTGTGCTCAATCACCTCCTTGGGGACTCCAGGCATGTCAGACGCTTGCCAGGTGAATACATCCTGATTTGCTCGGAGGAAGGAGACGAGCAACTCTTTCTATTTGTGGTCGAGTCTTGCCCTGACCAGTATTTTTCGGGTAGATACGTCAGTATTTCCCGACCCAGGCAGCAACTTGGCGCTTTCCTGAGAAGCGCCCTTGTCGAGTGGTACCTCTTTTGTCTAGTCAGAAAGCTTTGGTGTCATCTTTGACCTCGAGTGCTTAACCTGCACGATAGGTGGATTAGCTTCTCTGGTCAGAAGTTCATCGACCAGTTCTAGTGATTTCCGATCACATGCATAAGCCATTTTTTGCTCTCCTCGAAGCGTGATGACCCCCTTTGGTCCTGGCTTTTTTAAACTCTGATAACTGTAGTGCGTGGCTATCAAGAATTTTGCTAAAACCAGACGACCAAGGATTCCATTGTATGCGGATTCGAAATCCACCACATCAAATGGAATCTTTTCTGTTCGGAAGTTGTTGGGTCTTCCGAATGTAACTGGTAGGGAAAGTTGTCCTATCGGTTTGGCGGTAGAACCAGGAACTATACCGTGGAACGCATATTTCACAGGTTTCACCTTTGACTTGAGAATTTGCATTTCTTCTGATGCTCCCGCAAATAGAATATTTAAAGAACTACCTCCGTCTATTAAGACTCGATTAATCTTACAGTTATTAATAGTAGGTTCAATGACAATAGGGAACCTACCTGATCGAGTCGAAGGGATGGGGCAGTCTTCTTTGCTAAAGGAGATTACTATTTTCGACCACCTGGATGGCTTGACGGTGATTGGAGGCGCGACAAAGTTGACCTCCCACTCCATGGCCTTCAGATGACGCCTTGATTCGTACGAAGAAGATCCACCAAAGGTCATATCAACCGTATGTTGAGGCTCCTGGTACTCCATCTCTTCATCGCCATGTTTGTCCTTCTTGGAGCTTGTTTCCCCGAGTTCCTGTATTGAGGGGAGTGTACCTTTGCCTACATAGTAATCCTCCAGCTTCTTTTACCAGGCTCGGCAGGTGCACAAATCATGCCCTGCCTGCTGGTGAAGTGGACACCACTTCTTGTTTCTTTTGTATCCTTCGGTTGGAGCTTTTGCTTTGCCTCAACCGGTATAATCTTTCTTACCCTTAGTAAACTTCTCAGGAACCGCAAGGACCTCCTTATCGTCGGGTCTGCAGTTTTTCTTTTTCTTGAGAGCCTTCTTATGCTTATTTTCTGATTTATCCAAGCTAGGTTGTGGGATTTTATCCTTCCGATCAATGGCTTCACACTATTCGATGGCCTCGCTAGCGGCTGCATATTTGTCGGCCATGTCGAAAAGTTTGATGGTCGTTTGTGGAGGGTTCATTGTGATGTCCTCCGTAAACCATCGATTCCTTAGACCTGCTTTGAAAGCTTGGATGACAGAAGATTCTGTGACCTCTGGTATTGAATTACAAACCTGGCTAAATCTTTTGATGTACTGACGAAAAGTCTCATTGGATCCTTGCCGGATTCGGTGAAGATCATCCTCCTTTCCAGGGCGATCGTACGTGCCTTAGAATTCGCAATCAGGAGGTCGCAACATTGCTCCCAAGTGTAGATCGATCTGACCGGTTGGTTAAGTAACCAAGACCGGGCGGACCCTTCAAGTACTGTGGGTAGATAGTTTGCCATCACGTTTTCATCACCACCAGTAGCTCTGAAGGTGGTGGTATAGATTTGGAGAAATTATAATGGGTTCTGAGTCCCACTGAACTTATCCAGGTTGGCCGATCAGAACCTATTTGGCCAACGTACAGCCTGGAGCCCTGCAGAGAATGCTCGACAACCTATAATTGATTCATTGCGCCTTCCCTATAAGCGTGCTGGATTGTAATCGGTTGGAAACCGGTTTCTAAAGTTGGAATGCCGAAACTCCGATATCCCGATTTGGTCGTGGTCATTGGTATGACGCCTTCGACCACCTGCTTGGTTCAGATGATGTCAGAGATCATTTGGGCCAAGCGATTGCTCCTCTCGGCGAGGAGAGGGAGTGGCTGCTTGAAATAGCCTTCTTCCCTCGTGACTCCTTGGTCGAAATCATCGAGGTCTCAGTATCGATTGGCTTCCAAACCGACCATGCTGTCCCCTACTGATGGAGGATTCAAACCAGTAGTGGGTGTTCAAAGATCTGAACTTTCCCTCGACCTACTGGTTGGTTCCGTCCGATTCGTTACCCTAGGTGGGGCAAAACCAGGCGAATTAACTAATGGATGTCTATCAGTTCTGTTACCTCTAACATTTGTTTCTTGATGGCCCATACCATTTCCACCAGCACGTGGTGGCATGGCAGATTGTGTAGGACCGTACATGGCATTTTGATCTGTATCTCTAATCCCATTGACCTCGTGCCTCTAGCAGCGATCTTCCGACGAGCTTCCATCATAACTAATGGAGAGCCCTCCATTGTTTCCGCGAGGAGTTTCCACGATGGAGAGTGGTCGGAAATTAGCACATCCTAAGGTTTTTGTGGTGGGCTCAGCCTAATCCGATGGATTGTCGATCGTATACTGAGCCTTATCGTTCCCACTTGGCCCACGATCAGTGGGAGCTTCATCGACACCATTACCAGATGTCGATTGGCTCCTGGTATCACCAGAAGCCATTGGTGAGTACCTGTCAGCCATGATTGCATCGAGAGTTTACTGATCCTCGAGTTGCAGTGCTGAACTTTTGTCACCTTTTTCGCCGGTCGAAAGGACCGGGCTTGGAGAGGTCCTTCGATATTCCGAGCTGGTCGGAACGGCTGGTTCATCTGAAAGCGCCACTTGTTGTAGCGGTGTATCCTCATTTATCCGGTCGATTTCGCCAATGTCTGCGACATGCGAGCCGGTGGAGGAGGAGGATGATGACATCCCATTTTCTTGCATGGCGTGAATGCATTCATCCATGTCGAGGTTGGAGTAGTCTGCCAAGTCGAACCAGTTCTCCTCGTCCCAACTTCTTGCCATAGTCACATGAGTGATTATGAGGAGTGAGCGAGGATTTGATGAGCAAATAATTTCTTCGGGAAATCTGCGCCTTCTTCCCTATGGACGGCGCCAGCTGTCAATGATTGAGTCGTCGATCTTACAAAATAAAATAGAGAAAAATGACACAGATTTCTTGGGAGAGAATGGGACTGCTCTTTGTTGATATGAACTGGCTATTACAGGGGGTGCCTACGATCAGGCGGTGGACTAATCCTAGTTACACTAAGTATGATGCTTGCTATACTATTTAATCAGACATGGAGCGTGAATCTAATGCTGATTACGCTGCTCTAATCTTATGCAAGGTGATCCTCTAATATGATGCCACATCCTTCTCCTTTCGTCCGCGCTCTATTCTTAAATAACTTCCGAAGAGGTGGCAGTTACTCCTGGAGAAGACATCCATTGTGAAGCGTCGCGACTGATCGGAACGAGACGATGGTTGATAAAGTATCAACCACTCTACGGTTGAGCGTCTGTAGGACACTTAACCGTACGGTGGTTGTTTGTCAGTGTCTTAGTATTATGTAACGTCGCGTGGTATGGGGTATACAACACGTGTTACATTCATCACATGGTAAAGAATATACTTAGAATTAGATCCAGATACTAGTTCATAGCTCCTATGAGCAGCTACCTGGTCGGAGATAAGGTACATGACCTTGTCCGACCTGGGTACCCATTATGTAGCCTCTGAAATCCTTACGACCAGTGAGGTCGTTAGCCTTAGGACTTACAACCATGAAGACGTATGGTCTTTTATTGTGTATTAAAGTAATACACAGAGATTTTAATCCTCGTCACCAGCCGACGTGGTCGTGCGGGGCGGTGTGGTGATGACGCGCGTGCGTGGCAAGACGGTAGTCGCGCGATCATGCGGGCAGCGGCAACGGCTTTCAGTGCGCGACGAGCCGGGCGCGCACGGATGTGGAGTTGGCTTCGGTGACGCATCTGTGGGACGCACGTGCAGAGCGGCGGCCTTCTACGCTACGGTCGTATGGGGGCCAGAGGGCGGCTGCAGGGCGAGCGGTGCCACAACTCGGTAAGCCCACGACATCCGAGCGGCCTAGCGATGCGTGCATGGTGTGGGCGGTGGTGTGGCCGTGCGACGGACCGGTGGTGGCGCGGCCGTATGGGGTTGCATCGCCATTTTTATCCTTTTAATGTTCATCCTAAAAAATGCAATCAACATCTACTCTTTTCATACAACCCACCGAACGGCTTAGTCGACGACTTCAAGTCGGCTCACAGTATATTAGAGTGGATTTGCAATCTGCAATCTACGATGCAATCATCATCTACTCTTTCATGCAACCTACCGATCGGCATTGTGCCGGTGACTTCAAGTCGGCTCATGGTAGATTAGAGCAGATTTGCACCATAGAAAAACAATCTAGAAAGAAACAACTTGCGGAATTGAAAGCGATCTAGAAAAGCGATTCGATCTACGAGCGTCGCGCTACGATGGTTACCTTTCGATCCGAGTATAGTAGGCCTAGAGGTAGGTCGGAGTCGATTGTGCTGATAACGTGTTGAGAAACCATCGCTAGCGAGTACAGTCCGAATGATCACCTTGTAGATAGGCGTATAATGGCTTAGAACAATGCAAGAACACAAGTACAAAATAGTAGATTGAACACAGAGATATAGGGGGCTTCTTGCTTTTCTTTATTCCTTCGTCAAGCGATCAACCTTTTACAATGTCTAGTACCCCCTATTTATAGTGTAGAGACCTTACTAGGGTTTGGATGGGGCGCCCACCTATGAGCCAGCTGCTAGGCCAAGCCCATGGTTTTCCAACAATATATACCTGTTCTGTCATCAAACAGTACGTTGTAGTAATACTTCTCTCTATACAGACGTAATTTCTTCTTCTTTGGTTTCGAATTTTTGGCGCAAATATCACGGTTGAGGTCGTTTTTGACGCAATTAGTGCATGTCGTGGTAAAATTGCAAAAATAAGCGCCCAGACGTGCGGTGGCGGCGGACGTGTTGTGCATCGACCGTGCCCTCGTCGTCTCGTGGTCTCTGCCAGACACGCCTCGTTAAATGCGTGGTGATCGACGCCTCCTTGCCTTGTATGGTGTATAACCTTCACCATTATTGCCTCATATAAGTGCAGCGTACTCTGTCTGGCGCTTTCCTTGTATTGGCTAATGGTTAATGCCGATTTGCCGATGCATAGGTACTTGGCCCTGGGCCAAGCTTGCTTCCACCTGGGCCTCATCGAGGACACCATGGTTCTGCTCTAGACTGGGCGCCGCCTTGAGTCAGCGGTGTTCCACCGTGAGAGCGTCTGCTGGTCGGAGGACAGCTTCTCATCCTCTGCCGTCGCAGTAGCCGTTGCCTCCGTGCCACCGGGAAACGCTTTCAACTCTGGTTCGGCATTCACCATACCGGCCATGGAGTCGGAGGCTGTGTCCCAGCTCCTCACGCACGTGAAGCTCCTACTCCACTGCCACACGACTGCCATGGCGACGCTCGACGCAAGCCTCCCAGCAGAGGCAATCTGCCATTTCTCCAAGATCCTGGAGGCATGCCACAACGTGCTTCCACACCCCTTCGCCGCTGCGTGACTCTTCGACCGTGCCGCTGCATTCCAGGCCAGCAGCCGCTCGATCGACTCTATCATGCATTGCAACCATGCGCTCGTGCTCGACCCCACGTACATCCCGGTGCTCTGCCCCCATGCCGATCTTCTCCGGTCTATGGGTGCTCTCACCAATTGCCTTTGTGACCTTGACAACCTGAAACTTCTCTACGACGCCGCACTTCAGGATGCCAAGCTTCTAGGACCCAGATGGCGTGGCGAGGGCATCCGCCCAGCCGAGTCGGACGAGGCGTCGATCGACCACGAACAAGTAATGCGAGTGCGTCCGATCGGCCACGGGCCGGACGAGGGCACATGTCGTGTGCACAACGTGTCCGGCCGGCCACCGTGCGGACAAAGCGTGACTTCTGTAATTTTATCACGATAGACGCTAATTGCATAGAAAATGACCACAACAACAATGATATTTGCACAAAAAAAATTCTTTGGTTTCTCCTAGATTGTTGTCACAAGCATATGGGCTCAACGCTTGAGATGTGTGTTGGCCCTGTGGCCTGTGGAGCATATGTGTTCCTGTGCTATTGAGAATTAACATCACTAAGGTAAATTACATCATATATTATCCATCTATTGGTACTTCTCTAGTTTGGAGAACCTCCACCACTTCCCTTCCATCTCCGGCCTCCCCCTTGGAAATAAATTCTCTAGGAGAGGGCCTCCGTGAGGCCCTCCCGCAGCACCGTTCGATCCCCCCATAGCCCTCTCTCTCCCCGATCGGACGGCATCCGCAGGGGGGCTCGCGGCTTCGCAGAGAATTTATTTCCCTCCCCCTCTACTTAGGAGATGAAAATGCTTCTTGTCAAAGTGTATGCGAATTGCATAAAAGCGGATGATGTCAGTACTTAGTAGTACCATAGTTGTTCTGTTGAATCGGTAGGGGGTCTCCAAACTTTAGCTGTGGTGGTGTATACTTCAGTTAATTTTAGCTGTGAGTAAGCCTTTTTTCTGTGTATGTAGATGCCGTAGGCATGTGATGCCGATTGTCCAAAAAGCGAGACAGGACTGAGGACCAAATTCCCCTCTTATTATAGCGAAGAGGTTCGACGCCCTCCCCGCACTTCCCGGCCATTTTGTACCGTGCTCAGCTCACGCGCACCTACGTCGTTGGATCGCTAGTGGACCACTGCGCGTTCGCTTCGCCTCTCCTCAGCGCGGCTCTACCTCACCTCTCCTCCATTCTCCGTCGCTTTCCCCAGCGACGCATCCGCAACCCCCTCCTCCCCTTTGCCCGCGTCGGGTTTGCTGCCCCCGCCACCTCCTTCTCCCCTTCGCTAGCACCGCCTCCCACTTGGCGCCCACATCCTCCCGTTCAACCGCACCGCCCCCTCCCCTTTACTCCCGGCATCGCCTCTTCCCCTTCGCCCGCCCCGCGCTCCCTCACCCCCTTCTCAGACGTCTTGGCCGCCCTCCCTTGTCCCCTCCTCTTCTTCGCCCATGCCAGCTCCCCCTTCTCCCCTTCGTTTGCACTGCTTCCCACTCAGCGCCTGTATCCTCCCATTCACATGCATTGGCCCCCCTCCCCTCCACTCCCGACGTCGCCTGTTCCACTTCACTCACGCCCTCGCAGCTCCCCTCCTCCCCTTTGTCTGTGCTCCCCTTTGCCTACGCCCGCACTACTGCTCCCACTGCCCCTCCTCCCCTTCGCCCGTGCTCGCTCCCCCTCAACGCCCACATCCTCCCCTTCACCAGCGCCACTCCCTCCTATTCATTGCTGGTGCCGCCTCCTCCCCTTCATCCATGCCCTCACAGCTCTTCTCCTCCCCTTGGCCCACACCGCCGCCACTGCCCCCTCCTCCCAGCTGGTTGCATCTTCCTTATGGCCATGCTTCCCAAGTTTTGACCATTTTTTCTCTGTGTTTTTTAGCCTCTGTGGCTGAAGAACGGCGAGACCTACAACAACCAATTGGTGAATTGTGACACATGGGTGAACATCCAACACCGGGTATGCTTGGCTCGCCTGAGAAGTGATGAGGAAAACCACATCTGGAGGTCCCAACATTGTAGTTAACAAGGTAAGCATGTAGAGATGGTGAGAGTCTAAATATAATGAATGGCGTTGGTGATGGTCTAAAAAAAGACAATAGTGTAGATTCATGATCTTATGGCCAAAGTTTGTGCCTATGTTCTTTGATGTGTATAAGTTCTCTTCCAGTACTGGAGTTTATCTCAGTTAAGAACACGAAGAGACAATTAGGAGACCTGCAGTATTTATAATTCAGTGGGTACGGTAAATTATTTGGGAGCATGACATTTACATGATAATTATTGCCTTTTCATTGTAGATTCAAGTAGGCCTATAGTATTTCATGAGTTGTTTACTGAATATGCCTCTACATCATCAAATGATTTTGCTATAAATTTCCTTTTTGTCTGAGCCATGATTATTGCGGTATGGCTAGCTTGCTTGAAGAGTATCATATTAGATTCTCATTCTCCGGCCTTGGTTTTAGATCATTGGACCTGCCTTTCTATTTTCTCGAGGACAGGTCCTTTGGACTAGCGATTCCCCCATTGGTAGAAAGAAACCCACAACCTCTTGGGGTTATCCTACTTCTGGGAAGAAGAACTAGATCAGAATGTTTAGACACCGTTGATTCTAGCTTAGTACAGGGAATGTGGTAGTCATTAAATTAATGTCTACAAGCATAATTATGTAGATCGTGGATATTGCCTCTGCATTTTATATTGCCTTTTGTGCTATTGCTTGGGAGAATCAAGATAGATGACAGGTTACTTTTACTGCAAATTGGCCTCAGATTATTTTGTAATACACACTTCGCTTGGAATTTGTTTACCTGAATTACATTTTCTGACAACGAGACTTAACGAATTTGTGCTGGTTTCATGCCTCTATCTACAACATCACCCTTTTTTTTTACCAATTCCATGTTTTTATTTGCATGTCAGATTGTGCGTGTGTGACGTAATATACATCGATGTTTACTTAATCTCTATTTGCATGTCAGAATCTGTATGTGTGTTGTGCTATACATCGTTGTTTAGCTAATAGCATTGTCTTTTTGCGATGTCGTGTTCTTTACAAGAATTAGGCTCTACTGTTACTAACTCAGTATTTTGATTTGCACGTAAGAAAGTGTATGTGCGATGTGCTATATGGTGTCATAATGTGTATATGTGCTATGCTATACGTCGATGTTTACTTCATAGCTTGGTCCTTTTGCGATATCGTGCTCTACACAGAATTTATTATATTCCCCCATTTGATTATCCTCACAGAGTAGCATGTCAAATTTGTCTATGTAGAAGATATAATGTTGTGATCCAGGTCTTAAAAGCAGAACACCGATCTGGTGATACTGATGCACACTATTTCCTTCTTTCATACTATTTGTCATCCACTTTTTTGACCTTATTGTTCTCAGGTGAGGATGGAGAAAGCAGCGACGCACCCAGTATGGAATGTAATCAGGTTTTGAGAGTAAAGTCTATTTATATGCATAACACTCATATTGTGATACTGGTGCGCACTATTTTCTTTCATACTATTTGTCATCCACTTTTTTTACCTTATTTTGGGTAGCTGAGGATGGAGAAGGCAGCAATGCATCCTAGGGTGTGGAGTGTAATCAAGTTTTCAGAGTAAAGTCTATTTATATAAGTTCTACAGTTCTAGGTGAAAAACTCCCTTTTTGGACAAGGTGATTCTAATTCATGCCTGAAATGCATTGATTGTGTATTGTAGTGATGTATTTCTATTTAACTAACAGCTTCATTGCATTCTTCTTGTTAGCTTTTCTCAAATGGAATGAAAGAATCTCATCGGAGGCATGCAACTCTTATAATAACTACTTCATGTAAATGTGTGACTTGTAGTACACTCGCATCTCCAACCTTTTTTATTACAAATTTTTGAATGTTCTGTCATAGTATGAATTTTGTTGAACCATTGGCGCCCTTTAAAGCATTATCCCATCAACTATAATCGACTGGTCTTTTCTTGTGCTTTTTTTCTTTATGCGGTCTACAACCTTTTAGATTTATGTTGCTCGCATGGTTACTTATTGTTAATTTCAAGAGTATGTTGTCTATCTGCAGTGCTAGTTTCACGCCATCACTAGCCATTTTTCTATGTGTTTACATTTATCGACTTCTGGTTCATAACGTTTTCATTGAGAGTAAAATTGATATTGTTCTCTTTTGTTACAAAATCTGGAATTGAAAAATGAAGTGTTTGATTTCCTTATAGGAATATTCAACATGTTGGACATACATAATGTAAGTTTAATCCAACGATGGTCGCATATTCTTTTTCCCCCGCATTTTTACGATATTGTGCTCTTTGTTATTCTAAGCATTTTCGTTCTAACCTTTTGTACTAAAATCTTTGTCATTTTAGATTAGTCATTTAAAAAACATACCAAAGCTTTTAAAACTGCTTAAGTCTACAAGTTAACTGCAGTCAGCCATCCCTCAGGTGATGATTGAGCTAGAAAAATATGCCTTTGACATCCAACTAGTCTTGTGTGGTTGCTACAACAGCAATAATTCACCTCTTGATAGTTCCTACCTAGCTATTTAGTTTCTTGAGCCAATTTCCAAGGCACAAAGTTAGTTTGCAGAGTCATTTTCTTTGTAATTGTGCATTTTTCTCATGTATATAGCATGTCTTTGCATATTTGACATCTTACATTATTTTTACTCTCAATGAAAATGTATTTTACTAGCTTCTGATTTTACACGAGTATGATAAATACTAGCTTCTATGTGTTTTGTCAGTAAGGGACTATAGGTATGATCAATACTCTCAAAGTAAAAGACTATCGTACTTTTGCCAAATGTAGTGCCAATTAGATTCATATAACCTACTAGCTTGATGCATATTTTGTCAATTAGCAACAGTAGTTGCTTTCCTATAACATGCTAATAACAGTGCAAAATATTGCCAGTACAAAAAATGCCAGTACGGATGGTTAGCCTTCTACCATTCTACTAGGCATATGTAAGAGCAAGGTTCTGATTCTCTCTTTATGTGAACAGAAAGTGTAATACAATTTGTTGTTCAAGTCACAGTTTTCGAAAATTTTCACTGCGTGACGAAGGTACATAGGGGATCTTAGTACTACATATTCATTGCATTAAGAGTACTTAGGCCTGTTCTATTCAATGATCCAACAACAGCAGTGTTGAACTTAGGCCTTTCTATTGGTTCATACCACAATAGTCTTCAAGAAAGTTACCTCTAATCCATTTAGCAGGAAAAATAAACTCAGTGAACCCTGCTAATGATGTTTCATACAATGCATAACCACGTTGCAATCGTCGGCGCGGCGTAGCGCGCTTTCAGCCTTGTACCCTTCTTGTTATAGCGAAGAGGATCGGCGCTCTCCCCGCACTTCACGGCTATTTTCTGCCAATCACGAGCGCCCTCGTAACCTCCGGATTTCATCATCTGCATCGGTCGCGCGTGCATCGCCCGTTCGATTGGCAATGGACCGTGCAGACGCCTGCGCCCGAGATCTCATGAGCGCAGTGCTGAATTTTGGTTCGGCAGCATCAGTTCATAGCAAAACGTGTTAGATGGTGATTGGCTATGGGTAAGTGCATTAATTGTATGGTTCGATGGATTAATAAGTTTCAAATGATCATATTTTCTAAACCGAGTATCTGATTTGTGATCTGTTTGAACCGTTGTGTTCCTTATCATTTTATCAACAAAACAAGACCCATGTTGACATATTTTAGGGCAAAAAATAGATATCATGCGGGACCCACATGTCATACTCGCAATTTTGGCAAGGCTGCAATCCAAACACATCAGTTTCGGTATTGCCCGTGAATTGGTATAGCTGCGATCCAAATACTTTTTTGCCTATGTTTTGGCAGTGCCAAAGTTTTGGTATGGCTACCTGGGATGGTAAACCAAACATGCCCTTAGTGCCCGTGCATTTCCTGAACATAGACACAGAGTGCATCGCTGTTACGCATCCACAGAAATAATGCATGTTTCCTCAGTCGTGGCCATACATTACTCACATGAAGGTGGTGAAAACAATGATCCTAGCTTATAGCTAGTTCTTATTCTTCGTAGGTTCAAAGGATTGCGTAAATATAAATACATACGTTCGTATCAGAGATCGATAAGTCTCTCCCATATACCAATCTATTCGTGAGTAGTTGTCTATGACAGTCCCAAATAGATGAAAGCATCAATTAAAAAAATTTACCTCGCCAATATATTAATCAGCTCCTACTGTTCTAAGCATTATTACTTTTTTTGTTGTTCCTTCATGGTTTGATGTAAGAAAAACGATTATTGAACCACGCTGTAATCGTCGGCGCAGCGTAGCACATTTTTAGCCTAGTAAGGGAAATGGCAAAGAATGATACGAAAATGACAGGAGGGGTTCTCCCTTATACTTGCTGGATTTGGCTTTTTTAAGCTAGTGTTGCCTTGTTTGCTCTTTAGTTGCACCCAGTCAGGATGTGCCTCGTGGTGGATGTAGGATTATTGGAATTGTATTCGCATTTGGCTCAAGAAAAACTTTGTATTTACATGTGCTGGTTAAGGGTATATATAATGGTATAAACAACTGTTGTCCGTGCCATCTCTCCATATCATTTATAGATATCACTAAAGACAACTTCTACAATGAGTTGTTTTTTACGTGTATCTATAGACAGCTTTTTCATGTACAATATGTTTTGTTTTTCTCGTGTTACAGTCGACTACTGCATGAGAGACGGCTCAATTCTCTCTGCCCTACATCATCTCGTATCCTACGTGTCAAGACTTACAGTCAGCTGACGTCACACCATTGTATATGCTCTAAGGTCATGTTCAATAGTTTGTCTTTTAGATTATCTCTAACACCCTCTATGTCATCTTGAGACAATTTTAGAGACAACTATTCCAATATAGTATCTCTTGAGCTATCTCTTTAAAGCCTCACAAGCATTTAAGCTTTACATGAATCAAGTGCCTTGTTCCGCGTGAATAAACGATGACTGCGCTCCAATAGCAAAAAGCTTCGTCGCTAGTTCCTTGTTTCGCGTGATGTGCCCATTACTTCGTGAGAGGACGACCTCATTCTCTCTCCTCTTTCACTCTCCTCCACGTCACCAAAAAACCAATGTGGCAACCTTAAAGACAGCTGAAGTGACACTATTGAAGATGCCCTAAGAGTTCAGATTGCCTCCGTGTCAACCGTGCAATTCTTATCTGTATTCACTGCACACGTAGGAAACTATGGCCTGGCCTTTACAACCTGTGAGCTGTGACGCAGAAAATTGGGTCCTCTGTAATTTTTGTCAGGTCACAGCAGCTTCCTGTAGTTTTTTGGGAAATAATTGTGTGTCCCTTGAGATCCCCACACTCTTTATTTATAGTGCTAAATATTACAAACCGATTCGTACACGATTTAGACTCTTACCTAATCTTTAGAATCTTACCTAATCTTTAATATCTCCAACACTCCCCATCGAAATGGGCATGAGATAACACTCATGTCTATCTTGTTACATATTGCAATACTATTACTAGAATTTGTCAAACCTACTGTCGACTCTATAATAGATATCACCACAAAGACCAAAAAGATGCTCACCAAAAAAGTTGCTCACCACACATTACTACCAGGGATGTCACTAAATCCATCTCCACCATCTACCAGCTGCTCGACCTCATCCTCAACTTCCTCTATCCTCACGCCCCCGGCCACCCCCGGCCTCCACCACTCTACCCACACGCCTCCAGTCTCAGCCTCCACCACCTTTACCTCTACCATAGCCTATTACGCTTCACTCCAGTCCCAATAATCTTCTCCCTTCCGCCGCTTCTCCGACTGTGTAGCCTTCTCCTCTGTCATGGCTGCATTTGCCCTAGGGCCACCTTTTCCTCTTCCTCTTCCTCTACCTTCACCTTAACCTCCTTCAGCAGATCTATTATTCCCACCACCACCTCTACTAGGGCGAGATACCCCACACTTGTAACACTCAGTCCTCCTTGCAAAGTTTGAGTTGCCGCATCTCGCATCATGGCAAATCCAATCACCCTCGCGACCTCCAGTTCGGGAGAGAGGACATGCCCAACTCAGGTGTCTTGTTTGCTTACAGTTGTAACACTTCCTGTCATCAACTATGGCGTACGCTGACCTTATAGGGTTGATACCTACCATCACTCTCTGTCGAGTTTCCTCGATAACCATAGCTGAAATAGTCTCCTCCATAGTTGGCAATACCACCTGATGACATGTTGAAGCCCTCCTATCCTCAAACTCAGGGTTCAAACCTTTTAAGAAATGAGTGACCCTCCTACGTTGTAGCCACGCCTTACCAAACTCAATATCACCAGCACACATCAGCTGTAGTGAATCATATTGATCCAAATCTGCCCACAACTGCTGCAGCTCACTAGCATATTCTTGAACGTTCTTCTCCCCCTGTTTCAAAGCATCTACCTTGCCCTGAATCTCTACCATCATCATTACATTGTCAAACCTATAGTACATGTTCCCCAGCGTCTTCCACATCACCATTGCACTAGGGATTGCCTCCACCATCCTAGCAATGGATGGAGATACCGAAGTCAACAACCATGCCACCACTACAGAGTTGGTGGTGTTCCACACCCTCCAATCAGTACTCTACCTGTCCGCAGGCTCAACGAAGGTCTCCTGCAGATAGTGCTCTATGCCATTTGTCTTAAGAATTAACTGAGCTCTCCTAGACCCACTCATGTAATTCTTGGTCCCTTCTAGCTTCACATCATTTGGCATCAACTCCAGCTTCAACTCTGATGATCTCGTTTCATTTGGCATCCCTTCTCCCGAGCGGTGCAGCAACTCCACACCGAATCCTCCTTCCCGCCAAATCCTCCTCCTCCCGAGTGCTCTTCCCTGGATTTCCCCTCCACATGGCACAGCAGCCCCGTGCGGCAGCTGCGGCCCGTGCGAAGGCGATGGCTCGCATGGCGGCTATGGCCCGCGCAATGGCGACAGTTGATGCGGAAGGGCGGATCAAGGGTGGCGGCGGTAGGTGAATCGGGGAATCGTGGGTTAGGGTTACAGATGACGATGGATTAGGGCTCTGATACCATGTAGTTTTGGGGGAAATAATTGTGTGCCCCTTGAGATCCTCACATCATTTATTTATGGGGAAATTGGCTACAGGACACTTCAGATGTGCCTCCTTTGCCAATGGACATCCAAAAAACATGGTTTCGCCATAAGACACCTCAAAAACATGTAATTTTGCCATAAGGCACTAAGAGCACTATTATATCATTTCCAGGCCTGAGGTAGAGAGAAAATTTTGAAAAAGACTTAGGTGCCCTCGCTCGCTTGCCTCCAGCAGCAACACATCTCACACATCCAGCTCTCACCGACAGTAGGACCCACATGGCAGCCACCCATAAGCCCCGATCTCATTTGCCGTCACAAGAGTTGAGTGGCGGACGATGGCCGCAGACGGTGGTGACCATGAACATGTTGATGATGGGCGACAAAGCAAAGACCACTGCTACTTATCTCGCCCGAGATCCCGATTCTGTCTCCGAAGTTGATGGCAAGGACCGAGGATGTCGAGTAGCCCTTGACGTTGAGCAAGAAGCCCAAGCCGAGCGCCTCCGCGACAATATGCCTAGTAGGCGCCCGCCGAGACCGTGCAGCCACCTTCCGGTGGTGCTTGAGCACCATGGTGAAAACAGCAGGGTAGGTGAGGCGGTCGGCAGCGTCGTCGCGATGGGTAAAATCCCGGGCATGGCGAGGCCAATGAGGAAGGCGGTCATGGAGGCGAGTGGCGGTCTCGAGCCGTGAGCTTGAGCTCGGTGGCGATGTGGATGAGGGGAGGCGGCGGTCTTTGGTGAGCACGAGCATGAAGAGAGTGTGGAGGCGAGAGCTTGTCGGGCTAGAAGGGGCCTGCCGGTGGAGGAGGTGTAGAAGAAGGGCCGGCGGCGGCGAGGAGGAGGTGGATATGAGCGGCGTGTTGGACTAGGCGCGGGAGGAGGAGCCAAGCCTTGGCCGACGAGGTCGTTGAAGATTTGGGGTTGTTGGCTCGGGGATTCCGAGCCCAGAGGAGGGCGCGGAGGAGGACCGACTCCGTAGAAGATGTTGTCGACCATGGAGGTGGGCCCGGGTCCCGCCGCCGCCGCCACGGTAGGGGACGGCTGGTGGGTCCAGGACGTCTTGGAGGGCTGATGAGTCCATGTTGTGGTGGTGGTGGTCGGCCTCGGGGAGGGGTTGGTGGCGTCGCCTGGCCTCTGGTCATGGAAGGGGTGGAAGCCGGAGGAGCGGGAGGTGTTGACGCCGAAGTCGAATTGGTAGGAGTCAAAGGAGGTGGTGGTAGGACGGGTGGAGGAGCGGTTGCCGGAGTAGTTCATGGTGGCCAGAGACGGGGGAGATCTGCGAGGAGAGGAGAGGAGAGCAAGAGAAGATAAGGAGACCGAAGGGCAAAAGAGACATTTCATGTGCTTCCACTCTCCTCTTCCACCCGAAAATAATATAATAATCGTCTTAGTGTCTTATGGCAAAATTACAAGTTTTTGCAGTGTCGTCTGATGAAACCATGAATTTTGGATGTCCGTTGGCAAAGGACGTACATCTAGAGTGTCATATAGCCAATTTCCCCTTTATTCATAGTGCTAAATATTACAGATCGACTCGTGCACGATTTAAACTCTTACCTAAACTCTAGAATCTTAATTTTTAATATCTCCGACACTTCCCCTTCCAATATGCAGCCAAACCGGTCAAAGTCAAACTGCTCCTCGAGCTCGTAACTCGTACTAAATTCGTAGCCCAGCAAGAACGCCCGACGACCGCACAGCTCACTCTCACTGAATACCAATTGGTCTTGCCTTCAGTTGAAAGGAAACTGGCGTGGCTTTCATTTGAAGGCAGAAGGCCCCGTTTGAACTTACTCACGAAAATCAATGACACCACACGTCGGAGCTAAGACAAACAATGTGATCTGTTCCCTTCGTTCTAGTACGATAGTGTAAGTTTGTTTTGGCATAAGAATTAAGCTGTACGATTAAACGACCACGACACCATTTGGCTCAAAGGTCTATTAAAATTGGAGTAAGGACAATATCACATCCATTTTCCTCCCTAGTATATATGAGGCCAAAAAGTAGCCAGTCGGCACACTACCAGTGATGACGAGAAGGGTTAAAAAATAAGCAAATTGGCTATATTTAAACCAAGTTGGAGGATCCGCGTCCAACGTAAGATCTACTCAAATCAACTATGTATAGTTACTAAGTCACTACCAGGGTTCACATTACCGTTGAAAAAAAAAATTCGGATGGTAGCGATAACTCCGGTTATCGTCGGTAACTGGAAATTTCGGTCAATTTCGGCCAGAATTTTCAAATAAAAAATGAAATATTCGGATTTCAAAATTTTAAAAAATCAAATCCGAACAAAAGTCAAGCAAATTCGATTTTTTTGACAAATTTTACCAAAACCGAAATTTTCGGCGTTGGTTTGAATTTTATCGGCCACAATCGGTAACTGCCGAAATTTCGACCATATTTTTTTCACTGATCACTTCATGCTTTTTTTTTAATCAACTCATGCTTAGTATCAGCATGAGTGAAACCTCAATTTATATAGATTTTTTTTATGTGAAGTTCTGTTTGTAGCAGGAGTGCATCATAATTGGTCTGGACACGTGAGAGAAGGTATTATAGATTTACATGTAACCACTTGTTCACCCAATTGTCGTGCAGATCAGATTAAAGTTATTTTATCAGGTAACAATCACCTTTAGTTGATTGTGCATAAAGTCGATTGATGTCAGCTTGAGGCTATAATACGAGTTGGGGATCCCATGGAAGATCATGCACCTTTTCCCTAGCTATGACAGAATTGAAAATTCTTTACATCTTCCGAGAACTAAAGCCGAGGCTCTCTTTGGAACGCAAGAATTTTATATGAAAAATCTCAATTTCTAAGAGATTTGAGAGAGAGAAAAACCAGCATTCCAAACTGGACCTGGATTTTTTTTTTTATAATTAACACGATGGCATCAAACCAAATACTATCACTCAAATACAGGCATGTTTAAAGGGAGAACTTAGGCTCGGACGTACTCCATCGTACGGTCCGGTCGGATGCAACATCTCAGTAAGAGCAGTGCAATATTTTCTTCTAATTGTTGCAACATATCAAACACTTACATGCAATATTATCTCAAAATCTCAGGATCAAGCAAACAAAAATTCTTAGAATCAAAACAACACAACTATTATCAGAAAATCAGGCACACAAACACATCACAAACACATCTGGATATACCAACATATCAAAAAAAAATGCAACATCTCAGAATTTTGTATGCAATATTTTTTTTCCGTCGTATGCAACAAATTTTCCTCTCATGTGCAACAATTTTTTCCACAGTTGCAACATTTTTCCCTTCGGCTCTCTTGCTATGCTCCCGCGACCACCTCGCGAGGGAGGGAGGAGACACGAGGGAGGGAGTCACGTGGGATGGGAGGGAGGTGGTGGCGTAGGAGCAGCCGGCACGGAGGGCGCCGCACCCCGCAGAGTAGGGCCCGACCTTGCGGCGGCGAGTTGAAGCCTATCGCCGACGAATTCCTTGTGGTTGTCGGCGGCTTGTGCACCTGCGGCGATGACCTGCAGACCAGCGGCACCTTGCGGCGTGGCGGGTCATCGTCGTGAGGCCTCAATGGACTCGAATACCCGCTCTGTGGGCGTGGTGAAGACGTCGACGCCGACCTTGCCCTCCTTCTTGGCGAAGAAGCCGTGGCGAAGCGTCGGCGGAGACGCGCCTGTCGGGCCTGAGGTGCAGAGGTCGAGTTCTTGGCCGCGGCGCCGGCGTCGGCGCCAGCGCCAGGCGCGAGAGCATGGCGCCGTGGAAAGAAGCTGACTCATTGCCGTCGGCGAGGCGTATGAGATGCTCGCCTTGAGCTTCAAGCAGTGGGGGAGAAAAGGGGACGGGGGAGAGCAAAGGAATGAGTGGCAGTAGGGAGAAGGGGAACGGGGGAGAGGATAAGCAACGAGTGGTGGGGAGAAGGAAAGTTTGGTGGGAGAATAAGAGTGAGTAGAAACGAGTGGATGAGAAACGTCCGGTCCACAACGAGTGGTGGGGAGAAGGGAAGTTTGGTGGGAGGATAAGAGTGAGTAGGAACAAGTGAATGAGAAACGTCCGAAGGACCGAACGTTAGAGTAGTACTCTTTCCCATGTTTAAAAGCAAAAGAATCATATGAAATTGTTCGATTAATTCATGATTCTAAAAAAATCCTGCTTTTCAAATAAGGGCCTAGAAATGCGTAGGAATGGCCATAGACACGTGAGTCCATGGTATCTCTCCTCCATTCCAGCTACTTTTTTTATTTATTTTGTGAGACGCGAAAGTACAGCTGTACAATTACCTGGCAAAGGGCACAAACCAGGCGACGGCCACAGGTTTTTCCGTAACAAGCTCGTTGGTTTGAAGGACGCAGTACGCACTATCCCGGATCCTATAGCTAAAAGGCAACCATTTGACTAGTGTAATAGGTCCACTGCCAGCACGCATACGGAGGTGCCGAAGTACCTTAATTGCGCAGTACTTTGTTTAATTACTAGAATGAAACCCGCGCCACATGGCGCGGCAGACAGGTCAGTAATAAGACAGCGAATGATATTGCTTCTCTAATATTACATATATTAGATTAAAGATAGTGAACGATATTGCTACAATCTATTAAACAGATAATAAGTTGGTTTCATGGTTTTTCGTAAAGCACACAAACTATGAGCAAGTATTTTGGTAACCTATCATGTAAAAAAAAAGGAGTGTGTGGAATAAACGAAGAATGTTGGTAGAACATTACAAAGCACAATTATTGTAGACTCACAAACCTGTTTATGGTCATATGAACCCTTGGGTTCTCTAACGTAATGCTAATGTTTGGATGGTGTCTGCTAGGCGAAGCTAACCGAAACTATTTTGAGATAAACAATGAAGCACAAAAATATCAAAACATATTTCAATTCAAAATGTTTAAACTGAAGCAGACAAATGGACAGAAGTTCATAACTACACAACATCTATGGAAATCCATACATGGGTAGGAGATAAGCATGCAATTCTTGAGCCAACATGCTAGTTTTTCTTCAATAAGTCTCTTGCAAGCATAAATTAGAAAGCATAGATCTTGTTGGCAAACAAAAGGAAATACTTTTTCTTATGATCTGTGATCGACAACAACTAATAATTAGAACTCCGAAAACTTTTTCGAAGCACAACAGTTGGAAAATAACTTGTAATGGAAGTGGACTGAGAACTTCATAAATGATTTTATGAGGGAGATGCCTTAATAAAAGTGATGTGATTAATTAGGATACTAATCATGGCACGCTAGAAAGAAACAAAACAAACATCAAACAGAACAAATACCTTGTAGATAGCAAAAAAAAAAAACAATGCGAGAACTGTTCGTCATGGCATCAGCAAGCACTGTTGATAGTAGTTGAGCAAGAACCCTGCATAAATCCTAACTCAAACAACGCAACCTTTTTAAAAAAAAATGAACTACCAATTCATCAAAAAAACTACACTTGTATGATACTAACCCAACCCGATGGAGATGGGCTGAAACTGGACCTCTTACTATTATTTGCTGAGCCGACGAATGACTGGAATGAAAAAAATGGAGAAATCATATACAAATTATTAGTGGTCCTAGCTCAAATATAAGCAATTTTTTTTTTTGCCAGATAGCTTGCACTTGCTTGATGGTGTAGATAAAAAATGCATAAGGCTGTAAAAGAGGCACAAAAGCTTGGAGAACCAGAGACAGTGGGTATTCGGAAAGTATAATAGGAAAAAACCTGTTTTCTGGCTACATCATATTGTGCTAAAAAAACATGAAAAAACCTGAAGGTGCAATGCAAATAAAATTGTAGACACTAATTAATTAGTTGGCTGCCTAACTGAGAGGACATTATTGATCCAAAAGGTGAAAGCGGACCATTCACACTAAAATAGGAGCAACTGATTAAGCAAAGCAAATAACAAATAAAATGACTGCATGCAGAGCTTTTGAAAAATAGAGCTACAACAAAAAAATGGATTCTTCTTTTGGTTCTTTCTCAGAAGAGACCTGCGGTACTTACTCTATAATATTTAATAGAATGTGGTGAAAAACAGGAATGAACTGTGCATGTTATGTACAACCATAAGAGACATTCGCGAAGTCTTAATATCAATCATTACTGGGGGTAAATAAACACATACCACGGAAAGAAAATTGAACCATCTCACTTACTGCCTCTGGCTATCAACTGTACACCGTAATAGGTAGAAGAACGAAAGACATATGCGGGCTTCAATTTGAACCATAACATCACAGCATGGAGTAAAAGAAGGTAGCAAAGGATGTAGAAAAGATAACTCAATATCTTTTTCCTTGTTTTGAATAATAGCCCTCATCAAAGCCTGCAACCAAGAATCACTAAAAGTCCCACAGTTAGATTTGACATTCAACATTTATCTTCATTGAAATCATGTTGACCGTGAAACCCCATTGGTTAAGGCAGCATAGCAAGAGTCATACGAACATCTTAGGACTAATTGAGCTCACTCTCTGTGTGGTATGCTCACGAAGCTACTCCGCTATTGTTCAAAATAGAAAAGCAGACTACCTAAAATCCTCAACAAAGCAAACAAAGAAACTGTCTCTTAGCATTGATCTCGGGAGCTGACCTGGTTATGGTTTAAATTGTAACAACGAATCTATAAATTCTCTGCACATTATAAATATCTTGACCATGCTCTACATGTATGAATAATCTATAATTCTAACACAAGTCAAGGAACAAAGAAAAGCGTAAGAATATAGACTACTAGATCCAGCGAATTCCAACACAAGTCAAGGAGCTTATAATTCTCTAGTGTCAACAAATTCCAACACAAGTCAAGGAACTTATAGTTCTCTAGTGTCAACAATACTTCTAGCAGCACATATTTCCAGACCTAACGATGGTAGCATAATGAGCAAGCACCGGAGCACCACCAGCCTTCAAATGCAACAATAAGCTCAACTAACAATATCATGGATAAGAACACTAGCATGCATACAAATGATTTGTTACTCTACAAATAGAATAGATTTAGGTAAATCTGAAGCCTGCATCGCCTAGTGCATAGTTTGCAAAAATGCAGATGCAAGGACAGTCAGCTTATATAAACATGTCATGGATAAGAACACTGACATGCACACTAATGCTCTGTTCATAAAAAAATAGAATAGATCAATAGATTCAGGTAAATCTGAAGACTGCATCGTCTGGTGCATAGTTTACAAAACACAGATGTAGGCTCTGGTTAACTAATTTTTAAAAAATTAAATGCGTATTAACAGAACGACCGAAAACATTAAAACTCGGGGCTAATACACACTTTTGTTAAGAACGAGCTCAGTACGTACAAAACTTCGAATACGGGTTAGCAAGAAAATATCAGCAAATAACAAAGAAGAGTATAAAATATAGAGTACTGAATCTAGTGAATCCTACCACAAGTCAAGGAATTTACAACTATTAAGCATAGAAAATACTTCTATCAGCACATATTTCTTCTCTCAGAAGGTGAAACAATATAGAGTAGCTGCAAGACCTGATCATCCTCATCACCTATCCCATGTTTCCCACAGGTTTGGCGCTAGCAGAAACGCTCGTGATTCTACACTGAAGTCGGCGGGATACTAGCTAGCCAAAAAAGATTGAAGTTACATAAGAAAGCTTACACTGGTTGCTTAAGCAGGATACTGGCAAAAAAGAATCAAGATAGCACAAATATGGTTATTCTAATATTGAAAATATAGCAAATGTTCATTAGAGCAAAAACCTATGGTCACATTACAATCACACGATAATAGGTGCCACACCTTAAAATGATTTGGGAAAGATGATCTGCATAAGGAATAGCATGATTAGGAACTGCAGCACAGAAAATAAAAGCTGGACGTATTGTAAATTTGTAACCTATGGCATTAAACCTTAATTGTTCCCTTTTTGTGTGTGGGACATAAACAAATTAAATTATAAGACTACATCAGTGACACTACATGGTATAATAAGTAATAATTTAAACCTTAAAAATTTTCTCCTTCTCCTAGTAATGTTGATTCAACCTAACTGCAGAAAAGGGTAGCAACAATCAAACACATAAATGGTGTTTGAAAAAAAAGATGATAGTTAACTTTAGAAACTACCTATGGACCGTAGCCTCAACAAACTCTCATGACAAAAGAAGCTAGCAATGCAGTTTTGGTGTCGAGGGGAACCGGCGTCCCCATTAGCCATTTCAGCATGATGCAATGATTCAAAAGTTCAACCAAAAAATCATGGATGAAGTTCATATAGTTTATATTAGCAAGGCGTCCTAGACTGAAAGGATACTTCGGACATGTCCAATCATTCCATTGTCTGCCTACCTCAAAGATCCAATGAATATATCTACATGGATAGACTGATCATCAAGCATTGTTATAATATATCTAGCTGCACCTCCATCATATCTGGAGGAATTGAGTTATATACAACTGAATTAGCAAGTCATGGAACACTACAATAGAACTGGAAAGTATGCTATCAATTAGTTCAGCGGCTGATTGATGCATATAACTATCTAGTTTCATTTTTGGTTTTTCATAAACAACTTTACCATAAACTAAGCATTTCCAAAGCGCAAAACATTCGGTAAGAAGGCATTGTTCGACTCATGAACCATGAAAATGTATTCATGGTTTGATACACAACTAACCTCGAGCAAGTATCTATACCTACAATTTTACATCAACTGAATCCATTCCATCATCTGCTTGATTCGGATCATGAACTCGAAACCTTTGCTCAATTCAAACCACCTTGGTCGAGAGTACATACAGTATGCTGATTTAGCCCATGTGTGTGTGTGTGTGTGTGTGTGTGTATATATATATATATATATATATATATATATATATATATATATATATATATATATATATATATATATATATATATATATATATATATATATATATACCAACCAAAACAACCGACGTCCTCACTGAAATCAAAATCAAGAATTCACGGTATATTTATTATCCTCTGTCTTGCTTTAGGTAATTCCTTTCCATAAGAAAGGAAAGTTTCAAGTATACAGTTTTGCACTATACATGAGGATGAACCAATCGTAATCTAAAATACAAAATCACTAACAAACAGACTCATTCAGGCCTCTCCATCTTTCAGAATCTGGCATCCACACATAACTATGGAAGGCAAAACACCTGGTGATTTTCCAATGGCATACAATTTCAAAGAACGTGGGCTCAAGGGCATCCACACATAACTAAGGAAGGCGAAACACTCGATGATTTTCCAATGGCATACAATTTCAGAGAATGTGGGCTCAAGCATTTTTTTTTTTTGCACAACACGCATCTTTCAATTCGATGTCAAGAAGCTACCTTTTTTGTGATGTCGATTCACTCCGTGTGATGTTGCCTAACAGGTGGCCACGAAGCGAGATTTGTTGAACCCGTCTATTTGCTATCGGCCTTAGCTGCCATGGAAGCAGCACGAAAATCACATAGGCAGGACCGACGACAGAGGAAGGGAGGGGAAAAGGAGAGTGTGTACCAAGATCTTCTTGCCAGTCGACGCGAGGAGAAGGAGCAAAAGTGGGGCTCGAGATGCGGCGGGGGAGTGAGAGGCAGGGGGCGGCAGGTGGAGAGGTAGGGAAGCGGAGAAGGGGAGTCGGAGAGGGAGAGGGACGCGACGCTGTGTCGGAGGCGAGGCAGCAGTGGAGCCGGGGACGGACCTTGAAGGGGAAAAGGAAGAGGAAGAAGACGGAGGGAGGCCGAAGGGGTGACGCGGGAAGAAGGAGAAGAAGAGCTGGTACCTTGCAGGGCCGACCTCGAACCCGGCCGCCTCAGCGAACGGGAGTCGGAGAGGGAGAGGGACGCGGCCGCACGGTGCTAGAGGGAGGACCGACGGCGGAAGCATGGATGGGAGGCGAAGGGGGGAAAGAAAGGGGAAGGAGCTTGAGGTAGACAGAGGGGGCGGCGGGGGAGGAAGGGAAAAGCCGGAGGAGCGGTGGCGGCAAAGCGGGAGAGGGAGAGGGAAGGGACAGGAGGCGGAAGGGCAGAGCGAGAGGAGGAGCTGGATGGATCAAGAGAGGAGCCGGGAGGAGAGAGCAGTGGGATGAGGGCTCGCGACGAAGATTTTTCGGGGCGACGTGGCTGCGTGAGCGACGCTCCTTCGCACGGAAAGCACCGGCTCGAATCTAACGGGCGGGAGCCGAGCCAACCGCGATCGGGCGGACGAAGTTTTTTCGGGTGACGTGGACGCGTGAGGGGCTGGCCTTTCTTCCAGAAATATATAAGAGTTAATTATTTTTAGCTTATTGGCATCATGTTGTATTTTTTATATAAAGCCTTCACATCTTCTATTCTATAACCACCGGTGCGCAACATCACACTAAAAAGACAACAAATGTCGCCTTCAGGACGCTAATTTGATTATTAAATAATTTATGAATAGTATGTCTTTCATGTGCAAACTGCTACTGTATGTACAAACAAAACTCGGTATGAAATTCCAACATAATGTCACTGGCCGTCAAACACAGTCTACTAACCGTAATAATAGAGTTTTTTTTACGATACACTCAATTTAATACGGGTCTAACCGTAATAATAGAGTTTTATTTACGATACACTCAATTTAATACGGGTCATCCACTCTTTTTGATCTAATGGTTCAGATTAGTTAAGATTTAGTTATACTACACTGTCGACGACTGAGTCGCCGATTTTACGAAATAAACAGAGGAAGATGACAAATAGTTCTTGGGAGAGAATGTGACTGCTCTTTATTGCTATGAACTGACTATTACAGGGGGTGTCATCGACAAGGCAGTAGACTAATCCTAATTACATTAAGCGTAATGCTTGCTATGTTATTGAATCAGACTTGAAACATGAATCCAATACTGTTTGTGATGCTTCAATCTGATGTATTTGTTCTTCCGTGCTCCATCTTTAAATAACTATCGAAGAGGTGGCAGTTACTCCTTGAAGAGACGCCAGTTGGAAGTGTCACGACTAGTCGGAGCGGCGCAGCGGTTGATAAAGTACCAACCGTTCGGCGGTTGTACGTCTATGAGACACTCAACCGTATAGTGGTTGTTGTCAGTGTCTTAGGACCATGAAACAACACGTGGTATGGAGCAAATATAACATATGTTTCATTCATCACACGGTAAGGAATATACTTAGAGTTAGATCCGGATGCCAGTTCATTGCTTCTATGAGCAGTCATCTGGTCGGGGACTGGGTCCAGACCTTATCCGACCAGGGTACCCATTATGTAACCTCTGGAATCCTTACGACCACAGGGATCGTTAGCCTTAGGGGTTACAACTATGAGGATATGGTCTTTTATTATGTATTAAAGTAATATATAGAGATTTTGATCCTCATCAGTTAGCCCCCGAACTTTAAATGAATTGGCCGTGTGAACACTTTCTTCCCGATGAAGTCGTATCGGGAAGACCCTCATTTAATCTCGTGATATACGAGATGATATGTATTCATTTTAAGGTTGAGAAACTGTCTTGGGACCCGAAGAGTTTTTCTGTCCGTTGGACTTTGGTTTGTGTTCGTTGGACTTTGGGTAACTCCCCGATGCAGTTAAAGAATTACGGCTATAAAATCCCTTCAGCGCAAGGCTTTAGGGTTTTTACGCCTCCTGCTTTTTCTTTTCATCTCCTAAGAGAAAAATTGCCTCCGACATCCTCTTGCCTACAACCTTGTATGACCTCCTTTCTTCCTTTATCCAAAACTCAACCATGTCGGACTCTATCACCAACTGGTCGGTTTCTGATTTGAGCGAAAAGAAACTTGAGAGCCTGGAGAAGATCGGGTTGCTTCCCGACAAGGATTTGATTTCTTAGAGATCAGCGGCCGGAGAGTATTCTCTGAGCAATGAAGATGGGGAAATCCCTGTTTTCCTCGCATATATTGAATGTGGATTCAGGTTACCAGTTCACTCTTTCCTCCCCAAGATCTTGGAGCACTATGGAGTCGAATTGGTGGACCTTGCCCCTAATGTCATCGCCAACCTTAGCGTCTTCGTCTATCTCTGTGAAGCGTACATGGGGATTGCCGCAGATCTAGAGCACTTCAAGTACTTCTACAGGATGGCAAAGTCGGGAGAGGCGACGAGGACGCCTGGAGAGTGCACCTTGCGCCTCCACGACGGAAAAGCTGATGAGTACATTCGTATGTACTCAAAGTTTACGTGGTCATTATAGAAGAAAAGCTGGTTCTACATGACGGTCACTAAAAAAGACAGCATTTGCTATACTAGTAAGAAGGCGGTCGAGAATCCAGAATGACACTCCTCCATAAAGAAGGAGGGAAAAGTGGGGAGATGGGTTGAAGCCATCCAACATCTTAGTGTCAGGGGTTTAACCTCCTAGCACGTAGTAAGGGATTTCTCCATGTGGACTCCAATGTGGTCGCTGACGACCTATCAGTTGCTACTGGAGTAACTGTTCTGGAGGCCGACGAATCCACACCTTCTGACCCGATGGTCAAGGATTTTGCTCTCGATCAACTAGTCGAGAATATTTCTTCTGATCTCCAGTCGGAGGACGTGAGGGGTTGTAATATCCCGATTATATTTAAGAGAGAAGAGTGTATTAGAAAGGAGGATGGATTTAGCAGTTGTTTCGAGGGGAATTTTGTGTAATCAATAGAACCTGGACCATGGGCTTTCGGCCCATGGTGTCTGACCCAAGTGCGGAGCTGGCCACATGGGAGGGGAAAGCCAACCCTAATCCCTCCCCTCCCATGCGCCACCCCCCTTCTTCCCCACATTCCAACCGCCACCCCTTTCTCCTCCCCCCGTCCAATGCCTCTCCTCCCGTGCAGTCTTTATCAAGACGTTGATCAGAGCATCAAATGTCATCCGATTGGGCTCAAACTTGGTCAGTGTGTTCTTGACTTGTTGTTCTTCGATTTATACAGTTGGATTGAGGATTAGTTGAGAGGAGAACCTGTTTTGAGAGGTGCTTTTTCAGCTTGGACTTCTACAATTTTGGCACAAAGCAGTGTTGGTAGGCGATCTGTTTGAGTGGTGAAACGATCATGGCCTGAGCTGAAAGTTTTACAGATTGTAGAGAACTTGTGTATATATATTCCTACCAATTTTTATGAAATTCTTAGCTGTGGTTTGTGAGATCTGATTTAATAGCCGAAGGGGACAGAACTATAGTTTCGGGTAGTAGATCGGTTTTCTGCTGATAGTATTACACTCTAGTTTTGGGTTCCATAATTGCAAAATTTTAATTTTTTTTGTAACCTAATTATTTGTATATGATTTCATTATATTTCTATAGAGTTCTGGATCACAATTTTTGGATGGATATATTGAAAGTTATGATTTTTACAATCCGACTGCCTGTTCAGTTCTTTGGTTTCTGGCAGCAGGCACAGTTATATAGATTAAAATTATAAAATGGAGAAATTGGGGTTTTGATATGCATGAAATAGATAGATAACTTTGTGATTATTCCAGATAGACCAATAACACAATTTTTGGACAAGCAAAATAGGAGTTATGAAATTTTGAAGTATGCATTTCAGTTATGACTTTTTGTTGGGAACAGTTGGGAAAAATGTTAAGTTTGAAAAATTAAATGCAGAATAGAAAATTTGGCCTAAACTTAGTATGGTAGATAATTCCTTTTGGATTCTATAATGTCCTAGATCACTGTTTTTGGATGAACCAATTAAATGTTATGGAATTTGTAAGTCGGTATTACCAAAGATGATAGATCTGTCTTCGGGGTTAAAACAAGGGTTTAGACGAAATAATATGATGTTTCGATTACTTGAGAAATTGTGGAAATATGTGTGTAGATTCTAGAAAGTATGAGTTCATGATTTTTGGAACTATAGATCAAAAGTTATAATTCTTCTAAGGTGATTGTCCTATTTTAGATAGAATGGTGTTCGGGAAGGAATGGTATCATTTTGGGTTGCGATTAGGAGCGGATTTGTCTATTTAGTTTTATTGCAATGTGGTGTGCTTTTGTATGGTATTCTTAGTATGTTTTACGAATGTCAGGTGGTGGTGTGAGACCGGGGTTAGAGCCCTCTACTCGTCGTCACTCATTACACAGTTGAGGCAAGTACAATTTAGTACGATATTGTGTGTTGGGCAATATTGTTGATTTAACGCGTGCTTAATATGATTAAGCATGGTAAAAATATTTATTTCACATTGTTTATATGATGATCGATAATTGATAATTATTATGGGAACATATTGTGGATTGTTCATTTCATATCAAGCATGCATGTTGGCATGATATACCTATGGGAGTGCGCACTGAGATCCCCATATTTAAGGTATGGTCAATGGGTCCCCATATTTAAGGTATGGTCAATGGGTCCCCATATTTAAGGTATGGTCAATGGTCCCCATATTTAAGATATGGGCAATGGCTCCCTATCTGAAAAGGATGGGCAATGGGTCCCCGCATTTGATAATACGGGCATGAGTGAACACCGATGAGTGTAACACTCCTCTATACCGGTATATGCAGAAGAGAAGTTGTGGCATGAGCATGATTTGCATTGCGTGAAGGGATACGGGTAGGCTACGATAGCAACAATTCAAAATTTCTACCACGTAAACCAGGAAGCCAAGCAAGAAGATGATCACAGATCGTTACCACTAGACGCCAGCAGAGCGGCGGAAGAAGTGTCGGGCGTACTGGTCCGACGAAGAGTCGTCGATGTCTCGATCGTAGTCGATCGTCGGCGCCCAAAGACGTTGATGCGATGGTCGTGGTCGATCGTCCGGCGTCCTCGTGAGTTGATCGTCTCCTCGGCACCTCTGTAGTTCCTTGCGAAGATCGCGGATCATCCTTAAGCGCAACAACGAGAAGCGCCTCTATGGTATCCACACGCCCGGGAAGGAACAAAATGCGCCGGTGTGCTAGCACCAAATCGCAAGACAAGGCTCTCAAGAAGATGGCGGCTAGGGTTTCAGTAGAGCAACTCGTGTCAACTCCTTTCTCCCAACAGCCTCATGCATCTCCTTATATAGTGCCCCGTGACGGATCCTATCCAAACACGTTTACGAATCGTATTCGTACTGGTTTGTTCCAACCCGTTAAGTGTGTGACCCGTTAGGTTCATGTGTAGTTCGGTTGTGACTCGGAAACCCTTTCCGGCCACGAGTCGTAGCGGTTCCTAGCAGGACATAACGATTCTCGAATACACACAAATTATATGGGACGAACCTTAATGCAATACGATCTACGACTAGGTCCTCGTCACTTACGACTAGGTCCTATCTCTATACGACCAGTTCGTATTCGATCACGACCAACTCGTAACTCCTTACGACTTGGTTTCGACCACTCTGTGATTACGTTTGACCGCCTACGACTTGCTTGTATCTCCATACGACCGGTCGAGTGGTCAAACTAAGCACCTACTCATGTATTCTCCCTTTGCCTCACGATATCTGGTTGAACTCGGGTGAGATGTTGTGTCATCCATGGGTATTCAATGCTTTCTCGATCGAGTATCGGATAACCTCATGTGGTCGAACTCTTGACCACCAAAGGACATGGCCATGCACTTTCTTTATCCGACCACTTCGAGGGGCCCAGAGATATCTCTCCTGTTATGTTAGGAGGGGCAAATCCCATATCCGACCAGTCACATCCCTCTGCATGTTTCATAGCATACCCGAAAGCTACCTTTATAACCACCCAGTTACGAGCAGCGTTTGGCAACCCCTAAGAGTGCTATTACACATGTAGGAAACCATGTTGATCTCAGGTCTAAGGATTATACATCATCATTGCTTGAGACCAACTAACGACACATAGAATCATAACAATCTCAATAGTGTCTCAAGGTGGGTCTTATCCAACACCATGTTCTCTAACACGTGTCCACATTATTGATTCGATATCCCTATATCCATGACCGGTGAAACGTGGTCATCAATCAATACATGTCTTTGGTCGAGAGTCACTAGTGTTCACCCGGTGACTTTCGACCGAGGATATTTTTAGAACGACATCATCATAAGTTAAAAAGAGCTTCACCAACAAGTCGCATACTCGTTAATCTTCATGACTGATGATTCATTCAAGGAACAAGATAACATATTATCCAATATTGTGAACATAATGAAATATAATCATCTCTATGATTGCCTCTAGGGCATATTTCCAACATTGCGCTCATGAGAAAGGAACTGTACGTTTTATAATGAGAATGTATTGTTGATAAAACGATGCTTGTGTATGGCTATTCTCACTTGTACTTGCTGAGTCTTAGACTCACTCTTGTTGTTTACTGTTTTAGGTGATCGTTGAAGACGGCATGCATCGGGTGGAAATAGATCATGGAATGATAGCAATTTTGGGCACTTCACATCACTAGACATTTATTTCCTTTGGCCAAAGTTCAGTTAGCAAATTTAGATGTAATAAATGGTTAACTTGTGGAATTTCTATTTTTCACATGGTTCTTCTTATTATGGAGGTTGTATTACCTATTTAACTCTTGGTTACATGCTTAGATGTTAAGCTTATCTGTTGACTAGATAATTTTGCTAGTGTTGATAGTGGTAAGTAGTTATGTGTTAATTATTCCATTCGGTTTTTTGTGTGGAATTTGGGTTGCTGAAATTTATGACTTGTCATTTGGTAGAATGGTTATTATTTTAGTCTAGCTGATAGTGATTCTTGTTTAATGGTTAAATTTAGTAGTGATAGTAGTTGTAGGAGATATTTTGGGCTTTTGTCAAGCCGGGGTGTTACAGTTGGTATCAGAGCGGGTTTTAGGTCCGTGGTGAATAGATTGACAATTTAGGTAAACTTAATTTGCTAAAATTTGCTCTAGGATTAGTAAAATTTGCTAATGGTTAAACAACTTAAAATTTGACACACTGGTGCACAGTAGGATGGGAATGGGCAAAGCATTGCATTTACGCTTCCATTATGTCACATTGATGACTGCTGATATGAATTGATTATAAATGCTTATGATATGATTACATGATTGTTATGTATGATGGTAGATGATGTCAAGAGGTAGAGATGGGTCATGGCCATGGGCATGGCCATATTGTACCACCGTTCGTGGTTTGGTTATAGTGAAGTGTTTACCTTGGGTAACTTACTTACATGCGTTGAGGCTGAGTTTTTTGGGGTAGTTGTTGTCTTCCTTGAGTTTGAATTTGGTTATTCTCATTATAGTTGTGGTTGATGAATTCTTCTTGAGTTAGTGTTTACAATACAGCTGATGGGTTTTCGTTGGTCGTTATTGGTTCCATAAAGCGATTATTTGTTCTCCTGACTGTTGATCTGTTGTTGATTCTCGTGAACGTCGATAATCAGCAAGATTGATCTTTTTCCTGGGAGTTCTGTCCTTCTTATTGGAAAAAGCATCACTCGTTTATTCACTTGGTATTTTGGATAACGAAAATTTTCATGCTGCAAGTTCTTTATCATGTGGAGCTTTGGCCCATGTACTTCTTTTGGGAGTAAAATTGAGTGTTGAAGTTTAATGTTTCTTCTTTTGGAAAGAAAGTGTCAAAATTCTTTTGTAACGTTTTGTTATGTTAAGTGAGAGGTTGTAAGCATTGACGATAATGGATAATGCATGAGTTATCAAGTTGGGTCTGTAGCGTGGTGCATAATCGACATTAACGAAGAACCTTGGAAGTAAAGGTGATTAGTTTATTGTTGTCATAGAATAATTTCATGATGAACTTGATTAAAGGTATGTCTATACCTACTAGGAATCCGAGATTTATTAAGAAGTGTGAGATATTAATGAATTAGTCTGATCATTAAGATTGTGTAATTTGGTAAATTTCTTGGATAATTTGGATTAATGGGTCTCAATGGATTAATTTAAGCATTAGCGATGGTTATGTTAAGGATGTGTTTGAACGTTGCCTTAGAGGATATTAATCCAGAAACTATCGTAAATTGGCTATTTGATGATCTTACATAATTGCTAGATTTACCTAATTCCTAACATGCTAAAATTGTTGAAACATGTATATCGGATAAGATGAACGTTGAGGTAGTACTTTGTGGAACCCTGTTTTACCAGAGATTATGTTATTACATCTTTAATTATATTTTGCCCCGAACTCTGAGCATAAAGTGGAATGCTGAATCTGTGTTTATAAAAGGTTATGTGACTGCAAATAGAAGTAGAACCCTATTTGCATACGTGATTAATATAGTTGTCAATTGATAATGATAGTTGATGATGGTGTTGAGCAACACTGATAGTTGAGTGGATGAATTTAATAGGTGATCATTGATAGCGTGTTTTGCGAAATTGTTATTTGATAGTATGATCTTTTTAAAAGAGATTTGTTTCAACCTTGTATTTTGTGTACTAGGTTTTCCCCAGATTGAGTAGTTAGATGAAGTTTTATTGAGATAATAGAAAAATTATGAAGTATCATATTGTGTTTCTTTTGGGAAGTTTTAGGATGGAATAATAAGGTTTGATGATTCTTGGTAAGAATGTATGATTTTGATATTAACAAAATTGTTAGTAATGTGAGAGTAATGGTGATTCATTTATAGAGGAATTAATTTGATCGTCTTTCGTGGTATCACTTAAATGGAAATATTTCAAGTTTTGTGTTCGTGAACTTTTGGAGTTCATAATTTATGTGGTAGTTGAAATTTGTTGAGTAAAGCGATGTGTTGTAAAGATCTATTGATTCTTAAGTGATTGATGTAATTTGGTTTTAAAAAGCTCTTCTTGTTTGATGTGGCAAGGTGATGTTGTAATCAATGAAAATTGTTTTCTTTGTTAAATGAAAGAGTGTAGTAGAGGTATTTGAGGTTGGAGTTAAGTTTTGTAACTTGCAACTTATTAGAGTGCGTTTAACTCTTATGTCATTGCCGCATAAGAGTTCCTCCAGTTTCAAAAAGCAATGCTTTACTCTTATTGGTTGAGGTTTGGTATTCTCTTCTTTTGGGACTTGTGCCCTCAACTGTGGTCTCATCTTTTGTTTTTTGAGATCGTTGCTATTTGACTATTTCCCTTGGTCATGTGTTTACTATAAGTGTTAAACATTTTTCTATGTGCTAAAAATTGCTTCCATTTGCCTCGTCTTTTGAGAATGGAATAATTGATTTGTTTTACAAAACCTTATAGAATGTATAGTGGAAACTGGCTGGTGGTGGTCAAGTGAATGACTTTGTGAGACTTTGGGTGTCAAGTTGTTTGAGATGTATTGAGTGATAAATTGATTTCTTGGAATAATCCTTGGAGAGGATTTTATTTAAATAGCTTGTTTGTCTCTGGAGCTAACTGATTATGACGTTGCAATTTGTATAACCTATAGTAAATTGTAATCCAAGAACCTTAGTTCATATTGGAATGTTGGATCATCAAAAGTGTGGAAATCTTGATCAATTTATTAGAGTATCACGATTGAGTAATTTGCAAGGTTGTGTAGGTGAATTATGATGATGTAGTTTAATGAGAGTAGAATTGTTGAGAAATCTAATCGTTATGACAATTATTAGGATAGTAAGGAATGTTGTGTTATTTTTAGGTATGACTTAGCTGCAGTGAGTAACCCTTTGGGTGTTAGAATCTTTCTAAAGATAATTTGGTCAGGAATTTGTTTACATGTTGATGTTATTGACTGAGGTTATTGTTTGAGTTGTGTGAATTTTAGTAATCAAATTTGAGGATTTCCTATCAGTTATACTAGAAATTCATTGTAGGGGACTTAGAGGTGGAATTTGGGCTTTGCATGTTTATGCTAGAACTTTGGAGGCCCAATGTGTAGAAATAGTGGAACAAAGTGGATTCCAAATTGTGTGATGATCGTGGATAGCATCCGTTAGGTGTAGTAAATGAGTGTGTGTGTGCTGTGAAGTCCGAGTTGATTATCCTTAAAGGATTGAGGTGATGCGATTGCGTGAGAAATATATTTTGAGGTGCATTGGGAATTATCTGTCAAAGTAAATCAGTTGGTAGAGGAGTTAGCTAGAGTATATTTTCTGGGGTCAATAGAGTCTCCCTGCAAAGGTGTAGATGATGTATTTGGTTTGAGCATAGCATTGAGGATGTCAATTTAAGAGAAATGGTTTAGTGTGTTATGCGGTGATTTGGAATCTCATGGTTTAAGGGAAGTTAAATTCTTAAAAGAAAGGATTGAGAAAAGAATGTTTTCTTGAGTAGTGAAATCATCTCTTGATTCTTGTTTGAGTTGTGTGTTTATGACAGAAGTCATTTACAATTTGAGTTGGCTTTTTGTTGGCATGTGTGGTTCTTTCCAGTTCAGAAAGAATAAAAGAAATAATTGATTTGGGCATTCGAGTGAATTCTCCTTTGGCTTACATGGTGTTTATTTGCAAGCTGCCTACTCGGAAAGTGGAAAGATTTTCGTGATGAATTTTCGATTTTGGATTTAACTCCTTTGGTGGGGAGTTGGTAATGCGTGGTCACGATGAGAATCCTTTATTTTCAGTTGGACTCTGTTCATAAAAGAGTTTATTTAAAACGAGATCTATTGTGCATCCCTGGTTAAAGGAGGTGCTTCTTATTAAGGTGAAGAGATCGATTAAGAGATGGTCAAGAGTTATGTGTGTCTTGTGCGGGTTTTGTAGTTTGGTTCCAAAGGGAGGTTTAGCCTGAGGTGTGTTAGATCATTTCCGATAGTTACGGGGATTTTGGAAGATTGCATATTGCTAGGACCATCTTGGATCCATGTGCGGGGTACACAACGTCTGGTATGTTCCGATGATGAGTGAGTACTTGAGAGATTCGGAGTTTGAGGATTTGGTATAGTCGATGACCGACGAGTAAGACCTTACCTTCGAGTTCCGTTTGGTGTGTGTATTGGAGGATTCGGAAAAGGGTGTTGAGGCATAAGACTGAAGTATGTCAAAGTGTTGTGGTCACATCAAACCGAGTAGCAAGCGACATAGGAGTTGGAGTCTCGCATGCATGAAAAGTACATGGAGTTGTTCAACGGGTACGTGTTAATTGTTGTCGATTTCAGATTTTGGTTGTTCTTCGAATAGAATTACGAGAGTAGAATTCGGGGGTCGAATTCTTTTAAGAGGGGTAGAATGTAATATCCCGATTATATTTAAAAGAGAAGAGTGTATTAGAAAGGAGGATGGATTTAGAAAAAAAAAATGGATTTAGCAGTTGTTTCGGGGGGAATTTTGCGTAATCGATAGAACCTGGACCATAGGCTTTCGGCCCACGGTGTCCGACCCAAGTAGGGAGCCAGCCACATGGGAGGGGGCAGCCGACCCTAATCCCTCCCCTCCCATGCGCCACCCCCCTTCTCCCCCACATTCCAGCCGCCACCCCTTTCTCCTTCCCCTGTCCAATGCCTCTCCTCCTGTGCAGTCTTTATCAAGACATCGATTGGAGCATCAAACATCATCCGATCGGGCTCAAACTTGGTCAATGTGTACCCTCTTAGTATCTTCCTTTCTCCTTCTTTACCATTTGGCTCTTTTTCTGTTAACCAAATTTCTCCATTTATCGTGTTTGATAGATTCAGAGAAACTTAAAGAAGAAGTTATGGCTAAGGAAACCATAATAGCTAAGCTTAAAGAAGAATGCCAAAATAAGGATCAATCAATGGAACACTTGACGACCAGGCACAAAGAAGTCCTTAAGACTATCGAGAAGAAGAGCGAAGATAACCGGTCGTAGACTTGACGAGTTTACTACCTTTTTCTAGTTGTATGTACTTATTATTTGGTCTACTCGTGCAGAGCAAACTAAGTATTGAAGAGAATAGAAAAAGCTCTTGAGTTTGAGCGCGGTAAGGAGGCAGCCTTTGGACAAAATCTTGAAAAGAAGGTGAAAGCTTTCAACAAGATACTCTTCGATATGGGATCGGGAACACAACTACCCAACTTAGGAGATCCCATGGAAAAGATCAACTTCCTTGGCCAACAACTCAAGGACCTCAGGAGCGTGCTCAAGACTACTCGGGAGAACTATATGCAGACTTTGTTTAAACTTGTCAAAAATTGAGTCAGTTTTCCTTTGACAAAGCTGAAGGCCTCCGACCTTATCATAAATCTGCAAGCTATTGAGGAAGACTTCAACTGCTCAGGAGATGAAGCAACCAAACTTTTCGAAGAAATGACACCTCTCGGAAACAAGGTTGCAGAAGAAATGGAGGTCAGATCTCCGTCACGCAGCAATCAGCCTGGCGATCCTAAGGGGTAGGCTATTGTAATATAATAATTATGAATGCTAAAACTTACCTTTCTTTCATCAATAAAGTCTTTCGTTTATCCTTTTGACTTATGAAGTACTCATATATTTCCTAGCCCTCGACTGCTTTATAGTAGAAGATCTTTACTAAAGAAGCAGTAAGCCAACAATAAGAGTTTAAGTCACGACCATTGTATAAAGTATATGCTGATTATGTAGTAAAACTGATCGCATTAATACTTGGAAATCAATTGTGGTCGGAACCAGTGTATGACTTCGACTAGTTGTAGATCTGTTTTCCATAATCGAAATACCAAACAATACATTGTATAGTCGAAAGATTGGTCTTGCCTTGATGAGAAAAAAATTATGCAAGGATGTATGCAAAAAAGATAAGTGGCGTTATTTATATATAGTATCCAAACTGGTCGTAATTATTGCTAAGAACTGAAGACATGAAAAACACCTCACAAGACGTGCTCATGCTCAAGTTTCGACTGGCAGCGAAGATCGTAGAAAAAGGACCATCGCTAGGAAGCTCCTTCCAGTGGGCAAGACCACATGCGGAGAGGAGAGACTTCGACTTGGAAGTTTTTCGTGTCCCGACCAGTAGCCAAAACAAGAGTAGAACAGAATGTTGAAGTGAAGAAATGTAGTCTCCAAAATCTTAAGCAGGGAAATTACTATCTGTAGTCGTTTGTGTTATGCTCCTTTTCCTCGTATGTTTCTTTAAGAAAAGAGTGTTGTCACGCGTGAGAACCATTGACGGAATGGTCACGACTAGAACCTTTACGGCGTTTGACTTATATGTCTGAGCCATAGAGTAACAGAGATCCTTTAAAAGGGTATCGGAGAGAATTTGGTCTTCTCCGACCATCTAAACAACAATAGGATGCGACCAAAATAAGGGTGTAGTCATATAAACAATATCACTCATCGGATAGTAAAAAGAAATGTTTCTTTATTAAAAATAAAAAAAATGTAAAATACAATTATACAAACAACTTACACAATTGGTTAATATTCCAAGAATTTGACAAAACACGCCTGTCGAATATAGCTAGTCGTACCGAACTAGGTCTGGTGACTTCGACCACAGTGTATGGACCTTCCCATTTGAGAGAATGGTTATTTCGATTAGCCTAGTTCTGAATCTTTTGTAGAACCAGATCACCTACAGCTAGGTTGCGAGGTTGCACCTTACGACTGTGATACCTTCGCATGGCTTGTTGGTAAACCGCCGACCATATAAGGGCTTGGTTTTGTCGTTCTTCAAGGAAATTGATTTCGCCGAGTCTTCGTTCTATCTGATCATTCTCATTGAAATAATTAGTTCGAGCAGAGCATATCTTTAGTTCTGGAGGAAGCATGACTTCAGCACCGTAAACTAGAAAAAATGGCATTTCACTTGTCGCACGACTGGTCGTGGTTCGAACGGCCCATAACACAGAAGGAAGTTTTTGAACCCAAGCTCTTGACCGTTTTGTTAACTGGTCGAATACTCGGTGTTTCATTCCTTGCATTATAATACCATTGGCTCGCTCGACTCCTCCATTGCTCTGTGGATGAGTGACAGAAGCGAAATGTATCTTGATACCTAGATCATCGCAGAATTCTTAAAAAAATTTGCTAGAGAATTGGGTACCATTATCTCTGATTATACGACTGAGTATACCAAATCGTGTGATCATGTTTTTTGTGAGGAACCTCCTAGCAACTTTAGTTGTTGTTTTAACAACTGGCTCGGCTTCTATCCATTTTGTAAACATGTCAATCATAACAAAAAAGAATTCGAAGCCCCCAGTTGCTCTTGGAAAAGGTCCCAGAATGTCAAGTCCCCAAGTTACAAAAGGCCAAAAAAAGAGGTATGGTTTGCAAAGCTTGTACTTGCTGATGTGCTTGTCGACTATAAAATTGACATTGTATGCACCTCACAAGTTCTTTTGCATCATGAAGGGCAGTTGGCCAATAGTATCATTGCCTGAAGGCTTTACCGACTAGTGTTCTGTAGGAATGATGTGCTCCACAAGCTCCTCCATGAAAGTCGGATAGCAAATTAATTCCATCCGTTTGAGATATGCATCTCATCAACACTTCGTGAGATCCTCGTTTATACAAGGTACTTTCGATCAGAGTGTATGATTTGGCTTTTTGAGCTATACGATTAACCTCTACATCATCTTCAGGAATAATGCCATGCTAAAGATAATTGTAGATAGATGTTATCCAATTTCTACCGTGATCGTGTCGTACGACCTGTGGAGCATCCATCTTCATAGGATCGATTTGTACAACCTCTAGTGGAACATCTATATCCTCGGAAAGCTCGACCATCGAGGTGAATCGAGTTACTTGAGAAAAACTTCGGGCGAGACAAGTGACCTTGTGGAGGCCATCTATGCCAACTGGTCTGCCAAAAAGTTTTCCTTTCTTAGAATTTGTTGGATCTGAAAACCAAAGAAGTGTTTTTTAAGTTTTCGTACTTCCACCACATAAGATGACATTTTGGTACATGAGCATTGATACTATTTTCTGACTTGATTCGATACTAGTTGAGAATCGCCTTTCACTAGTAATATGCGAATCCAGAGCGCACGAGCTGCTCGGAGTCCTACTAGTAAACCTTCATATTCTGCCACATTGTTTGTAGCAAGAAAGTTTAGCTAGATAGCGTACTTGATGTATTCACCAATAGGGGATATCAAGACAACTCAAGCCCCTGAGACCTTGAGCATCAAGGAACCATCAAAGTACATTGTCCACTCCTCGTGGTGTTCATACTTGGGCCCTTGGGTGTGCTCAGGGTTTGTCCATTCGGCAATGAATTCAGCTATTGCCTAGGACTTGATTGATGTTCGTGAGATGAAATGGAGGTTGAACGCCCTAAGCTCGACCGCCTATTTTGCTATTCGTCCTGATGATTCCCTGTTTCTGAGGACTTGACCTAAGGGATATCCGGTTGGTACAACCACTCTGTGGCCCTGAAAGTAGTGCCTTAGTTTCCTTGAAGTCATAAGGAGACCATAGAGCAACTTTTGTACCTGTGGATATCGTTCCTTTGGTCCATGCAAGACTTCGCTTACGTAATATACCGGTCCTTGAACGTTTTCACGTTCTATGACTAGTACACCACTAACTGTTTGTGGCGTTGCATCTACGTAAATCAACAATGTTTCTCCCGATCTTGGAGATACTAGGATCGGGGTACTTGTAAGGTACTTCTTAAGTTCTTGAAAGACATCGTTTGCCTTTTTAGTCCACTCGAAACTTTTATGTTTCTGAAGAAGTTTGAAGAAAGGGAGTCCTTTTTCACCTAACTGAGCTATGAAACGACTTATCGCTGCTATACAGCCAATTAGCTTTTGGACTTCATTCTTTGTGGTCGGAGGGCACATCTGATCAATGGTCGTAATCTTTGCTAGGTTTGCTTCAATCCCTCTAGCCGAAACTAGGAATCCAATAAGCTTTCCCGAAAAAACTCCAAACACACACTTCTTGGGATTTAACTTAAGGTTATGTCTTCTTAAGTTATTGAGACTCTCATGTAGGTCAGAAATATGGTCGCCAGTGTTGATGCTTTTCACGACCAAGTCATCAACGTAGGCTTCTACATTTCGACCTATATGAGGATTAAAGGTTTTTTGCATCAACCCCTGAAAAGTTGCACCAGCATTTTTTTACACCAAATGGCATCTTAACATAGAAGTAAGTGCCATATGGAGTGATGAAAAAAGTTTTCTCTTCATCATTTTTACTCATATTAATTTGGTGGTACCCTGAGTATGCATCTAAAAAACTTAACAGCTCACACCCGGAAATAGAGTCTACAAGATGATCAATGCGTGAAAGGGGAAAGTCATACTTCGAACAAGCTTTATTAAGATCTGTGAAGTCAATACACATTCGTCATTTCCTATTGCATTTTCTAACCATTACAGGGTTGGCGAGCCACTCTAGGTGGTCGACTTCACGAATAAATCTAGCCTTGAGGAGCCTGTCCATCTTCGACTGGATTGCCTCCTTCCGATTAGGTGCGAAACGTCTTAGCTTCTGCTTGACCGGTTTTTTGTCAGGCTGGAGAGCTAGCCTGTGCTCAATCAACTCTCTGGGGACTCCGGGTATGTCGGACGCCTGCCAGGCGAATACGTCTTGGTTTGCTCGGATGAAGGAGACAATCAACTCTTCATATTTAGGGTCGAGTCCTACCCCAACCAGTACCTTTAGGATAGACGTATTAGTGTTTCTGGACCCAGACGGCATGTTGGTTCTTTCCATAGGAGCACCTTTGCCGAGTGGTACCTCCTTGGTCTGGTCGAAAGGTTTTGGCGTTATCTTTGGCCTCGAGTACTTGACCTACATAGAAGGGAGATTAGTTTCTCTGGTCAAAAGTTCATTGACCAGTTATGAGGACTTTCGATCACATGCATAAGCCATTTTTTGATCTCCTCGAACCGTGATGACTCCTTTTGGTCCTGGCATTTTTAAACTCTAATAACCGTAATGCGTGGCTATCAGAAATTTTTCTAAAGCCAGACGACCGAGGATTCCATTGTATGTGGTTTCGAAATCCACCACATCAAATGGAATTTTTTTTCTGTTCAAAAATTGTCAGGTCTTTCGAACGTAACCAGTAGGGACAGCTATCCTATCGGTTTGGCGGTAGAACCAGGAATTATGCCGTGAAAGGCATATTTCACGAGTTTTAACTTAGACTTGGGAATCTACATTTCTTCCAATGCTCCCGTAAATAAAATATTTAAAGAACTACCTCCATCTATTAAGACTCGATTAACTTTACAATTGTTAATAGTAGGTTCAACTATGATAGGAAACATACCTAATCGAGTCGACGGGATGGAACAGTCTTCTTTACTGAAGGAGATTATAGTTTCCGACCACCTGGACGGCTTGACGGTGATCAGAGACTCAGCAAGGTTCACCTCTCGTTCCACGGCCTTCAGATGACGTCTTGACTCGTACGAGGAGGACCCACCAAATATCATATCGACTATGTGTTGCAACTCCTGGTACTCCATCTCTTCGTCGCCATCTTTGTCCTTCTTGGAGCTTGGTTCTCCGAGCTCTGTTATGGTGGGGAGGAGACCATTACCTGAGTAGTAATCCTCTAGTTTCTTTTGTCAGGCTTGGCAGGTGCACAGATCATGTCTTGCTACCTGGTGAAGTGGACACCACTTCTTACTTTTTCTTGTAGTCGCTGGCTGGAGCCTTAGCTTTGTTCCGACCAGTGAAGTCTTTCTTGCCCTTGGTAAAATTTTTGGGAATCGCGAGGACTTCCGTGTTTTCGGGCTTACGATTCTTTTTACCCTTGAGAGACTTCTTGCTCCTCTTCTCTTGCTTCTCGAGACCTGACTGGGGATTTTTTATCTTTTCGATCAATAGCTTCATACCACTCGACCGCTTCACTAGCGGCTACATACTTGTCTTCCATGTCGAAAAGTTTGACGGTCGTTCGTGGAGGATTTATGGCAATATCCTTCATAAACCGGCGATTCCTCAGCCCTGCTTTAAAAGCCTGGATGATAGAAGATTCTGCGATCTCTGGGATAGAGTTTCTAACCTGACTGAATCTCCTGATATATTGTCGAAGAGTTTCATTGGCTTTCTACTTCATCCGATGAAGATCATCCTCCTTCGCAGAACAATCATATATCACTTAAAAGTTGGTGATCAGAGTATCGCAAAGCTGTTCCCAATTGTAGATAGATCCGACTGGTAGGTTGAGCAACCACGATCAGGCAGATTCTTCAAGGACTGTGGGCAAGTAATTTACCATCACGTTGTCATTACCACCAGCGGCCTTGATGACGGTAGAATAAATTTAAAGAAATTCTAATGGGTTCTGAGTCTCATTGAACTTTTCTATGTTGGCTGGTCAGAACCAGTTCAGCCAACGAACAGCTTGGAGACCTACCGAAAATGCTCGACAGCCCGTAATGGAGTCGTGGCGCCTTCTCTAAAAAGGAGCCAGATTATAGTCAGTTGGGGATCGATTCCTTGTATTTGCATACCTAGGATCCGGTGTCTCAATCCGGTCATGGACATTATGATAACGTCTTTGACCACTTGCTTGGTTCAGATTATGCCTGAGATCGCCTGAATCAAGTGGTTGCTCCTCTTGACAAAGAGGAGGAGTGGCTGCTATGAAGAGCCGCCTTCCCTCGTGATTTCCTGGTCAGAACCTGCAAGGGGGTCTTGGTGTCGATCGGTTCTCTGCTCGACCATATTGTCCCCTACTGAGAGAGGAGCACTGGGACGAAGTTATCGTGTGACTTTGCGAGTTTCTTTGCTCTCAGTACATTTCTGTACGCTGTATGGTTTGTTGGAGGATCTCCGACACCTAACCTGCAAGTTGAGCATATCCTGGAGTTCATGCTAAAGCAGGATCTCAATTATTCAGAATATCCCAGACTCGTTGCAGATTTTGTATTGTTACCGAAGGTCGTGGAGGATTCCCGCTTGCAGTGGGCGTTCGATGAGTTGAGTTTTTCCTCGATCTTCCGGTTGGCCCTGTTTAACCCCTTACTCGTGGTGGGGCAGGAACAGGTGAATTAATTGATTCACGTTCATCAGCTCGGTTGCCTCCGCAATTTGGTGCTTGAGCGCTCACACCATTTCCATCAGTATGTGATGGCGGGATAAACTGTGGGGGTCGTGTAAGACATCTTGATTGATATCTCCAATTATGTGAACTTTGTGCCTCCAATAGTGGTCCTCCGAAGAGCTTCTATCGTAGCTAATGGAGAGTCTTCCACTACTTCAGCAAGGAGCCTCCACGACAGAGAGCAGTCAGAGATTACCACATCTGGTGGGCTTTGTGGTGGACTCAGTTTGATTTGGCGGACTGTCGACCGTATGCTGGGTTTTATCATTCCCACTTGGCCGACGACCAATGGTAGCTTCATTGACACCCTCACTTGGTGTCGGTTTGCCCCCGAAATACGTATGAGCCGTTGGCGAATACCGGTCGTCCATGATCGTATCGAGAGTACATTGACTCTCCCATCGCAGCGCTGGGCTTCCGTTGCCGCTTTTGCCGGTCGGATCGACCGAGCTTGTTGAGGTGTTCGTCCGTTCCGAACTGGTCGGAACGAGCGATTCCACTAGGAGCGCCACAGATTGCGGCGGTGAATCCTCATCCATCCGATCGATTTCATTGGTCTCAGCACATGGTGAGCCGACAGAGGAGGATGATGACGACATCACGTTTTCTTCCATGGCGCGGATGCATGCGTCTATATCGAGGTTGGAGTAGTCGACCAAGTCGAACCAGTTTTTCTCATCTCAAGTCCTTGCCATGTTTGTATGAGCAATGATGGGGCAAAGGAAGTGGATGAGGAATGCTTGAGCGAAGTAGTCTTCAAGAATTCAACACCCTGTTCCCCACGGCCGGCGCCAGCTGTCGACGATCGAGTCGTCGATCTACGAAATAAATAGAGAAAAATGACAAATAGTTCTTTGGAGAGAATGAGACTGCTCTTTATTGCTATGAACTAGCTATTACAGGGGGGTGCCCTCGACAAGGTAGTGGACTTATCCTAATTACACTGAGTGTAATGTTTGCTATGCTATTGAATCAGACTTGAAATATGAATCTAATGTCGATTATGATGCTTTAATCTGATGCCTTTGTTCCTTCGTCCTCCATCTTTAAATAAATATCCAATAGATGGCAGTTACTCCTTAAAGAGACATCTGTTGGAAGTGCCGCGACTGGTCAGAACAAGGCAACGGTTGATAAAGTACCAACCATTTAGCGGTTGTACGTCTGTGAGACACTCAACCGTATAGTGGTTGTTGTCAGTGTCTTAGGACCATGAAACGTCGCGTGGTATGGAGCAAATATAAGATGTGTTCCATTCATCACACGGTAAGGAGTATAGTTGGAGTTAGATCCGGATGCCAATTCATTACTTCTACGAGCAGTCATCTGGTCAGAGACTAGGTACAGGACCTCATCCGACCAGAGTACCCATTATGTAACCTCTGAAATCCTTACGACCACAGGGGCCGTTAGCCTTAGGGGTTACGACCATAAAGATATGGTCTTTTATTATGTATTAAAATAATACATAGAGATCTTGATCCTCATCATACACCAATAGTGTGAGTAGTAGAATTCCTAGAGTGGTAGAATTGTAATTACTCATATAAGGATCATATGACACAAGATTAATATTTTGAACCTTAGTTGAAAAAGTCCATAATACTTTCACGAAAAAAATATAAATACAAAGAGAAGTCTATTATGCTCTTAACAAATCAATGATCACATAGTACTGATACCTTCTATCTTCTATTCACCAACCAAAAATTATACAGCCAGTGGTACTCAAACTCTTAACACAACTAATCTTGCTCTATTCTTCCGAACAATAGTAAAATGAAACAATAGAGGACTTCTACAAGCACATCAGGAAAGCAATTACCAATTTTGTTAATAGCTACCAGTACCAATGCTCAGAGATAAGGGCCACTGAAACAGAACCAAATTTCCAAGTACTACTAGAATTGACCACCATCCGAACTCACGAGATAAGAACTAGGTTATATAGATTAACAGTAAGGATCAAACCTCTATTGTGCGGAAGGATTGCCGAGATCCATGGGAGCAAACCGAATGTCCATGGGTGTCGTTGGAGGTGACGGAGTCAAGATCAAACTAACAATATCAACCATATGTCCATGGCAGTAAGATCAACTAATGGAAAATTCCTAGAATTGACGAGGATAAGGTTGAAGGGTGACTCAAGCATTACCTCAAACACTTGGTTGGAGACCTTACGGAAGACGGCCATCAACTGAAGAACGGCGACAATGAGGCAGACAAATTTCAGCAACACGAGTACACCGCATACTTGTCAATATCATTCCGGAGGTCATGAGAACCACCAGCCATGAGACTGACAATTCACTGAAAATCAAGATCCATAAACAGTGGGTGTATCACTCTATGAAGTGAGTAGAAGTATATTTCAAGCATTGGAAGACAAAGCACCGGGTTACTAGCAGCAGGCGCCGATTGGCTCAGAGAGTCAAACAGTGTATTGCATACACTGTTCCTTTCATCACGAAGCCATATAGTGTATCGAATACACTGTTCATCTTACGGCAAATTTCAGTTCTCTGTTTTTCCGGTGTTTTGGCTGCTGGATCCGATGAAAAGACCTATGTTCAGCGGATAAGAGATGTTAGGGCCGCTGCAAACTCGGTTTTGGCGGGTTGATGATGGAGATAGTTCAGAGAACGAAGAGGATGAGGCAACAGTTATCTTCACCGACGTGCGGGCTGCAGGTTACTCGGATGAGGAGGCTCGTCAGGCAGCCGGTATGGCACAGGTTCAGAGTTTCCATTTTTTTTTTGCAGATCAGGGTTTAGGTGCAGGCGGTGAGGCGTCGTCGTCGCAGACCGGTCGTATATCACTTAAAAGTTGGTGATCAGAGTATCGCAGAGCTGCTCCCAATTGTAGATAGATCCGGCTGGTAGGTTGAGCAACCACGATCGGGCAGATCCTTCAAGGAATGTGGGCAAGTAATTTACCATCACGTTGTCATTACCACCAACAGCCTTGATGACGGTAGAATAAATTTGAAGAAATTCTAATGGGTTCTGAGTCCCATTGAACTTTTCTATGTTGGCTGGTCGGAACCAGTTCGGCTAACGAATAACTTGGAGACCTACCAAAAATGCTCGGTAGCCCGTAATGGAGTCGTGGCGCCTTCTCTAAAAAGGAGCCATATTATAGTCAGTTGGGGATCGGTTCCTTGTATTTGCATACCTAGTATCCGGTGTCTCAATCCGGTCGTGGACGTTATGATAACGTCTTTGACCACCTACTTGATTCAGATTATGCCTGAGATCGCCTGAATCAAGTGGTTGCTCAACCTACCAGTTGGATCTATCTATAATTGGGAGCAGCTCTGCGATACTCTGATCACCAACTTTTAAGTGCAGGCGGTGAGGCTGGTGGACAGAAGGAGCAGTCGGTAGGGGGATGGAAGAAGAAGCCGACGGGAGCACCTTGGTAGGGTCCACTGCCATCACCAGATCGTCACCTAAACTTTCCTTCAGTGATGTTTTGGCATGGGCGGTGTTCCGGTTGCCGGTGGCTTCTACGAAGTATCGTGCAAAGATTTCTCCTCCGATCAATCTGGAGGCATTTTCCAAGCCGATGATTCAGTGTCAGGATCAAATTTTGAATCATGTGGGGCAAACGTTTGAGACAACTCAGATTGCGTCGATGGGGATTGACTCGCAATCAAGTTGGCCAATCAGGCCGGTAATTCATCCCATCAACCGTGGGTGTGCCCATCTATGGAGACGTGATCCAAAGGTGTCAGCTAAGGTCTCACCGTCGACTGGGATAAGTCGGTCTCCTGTCCAGTGCACGTACGTGGAAGTTCTTTGATCGTCTGGTCCAATGGAGCATGGAGGAGGAGCATTCGGCAGATCCCTCGTCGGCGGCAGGGATGGCGGACTTGGCAATTTTGGGGGCGGCCGGAGTAGCTTCGGTCGGGGATGGTGGAACACCAGCCGAGGAAGCTACGGCGGTGTCGTAGGCAATGCTGGGGTGGGACGAGGCCTACACCAGATAGGAGGTAATGTTGGCTTCAACAGCAAAGTAGGTACCAATGCCAGTCATCTTGGTTCGGTGAGCGGGACGGCGTTCATCGGTGCGGCTAAGCACCATGGTCAAGGTGGATTTGCACATCTTGGCGCTGGCGGGCAACATGATGCGGCTCGGGTGGTGGTAGATGGGACGGTGGCCATGGCCTCGGCAGCGTCTGCTGGTGCGACTGCAGTGGTAGGACCGACCACGTCGACTCAGACGGTAGTGCCAGTGGAACGTGGATGGTTGTCTGTTCATCACCATGGGCACCCGGTGAAGGATGGTGTTGCTGACAAGAACAAGAGGTATTGCGTCAAATGCAAGGAGAACAGACATACCATTGCGGCTTGTCCAGTTGTGTTGCACTGTGATATTTGTGACTATACCAATCATTTGACACCGAGATGTCCTCTGCTCAAATTGCCAAAACCGGAGGAAAATTTCTATGGATATGGGGCTGAGGTTCTAGGGTTCTATATGGTACCCTCTGTAGGACCGTTGAGGTCGAGGGATGAACAGGGCACGCTAGGGGTAGTAAGGATTGTCGGTGGGCAATTGTCGGCTGAAGGGCTTCATTGGAGAGTTATGAAGACTCATCCCGATTGATTGGCAGTGGGAAGTGAAAGAAAATGGTCAGAGTTCCTTCTTGGTTCAATTTCCAACGCCCATTGAATTGGCAAGAATGGTTCAGATTGGGGATATACAGGTCAAAACGCAAGGGGTGTGGCTTCGTTTTGAGGAATGGAAGCCTAGCCCTACTCAAAAGTTTCAGCTTCGTTCAATCTGGGTGCAAGTTTTTGGGGTTCCTTATAAGGCTAGAGACTACCTTAGTCTTTGTGCCATTGGTTCTATTATTAGCGCAACCCTCAAGGTGGACATGATAAGTACAAGGAAGAAAGATCTAGTCAGGATGTAGGTGGGGTTATAGATGTTTCTCTAATCCCTGCGAGTGTTGATATTGTTGTTGGACACAATGCGCATGAATTATTTTTTAAAGTTGAGCAAGACTTAGATGGACATATGGGACAAGGAAATGTGGGGGATGAGCAAAATAATGGAGGCGGCCAGGATAAAGAGGGGGACAAATATGAGGATATGAAGGATCGTGAGATGATGGACCGTGATGCTAAGAGGGCAAAAAATTCTGCAGAAAGGACGGGACCGAATTCCAGGGATACCACCTTGTCACCTCAAGCTAGTAATCCGGTTCTTGGCAATAGTCTCGTTTGTGTCATTCCTATTTCACAGAAAGAGGTTTTCCAATAGAGATTGGGTGGACCGAAAATAGCGGAGGTCAAGGTTCCCGCGCTAGAGGGGGCAATGGTGCTATGGCAGCCAGTGGTACCAAGTGAAAGAGCCTTGCCGGCCGGTGATGTAGATATAGAGGTGGATTCATCGGAGGTAGCTATGCCGCCGGCCCAGGAGGTGAATCTATCTCTAGGAGGGCCTAAGGGTGCAATTTTACTGCTGGTGGATATGCCCAAGAAAGGAGGGTCGACTGGTGCGGCGGAAAAGATGTCACGGGAACGATCGACGGGGGCACCGCTATCCGATGGTTTGGAATGGACAGTGGTTCAGAAAAAGGGGAGGTCGGCAAGGATGGTGGCAAATGAAGGGGGGCGGCTGTTATGGTTTCGGAACAGGAACCAAGGTGGAGCCGGCGTCTCGCAAACAAAGATTTGTAGTATATCAGCAAGAATTTATATATATGCATGGCTAACAAGGGAGGAGGCTCTATGCTACAGGTTGTTTTTAGCATTAAGCAAATTTTATTTGTAATATCAATACGTAGTATTTTGCAACGAAAGTTTAAAAAGAAGTTAAATAGATAAAGAACAACAAATAAGTAACTTGATAAATAATAAATCACAACCCTCCTTGGTTGTGATCAACATCTTATTCTCAGCCATAGACATGACCCTCAATTCAAATATCATCAAATACATCCCAACATTTTCCGATAACACTTTTTAATAATAGTAGAGACTATACCCGATCTGGTTGCTCATAGCATGATCATGACCATGAGCACAGCTATTTAAATAGATTTACACTCCGCAGAGGTGTATAACTTTACACACATCATACGAAGTCTCTAGTTTATCCGGCATCCATCGATACCACCGCACACAACATTATAGTATGTAGTCTAAAGCACGTATCAAAGCCTTTACATCACATAGTCCTAACCTTGCACTAGTCCGACAATGAAAACCCTCACTTCAATCTCAGGTACCTCCCGTCAAAGTGAGGCATTAACCGTTGTGTTAGCAAGCTTTGTACCCAATACCTTGGTGAAGGAAGCCCCTTCGAGCAATCACACATGTTCATACTACTACGGCCTACCAACATGCAATGCTAGTTTTCGATAACTTAATTAGCTAAGATCGTCCCATGCCGGCACATGTGGTTATACACTTACACTTAGATTGATCGCACCGACGTTCGGTACTTAATTGACCCAAGCGAGGATCTCCCCCTGTCTACATGCGAGAAACCATCTCACATTCATCAGTTCATAATATAACTCGCCCGTGTCGAAATCTAGGTTTTTTTTTTTATTTTTATACAAAACCAACTAAGGTACAATAATTGGACTAGTAAGTTCAACATGGCCAAAGTGGGTACTAGCCTTGGTCTGGTATCTCAGAGTATGAGGATAGAGAATTGTCGTAAATTTCGTTCGAAATATCGACGTATATTCAAAAAGATTTGATAGCAAATTAATTCTATAAAAATAATTTCAATGGAAAAAAAATCCAAATATTTTTGTATATTCTGACAGAGCGTGATTTTAGATTAATTTAGAAAAAAGATTCATTCAATTTGGAGTTTGTATGCAAAAGTTATTACGTTTCAATTTGCTTCATTTTGAAAATCCAGAAATTAATAAAAAGGTGACGTCAAAAGCGTATTCTCTGAGGTTTACGCTTTCTAACAGAGAAAGCGTATTTTCCTCTGGGTTCTTTTGAGGTTTACGCTTTCCAACAGAGAAAGCGTATTTTTCCTCTGAACTGAAAGTGACTTTTTTTATTTTTTTCGGATTTTATTAACTTACATGTGGGGCCTACTTATTAGTGACTCATATTTTTATTTTCTTGATTTTATTTATAAAAACAAAGGTGGACCCACATGTCATAGACTAGTTATTTATTAACTAATGATTAAAGTCCAATTTTATTTAATCTGCTCACAGCTGGGATCCACACGTTAGTTTCTCGGGTTTTAAAATGTGTTTTAAAACAGAGAATAGTGTGTAGTCTCACATATCAGTGACTCTTATATTAAACATGTTTAAAATTAGATTTTGATTATCTTTTCGACTGGTCCCACACATCATAGACTTAGTGTATTTTACGGTTGTCATTTAGCGCTAATTAGCTCCTAATTACGTGGGGTCGCCATGGTGAGCTTGCCGATGGCGAACGGCGCGAGGACTTGGCTCGGGGATGGTCAAAATGGGTTCCCCTCTCGACGCGATCACACTGAGTGATGGTGGAGGCCGGAGAGATGAACGGAGACGGTGCTACGTCGGTGATAAGCGACGGAGCTCCTCAGGTTCAAAATGGCTTTTCACGCATTGAGAAAATAAGTGCCAAAAGATGGTGCGCATTGGCTCTAAGGGGCAACTACGATGCTTTAGGCAGCGGCTCGAAGACCAATGGTCATCGAAACGGCGTTGATACTATTTCCTACGGCGACACCCTAGGCGGCCACGATGAACTCTGTGCTACGCTAGCTAATCTACCGATCTAACGCGTATTGAAGCACTAGGGACAACTAGAAGCTCACTAAGGCGGTTGACAGTGTCGGAGGATGGCCGGAGTGGCTTGGCGGCGTTGAACAGCGGCGGCGCAGAGGAGGCTCTCGGTGCTGGCGCTCTGCGGCGATGGAGGTGCTACAAGAAGCAATGTATTAGATTCCTAAGGTCCTAAGGATGGTGTGGATGCAAGGAATTGGACCAAGACTCACCAGGCTTCGAGGAAGAATGAAAATGGCGATGGTGGTCGTGAGAGAGAAGGATGACAACGAAGCCCGTGTTCTTTGCTATTCCACCTACTTTGAGGAAGGGAAATAGATGAAGGAGTGTTGGAACACATGGTGACACAATCCAGACAGGTTCAAACCTTCTGGAGTGGCAGGAATATAGTGGCTCAGATCTGGTGCACACCGAAGTCGGGGACGAAGGAGAACACGATCAAGCTATGGGACTCCCGGAGCTGCATTGAACAGAGGAGAGGGATGAGTAAGGTGGGAGACACGTGATGACACGCGTGTCATGGGCAAGGAAGCTCACCCGGGGCTATGGCGGCAGAAGGCTTGCTCACTGGCGTTGAGAATGACACTCTCGTTCTCGGCGAAGCAAAGCACGAGAAGCTTTGATTCTTTGCAGGAAGCAAGAATGACGAGTTGAGGAGCTTGTGACATGGTGAGGGGCTTAAATGCGGCCGAGAATGGCGCTGGAGATGTGGTAAGAAAATGACGTAGTGTACGGGTTTCTCGTGCCGAGCTTCAGTCTCGTCGTCCGCGCGGGATAACGACACGTCGACGGAGCAGCTAGCATGGGCAATGGCAGGCAGTGGCGACGGGGGCATGTGAGGCTCTAAATCATGGTGCCAGTTGTAACATCCCAATTTTCTAAGTCTTAAAAATCTTTTGCTTAGTTGGTAGTTGCAAAATTCACCCTTTAGTTTTATTTGAATTTAAATAAAGCTTAAACATGGACTTTTAGTATCAAAACAATTTAATATGATTAATGTCAACATCAAAAATTTTCAAAACTATTTTATTTGGATTCTATGTGCTTCGATATATTTTCTAGATTTTTCTAGAATTTTTTCGAGTTCATTTGCTAATTTCTAATTGCCTTTTGCATTTCCTGGTATTTTCAAAATACAAAAACAAAGTAAAATCTCAAAAAAAAATTTAGGCCAAAACCCATTCCTATTCCACCTCCAGACCATTTCCGCTGTAGTCCAGCGTCGCGTGCGCACCGCCTCCGACTGACATGCGGGCCTCATTTGCCAGCCTCCCCATCTCTCTCTCTCAGTGCGCGTCCGCGCTTGACCCCACCAATCAGCCACACCCGCGCCGTTTGCCATGCGAACTCGCGCGAGTCTTTGCCACTGACGTGTGGGTCCCACCGTATCTCCTGTTGATCGTCCCCGAATCTGTTAAGGATTCTGTCCACCGTCGCGAGGATGTTTTGGGCGTCCGTGCCCTGGACTCTCCTGAGCTGCAGGGTATAAAATGTAGTCCTTGGCGTCTGCACCTCAATGCTAGTCGCCTCAGTGCCGGAGTCGAACCCTAGCCACTGCAGGAGCTCGAGGAAGCAATTGCGCCATCGCCAACTACGACTTGCTATCTCGTCGTCGTCAGCACCGCCGGAGCCTTGTGGTCTGCACCGTCAGAATCGCAAGAGCAAAAGCTGCATCATGGATGCCTTGGTTCCGTCGAAGCATCACCGGAGAGCAGATCCTGACGAGCCCATAGCCCTAGCTCCGCCCCGCTCTGACCTCGACACCGGCCACCACAGTGGTTCCCGAGCACCCGTGAGCACCCCATCGAGTTCGCCTGAGTCCCCTCTACCCGATGGTACCATCCACCGCCGGCGAGGAGCTGCCGTTAGTCAGAACCCTCAGTTCCTAAGCCTCACTATCGTTGATCTGACGTGGCCGTCCAAGTCGGCCAGCTCGGCCTCCGTAGCGTCGCGTGTCGTCACAATAATGGCGCTCGCGTCGATTACTGCGTCTTGTGGCGTCGTGTACCAAACCCAACCCTAGATCTAACCCCGTATAGATTTATTCTATCGTAGACCTAGTCAATGCCATGTGGGGTCCACCAGCCAGATCACTATTCCGTGAACTTATGAACCCGTAGACCAGAAAACCAGTGAGTGGACTCGGTCCATGGACCGTGGGTCCCACCTGTCATTCTCTTAACCTTTTTCTCCGGATTTGTTTCAATTCAAAAATTCCGAGGGCTGATGTCAGCATGCGTCATAATTCCATTTTTCAATAGAAAATTAATTCAGATAATTCCTTTTTAGGTTAATTCTTTAGGTTTTGATCTTTCAAATGTCATATCTTCTTCATCCGAACTCCAATTGAGCCCATTCAAATTTCTCAATTCATCTAAATTTGAGATCTATTTATCTGATATTTTTATTTAATTTTTGGAGTTTTTATTTCTGTTATTCATTTATTTTGTATTTTTGTTTATTTGCTTCGTTTGCGAGTAGACGTTGTTACTTCGGGGAACTTTGAAGAAGAAGGAGTGCCTCAAGATCAAGACCAGTACCTAGATCTATTCCAAGGTAAGTTGTACCTTTGATCATATTGAACCTAGTTTTTAAAAGCTACTTTGATTCAAATTACTGCATTCTACTTTAATTATTTATTTAAATGTTTTTGGGTTTAGTTATTAATCCAACTTATTTATATCCACCTTGTTTATTGTTATATCATAATCTTTTGTCACCCTAGATTGGTTCATTATTTAGTTGGTAATATCATAGCACCAACGTGGGTTGGTTAGATACGAGTAGATTGCTTAGCTATGCCACGAGTTATCATTTCATGTGAGTTGCAAATATGAATCTAACTAAGTGATTATGGAACTTTGTGATAAAACTGTGTGTTGTGTGTTATTACTTTGTGAAAGTATGTGTTGCACTTAACCAACATGGTGGAAAATGATTTAGACTGAGGCTAGTGGTGGATACTAAGTGATATGGTGGAGCATTGTAAATGGGAATGATAATCTTTGTAGCATAGTTAGAATTTAGAAGTCTTGCCTTGGTGAATTAAGGACTTAACTTTATGCGCCATTGAACTGGGCCTTTTGTGCAACCACATGTCTGATGGGACGGGCCTAGCTTGGTAAGTTATGGAGTCTCGACATTGACTACTCAGGTTGTAGGTTAGGTGCTCAGTGATGGGTGTAGGTTAGGTGCTCAATGATGGGTGGGGGTGTGTACTACCAGATAGATCACATCGTGGGACGGTTCGCCGCTTCCCTGTCCAACGGTGTGTGTCGGACTAGCTTTCTTAGTTGGTTAGTATCGGCGGTAAAGCACATCGGGAGTGTCAATGTTTGAGATAAAGTTTCTGAAAAGTTTTGTTATGATTAGTGCTTGCAACACTGGTTATATCGTGTGGGTAAAGTGTACAACATCTGCAGAGTGTTAAACAATCTATTCGAATAGTCGCGTCCGCAGTCGTGGACATGCTTGGGGATTTCACACGAGGGTTAGATTTTCATAAAACACTTGGGAAGGGAGCTGTGTGATCTAAATCATGTGGCTGTGTGAATAATTTGATTAGACTTTGTGTTCTTTGTGAAAACAACTGTTAAATTAATATTGTTTATTTGTTTTACATTGTGTTTTAATCTATTATTCATATTCAAATTGTAAATATTGTATTTCTGCAAACGAACCGCAGAAGCCATTCCTTTGGAATAAGCCATTATGTATACATTATATTCTGTGGTATGACTTGTGAGTACGGTTGTGTACTCATGCTTGCTATAATCAATCAACAGAAGTGGAGGGGTCTTCGCCTGCTTTTGAAGAGTTCTACGAAGGTGCTGATCATTAGATCTTGATCCCAGTCGGTTGCCTATGGAGAACTGATGGGATTCCGCTGAAGTTTATATTGTTCCACTGCTATTTATTTCATTATTGCTAGCCCTGCGAGGCTTAGTAAATACAAACTCGGCCATAAGGTCAAAATGATTCTTTGTTATTCAAATTACTCGTTTATACTATTATTTCGTCTTGTGTAAATCGATATTCACCTATATTGACACTGTGTGCACTAGCGTGATTCTGGACTAGTGCATTATACACAGAGGGTCTATAATTGCATTTTTTTGTCCCGACACCGGTCGTGTTCCGTGGGCGCGTGGTGGAGAAGGCGAGACGCGCTGACGCGCGGTCGTGAGGTGGACGAAGATGCCTGATGTGCGGGCCTAGCACGTCAGAGAGGGGGGAGGCGCTGGCGCGGGCTGGAGCAAGCGCAAGAGGAGATGTGCCGAGTTGGGTTTCGGCCCAAAGGTCCGGCGGAAATTCAAATTAGGTTTTTGAATTTTCAAACTGACTAATTGTTTTTCGAATTTCTAAACATAAAAAACTGGCTTCAAAAATTATGAATTTTTTTGGAGGCTTCTAACACAGTATGGTCCCTTGTGCAATTTTTTAAGGATTTTATCTGTTCTGTGATTTTCTCAAAAATTCTTTCAACTTGCTGTTTGCATGTAAATTCTCTAATTGATTTATGCAAAGGTTCAAAATCATGCTAAAATTTCCCACTCATGAATTTGCTCAAAATTATTTTTTCATTTATTTTTATTATACTTTCAAAAAAATTGGATTTTTAGGATGTTACATCTATCTATCACAAACAAGGCTTGAATGCTCGATCGATGGCACATCAGCGGAAGAATATATGCGGCACGTACCAGATGCAATGCGAAAATGCGACGGCCGGCCGGGTCGGTTGGTTAGGACATGGGGTCCAGGCAGGCAGGGGCTCGCCGTGGCCTCCTCATGGCGGCATGGCGCCAATGATGAGGCGTGACAAGCAACGTGGTGCTGCGTCCTCGTCGCGCGCCCGTGGAGGCCGCTCTGTCTCGCCTCTACCGCCGGGGATATGGACCGCGCGGGCGGCACCGGGAACAGCGGGTTTCACCGTGTTCCGTGGGGGTAGGGACATGGCGCGGCGTTGCTGGTCCCTCCGTGGACAGGCTCAGGTGCAGGTTCCCTCCGGTGTGCAGACCTATCGTTCGCACGGCCTATTCTGATATACCACATGTGTTCGTTCCTCGATGGGCAAAGAAGCTTTTCTGTGATAGAGTTGGTGCCGTGCTGTAAAAATTGGAGAAGCAATGATATACATTTCACAATTTCGGTGCAGAGAAGAAATACCAGAATTCTGAACTTTTTTTTAGCTTTTCTCCTATAACGCATCTATCTAAGATTCTGAGTAATTGAATTGGATCGTTCATCTATTTTGGAATTGTTCGGATCGATCCTACGCGGTACACCAGTGTATCGTTGTATTATTTTTTTTCTGTTCGTACTTTTATTCATCCCGGGCACAGAAGTACAGAACAGTCCTCGACCTCCTGCTTCCAAGTTCTAACTTCAAACCTGGCTAGTTCATCCGTAGTTGATCACAGTGACGGAGCTAGGACTTTTCCAAAGGCTGGACAAGCCGCAAGCTAAATATCTAATTATGGTTTACTGAGAATCGTAAGCATCAGATATTTAGACACACAATTACACATCATACAAATCCACAATAGTTTTAAAGTAAAAAAACGAATACGGTACATTACACATGTAAAGGTTCATAGATAAAAATAAGAACGAGATATGATAACAAACAACTCACTAGACACTACCAAAGCTGCGACGAGTCAACAAAAGTCCAAATATCCTATCACACAACTAAAAGAGAGCAAGGGACTCTACAAGGTAAAAAAAAATGAATTAGTAAGACATATAACTTTGACTTGAAAATATATTCACATCGGAGAGAATGAAACATGCCGATAATGTGCTAATTAGGCCTAGGCCTACGAGACAAATGTCATTTCCTTTTCTTCATGGCTTGAAACATCGGGCAATAACATCATCATCAAGGTGTTTAAATATGTCCTGCAAGGTGTAGCATATCATCAAGTCATTGAACCAATCATTGTTGATCTTGTTGCGCAATTTAGCCTTGATAATCTTTATTGCCGAAAAAGCCCTTTCAACCGATGCCGTTGACACCGGCAATAACAAAGCCAACTTAATGAGTTTGTAGACCAATGAAAAAAACCAAATATTTCTCAGTTTCAACCATCTTTGTAGCCAAACTTTCAAGATTTTTACAGGTAGAAAAGGAAACATGTCTTCTCACATGATGAATGTAAGTCTCAAGTTGGTAACTTATGATTGCACGATCACCACTAGAGAAATCTGCATGATAAATTGTAGCTAGACGAGCAAGCTTGTCAATATCAAACTTAGAGAAAGAATTTTTTGGATCAAGGCATGAGAAGTACACTAATATCTCTGTAGATGCTTCACTAAAACGATGATTCATCTCAGTACATATCTTGTCAAGGGCAACATAGAAAACCTCAACTCGGTAATAATGAAGATTAGTGTAAGTCTTCCCATCACACCTCGAACGGCCCCTAACTGGTATTTGTTCATCCATATTTGGCATCGGAATACCTTTGACAACACAAAATTATTGAACCTCATCAAACAAGTCCTCCCAACCACTTTCTCTCATGGAGGTCAACCGAGCTTTGACATCATGAACTAATTCCATAGCATGAACAATATTTAGATCCTTCTTTTTCAAGACTTGTGAGAGTTCATTTGTGATGGCAAACAACTTTAACATTAGCTTCAAAATGAAAGCAAATTTGAAACTCTCCATTTTTTCTATCAAACCCGCCGCTTGAGACGGTCCACGCCCATCCTCATCTACCGCACTAAGCACATGTAACACCGACCACCACATTTGATCCAAACGAAGCAAAGTTGTATGATATGAACCCCATCTAGTATCCCTGGGTCTGGCGAGACTTGTTTTTTGATTCAAGCCTCTTCCACTAAATATCTCACCCTTCTCAAGCATATCCAAAATATTTTGATGATGTTCTTCTGTCAATGTATCCCTCCTCTTGCAAGATGCACTTGTTGTAGTCACAATCAAGGTGACATACTCAAAGAAATCATGAATGGAAGAGCAACAAATAGCAACGGAGACAACAACCAATTGCGAACGGTGGGCAAAGCAATGGACATAGAAAGCATAAGGGTTTTCATCTAGAATCTTTCTTTGCAAGCCATTAAATTCACCTGTCATATTTGAAGCCCCATCGTATCCTTGCCCCCGTAGCCTATGAATAGATAACTTGTAATGATCTAGAATACCAACAAGAGCTACATTTAGTGCCTCTGATGTAGTCTCATAGACATGATGTAGAGCAAGAAAGCGTTCCACAACCTTCTCTTCATTGTTCACATACCTATAACAAAACAATTGCAACAAGGTTAAATGGAAGTATGGAACAACAACAGAATAATAGGTAAATGGAATAATGAACCACTACTAACCTCAACATTACCGCCATTTGCTCTTTCACGGATATGTCACACGACTCATCCATAAGCACGGAGAATTGTCTATCACCAATCTCTCTCATAATCACATCGGTGACTTCTTCTGCGCAACATTTTGCAAGATCCTTTTGAATTTTGGGAGCAAGCATCTTGTAATTTTTTGGGCCACGGTCAAAAGCATGCCTCACTTTTTCATTCTTATATTTGTACCAATCTATCATTTCACAAAAGTTACCCTTGTTCAATGAAGTAAAAGATTCATCGTGGCCACGAAAAGCCATGCCTTGACCAATGAGAAACCTTGTACACTCTAGAGAAGAAGACAAACAGATTTTATGTAGTTCTTCGGATTCCTTGGTTGCACAAGAGAACTTACTTGACACACTTTGTCTTTGATTATGAAAATCATCACAATGCAATCTTGTCTTGTTGTGGTCACTTCTTACACCACCAATATGGTAGGGCAAGACTTTGTAGGCATGCTTCCAATCACTAAACCAGATTCTGGTGAAGACTTCGGAACCAAAGCGTTGATTATTTTCCGGCTTCTTAAAAAAAGCAATAAAAACAATATGTCGTATCTTGAGACTCGCTATATTCTATCCAATCATACTTCTTATACCAATCTTTTGAAAATGCCCTCCACAAATATCCAAATTGTTTGCGAGGAAAATTCACAATTGGTTGGGTTGGACCCTTCAAAATGTATGCTCTTCTCACTTGATCTTGAACATCCGGATGGTAATCATCTATTTGTTTCCTAAGAGCAGGATCACACACAATTTCATTCAGATTAAACACATCATCCTCATTATCATTGGCCATATTTGGTTCATCTTCATCACTTGGCTGTGGATCTTGTGTTTGAGGTTGTGGTTGCGGTAAGCTTCTCGAGTCAACCAAAAACCTCCTCATTTCTAAAATTTTAACAATTATCGTCATGTGCCAACCTAATAGTAGTAATCATGTTACCAGGTTACCATATTTGCCAACCTAGTAGTAGTTGATTACTTGATTCCATTCAATTTTCCCAAATTAACCAATAAGCAACAAACTTAGCCACAAATTGAGCCCCAATTATATACTGATGTTTGCTGCAGCGGTGCAGCCTACTAGAAAATCCATTCGTGATTCATTTCTTTATTCCACTCTCTCTCCTCCTTATTTCTTCCTGGCTGAAAGCACCCAGGCCATTTCGTCTTGCTTCTTCTTTCTTATTGCTTTCTCCGTTCTCTCTCTCTCATGCACCTTTCGTCTGTGCTTGGCCCTACTGCTGTATACAGTAACAGCCGCTCCTCTCGGCTCACTCTTGCGTCGCGCCCGGCTCCTTCTCCTCTAGCCCCCTCCCCCAGCCCAGCTCCTGTGCCCCATCTCTCCCATTTCATTCATCTATGGACTATAATGCACGCCTTTGTCAATCTGTAAGCGTAACGATGTTACGAGGGTTTGCATGTCCAGAACTTCGGAACAGCCTAGCTGGTCTACTAGCAAACCATAAACGGGATGATAGACAAGATCTATCATTATATCTTGCTTGCTGGACCGCAAATGGAAAGACGATTTTCTAAAAAAATATTATTATTTAAAAAGATAATTACAAAATTAAATAGTCGGTTTTTTACCAAAGTAGGTGTCTGTCGCCATTCTAATTGGCGACAAGGACCCAATTTATTGTCTGTCGTCAGTCCACCTTCCTGTCGCCATTTTAACCTGCGATTGGTGATGAACAGTGTTCCTGTCGTCAGTTGAAATAGTGACAGAAAACCGCGGGTTCCTGTCGCCAGTTCAGGATCTAGCTATTTAAACCCAAAAAATTGTTGGAAATGTCATTTTAATTCCAGAAAAAAGAGAAGAGAGGGAGAAGAGACGTAGCGAAACCCAGCCAGTTCGTAGCAGAGGAGAGAGAGAGCATCAGATCTAATCGGTCACTTTGCAGGTACACGTTTTTGCAACTTCGTACATTATTTTGAAACATTGTCGATTAGCAAATAAAAATAGCGATATAGAATTCAATAGATTAGATAATTTTAGCTGTTTCATGTAGTACATCATTTGAGCTGTATATAGTTTAGTTCATCATGTAGATATTATTTATGTTGCAGTACTCAAACGATTTAGAATAAATCTGCAAAAATAAGAAAACACTTATTACAAATTTGTAAAAATTGCAGAGTAGCTAAGTATGGTAGGTAGAGCTTAATCAAAATAATCCCAGCTTTATTTTGGTTTCCATTTGTGTGTGGTAATTATTCTATTAATGCCAAAATTTCTTTTTAAACTAGAAAAATAGCATGACACATCTTAAATTGTAAAAACAAATCCGGAGTTGCTACACAGGTTACATAGAGACGAATTAAAATATTGTGATCGTTATTTTTTTTTGTTTCTATTTGCACACGGATAGCATTTAAAAAATACTAGAGACACGTTTTAAACGAGGAAATAAGCAAGATACCTATTGAAATCTGTAAAATTACATAGTATCTTAGTACGGTTTGTAGAGCCTAAGAGCATGTACAATGGTACACACAGCTGCTGCCTATAGCAACTCTCCATATCACCTGTAGACATCACTAAAGACAAATCATACAATGGGTTGCTTTCATGGTTCTGGTGATAGCCTCCTTGGTTCTAGTGATACAGTCAGCTACAGAATTATAGATAACATATTTCTCTTTCTTTATTCTCTTTCATCCACATCAGCTTAAATCCTACGTGACAGAGACTATAGACAGTTGATGTAAATCCATTATATATGACCTAATTGAAATAATACCAATATAATTTTGATTTCCGTTTGTACGCGGTAATTATTTTGTTAGTGCCGAAAATACTTTTTAAACTAGAAAAATAGCATGACACATTTTAAAATTATAAAGAAAATCAAGAGTTGCTACATAGGTTACGCAGAGCTGAATTAAAATATTATAAAATTTATTTATTGTGTTTTATTTGCACATGGTAATTATTTAAAAAATACCAGAGACACTTTTTAAATAAGGAAAGTAGCAAGATGCCTATCGAAAATCTATAAAAATTGTAGAGTAGCTTAGCAGGGTTTGTAAAGCCTAATAGAAATAATCCCAACATAATTATAATTGTCGGTTGTGCACGGTAATTATTCTGTTAGTGCCGAAAATACTTTTTAAACTAGGAAAATAGCAACATTCTTATAAAATATATGTAAAAATTATAGAGTAGGTTACTATGGTTTGTATAGCTTAATCAAAATAATCCCAACTTAAATTTGGTTTATATTTGTGCACGGTAATTATTTTGTTAATACAGCTTCTTATTACTTTATGTATATGTTTCGTAGTTTTTACAATGTATGCACTGAATTTTCAGGTATGGCGGACCCAGGACACGTTGTGCAGTGGTCATACGAGTTTCTTGATCCGGTCCTTGACGCACATCATCGTAGTCGTCTCAGTACCATCCTCCCCCAAGAGGACAAGGCGGCAATTGAGCTTGGTGCGCTGCAGCTGCGCACGCCCATGAGGGTGTGGAGGGTAGACCCACGTTGGGTTTTGAGGTACGTGCAGTTGTGACCTTCTCGTACTCATTTGCAGCATGACTACTTTGGGTGGACTAACGTTTGTTCTTAATCTTTTTCGACGCAGCTTGAGGGCGACAGACCTCCTTCCACTAGAGACGATGGTTCATGCGACGTGGGAGGACAACCAAGGCTGCACGGGTGGTGGTCGTACATCCAGACGCTTTCCGTACAACCAATGCCTCGACGGGTTGGTTGATCGGTGAGAAAGTGACGCATAAGCGTTCACCTTTCGTGCGGGGAGATGGTGTCGACGCTTCAGGACGTGACCTTCCTGACCGGGTTGCCCTGCGTTGGCTTCTCCCTAGCGGTGTACGACATCCCAGCCACGTTGTGCACGGAGTTTCTGGCGAGGTTCCAAGGGGCGCTGCCACCAAACAACAACTACAAGGGGCCAGCAGCACCCACAGGGTGACGCTGAAGTGGATCTGTCAGTTCTACATAAGTCTTAGTAACTCTTGTGCTCTCGCGTCAATTGATTTGTGAACCTTGCTGATGTGTATATGTCTTCTTGCAGCTCGAGCGTATGGTGAAGGACGCACCTGACCACACGGTGAGAAGGCACTTTAAGGCCTACTCGTTGTGGTTGTTCAGGTAGGTGATGCTCCTAGGGTCCCACAGTGACAGCGTCGACAAGTACTACATCTGGTACACACGCCAGCTAGCGGACTAGGAGGTAGAGGACACCCAGCCCTACGCCTGGGGCCCGGCAGTGCTGAGCGTCGACAAGCACTACATCCGGTACGTTACGATGTTCGATCAGCTAACGGATGACCGTGTCATCTGGACACCGTACGCTCTCGAAAGGGTGTATGCGCACGCGCTCGATGCCTGTCGAGCCTGTGCACGCGAGACCACGAGTACTGGTACACACGGAGGTGCTTGGTGCACGACATCTTCATGGAGGAGTACCAGGTGCAGCGGGTCATTGAAAGCATCTAGGCCCTTAAAAATTATTTTAGTAATTAATGACAACAATGTGTTATGAGACTAATATGTGTGCTAAGATATATTAAAGGCTTAGTCCTGGAGTTTGAATGATGACATGGAAATGGCAATACAAAGATGATAAAAGATCGACATGACTCGAGACAAAGGTATTATGAAGCCTAAGGACCCTTTTATAGTTTTTACCGGTCTCGATGTTTGGTGAAAAGACTGGATTTATAGGTCAGATATCATACTATAAAGAGGGATCATGGGTAGTAGTTTGAGGATTTATCTTGTGCCAACTTGATCAACCAAAAGTCATGCATTGCATTTAGAACAGCTTTTGGAAGAAAAAATTCAATGAAAACAGTATGACCTCCCGTGAGAAGCGGTAGAACCAAATTCTAGTTGGCGGTATGTAAATTCCAGAGAGCATGTTTTTTGGAGTTTTTCTCCCCTGGAAAATTGGTAGTACCGATTGAGTCGAGCGGTAGTACCGGACCTTGTGAGTGCGGTAGTAACGCACCTCACTATAACGGCTAGTTCAGAAGCAGTAAATGCACCCCTTGTTACCGTTGAACAGTGGGTGCGGTAGTATCGGCCGATCAATGACGGTAGTACCGCACCTGCTGAATTTTTCAAGGAATGGCTTTAAACGGTCGAATTTGTGGTTGGGGGCTATAAATACCCCCTCACTAGTACCAAGCTCAGAACCTTGGTCCTCATTGAATACACTTGGGCCTTGGGTGCACTCTCCTCTACTCATTTGCTCATATTTCTCATTTTGAGGTAGTTGAGAGCATTCAAGTGCATATACTTCATTAGTTGATCTCTTTGGCACTTGATTACCTTCAAGCAGGCGCTGTGATTTGTTACTCTTGGTGCTTGCCGGTACCTAGACGGCTTGGAGGAGGTTTGCGCGGTGATCTCTTCAAGAAGGGTGTGAAGAGACCCGACAACGATTGTGATTGGTGTGGTGCTCACCATCTCCGAAGTGGAGGAAGAGCAACCTTAGTGAAATCGAGGTTCTTTAGGCTCAATTCGTGGAGCCGATCCAATTCATTTGGGCTTACCTCAATGTGGATTAGTGAAGACTAGCAAGTCTTCGATGCCACGGGAAAACATCGATTGTCTTCATTGCATTTTTCTCTCTTGGCTTTACTTTTTCTGCATTTACATTTCTAGCTCTTACTTCTGTAGAATTGCTTAGCTAGAATTGTTTTTATTTTTGCCATAAACCTTGGGGTGTCTTAGTGAAACAACGAATATAACTCTTGTCTTATGCTAGAATTCTTTTATTAAGCCACACTTGTTAAAATTGTTAATTAGAGCTTAAGATTTTTAGAAACCTCCATTCAAACCCCCCCCCTCCTAATCGGTCATCCTTGATCCCTCTTGTCATCTTGATTCGGTCTCGATAGGAGGTCCCGGCCCTGAGGCGTAGTGCTGACTAAGCGTACATGGGTAAGCTAACGTTTTACTTCTGTCATACCATTTGCGTTACATTACTACAAAACAATCGTTTTGCCTTCTATATGTACACTAGGAAGGGAGCACCTGCTACAACTACCTAGGCGGAGAGGATGTTCCCTTGGGTTCAAGGCTGGATAGCGTCTAGGAGGATGCTCCCTACAACCCTAGGATGCACGCGGAGTACATCGAGTTGTACTCCAGTCGGACGAGGGTTCGCTGTGTTAGGGTCGTGAACGACCCACCACGACACGAGGCTGCGACATCTGACACGTACCCCACCCAGCCGGACTCGTATTCTCTACTTCGCATTACATTGTGTTCTCCGATTTTGCATTTCTAAGCTGGCGGATGCTTCAACGTATTACCAAAATTTAAAATATATATATATATATATATATATATATATATATATATATATATATATATATATATATATATATAATTCTCTAGACATAAAAAAGGCTAAAGCCTTCTAGTCGCGATTCAATTGGCGACAGAACTCCTATCGCCAATTCAAATGGCGACAGGGTCCTATTGCCAATTCAATTGGCAACAGAACCTCCCCCACTGTTCCAATTGGCAACAAGCAGTAAACAGGGTCCTTATCGCCAATTGGAATGGCGACAGGCACCTACTTTTGTAATTTTTTTCTCACTATTTAATTTTGTAATTATCTTTTTAAATAATATTATTCAAAAAATTCATGGAAAGACTGCAGTCAAGTCGTCGTTAGACCTATTCAAACGCCGGACTGGGCTAGGCTTGAAAAGCCCAACCGCTAATGAGCAAGCCCGAGCCCGGCCCAACCCGAAATTCTATTTTTTCCGATTTAAAATTGATATTTTAATGATTTTTCAGAATAAAAAGTAATTTTTAATTCATTTCAAGAATAAAAAATGGTTTATTTATTATTTTTAATGATTTTTGTCGAGCCTTCGGGCTTTTGGGCCGAAAACGTAGTCCCAAGCCCAGCTCGAACTGCGGCGAGCTCGGGCCGGGCTGCCCGTGAACAGGTCTAGTCGTCGTGCACTTTACATGTGAAGAGTTTTTGGCTAGTATAGCACTGTTGGCACACAAATTAGCAATTCTAGCCCTCTCTGCGTATCAAATGCAAAAATAGCGGATCGGGGCTGCTGTGCAGGTTACACGTCGACAAGTCCGGCCCCCAGGGGCACGGCATGCATTCGGCCAAATGTTTTTAAATGGCGTGAACAGTCTTTTTGACACTATTTAAAACGGTATTTAACACTATTTGAAACACTATTTAGCACTTAAAAATTTTAGCCGAGAGCATTTTTTTCTTCTTGTTTTTTTACCTCGCACTCATAGTTTCAAATGTGTTATCACATGTACCACCAAAAAAATTCATAACTTTTTTTACATAAAACCACAGCGCAACACAGCACAGCACACGTAGTTTCAAACTTGGGTGTCTACCATCACCATCGTCACCTTTCGCTACCCTCGGTGGCTCGGCGAGTCAATGGATGGTACATGTGAAACACTATTTGACGAGGTGGTGGCAGCGAGCAGTAGTACAATGTCACCGGCCTCAACGATGGGGGGTGCGTGTGCACCCATGCTTGGTGCGGGAGCGCGGGCACCCCTTCCCATACTTGGTGTTGGATTTGGTACATGTAATAATACATAGAAAATCAGCCATAAAAGGAAAGCGTGTGATTTTTTCATGCGCCTGATTTCATGCGGTTATTTGGAATGCGACTTATTCTATGAGTGTGCCATGTAGACACTGCCTTGGATGGCATTTTTTTGTTAATTTGTTGGTTTAATATGGATAACATTTGTTAATGATGTACTGTACCACATGCTAGATAAGCTTGTCTATGAATCAACTGAGGAAAATGCTTAGCATGCAGATCACATAATATCGTAACCATACCTTCGACTCGTATGCGAATGTGCGAGAGCGAGACTACGACAGCGACACGAGCAAGTAGGCAACAATCTAACCCTAACAACAAGGGAACCAAGGCACCACCGGCCATCGAGGGCAACAAAGGGTAACGATGGTGATAGTTAACACCCAAGTTTGAAAATGTATGTATTGTGTTGCGTCGTGATTTTATGGGAAAAAATTTATATAATTTTTTTTGTGGTACATGTGATAATACATTTGAAGCTGTGAGTACGAGGTAAAAAACAAGAAGAAAAAAATCAAAGAAAAACTCTCAGCTAAATTTTTTTAAGTGTTAAATAGTGTCAAAAACAATGTTCGCACTATTTTAAAACCTTCAGCCGAGGTCAAATACATGTCATGTCGTGCCCCTAGAGGGCGACCTCTGGACTTGCCGATGTGTCGCCTGCACAGCGGTTCCAATCCTCTGGGGCATGGACTTAACGCTATTTTTTTCATTTAACACAGAGAGAGAGTTATAATTATTCCTATAATTGCTAATTCAAACACCAACAGTATTATACTAGGCCGGATTACGTGCTACGCCGCGTCTGCCTGATGTTTTTTATGATGAAATTGGCGGGCATCCGCCTGATGTTTTTTGATGATGAAATTGGCGGGCAGGAGAGAAGAGAGAAGTGTGTGAAATTGTTTGGCGTTGGCTTGTTTACGCCTTGGTTCTTTTCTAGTGTATTGTGTTTTGGTGAGGAAATAGGATGCAATGACATGGTATGGTTTATATACGACTTAACATGCATTGGATGTAATAGAAGCTTAAGACCTAAACAAAGTGCAAACCGAGCAAATGAGATTCATTGCCAATATGACTTGTAGAGAAGCAGTCATTCCTAGTCAGTATCTAACATAATTATTCACGCCTAGTTTAACTACTCCAGTGATTCTTCAATTGGACATAGATATATGATGAAAAGATAGTTGATTACACATTTATAATAGATATCTGAAAACTTTACCTTCGAGCAATTGACTCAACCACCATCAGACAGCTACTTTCCCATTCACTCGTATTGAAGTACAAGATAAGTGAATTTAGGCGGTCTCCCAAAATAAGCGTGACCCTTCAAGTTGATGGTCCAAAAGAGGAAATAACGATAACAAGGAGATCTTCTGCTTCAGAAGGTGAGAAGACAGAATGCATTTTTCTGTACATTAGAAAAATGGGACATTGAAACGGAATTAACTTGGTACAGAAAGAATGGTAGAACCATTCAAATCTTGGTTAACATTACAACATTTACAATTTCTTCAAGGATGAAATGAACACGTAAATAACAAATGTCACTATAAAAGAAAGACATCATTATCACAAATTATGGAACAATACAGACACTGTAAGTATGGAACAACAAAACAAGAAAGAATCATGACATGTCCCTGGAGTAGTAAAGAATTCTAGCATGTTGTCATGAGTTTCATGACTACAATAGTGACAAATTCTGCTCCAGGCAGTACATCATATTAGGAAGAATAGGATATCATAATGTCAGACAAAACTATAGACATTTGTCCTATACATTCTGTTGTAGACAAGACTTGCCAACACATAGCACCAAAAAAATGCATTGAATTTCATAGGCAAATATGAAATTACAGTAAATCTCTTGAAGTTAATTTTGTAAGGGTGCTTCCATTTTAGGTCTTATAAGTGAATCACAAGCAGAAACAAATAATACATCATACTCACTGTATCAAAAACATCTAGTTACCTGGTTTTGCAGCAAGCAGATACAACTCTTAACCATGCAATGATATTTTGAGGTGGACCATCATCTAAAGTATCTGGTGATGTATAACCAAAAGCTTATTTTCGAATTTGCAAGCTACTAGGAAATAATTAACAAACGGACATGAAATTTTCAACATGTTCATCATCATCAGGCTAAAATTAGCGACTCAAAAATTGAGTGCATTGCACATAAGTGGCAACTGGCTAATAAAGGAAGAAAATCTGTATGGAACCAACGTGCAACCGCACTTTCAGAGTTGCAAGTTTTAGTGCAAGGAGTATCACATAGATATCCATAGCTAAGTACAGCACCCTTTAGAACAGAGTAGCTTGGAAAATATCCAAGGTTGACCAGTAGTTTATCAGCATGCAATCAATCAAAGATTACGTATAGAAGTTATAAAGGTAGAAGTAGAACACAAAAACACAACTGGTGTTATCATTCTGTTACCTCATTTATGGAAAGAACACTATCCCAAAAGTCGGATCTGAGAAAGTCACAACTTCTTATTGGATGAGTCTGACCTTTGGTGGATAATGGTGATAAGCATACAACACAATATAATAAAACAATTCATGAATGAACAAAGCATAGAAATAAATTCCTACACTTAGTTAGTGTCCACGATGCGATCTGAGTCTTCAATGAGAACCATATATGAGGACCAACTTCAAAAGCCAACCATCCATCAGCATGCCTTCTACAAACCCCTCTCCTACACAAATAGCATTAATAAGTTGCTGAAATTATCTACAAGGGACAAAACCAAAACCTAAAACCAAAGATAAGTAGGTACGAGACAAAAGATAGTAGAGCAATGTCGAACTAACAGATAAGCAGAAGCACCATCGTGGCACAGTGAAAAAAAAAAGGTTAAACCAAACACACAGGCAAGTCAACAATATCAATTTTTATTTAAATCAGAAACTTACGCACTTCTAGCAGAACTAACCTTGTTCAATGTCTAGATCAAAACCTAATTGCTCACTTCCACAGAATGATTGCAAAAGTTGACAATTTTCAACTCCAGTGTCGCTAAGAATTGAGGGGGGGTTTCTGTAAGTACAGTTCGTAAGGATAATTTAGTTGTAGAAAAAAAAAACTGAACCTAACTGGAGCACTCAAAATAAAGTGAATAAATGCAGGGTCATTTGACCTGGCAGCCGAAAACTTTCTGACCCCATTGGGGCACATACCACTCCAGCTTGTTTGCCACAATGCATATAGTAACAATCAGATTCACCGAAAAAATTCCTGGATTTCGAATCTGTCAGTCAGCCACAAGTTCATCCCTAATTTGGGTTCTTCAGCATCTAGGGATAACACAATGCATATAATAACATTAAGATTGAACGAAAAACTTCTAAACTGGATTGAAAGTGCATCTTATAAATTATTCCGAAAGAGTTGCGACCTGCGGTGATGTGTAAAATAGTGTGGCGATGGCGTCCTAGATGACCTCCGTGCCCCCACCACCTCTGGTGAGTCCCAAACAATGAAGCGAGGATGGCGGAGGGCGATCTGGCGTGGGAGGAGAGGCGAAAGGGCGGGTGGAGAAGGATGGAGGCGGAGAAGGGGAGGAGGAAGGAGTCGGAGAGGAGAGACCCATGGCCATGTGACCTTGGAGGAGGATTGGCGGCGGAGGCATGTCCAAGAAGTGAAGGGGGAAAAGGAAGGGGATGAAGATGAGGGTAGACAAAGGGGGCGGCGAGGGAGGAAGGGACGAATCGGGGAGGGAGGCGGCGGCAGGCTGGGGAGATTGAGCAGGCGTGGGAGGCGGAAGGAAGCGATGGCGGGGCTTGCGGCATTGGAGGAAGGACTACCGGCGACGTAGGAGGGAGAAGGAGGGTACAGGAGGAGAACGGCGTTGAAGCTAGCCGCGGGAGGCAGAGAGGAAGAGGCGAGCGTCAAGAAGGGAGAGGGGGCGGAACGGGAGGTGGAAAGAGGGAGTAGTAGGCACACGCAGCTCGAGGCTCGGACGAGTGCGAGGAGGAGACGGACAAACCGGAGATGAGAGAGGAGGGAAAGAGAAGGCACAGCGACGCTAGAGGGAGAAACGGTGGCGAAGCAAGCCATGGGAGGCGGAGAGGAAGATGTGAGTGGCCAGAGACGGAGAGGAAGAGGCACATTCGAGAAGACGCTGTCAACCCATGAGGAAAAGGCTAAAGGTTGACGACTCGATGTGGACCTCACGAGGCTACAGGTTCGTTCAACACGCATCTGTCGAATCGTGTGGCTGCGAGCGAGCGTGCGCACCATCCGACGGCCGAGGATTTGAGGGCGACATGCCCAGGAGCGGTGGAATCCACCAGCTTCAATAAAAAGAATAGATTAGCCGAAAACTGGTTTGGTGAAATCGCATTGACTTCTACTTGCGGCGGGGAAGGGACAACAAAGAGTACTTCAGTCGCATCAATTCTGCAGTAAGAAAGGACAAGGATCTTCTCAACAACTGCTCCAGGCTCCAGCATGCGCTATTCATTCACAGAAGTTAAAAAAAACGACAGGACTACACAGCTTTAGAAATGCACAGCAAGATGCAGATCAATGGACATATAAACTAGCAAAATTTGGCCGGGGGGCAACGTGTAGGGTTAAACGTGTAACCAGCTTCAAATTTTCCAAGCTACAAAATGACTCCTTTATACATCATACAGTTACAATAGCTTTATTTCCGGTATAATACACCAAACTCTCCGGCAAACTAAACAAGTGAGCAAAAATTTCAGCCGCTCTGGCCTCTAAAAGGAAGAACATGGAGTACTCCGTAGAAATGACTGTAACTGTTCTGCAAGAACTGTTTCTTGAATTTCTCAACAAGACATCAGGCATTGCCTATTTGCCTTGATGGGACAGTACAGGAGGCAAGCTTCGGTCTTCGGACCTGATCAGGCACACAGTTCTTTCTGAATGAAGCTTGAAGCAACAAGCAGGTGTGCCTCGAAGAACCACACCAGCCTTGCAAAGAGTCAAGTGCAGACATAAGAAAATACTAGTAAAAACTAGCTCAAACTAAATTGAGAACTCTAAACACTATGTGCCACAACAAATAAATGTCATCCAATATGTAAAACATGTTAAACTCCTTCCTTTACATCAGAGTTACGTAATGTATCGTATTGGATTTGCTTTGGTAGACAAATCATTTAGTGTACTACCGGTAAGCGCAGCGTTCCAAAAACTTTCTAGCTACAAGCAGATCATTGGTAAACTTAGCCAGGACTAGAGCTAGTTTATGTGAAGGCATAAGCACTTGATTTACACTGGTGTATGGTAGACTTTGATTGATCCTAGCGAAGTTAAGAACTTGTCTTACAATTACACACACCATTTAACAATATTGTTTAGAAATGTCAGAACTTTTTTCTTTCAAATCGCGCACTTTTATGATAAAACAAACCCCTGAGATTTTCTCAAATCTTGGGCTCACACTAATCTAGAAGTTACATATCAAAACCGAGAAGTTACATGTCAAAACGGGGTGGTGCCTGAAGCCCTCTGCGCCCATGCTGTTTTATCACTGAATGTATGATGATGAAACCATTAATATCAAACTTAGGTACATCATGTGGTTCAACGGAGTTATCTACGTAAACCTAGTCTTTTTTTAACCCTGAAATTCAAAAGAGCGTGGGCAATTAATTTATATTGAGATCACAAACCCCAAATGTGGGTATAGAAAATCACTTAAATCAAGGTATGTTGTCTAAAATTATTTTATTTCATTTTCTTCTTTTAGTGTTCTTACATATATATATAGCACATATCTAAAAGAAATTTAACAACTCTGGAGTTCAGTGCCTACCAACTAGATGCACCATGAATGAATATGTCCTATGTCAAGCCAACAATAGATAGTTTGTATCCTATCAAATAAAAGACATCTAGTTAACAGACAGTAAAGACATGAGTGTAAAAGTTGAAGTGATATTCTCCAACAAATGCACCAGAAACATTCTTTAGAATTAGTGATAAATTAGGTGGAATTCGTTGATCTTTTTAAGTGGCTTGCTTTGATCACAATTCGTATGTCCTTTCCTGCAGTTTCTTATCAGTCATTCTGACTAGACAATCAAGAAAACTACTACTGCAGATTGTACAGAAAGAACATCTAAATGATCTTCGTCCTATTTGTCCACAAAGGTTATATGTTTCATAAATAATACATGTTTAGATTTAGTGCTAGATTAGTTGGAATTCATCGATCTTTTAAGTGAGTTCTTTTTACCATAACTCACGGTTTCTTATCAATCCTTCTGGGCTGGCTAGCTAATCAAGCAAAATACTGCAGATTGTACAGAAGGAATATATAAAAAATGCCATTCGATCTGTTTGTCCAAAAAGGTTTATCTTCCATAAATAATACCTCATGCATAATTGCATATCCAAAAGCATAACACGATGTGCATCTCTATTGTATGCAAAATCGGAAATCAAGTGCTATTAACCTCAGTAATATTTAGAAAAAATAAGGCACAACACACCTACTATTCTGCAGCCTTTTCGCCATCCATAGAGCAAGGTCTCCATTTTCTATTAAAAGGCCCATAGCTTCTCTGCACAATCGTTTGTTGTTCCGTTAGTTTCCTATCTATCAATTCCAGCAACTCTTGCAATCCTGTCCCTGTAACAGCTGAAGTTTTCACGTGACAAGTGGATATTGGCTGTGTCAAAGTGCAACCATTTGTAGTTATCGCTTTCGGGCCATGAAGCTCTCCAAAACACTCTTTTGATAATAATTCTGAGTTCATTGCTTTCGTCTCAACAGGCTCAGCAAAGGACTCTTTAGATGGCATTTCATCATCGCCATCTTCAGAATTTTCTGCTGATAAATACTCTGAACCTACTCCATCATCTTCTGATAAAGATGATTGCTCTGATGGCACGTCATCCTCAGAAAATAAGTCTTCCTCCTCTTCACCTTCAGTCAGGAAGATATCATCTTCAACCCCATCAGTTACAGCATTATTGTCCACAAGATCAATCTGAAAATTCCCAGTCCAGCAAAATATCATGATGCATGCAAACCCAAATTACCAGCAAATCATTATGTAACTATTAAGTGTTAGAACCAGCTCAAATATCGATATGCACCTTATTCCAAACTTCAATCATATTGTTGATCTTATCCTGTGAAACACCAATCTGTTGCAGTACTTGCAGAACAGTAGAGCGATGCTCCTCAAGATTAGGTGCGCTGGAATCCAACACATGCTGCACCAATGCATATAAAGATAAATGGAGTAACAATTCTCTTCTCTTATTCTTTTCTGAAATAATTTGTATCTTAAAATGTAACCAGATTCTGGCAATAAAAATGCACAAGGCTTAAGCAATACTTGTTGCTAAACGAGCAAAGAAAATATTTCAGAGGTCATGCCTAACCTACGACTTTCGAGAATGGACTTGAGAAAACTAGGTAACTACACCTACCACTAACATGTCTGCCTCAACAATTTCTTCCAGGGTGGCATGAAATGCTTCCACTAGCTGCACAGGTAGAAGTAAAGAGGTTAATAACAAGCTCGACATGGTACAGTCTACAGATGAGGGAAAAATGGAGCATTTTATGTTCCTTTCTAATCGGGAAGGAGACTGAATGACGCAGAGAGTGTCAAACAATACAGAAAAGGCACCAAAAAAACTTCAACACAATCAAACCAATTGTTGTCGAAAACTGGGTTCAAAGATACACTAAAACCAGATTCATGTACGAAACTCATGGAAGCTTTAATAATAAGGTTAATATAGGGTTTGGCAAAGGCCAAGATAACAGATGCATGGACCTTTTGCTGCTCTCCAAATCATGCTACCTGCTCTGTTGGCTATGTGGCTACAATCCATAGGACAAGAAAAATGATAACTTTAACTTGTACGTGAAACAGTAAACAAGACGCCCACCCAGTGTGCCAAAATGGATCTCCAGTCAAAAACTCAAAATGCAATCAAGAAAAATTACCTGCACAGGCAAATCTGATATGAAGCCGACAGTATCACTAAGAAGTGCTTTTCTCCTGAATAGCGTTTTGACAAATAAAAGGTTATGTGCTGAACATGTGCAAACTGAAGAAATTTACCAACATATGATAGCAGAATGAAAAGGCTTCTATGTTACCCTGATGGAAGAATCACACTCCGTAATCGAGGATCTACTGTTGCAAATAATCTGCATGGAAACAGGGACATAATTTGTTTCTGCGTTACTGCTGTAAATGAGAACAGGGGGAGGTTAATTTCAGCATACCTATCATCACTGTATAGGTCAGCTTCAGAAAGTGCACTGACCAGAGTAGATTTTCCCTATAAAAATAGCATCAAAGAACTCAGCTTGGGGACAAGCTTGGGTTGTAGAAAGCTCAAATATATTTTGCAGTATTAAATAGGTTCCGTAGTGTTATTCCAGAGGACCATGGAATATGGTTATCTAAGATGAATAAATTGAAGGACTGTCATAGTAGATCCACATACAGCATTTGTATATCCAACGACTGCGACAGTGACAAGCTCTTGACCAAACGAGCCACCATGCCTTTTTCGACTTGAACGTTGTATCGCTCTAGTTCGGCGTACCTCTTCAATTTGAGCTAACAAGCTGACACGACGTTCTTGGATTCTAGATGGGATGACGAAAAAGAAAAATGAGAAATTGTTGTAAGAATGCAAGTGCAGACCAGATGCTATCTATCAACTGTTAGGAACCTCCTGCGTTGTAGTTGAAGTTCTGTTTCACCAGCACCACTCATGGAGCCCCGTCCCCCACTTCCTCTCCTAAAGAACACAGTAATAACATGAGCATTGCATGCCAAGCAAAGCATCAAGAGAAATGAATCAACCTAATAAGAAAACAACTCAGGACACAACAACAACATTTTAAGAATAATGCGTTTAAGATGACCACAATAGTGCAGAAGATTCCATGTGGAGGACCCTAACCATACATAATATGTGCCTCGTGAAAAGAATATGCAACAAAGGATAAGCTTTAACCTCCAGGTTAACCAGTGCACAACATTAATTAGACTACCATAGTAATCAGAAAAGCAAATGTATGTTCTCTCACTTTTTCTAGAGTAATAACTTCGTATTCTGCCATGTGTGTTTGAAAAGATACAAAACTATCTATATTTAACAAATAAAAGAAGTAATGATCCATGAAGCATTGGCATGTGGAGCTATGCAGATCTAGAATATGGCATAATTATGTTATCAAATGCATCTAACAAAAGGTTGTATTCAACTAGCAAATCGCATACTACAAACAATAAAAGCAACATGTGCCACTATGAAGTGCTTAAGTACAATATAAGCGACCAAAATTTAACATCTTGCAGGGTAAAATCAACTGGTGTATTTCATACCACATGATACAATAGCATCACACAAGAGAAAACATGCACAACCTTTTATTAAATAAATTATTACCACAGTAGGATGTAATCAAAAGGAAGCATACCCTCGAGCACTGACAACTTCCGCTTCCCCACTTGGACCGAAAGTTAGTCGTCCACTTGGGCCGCGGACACGGACAAGCCTAGTCTTCATGTACATGAGAGCTGCTAACTCTGACTGTGCAAAGCAAAAGACAAAGTAAAAATAAAATAAAGAAACATAAACATTCATCTTCTTTTCATTAATACAATACATCAAAGGAGACCCTTTATAGACCCACCCACTCAGAAGATCTGACAGAGTAATATTTAATCAAATATCTAGGCAAAATGCACCTGTAACTTTGCTTCTTTTGTTTCAGCATGAGCATTGAATATCTCAATTATAAGCCCTACACGATCTAAAACTGGCTTTCCCCAAGCAACCTGCCAACCAAAATTCCAATACGAATAAATAAAGCATCAAGCCATAGACCATAAAGTCATAATGCACAATTATTGATAACTTAAGATAAAATTTAACAAAAAATCATCAGGAGCACTTGCCTCTAAGTTCCTCTGTTGGATCCCAGAAAGAATCGCATTAATGAAAACTGCATCTAATTCTTCCTGTTAGGATCAATGCAAATAACAGGTAAGTGAAAGAAGAAAATATATCTTCTACTTCTTTTAGATTCTAAAAAACAAAGTGATGAAAAAAAAGGAGCTTAAGACATAACACAATGTTCTACTTTACATAGTGTAATATGTGGCAATTGTTTGCACAATATAAAAGCAACCATAAGAAAGTACAACCAAAATACATAAGGAAAAAAATAATAGATATCACATGGTCTACAAATAACCTCACACCATAGCCTACTTATGTACACAAGGCAAAAGAAAACTGCACCTCTGACTCTGATGCCCTCAGGTAGCACTTCACATTGTCAACAGTTCCAGGACCAAAATACTTATCTGGCATCAGTGATGAGTTGTCAGATAAGATAAACTTTAGTAATCCTAAACAAACCACAAGGAAATGCAGAAATGAAGACCTACCTAGATCGACAAAAAAAAAATCCAAATGCTAGCAAAAATGGTTCAAAAAGAGTTCTAAATTCTAAAATAACTATATCCAACTCCAGGATATGCATCTCTGGCTATGTTCAAACATCACAGTAATTTTTAAGATGGAGAACGAGGCTACAAAGTACGAACCCACAACCTCAACCTCCACAACTTGTGCTCTACCATTGGAGCTGTGAATCAGTGAATCACAGTCCAATAGTACACAAATTCATCACTATGCAAGGAAGTGCATATCACTATCATGAGACAATCATTGTGGCGCTTTCGAAAAGCTCAAAATAACAAAACAATGCACTGCAACAACATCCTCAGCCCAATATGGAAATGCCAATAGGGTCTTTCAAAGAAGAAAGAAAGAAAGAAATGTCAATCTGCAGCCTCACACGACTTACTTTATGTCATTTCAAATAGGAATCTAGCAGCTCTATAGGATGTGTTGCATTACAAAGTATACCCTAGCCTCAAATGCAATTATGACTAAACCACGAAATCTAACCAGCCTTATCCACCAGTTTATCAAGACAGAAGAATGATCGAGTGAGAGCATGCAAGCAGGAGTCATGACCTACGCAGATACTGTAGGGGTGCTTAAACTATGGTGGAATAACAAGCAATAAATGCGGTATTCTTCCACCTCACCCAACACACAACCCCCTGGCATCCAATAAGCTCAAGTATACTCGGGAAATTTAAACAAACCTATCCAAGCTCTGCAGTTCATTCTTCATACATACACCGCTAAAATGCTAATATTAAGAATCTGATCACATTGGACCAAAACAAATCAGGAATGCAATGCAATCCTTACAAAATTTCGCCACATTTCGCATGCAGCAAAGATCTCCAACATTCGGAATGCGATCAAACTAACCCCCGCTACCAATGCAACCCAAAATACCCCCACTTGAGCTAAGCAGTAAGCAGTGGTTCTGGACGATGGATAGTTCGATACCGGCGTGAGAGCGGCCGCGGGAGGCGGGGTTCTGGACGACGAGGTGCGGCGGCGCGCCCTTGGTGGCGAGGTCACCGTGGTAGAAGCCGTCGCGGGGCTCCTCGAGGGAGTTGGCGAGGTTGAGCGCCTCGGCGAGCTTGGAGTCGAGGAGGGAGCCCGGTCGGAGGCGCGGCTGCACCACGAGAAGCCGCGGCGGGCGCGTGGGGTCGCGGGTGAGCACGAAGAGGCCGCGCAGGGGGCCCTCATCGTCGGAGTCGGCGGGCGGCGGGGTGGGGGATGAGCGCTTGCGGCGGCCGGTGGAGAAGAGGGCGAGGAGGGGAGGGGAGGAAGTCGGGGAGCGGTGGTGGCGGGCGCGAGGGTGGAGGTGGAGGTGGGGGCCTACGCGGGAGATGGCGGCGCGGAGCATCGAGGGCGGCGGCGGCGCCGGGAGGTGTGGGAACCGGGTCCACCCGTCGGGGTGCGGTGATGAGAGTCAGATTTTGCCCGTTTTTTATCAGGTTCGATTCGGTTGGATCGGATTAGACTCCGGCCCGGCACGACACGGGTCCCGACTAGGCATGTTCCGTTTTGGTCGTGTATTATTCGTGTTGTGTTAGACTGGTCCACAGATTGGGGTGGTAGCCTAGGTACGGTCCGACGGGTATTCGCGTTCTATTGGGCCAGCACGAGCCCGTTTATCCCGTCGGGCCAGAGGTAGCCTGTTTGGCCCATTAGAACAAAAAAATCCAAAAAAATTAGAAAAATGTGTAGAATTCAGAAGTAAACATAAAAATTTTAAAAAAAATGAGACAATCATATTGAAAATATAATAAAGGACTTCATTGATGTTCAACTGGCTGCCTCGTTAAAACATTTGCCAAGTAAAAAACTCAAAATGAGAAAACCTTGTCAAAGGAAAAGGAGTACAGCCTATAGCTCTACAATTCTACATACATGATACATCTTTGTTCTATGTGTCGGTGTTATTGTCTAAGTATAGATTTTCGAATACCTCCGACAATTCTGGATTTTTCACTGAGTGTTGTGTTCGTGAATCAGCTTGTTCCCAATCATTCACAGTTAGAAGGATTTCTACCATCTCACTTTTGAGATTTGTTCTTCTCTCCTCCAATATCCTTCTAGAAAGACTGAAAGCAGACTCAGAGGAAATCGTAGAGATAGGAACAGTTAACACATCACATGCAAGTATGGATAGCACGGGATATGTTAACTTATAAGCTTACCACCATTGCAAGATGTCGAAGCCTTCTGAGTTGAAATCCACCGTATCGCTGTCCAGATAGGTGGATAGTTCTCCGCTCCTTGTGGGCCTTGGCTGAGCAGGCGTTGGTGTAGAAGAAGAAGAAGAACCCCTGAACCTGGACCTAGAGGAAGAGGCACCGAAGATCGCGCCACACATATTTGTCTTCCCACAAGGTGGGGGCTCTTGGAGGTCATTGCGAACGGACTCCCCGAACTTATTTTCATACCTTTGGTAAACCTCGATAACCGAGAACGAACTTACGCAAAATAGTCGGTATAGTCTAGCCTGTAGCATCACCGAGAAGATCAAGTCAAGATTACCAAATGCATCAATTTTAGTCCTAGGATCTAAAAGAAATGCAAATGCATATAGGTAAGGGATTTCTCTCCAATATTTAAGGTATTTAAATTTCATGGAAACAACAGCATCGCGTAAAACTATGCCATTTTCAAACATTTTCAATTGAGTAGCAATCCGTAAAATAATATGCACAATGATACGAGATGTTGGATAGTAGACAGCGGATAAAGCAACAGTTGGCTCATAAAAAATTTCTAAAAACGACAGTACCTTCTCAGCAACGAACCAATGTTGCTCAGTTAATAGCATAGTACCATCATTGCTAGGATGGTGTGTTTGAATAAATACAGAAAAAGTGCTCTTGTATGGTAAAAGATTCTTAAGCATGAGGTAAGTAGAGTTCCACCTTACTGGCATGTCCAAACCGAACTTTCTTGGACGTACACCCATCGCCCTGCAGAAGTTCTTATATTGTGTTATTCTTACGTTAGAATTATTCAAGAAAGAAATCGCATCGTGAAAAGCTTTAATATACGGACTCAACCTCTTTAAACCACATTTGACTATAAGGTTGATAATATGACAAGCGCATCGTTGATGTAGCAGGAAGGAATCGGCATATGTACTCAACACTGGAGTAAGAATGTCCATGGCCCTAGAGTTTGAAGCGGCGTTATCTAAAGTAATTGTGAATATTTTGTCTGTAAGACCAAAGTCTTCCACGACTTTGATAATACAGTTCGCAATATTCTCCCCCGTGTGTGCTACATTAATTAATTTCAAACCTATAATCCTTTTCTCCATTACCCAGTCATCATTAATATAATGTGCAACTACACTAAGGTAATCCTCCCTAGCCCAACCACTCCATATGTCCAAGGTTAGGGCCACCGAAAATGTGCACGTACTAAATAGTTTTTTTATTTTATTACGACGTTCATTATAGTATTTCACTAGATCCCTAGTTGTTGTCTGTCTAGAAACGGAAGTAAATCTAGGATTATGTGCAGTCCTAATGTAATTTTGGAAAGAAGCAGACTCGCCAAAGCCTAACGGTAAATCCTCAAAAGCAATTAAACGACAGACAGATTGGCAGGCTACTTGAGGATCGTAGTCCCAGCTAGATACCGTACCGTCGGGGTTGTATTGCAGCTGCGTCTACCTCATCGCCAATCCTTGCTTGGTTTGACACCTTGTAGCATGTCTAAGCAAGTGCCCCGTTCCACTTGTAGACTTTGCAGACAATTCATGGCGACAAATTTTACAAATAGCATATGGTACCTCATTTCATTGCGTCTTGCTCGGTTGTCTGTCGAAATTCTCCCACACTCCCGATGTAGACGGCCTCGACTTCTTTGCTCGGTTCTTTGTTTAGCTTCGATCTCGACGTGGACGCCGATGACGGAACTCCACCTTGCTCCTCCGGTGAAACCTCTGGTTGGTTTGAGGCAGCTGCAACCGCCTCCATAGACGTAATTTCGTCCAATGAAAGTCCGAACTCACTAAGAGCAAAGCTGTCGTAAGGACTGTCCATAATGAAAACTGCAAAATTGAAACTAAAACTATTACTACTTTAATCTTAGCATAACAATAATTAACAATAAAAGTATTACAAAAATAGTATTGTACCTCTTTTGCTGACTTACTGACGAAAATTGAAATTTCCAAATTTTGGCACAAATTTTTTGAATTTTGCCAAATGAGCTCAACACGGATTTGAATTTGCACAACACAATTTCAAAGAGAAAATGGAGAATGAAGGGGGTATGGTGCCTATTTATAGAAAAAAAATCGGATTTTTTTTCAATTTTTTTGCTATTTTTAAGCCCCAACGGTCAAAAAAGTCTCCAACGGCCGAAATTTTCTGGTAGTGCAGTGCACGACCACGGCACAACACGCCCATTGCTGTCTACCCCGTCCCGTGACCCGTCCCCCCCCCCCTTCCAGCAACGCCTGCCTGCCTCGTCGTCTCGCCTCGCTCGACGACCCCGGCTCCTCGCCTCCCCATGGGCTGACCCATGACCTCCCATGGCCTGCTGAGACGACCTCGCCGCCTCCTCGCCTCCCATGGCCCGCGTCGTCGACCCGACGCCTCCTCGCCTCCCATGACCTGCGTCGTCGACCCGCCGCCTCCTCGCCTCCTGCTGGCGCCGCCTCGACGACACCCCGTCACCTCCTCCTCCGTCGCTCGGTCCGGTGCAACACCATGCACCGCCACCGCCTCGGCGACACCATTGCCGCCTCCTCCTCCACCCGGCTCGTCCAGTCAAGATCGTGCCGCGTCATTGTTCGCCCATCTCCTCCTCCTCCGCTCCACGACGCCCTCCTCCTCCTCGGCTCCGGCCTCGTGTGAACACCACTTGCGCCCGGCCGCTCCGGCCTCCCCTCCGGCCTTGACTCGCCTCCGCCTCCTGCTGCAGTTGTCTTGGGTGTGCCCGGCTGGCCGTGCTCGTGCCGTGCTATGCACGCAGCTCAAGCCAGCAGTTCAGTGTCGTCTGGGCCCACCGTGCCAGAGTGGCGGCGTGCACGGCCCGGGGTATCGTTGTAACATCCTGATTTTCTAAATCCTTTTTAAATTTGTAAAACAAATTAAAACTATTTTGTTTTGATGAGAATTCAAAGTTTGGTTCAGTTGGAGAGGTTTGAGTTGTTGTTACCTCCTTTCTGGTATGCTCGGCAGATCCTCTTTTAGCCTACCTCTTATGGGTTATGTAAGGTTTAGACCTTCTCTGTGGCCTAGACCTCCCCAGTGGTTCTTGAGGTTAGATTTCCCTTGGGGCTCAGACCTTTTCTCACTTGGACGTATCTTTATGTCCAGGCCTTTCCCTTTGAGTTTGATCACTTTAGATCTCTTTGTTGATTTGAATCTCTTTGGTTCAGACCTCCTTCCTGTCCAGACTTCTTCTAAGTCTAGACCCCCTTGTTGCCTGGGCACTCTCTTATGCCCAGACCTCCTTTCAGTCGGGACCTCCTTGTATTCCATTGGATCTCTTGTGTGCCTTCGAACCTCCTGAGTCCATTTGAACCTCCTTGACATTCCTTCTTGGCCGAAAGGACCTCCTTTGGGTTCATCCTGACCGCCAAGACTTTTGACCTCACCTTAGCGGTTGGAAATCTCCTTTGAGTTACCTTGACCCTTGCGACTTCTTTTGGACCACCTTTTGAGGATCTTCTCCGTAGAATCCCTCTTTCTTGGAACCCCTCCGCCTGGACCTCTCCTTTGTTTGGATCTGACGGTTCAGACCTCTCTTCATTTTGGATCTAACGGTTCAGACCTCCCCGTGCGTTATTTCTCTTTGCGGACCTCACTTTCACGTTTGATCTTGACTGTTGGACCTCCCTCTCGAAGATCCAACCGCCCGGACCTCAACTTGGTCTTGATCCCAACCACGGGACCTTTTTGTAGTTCTCTGGACCTCCTGTCTAGGATCTCTCTTTGGCCTTTTAGACCTGACTCTGGACCTTCTCGCCAGACCTCCCTTGAAGAGATCCTAACAGTCAGGACCTCCTTTTGTTGATCCTGACCGTCAGGACCTCCCCATGTCCGGACCTCCTCTGTATGTCTGGACCTCCCCAACCTTTAGACCTCCTTGTCCTTTGGGCCTAGGACCTCCTAAGCCTCTAGGACCTCCTCAAAAAACCTCTCCTGCGGGGCAAGACCTCCCTTCTTGACCCATCTGTTTCTAAATTGACTGGCCCCACTTGCCAGACTTGATCATTTTCATTTCCTTCGCCATGTTAGTATCTTGAGCATTTAATGCATGTCATGTCACATTAAATGCATCCATATACGTGGCGTTTACTCTGAATTTGGTCACTAAGCTGTACCCTATCATCCTTCCTAGTTCTTTTCCGTAGCAACATACGTTGTCCATTCCTCCTACCTTTCACCAAGGTGGTAGTGACACCTGCCCTGTCACTCACCTATCTTTGACCCATTTCTGTACTTATCCTTGACACGTATGCTTCTAGTTTTCTTCACCCACTTTGGCTATAATTAGTCCAGGGAACCCTACCGCATTACCTTTCTCCACGCTCATCATCTTGGCTCTCGCTCAGTGGCTTTCCAGGGAAGACCTTGTTGCCCCACGACCTCCCCTTCATCCATTGTTTTCTTCTTGTCCCTGGTAAGTCTCGTGGTGAACTGCTCTACTCCTATTCTTGCCACCACATTAAGCTGGTTGTGCCCTTCTCAGGACCTCCTCTTGTGGGCTCCTTTTGGATGTCTATGGCTTTTGTATGAGGAGCTCCTCCCTGGTCTTTGCGCAGGGAACATCCCCTTTGTCCCTTTCTGGCCATACGTAAGGACCATCTCTCAGGACCTTCCTGTTCTATCGCTTAAATCACTCTTTTGGGGTCTTTTTCTAAAGACCACCCCCCCTCCTGGTAAGCTTGGACCTCTTCCAAAAGAACCTATTCTAAAATTTAAATCTCTTCTGTTGGTTGAGTTTTGGGTTTCCTCTGGAGTTCGCTTGGTTTTTCTTGTTGATCTCAGTTGGTTCTTTATTTGAGCTCTGTTTGAACTTGCTCTTTCACCGGTGTAGATCGCGAAGACTCCAAGGAGTCTGAGTGTACTGAAGAGGAAGATTCTCAAGATAGTGAGCAAGGCAAGTTACACTTTTGATCATATTGCACCCAATATCTCAAATTATTTATGTTCTGTTTCAATGTATACTGCATGCCTATTTCTACCAAGTTATTTCAATACCTGTTTTAAATTCATAGCTATGCCTACTTCCTTTGTTTGGCCACTGTTGACTTTGGACTGAACATGTTGTCACCATTAGATCAAACTTGGTTAATGCAGTAGTGTGAGCCAAGACCATTTTATATATATATATATATATATATATATATATATATATATATATATATATATATATATATGCTTAGTCATGCTTAGACCAAAAGTATTGATTTGGGGAAATCTTTACCATCATGACCAACTACTGTTTTAAATGTTTTTACCATGACATTGGGTTGTCATGGCAGTATGAAAATGTTGCTGGGTAAGCAAAGAAAAAGAACTTGGTTTTGGATTTGGGCGAAATGGTTGGCTTGGCTGGTGCAAGGTTTATGCACGGACTCTATCCTGGTTAAGGTGGAGGTCCAAAGGCTTGTGGTGGTCGCCTAAGTCAATTGAGGACCGGCCTTTGAGCGTCCCTTTGCTAGGCCTATAATGGGCTAAGCCAAAATCGTACAACCACATGTCTCCAGAATGGGGCGTGGGACCTGGCTGAATAATTTGCAGAATTCTACCACAGTTGTTCCATTTGAGGTGTGGGAGGTCTTTCATGGCCAATGGTCTTTTATAACCTACTGTTCCCACTGGTGCAAGAGGGGGCTTTCCGCCGGGTTTCTATCCATAGGAAAGTGAAACCTTAGCAAGGAGGAGCTGTGGTGGAATAATTCTTTGTAAAAACCTTGTCATGAACTCTAGTCCTCTTACCTTCGGCAGTGAGAGGTGGCATTGACGGATGCCGGAAAAACTAGAGGAATCACGTCATGTGGGTAAAGTGTACAACCTCTGTAAAGTTAAATATATTCGAATAGCCGTGTCCGCGGTCATGGACGTGCTGGCAAAAACCACTCAGAGTTAGATATTGGTTTTGGTTTCTGAAAATGTTTATTAAACTATTTTTGGGATTTCTATCCCATGGGTTGTGGGCGGGGAGCCTTGTGACAGGAGGGTATCCTTCACCACTTGTGATGAATGAATATCCAACTAAAAACAGATTTACTAAATGAATTTTATTTATTGTATGATGCTTTGGAACTTAATACTGGTAATTAGAAATAAACATGGCTTTATGCAAATCAACCATATTAAGCCTTCCTTGGTGATATCCATTTATGCATATCATTTCTGTTATCTAACGGGTGTAACTTGCGAGCACGGTTGTTGTGCTCACTCTTGCTCAATACAATTTTTGCCAGGAGAGGACCTTGGCAGTGATGAAGACCAAAGCGATTAGGTTGTGCCTTCTAGTCAGTTGCCTGTGACGTGCTGATGGACCTTTTGTGCTTTTGTAGCTATGCTTGGCCCAAGGCCACCTTGTAAACAACTCTGTTGATATTTTGCTCTAATAAATATGCGTTCTGGATAACACCACCATTGTATTGCTGTGAAGAGCTAGCCATGATCCTTGGGACTAGCTCAGTATGCACAGGGAATCCTTGGAGCAAGCCCAGTCCTCCTCGATCACTCAATGGAATAGATGTGCGTGGTTCTGGGGTGGTCTCAGTCCTTCACGACCTCCTCTGGTGGGTCGCGGGTGGTCTTGGGATGCCCTCAGACCTCCACGTTTTTCCCTGGTCTGGCCGTGGCAGGTCTTCGGGGTGCTCCTTGGCTCCATGACCCTCTCGGGTTTTGTTCTCCTAGACCTCCAGGAGGTCCTGATGGACCTCTTGGGAGGTCTTGGTGGACTGTCCGAGAGATCCCTTTTGGACCTCCTGGGAAGTCCTGGTGGACTTTCCAGGAGTTCTTGGAGGACCTCTCGGGTGCCCTAGGGTTGGGTCGTTACAATCGTGCCGGGCTAGCACGGCCCGGGGTATCGTGCCGGGCCGGCACGGCCCATGAACAGTGCGAGTCGTGTCGTGCTTGGGCCGGGCCTATGGTTCCGTGCTTCGTGCCAGCCCATTTGGCCAGCTCTAGATCGGATCCAATGCCTACGGTGCGCTTCGGTCGATGCCTTGATCGGAGGTGTTCATGGCCAAACGGGCGCCCGAATAGACTCGGCTGCTAATCGGTTGTGCCACGTCGGTCCATGGATCGGGGTGACGATCTAGGCACGATGCGTTGATGCCTCAAGGTCTGTTAGGTCAGCCCATGTAACTCGTTTTGGTCTGAAATTTTATAAATTCAACAAAATCTTTTTTTCTTCTCTACTTTTTTTCTCCTTCCTTTTCTTTCTTCTTCTTTCTTTCCTTTTTTTTTATTTAACCGCATGGCGCATGGCTCTGATGGCGATTTTTTTTTAAAAATAATATTTTTTAAAAGATATTTACAAAAATAAATAGCTGCCACAAAAAATTACAAAAATGACTCTCTATCGCCAGTTCAACTGGCGACAGATAACTATCGCCAGTTGAAATGACGACAGTGACCCTCTTAGGCCCCTATCGCTGGGCCAGGTACCTGTCGCCAGTTCAACTGGCGACAAGTAGTTGTCGCCATTTGAACTGACGACAGATATCTGAAACCCTAAACTGGTTGGTCTGTTTGTGATTTTCATAGATTTTCAATAGTACGAAATCTGTTAGACTCGCAATAATATTTTGTGATCGTCGTATGTTGTTCTAGTGCGGTGAATTTCTGAAGAATTTTGCGAGGATGATTGAGGTATCAATGATTCGTAAGTAGGAAGGTAAGTGATATTGCGATGCGCCCGAGAATTGATTGACGGTGAACTTTGGAGAAATGATCTCTTGCATAACATTGGTCATGTACATGCACTGCATATTATGTAAGGAAACAAATGTGAATTTGTCATTACTATCAAAACTACGACAAATCACACTGATATTACATAACATTCAGCAAAATGTCATAACACTTAATTTGTTTCAAATCAAAATGATAATTCAGAACATTGGCGATAACATATTACTACTGTTCGTGCTTTCTCGTGGTCGTGACCTCAACGTCCCCCATGAGGACTGCCTCTAGTCGGGCGACCGGATGAGGTCCCTGCGGTGACGTCCGAAGTGTCGATGTCTCCTTCGTCCTGAGAATTTCTCATGGGGTATTTCTTAAAGGTGTGCCCAGACTCTGCAAATGGAGCACTTCTTCGTACGATGTCCGGCTTCTGCTTCGTCCATGCCATTCCTGATGCGTCGTACCTATTGCCGGCCAACCTTTCCCTTGAGCCTATCAATGTCCGCGACTCAGATTAGTTGCTCTCAAGTCGGATGGGCAGTGAAATGGCCAACCACAGCGTAATCATACATCTCCCCACTCCAGGTTTACATCACCGCCTCCTTGGTGAAATAGCCAGAGAGGTACTGGTCGAGATGATGCGCCACTGTCGAACATGCGGCCATGACATGGGAGCAGGGCCTATGCAGAAGAAGGGGCTTGTTGCAAGTTCATATGCAACTATCGTGGCGTAGCATGCACTCGTGGGTGACCCTCTCGTGGTTCGTCCCGCGACGTCCTTTATCCCTACACATTATCTCGAAGCGAAGCTCCTTTGTACCCATCTTGAATGTCCAGTGTATCTCACCCTTCTTGCCCTTCTCCTCCATGTACTTGGTGACCATGGCGGAGTAGAGTGCTCTGTTATTTGCCATGGCGAGCGACGCGTTGTTGCTTCTATCAACAAAATAGTTCGTCGTACCGCGGAGAATTGCCTCCACAATACCAACCAAAGGGAGGCACCTTGCGCCGTGCATGACCCAATTGTACACCTCGACTAGATTGGTTGTCATGACACCACATCGAGCATCATCCTTGTCATGTAGCAGCGACCACTTCTCCTTAGGCTCGTGTTCAATCCAATCCGAGAAGTATTTCACCTGCGCCTCCGTCGTCCTCGTCAATCTAGGAGCATCTGTGGATAGCTGTGGCAATGCTTCGGGGGATCGGCCGCTTAGGATGACCCTTCACCGCTTGGTTCGACAAGACAAACCGCTGAACAGATTCATCAGGTCCTTGTTGCGAAACTGTTTGTAGAAGTTTGCACCCGAGTGCCTCATGCACCCACCACCTGCTCTACAGATCCGGCCATGGAAGTGGTACGTTATCTCCTTGTTGCAATTGAGTTATTGCACGCAACAGCCCTGCATGCCGATCATGTATGAGGCATACGTTGGGACGGCCTTATATAATATAAATCCTCACATTCTTCAGGAGCCACAACCACTTGTCCGTGTTCTCGCTTTCAACGAAAGCGAATACCACGAGAAGAACTTGATTGTTCCCGTCTGTCGTTATTGCAGTCAGTATCTGGCCCTTGTACTTTCCAGTCAAGAATGTGCCATCTACGCACAAGATTGGATGGCAGTGCCGGAATGCATTGATGTATGGACCAAAGGCGAAGAATGCTCACTGCAGTACCCTCTTATTGGCCCACTTCAGATGCATGGTGTCTTGAATGTCGATATGAGTGTCGGGATTCATGTCTTGTATGACTCGGAGTTGCCCGGGGAGGTTATGGTAGGAATCCTCGAACGTGCCGAACCTTGATTCCAATGCCTTTTGTTTTGCCCTCCAAGCCTTTGCGTAGCTGATTGTATACTGGAACCTTGCCTTCAATCGCCCGAATGATGGATCGTGGCTCAAAATCTAGATTATCCATGATCTCACTATACATGAGGTTGGCGATGAAGCCTGATGACAGGTTCTGATGGGACCGCACTAACTCAGAAACGACGCATGTGTGAGGGACCAATATAGAGCACTTCCAGTAGGTGTCCCGCTTAGGCTGAAATGTGTGCACTCGCCAAGGGCATCCCTCTATGTCGCACTTCACGTCGTAGCATCTTGGGGTAGACTTGACGACTGTGAATGTACGCCACACCGACAAGGCCCAGAATTTGACCGCCTTCTGCACGGTCTCCTTGCATTTGTACATAGCGCATCGCCTGACCTCGCTCTGGTCATACTCTCATGGCACACGGGAGCATTCGTTGACGACAAGGTTGTCGAACTGGTATGTGTTCCACTCGGATGGAACCGCCGGCTGGTCCACATCATCCTCGTCATCGGAACCTTCATCTTTAGACAATACCATGTAGTCCCGGTCTTCGATATCCATCCTTTGCACTACGGCTTCCTGTGGATATCATGGGGATATGCCCACGATCTTAGGATGATGAAACAATTGGTAATGTGGCTTTTGGTTTGAAGTTTCACGTGTTTTCGGCAAAGTTAAAAAGCTGATCTTTAGTCTTTTTGTGAATTTGGCTTTGGGTTAGATTGAGTTCATAGGCTATAGTGCATATGTGTTGCATGTTGCATGTTTTCACTAACGTGGGTCAAGTTGTGAAGAACTTGTTCCCGGATTCGTGTTTGCTTGTCTATTGCTGTGCAGGTGGCTTGCAGGTCAATGACGGTCAACGGCGAGGAGGATCGGGACTAAGCTTGGAGAGCTGAGGTCCAGAATGATCATGGATGCCGGGTGAGGTCAAGTGACTCAAGCGTGGCGCAGAATGGACAAGGATGACCGAATGGGCAGTTCGGTGCGACTGGTTGGATCAAGCAGCGTGGGAGTCGTTGCAAGTGCTCAGTGGTGCCGGTGGGATCCGAACGGGGGAGACTTGACGACAGGGAGCCGTTGATCAACCTACACATGGCGAAGCAGGCGATTGCTTCAACAGGATTGGACTCGGTCTTCGGAAAAGATCGAGAAGGGGTATTTTGGTAATTTTACCAAATACCATCTTAGTGACATTTTGGCTAAACCACGGCGCGGGACGGCGCAAAGGAAGTGGTTTAAGTCAAGAGAATTGAAGACGGCGCTTTAAAATGCGTGCGTGTGTATTCCGTTGATGTTGGGCCTTAACGGAAGCCCATTAGGGTAAATCTTCTAGAAGTTTTTTTTTAGGGTTGGTAGCTGCCCTATAAAAGAAACAGGAGATGGGACTTTAGGGTTTGCTGCCGCTGAAAAAAGAAGAACCACCTGTGGCGGCGGCCTCTGCGCGCTTGTAGAAATCGGAGCCCTGTGGCAGTGCTCCAATCTCCCGAGAAAACCAGAGCGCCTGTAGCCCCGTAGAATCAGGTGTTGTGGTGGCGGCCTCTCGGCCCGAAAAAAATCTGGGCGCCCTATTGTGCCCTGCAAAAGAGTAGATCAAGCGGCGGCTGGTTCTTAGCTGGTAAAAATCAAGAAACTCCTCCTGGTTCGCTCCGTTCGTCGAAAGCGTAAAAGAAAAACCGGAGAGGTCATGCGGCTACCAGAGACCAAGGAAAGTAGAAGCTCATGTGCCGGCGCTTCGTGCTTTCGGTAAGCGGCCCACGGCGGCCGTGATGTTGCGGCTCCCTGAAACAAAACGGAATCTTGAAGAAACCGGTTTAGGCGGCGGCGCGATCTCCCCAAAGAAAATCGGAGGTCTTGGCGGCGCCCGGGAGTGCAACGCCCTGGAGTGTTTGCTGGTAAAATCAAGAAGCTCCTGTGGTGGCGACTGGGAGGTCTGAAGTTTTCTTTGTAGATGCGGCGTTCTCTGAAAAACCGAGCCTTGGCGACACTCGCCAGAATCGCCGTTTAGTGTGATCTTTGCTTTGCTTGTCCATCGTTTTGTGATCCGTATTGAGTTAATCCTTGTTTTTTGATTGCCGATTGCCTTTTCACCCTGTGCGCCCACAAAAATTGAGGTTCTTTGGCGGCGGGCAGCAGCACTGGTTGGCAGCCTGTACTTGGTAGAAATCGGAGAAAAAGATGAGCGCTAGGCGGCGCTTTGTAGCATTCTCGGTAGACTGAAGAATCCTTGTATTGGTTTATTTATTGCAGTTTCTTTGGTTTGTTGCAGTCTAGTGAAAACAGAAAAATCAAGATCCGGCAGTACTGCTTTTGGATTTGATTTTTGCCGTTCCTGTCAGCTTCTCGTGTAAGAAGATAGGTTCTTTTTGTTCTGAAATGCATTGATGTAGCCTTGAGTTAATCCTGCTGATTAGCTGTTTAGTTTTATTCTCTTCTGGTTGCCATCTTTGATCCGACCGAGTCCTTGATTTTAATTGCTGTAGCAGCCTTCTTTGATCAAATCGTAATTGTTCAGTTGTTTATTAACTTGAGTTGCTTTCCTCGATTCGACTGAATTGTTGTTGATGTGTCTTTGCTGCTCCAGATTTGAATATTGCTTTGCTGCTGTCTTTTTACTTGCTTGTCAACTCGGATCCGTGTGGTGTGTTACAGGACACGCTGTGCGTGCGACAGTGGATCACCATTTTTCTTCTTGTGCTTTGCTGTGAGAGGATGCTTTGAATTTTGTGCATGCAGTTGTGAGTTGTCTTTGATCCTTTGCTTCGAGGTTTGATCGGATTCAACACAAGTCATCCGCTGTGTCTGTATACAGATCTTTATAGCTTTTATAGCTATTGGAGTGAAAGTAGTGTTGAGTTCGATCGAGGTGAAAAATAGAGAAAGCGTCTATTCACCCCCTCTAGTCGCCTTTCCGATCCTACACTTCCACCTCCTCACCCTCGCCAGCAAGACCACTAGCTTGCCTGACCGAAGGAGCTACTTCCCCAGGGTCTTCATCGACAGCATCAGCAACTCCGGGAGCTTCAGCCATTGTGTGCACCGCGCTGTGGCTGGAGTCCCCGACTTCTTCTTCGGCGTCAGCACCCCCTTCTTGTTCAGCCGCGGATGCAGGAGTGAGTTTGGCATATGCCTAGGCTAGAAGGACCAATTTCCACCATTTCTCCCTCGCTATGCGTACATACGACTGCCATGAATTTGTTCCCTTCAGCTGCACTAACTCCCAATATGTGGGTTGTGCTGCACGCGGGGCAAGGCAACCCAATCTCAGATCGTACACATCATGGTCCACTTAGAATGTGTGAAACAACCACCACATCACAGCGCCCCATATACGCTGCTCTGGTCTTGGTAAGGGCACGGTTGCCGAATGGAAATAATACAAATCAATCCCCTCAGGACCCTCCATAATAATCCCCTGACCATAGTAAATTTTCAAATTGGCGACGTCGAACATATTTGACGCACTGCACCATAAAGAATATTTCCACGATTAAACACTTATCTAAAACTAGACTACCCACTGAAAAGTATTATGTAAAACATACTGCACTATGTAACCGTACATCTAAACTATGTAATCCATTCGGTTAAAAAAATTACCCGAGAGGTGGGCAACTGGACGGGCAGTGCTTCGCTAGCTTTTCTCCTCCCCTCTACTCCTCTCTCTTCTCTCACTCTTTTTTTTGAATAAAAGTGAGTCATGTGCCGAATTTTAGGGTTTCAAGAAGTTTTTATAGGGTCATGCTTCTCTGTCGCCATTTGAACTGGCGGATGCTACCTGTCACCATTTCAACTGACGACAGGGAGATGTCACCAATTGAACTGGCGACAGGACCCTATACTGGTTGGTATGTTTGTGATTTTCGTAGATTCTGAATGATACGAAATATGTTAGCAATGTGCCAGCTGGAAGATAAGTTATATTGCGATGCGCTAGAGAATTTTGTGAGGACGATTGAGGTATTAATGATTTATAAGTACGAAGGTAAGTTATATCGCGATGCGCTAGAGAATTCACACACGGTGCACAGTATTGGAGAAATGGCGCAATGATAACAACACAACAGTTGATCCTACAAGAGGGGTTACATGGCACGCAAGCTAACGAACTAAGGACGGTACACGCATGCCTTTAGAGAATTAGAAATACATGGGACATATGGACGAAGAGGGTCGGACTACTGCATGGACCGGGGCCATTTGCCCTTCCTCACGAGCTCGGCGTTGTACTCCTCGCCGGCCGCCTAGACTCGGTAGCCATTTCCCACTTTTTCTCGCACTCCCTCTCGCGAGCCTCGCGCTCCCAGCGCCTGCACGCCTCAAGATGGGCATGCGTATCCCGCCGAATACACTGGTTGTGCTCTTCGGTGCGGCGCTCCTCCTCCCTCCTCTCGCGGCCCCTGTTGACATTCCACTCCTCGCAGTCAAGAGTCCACTGATCGTGTGGGTGGATCGCTAGATCGATCCACTTGCGGTAGCCATATAGCGGATCCGGGAACTATGGGTAGACAGGAGAGGTTGTTAGTGCGGACTTTCAAAGAGAAATGGTAGGGGAACATACTGCTACATGTCCTTACCAGCTGCCAATAGTGGCTCGTGTCCCAACGGCGGTCGGAATAGTAGCAGGAGTAGTTCGCACAACCCCAGTAACGCATGCCCAGGCTGAGCCGGTGCTTGGACTTGAAGAACTTGCACATGTCCCTGCACCAATAGAGGGGCGACGTCTCCCCCTCGGGCCGGTGTTGCAGCGAACGCTCGGTTGAGATGTTCTGGTAGGGGTTGCTGCTACGGGGGCGACGTCATTGTGGGGAGGTGGCCTCTTCGCACGCTCCATTTGTTTCTCCTGGGCCGCATACTCCCTTTGAATTTCGCGGATCTCCTCCCAGTGCTTGTCCATCTGAGCGAGATTATGTTGAAATCTGGATGCAGGAGAACCCGGTGTGGAAGGGGTGGTACTTATATGCCGAGTCGACACTGCGTACGCAGCTGAATTGTAATTCGGTTGAGGAAAATTCGCGTCTGCGAGGCAGCGGCCCTGACTCGTCGGGTCGCGTCGCTGCGCATAGCTGACTCGTCGGGTCATGTCGCTCTGCAAAGTAAGGGGGAGTGAAGACGTAGAAAGAGGGTGGTGTGGGGTGTCCCAATGCAGAATCTTACACGTGATCCTAGTTTTCAAGAAAAAAAAGATATCGAAACACGAGACTAGCATAATAATAGTTGTACAGAAATTAATATTTACATAGCATGATTGATATTTAGAGGATCAAATATCTACTGGCGGCCCCTCTTGGGTGCACCCCGCGTGTCGTCCCTGGCCTTGCCCGGCGATGGTTCGAGTACGTTAGAGGATCAGGCTACCTCACTACCCGACCGACACGAGTAGCCTGAGGTGGTGTCGCGAAGGGGGGGTCCTGCGTCGGTTGAGTCGGTCCCGACGCACCGTGCAATTGAGAAGCCCCCACAGAGAACTGGGTGTCACGCTGGTCCATGAAGAAGTACCTGAGGTGTGCCTCGTCGTGCGACAATGAATCATTCTCCCAAGCCGGTGGTTGATCTGTGAAGCATTATGTTACGCACTTAATCATGGCAAAAACCATGAAAAATGATGTTACGCAAGCAAGCAAGGTGGTCATATCTGGTGACCCGAAGGCGTGCCCCAACGACTCAGCGTACTCCTGCCCTGTGTACGAGTGGAGCTCAAGACCTGCAAGAGAATATTGTCGTTAGTAACTAGTGGGGTTCGAAATAAAGAAGCATTATGTTACACACGTAATTATGGTGAAAACCACGAAAAATGATGTTACGCAAGCAAGCAAGGTGGTCATACCTGGTGGCACGAAGCCATGCCCCAATGACTCCACGTATTCCTGCCCGCATGTCGGTGGAGCACAGGACTTGCAAGAGAAGATTGTCGTTAGTAACTTGTGCGGTTCGAAATAAAGAAATGGAAATGAATGTCTCGTGCTCACCTCCAAAATGTCCCGCGGTGCTCACACCACGGTGCCACGACGACACGCCCGCCATGTCTGGGGCAGGAACCCATGGCCGTGAACCACCTCGGCTGACCCCTCGTCCTCGCACTGGTCGGTCCACCGGATCCCTCGGCGTGCGACAAGTCATGATCTGGATACCTCATCTTGCGGCCTCCATGATCCGCTGCAAGACCCCTCTGGTGTCCCCCAGCAACATCTGTTGTGCCGAGGCTGCCAATTCAAGAACCTCTCGGTGTAGATCCGTCTGCGCAAGTAATGAATAAGTTGGAAACCTAACTCTGGCAAATTAAATATAAATTAAGGACCATTCAATACGTACGGAGCGGTGGAAAGCAGAGTCCGGCTGGGTGGGGTACGTGTCGGATGTCGCAGCCTCGTGTCATGGTGGGTCAACCACGACTCGGACGCAGCGAAGCCTCGTCCGACTAGCGTACCACTCCATATACTCCTCATACGTCTCGGGGTCGTAAGGAGCATCCATACACTGGATGAGGTCGCCGTACGCGCCGCTCCAAGCCTCAACCCAAGAGGACATCTTGTCCAACCAGGACATTGTGCCACGTACTCTCTTTGTAGTGTACCTGTGGACAGCAAGACAATTATTTGGTCGGCACATAACGCATATTGTACGAAAGAAGTAAAGCGTGAACTTACACGTGGACGTGCGCCGGCACCCGCACCCCCCAAGGGGCTAGGACCTCCTGTCGCAGACCGAACTGGCGCATGACCCACTGTACTTGGTACTTCTCCATGAAGACATGATGCACCAAGGCCCTCGGCGTGTACCAGTACACGTAGTCTTATGTGCACATGCTCGACAGTCCTTCTAGCGCGCGCGTTCACCCTCTCCTGAGTGTACAGTGTCCAGATAACGTGGTCATCTATCAATCGGTCGAACATCACAACGTACTCTGGGTAGGACCCCTGCGAAGTGATCGGCGTGTAGGTGACCTGTGGAATAGAACGCCGAAAACTCAGCACACGAAATTGTGATTACAATACGAAAAATAATAAATGATCATGAAACTAACTCGTCGGCGGCACCACACCGTGCCCATGGTCGGCCAGTCCACGTCATCGTCCTGGGCGTATAAGCTGACCACGTACGCTCCCAAGTCGGTTGTGGCGCTCGACCGCAAGCGCCGAAGGACCACGGTGCAGCATAGCGCATCCGGAGAGAATGGAGTTGTCCTGGGCACGGTGGCATGCGTCGCACAGTGCATGGTACGTCACGCACAACACGGCTGGACCCCAGGCGTAGGGCTGGATATCGGCCACCGGCAAGTCCGCTAGCTCATGTGTGTATTGGACGTAGTGTTTGTCGACGCTGTCGCCGTGGGATCCCAGGAACACGACCCATCCAAACAACCACAGTAGGTAGGCCTCAAAATGCCTCCTAGCAATGACGTCCCCTGCGTTCTCCGCCATATGCTCGGGCTGCAAAAAGACATGTACATGTCAGCAAAGTTCACATATGAATTAATGCGAGAGGACAATAGTTACGAAGACTTACGTAGAACTGGCAGATCCACCTCAACGTCGCCCCATGTGGGCTGTTGAACTCCATGTACCCGCTGCTCCGCGGCAGCACATCGTGGAACCTCGCTAGGAGGTTTGTGCGCCACGTGGCTAGGATGTCGTATGCCGCCATAAAAAAAGCCATCGCAGGGCAACCCGGTCAGGAAGGAGATGTCCTGAAGGGTCGGCACCATCTCCCTGTACGGAAGGTGGAACATGTGCGTCTCTGACCTCCAGCGGTCAACCAGCATCGTCAGTAGGGCCCGATCGCATGGAAAACGCCTAGACATACGACCAAGACCGCGATCCTAGTCGTCCTCCCACGTCGCCTCCACCATCCTCACTAGTGGAAGGAGGTCTGCCGCTCTCAACCCACGTCGAAACGATTAAGAGCAAACGTGACTACACGCAAAGTAGTCAGACCGCGATTGAGTATATAAAGGTCAGAACTACACGTACCTCAAAACCCAATCTGGGTGCAGTCTCCATGCCCTGATGGGCGTGCGCAGCCGCAACGTGCCAAACTCAATCGGCGCCTTGCCCTCCGAGGGGAGCATGGTACTAAGGTGGCTACGGTGATACGCGTTAATCACTGAGTCAAACAACTCGTAGTGGCCTACGTTCGCCACACCTACAAATTAAGTGCATACATTGTAAAGACTACGAAACATGTACAAAAAATCAAAATTCCTACTTTAAAAATAATTTTCAGTGTTAACAGAATAATTACCACACAAAAATGTAAACCAAATTTATGCTAACAACAATTTAAACAGATTTGTAATATGGTCTTCCAATTTAGAGGATATTTTTAAATATTTTCCAAGTGCAAATATAAACAATAAACAAAGTTCTTCCTATTTTCCTAGTTTCGTAGTTTAAAATTAATTTTCAACATTAACAATATAATTACCACACACAAATGGGAAGCTAAATAAAGCTGGGATTATTTTTTTACATATTTCTAATAGACGTCTTCCTATTTCTGCTGATTTATCCTTAATCGTTCGACTGCTGTAACATTCATAACATGTGTACAATGAACTACATTATACACAGCTCAAATAATGTAGTACATAATTTGACTACAATTATCTAATCTACTAAATTCTACTCGCTATTTTACTTAATTCTATGTCGCTATTCTACTTGTTATTCTACATTATTCTACTCACTACAGCTCAAATGATGTACCTAATTCTATATAATTTGACATAATGTACAAAGTTGAAAAAAAATGTACCTACAAGATGGTCGGTCGACCGGATTTGATGCTCTGTCAATCTCTCTTCTCCGCGACGAACCAGCAGAGTTTCGCTACCTTTCTTCTCTCCCTCTCCTCCTCTCTTTTTTTTTTTTTTTCGAATTAAAATGAGTTTTGGAGGAATTTTTTGGGGAATTTATAGATGACATCCTCGCCGTCAGCCTCAACTGCAACAGAAGATCGTTCACTTCCTCGTCGCGTTGAACCGACGACAGTAGCCGGATCGGCGGCATGGGGTCAACAGGATCCCTATCACCAGTTCAACTAGCGACAGCTACCTATCGTCAGTTGAAGTGACGACAATGAGTCATTTTTTGTAATTTTTTAGGGCAGCTATTTATTTTGTAATTATCTTTAAAATAATATTATTTAAAAAAATTCCTCTGCGAGCCTAGCCCCTTCCTTCCTTCTTTTCTTCTTTCGTTCTTTCCCCTTCATTCTTTCCTCTTATTCCTTTGGCCGAGCCAGCCAGCTCTAACACTGTCGTAGCCCCGCGGACCTCAGGGCCACCGCGTCGTGCCCCTGCCTCGGCTGCCGTCGCGCGCTCTCCAGCCACACCACGCCTCCACCTCACCGCTTCTCCACTCCGCGCGCCCCACCTCCTCCGCGCCCATCCTCCTCCTCTCTGCACCCGAGCCAGCATCCTCCTCCCCTCCGTGCTCGAGCTCGGCCAGCCGGCCTCCTCCTCCTCCTTTCTGCGCTCGAGCGACTGAGCCGACCTCCTCCCCACGTTGTGCTGTTCTCGCCAGCCCGTGGTTGCTGGCTGGCTGCTATCCTCACCATGCTGGCCCGCCGTGCCAAGCCGTACCTAGCACGACACGACGCTGTGCGTGTCATGTCGGGCCGGCCCATCGTGTCGAGGTGCGGACCCAAGCACAGGCCAGGTTTTCGTGCCGTGCAGGACTGACCCATTAACAGTGCGGGTTGTGCCATGCTTCAGGCCGGCCCGACTAGTATGGTCCATCTGATCATGTCTAATGGGAGGACACGTGACAAGGGTGTGAGATGGGGTAAAGGAAATTTGCTAGTGGGAGGGGCCCCTCACCGTGAGGGCTCCCCAGCAGCCGTTGATCCCCAACTAATCATCTCAGATGGACGGTAGATGAGCAGAGCCTCGCCCCAGACCCTCCCACTGATTTTTTTTTTCCCGAGATGGGAGTCGGTGCGGCGAGAGCGCCCTACGCCAGTCGATCACGCACTACGGTAAAACGCATAAGTGTGTCTGTAAAATCTTTTTTCTCTCTCGCGACAAGTCTCCGTAAAATCTACACTGCACTGATGTAGTTCACATTTTGGTTAAACTTTGTACCACCTGTTTTTGCGTTTCTTCACCTTAAATCTATATATCCTGTATTTTCGATTCAACGGGTTCATTCGGATACTAAGAAAATCCGAGGCATAAGAAATAGGAATTCAAGGATATACAAACAGACGGCCCACTACTTGTTGGAAAGTTTTTGTTCCTTCCACTCAAAATATGTGCAATTTGGTTTGGAAATTTGACCATTTTATTTGTGGACATTCTTCTGTCAGTGCATATTTTTTTTCCCACTCCGTCTAAATCAACGGAGTTTGACCGTCAAGAAATATAGAGAAAATAGAAAAAATACCAGAAAATAATAGAAACCCTCAACAACGCAAGAAAAATATAGCAAAAATTCAAGGATAACTTTTGAACAATTTTGTTTTTAATACACTAATAAAATCTCTTGAAACATTTACACTTTACACTAAGGAAAATATTTTAATCTTCCTCAATTTTTCCGGGGCATTGCCAAAATTTGCCTGATGTATAACTTTTGTGCACTTTTTAAGTTTACGTCGACTGCTACAGGTATTTGTGATTGATTCGCTCTGACTCAAACAAATTTGCGCGTGTAAGTTGTAATTCGTCTCCCCTCCTACTTTAAATTGATCGTGTTATTCTATAGTATTCTACTGGGAAAAGTCCATATAACATCTCGAATTTTGCTTGAAAATCCGTCCAACACTCTGAAATACGAAACCAAACATTTGACTTCCGAATATTGCAATCCAGTTCAAATAACACCCTGGCCCGGTTTCGTGTGGTGGTATTGCCCGCGTGGCGCGATGAGTCGACGGTTTTTCCACGTAGGATGACACGTTGACCAAGTTTAGATGAATGACAGGTGGAACCCACAGAGGTTTCTCCCTCCCAAATCGAAATAGAGATGGAGGATGCTATAGGTGGCGGCGGATATGGAAGCGCGGTTGGTAGCTCAGTGATGGAGAAACCTCTGTTGGACCCACTTTTCATTGACCTAACTTGGCCAACGTGGCATCATACATAGCAAAACCCCTCACTTATCGTGTCAAGATGTTCTTTGAATCGGATTGCAAAGTTCAAGGAGTTAAATATCTAGTTTCGTAATTTAGGACGTTGGATGAGTTAAATATCTAGTTTAGAGTGTACATGGACTTCTTCCATTCTACTGCTATTTGGACGACAGGTGACCGTTAGTTGCATGGTTCAGCTCCCGTGGCCGTCCAACGGGGATGCGACCTGCCTGGTCCTACCATGTGCTCCCACCCACGTGGCAGTCCTCAATTGGTATGATATTTGGTAGTAGGTCCTATATCTTTGGGTAAAGAAAAAAAATCCAGCAACCATCCGTTAATCCGACGGCATGGCTAAGTCCATGTATCCTTGTCATTTGCTACAAACTCCAAATTCCCCATTGAAGATAGCACAAGAAGAGAAGACCGACGGCCTCCTGGTCACCATGCGCGCTAATACAAGCGCTCACCATTAACTTAGTTACCGATGATAACTCTTCCTTTGATGATGTTGCTCGCCAAGTCGCCATTGTAAGAGTGAAGAGTTGGAGAAAACGCCCCTTACTCCATTACTATCAGGCGAAGGTACATATACATGAGCCAAAGCTCTCTGTCCACTAGTCACTAACAGTCGATCCTAAACTCTAGGAGACGTGGGAACGTTGCCCAGTCAGTTACAAGAGAAAGTCAAGGAGAGGAACTAGGCTATCCTGGACTACGTCTCTGACACCCCCCCGCAGACTGAGCATGGGGAGACCGAATGCACAGGCTGTCCCTGAACTCGTGGAACAAAGGCGTTGGCAAGCCCTTGGTCATGATATCGGCAATCTGATGACGACTTGGGACTTGCAGAACCCGGAATTGGCCAAGGGCGACCTTTTCTCTGACAAAATGTATGTCAAGCTCTACGTGCTTCGTGCGTCGATGGTGAACTGGATTCTCCGATAGATATACTGCAGAATGTTATCGCAGTAGATGACAGTCGCTTTGTCGACGCTGACGTGAAGCTCGCGAAGAAGATTGCGCAGCCAGCAACATTCAGCAGCCGCATTTGCGACGGCCCTGTACTCGGCTTCAGCGCTGGACCTGGACACCGTTGGTTGGCGCTTCGACGACCAGGAGACGAGGGATTCGCCGAGGAAGACACAGTATCCCGACGTCGACCGCCGTGTGTCCGGGCATCCGGCCCAGTCAGCGTCGGAATAAGCATGGAGTTCAGTCGACGGAGAGCTCGAGATCGTGATACCGCTGTCGATGGTGCCGCGGAGGTACCGGAGAATGCGTTTGACGAGGTTCCAGTGTGTGGCCGTAGGTGAATGCATATACAAGCACGCCTGATTGACCGCGTAGGCGATGTCGGGACGCGTCAGGGTCAGGTACTGCAAAGCTCCCGTGATGCTGCGGTAGAACGTCGCGTCGGTCGCCGGAGCCCCGTCATCAGCAGACAACTTCTGCTTTGCATCAACAGGCGTATTGGCAGGCTTGCAGTTAGCCATGCCAGCACGATCGAGGATTTCATCCGTGTACTGAGCCTGCGTGAGGAAGAAGCCGGCTGCATCGCGACGGACCTGGACGCCGAGGAAGAATCGAAGCGCACCGAGGTCTTTGATGGCGAACTCGCGACAGAGGTCCTGGATGACGCGTTGCAGTAGCTGTGCCGATGACGCCGTCAGAATGATATCGTCGACATAGACGAGGAGATAGGCAATGTCATTGCCTCGCTTGTAGACGAACAGGGATGTGTCGGATCTGGTGGAGATGAACCCGATGGAGCGCAGATGATTGCCCAGGCGCTGGAAGCAGGAGGCGGAGCGGGCTCAGCGGCCTTGGCGAAGGGGTTGGTTCCAACAGAGGAGACGGAGCCAGTAGGACTGGCCATGATGAAGGGCAGCGGAAGAGGAAGGATCAAGAGAGAACTGATACCATGTAAGAGTGAAGAGTTGGAGAAAACGCCCCTTACTCCATTACTGTCAGGCGAAGGTACATATACATGAGCCAAAGCTCTCTGTCCACTAGTCACTAACAGTCTATCCTAAACTCTAGGAGACGTGGGAACGTTGCCCAGTCAGTTACAAGAGAAAGTCAAGGAGAGGAACTAGGCTATCCTGGACTACGTCTCTGACAGCCATGCATGCCATGTGATGGCCTTTCAGTGCACATGGACGCATTTTGCCGCTGCGGCGCTATCTGTATCTCGTGAATTGAAGAGAACGGGACAACATGGAAGGGACAGAGACGCTGGCCGCGGGAACTCGCCGGCGGCGGGGACGGCGATTCGGAAATCGGAATGGCGGTAATCGTGGACGCCACGACGACGTTGGAAGTCGAGCAATGGACCGGCAACGGGAGTCACTACTGTGATCTGCTAGGAATGGATGGAGGTCTGGACGAAGACGTTTGTGGCGCCGCGGCGGTGTCGGCTATCGTCTAGCCACCAAAGAGTTCGAGACGTGTGAATCAAATAATCAATTAGTTTTTAGTTTTGTGAAAAAGAAACGAGACCCGCCACCATATTTCAGCCAATGGAGAGATACTAAGTGGCCGGAGCAGAGGGGGGAGCATAGCGTCGGAGCAGGCAAGCTGCATCCGTCCACCGGAGCGGAATCCTGCTTTCTTTGAGTACGTTGGTTTGTTTGGGACAACTCCCGCTTAGACTTTTTGTTAGAAAAAGCCGAAAGTCATCTTAAATGGGCAGATTTTAGTAGCCACTTTTAGAAAAGCTGAATGCCGTCTTCAATGTGGAGAAGCCAAAGCGGAAAGTCGGTCTGGGTAGCTTTCTATGACTTCAGTGGGTTAGGATTCCAACTTTACCTATAGAGTTGAAGAAAATTACCCTATTATACCACGTATAAAATCCTAAACCCCATCACTTCCACCCCCATTCCCCACTTGCACCCCTCCCTCTCGCACCTGGACGGAGCGACGACGCTAGGGTTAGTACCTTGCGCCGCCTCCGCCTGCCCGCGGCGAGCTCTAGCCTCAGCACCACCGCCTTGGCCTCCCTCCTCCTCCCTCGACGCTAGAATACGTGCATCGGAGCTGCGGCATAGCAAGATCAGTGCATTCGAGATCTTGTCTGTCAGTGGTGTCGATAGCGCTGTGGCGGCCCTCTCCCCTTCTTGCCCCTCCACCAACGCTTACATTTGTTGGATGGGGGTCCAAGGATTTCCTTTGGTCATTTTCTAGATGGGAAATTGGTCACGTTTGCTTCCTCCCTTTCACCTGCAGTGGGTCCATTTAAATAATTGTATCTAATTTTGTATTCTACATTTTGTGATATGCTTCTTCTACGATTTGGTATGCAACATGTGGAAACCGTGATCAATTTGGGAGGCTGAAAATTGCCATTCATAGGAATTGTTACCCTTTGCTTGCTGACCATTCATTGGGGCAATGTTCAATCAATTAATTGTATGCATGCGTGAAGAACTATAGGCATATTGTTGTTATTTTCTTACTGACATGGCTACTTAATTTGCATATTGGAGTTTCAGAGTGGGAGGAAATTAAAAGGTTGCAGGTTCAAGGTTAGAAGGTCTGGGTTATCTTTAGGTCTTTTATTACACATGCGATTTTATTGTTCTTTTAGTTGTCAGCTTTGGTTTGCCTGTTAGGGTAATGGGCTAATGTTTGCACATCGATTAGGCCTATTACAATTACAGATACGTTTACGTGGAAAAGGGAGTAAATATTATACATTTACTTCTTTTTTTTCCAATTTTACTAGGATTTATTGAGAACGATAGCCTGAGCTTATGTATCGACTCATATTGCTTTGGATTTAGATACGCCTCATTGTCAATATATATGCATTGTCATTATATGAAGTGTGAATGGTGGTTGATCTTGAGATGTGGATCCTTCCTGTTATTTTGCTGTAAGAAATTGAAACGTGGCAATCTCAATTTGAAATATTGTTGTCCTTTTGTTTTTCTTAGGAAAGGCTACTCACCAAAGGTGATGCAATTCCTTTTCCCAAAATAATTTGTTTTACTGTTCGTACAGCTGCAAGTAATTGATTTTTTTTGCCACTCTTACACCTGCAAAGAATTGTTGTAAATGCCGGTCTTCAGTTAGTCTCTGCATCATGCTGTGCCATAGTGATGTGAGTTCACCCTTCCAATTCCAAAATAGGATTGCGCTCCTTATTTTGGTAATTCTTAAGTCCAGGTCAAAGATGTTTTATATGTCTATTGTTTCTTCAAGTTTCTTATGTTTTGCTTGGAGTTTTTGTGATTTGAGATTTATGTTTTTGGTAGTACATATCTAAGAGTAATAATAGTACTATTCGTATAGCTTACTTAGTTGATAATTTTGAAGGAATTGGTTGTTATGCTCTAACTAATAGTTCACCATTGATCAATCTTCTATTCCTGGAGGTTGACGCGATTCTATTCAAATACAAATTATTTGACACGAGGAGTTCATATCCTTTTTCCACTTGCTGGAAAGTTGATTGTGCTTCTATACCACCTTAATTACAAAAGGGATACAATCCATATGCAGGATCAATACCCTATTGGTCTCTGGTAACCAATACAAGAGGAAATCTGAAATACAACGGATGACCAGAGGCTGCACACCAACTTATTTGTTTTTATGCTCCTCCCTCCGCGTCGCTGGCCCGGCCTCCTCCTCCTCCTGATTCACCGTCGCCACGTGTAGATTTAGTTTCTTTTTTTTTGTGTAATCATGGAATTGATTACTTTGTAATCGCCGTTAAGATTTATATGTGTGAAAATTTGATTATTGTTTTAAATAAAATCTCTGTAGATTCCATATGAATGGATATGTCAAAGTTCAAAGCAATGATCCTATATATGTAACATTTTGTATTTTCATACTTGGGAATTGAAAATGCATTACATTTAATGCTTAAATTTACATTTCTATACAAACATGAAAAAAAATCAAATCATTTCAAATGCATTAAACAAGCCATCATTTGCCCCACGGACATTTCAGACATTTCCTATTTCAGAACAGCTAAACATCAAACGTTTTCAGCTCAATCGTTCAACCTTTCAACCACATAGTCCGACTGAAATCTGCTTTTTTAGAAAAGGTGCAATGGTGCCAAACAAGCCGATCGAACTGTGCAAAAAGGTCTGAAACAACAATATTTTACTCATACCGCACGCATCGCCATGCCAATAGTCGGTTGCGGATTGGCATCGCAATGGCAGAGGAGCACAGTGCCGTAACATTCGGCAGATCTGAGCCGTCCGATCTGGGAAGAACGACTCGGATCAACCGCTATAGTGATGCTACAACATTTGTGAATAGTATCGATGCTACAATTTTTTCCATGCATTTTTTGCTGCACTTGCGAACCGCGATCTCGTTCTTTCCCTGTTCATGCTGACAGCGGCTATGTAATGTCATATACTGTAGCACCATGAGATTGCTGCAATGACACGACTATAGCAATATACTGTAGTACTATGACATTGCTCACGTCGTATGACTGTAGCACCTGACATTGCTGCCGAGTGTCCGATGATGTGTATCCGGTTGCGGCCTCGCGACTTCCCTTCCCTGCCCGGCCGTCTCCTCCTCTCGCACCAATCCAACTCCTAATCGTCCTTCCCCACCCCCCCACCCAAGGTCGCGGGTCGCCGCACCAGACACAGCAGCAGAACCGGGGGGAGAATCAACAAACGCGAGTAGGAATCTGATCGAGGAAGCATGAGCTTGGTCTCCCGCGCCCCTGGGCGTCGAGCTCGAACCGGGAGATAGGAGGAATCCGCGGACGAGAGCCCCAGGGGAGATGGCCTCCACCTCCCAGGAGGATAAATCCGGCGGCAGTGGCGGCGGCGCGTGTAGGGAGCAGGAGCGCCGCCCGTCCAAGGCCTGGGGGATCCTCCTCTTCGGCCTCATCGGCGCCGCCACCGCCACCTTCGCGGTGAACACCCCACTGTCCTCTCCCTCTCCCATGTTATGCTTCTAGTTCGGTAGATGTTTCTCGACGACCTAGCGGATTATCTCGTGTAATAATCGCGTTGTACGTGCTCATCAGTCTAGCACTACAGCTTGCCTGTTTTATCACGGCGTCCGTGATGAGCGACTCCATTTAGTTTTGGCTTAATTGCAATCTGGTCTTCCATCGGCAATTCGGCACCAACTGCTACAATTTGGTCGTTTGCATGCCTTTTTCTAGGATATAGTGTTTCTTATGTTGTTCATTTATAACCCCCTTGTGGTGCTGAAGCATATGGAACTTGAGTCCTGTTAGTAGCAATGCTCTTGACTCCACACTGGTCTCTCTGTTGACCCAAAATCATAAATTTTCTATTAAGATTGCAACACTGCAAATGGGTAAACCTTATAACTAGGCATGTGTTTTACTCATCATGCTTGTGAGGTGCGTTGCAAAGATTTGTCAGTAATGTGTGGTTATTGACAATTCTTTTGCCTTCTTTATCATCTTTGTGATATCTATCTGCTCGGGGAAATTGGAAAAAAAATGTGTTGTATCTAGCTGTTGTTACGCATATTTCATGTGTTTGACCTTTTTATTTGTTCTTATTCCTGTGCAAACTCCAGGTTGCTCAAGTTCGCAGAAGTGTTGAGTGGTTCTATACTCAGGTACCTTAATAAGCTAATACTAGTTATTAATTTGTTGATCGTCCAAATGCAAACCCTTGTTTTCCTTTGATTGTGGTCATCCTAAACTTAGGGAAAAAATTTAGCTCCCCATCTGATGAGGATTGTTAGCTTGTTTTCTCAAGTGGAGTTGAATTAAGTGAAGTCCCAAATTTATGTTTTGAGTCTTGTGCGATATAGAGACATAATCTATGTTGTTAGGTGGATTTGTTGTTGGGAAAACAGCACAGGAGGACTGTTAGGTGGATGAATGGCCTGATTCTTGTTACAGTCATTTATTTTTCAGGCTCCCTAATATATGCCAGAATACCATTGGTTTAGTTGTTATTCCAATGAGAACTCTGTTGAAGTCATAGAGTCAACCAAATGCTGATGATTGATTTATCATCCTACACTTATGTTCTATGCTTATACAGTTGTCTTTTGATTCTTTCAAAAAGAAACTTATAAGCTCTTTTTTTCTTATGCTTTTCCTTCAAAAGTTGAATAAGACGCAGACAACATCATCTTGGAGGAGTACAAGTAACAGCTCTAGTCGTGGAAGTTTCAGTGAGGATTCTAGGAGAAGATATTATCAGCGTATGCAACAGGAATATGAGGAGGAACAAGAGAGAGTTGTGAGTTTATTGAATTATTCATAATCTTGAACTTTTTTCTATTCTAATGCAGCATCTATATTTAAATGCACCACTTAGAATTTGGCAATCATGCATATGCTACCTATATGTTGTTAAACCTCAGAACATTTCCTGAAGTAAATTTTATTGTAGTTTCATACATTCATGAGAAATAATATTGTGCTAAATTTGTAACTTTTGTCCTATTCCTCTGTTTTAGTTTCTCAATCTGACATTGCCTTGAGATTTCTTTATCTCTCTCAGTCCTTCAGTATGCTGACGTTTTGTTGGCTTGATTTTTGGGCAGCAAAGAATAAGGCGCATGCAAAGTGTTTTCAACAGAGAGAGGAATAAATTCAGGAGAAGTTATGAACGTTGGAGGGAGAATGGCCCTCCAGGTGGATATAATTACATCCCGCGGAATGACTGGTATTGGCAGACAGATACGTCTCACTCAGAACATAAAAATAGACAGACATACACTCCAGCAGGACATAGGGTTTATCCTATGTCACATCATTATGCAGTCCTCGGTCTTGACAGGTATCTGTTTAAACCACTAACTGTGTACTTCCCTTCATCTGTTAATCTACCTATGGCATGGTTTACTGTCATGGACTCATGGTCATTCCTTGGGAGAGATTAAAAATGGGCTCTGTGTTTATGACCAGTTCAATTGACTTGCTGTGCACTTAAATTTCTCAAAGCAACGCTAAGAGCCTCAGACTGTATGTTGCCACAATGGCAAAAGAAAGGAACCGAAGTGTTTTAATTTGCAAGTATCAACCAATCATTTCATCTATTTCTCATCCATTTACTTCCTTCTGTCACCCAGCCTCCCCACCCCTGTCAATTCTCTGTGCTATGTTCTGGCTGATACATTAATCAGATTATCAATCTTTTTGTTGGACCAAGCTGTTGTGTCTGGGATTGGGTCAAACTATCATGTTTATAAATTAGAAGAATTCTACTTTTCTTCAATACTGCCAATTTACGAATCTTGGAGATCTCGACTACATTACCCCAATTGAGTGGCCCTTTGGTAGTAACAAGCTCTCATATATGAAGCCTCTTACATCCATCCGACACGTGAGGGTTTCAGTCTTAGGGTCAATTTGGCATTGCTATGCTGTTGTATGGAGTCAAGTTAGTTATACGGATTCTTTACTATTTTCTGGTAAAATATTTCTGTTATGGCTCAAAAAAATGACGTTGTCAATTAGTTAGTACTCCCTCCGTCCCACAATATAAGTCCATTTTGACTTTTCATGGTCTCCAACATAACACTTCGATTGTGATTTTGCATCATGTTATACTAGCAAAAATAATAAACAATATATATTATGAAAGTATTTTGCACAAATCCATTGACATTATTTTCATGTAGTCAATTTATATACTTCAACATATATTAATGGTCAAATGTTTTAAAACCTTGATCGCACGGATCCCAAACGGACTTATATTGCAGGGATGGAGGGAGTATATCCCAAAACTACAATGCCAAAAGCCCAATTAGCCCAGTAGTCCAGTATAATCAGTACACTAATGGGATAGGTGGTTTTTAAAGAAAAGGCTAATTCTTTAATTAGGTGCCAGGACAGACATTAAGGCTACTAGGATATGTCAATGTACAACCAAGTTCATTATCAAATGATGGATTCATGATAATCTGGAAAAGGATTTTATTTCCATTAATCTTGTGTGCTTTATCAGGATCACGTTGTGTGTGTACCCCATTTTTCTTAACACTTTCAGTATTGCACAACAATATTCCTGTTGCAATTTTTTTTGGGGAAGTTCTTGCAATGTCCTATTGCTTATCTTTTCGTTGTTCTTGACGTAAAGGATAAAATAATGTAATAATATTGCACTTGTTGTTTAATGAACACAATCCCTCCTGCGAAAAAAATGAGTTTGTTGTCCCCTTTTTTTCTATTGTTTAATTGCCTTTGTTTGAAAATCTGTATTAGATGTACAATCTGATATAGCTTTACTATTTTTTCCTAACAAGCCATGTTTTTCCTTTGTAGGTCACGAGCGACACCATACACAGATGCAGAAGTCAAGGTATCGCAGTCTCATATCTGCCATGCTATTGTCCCTCTAACCCAGTATTTTAATATACTTTGAACTTGTTATCCCACCCAACATGATCAACTGCAACTTTATGTTTGATTTGATTATGTTTTATGTTGATCATATTATGAATCAAATATCGAAGCTAACCTCAAGATCCTTAAATTAGCTGTCCACAAGTCACGCCCAATTCAATTTATTTGGATAACAAGGGGTTTCCATGGGATTCTCATTTAGAACTATGATGTAACACTTCTTTTAAGTGTGTGTGTCAAGATTAGTGATCTTTACCACAAATCCTGTTTTCCACGCCAAATTCTTCTATAGGTACTCCTCCTTTGATCTCACCAATCAAATATCATGTTTTAAGTTCTTTCCAATTATATATGAATGTATTAATTTTTTTAGGGAGAGCTGATCATGAGGAGGGTGACTAAAAAACATGCTTATTAAGGCATCGCTTGGGCGACGCTTAAGCATCACCTAAGCGGTAAGGCGGTCCGGGGTGTCAAGACGTCGCCCCGCCTTGCGTCCTCTGCTCGGAGCTTTCGGTGGAGAGGGAGGTAGAAGGAGAGAAGAGAGGAACCGGGAGCTCACTTGGATCTTAGAGTTCGTCGACAAGGTGCCTCCTCGCACGATTTGCACTGACTGTGGTTCCTCCTCCGCTAGGAGCCGCGCTGCATTGGGCACCTGAAGTGTGGCCTCGTCTTCACCACTCGGTGCCACCGCCGTCTTGTCTCCAAATCTGCGCTGTCGGGGTACTCCGCCGCCCGTGGGTGTCGTCTTGTCTCCGGATCTACGCCGATGGAGTACTCTGCTGCCCGTGAGTGTCTTCCTCCGCCCGAAGCTCGCTTGGTTGCTCCGGATCTGCGCCACCGGGGTAGGGAAGGGGAAGAGGACGGGAGAGGGCGAGGGTAGGAAAGCTTCGGATGGGAGAGGAGGCGGCGCGAGCGAAGGGGCACGGAGGGAGAGGGAGAGCCGGAGGAGGCGGCGCGGCCCGGCGCTGAGGGAGGACTGAGGAGGCAGCGTGGGCGTGGAGGGAGGCGGCGGCGGGGGCAAAGGGGTGAAGACGAAGCGCAAGTGGCGTGGCGTGCGCATGTGCTCGGCCGGGCAGGGGGATAAGTGGAGGCGGCTGGGCAGGCCAGATTTTTTGTGGCTTCCAACTGCTGTGGAGATCTTTGTGGCCTTCCCTTCTGCTTCTAACCTACTATCAGCTGCTCTGCACTGCCGCCTTAGGATGTGTAAGGCGTCGCCTCGCGCCTTACCGCTTAAAAGGTGTGAGGGGGTGGGTCGTCTCGCCTCGCCTTACCGCCTTAATAACCATGCTAAAAAACATGCAATTCATAAAATGATTAAAACTTTTCTTCATTTTCCTGAATCAAGAGAAAGGGAGCATTCATAATACTTATGCACCAATTCTTTTTATTCCCCACATTTTTCTTAGATCATATTTTTTACTGGAAATTCTTTGGTTCATATAAGCACTTGTATCATTGTATGGTTCCCTTTTTTTACAATGTTGTACAGTTCGTTTCATGGTTGATTGGTGAGAGGCTGAGATTGGGTTGAAATATATTTGGAAAGCACACTTGTATTGGTAGTTTGTGGGCTCAAAAAATTGGCAGGGACCCAACACATTCACTGCTCTAGACTTCACACAGCAAATTGATAGAATTTTGGGTATATGTTATCATGCTTGATATATGTGGTCTTGTTATCTGACTTCGGGACTTCACCTTCTGCAGAATGCTTTTAGAACAAAAGCTATGGAGGTCCACCCTGATCAAAATCAGGACAATAGAGGTGTTTGACCTCTTCCGGCATTTCTTCATGGTTAGTGTTTCTTCCTACGTAATTGGTCACGTTGTAGCTAATAATACCATGAACATTTTGTCTGGTGCAGAGGCTGCGGAAGAAAAGTTCAAGGAGGTTGTGAAATCTTACGAAGCAATAAAACTGGAGAGAAAAAATGGTGCAAGTTGATGTGAATGTCTACCGTGATTGGAGCAACTTGGGAAGAGCTTTGGATTGGTTATAATCAGCCTGTATACGCATATCAGCATGCCTTGCTATCAAGTGGATGAGCGACAATATAATCTGCTGTGGCTGCTGAGGGCCTGTAGCACAAGTTAAATTTGTGAGTTCGTTCTTGGGAGCACACGTCCTTGATGTAGACTAGGGATATTGTCGACAAAGGTACAAAAGATTTGTTTTTGCTCGCGTAGCTAGTAACTAGACGTGCATAATCTGGACAACGCGCGAACATTTTTGTTGACACCTGAGTTGGGAGCATGTATTCAGTGCTGTGTACTGGCATGTTTGTTTTTTCATTTGGTGGAAACTAAAGTGAATATCTCATCGAAGAATAAAAGTTACTAGTACATAGTAGAAGGTTTATTATTCTGTTGAGCCGCTTGAGCGGTACGGCTGTGGTGTGAACTTGTATACTGTGCTTCTATGCAGCAACGATGCATCTGTGAACAGATAGGAATAGGGACAAATCCCAACGTTTCGTTCCCAGTGGCGCCTTAAATCTTGGGTTTGTCTATTCATCGTTCAGAGAAAAAAAGATTGATTGATTCAGCCCACAAAAAATCATTCGATTTTTCCAACCGCGCGTCTAAATCCAACGGTCCTGCTCCAACCTCATTTCTATACAAGGCAATCCTAGCTCCTAGAGTCTCGATTGAGCCGCCTCTCTCTTTGCTCCGTTGCGCCTTCCCCCACGCATCGCCTCCTCTATCACCACCGTCGCTAGCCTCCATCTCCCCTGCCTCGCCCTTTTTCACCATGTTCGACGGCTACCGTCGCCTGCCTCCTCCTAATGCTTGTCGATTCTTGTCGCCCCGCAGCCTTTGCCGCCCATCGCCCTCCTCCCTTGTCCCTAGCCTCCCTCTAAGTTTAGGAGCTCTAGTGTAACCCAAAACCTAACCGGTGAAATCTAACCTTAACCTAGCGGTAGAGAGGAAGAGGGCAACGACCTCATCGAAGAAGATGACCTCGTCGGTCGGAGCACGAATCTCCAAGCAAAATTACAAGGTTAGAAATTCAAGTGATTTGCACAAACAATATCATTCGAATGATATACAGCAATTCTGTTGAATCTTTGTGAATTCTTGTTAGACGCAAACTCATCGACTTCAAAGTTTAGGCCCCATTTGGAACATGAGAAATTTTTCTCGATTCTTTTAGGAATTGAACTGTTTCCTGTGATGAAATTCACGCGTTCCAAACGGGGCCTTAACTTCAAACAATAATCGAAAGCACAACATAGGAAGTTACAAACTCCCGTTTATGCTACACCGTTTTGTCAGGGGAAAATCAATTATTTTCCACCCCCAAATATTGTCATTCTATAAAGGGGCAATTCGCTATAGGCCACTACATTACTTCAGATCTTCACAATATGATACTGATGTCTCACTGACATATACGCCCTAGGTCCATATGTCAGCCTCACAATGAGTAATATATTGTGAATCATTTAGTTATTCAGTAGTATATTGTGAATTTTCTCTTCTATGAAATACCACTTCAAATATTGCCCCATAGGATTTGCCACGAATTTATGAAAATAGCCAGGATTTGCCACTCTTTATGTATTCTAGTGTTTTCAACCATCTTTTAGACTGAAAATAGCACGTGAAAAGATGACTTTGCCCTTCATCCTCATTGTCTTCTTCCCCAGCTCCCATCCCCTTCTCCTCCATCTGCCATTGCATGGCTTTCCTCACTTGCGCGACACTTCACGAGTAGTCAAACTCCCTGGGCTCCTCGGTGTCCTACTCAACGCATAGCCCGTATGTAAGCCATATTCTACCCACGAACGACTCTCTCGTGCAGTGTTCTGCATGACTCAGCAGGCAGCAGCCAGCCCCATTCAAATTTCAATTGGAGAACAACATGAAAGCGGCTATTGATCAGGAAGATAGTTCTTGTTCAAAGAAAATCACTAGGATATACACAAAACAAGAACAAAGAACTCACTTGAAGACAGGTTCCTGAATCCTGATCGAACCATGCACATGCATCAGAACTGAAAAAAATAGTAAATCATGCGCACAACATAGACTCGAGCACTATGCAAACCATGCACGCTGAGCGTGCCCTAGTCCCCCACCATTGGACGCCCTCAGGTGAACTTGCTACCTTGATAGCACTCGGACAGCAGCCGTGGCGAATGAAAGACAAGGGGATCGGAGCTGGGGAAGGAGACAATGACGAAGAAGGGCAGATATGTCTTTTCACATGCTAATTTTAGCCAAAAATAATTGAAAAACATTATAATACATAAAGAGTAGCAAATCTTAACTATTTTTTATAAAGAGAAATACTATAAAATGCTATAGCGCTTTTTCTCAATCCAACGGTATAAGGAATCCACGTCTGATCAAACCATGTGTCCTTCTCATAGTCATCCGATTTTGAGGCATGAAGCCACTTTATCAACATTATCATTTCCCTAACTCCAACCACATTGCATTCATCTCCATTTCCAGAACCATCTCTCTCTCCAGAACCATCTTTCTCTCTCTCTCTAATCACTCAATCCCAATTCACACCGATTGAATTGCTGCTGACACTAGTGTGTATCTACACACCATCCCACATTAGGGTAGCTGAGGGCAGAGGGCATGATCGTGCATCATCGTGGGAAGGTAAGGAGGCGCGGAGCGGAGCGGAGCGGAGCGGACGCCATGACGGAGCCAGCGGGTGGACGCAGCGGTGTGGTGGGGAGCCTGCACGTCGCCGCGTCGCTTCGCTGCCTCGGTTTTCATATTCCACCGCGACCGCACGCGTGACAACATCGCTTGCCGCAAGCGTTGTCACTACCAATCCAACGCCACCCGTCATTGTAAGCGGGAAGGTCAACGACCGCGTGGCCGTAGGTGAGCACATCGTGATTTTTTTTTGCTCTTGTTTGATTTTTTATGAAACTTGTTGAAACTTCTTAAACGTGTTGAAACTGTTGCAAACAGTGCAGCTTTAGCAAACAATCAAAAATAATTCCAGCATAATTAAATGACATTTCAGCATAATTCAACTAGAATTTAAATGACCAAATCAACATATACAAATATAAATCCTCCAAGTCATTTAAACTAAATGAAATGCTAAACACATACCACATGTATATGAAAGAAATCGGCATAGAGCTCAGATAATTGATGTTATTGAGTGCTCTCAGAAGACGAGATACAAACGAATTAATCTTCACAAATTAGATAAGAAAACTAGAATTCAGATTTTAAGCACTAATCAATGCTTAGCTAGACTGACAGAACAATCACATGCATAAGAAGTTCAAACTGATACTTTCTGTCAACCATAGATCGAATCACAAATACCCATACTGCAGTCCACAGAAGATTATAACAAGAATCACTGAAATTCATCACTTCAAACCAAAAGCTAACAGACCTTTAATGAAATCATAAAAACAAAACAGATTCAAGTAATGCTTTCTTTTGTTAAGGAAAAATAGCAGGACAACAGATTAAGTGATCAGGTAAAGCACTACAGAAGTACTGGAACTTCTAAATACAAGTTGACAGCAGCAGGCAAACTAGTAGAGCTCAAAACTGAACTAGTAATCCTACCAATTTCAGTATTAGACCATCTAAATCACAGAGCAAAATTAAGCCGACAAATTTCACTTTGATATATCTCACAGTGCATGAATCAAATCAGAATAGCACACACAAATATATAATCAAAGTGAACCGTAATTGGACCAAAGGGATACTCACAGAGCCGGTGATATTCAAAACCACCATGAAGATCAAGGCAAGGCACGTCTAATAGACGTTGTCCCAGAAAACCTATTGCCAAGGTAATTGAAGATACAATGCCACTCTTCTTCCTTTGGAATATACCAAAGAATAAAGTGAGGTACATGATGCATCACTCAAGACCACTAGAAGCACTTGGCCAAAGTGCTCCTCTTCACCGAGCACCACAAGAATCAAATCCGAAAGCTTCTTCCTCCTCAGATCAAGACAAAATCGACCTTAAGAACTCCAATTGAACACACCAATATTCCTTCGAGTACCCACACAGAGTATGGCGCAAGAAAGAATCCAACCGGATGAGCACAACCGAAGAAGACCAAGAGTTCACCAACGGCGTAATGGAATCACAGCGTCGAAGGAACTTAAGATCCTCTCAAATCCGAAGCCAAAACACATAGGAGAAGCTATAAAAAACAATGAGAAAAATATCTCTTATTCAGGTTTTTTTAGAAAGGATCTGCTCCCACCTTTTGAAGCCGAGATGAGGGGAGGACGACACGATGGTAGTGAACTGCCAGCGCCCGAAATGCCCAGCACTTCCACTCCTCCAGCGCCGCCCCCCTAGATTTCCTCCAACGACGCCGCCAAACACGGGAGAACTCCCCCCTACCGCACGACTCAGAAACCGAACGAGTTGGAGCCAGGAGCTCCAGCCTTATCTCTTCATTCTACCACCAACAGGTGGGCCCAGCCTAAACCCTTTTCTTTTCCTTTTAAACTTCTAAAAATGAGAAATCCCCAAATTGCCCTTTCAGGGTCCAATAAAAACTTCTTAAAATTTTTTGTCTGAAACTTGTTGAAACTTGAGTTCCAAAATCCAAAACTTCTTGAAATATTTTGAAACTTGCTGAAACTTCTGGAAACTTTTCTATATGAAACTTGAATTCCAAAATCCAAAACTTGTTGAAACTTTTCCGTTTGAAACTTGTTGAAAACTTGAGTTCCAAAATCTGAAACTTCTTAAAACTTCTTGAAACAAGTTTAAACTTGCTGAAACTTTTGAAACTCTTTTTGTCTGAAACTTATTGAAACTTATGCTTGAAACTTTCTTGAAATCTTTTGGAAACTTCTAGAAATACGTGTAACGGGGATTAAACTCTCGATGTATTACTTTAATTCATAATAAAAGACCATATGTCTTCATGGTCGTAACCCCTAAGCTCATGACCTCTCTGGTCGTAAGGATTCTAAAGGTTATTTTGATGATACCCTGGTCGAACCAGGACCTGTACCCAGTCTCCGACGAGATGACTACTCGTAAAAGTAATGAACTGACATTCAGATCTGACTCCGGGTATTTTCCATATCGTGTGATGAATGGAACACATGTCTTATTCTGTCCATATCACGCGACGTTTCATGATCTAAAGACACTGACAACAACATCCCTTACGGTTGTGTGTCTCACAGATGCACAACCGCTAAACGGTTGATACTTTGTCAACCACTGTCTCCCTCCGACCAGACGCGTCACTTTCCAACAGATGCCACTTCTAGAGTAACTGCCGCCACTTCGTCAATTACTTAAAGAAGAACGCAAGCGGTAGAAGGGGAGATTGAATCCAATTCAGAAGATCAACAGACGATTGGATTTTAATAGCATAGCAAGTATTACGTTTGGTGTAATTAGGATTAGTTCTCCGTCTTGTCGAAAACACCCTCTGTAATAGCCAGTTCATAGCAATAAAGATCAGTCTCATTCTCTCCAAAAAAACTCTCTGCCATTTTTCTCTTTTCATTTCGTAAGATCGGCGACTCGATCGTCGACAACGCGAAACTCACTGAAACCTGAAACTCTTAAAATGTTTTTACAAGACTTCTTCAAATTTCATAAAACTTGTTGAAATTCTTTTGTTGAAACTTGTGCTCGAAACTTTCTTGGAATCTTATAGAAACTTCTAAAAATCTAAAACCCGTTGAAATCTAATCAAAACTTCAAACTCAAAATCTAAACTGAAACTTCACGAAACCGTATACCATTTGAAATGGATTCAAACGACGTAGCATGGCTAGCAGCTCCCTGAATTAGCTCCGTGAATTAGGTGGCAAATTCTACATGGTTATATTTAGAGTGACGTATCATCTCTTGGCGGAAAATAATTTATTTTCCCTTTCGTCTGTGAATTTCACATCGATCGCGGCATCTCTGTACCGTTCCAAAAACTCCCACCACCATGCGTCGGCGCCTCTTCGCTCCCCTCCGCCGCCGCCTCTCCACCGACGCCGATCCCAGCCTCGCCTCCTCCGCGGAGCTCGCGTACCGCCTCCTCCGTCGCCACCACTCCGATCCCCACAAACTCGCCTCCGCGCTGTCCGCATCGGGCCTCGACCCCTCCTCCCCGCGCCTCCTCGACGCCGTCCTCCGCCGCTGCGGCGCCGCCTCCTCACTCGCGCTGCACTTCTTTCACTGGTGCTCCCCGTCGCTCCCCTCACCACCGCTCCCCTCCTCCCTCGCGCTCCTCGCCAAGTCCTTCTCCCGCGCCTCCGCCGCGCCCTCCCCCTCCCTCCTCGCGCCGCTCCCCTCCCACCTCCTCTCCGCATCCCTCCTCTCCCCCGTCCTCCGCCGCCTCCCGCCGCCGCGCCTCCTGCCCTTCGCCCACGCTCTTCTCTCCTCCCGCCCCGACCACGACCACCCCTCCCTCTTCCTCTCCCTCCTCGAGTCTCTCTCGAAGACCGGCCATGTCGCCGTCGCCGAGCGGCTCGTCGAGGAGCTCCAGCCCCGGCTCCCGCTCTCCCTCCGCCACTACACAGCGCTGCTCTACGGTTGGTGCCGCCTGGGCAAGCTCGACGAGGCCAAGCACGTGCTCGCCCGCATGAAGGCCGCCGGGGTCGCCCCGGACGTTGTCGTCTTCAACACCCTGCTCGCGGGCTTCGTCGCGGACGGGAGGTTCGAGGACTCGTTCGAGCTGGCACGGGAGATGGAGCGGCGGGGCTGCCCACCGAACGCCGTGTCCTACACCACCCTGATGCAGGGGCTCGGGGCTCGGGGGAGGGTTGATGAGGCAATGCGGGTGTTTGTGGAAATGCGGAGGAAGGGGTGTGCGCCGGATGCTGTCACGTACGGCACTCTGGTTAGTGCGTTTTGCAAGGCCGGCAGGATATCCCAGGGGTACGAGTTCTTGGACGCCATGGTGAGGGATGGGCTGCGGGTGGACGCTGGCGTGTACCTTGGGTTTTTTGTGGCACATGAGAAGAAAGAGCAGCTGGAGGAGTGCTTGGAGTTGATGGAAAGGATGAGGGAGTGCAGGGGCCCCCCAGACCTCAGTATCTACAATGTGGTGATTCGGTTATCCTGTAAGCTCGGCGAGATGAAGCAGGCTATGGCATTGTGGAATGAGATGGAGAATAGCGGGCTTAGTCCTGGGGTTGACACATTTGCGATCATGGTGAACGGGCTTGTTGGGCAGGAGGCGCTGGTTGAGGCGTGCAATTATTTTAAAGACATGGTTGGGAGGGGGCTTTTTGTTGCACCACAGTATGGGGTGCTGAAGGACCTGCTCAATGCGTTGGTCAGAGATGAGAAACTCGAGCTTGCAAAGGATGTTTGGGGATGCATTGTGAGCAAAGGTTGTGAGCTCAATGTGAGTGCATGGACGATCTGGATCCATGCACTGTATGCGAGGAAACATGTGAAGGAGGCCTGCCTGTATTGCTTGGACATGCTTGAGGCAGGTCTGATGCCGCAGCCTGACACATTTGCAAAGCTGATGAAAGGACTGAAGAAGCTCTACAACAGGCAGATTGCTGCTGAAATCACTGAGAAGGTGAGGAAGATGGCGGAGGAGAGGCATGTTAGCTTTAAAATGTATAAGAGGCGTGGGGTGAAGGATCTTGAAGTGAAGCCTAAGGCAAAGAAAAGGAGAGGGCAGAAACAGAGTCACTGGAGGCAGGCTGGTCAAGGTCAGTCTAACTCTAGTAGGCATGCTGACCTTTTGGATTCTGCTGATGATGAAGAATTTCCTAGCTAAGTTAAAATAGAAGTTGAAGTGGGCAATGCATCTTCGCTTGATTATATTCTTGGGAGTGATGGATTTATGACACAATCAAGAAGGAAATGCTGGAGTTCATAGCTGGGCAACATAGTAATTTCGGGCTTGCTGAAGATGGAGCAGATTTGCAGTATTTCTATTTTCTACTGCTACCTGATCTCGAGGCAAGAGCCAAGTGACACTTCGATTATGTCTGAAGTTTGTTTGCCAGCGTGTACTTCAATATTCAAAATCTTTCCGGGGCTAATGATATTGGGCCTTGTAGTGTCCATGCCGAAGAAAATAACCCATCTGTAAGATTGCAATACTATAGCTGGAAATGAATCCAGCTTGTGTGAGCCATGCTATGCTTGGACTGGCTTGTTTACTACTGGAAAATTGACCCAAAAACAAGCTTGAGCTTAACTTGAAGATGCTTGGGATCAATGTAACAGCTCGCAGCTACACAAGTAACAAAAACACTACACTCCATCATATAGAGACTTCGTAGTGTAAAACAACAGATTGAAGGTTTCTTTTTTTAATTTTCACGCTTAACCTCCGTAAAAGTCTGAACTTCGTAGTTAGTACAGAATGATTATGTTCACTGTGGTCGTCACTTGTCAGGGTGATGTCTGCTCACATCCTAATTATTATATGAATAGATATTACATTCTGATACAATCTTTATCTGAATGTGTAAAAATACAAGAATGCACAAATTTGATAAGCAAGTACTCCCAGGTCTCAACTGCAGATACTCAGCAGCCGCTTATTTAAATCTAAATCTAAATCTAATACCGATTTGTGTGTACTGCTAGATGTCAAACTTTCCATGATTCCATCTCTTCAGACTTAACATGCCTCTATGGCTATATTAACGTTATGAGTTTAAGACCTACATAGTTAGTTTCATTACAGTGATGATTTGGAAATACATTGGGTTTTGGCCAGTTAGTGTTTGCTGTTCATATGGTTGTGTTTGGTCCAAGATACCAAACATATGGTCATGGTGTATAATTTTCGATGACATGATGATTTACCAACTAGTCACTATTATCGTGGAATCCATGCCCAAACAATTAATCCATCATATCTGCCATTTCCTGGTCCTGCGATTTTTAAGAGTAGCAGAATAGTATACACTTATGTACATGCTGACTACCGAGTGACCAAGAAATTGAATGAGATAACATTCACAGAGTCAGAGCACCCAAGACTTTTCTCCAATTGTTCAGAACACTTGCATGGTTGTGCGGGATGGCTGAAACAAAATTGCATAAATAAGAAGCAAAATCATTGAAATTGCGAGAATCTCCAGGTAGCCTCACACATGATTTTTTTAATCAACACAGCACGGATCGTGATATAGTGAAACCGCATAACTTTTGCACCGAACATGCAGTTAAATTGCAGACGAAAAAAGATTGCATAACTTGAGCTAGACAGCGAGAGCAGACTGACAGTCTGGAGGTTGACATTTTACTCTGTAGTTTGGTGTGTGCAATATATATATATATTTGAGGGATAGAGGCAATGTCAGTGCCTCAGTCATGCGTCGTTAGGGCCACCGGTTTCCAGGAAGTTTGAGCAGTCAGGTCTTGGGTGGACAGCTGGTCTTTTGTCCACTGATCTCAGCCATCCAATTTGGAGGATCTAACGGTTCATTATCCCCCATTGGTCTAGGTGGTAAATTCCTACTAACTCAGTTGTCTGATTCAGAGGATGTAACGGTAGCTTTGTCCCCAAAATTGGTGTATATATGATAGCAAAGATATTGATATTGCCCCCACATAGAAATATGCCTGTTTGTGTTTTCAAAGTTCATTCATAACCAGCAGCACTTTCTGCAACCATTATATATAATTGCATCATCTAATCCTTGAAAATTTGTGTAATGAAAAGTTGAAAATGAAGGCATTTGGTTTATTCGTATATTCCCTTGATAGACGTGGCAGCAGGGAGTCACAACTGCATTCAATGTTGCAAAAGATTGAGCCAACCAACGCTGCAAAACAGTTAGCCGGAAGGTACTTAAAAAATGGAGGTACTGAATTGATGAGGACAAATTGTCGTCATGAGTTTGAAAGCCCAAGCGGTATTCTTGCTGGTGTTGCATCTGATAGCGCGCCAGTATATTTTGATTCTCTCAAAATAGAGCTCAGGTGTAATGATGTTGAGAATACTGCTATTTTTAGAGGAAGACAGCTTTTTAGAATGGATGTCAAGGGAATTCTACAATCACAAATTGACATGTGCTATGAAGCTTGGCAAGAAATGACGCTCCAAGTTTATGCATCCTAAAAATTACTGCTATCAGATTTACTTAGCTGAAGAAGGTCACTGTTCTTCTTGCCATAAGACATTCAAATCCACTCATGATTTTCCCAAGCATACACTACAATGTGAAGAGAAGCGGAAAACTGAGACTAACTGTACGATGCAAATTTCAGACTATTCTGTCCCAATGGGAATGATATTGCTCAAGTTGCAGTTAGCTAACATTGAGGTTGAGTAAACATGTTTCCCATATGTCTTGCTTATCAGTTTATTTGTTTTGCTAGTGGTGTTTGTTTACGACATGTTAAGTCTTCTGTTTTACAGGTTTCAGTACCATCAGAAGCACTTCAACCACTTTGGACTGATGCGGGTCGGAAATTTTGGGATGTGAAGTTATTGGAGCTTGCTTTGTTTGGCAGACATCTATTTGCTTTAGTGTGACTGGATTTTCAAACGCTTGCTGGCTAGAGAACAGTATGTAGATGGTGCAGGCCTGATTCCCTATTTGAAAAGCAAATTGTAACTACCTTATTTTGTGTTAATAACGTGGGAAACATCGAATACTGAAACAGCTTGTCCTGCTTTAGTTTTCATAAATTGGATGGTGGTTCGGGAAACTGGTTGTAAGTAGTAACCAGGATTTGCCATCAAACTGTGCAACCCTTGGTAGCTTAAACCATCTGATTTTGATCAGTTTACCACCATTTACCCTCTGCATTTCCAGCCTTCCAGTCCAGCAGACCTGAATTGAACTACTGACGGCAAAGGATAGGGTGATGTGATAGATATTAAGCATGTTCTTGAGAAACTTATGCTTATTAGATAGCTGCTTAGATTATTAATCTTGTTCCCTCTCTTAGAAACTGGCATAGGTAAGTGCAGTTTGTTGAGGAAATTTGCATGATTTAAGTTGTAACACTCATGGTTTGTCTTTTTTTAAAATAAAAAGAATAAAGCTGTGGTTGTCTGTATGCCTATGCAGAATGCAGACGTATGAATGGAGTACACATTCCTATATTCCTAAACAGAATCGAACACATATCGATGACTCAATATATGTTTCCATTTATCTATTTTCACACACTTACATTTCTGAACTGCGGAACTGACGTAACGTTGTTTCGAATCTATTGCAGATGTTGGCACTTCTGGAATTAGAATGTGCAGACGGGACTACCGACTACCTGTCATTAGTCGTGAGATTTACCTCCTCTGCGGAGCAAAATAATCCATCGGGAGTCTTTTGGAGGGGATGAGACGAGGCATCATGCCTGACTGGCAGAGAAGTTAGAACCGAATAAGATGCAAGAAATCCTGATGAACCAACTCGTTCTATTCCTCGAACCACACCAAAGACCGCACAAACATCTCTTCATATTCCACAAACCGTCCAGATGCACTGTTACCCGAACAAAGGTCAACATCCTTCCTTGCAACTTGTATTACTAGTATATTTAACTGTAAAACAGATCCGGTAGTTAGAGCTATTGAATGAAACACAACACTAGAGGTGCCAAATGGGCAGCACGGCACGGTCCGGTTGGACCGGCTAACTAAAAGAGTCGTATCGAGCTCGGCCGTCGACCTTGGCACGGCGCGTCGATTTCACAGGTCTGAGCCCGACGGACCGGGATTGGCCTGTATAGCCCATCTCTCTCTTCGGCTCAGAGTTTTAGTTTTTCTTCTCCGAGCAACACTCCAACGCCTCTGCCTAGAACTAGCCAAACAGACCGTGCCTACCGGGCTAGCTTGAGGCACAGCACGGCCCGCACTGTTCATGGGTCGTGCTGGCCCGGCACGAAAGCCAGTGCCGTGCTTAGGCAGCTACCCTGGTGTCGTAGCATAAAAATGCTAAACAGTGGGTACGGATGGACTCCATACCCTTTGTCTTGAGGGAAGGACCAGAGAGGAAAACCAAAGACAAGCATGTATGTAAATATGAATGTATTGCTCATGTGTGTAGAATGAGGAGAGATCCCCCTTTTACATGCCCATGGGGCTTTACTTATAGGGGGCAAGAAGGGACATTTACCTTCTTGCCCCCAGAGGAGAGAGAGAGAGAGAGGGAGAAAGGGCACTTTAGGTATATTTGCCCTAAAATGCACTATACAGACTAGTTTTACTCATGAACAAGATCCTCGACGCAAGACACCAAGATTCTCGACGATCCTAGGTGCGGGCACCTTGGTGTCTCACACGACAACTCACTCTGGCTCAAGGTGGTCCGAGATCGTGAGGACAGATCCATGATCCTCGGAGGCGAAGCGACGTTGTCGCCTCTCGGAGTCGAGATACCCCGGAGAAGTCGTAGCAGAGCCGCTCACGAGGCATGGGCCTCGAGGTGGGCGGCGTGTCAGATCGCTTCGCCGAGGCGATGGCTCGAGAGGCATGAAAGCAAAAGGCGAGCCATGACGAAATCGGTGTGGAGCCGCCTCACGAGGCATGGGCCTCGAGGCGGCGGCGCAGCGGGCCGCCCCACCGAGGCGATAGCCTCGAGGCGGCGCGAAATGAGCGATGAGTCGGCGAGCCGCTCGCCGAGGCATGGGCCTCGAGTACGGGGCTGTCGGGGCCGCCCCGCCGAGGTGATAGCCTCGAGGCGGGCGCAGAAAAGGGCGGTTTGCAGGCAGAGTCGCCCAAGAAGGCACGGGCCTCGAGGCAAAGCGGTCGTCGGGGCCGCCGCCGAGGCGATAGCCTTGAGGCGGGCGAAAGCGATGAGTGAGCGGCCATGAGCCGCCTGGCCGAGGCTTGGGCCTCGAGGCGAGGCGTGAGCAATGCGTGAGCCCACGCGCAGTGGAGCGTCATGGCAACCATTGTTGTCTTTGTATTCGACTACTTCATTGGTGTGATCGTTTGCGATGCTTCTGTTGGGGACCTGGTACCGTCCCCTCCTTTGGCCGCTCCTAGTCAAGTGCCCTGTGACTTGGAGGGGCATGAAAGGGCTTTGGTGGTTTGCTTGAGGAGTTACTGTTGGGCTTATTTGAGGTTGCGAAGCCAGCGAGGGGGAGGCGAAGCCTCGCTCCGTCCCCCAACTTTCTTTGCTTGGGCTCGTTTGAGAGCCCGGAGCTAGCGGGGAGGCAAAGCCTCGCGCTGCCCCCAACTTTCTTTTCTTGGGCTCGCTTGAGAGCCCAAAGTCGCCGAGGGGAGGCGGCCTCGGCGCCCCCAACTTTCTTTTGCTTGGGCTCATTTGAGAGCCCAGGCTGTCGATGGGAGGCGAAGCCTCGCGCTGATCCCCCTTTCTTTTCTTGGGCTCGTTTGAGAGCCCAAAGCTGCCGAGGAGGCGAACCAGACCGCCTCAACTTTTTTGCTTGGGCTCGCTTGAGAGCCCGGCTAGTGAGGGGAGGCGAAGCCTCACGCCGTCCCCCAACTTTCTTTGCTTGGGCTCGTTTGAGAGCCTGTGAGGCTGCCGAGGGAGATTAAGTCTCGCTGCCCCCAACTTTCTTTTCTTGGGCTTGTTTGAGAGCCCAGAAGCTAGCGAGAGGGAGGTGAAGCCTCGCGCCGTCCCCCATATTTTTTAGATAGGGCTCCAGGGAGGGCGACGCCGTCCCCCCTGGTGCGCTTTGGTCTTCGGACCATACCGCGCTAGGGTTTGTTTTTAGCGTCGTCATCGCCGGGGCGATCCTTCGTGCTTGTGGGATTAGTTTGGCCCGGGGCCGAAGGCCATGCTGGGTGGCTTTGTTTATACACTCATGCCTGCGGGAGGCATTGGTGTGCATCGGGGCCGAAGGCCATGCGCGGTGGCTTTTTGCTGCTTTTTCACTAAAGGGGAGCAAGAAATGCAATGAGTTACAGGTATTTCTGTGCATGCCCGCTCTGTTTGGAAACGGTGGTTCTATTTTCCAGGTTCAGCTGGGTTTTGCAATTATGAGGATAGTGCTTTCGCAGGCTCTTCGCGTTCCAAGTGTGGCCCAATTGCTGGTGGCCTTGCTTTGCTCTCTTGTGTTGCTTTGGCTAGTTGTAGTCTTTTGGTTGTGCTGAACGAGAGTGAGAGTAGCTTGGCTTTGTGGTTGAGGGTTTGCAATATGAGAGAATTGTTTATGCGCGGGAGAAGCTTATGGGCAAAGCTTATGCGAGGGAGGTGTTCTGGAACGACTAGGGCTTTACGCGAATGAGCGTGCGATATGCGAGGTCTCCCTGCCGAGGTAAGGCACTTGAGGCGGGAGACTCCCTAGTTGCCGAGGCAGGGCCATCGGAGTGACTAGGGCTTTGCGCGAATGAGTGCGAATGTACGGGGTCTCTCCGCCGAGGTGGGGCACTCGAGGCGGGAGACTCCCTAGTCGCCGAGGCGGAACGATTAGGGTTTTGCGCGAATGAGCGCGAATGCGAGGTCTCTCCGCCGAGGTAAGGTACTCGAAGCGGGAGACTCCCTAGTCGCCGAGGCGGAACGACTAGGGTTTTGCATGAATGAGCGCGAATGTGCGGGGTCTCTCCGCTGAGGTGGGGCACTCGAGGCGGGAGACTCCTTAGTCGCCGAGACGGGGCCATCGGAGCGACTAGGGCTTTGCGCGATTGAGCGCGAATTGCGAGGTTTCCTCGCCGAGGTAACGCCCTCGAGGCAGGAGACTCCCTAGTTGCTGAGGCGGAACGACTAGGGTTTTGCACGAATGAGCGTGAATGTGCGGGGTCTCTCTGCCGAGGTAACGCCCTCGAGGCAGGAGACTCGCTAGTCGCCGAGGCGGGGCCTTGGAGTGACTAGGGCAATACGCGTTTGAGCGCGATATGAGAAGTCTCAGCCAGGGCGAAGCCCTCGCGGCGGGAGACTCCCTAGTTGCCGAGGCGGGGCCTCGGAGAGACTAGGGCAAGGCGCCTTTGAGCGCGATATGGGAAGTCTCCGTCGGGGCGAGGCCCTCTCGGCGGGAGACTCCCTAGTCGCCGAGGCGGCGCCTCGGAGCGACTAGGGCAATGCGCGTTTGAGCGCGGTATGAGAAGTCTCCGCCGGGGCGAGGCCCTCGCGGCGGGAGACTCCCTAGTCGCCGGCGGGCCTCCCAACGACTAGGCAAGGCGCTTTGAGCGGTTTGAATGTCTCCGCCAGGCAAGGCCTCATGGCGGGGAGACTCCTAGTCACCGGAGGGGGCCTCCGGAATGACTAGGGATGCGCGTTTGAGCGCGATTTGAAATATCTCCCGCCGGGACGAGGCCCTCACGGCGGGAGACTCCCTAGTTGCCGAGGCGAGGCCTCTGGAACGACTAGAGATGCACGTTTTGCGCGCAGTTTGAAATGTCTCCCACCGGGGTGAGACCCTCGTGGCGGGATACTCCCTAGTCGCCGACGCGGGGCCTCCGGAATGATTAGGGATGCGCGTTTGAGCGCGCCGACGCTCGGGGCCATGCGTGGCGTCTCTTTTTTATAAACTTCACACCCCGGAGGGTGAGTTAGTGTGCACCGGGGCTCGGGGCCATGCACGGCGTCTTTTTATACACTTCACACCCCGGAGGGGTGAGTTAGTATGCACCGGGGCTTGGGGCCATGCGCGGCGTCTTTTTTATACACTTCACACCCCGGAGGGTGAGTTAGTGTGCACCGGAGCTCGGGGCCATGCACGTCGTCTTTTTTATACACTTCACACCCCGGAGGGTGAGTTAGTGTGTACCGGGGCTCAAGGCCATGCGTGGCATCTTTTTTGCCATGGTGATGGGCTTATTGACAATGCCATCCTTGTGGGCTTATACACCGAGGCCGTAGCCTGCGAGGTGTGCTTATGCATACATACGAGGGTAAGTACATGTGTATCATTTCACAATGTGGTACTACACTTCACATGAACCTAGTGATTTTGCTCAATGCTTCATGCCATATTGAGCTAACTTGACTTCAATATGGCACTCTCTTCACTTGACTGAAATATCTGGGAATGCAATTGTTTGATGCAACGTGCCGACAATATCATTACAAGATGACCAGGAGACAAGCACCTTATTGCAAAGCCAAATAAGAATAGTGACTAATTAGGCCATGCTCATTATACACCCATTTGAACACTGAACCTCTGATTCTTCTGAGTGGAAGAAATAGAGATGATGTGTCTCACTAGGCAAACAGTAAGTTGCTAGCAAGGCAGGAAGTCAAGGACTTGGTGATGGGGAAAATTATGCTTACTAGCTGATGGAATGCGTCATTGGTGGTGGCAACACAGATGCAGTGGACCGACGTCGACACCGGGTCCCGAGGGCCCATGATGGCCGGAGCGGCAAGTGAGGCTAGGGGCCCAAATGTTTGCTTGGCCGGTGGAGGCTTCGGCTCGAGGTGGCCACGACGCCGAAGGGGGCTCCGGTGCTCCGGAGGCTATTGAAGCGCGGGGCTGCTTCGGAGGGGCTCCGAACCGGAGGTGAAGAGGAGGTGCTCTTTATCGGAGGCGCCGATGCCGGCTGTCATGGAGGGTCTTCGCGGCGGGGACTCTCGCCCGAGGTCGGGGCCGCCTGAGGGTCAGAAGGTGCTTGACGGCTGGGCTGCCCGGAGGAGCTCATGACCGGAGGCGCAGAGGCGCACGGGTCAGGAAGGGGCCCGAGGCTACTGATGCCGAAGGGCGGGAGGTGGCGCCGAAGGGGCCCGGGGTGGTGCCAAAGGTGCTCCGAGGTGGCTGGGGTGAGCGAAGTCCCGAGGGCGCCCCGAGGTGGCTGGAGCGGGTGCGGACCCGAGGCGTCCCGAGGGCGCCCCGAGGTGGTTGGAGCGGTGCACACCGAGGCGCCCCGAGGCGCCCGAGGTGGCCGGAGCGGGCGGAGACCCGAGGCGTCGGTGGCGATTAAGGGGCGCGGGGCTCCGGAGGTCGCGGGTCGACGCTGAAGGGGTGGCGACGAAGGGCCTCATGAGCCTTCTGTGCTTGGCGACGAAGGGGCCGCGCGGGGACCTTCAGAGGTGGCAGGGTCGGCGCCGAAGGGGTGGCGACGAAGGGGCCGCGAGGAGCCTCCCGTGCTTGGCGACGAAGACGCCACGCAGAGTCTCCCGTGCTCGGCGACGAAGGGGGCCGCGCGGAGTCTCTCGTGCTCGGCGACGAAGGGGTCGCGCGGGGACCTTCGGAGGTGCTCCAGGCTAGTGCTGCAAAAAGCGGAGAAGGCACAAGTTGTTTGCTGAGCCTCCGAAAGAAGCTGAACCTGATACAAGTGTAAGCAAGGGAAAGAAGTAGGAAATAGAACGAAGTGAGCAAGGCAGCGCCCTAGCGGCTTCGATGCCCTGAGGTCAGCCCGGGCCGGAGGGGGACCTGAGGGGGAGGGCCTCGGTGGGCCCTGCCATCACGGAGGGAGACCCGAGGGGGCCTCGCTGGCCTAGTCGCCATCGGAGGGAGACCAGGGGCTCATTGGCCTCACGGCCGCCACCGGGGGGACCAGAGGGGCCTCGCCGCCTGGCCTGGAGGGAGACCCGAGGGGGGGCCTCGCTGGACCTTGCTACCGTCGCCGGAGGGAGACCCGAGGGGGCCTCGGCTGGCCTCGCACCACCACTCAGAGGGGACCCTGTGGCTCGTTGGCCTCACGCCACCACGGAGGGGGACCTGGGGGGGGGTCTTTGAAGCCGGTTCCGAGGCTGGGCACCAGAACGCGGGGGGGCTCTCCGGGTGGCCTCGGACCGGAGGCGAAGCTCTGGAGGTGGCTTCGCAAGTGGCCGCTTTGGGCGAGGGTGACGGGAGGCCGGTGCTGCTGGCTCCGGGTGGCCTTCGTAGGCGTCGGTGGAGCGCCCGAGGGAGCCGGAGGCGCAGCTCCGCAGGTGGCAGGCCATTCCAAAGGCGCTCCAGGTGAGGTGGTGGTGGCCGGCGGGGTCCTTCGGAGGTGGCCTGAAGACGCTCCGAAGATCGGTGGTGGTGCACCTGGTTGAGGTGGCTTCGGTTGAAGGGGAGGCCGAACGGGACCGAAGATGGACCGAGGTCCATTTGGGCCTTCGGCTCCTCCTTCCTTTTGTAGCCGAAGATGGACCGAGGGAAATTTAGGCCTTCGGCTCCTCTCTCTTTTTTTTGTAGCCTTTGTTCGGTCCGCACGGACGGCGCCAATTGTCGTAGCATAAAAAGGCTAGACAGTGGGTACGGAGGGACTCCGTACCCTTTGTCTTGGGAGAAGGACTGGAGAGGAGAAGCCAAAGACAAGTATGTATGTAAATATGAATGTATTGCTCATTTGTGTAGAATGAGGAGAGATCCCCCTCTTACATGCCCATAGGGCTTTACTTATAGGGGCAAGAAGGGACATTTACCTTCTTGCCCCCAGAGGAGAGAGAGAGAGAAAGGGCACTTTAGGTACATTTGCCCTAAAATACACTATACATACTAGTTTTACACATGAACAGCATCACTGACGGCACACCGGTATTCCCGACGATCCTAGGGTGCGGGGGCACCCCTTGGTGCCCTGCTATGACACCTGGCATGGTGGGCCGGCCTAGCACGGCACAGCCCATCTGGCTCGCACACGCCGGAGGCAGAGGAGGCGATGTCGGCGTTGAGGGAGAGGGGGCCAGGAGGAGAGGAGGGCAGGAGGCGGTGCGGCGCCGTCGCGGAGGGGGAGGGAGAGCCGGAGACAGAGAGAGGAAGAGGGGGGGAGGCACAGGCGAGAGGCCAACAGCCAAGGGAGAGCAAGCGTGGTCACATGGGTGACGGGCGAGAGCAAAGCAGAGGGAGAGCTGAAGTGGGAGAGGAAGAGGTGGATGAGAGGCGGCGCGGGCGACGGGATGCAGAGGGAGATGGAGAGCTGGAGACGAAGAGGAAGAGGGGAGGGGAGGCGATGTGGCGCAAGCCGGCGTTGAGGGTGAGGGAGGATCGGAGGAGACGATGCATCGAGGAGGCGGTGCGGCCTGCAACACTGCCTAGTGCCGCACGTGGCACGTGCGGGCCAGGCAGCGTGCTCGTGGGCCGCGCCTAGTATGGCACGACCCGAGAAGAATCCAGACGTTGGGGCATTTTTGCCCCTTTTTGTGACCGTTTTTGACCGTTTTGGTCATAAAAAATAGCAAAAAAATTAAAAAATATATCTTGAATTTTTTTTCCTATAAATAGCCACCATACCCACCCTCATTTAGCACCCCCTTCATTCTCCATTATCTCTTTGAAATTTTGTTGTGCAAATTCAAATTCGTGTTGAGCTAATTTGGCAAAATTCAAAAAAATTGTGCCAAAATTTGGAAATTTCAATTTTCGGTAGCTAAGTCAACGAAATAAGTTCAATACTATTTTTTGCATACTTTTATTGTTAGTGCTTGTTATGCTAAGATGAAAGTAATAATAGTGTTAACGATTTTGCCCTATGGACAACCCACGACAGCTTTTGTTTTGGTGATTACGGATTTTCACCGGAGAAAATTGCATACATGGAGGCGGTTGTCTCAAGCTAACCGGAAGAGCAAGGTGGAGTTCCGTCATCAATCTCCACGGCAACATCAGGCTCCACGCCAACCGGTTCAAAGAGATCGAGGCCGTCTACATCGAGAGTGTGGGAGAATTTTGACAGGACAACGAAGCAAGACGCACATGGAAATGAGGTATCATTTGCTATCTGTAAAACTTGTCGCAATGAACTGTCTACAAAGTCTATAGATGGAATGGGGCACTTGCTTAGACATGCTACAAGATGTAAGGCCAAGTAAGGATTGGTGATGAGGCAGACACAACTGCAGTACAACGCCGACAGTACGGTACATAGCTGGGACTACGATCCTCAGGTAGCCTGCCAATATCTCTGTCATTTAATTGCTTCTGAGGATTTACCGTTAGGCTTTGGGGAGTCTGTTTCTTTCCAAAATTACATTAGGATTGCGTATAATCCTATATTTTCTTCTATTTCTAGACAGATAACAACTAGGGATCTAGTAAAGTACTATAATGAACACCGTAATAAAATAAAGGAACTATTTAGTACGTGCATATTTTCGGTGGCCCTGACCTCAGACATATGGATGGTCGGGCTAGGGAGGATTACCTTAGTGTAGTTGCGTATTATATTAATGATGACTGAGTAATGGAGAAAATGATTATAGCTTTGAAATTAATTGATGTAGCACACACGAGTGAGAATATCGCGGACTGTATTATCAAAGTCATGGAAGACTCTGGTCTTACAGACAAAATATTATCAATTACTTTAAACAACACCACTTTGAACCCTAGGACCATGAACATTTTTACTCCCGTGTTGAGTATGTACGTCGATTCCTTCTTGCTACACCAGCGATGCTGTAGGATCAAGGATAACCGACTAGAGGGGGTGTATAGGCGGTTTTTAAATTCTTTGGGCTAAAACCTAATTTTACCAAAATTAAAGCTCTATGAAAACAATTTCACAATGTAAAGCCTAAAATGTCTAAGGCTTTCTAAGTGCATTACACTATCAAGACAAGCTAAATAATCAAGACAAGATAAACAACCAGCTCATAAGCATAAATACACAAAGTAAAGAGCAAGAGAATAAACCACACTAGGGAGACAAGCGATGTTTTCTCGTGGTCTTAGAGACTTACCGGTCTCCACTAATCCACGTTGAGGAAGCTTCATCAACTCAAGCTGGCTTCACACAAGCATTTTCCTCGATCACTAATGGTAGCTCTTCTCCACTCCGGATAGGTGAGCTCCAACCTTCACAAATGCCCGGGTCTTCTCGCAATCTCCTTTGAGAAGATCACCGATGCAACTTCAAACTGTCTAGGAGACGACAATCTCCAAAAGTAATAGAACAAAGATTCTTCGCTTGAAGAAGCTCAAATGCCACAATGATCAAACCCTAGTCAGTGCTCTTGGAAGAAATCTCAATAATCTTTGCAAAAGGATTTAAATGCTCTCAATGAGTAGAAGACAATGCAAAGGGCTCAAGTATGTTCAAAGAAGTTCATCAAAGCCCTCTAGCTACAGTGGGTGAGGTATTTATAGCCTTCACTCATCAGACTAGCCGTTGAGGCACGAAATCCCCAAAATACCAGAGAAGCGCTGGCCCAGCATGCATGTGGCTTGTTAGTCCGGCTCGATAAACGGTCGATCGCCACTTTTGTCACAAGACACTGCACAAGAAAGTAGTCAAGAGAGAGAGCCCTACGACCGACCTACCAAAAATCCAAACCAGAGAAAAAGATTGCTACTAGAAAAAGCTGACCGCAACTCCAACCCGGGGGTACGGTCAGTCCGGGCCTGAGCCGGTGGTCAGTCCGGCTTAATAAAAATAGTAGCATGACTCAAAAATGCATCTCTCTGGAAAAAGCTAACCGAATCCTTGACTCGGGAGGCCGGTCAGTCTGGACTCAAACCGGCGGTCAGTCTGGCCTTGAAAAATCTCAGCAAATCAAGGAAAGACTCCCTTTTGGAAAAAGCTGACCGCTCCTTTGGTCCGGGAGACCGGTCAGTCCGGCCAAACAGATAAAACATGTTTAAGTTAAGGCCAGACTATTTCAAATAAATCCGAGATTTAAACCAAGTAAATATTGAGCATTTGTGGCATCATTCGCTTTCAAGCTACTAGATTTTTGATCCCTCTTCATAGTACGGCTTTCACGCCAACAACTCGGTCATTTATCCTTCATTCTCCTAGACCCAGAAACTAAGAAAATGTCCTATCAACTAGATACTGCTACCTTTAGTGAGATGAGATCCTTTAGCGCTTCTTCCATCTTAGTCCAAGAATAAACCTAGTAACTTCTTGATAAAGCGAGTTAGTAGAAAACACATGGTTGTCTATAATTACCAAAACACCGCAAATGGGACCTAGATTCTTTAGATGCGCTTGTCATATTGTCAACCATATAGTCAAATAAGGTTTGAACTTTGAAGAGATTGAGTATGTATATTAAAGCTTTTCGCGATGCAATTTCTTTCTTGAATAATTCTAACGTAAGAATAGCACAATATAAGAACTTCTGCAGGGTGATGAGTGTACATCCAAGAAAGTTCGGTTTGGGCACAGAGGTAAGGTGGAACTCTACTTACCTCATGCTTAAGAGTCATTTACCATACAAGAGCATTTTTTTTTCTGTTTTTATTCAAACACACTATCATAGCACTGACGGTAGTCCACTGTTGACTGACCAACATTGGTTCGTTGCTGAGAGGATACTGTCGCTTTTAGAAAAAAATTTATGAGGCCATTGTTGCTTTGTCCGCTGTCTACTATCCAACATCTAATATCATTGTGCATAGTATTTTACAGATTGCTACTCAATTGAAAATGTGTGAAAATGACTTAGCTTTACGCGATGCTATTGTTTCCATGAAATCTAAATACCTTAAATATTGGAGAGAAATCCCTTACATATATGCATTTGCATTTTATTTTAGATCCTAAAGGTTGGTAGTGTACTTGATTTTCTTAGTGAGGCTATAGGGCTAGACTATACTGACTATTTTGTAGAAGTTTGTTCTCGGTTATACAAGGTTTACCAAAGGTATGAAAATAAGTTCCAGGGAATCCGCTCGCAACGACCTCTAGTAGCCCCCACCTCAAGTAGCAAGACAAATATGTGGGGGCAAAATCTTCGGTAGCTCTTCCTCTAAATCCAAGTCTTCTTCCTACACCACAGCCTCCTCAGCCAAGACCCACAAGGAGCGGGGGACTATCCACTTATCTGGACATCGATACGGTGGATTTCAAATCAGAAGGCTTCGAAATGTTGCAATGGTGGGAAGCACATAAGTTAGCATATCCCGTGCTATCCATATTTGCACGTGATGTGTTAATTGTTCCTATCTTGACGGTTTCCTCCGAGTCTAATTTTAGTCTTTCTGGAAGAATGTTGGAGGAGAGAAGAACAAGTCTCACAAGTGAGATGGTGGAGATACTTCTAACTATGAAGGACTAGAGATGGCAATGAGGTCCCATTCCCCGTTCCCCGACGGGGAATTCACCCATTAGGGGTCGGGGATAGGGCTATTTCTCCCCCCACGGGGATGCTAATATGGAAAAAATCATTCCCCATCGGGTGAAGCGGGGACGAGGCTATTCCCCTACTCCCCATCCCTCTACTCCGCGACGGCCCCGATAGTCATTCAATATATGGCCCATATCCCATATGGGCCACTAGTAAGCCCACTACCGCTAGCCTCCCACTTCCCAAGCAAGAAGCATAATCACAGAACCCTAGCATCCCATATTCCCAAATCCCAATTGGCGCTTCCCAATTCCCAGGCTCCTAGCCGCCACCCCTTCCTTGCTCTCGTGACTCTAAGACTCCTCAGCTTGGCGGCTCGACGCAGACGCTGCAGCCCTCCTGGCCGTTGTTCTCCGGAGTCTGAGTCCGGCTCTCGGTCTGAGTCCGGTCTCGACTCGGCCCTGGTCCTCCCTTGCTCATGCAATGCAAGCACCTGCAAGCTCGCTTCTTTTTTTCTCAAGACACCAAGACTCAGAGTTGCGCTTGTCGTTATAATGGTGAATCACGAACTGGGATCATCACCGATTTCGGGTTTGGGTCCTCTGGGTCTGGAGAACCCGATGGGGACGGGGAACGGGGGAGAATAGCACCCCGAGGACAGGGATGGGGACGGAGACGGGGATTTTTTCTTCTCACGGGGACAGGGATGGTCTACCACTCCCCACCAGGGAATGGCCCCATTGCCATCTCTATGAAGGACTGAAAACAAGCTGATTCACGAACACAACACTCTGTGAAAAATTTAGAATTGTCGGAGGTGTTCTAAAATTTATACTTAAACAATGATACCAACACGTAGAACAAGAATGTATCATGTATATAGAGCTATGTTGTCGGCCGACCTGGTAGGGTGGTTTGTTCGGTAAATACGGTGTGTACGGTAAATACGGTATTGTCAATTCGGTAAATACGGTATTATTTAAAATACGATTTGGTATCGGTAAATACCATATTTAACAAAGTTAACGCGAATTGCAAAATAATACGGCGACTTGTGGTCACAAATATTGCCATCTACCAAATTTTTAGATGACTTTTGAGAATAATTGAAACAGGAAAATCGCTCCTTACTAAAGAATAAGAGGAAAATTTGAAGAATCCAATGCTGATTATATATGTGGTTAGCATATACAATGTATTAGAAGTTTCCATGCCCCTATATCTTCGGTGAAATCTTGCTGTGAGCAACCTACAATTAAAACCGTGACCCTCCTTTCAACTTACTGTCTTGTGAGTTGTGAGTGCATTTATACATGTACGTGCATGCGCATGAATCTCTCCTCTCTGCGATGCGTTGCCACAGAAGCGAAGAAACCATACGCTTTGCTGTGAACTTGCTGTTGAGTTCTATCGATTCTTGTTGGCTTCGAGCTCTTAGCACCTCCTTGGCCGTTGTGCGGTGCGGACAGACATGACCGGCGGCGTCAGCGGCAATGGCGGCGGGCGCGTGCGCGGTGTGCAAACACCAGCGGCGCAAGTGCGAGCCCAACTGCGAGCTGGCCGCCTACTTCCCAGCGAACAGGATGAACGACTTCTGCGGGCTGCACCTCGTCTTCGGGGTGACCAAGCTCATCAAGATTCAAGAGCAACGCCAAGGAGGCGGCCCACAACCGCGCCGCCGGGACGCTCACGTGGGAGGCGCGGTGGCGGGAGCGCGACCCCTCCGAGGGCTGCTACCGCGAGGTCTGCTGCCTCCGCCGCGACAACGCCACTACTACAGAAAAGGCATTCACAGACGGTTCAAAAACATCATCACAGACGGTTTCGTGAGCCATCTGAGTTTATGGATCAGTAATGATATGATCATCACAGACGGTTTCAACCGCTCGTGAAATAGATTATCGCGCATTTGCTCAACAAGAACCGCTCGTGATATTATTATCACGCACGGTTCTTGTTCGTAACCGCCTCGTGATAGTCTATTACAGACGGTTCAACAAGAACCGCTCAGGATAGTATTATCACGCACGGTTCTTATTCGAGCCGCTCTGTGATAATTTTTTCTATTTCAAAAAAAATCAAACCAATCAATTGCTAGACAGCTTGTTTCCATATGCAACCTCTAGCAAGACAACTAAAATCCAATTAAAATTATGATGGCAAACACATTACAGAAAGGGAAACCAAAATGTTTCACAATGTCCCTCCGAATGGGAAAAAGTTACAAAGTTAAACTAGCTAGAAATCATCTATGCCTCCAAGCCCTCAAGAACTTATCGGCTTCTTGGATTAAGAACTCATCCTCTCAATACCTCACCAAAGATACACAAGATGTTCTTGCATGTCGCCGAAGTTCGACTCAAGCTCGCTTCAAGAAAGAGAGACGACTAAAACCTCCAAAGGGCGCTCCGCCCTTAGGTAACACAAAATTAAGATAATTTTCATTACAACAAAAAACCAACAAATTGTGTATGTTATGGGGATGTACATGTACCTTCCTAGCCTACCTCCCGCAGAGACAAGGAGCTCCTCCAAGATGACCGCAGATCCTCCTCATTGTCGCCGTCGGTGTGTCTCCTCACCGAGCCGCGATAGGGAATCGAGGGTGGTCACGGAGCTCTGTGGGGAGAGGGAGAAACTAATGGAAAACAAGGTCGGGTGGTTATAATATATAAGGATAGCGCCAAAACATTTTGCCCTCCGCTGCTCAAAATTTTTCATACTCGCCACGCGAATCACAGACGGTTTATAGAAAACCGCTCAGGATTTACATATCACGACGGTTCTTTTATACGAACCGCCTGTGATAAGATATATATCACAGACGGTTTATATTAAAACCGTCAGGATATATATGCACGTTTGTATTAAAACCGCCTATGATTTTACCATGGCTTGGAATTTTCCTTACTCGCAATTTTACCATAGCTTGAAATCACTAACACTCTAATTTTACCATGGCTTGAAGATTTTACCATGGCATGGAATCACTAACACCGATTTTACCATAGCTTGAATGTTTAACACTAGACATTTTTTAATTCACTTTTGGCCCAGCGCCAAAATTCGTGCTTACTTTCAACCATTTTGCCGAGTCAGCCTGGGCAGCTAATTGCCTGCTGACAACTCTGCCGCGCCGAGTGAAAGCAATTTAGGTGCTGCTGGAGACTCCATTGCTTGTGTAAATTTTTCAGAATTTTTGAGTTATGATGTTTTCTGTAAAATTCATTTAAGTATAATTTTTTATAGAAAATGAGGTCCAAACATTATAAAATTTTTTATAGGATCCTTATACAACGAATTGATTGTGTAATTTTTCCATAATTTTATATGTTACAAAATTATCTCGACAAATTAAGGGTTTAGAAACCTTTCATCCTAATTTTCGATACCTAAACCCTTAATTTGTCGAGATAATTTTGTAACATATAAAATTATGGAAAAATTACACAATCAATTACGTTGTATATGATCCTATAAAAAATTTATAATGTTTGGACCTCATTTTCTATATTAGAAAATTCCTACAAATAGTATACTTAAATGAATTTTACAGAAAACATCGTAACTCATACAATTCTGAAAAATTTACACAAGCAATTACACTGTTCTGAGTCTCCACAAAAATTTCATAATTTTTGAGCTAATTTTCTATATTTAAAAATTCCTCCAAGAAATATTCTTAAATATATTTTCTTTCCGGAGTGGAAGTTGTTGTTACCGGTAAAGAAGAACTGTTGTCATTAATCGACAAGAAGACTGGTTGTCGCCGCCCCACTCGGCAAAGAATTGGTTATTCCGCGCCTGTATGCAAAGAAGTCCTCGTGGGCTAAATGGGAATTTTGGCGCCACAGGCCAAAAGTGGAATTAAAAAGTGCTACGTGGCTAAATCACCAAACTGGTGTTATCGATTTAAGCCATGGTAAAATCGAAGTGTTACTGATTCCATGCCATGGTAAAATCGGAGTGTTACTGATTTTAAGCCATGGTAAAATCAGAGTGTTAGTGATTTTAAGCCATGGTAAAATCAGAGTGTTAGTGATTTTAAGCCATGGTAAAATTGCAGAGTAATGAAAATTCAAACTATGGTAAAATCAGAAAGTAAGGAAAATTCCAAGTTACAGACGGTTTTTAATACAAACCGTCTGTGATAAGATATATATCATAGACGGTTTAATATTTAACCGCTCAGGATACTTCACAGACGGTTCAACACGAACCGCTCGTGATGAGCACGGAATTCACAGACGGTTCGTAGAAGAAAACCGTCAGGAAGTATCACGACGGTTTGTTCGTAACCGCCTCGTGATACTTCACGACGGTTTAACATTTAACCGCCTCGTGATATTACTTCTTCACGCACGGTTTTAGCGTTAGTTAAGAATACGCATTTCGCCACTAAACCAAAACCGCTCAGGATTAGAGATTACGACGCATTTTGGTCAACCGTCTGTGATGAGGCGCCCAAGATAGCCTTTTTGTAGTAGTGGCCGTGTGCTACGCTTCAAAACGCCGAGATTCGCAAGCAGAAGAAAGAAAGGCGCTGCGGAGACGGCGCTTCATCGCTAAAGAAGAAGCAATGTTGTCGGTCTCGCCATAACGGCCGTGGCGGCGCTAAAGCTTGGCATTGCGCCGCACGCACAAAGAATCGGTGGTGTCAGCAGTTCGCAACTTCGCTTGCCAGCTGTTACAACAAGAATGGCGCTTAAGGTCTGTGGCGCCAATGGCAATGGTGTGATGGTCAGGCGACTCATGTGCCAGCCCATGACGCAGACGATGATTGGCTATGCACAGACGACCGCCACCGAAAGCAAAGGTCTGCTCGCCTCGACTCGCGGTGAACGGAGGGAACGCCGCTTACAGACGATTTATTACCCATTTTTAGGATGGGTGTTTGGACTTCGGAGTTAGATTGTCCAGATATGTAAATGTCAATACGCCGATACCGTGAAATATCATTTCTCAAAATAAAAATACTTATACGACGATACACGTATATATAATAAAATACAAAAAAATAGAAATTAATGATTTTATATGAAGAAATGGACGATATAAGGCAATCATAATGGCATGAATTAAACAGAAAATTGTAGATATCAATGACAGTTGAAGAGGTGGAAACTAGGAATAAAGCTATTTTAGCTCTAACCTTCATATTTTGCTGAGTTTTGTTGTTTTTGCAGGGTACGATCAAGACTTGTGCTTAGTGTTTGGCCGTTGTTATTTTCTCTATTTTTCTGTTCTGGGTTGTAGCAGTTATACTGCTAAAATTTATTTATTTTCCTCTAATAGTGATTGGTAGAGCTCCTGTCTTCTTTTTTTAAAAAAAAAAACCCTGGTGCTTGGTGCTTGGTCATTGTTGTTTTCTTACTTTTTTTTGTTCTGGGTTGTAGCAGCTAGACTGCTAAAACTTATTTTCTTTCTCTAATAGTGATCCGTAGAGCTCCTGCTTTCTTTTTCAAAAAAAAAATGACAGTTGCATACATTGCTGATCCTACTCTTTTCCCGTCAGCAAGAACCCCATCTAAGAATGTTCCTTCCATAGAGCAAAAATTAGCATGTAAACATATGTAATAAGGATCCAACTATCTGTTCACTGTCCAATGCAAAGATTGTATTTTTATGCAACATTTATTGAAAAGAATCAAGAAAGCAGAGGAAGGGGCTAGACTCGAGAAAGAACTGGAGTTGGAGCAGAGCAGAGTTAGGGAGAAGAAGTGGTGCACGCGGAACACACCTAGATCTGGAGAAAGGACGATGACGGTGAACTAGATATGCTACTCTCTTCCCGCCGCCATGGTCCCTCCCGGCCACTGTATTGCTCCCTTGGTGTTGACCGCTCCCTTCCTCTCTGTTTGTCGCGCTGTCATCTGCTTGCTCGCGTGGCATCTCTGTTCGCCTGCAGTGCAAGGCCAAGACGCCACCCCCGCACTGCCTCATGCTCGTTGTTGCCGCGACGAGTGCCGTGTCCACCGACTGCCGCCACCTTTGTAGCCCACGCCCGCTGCTGCTCACTTGAGGCCTGAGGTTACACCCTCCCCCAAACCATAGGATGAGAGAGAGAATAGAGATTAGGGTTTGGTAGGCTGGAGTAGGAAGAAAAATGGGTCTAATGTATTACATGGCCCGCGCGCGAGGTGTGGGGAGTACAGGCTGAATTCATTCACCCTTGGCCCATGGAGGGTTCGCCCATGGGTTCGGTGCAGCTACCAGAGGTCAAGTGGACTCTAGGGACAAGAACAACACAAGATAAGATAACAATGCTCTCTTTCTTTTGTGGGAGCGAAGGTCGGCATATGGTGGCTGCACGCCTGCACCTGCCAACGAAATTTCGGTTTGTACTGAAAAAACCGAATCTAAAAAACTCACATTTCTAAAAACTGAATCAAATACCAATCAAACCGAGTTAACCGGTACGGTGTTGTTTGGTTTTTTTATTCTCTTTGTTTGGTTCAACGCAGAAGTGAACAACCCTATACGACTCATTTGGACATCTCTACACAACGAACTTTTTTTTATTTAACCTTTTTTTAGTTTTTATTTTAAAGTTAACCTCGGCGCACTTTATTTCCAAATCTGACCCTTTTGGTCACGCCACCACCCGTGGCGTGATCAAAGGGGTCAGAATTAGAAATGAAGTGCGTCGGAGGTTAACTTTAAAATAAAATTAAAAAAAGGATTTATTAATAAAAAAATTCCACATGTGCTGCCTTGATACTGGATGACTGAGAGAGACCTCCCTCCATGCCGCTCTTGCCCTCCTACCGTACCTTCTCTCTGGCTGCATGCGGGCCCTTTCTATGCCAGTGTTGTTTGGAAATTGAAATCTAAAATTTGATTTGAGAGGGAAATGTGATACAAGAGGGAAGTGGAGAACACAGCATTGGGATTTGGCCATTTGGGAGGGAACTCGATGCTGCCCTTGCCCCCTCATTGTCTCTCTCTATCTCTCTCTCACAGTCTCACTGCATGCGGGCCCCACCAGCTCATTTCTGGAGCACCCAACGGCCTGGGCAACCCTCAATCCCTCATGAATCTCGCCCCGCTCGATCCCGACCTTGAACGTAGACTCCAAAAGCCCAAACCCCTCCTCCCCAAAAATTTGAAATCTCCACGCTTCCCTCTCTCTCCAACCTTCCGATTCCCCACCCCAACAATGGCCTCCCCGCCACCGGTGCTCACCCTGGCGGTGAAGAAGGGCCCACGCGAGGGCGAGACCCGGCAGTGTCGCGCGGGCGCCGCGCTCCGCATCGGCCGCGTCGTCACCGGCAACGACCTCGCCGTGCGCGACCCGGGTGCGTCGCAGCGCCACCTCGCCATCGAGTTCCTCCCGCCGCCCGCCGCGCAGTGGGCGGTCTCCGACCTCGGCTCCTCCAACGGCACCCTCCTCAACGGCGTGCCCATCGTGCCCACCGTCCCCGTCCCGCTCTCCCACGGGGACCTAATCAAGATCGGGGAGGCCACCGTGCTCGCCGTCTCCATAGCGTCCGATTCGGACCCGAATCCCGGCGCCAACCCCGGCCCTAGGCGCTCCTCGCGCCGCGCGTCGGCGGCGGTGGTGGTGGTCGAGGAGCCCCCGGTGGTGACCCGCCGGGGCGGACGGAAGAAGGCCGCTGCGGCGGCGGAGCACCCCAACGCGGAGAAGGAAGAGCTAGACGCAGCGGCAGTGGTGGAGGAGGCGGAGAAGCCCCCCGTGGTTGCGCGCCGGGGCGGACGGAGGAAGGCGGCTGCGGCGGAGCCCTCAGAAGCGGGGAAGGAAGAGCCGGATGAGGCCGCAGAGGCGACGCGCCGCGGGGGGCGGAAGAAGGCCACGGAGCCCTCTGAACCGGAGAAGGAAGAGGAGGAGACCGCGGCCGTGACGCGCCCCGGCGGGAGGAAGAAGGATGCGGCGACGGCCGCCCCTCCGCCACTGCCTCCAAAGACGAGGTCAGGAAGGGGCCGGGGAAGGGTTACAAGGGCTAGTGCAAGGAATACTGTTCTTGAGGAGGAAGACGAGGTGGAGGAGGTGGCTGCGCCAAGAGAAGTAGGAGGGAATTCGCCGAGGGCGACGGCAGCAAAGGGTGGTGAGGAGGAGGAGGAGGATGGGGTGGCAGCTGGGGATGGAGAAGTGGAAGGCACTGCGAAGGCATCAGAGGAGGAAGTGCCAGTGGCTCGAAGAGGGCGGGCACGGAGAGCACCAAAGGGGAGGGTCAATGCTCAGCGTGCTGCTTCTGACAACGAGGGTGAGGAGGAAAAGGGCGGTGGAGAAGAGGAAGTGGGTGGCAAGAGGGAAGTGATTGGCAGTGGAGGAGAGGTAGGGGATGCGGAGAAGGTAGAGGAGCATGCTGGGAGAAGCAGCCTGGAGACCATGACATTGCGGGAGTGGTTTGAGCGGATGGAAAAGTACCTCCCAAGGATGATCAACGAGGCTGCTGATGAGATGATAGCGTCATTGCAGGAAAGACATCGGCGTGTTGATGAGTACATTTCAACGCTTGGCGAGAGTTCTGATCCTGCTTGAGATTTATGGTATGTTCAGCTCTGAAGGGGATAAAAATTGTCCTTTTGTTACTTCTGTTCGTCAAGTTCAATTTTCTTTGTGAACTTTGCTCCACAGCGGTCAGAATGTTCTCATAATAGACAAGAAAATCTGCGACTGAATCTTTCTTGGTTGTGTCCTTTGGTGATTGATGATTAAAATTGAGGAAGTGCCCTCTGAGTCATTTTTTCGTTCGTGGCCACTTTTTAGCAATGACTTGTCTGCAATTACCAATTAATTGGTAATTTAGTTTACTTAGATATGTATAAGCTGCTAAGTGTAACAGTTTCCACAGGTCGTGTTCCCTGAGAAGTTTTTGAACTGTATTGATATAGGCATATAGTAGCTTGTAAGAGTTGTGCTTTATCATCACTTTTTTTTCCATTTCCAATGATTAGATGTCCCGTATGTCGTATTTATGCCCTCTCCCGAAAAGGTCAGAACGTCATAAGTCATAGCCATTACCATAACCATTGCCAAAATTTATATTTGATATCTGTAGTGTGTAAATATCACGCGAGCACGACCTGATCCTTTGTGCAGATGTTAATTACTGATTTTCTGGTCGATTCCAGACATTGAAGTGTGACATACAACTCTTCTTGGCATTTTTTTGTGCGTCTGCTGTTGTTTTTGCCTATAATAAAGTTTTGCATCTGTTACAGCTTACATGTAAAAAATTGCACATGCGTCACTATATATGTTGTACTTATGTCCATACTTTAATGATGCATTTGTGTTACTGATATTTTTTTATGGGCCTGTGGTTTCATGAATGATTTTTAACACAGAGCTAGAAAGAGAATAGCATGAACCTTGATAACATGATATATAGTTTAGCTTCAATTCTTGCTTCTGTTTGACCTTTTGCTACAGTGAACATCTGAACAACAACGACCATGTTAAGGAATTTTCTAGCACAACTCTTTTCATGGATACCCAATTGCCCTTTGGTGCCACATCTGACTTATTCAACAAGAATTGAACAATTTAATTTAGGAAATATCCATTTGACCCCCTGAAGTATTGATGTTTGTCCACTTAGCCCCCTAACATAAAAAACCATCCCTTTGACTCCCTCACATTGTAAAATCAGTGCACTTAACCCTCGATGGTGGGGGGTCAAAGGGATGGTTTTTATGTTAGGGGGCTAAATGGCCGAACATCAATACTTCAAGGGGTTAAATGTACATTTTCCTTTAATTTATCTACATAACCCCACAACAGAGAACCATCAAATAATTTTGCACATCTTCAGTGTTCCCATTTAAGATGCTGAAAAGTTTTTTTTTTTTGAAAAAAAGGAGATACATCTTGTGGTTCATATTTTTCCTTCTGTAATCCTGCTTTCCTGTATGAAGCCATGGCAAAAAGTATGGTAGATTTGCCATGGCAAAAAGTATGGTAGATTTGCCATGACAAAAAGTATGGTAGATTTGCTGTTTATCTAATAGAGTGTTTGTTTAGCTGTTATCCACAATTTGTTTAAATCTGTCATCTTTTTGCAGGATAACCAGGAAATATGATCAATCTAACGTAGGGTGATGCCTGGATATAACATTGAAGACAATAAAACAGTAGGTTTGAGGTGTAACCTCCATTGGCTGGGTGGCGCTCACAAATCATTCATTCCAGCCACATCAGAAGTGCCCAACAAATTTTACCATCCTGTTGGACAGTACTGTACTGTCCATGCTTATGACATGTATTATACTACTAGTAGTAGGTTAAAGTAGTAAATTGAAACCCTGTAATTCATGATGCATCGTGCAGGTTTGCTTTTGTGGGCTGTCTCTCTAAGGTAGTACTGTACTAGTATATATGTTCTTTTGGACAACGTTGTATCAACTGGAGTTGAGAAGCAACCTTCCCTTGAATACCATGTTCATAGTCTTCAATCTTCCTCTGGGTTCCCTTTTTCCCGCTAATAACAGTAAAGTGGATGAAGATGTGCGATTGGTACCATCTAACCAGTCGCTCTACCAATTTTTTTTAGTCTGTTATTGGAGTTCCTTCTTCAGCACATGCAAATTGCAATGTTTCGCATGCTTGATCAGCACAAGAGAACTGGTTTCTCAGCACCCCAACAGTCTGAACCTGTTTCCTTCACCGTTGTTTACTGCTCATTCTTAAATTTTCCTGGATGACCAGTCTAAATCGTTGGTAATGTGTGGGTCAAGATGCATTACCATGTGTAAATACTAAATCAAACCATCTTGTAGTCTCTCAATGGCATTATCTTCATACTCAAAATATGAAGTGCCTAATATATCGCACTCATCTTCGAAAAAGAACATGCCTAGTCTCAATGGCACCCTTTTATCCTTGGCGTGGTAAGAACTTGAGATAGAATGGTCGTACGGCCATTTTAGACGATTCGAAGCACCCATTCCTTGCTTCGCTTGTGCATATCACATTGAATATATGGAGAAGTCGTCCAGACGCCTGTTATCTGACAAGAAACAACGACACATCGAACTCTTTCCCTGGGATGCGTGTGTTCTCCGAAAGACCAAGATGCCCGATGTTGACAATGGCAGGCATGAGGCATGTACAAGAGGTTAAACTGCTCTTCGAGAGCACGCAGTTCACATTCTTTTTGCTGATCCAAAAGCATTACTTTCATGTCATACAAGCTACAATGACCAATCTAAGGCCTACCATCAGCAAATCATTCTAGCTCTAGCCTCTAGAGCAACACTTCGGCACAACCGCACAAGTCATCGTTTTCTCTTGCCAGGCATCTTTGGCTCGCTCTTCGGGTTATCACTTGCTGGTGGCTTAAGCGACTTGGAGCCAACGGTCGAGCTCCACAACGCTCTCTCAACATCTGAAGGTGTGAAACTTTCCCCTCCTACGCTCAATTCCTTCAAGAGAAACACAAAGTGTCAGCCAAATGACAATCAAGTACAGCATAGCAGCTGTTCTAGTCAATGTTCGGGTAACAGTGATAAATGTTCTACAAACTACAATTTGAAATCACATTTGCGGCCTAATTGAACTAATGCTATAGAGCCTAAGGTTTGCATAAATATAATATGCTTAGTATCATCCTAATACTTATAATCCTATAGCCCTACTGTGCCAGCTGGAGCCAGGAATAAAAAGGCATGTCTTAAAGAGATACATACACAACCGAAAGCTTGAGATGTGATCTGCATAAGCATCTCCTGAAAACTTATAAACTCAATGTTCTTCAACCATTTTTATGTTATTATTAAGGGTCATCAAATACCAAAATAGTGTTCTTTACACTTATACAGTTGTATGTTCAACTCCAAGCGGCTGGCTAAGATAAACTCTTCTATAATACTATAGCACAATTCCACAATCAGGTACTTTTTGAAGGCCCTTTTAGCTTGTCTAGATGGAGAGAGTGATAAAATATATTCGGCAGCACTAGATCAACCGCGTTACAAGTATCCCACTGAAAAGTTTCCACTTTTAAATGTGGTTTAGGATTATTATTATTTTTACCTTCGGCTGAACTCAAGTGATGATCATTGTAAACCATAAAACATAATGAACTCAAGGCTACATTATGCAGAACACTTCAATCGCCACAACCAATAAAAAAAGCTAACTTTGCAACAATTTAACAGACATGTCAACTCAAATGCAGAAGCTATACCTTCGCTTTAGCCTGCAACTTCTCAGCGAACGCAAGGAACTGCTTCAGAGTGTACTCCTTTGCATTACCCAAGGCTGCCACCATCGCCTAAACACATTCCATCGAAGCTTACAGCATCAAGAATGCAGTCATCTCGCCCACTCCCAGAAAGGCAGATATGCAAAAAAAACATTCGAACAAACTCACTTCGTCCGACATGAAGGGCGCAACATCGGGCGCATAGGCAGCGAGCACGGCGGATGCGGTGGCGGGGCCAACGCCCTTGAGGACGGTGAGCTCGCCAATGGCCCTGCTGAGATTGGGCAGCGCCGCGAATGCCTTGCGCGATGCTGATTCTACCGCTGCATCATCCAAACTCTTGACGAAATCCATCAGCCTCGGCCTAGCCACAAGAACACAATGAAGGTTGGATATTGGCCAGCAAGTACTAGCACACTGCCTGGCCTAACACCAATAAACCAAGGGCCTAAAAGGGTCAAATAACCCAAACACACAAGATATTAGCATCATGACAAGAATCAGATTGATCACATTTGATTTCGGCAAGATTTATAGTCGTATTTTCGGCAACAAGCATCAAGCCCTTGGATTAGGAACAAGAACCTCAAGACTCAAGTACCAAGAAGCAGGAAAAGAAGAAGCTAAGAACAGGATGAGACCGACCGACCTCCACTTGCCGCGGGAGAGCTTCCACTGGAGGAGGCGTACCAGCTCGGGCTTGGCGAGGAAGGGATCCGGGTCGCGGCGGCGCAGGAGGGCGGGGAGGTCGTGGCGGTAGAAGGAGTCCACGTCCACGAGGTCGGGCTTGCCCAGGGACGCGAGCCGGCGGTCGTACGCAGCCAGCGAAGCACGCCACGCCGCCGCGTCGCTGCTCACGAAGTCCACCGTCTCGGCCATCGTTGGTGCCGTGGCGGCGGCTGTTGAAACGGGAGTTGCCTGCACCTGCAAATGGTGGACACGGAAGTCGGTCGTCTCGGTCTCTGGTGTCAAATAATCCATATCGCAGGGGGAAGACAATCAATCTAATCGCATAAAGAATATTAAATAAAGGATTAAGTACATTGTCTATTTTTTTATTTTTGTTCTAGTTTAAAGTTCACCCCGGATACAACGTATATTCGAAATTTCTAAACCGTGTAAAAACTGTCATGTTTTCATTTGGAGGCCGGTTTTGTTACACATGGTCCAAAGATTCTTTTCCACCGTGGACGCTGACTGTAATACCGTCCCTACTTAGCCTCTAAAGAACGCATCGTCGCCGCACTCTATCTCACTTTCTCGCTAGTAAGGGATTAGGTTTTCTTTAGTGTTCCCCAATGAGTGGAGGCGGCACCATGGCGAGCTCTGATAGCTCCAGGTCGCCGGCGACTAAAGGAAGCTCGAGCTCGGCGGCATGGAGTGTACTCTCCATCGGCGCGGTCCATAGTCCCTCCACATCGTCTATGTCGTACAGAGAGCGTCTGCTGGAGTACGCTCCAACTATCCTTTGCCACTGTGGGGAGAAGGCGGGTAGGTGGATTTCATAGCGCGACTCCAACCCGGCACGGAGGTACTTGACATGCATGCGAGTGCGGGTTAGTCTTTAAGTTTTGGGTTTCCTGATTTGTGTATTGGTTGATTTGTACTCGTGAATTGGTTAATTTGTTTTTTTGAGGGTTTCCTAATTTGTGATTGGCATTTGAAGGTTGGAGGCTGCAAGTTTTGGGCATGGTCTGACGATGAGACAACCCCTGCTTCTAAAGCAAAAGCATCGACTTGCGCGATGTTGTTAGGACTTTGAGGAAGGAGAAAAGTGAGCTCAGTGCAGGCATTTCCGATGCAATACAGGAGTTGAGCGAGGTTAAGTTGAGGCATGGAGAGTGTGTTGTAGCACTGACCGCTAAATTGAGGGAACAGGAAGCTTCACTTGTTAGACTCGGTGCTAGGGTAGCAAAGATGGAGAAACATAGAAGAATTATATTGTTCTTATTTGGTGTTTTTGCTGTAATGTTAGTTAGTACTAGGATCCCCAGTACTATGTGTATGGCATGAAACTGAAATTGCTCAGTGTAACGACTGCCCAGTGGCACACCCGGAGGTCCTCAGACCTCCTGGGAGGTCCAGAGAGGAGCCCCCAAGACGTCCCAAGAGGTCCCTCAGGACCTCCTGGGAGGTCCACAAAGGACTTCCCAGACGCCCCAAGAGGACATCCCGGTGGACCAAGACAGATTCTCCCGAGAGGTCCGAGAGGACCACTCGGAGGTCCTGGGAGGTCCCGACCACAGAGGTCGCTGGACCTCGACCTCCCAAAACTCCACGCTCCACTCGAGGGAGGTCCAAGGAACCACACCGAGGAGGTCGTGGGGCTCAGGGCAAGCCTAAAGTCCTCTGTGATCCAAACCAGCCCCTAGAGATCATCGACTGGTTCTCACAGCAAACAAGTGATAACACAAACATCCACAAGACTTTATTAACAGCAAAATGAGGTTTGTTACAAAGGTTGCTTACAACTCCAGCAACAGGGAGCACACAAACGCAGCAGAAACCAAAAGACATGGTCCATCCATTACACCACAGGTGACTGGCTGGAGGGCGCGGCCTAATTGAGCTAGTCATCTTCATCATCATAGGAGTCTTCATCTGCCCAATTCATGAATCAAGCAAGAGTGAGCACAACAACCGTGCTCGCGAGTTACACCCGTCAATTAACAGGATGACATGCATAGGGGTATATCAAAGAACAGCATAGTAGGGTTGATTTGCATAAAGTCAATTTTATTTCAAATACAAGTATTAAGTTTCAAGGCATGTTACCATAATTAAAATTCAGTTTTACAAATCCATTTTCAGTTGGATACATTCATCATTGAAATAGTGAAGGATACTCTCCTGCACAAGACTACCCGCCCACACTCATTTTGGTTAAACCACCAAACCAGATCAATATTTCTTTTGAAAACCAAAAACCAAAAGCTAACTTTGAGTGACATTGCCAACATGTCTATGACCGTGGACACGGCTATTCGAATAGATTTACACTCTGCAGAGGTTGCACACTTTACCCACATGACATGAATTCTCTAGTTTGCTTGACATCCGTCGATGCCACCTCACACTTCCTTTGGTGAGAGGTCTAGAGCACATGACAAGGCCTTTACAATGCATTGCTCCACCGCAATTTCACCCCCATTAAGGTTTCGCAACCCCCTTTGGGTAGAAACACCGCCAGTTAATGGGGTGCCCCTCTTATGCCAGTGGGACTACAACTAGTCATAACATGACAAACCCATCAAGGTCATGGATGAACCACGATAGAGCTTTGCAAATTAGTTAGCTGTGTCTCACGCCCCACACCGGAGACATGTGGTTGCACAATTTGGCATAGCCCATTACAAAGCTTAGCAAGTGGTGTCTCAAAGACCGGTCCTAACCGACTTGGGCGACAAACCTCAACCCTGAGGCATCGGATCACACGACCCCCGTGCATAGACATGCACCAACCATACAACCAGCTTCGCCCAAGTCAAACCATTTTTCATTTACTTTACTTTTCAATCCTCCATGGCACACCAATGCCATGGCCATGACTAAAACATCCATGACACACCAATGCCATGGTCGAAATCTCCATGGCACACCAATGCCACGGCTCAAAACATTTGACTAATTGATATTTTCGGTCAAAACTCCCCAAATCAAGATTTTGGTCTAAGCTTTACTAAGCATGTCATTTTTCAAGAGTTTCGGGTCCTCACTATTGCAAGAACCAGTTTTTATCTAAGGTGACAAGGAGGTTGATTCAATCATGGATAGAGGTCATACCAAACAGTAGGTTTAACTATGGATTAAAAGATAGGCATTGAAATACTTAGTAAAGTAAGCATGCATACATCTTTGAAAACAAAGATAAATAATTTGAAATATTGGGTGCAACATGTTCAAGAGTGTAACTTGCCTTGCTCAAGATCTCGAGTCGCTTCTCTCCTCATCAACTCAGCTCCCCATGGTCTTGACAATCTACATGTGAAGAACCAAATATTCAAACAAAATCCAAAGAACTCCAAATAAACTTGTAAAACAAAACCAACAGAGGTTGGAAGGTCAAAAGGAGGTCCAATGAGCTTGCTGGTGAGGTCCTGAGCTTGAGAGAAGAGGTCCCAAAACTAGGAGGGAGGTCCAAGGAGCTTGCTCGGTTGAGACAGAGGGGAAATGGGGAAGAAAGTGAAAAAGGAAGGCTTCTCCGGCTATTTATAGGGGAATGCTAAGGCACATGACCCAGGATAGGGTCAACATGAGTTGGTAAATAGGATAGTGGAGTGGGCAAGGAATGTGACAATTGGCATGACATGAGTACTGAAAAAGGTGAGGGCATTTAATGTGATACAACATACATTAAATGATGCGGAGACTTCCTTGCCCCAAGGACTTAGTCAAAGGTAAAGAAACTGCGAGTGTGACTGCCAAGTGGGGCAGCCAAGACCCGCAGAGGAGGTCCTGCAAGGACCTCGAAGAGATCTTGCAGTGAACAAGGGGAGGTCCTCACCTACCAGGGAGGTCCTAACGGTTGGATCTCCAAAAGAGGAGGTCCAAACGGCTAAGATCAAGTGCTCCAGAGGAGGTCCATAAGGGCAAGGAGGAGGTCCTGACGGTTGGATTTCCAAAGGGGAGGTCCAACGGTCAAGATTTGACGCAAACGGGGAGGTCCACAAAAGTAAAAGGAGAACCTCACCCGCAAAGGAGGTTTAGAACCGTAGGATCCAATCCAGGGGAGGTCTGAACGGTTAGGATTTCCAAGGGGAGGTCCTAACGATCGGATCTGCCAAAGAGGGGAGGTTTGGATGGCCAAAACTTCCAAGGGGGGAGGTCTTGGCGGTCCAGATTCATAAGGAGGACGTCTGGACGGTTAAAATCTCCAAAGGGGAGGTCTTAACGGTCTCGATTTGCAAGGAGGAGGTCTGGACGGTTAAGATCTCTAAGGGGGAGGTCTTAACGGTCCAGATGTGCAAGGAGGAGGTCTTGGAGGACCCGGGGAGGTCCGGTGGGACACAGGGAGGTCCAATAAAATGTAAGGGGAGGTCCTAGAGGACATGGAGAGGTCCTGAAGGACACAGGGAGGTCAAATAAAGATAGGGAGAGGTCCTAAGAAGCGGTAGTACCGCAGGGTGTGGGTGGTACTACCGGGCTGACACTAAAGGGAACCTCCAGAGAAGGTTTCAAGGCTTCAATCAACGAAGGATATTCAAGAAAACATGGAAAGCTTCAAAGGGTTCCAAGGGATTTCAAATGCACATAAGGGTGGCACAGACTTTAGGGAGGTTGCGAGCCAGAGAAGACCCGAGAGGGGGAGTTGGACCCAGAGAGGTCCAAGTGCTTGGAAGATCTAGACCTAAGGAGGTCTGGACTCGGGGAGGACATCACCAAGGAGGTCCGAACCATTGGATCCAAACAAAGGAGAGGTCTGGGCCATTAGATCTCAAACAAAGGGAGGGGTCTGGACATAAAAGAAATGTCCAGGCAGCAAGGAGGTCTAAACCCTGAAGAGGTTCAAACCAACAAAGAGGTAGTCCAAATACAAGGGTAGTTTTGACACACAGGAGGTCTAGACTAGCAAGAGAGTTCCAGACACAGAAGGATCTAGGCTCCAAGGGATGGCCCAGCAAGAGGGAGATCTGGGCATGATGGAATGCCCAACAAGAGAGGTCCAGAAGGGGAATTAAATACCAAAATTTAGATTTCAGAGATCAAAGATATTTGAAACACAAACCTGAGCTTAGGGCATCTCAGGGGTAGTTGTGACCCGAAGGAGAGGTCAAAACCGAAGAGGAACTAGAGAGGAGGTTTAGACCTAAGGAGGTCTAAACCAAGGAGATTCGAGCCAACAAAGATATGGTTTGAAATAAAGGGATCCAAGCACAATGCGAGGGGAGATCTGACAAGGTTAAACAAGAGGGAGGTCGGGAAAGAAAAGGCCTGAGCTTAAGAGGAGGGCAGAACTAACAGAGAAAGGAAGGGATAGCTCCAGAGAGCTCAAGTAACACCAAAAGAACCAAACAAAAGGGTTAGTTGAAGTTCGGTTTAATCATTTTAAACACCCAAATTCTGAAAATCTCAAGTTAAGCTTGAATTCTCGTCGAAACAAAATGGTTCTTTTTATTTTGAAATTTTTTCAAAAAGGCTCTGAAATTCAGGGTGTCACACTCAGTCATGAAATATCCTGCATGATGTATCAATGTATGAAAGTTGGTATGGCAAAAGTTTGGTAATACTTTATGTTTCCCTGTTCCATTATCTGTCAGTTTGTCACAATGTTTCCATGCATTTTCTATTTTCTGTAATGTGTTATGTGTATGTGACCAAAGTATGTACATGTAAGCAGCCACAACCAACACTGTCCAAGCAAATGCGAGAATACTTGACAAGCACAACACAAAGTAGTTCACAACACATAGGATTGCATAAGTTTGGGAATGACATAACATGGACCAGGAGTTTGGGAATCATTCAACATTACAAGTCTGGCAAATACATGACAACACATGAAAAAGCACCAAGTCTGGAAATGACATTTTATGGCTATGACATCACTGATTAGTTGGTATACCCAGAAGCTTTGCAAGCTTTGAACTACAACGTTCTTCATCTTGCTTGGAGTTAGCTTCTTCCTTTGGCAGGGAGATGCCTGGGCTTTGGCTTCACCAGAAGCAGAACCAGAGTTCACTTGGATGTTAACACATGGCTTTGCCCTTGCACATGGCACAATTGCCTCCAAATTCATAGTAGCAGAACCACCATGAGTTGTATTGACTTTGGCGCGTATGATGTTTCGATGATCCTCTGATTTGGCATGCCAGGCTGTAGGTACAGATGTATTCAGCTAGAGGTTAGTAGTTTACCAAATGCAAGTAATTGGAAATCAAGCTATTTAATTAGGTACAGATGAACCCACATTCTTAATAATTGTCCTTGTCCTCTCTGAGTACAAGATTCCTACCCCAGTCTGCACTCCTTTTGGTCCGAAAGGTGGGTAGTCAGAACGATTCTACCTAGGGCACCCCGGAGGTCCTCAGACCTCTGGGAGGTCCAGATAGGAGCCCCCATGTGACACCCTGAATTTATTTTAGAATCTTTTTGGAGTTTTCAAAAATAAAAAGAACCATTTTGTTTTGATGAGAATTCAAAGCTTAACCTGAAATTTCATAATAGATTTAAGCTGCCTAACTCCAACTACAACTAAAAGTTCCTTGTTGGTTTATTGAGTTATTGGAGCTTTCTTTGGTCTTTCCTCCTCTGTCCATTTGTTACCCACCTTTGGCCCAGACCTCACCTTTGTTAGGATCCAGAGGTTCGGACCTCCTCTGTGCAGTCCTCCTATGGTCCAGACCTCCTTAGGTCTAGATCCTCCAAGCACTTGGACCTCCCTGGGTCCAATTCCCCTCTCGGGTCCTCTCTGACTCGCAATCTTCCCAAGTCTGTGCTACCCTTGTGTGTATTTGAACTCCTTTGGAACCATGTGGACCTCCCCTTATATTTATTTGACCTCCCCGTGTCCTTCAGGACCTCTCCATGTCCTCTAGGACCTCCCCTTACCTTTCTTAGACCTCCCTGTGTCCTACCGGACCTCCCTAGGTCCTCCAGGACCTCCTCCTCGCCCATTTACATCTCCATTGACTGTGAGTCGTCCAATTTGCATTGGACGGTTTGATCCTGGTGAAGCGTTCGGGTGGTCCTAACATCCCACCTCCTCTGAACCCTTAGATCTTCGTTGTATGACCCGATTTGTGTGGCTTTGTGTGGTCAGAAACGTCCCAACCATTCTCGATGGTCCGATCGAAATCAATGCCCCGACCTCCTCCTTGCACATCTGAATCGTTAAGACCTCCCCCTTGGAGATCTTAGCCGTCCAGACCTCCTCCTTATAAATCTGGACCGTCAAGACCTCCCCTTTGGAAATCTTGACCGTCCATACCTCCCCTTCTTGGTAGATCCGATCGTTAGGACCTCCCCTTGGGAATCCCAACCGTTCAGACCTCCCCTGGATTGGATCCTACGGTTCTAGACCTCCTGTGCGGGTGAGGTTCTCCTTTTATTGTTGTGGACCTCCCTGTTTGTGCTTAAATCTTCACCGTTGGACCTCCCCTTTGGAGATCCAACCGTCAGGACCTCCCTTGCGGGTAAGGACCTTCCCCTTGCCCTCGCGGACCTCCTCTGGTGCACTTAATCTTGACCGTTTGGACCTCCCCTTTGGAGATCCAACAGTTAGGACCTCCCCGGTGGGTGAGGACCTCCCCTTGTTCACTGCAAGACCTCCTCGAGGTCCTGGGGAGACCTCCTGGCGGGTCTTGGCTGCCCACTTGGCGATCAAGCACCCGGTTTCTTTACCTTTGACTATGTCCTTTGGGCAAGGAAGTCTCCATGACATTTAATGCATGTTGTATCACATTAAATGCCCCACCTTCTTGATCGCATGTCTGCTGATTGTCACATTCCTTGCCTACTCTCTTGTCTGTTTACCAACTCTTGTTGACTCATCCGGGTCATGTGCATGGCTTCCCTATATATATTTTGGGGAGCCCTCCTTTCTCACTTTCTTCCTCATTTTCATTGCATGCTGTTTCAGCCGAGCCACCATAGACCTCCTCTCTCTAGTCTCTGGACCTCCTCCATCAGTCTTGGGACATCCTCTCTGGAGCCCTAAGACCTCTCCGGTGGCTCCTTGGACCTCCTCTTGACCTCCCAGCTTCTCTGTTGGTTTTGTCTTTAAGTTCATTTGGAGTTCTTTGGATTCTTGTTTGAGCTTTGTTTGAATATTTGGTTCTTCACGTGTAGATTGTCAAGGCTGGGAGAACTGAGTTTAGTGAGGGAGAGAAGCGGCTCGAGATCTTGAGCAAGGCAAGTTACACTTTTGAACATGTTGCACCCAATATTTCAAATTGCTTATGTCGTTTTCAAGATGTATGCATGCTTACTTTACTAAGTATTTTAATGCCTATCTTTCAATCCATAGTTAAGCCTACTATTTGGTATGACCTCTATCCATGATTGAATCAACCTCATTGTCACCTTAGATAAAAACTGGTTCTTGCAATAGTGAGGACCCGACGCTCTTTAAAAATGACATGCTTAGTGATGCTTAGACCAAAATCTTGATTTGGGGAGTTTTGACCAAAAACATCAAATGATCAAATGTTTTGAGCCAAGGCATTGGTGTGCCATGGAGCTTTCGGCCATGACATTGGTGTGTCATGGATGTTTTACTTGTGACCTTGGCATTTGTGTGCCATGGAGAATTGTAAAGCAAAGTAAATGAAAATGGTTTTGACTTGGCGAAGTTGGTTGTATGGTTGGTGCATGTCTATGCACGGGTCGTGTGATCCGATGCCCAGGGTTGAGGTTTGTCGCCCAAGTCGGTTAGGACCGGTCTTTGAGACACCACTTGCTAAGCCTATAATGGGCTATGCCAAATTGTGCAACCACATGTCTCGGTGTGGGCGTGGGACTGGCTAACTAATTTGCAAAGTTCTATCGTGGTTTAGCCATGAGCGTGGGTTTGTCATGTTATGACTAGTTGTAGTCCCTTTGGCATAGAGGGCACCCACTAATCTGCGGTGTTTCTACCCAAAGGGGATTGCGAAACCTTAATGGGGGTGAAACTGCGGTGGAGCAATGCATTGTAAAGGCCTTGTCATATGCTATAAACCTCTCACCAAAGAAAGTGTCGGTGGCATCGGCGGATGTCAAGCAAACTAGAGAATTCATGTCATGTGGGTAAAGTGTGCAACCTCTGCGAGTATAAATCTATTGAATAGCCGTGTCACGGTCATGGACATCTTGGCAATGTCACTCAAAGTTAGCTTTGGTTTTGGTTTTCAAAAGGTTATGAAAATGGTTTTGGTGGTTTAACCAAAATGGGTGTGGGTTGGAAGCCTTGTGCAGGAGGGTATCCTTCACCATTGCTACGTTGAATGCTATCCAACTGAAAATGGTTTTCACAAAAATGAATTTTAATTATGGTAACCTGCCTTGAAACTTAATAATTGTATTTGAAATAAAATTGGCTTTATGCAAACCAACCCTAATATGTTGTCCTTTGATATACCCCTATGCATGTCATTCTGTTATTTGACGGGTGTAACTTGCGAGCACGGTTGTTGTGCTCACTCTTGCTTGATTCATATATTGAGCAGATGAAGACTCCTATGATGATGAAGATGACCAGCTCAATTAGGCCGCGCCCTCCAACCAGTCACCTGTGGTGTAATGGGTGGACATTGTCTTTTGTTCTCCGCTGCATTTGTGTGCTCTCTGTTGCTGGAGTTGTAAGCAACCCTTGTAAACAAACCTCCTTTCTTTGTTAATAAAGTCTTATGGATGTTTATGATATCACTTATTTCTTTGTGAGAACGATCGATGATCTCTGAAATTTGGTTTGGATCACAGAGGACTTGAGCTTGCCCTAAGCTCACGACCTCCTCGGGGTGGTTCCCTCGGACCTCCCTCGGGTGGAGGTGTGGAGTTTTGGGGAGGTCTGGGGTCAGCGACCTCTGCTGGTCAGACCTCCCTGACCTCCGAGTGGTCCCTCTGACCTCTCGGGAGGTCTGTCTTGGTCCACAGGGATGTCCTCTCGGGGACGCCTGGGAAGTCCTCATGACCTCCCAGAGGTCCCGAGGACCTCTCGGGACGCCCTGGGGCTCCTCTCTCGACCTCCCAGAGGTCCCGAGGGACCTCCCGGGTGTGCCCTAGGCCGGTCGTTACACCCCAAGACGCCCCGAGAGGTCCTCAGACCTCCCGGGAGGTCCGCGAAGGACTTCCCATGACGTCCCGAGAGGATATCCCGGTGGACCACACAGACTTCCCGAGAGGTCCAAGAGGACCGCTCGGAGGTCTGGGAGGTGCTGACCCGCAGAGGTCGCTGGACCTCAGACCTCCCAAAACTCCACGTCTCCACCCGAGGGAGGTCCGAGGAACCACCCCGAGGAGGTCGTGGGGCTTAGGGCAAGCTCAAGTCCTCTCAGTGATCCAAACCAGCCCCCCAGAGATCATCGACCGGTTCTCACAAAGAACAAATGATAACATAAACATCCACAAGACTTTATTAACAAAGAAAAGGGGTTCGTTTACAAGGGTTGCTTACAACTCCAAAGAACAGGAGCACACAAACGCAATGGAGAACAAAACCCAAAGATAATGTCCACCCATTACACCATGTGTGATCGGCCGAGGGCGCGACCTAATTGAGCCGGGTCATCTTTATCATCATAGGAATCTTCATCCGCTCAATATATGAATCAAGCAAGAGTGAGCACAACAACCATGCTCGCAAGTTACACCACAATTAATGTAATGACATGCATAGGGATATATCAAAGGACAGCATACTAGGGTTGGTTTGCATAAAGCCAATTTTATTTCAAATACAAGTATTAAGTTTCAAGGTGCTACCATAATTAAAATTCATTCTTGTGAAAACCATTTTCAGCTGGATAGCATTCAACATAGCAATGGTGAAGGATACCGCCGCACAAGGCTTCTAACCCACACCCATTTTGGTTAAACCACCAAAACCATTTTCATAACCTTTTGAAAACCAAAACCAAAGCTAACTTTGAGTGACATTGCCAAGATGTCCATGACCGTGACACGGCTATTCAATAGATTTATACTCGCAGAGGTTGCACACTTTACCCACATGACATGAATTCATTAGTTTACTTGACATCCACAATGCCACCTCACACTTCCTTTGGTGAGAGGTCTAGAGCACATGACAAGGCCGTTATAATGCATTGCTTCACCGTAGCCCACCCCATTAAGGTTTCATAATCCCCTTTGGGTAGAAACACCGTCGTTAATGGGGTGCCCTCTATGCCTGTGGGACTACAACTAGTCATAACATGACAAACCCATCAAGGCCCCATGGATGAACCACGATAGAGCTTTGCAAATTAGTTAGCTGATCCCACGCCCATACCGAGACATGTGGTTGCACAATTTTGGCATAGCCTATTATAGGCTTAGCAAGTGGTGTCTCAAAGACCGGTCCTAACCGACTTCATGACAAACCTCAACCTCGCCAGACGGATCACACGACTTCTGCATAGACATGCACCAACCATACAACTAACTTCGCCCAAGTCAAAACCATTTTCATTTACTTTGCTTTACAATTCTCCATGGTACACCAATGCCAAGGTCACAAGTAAAACATCCATGACACACCAATGTCATGGCCGAAAGCTCCATGGCACACCAATGCCATGGCTCAAAACATTTGATCATTTGATGTTTTTGGTCAAAGCTCCCCAAATCAAGATTTTTGTCTAAGCATCACTAAGCATGTTATTTTTAAAGAGCTTCGGGTCCTTACTATTGCAAGAACCAGTTTTTATCTAAGGTGGCAATGAGGTTGGTTCAATCACGGATAAAGGTCATACCAAGCAGTAGGTTTTAACTATGGATTGAAAGATAGGCATTGAAATACTTAGTAAAGTAAGCATGCATACATCTTTTGAAAATAGCATAAATAATTTGAAGTATTGGGTGCAACATGTTCAAGAATGTAACTTGCCTTGCTCAAGATCTCGAGCTGCTTCCTCTCCCTCTCTGAACTTAGGCTCCCCACGGTCTTGACAATCTACACGTGAAGAACCAAATATTCAAACAAAGCTCAAACAAGAATCCAAAGAACTCCAAATGAACTTAAAGACAAAACCAACAGAGAAGCTGGGAGGTCAAGAGGAGGTCCAAGGAGCTTGGTGGAGAGGTCTTGGAGCTCTAGAGAGAATGTCCAAGCTCGAGTTGGAGGAGGTCCAGAGACTTGAGAGAGGAGGGCTATGGTGGCTCGGTTGAGACAGAGAGCAGAAATGAGGAAGAAAGTGATAAAGGAGGGCTCTCCCAAAATATATATAGGGAAAGCTATGCACATGACCCAGATGAGTCAACAAGAGTTGGTAACAGGACAAGAGGGTAGGCAAGGAATGTGACAATCAAGTGTGGCTTATGATCAAGAAGGTGGGGGCATTTAATGTGATACAACATGCATTAAATGCTACGGAGACTTCCTTGCCCCAAAGGACATAGTCAAAGGAAGAACCGGGTGCTTGATCGCCAAGTGGGCAGCCAAGACCCGCCAGGAGGTCTGCAAGGACCTCGAGGAGGTCTTGCAAAGGAACAAGGGAGGTCCTCACCCACCGGGAGGTCCTAACTGCTGATCTCCAAGGGGAGATCCAAACGGTCAAGATCAAGCGCACTGAGAGGAGGTCCGCAAGGGCAAGGGGGAGGTCTCACCGAAGGGAGGTCCCGACGGCTTGATCTCCAAAGGGGAGGTCCAACGGTCAAGATCAAGCGCACCAGAGGAGGTCCGCAAGGGCAAGGGGGAGATCCTTACCCACAAGGGAGGTCCTGACGGTTGGATCTCCAAAGGGGGAGGTCCGCAAGGGCAAGGGAGGTCCTCACTCTGCAGGGAGGTCCCGACAGCTGGATCTCCAAAGGGGAGGTCCAACGGTCAAGATCAAGCGCACCAGAGGAGGTCCGCAAGGGCAAGGGGGAGGTCCTTACCCACAAGGGAGGTCCTGACGGTTGGATCTCCAAAGGGGGATGTCCAACGGTCAAGATCAAGCGCACCAGAGGAGGTCCGCAAGAGTAAAAGGAGAACCTCACCCGCAAAGGAGGTCTAGAACCGTAGGATCCAATCCAGGGGAGGTCTGGATGGTTAGGATTCCTAAGGGGAGGTCCTAACGATTCAGATCTACCAAGAAGGGGAGGTCTGGACGGCCAAGATATCAAAAGGGGAAGTCTTGGCGGTCCAGATTTACAATGAGGAAGTCTGGACGGTTAAGATCTCAAGGGAGGTCTTAACGGTCCAGATAAAGCGTGAGGAGGTCCGAACCGTTGGATGTTGATCGGACCGTCCAAAATGGTTGGGACGTTCGGACCGCCTAACGTCACAACAAATCGGAACGTCCACTGGAGATCCAAAGGCTCAGAGAAGGTGGGAGGTTCGGACCAATAGAGTTAGCGCTGGATCACAGCCTTAGAACTAAATCGGGTGGTCCAAAATGATTGGGACGTTCGGACCACCGAACGCCACAGCAAATCGGGCCATACAACGAAGATCTAAGTGTTTAGAGGAGGTGGGATGTTCGGACCACCCGAACACCTCACCAGGATCAAGCCGTCCAATGCAAATCGGACGACTCACAATCAATTGAGATGTAAATGGGCAAGGAGGAGGTCTTGGAGGACCTGGGGAGGTCCGGTAGGACACAGGAAGGTCTAAGAAATGTAAGGGGAGGTCCTAGAGGTCATGGAGAGGTCCTGAAGGACACGGGGAGGTCAAATAAATGTAAGGAGAGGTCCTAGAGGACATGGAGAGGTCCTCAGGGTTCCAAAGGAGTTCAAATACACACAAGGGTGGCACAGACTTGTGAAGATTGCGAGTCAGAGAGGATCCGAGAGGGGTATTGGACCTGTGGAGGTCCAAGTGCTTGGAGGATCTAGACCTAAGGAAGTCTCGGACCATAGGAGGACTACATGAGGAGGTCCAAGCTCGATCCTAACAAAGGTGAGGTCTGGGTCGAAAGTGGGTAAAAGATGGACAGAGAAGGAAAGACCAGCAAAGCTCCAATAACTCAATAAACCAGCAAGAAACCTTTAGTTGTAGTTTGAGTTAGGTAGTTAAACCCATTATGAAATTGCAGGTTAAGCTCTGAATTCTCATCAAAACAAAATGGTTCTCTTTATTTTTGAAAACTCCAAAAAGAGTCTAAAATTAATTCAGGGTGTCACAGTAGCTAGCCTTTATCTTCCTATCTGTTTTTGTACAGCTCTATTGAGAACCAGGAATAACATCCTGCAATATCATATGTGCATAAACTCTGTCATGTGCATAACTATGTAATAAATAATAGGATATACTAATGGTAGTGCATATTACCAGGGGAATAGGGGCAACTGATGCAGAATTCCCAACACTTGGAACATGAGCTTGTTGACCCTAGTTGGGAGACCCTGATGTTTGTTGTGCTTACCTATTTCTCCTCTCACAGCTAGACCTGTTGTGTCCAATCCCCTTGTAGAGCTTGCACCTAATGATTGTGCCAACCTTAGACATTCTTATTCCTTTAGCCTTCTCATTTTGCTCTCCCTTCCTATTTTTCTTTGGCCTGCCAGGCATTTTTTTGTAACTTTGGTGCCCTTGGTCTTGGCCTCTCAAATGTGGGCCAACAACTCATGCCCTCAACAGGCTACAAGTAGTGCTCATAAGTCTTGTTGTACTCTTCAATGGAGTAGCATGATGCTATGCAGTCATCAAGGGAAGTGCTCCTCCAATAGATACAACAAATAGCATGTGGGCAAGGCAAACCAGACAATTGCCAATACCTGCATGAACAAATCATGTTGTCCAAGTTAACTGTCCACCTATGATCTCTATGTGTGACCTCAAAATCATCATTGTCATTGTACACTGCATGACAGAAAACAGATTCATTGATGTAGTCCTTCAGCTTCTTGAAAATATTAGGGCATATTGCACCAGTCCACTTCTCTGCCTTGCTTTTGTTGGTATGGATTCTAACCATCACTCTCCTCCTGATCCACTCAAGCATGCTGATGATTGGGAGGAACCTGGACTCAACTATGGTATGATTGAATGATTCACACATGTTGTTGTCCACAGAATCACAGCATGATCCCAACTTGAACCATGCCTTGCTCCACTGCTATGGATCTGTCCTCATGATTGCATTAGCACCTTCAGGGGTATCTTTTGCAAGATTTGCCCTATGGTGGTTGAATAGATTTACACATAGAGCTTTGGCACACAACCAAAATTTCTTATGCCAAGCTTTGTCCTTATAAGTCTTCCTGAAGTTGGCATAGATGTGTCCTGCACACATCCTATGCTCAGCTTTGGGTACCCAATACTCCACAGCATTTAGTAGACCCTGCAACAAACAAATCGTTAAGTACTACTCATGTCATCTGAAATAAATGGTTAAGTACTGGTTTAGTAATGACACTTACTTTCTGTTGATCTGAGATGATAACCCATCCACCTCCATCTCCAATTTCCATGTCTATGAAGAAAATCCCATAGAACCAGTCCTATGCTTCATTGGTCTCCTTCTCAACTACATCCCAAGCTATGTGGTATATCTGATTGTTTGCATCTCTGCCCATTGCACAAACTAGCTCACCATTGGTTTGACCTTTGAAGAAACAACCATTCAAACCAATCACTTTCCTATATCTAGCAAGGAAACCTCTTCTACAAGCATCCAAACATATGTACATCATTTGAAATATAGCTTCTGTGGCATCTAGATGAAGCTTAACCACCACTGTGCTGCCTGGATTGCTCCTAAGAAGCTCCATTTGGTAGTCAAATACCCTGCCATACTCTCCCTTTTTGGAGTCTAACATCTTCTGCAAAACTAAAGACTTAGCTCTTTTGCACTTAGCAATGCTCACATCAGCATGCATTTGTTCCTAAACTGTTTGCTTCATGTGCCCAAGCTTCCAGGTTGGGTTTGTCATGATGGTACTCTCAAACTTATCAGATATTCTCCTGAAAGTAACAAGCTTGTTGTCCCTTCTTGGTGGGCATGTGTGCTCATCCTTGGAACTACTTACTTGCCAGCCATGTGTCCTGCTGTTATTTGACAACAGGATGACCCAAGGACACTTTGGCCACTGACATTTAGTCCTAACCCTTAAGTTGTCATTCTTGGGAAATGTAATAAAATGCTTCCTAACAAGTCCATACTGCCTAGCTGCTTTAATGAAAAGATCCTTGCTGCTAAAGGTCATGCCCAAGCTGAAGGTAGGGAGACTGACTTTTGGATCATACTTGGGGTACTTTGGTTTCTTCCCCAGTAGCTCACCATCACTGCCTCCTTCCTCATAGCTATCCTCTTCCTCACTCTCAGAAAAATAAGAAGTGTCACTGCCCTCTTGTACTTTTCCCAAATTGTGTACTTCAGAATCATCTAAGGCCACTAATTGCCCAGCCTAGACAAGGAAGTCTCCTGACTTCAACTTGTTGTTGAAATCTTTATATCTCTTCTTGTTCTTAGCAGCTTCTTCATCATCCTCTGAGGTCTCAGCATCTCCAGGTAGATAATCACTGTCAGGACTGGAGTGATCCTGAATTCTACCCTCTGGGGCTGCTTCATCTATGCCAACTTTTGCCTTCCCCTTTCTATTAGGCATTGCACTGTAGAACTTCTTCTTAGAGGCAATATCCTTTGCAGTATCAGCTAGTGACATTGGTATGGTCTCCACCACCTTGCTAACATTGTCTGACACAACTTCATCATCATCTATCCGCATCCAAGCTACAACCTCCTCTTCCCAATCACTACATTCAGCTTCTTTGTCATCCACACCATCTGACGTAGCATGAACTCCCACTGCCTCAACATAGATGTCCACAACACCACCATCAGTAATACAGTCACCCATTGTCTAGCAGGACTTGTCATCTATTAGGATTCTCAGTCCATTCTTCAGAACTTTGCCAGAAAAAAGCCAGTGCAGCAGTACCAACTCAACTTTCTCACAATGATCCTTCAAATGGCCTTTAACCTTGGGCATCGACAACTTATCACGATCTATGTAAGACATACCCTCCTTGCTTCCGCAATAATGCAGTCGCTTCCCATCATCAAAGAAATCCCCATTGTAATGGAACCTAACAGCTAGCTTGTCCAAATTTTCCATAATCAGCTGACACCTACATGACAAATAACATCCAACGATTCATACACTACCCTATCAGAAAAAACATACAAAATTAGCGGCCACAAAACACCAAACCTAATCGCGCAATACAAGCCACGAATCATGCCAGATCTAAGAAAAAAGAACTCACTAGGGTTCACTGGTGTAGCCGGCGGTGCCTAGTGTCTGCCCTCTCCGGCGAGGGGGGATCCACGAGTGGGAAGCTCCGGTCTGGGGATTTCTTCTCGTTGGGAGAGGGAGTGAGGGAGAAAGTGTGTGCGAGAGAGTGAGGTGTTCACATGATTTTGGACGTGCGACACAGTCAACGACTTGCCAGCGTGGATGCTACGGTGGCGGTGGAAACGAATCTTTGGACCACGTGGCACAAAACTAGCCTCCAAATGAAAACATAATGGTTTTTGCACGGTTTAGGAACTTCGAGTATGCGTTGTATCCGGTATTGAATTTCAGGGACGAACTTTAAACTAGGGCAAGGGTTGAGGGACAAACAATGTACTTAATCCTAAGAACTAAAACTGTAGATATTGTCAAAACATAAAAACCATGATAAAGGAATAACCATTCGATAAAACAAATTTGAAAAACAACTGGCCGAAGAACAATACTCATCAAGTTGGTTCCTGTATGAATAAAAAACACAATAATAACATTTCAAGAAAGTGGGCCTTTGAACACCAAAGTTAAGTGGAACTATTTGGTTTGAAGCTAACAATGACTATATTGTATCGCCACAAAATAGTAAACTTGACAAATTTATGACTGAATTGTGCCAATGACAGAATTTTGCAGAAATTTGTACAACGAAATATAAGGAATTGCTATATAACTTCTGACAATTTTTTGAAGCCAAAACTGATATTTTTTCTGTTCGTTGGATGTGCTATAAGATTCGTGTTGTTAATGTGCTGTAAGAAAAAAAAATCATAATAGTTGAATTTTCATTCGTCCGATGTGCTTTGAGATTTGCACTTTTTCCCATATGATGAATTGGGTCCAAATTTATTATGATTTTTTATTTGAAACATGATGGGTTCACCACATTATCGTATTTTGTTGGTATATAATTTTATTTTTTTGTCTTTGTTCTTGCTCAACCTCTCAAAGTACATGCGAAGAATATAACGAGTTCACCACATTACCGTATTTTGTTGGTATATAATTTTTTTCTTTGTTTTTGCTCAACCTCTCAAAGTACATGTGAGATTTTGAATCATGTGATAGAAATATGAGTTATTAAGACTTTCAAGAATAATTACAATGACCAAGAACCAAAATTACATAAATAATTTACTGCAATTGATATATAATGGAGTTGTAAATGAACTTTCAAGATGTGCCAGTTTTTTTTACATAGAAAACAGACGAATTCTGTGTAGATAGACCCCAAAATTTAACACAAGCCAGAAAACAAAAGGAGAGAAAAATACATGGCGAAGAATAGTGCCTTGAGAGGGAGGATTTACATGGTTAAATTTAGGCCCCTCTTTTCTTTTCTTGATGAATAATCATGGGCGTTGATTTCTGTTGGACGGCATAGATAGCACCCGTTGCTAAGTTTGCCGCTATAAGCCTATAACCTAACCAATTCGCATTCGTCGGCTGTTCCACCTCCCTCTTAAACCCTAGCGGCAGTCGCCAAAAGAAAAACTCTGGCCGCCATGGCGAAACTACGCGGCTCGCGCAAGCAACGGAAGGCGAAGCCACAGGAGACGGAGCACGAGGCTGAGAACCCCCACGAGGCCACCTTAGCTGAGGTGGACGAGGAGGAGCAAGTAGAGGCGGCGGCGCACGAAGCCGCCGCCGCCGCCGTCTCCGACGACGAGGTGGAAACGGCTAGGCAGGAAGCAGGCGGCGCCGGCAGCGAGGTGGTGGAGGGGGAGATCCCGGACTCTGGGAACGGCGGCGTGGAGGAGGGGAAGGGAGAGGAGGCGGAGGAGGAGAAGGATGTGAGCTTTGATGAGCTGGGTCTCGATGAGCAGCTGAAGAGGGCTCTGAGGAAGAAGGGCATGACAAAGGCCACCCCGATCCAGCGAGAGGCCATCCCGCTCATTTTGGTGCGCGATTTCTGGTTTCCATGCCTTATTCCACTTTAACAGTTTTTTTTTGGTGTGTTTTGTGCGAATTTGGTGGAACTATTCGATCTTAATAACCCAATCGGCTCAAATGCTCGGTTTTGTTGGCTTTTTAGTGAACGATTGCTTAGTATCACCATGCCGAGTCTAGTTAGAAAAAAAACACTGAGAAGTGAGAAATGATGTAGGCACTATGGATTTTTGGGTCCCTCTCCTTAAAACAAATTTTAGTTTGGTTAGTTTGATGATGATGTGCCAATGCAGTACGATTCTGATGGCCTGCTTTCTCTGGTGAACTTTTCGGATTAGGCGCAGCAGCCTGCTACTATTTGTCAATGTAGACCATACTAAATTAAAGTTAGTTTTAGGGAAGCACATCATAAAAAGGATCTGGTACATAAATTGCTGTAGCAATTTAGTCCAAAATGCAGCACTAGCTCTCTAGACAATCCCTTATCTAAACTATGTGCAAAAGTTCAGCCTAATGTTGTGATTCCAGGAAGGGAAGGATGTGGTCGCAAAGGGTAAGACTGGTTCTGGAAAGACTTTTGCCTACCTTCTCCCGCTGCTGCACGAGCTATTGAAGTTGTCCTCAGAAGGGCGTATTCGAAAATCTGCACCGAATGCCTTCATTCTGGTGCCAACTCGCGAGTTATGCCAGCAGGTATCTGACCTCTACTTTTTTGGAGATGTTTTGTGCGAGTAGTTCAATTATTAGAAAGTTAACAATGTAGCATTTTAATAATTCTCTATTTAACACACATCCTGATTCATACATGATAACATGAATTGTTCTTCTATTTGACGTTGGATGCACTAAGATATTTTTTACGAGTTCTTTGAATGCTAGAACTGCTTATAGTAGTTCAATGGTTTATATTACAATGGAGTGCATTGTAAATAAACTTGTAATTCTTATGTTCACTACTACTATATTTTACCTGACTGCAAGTACGCTATAATTTTTTATATGTTTCCTTTTTTTTTCTTCTGTTTTTTGTTTCTTCACATCCTCTTCTCTAGAAAAAGAACTCGTGTATTTGTCATTGTTTAATGAATTTGGTTCTTGTAGGTTTATAATGAGGCATCATCTCTCCTTGAGTTTTGTACATCCAAATTAAAGGTTGTCCAAGTGACCGCGAGCATGTCAGATAAGGATATTGTGAGACATTTCTGTCTTCTTTGATTGTTATTTTCTCCAAATAGTAGTAATGCTTTTTTTGAGGGGTTACATATATTGGCACCGCTAACTTGCTTTTGCCTGTTATTTGCAGACTGTTGCGTTGTCTGGCCCCCCTAATATTCTTGTGACAACTCCAGCTTGTGTTGCAACATGCATTTCAAAGGGTATTGTTCGTGGATCTTCTATTAAAGAGTCACTTTCAATGATGATTCTCGACGAGGTGCACTTTATTTGCCTTTTCACAATTTATTTTACTTTTTAGTTTGACGTGCATATTGCGCATATTGGAGTGGTTAATTTTGAAAAGATTTTATTTCCATAAGGAAATAATTTTTCATTATATATTTGAAATATTAAATTCAATGGTCTCTTGATCTTGTCCCATGTAAACATGAATGTAGCTGCTGAAGTTGTGGATAAAGTTGTGGCTCTATATTATTTTGCCCAATAATCTTTGGCTCTGGTGATTGCTCTGCTTCAAGTTCGAAAATTGTTTAATTGAGTCGAGTTTATTTTTTGTGTATTAGTGCATAGGCTGATATTTGACGCCTGCCACTGCAACAGTGTGAAATTTGATATATGCTACTGCAAAATTTGAAAACCTTTTCCTTTATGCCACTACCCAGTGGCACTTTTTAAATTATATCATGTTTTGGAGTGGCATATTTCATATTTCTAGTGGCATAGATATTTTTTAAAAGTTGCATTGGCATACGCTAAACATGTTGTTTTACTGTGGTGTATATCAAATTCCAACTTTTCTGTTGAATATATCATAATAATGCCCCCCAGCATGTTCCTTTTGAAGAAGTTACTAATCTGTTAATGGTTAGTTCCCAGGCTGACCTCCTTCTATCCTATCGCTGTGAAGATGACTTGAAAGCTCTTGTCCCACATATCCCAAGAAGTTGTCAATCCATTCTGATGTCTGCAACTTCAAGGTCAGATTTGGTTAATCTTTCTTCCTTTTCTGCAATTATTCGTTCCATCTTAACTCCACGGGCTACATTGACGATTGCTCTAAGCATCTCATTAACATGAATCATGTGGATGGAGCTTGGCACTTCAAATTGTGGATTTCTTGCTGTTTCTTATCATGCTGGTTCGTTTAGTGGATGGTTGCTGTTCAACATGTTTGCACCATTGCATCTCTTTATGGGATTTTGCTAGTCGTTTAACATGTATTTACCATATATAGGCTACACTATTTTTGCCCATTGATATGGGATAACATAAACTGTAGTAGTTTGATTTACTCTATCCCTTTGCTTCCATTTGGGTTTCATATGTTTGGTCTAATATCAAAGTTGACTTTGTTGCAGCTCTGATGTTGAGAAACTGACAAAGCTACTTCTGCATAACCCTTTTATTCTAACTCTTACGGTGGTTGGTCTCGCGAAGGATGATGTGATCCCTAAAAATGTGCAACAATTTTGGGCAAGTTTCCTTTGCTTCCTTTTCATGTAACATATATAAGTTTATTGATCTCTGTTTTCTTATAATATCACTCCAACGTGGAGGTTCTGGAATTCCTAGAAGTTCCCAGCAGATATTGTGCACAAGTTATGGTTCCATGTTCCTGTCTAGCCCTTTTCTTGGACCATTGTTAAATGATTCTTTTTCATTTGCATTTCTTGTTGCTGACAACCTCCACCCACCTCCAAGCTTTTGTGCATTAATTTTTATATTACACATTACATTTCATTCAATCTTTTGCCCACAGATTTCATGCAGTACTAAGGATAAGATGCTTTATATCCTTGGCCTCCTGAAGTTCGAGCTTATTCAGAAGAAAGCGCTGATATTTGTCAACTCAATTGACATGGCATTCAGATTAAGATTGTTCCTGGAAAAGGTAGTATGGTACCACTATCTTCTTACTGCAGTCTAGAATTAAATGTGATCTGTAATCCGTTACCTGCTAATGCTCTTTTCTTGCATTGTTTGAATTTATAAATTATTATCATATGTTGGCCAAACCTTGATATCTAGTTTTTCCAGCCGCGGTCATCATCTGAACAGAAATTAAACTTAAAATGTTAGATTAATTCTACTCTAGAGTACTTAATGGTACAGAATTGTTAAGTGCTATTTGAACATTGAGTTGTTGCACACTAACAGATAAATATGGAGCAATAAAGCAGGAGAAGTTCTACCAAGTTTGTAGCATGAAGCTAAATGCTGGTTTCATGGTTATTAAGTCGTAAAGTCGAGTCGAGTCGAGTCATCATAGGACCGACTTGTTTACTAGGGCGACTAGTCGGCCGACTTGTCGCGACTAGTTCGTGGCCCTGAATGAGGAGGAGCTGAAGATGCAAGTGGGCAACTACTCTTCCACCACCACTGCCGAAACAGAGGAGGTGAAGAAACAGAGCAAGTGACAAGGACTGGTGGCGACCGGGAGAGGAGGGGGTAGAGGAGGCGGCGGCGACCGGGAGAGGAGGACGAGGCGACGCGTTGGGAGGAGCAGGAGGAGGCGGCAACCGGCATCGGAGGTGTGTCGGGAGGACTAGGCGCCGGTGGCGCTGGCGGCCGTGGATCCGCGGGCTAGCCGGCTAGGGTTCTTCTGCTGCTCTCTCTCGGTTTCCATTGCTGAGACTACTGCCCCGTGCTGCCCCTGCTACTCTATACCCTCCATTCCTCCTAACAGTGGGCCCCAGCTCGACAAGTCGCCCGACTTGAACACTCAAGCTGACATCTAGTCGTAGCTAATCGACGTCTAGTCGACTAGTCGCGTGACTAGACAAACTAGTCTTGACAATTAATCGCCGATTAGGCGACGTCTTGACAACAATGGCTGGTTTATTGGACACCCCAATAAAACTTTTACATGATCCTGAATAAATTATTGGAAATTCTTCTTTGCTTCATCCTTAACTGTGGGTGAAGTAATAAAACAGGTGAGGAAAATGTCTTTGATTAATGATTGCCATTTTGGGAGATGTTATGGCAGCTTTCCTTATACTATGATTATTTCCTGGAGTATGTCGTTCACTTCATTGCTTTTCTTTATGGAATACTTTGTTCATCGCTATTTCCCTCTATTCTGGTTTCTATTTTTTTCTTCATATATGCTAATATGCTTATTGATAGAAATAACTATCTTTATGAGGAATATGCTGTACCTTTTACAGTTTGGGATAAGATCTGCGGTGTTGAATGCTGAGTTGCCACAAAATTCTCGGCTACATATTATTGAGGTAGCATTTCTCCATAGCTTGCATTTTTTTTGGCAGATAACTGATCTTAAATTGTATTATCATGTGTGGTATTGTGCTTTGTATACATAATCAATGATAATTTCTGTATTTGATTTTTATTTCCTCTTCAATTGTTTGTCAAATAGGTTAATTTTCTCCCTCGGGCTTCATTAGTTTGCATCCTTATTTTAGCTTGTCATAATCTTTAGTGAGAAGGAACCATAACTCTATTCTTTAAACCATACCGCATCAAAGGATTTCTAACAGTACCCAGTGTTCTAAAAAGGAATTATTGAGGATTTACCACTATAAATAGGTGCATTTGAGGATTTATCCCTCGATGTCTCATTGACATGAGGGTCCTGGGTAAATCCTCAAATGCATCTATGTCATAATGGTAAATCCTCAAATCCTCCTAAAAAAGTGTAAGTGGGTGATTATGACCTTGTAAATGCTTTATATATTTGTAAGGAAAAAGTCTATATTTCCTCCAGAACTTTGATACCGCGTCTACTTACCGGATCCTCAACTATAAAGTCAGATATCCTATCTCCTAAACTTGTAAAACCGGACCACTTAACCCCCTAGACTGGTTTTAGGGTGAGGTAACCTCGTGGTAATGATTTTACCACGAGGGCTGACACATGGAGGCTGAGTCAGAACACTGCTATTTATATTTGTTCGTATGTAATATATATTGCTATTTTTTTATTGTTTGAATAGCAATATCTGTGTTGTGTGCCTTTGAATCTTGTGACCCTCATTTTTCACAAACTCGAAAAACAATTGAAACAACAATTTAATCGCATAAAGCACAGGCCTGAGTTTTGCAATCATCAATGAAGTAAAATGTTATTCAAGGCTACCATCAACAGTTTTCCAATTATTTAAAAATTGAGAAAATTCATAATATGTCACTGAATAACTACATGATTCATAATATGTCACTCATTGTGAGGCTGAGATATGGGCCCAGGGCCCAAATGTGATATATTTGTGAAGATCCGAAGTTATTCAGTGGCATATTACGAATTGCCCCTTAAAATTTTGATATGTAGCTTTTTGTGATTTTTCATGAGAAGCTTGCACAGACTGCTTGCTTGCATTGACCTGGTGCCTCTTAAAGTGATTTAAAATATCTGTTTCTTTTAGGCATTCAATGCTAGGCTATTTGATTATCTGATAGCAACGGATGACAATAAACCAAAAGAGGAGAAGCAACCCAATAAGGAAAACAGAAAAGAATCAAGGGTGTCCCGCAAACATTTGCAACAAACTTTAGATGCCGAATTCGGAGTTGTCAGAGGAATTGACTTCAAAAATGTTTTCACAGTAAGTTAATATCTTGATCTACTAAAGCATATCTAAGGAGTACTGGTGGACAGACATCAATATTTGCCTTGTTCTAAAGGCACTTATACTCTTATATTTTTATCTTGGACCTGACAGTGGCATTAATTTACAATTTTATATTCATCAAGAGCAACTGGTGTTGATTTTGATGTAGTTTGAAATAATCATCAAATGTTCTCTCTATAAAATAAAGGAAAAAAGGGGTTCGTTTCAATTTCTGTTGTGCGGTTTCACCATTGATTCTTTTTTTACAAAGATGTATAACAGAAGTTTTGGGAATATATCACCTTTTTCTGGCTTATCTGCTAAACAAAAAACCAAAAATAGAATAGGTTTTATGAAATCAATCACTCAACTGATTACATGAAGCACAAGTTAAGAGTCAAAGTCTCTTATTTGTTCTTACAAATTCATGGTATAGTATTTGTTGTTATTTACATAGTTCCAACTTGTAATTTCTGGATCAGGTTGCGGGATTGATTTTTTTATCTTTAACCTTTCATTAGGTAGTTAATTTTGACATGCCTCCAAATCCTGCTGGGTATATTCACAGAATAGGACGAACAGGGAGAGCTAATAAGACTGGTGCATCCATATCACTTGTAAGTTCATTTTTTACATGGTTCGATCACATAAATTATTGTCAGAAATGGTTAAAATGTTTTCTAGATCCTGTATATTCTGTTATTTATCTCTTCTTCTTTTGGTATTCACCTTTTCAGGTTTCGCCAGAGGAGAATAATATTTTTGAAGAGATTAAACATATGTTGCAAGATGCTGGAAAAAAAGACACCAACTGCATTTCACCTTTCCCATTACTTACGAAAAACGCTGTCGAGTCTCTACGATATAGGGCTCAGGTATGGAGTGTATTTATCGTGGATGATCTATATACTTGGTTCCTTTCTGAACATATTCTCAATTGCTATTTCTGCCTATCTATTCAATACGATGCTAGAATAGAGTGGGGACATTAAAATATAAGAAGTTAGGTATTGAGCATTTGCTTTGTTAGATAGTGGTGCTAATATTAGAGTGAATTAGTCACGGACCCACGGTGCAGAAAACCGCTGAGAACCAACTTATAAACAGGAACAGGGCAAATTCCTGTTTTTTGAACCCTGGGCCGGTTCATAGCCCTAAACCGCCCCTTGAGTCCTAATTTCTTGCTAAATAGATGTATTATTACTTGTTACTTATGTTCTAAACATCAAAAATTGTAAAAACTCAAAATTGAAAGTTGCAAACCAAAGACCGGATGGGTTTCCTAAACCCTGGTTAGGCATGGGTCTGGATCTAATCTATAGTAATTACTGACTAGTGAAAGTCTGAGTTAATCTTGTAATGCCCCAAGCCCCTATCCAGCTGTTGGCAGCAATGATTTTCTTGCATTTTATTATCCATATATTGCTACTAGTTGGAGATTATTCTGAGTGTAGGTTTGCTATACTTTATTGAACTATCTCAGTAGGAGTAGTTATCTTCAGATGTTTTATTCCCATGCATTGCATTTTTATCTGAGGCACTTGTCCATTTTTATGGTTTCTTGGTCATTTTTGACCAAATGTCTTCTTTTTTCTTTTTCTTTTTTGCCTAATCCTGTTAATAGCCTATTAGGTATTGTTACTATTGTATGTAAACCTGTCTTCCTCTATTAAGTGGCCGGGGTTGTAGGCAGGGATCAAATTCCCGGTTTTTTCAAATTCAAATTCTAAATTTTGAATTTTGGATGGTTTTTAATCAAATTTTAGCGAATTTCATACTGGGAAACCGGTAACCGGACCGGTAACCATTACGGTACCGGCCAGGGAGCGGGATCCATCCCGGTTCCGGTTACATGACCCTTGGTTGTAGGCCACTCCTCTCTCTATTTTGGTTTGCTTTGACACTCCTTAGCCTGGTAAGGAAGTCCATTTGTTTTAATAATGCAATGCCTGCTGTGGCTTTTGCTGTGAGAGGGTATTGATGGGCCAAGCTGTTGTGCTAACAGTAACCAGGCTGTTATGCAGAACAGTTTGGTTTTATCTGTTCTGAACTATATCTTAACCCTATTGGTGCTAATTTTCTAGCTCCTAGCACATTGGGTCCATTTTGCAAAATTCTTTTAGCCATTGTCCATCTTTGAACTGTAGTCTATGGTCACTGGATGTATTTATGTGTTCTTTAAAAAACAATACTAATTTGGGTAGCTCATGTTAAATGACATTGCTTTTACAGGATGTTGCTAGGAGTGTGACAACCCGTGATATAAAGGAAGCGCGTCGTCAAGACATAAAGAATGAAATCCTCAATTCTGAGAAGTAAGAAAGTGTTTGGTCGTTAAGGATGTAGCTAAGTGTTAGGAAAATGCACATAGCATGAGGATAATTGAATCTCTTGAGAAAAAGGAAAATGCACATAACCTCGCTCGTGTAGGGTTTGATAACTTCGTAATATATTATAAGCATCTGGCTATCTGTTTCAAAAACAAACTCCTTTTTTTTGTTGATAATAAAACGAAGACATCAAGATATAAAATTCCACTTTTCTTAATATTTCATGATAGTCCCGGACTTTTCTTCTAATAATGATTCCATTTTCTCTTGTCCTTGATACTTGATAGGTTGAAGGCTCATTTTGAAGAGAATCCAAGAGACCTTGGTTAGATTTATCAGTCTTGTTCAGAAGAGTGGTGTTAGTATTTAACTTGTCTAAATGAATGGTGCTTAATCTTTTTTTCCCCTCTTTTCAGATTTGCTTAAACATGACAAAATACTAAGCAACAAAGAAATTCCTGCACACCTGCGTGATGTCCCTGAGTACCTAATTGATCCCACAACAAAAGAAGCCAGCAATGTAGTCAAACTTTCAAGGGCCGCTATGGGTATTGATAACCCCCGAAGGAGGAAAAGATTGGGATTCAAGGGAGGATCAGGCAAAAGTAGCGATCCCCTTAAGACCTTCTCTGCTGAGGTACGTTTATCCATCCAAGGACTAAGAAAATTTTAGATTGAAAGAATATTGCAACTTGCAAGGTCATATAATCCAACTTTCATTACGGTTCCTGATCCTATATGCATATCCTGCTTTCCCGAACTGTTCTCAAATTTTCAGTTGTTACATTTATTATTTGATCATCAGATATCGATGCCATGCTTACCAGATTGACCAGATTCTATAGTTTGGATAAATGTAGCACCGTTATTCTAGACGAGCTATTATTGTTACAGAAATATCAAGCATTAATATTCATGATTGTGACCCCTGATTTGTTCCTTTAATTCAACTGTTAAATAATGCTCCTACGTTGTCATTTCCTGTTATTCTGATCTTTCTTGTTTGCTCACAGGGCAAATCACGGAGACGAAGGAGGAATGAAAGAGACGGAGAACCAGATAGAAGAAAGAGGAGGAAGAAGGCGGAAAGCTAATTTCTTGCAAGGAGATTGTTATCAAGTTTGCTTTCTTTGCTATCAAGTTTGCTCAATTTTGTAGGATTCTTGTTTTGCGTCTTGTAACTTTGTAGCATCTCGAAAGATGGGGGTTTTTAAGAAAAGAGGCAACATTATGCAAGGTCAATAGTGTTATGTATAACATTATACGGCAAAGGAGTTTGAGAATTTGCCTATTGCCTAGTATCATGCACGTCCTCTTGATCCGTTCTGGGAACGTCAACAGAGAGCTACTGATGTGTTGCAAATGAAAAGGGAGCTTCAAGATTTCGTCATACAAAAAATTCTCTTGACCAAAAATAAATAAAAACCCTATAGAGAACTCTACAACAACCTAACGCTTCATCTTGACGAGGAGCATTTGATCTTTTGTGCAACAAGTCATGTTGGTTCTGAATAGAATTATCTCCATTTATTTACCTCGAAGTTGTAAAGAAACGAAGAACCACACGACGGTTTCATCAAAACACCATTCCGGCGTACTCTTGTACTTAAAAAGACGCCGATCCCTCTTTCAAATAAAAGTGGGGGGCCTGTTTGGACGTTACAGGATTTAAAAACCACGCTATACGAAAACCACGGTTTTTCAAGTACGAGATATCAAATACCATAGTTTAAGGATACCAGTCTTTTACATTATTTAGAAAAGGAAAATTACATTTTACAACCCCAAACTCTTCAAAAAGTGTAGAAAATAACTTTGAACTACAAAACCGAATACCCAACCCTCCTCAACTATCAAAACCATTCACTTTACCCCTATCAACCCAAACTGAGGTGTTTTTGTCTAACGTGGACCAATCCAAAATAGTTTTTGACTAATGTGGATGTCACATCATCCAACATATCATTTAACAAATTGGTAAATAAAAATAGGACAGCGGGCCCACATGTCAATCCCTTATGCCAAAGAGGTTTGGGTCGATGGGCTGCTGCGCTCCGCCTCCACCGCAGCGGCCCTCGGGTCTTTCGCTGGCAGCATGGGTAGGACAGTGCACATGCTCGTGTCGCCGCCCGTCGAGGCGGTGCTCCTGCTGCCGCCGGACCCCGTCGAGGAGGCCCCAATGCTCGTCAGGTCCATGAGCACGCCTGACTTGCCGCCCATCTAAAGTAGCCCTCCTCCGAGGCCCACCATCATCAAGGAGGAGGACGTTGAGGGGGGGGGGCGAGGACACGCGGTGTCCGAAATTGGAGGAGGTCCAGTTGCGGCCCCGCCATTGCCGCCTTTGATGCAGCCACCCTTCCCACGCGCTCCCTGCTACCTACGTCGTTGCCATGTTCGCCGCAGGGCACCTTGACGGCCAATTGGGCCGATTGGAGAGGGTTCACGAACCAATTGGGCAGTGGGAATGGGAGGGGTTGTGATGAGGAGCAGAAGGTGGTGTCGTCGTGGGGGGACGGTCCACCCGGCGACGTGGGTGAGGGTGGCGAGGACCATGGTTATTAAGTTGGCGAGTCGACACTATCCCCTAGTGACCGACTAGTCGAAAGATACTGTTCATATAGAAGTGATATGTATGTACACATGCATATATTACATTGCAGTGATTGAGAAAGTACATCTATAACTTGAATTAAAGAGAGGATTGATGACTTACATGTTTTGAGTCCAAACTCCTTTCATTTGACTTATTGAATCCATCTTTGAAGCATGACTTGAGGCCCTCATGCTGCAAAATAAAAAAAACAAGAATGAGCATATGAAGATTGATGAAGATAAATTATGATGAACTCATACAATACCTTCAAGGAAGAGCAATATAGCTCCATGAATTAAAGAGGGTAATACAAATCATACAACATAAGTGCATAACAACAAATAAATGAGCAATTAGGAAATTAAGCATCTAAAACACCAAGTTCTCAATGACAACTGCGTTCTACACGGTAGTTAAGTAACACGACAACACATTTCCAAGTCTCAAATAGCAAAAGTAAAGCATAATCATCACAATCCATCAACATGGCTTAACACAACAGGCTTAGGACTCCTTGTCGGTTGTTATCACACTCACATCTTCATCTTCTCCTCCTTCATCATCATAATCTAAAAAGAGTGGTCTGTCCTTGTTGTACTTTCACAAAACCTCTCGCGTTTCTTTCATGATTGCTGTTGTAGTCTTGGTATATTTTTGAATATCTCCAAACCCACCCGCAAGATGCTCCTTAAACCTTTTGATTCCTCCTGATACCTTCTGTCCACAAAGCGAACATTGGACCAAATCTCGGTTACCAATAACTGGCCAAAAGCCATACTTCTATCCTAGATCATTAGACTTAGCCTTCCGCTTAGGATCATCAGCCGTATCATACCCTTTGGTGCTTGCTGTCGGATTTAGAGTTGAAGTTGGAGTTGGAGTTGAGGATTGCTCTGCCATGATGCCAACATATGGACATTGGACATGATCAGTCAGTCACACAGGAGCTTACGGGAGGGAGAAAACATAGAGGAGCTTATAGGAGGGAGAAAATAGAGAGGGAGAGGGAGGCAGGAGCTTACCTAGGGGCTAGGGCGACGGGAGCTGCAGGGCGAGGACGATGGGAGTTGAGGCGAGGGCGACGACGTGGCGGGATTTGCAGGGCGAGGGCAACGATGGGTGGCTGGTGGCTGCCCGGGAGCTCGGGATTTGCAGGGCGAGGGCGACGGGCAGCGGTTGCTCTTGAGCTAAGGCAAGGGCGACAACAGGCGACGAGATCTACAGGGCGAGAGTGACGGGCGGCGGTTGCTCGAGAGCTGGGAGCTGGATCTGAGCTCGGGCTCAGTGGTCATGCATCCTCCCTCATTCACTCCCTCCATCTTTCTCTCTGTGAGCTGAATCTGACAAGCGGGCCCCACGTTTCTCCCACCAAGTCGACCGACTTGTCGACTAGTAGACGGGCAAGTCGACAACTAGTCGGCAGGTCGCTCTACTTGCCCTGGTAAGTCGAGTTGCCAGGCCCAGTATGTCCTTCTTCGCCGACTTGTCGACTAGTCGACAACTTAATAACCATGGCGAGGACGTTGTTCATGTCGGCGCGGGGGTGAGGGAAGTTGTCGTGCTGTCACAGCCCGACCAACATGCGGCTGGTGATGGCGCGCCGGTGCCTGCTCCTGCAGCTTCGTGCGCTCCTTCTCCCACTCCCGCTTGTCGCACCGTCGCAGGGAAGACACCGTGACGAAAGGGTCGACCGTGTAGGAGGCGAAGCCGCTCATCATGTGCCGCTGGCGCCGTCGCTGATCTGCGAGCGCGAGCAAGGGGAACTGGAACTGGAGGTGGAGGAGACACGCGGCAGTGGCGGCGCTCGTGCGGATGCGCACGAGGGTAAGAGACGGCGACGCTTGCACAAGGAAGGAGGGAGGCGGCGGTGTGGAAGATGGCCATTGAGTCAGGGAAGGAAAAGAAAGAAGGAAATGTGGCATCTACGTGGCATCCACGTCAGTCAAAACCAGTTTGGATCGGGCCACGTCAGCTTCACGTCGGACAAAATCACTCAAGTTTGGGTTGAGGGGGATAAAGTGAACGGTTTTGATAGTTGAGGGTGTCGGGTGTCTGATTTTGTAGTTCATCGTTGTTTTCTGCACTTTTCGAAGAGTTTAGGGGTCATAAAATGGATATTGTTTTTCCTTTAGAAAAACTAGCGTTTGATATTTGCAGTGTTCAGTACAATATTTCGTTTTTAAAAATAACTATTTTGCTAACTAGAAACTACACAGAAAATTAAACGAGCAGGATACTTGTATAAAAATATTCTATGTGCATTTTTATTGTAACATGCTTTTAAGCCCCCGGATATCTCATATACGGACGATCAAATATGGCATGCATGTACTTACCGATAGGTATCTAGTACTTGCATATTGTGTACTGTATCTATATGAACGGCATTTTGGGAGCACCGAGGGTTGCGTGACGAACGCGGAAAGCATGGAAGCCGCAGGGGTGGCTCAGTATTAGAAAAAGGAATAAGTCTATTTTACACACTTGAACTTTGATGAGAGTATAAAAAACACCATAAACTATAAAACCGTTCAGTTTACACCCTCGAACTGCCAATACCAGATCAATTTACACCCTACACTGGTTTCATTGGTGGTTTTGGACATGTTGGCAGCCACGTCACTAGTTTTGGATGACGTGGCGTCCACATGTACATGTTTCCGCTGATGTGGTGCGGGGCAAAAAGGGCGACGGAGGGAGCTCGTTTCTTGGCCTTTGCCGGTGGGGTGGTGCGAGGAGGAGGAAGGGTGCTTGACGATTGCGCCGGGGTGGAGAGGCCAACGGTGGGGGTCAGGGAAGCCTGGGGGTGGCCGTGGTGGTAGGGCGGCGGCGACCGTGAGCGGAGGAGAAGGAGTGGCGGCGGTGGAGCTTCTCGGCGGTGGAGAAGAAGGGTGGAGGTGGGGGAAGAGTAGAGGGGGTTGGGGGCTCGAGGTGACGTGGTGGGTCCAGTGAAACACTCACCGGTGCGGCCGAACAACGGTGGGGTGGTGGTGGCCGAAACCAGGCAGAAATGGGGGCTTCGGCTCCGACGGTTGGGTGGCGCGGGGAGGAGGAAGGCAAGCAGGCCACGCCCGAGGGTGGGGAGGCCGGCGGTGGGGTCGGGGAAGCCTGGGGGTGGCTGTGGTGGTGGGGCAGCGGCGACCGTGGGTGGAGGAGGAGTGGCGGCGGTGGAGCTTCTCGGCGGAGGAGAAGGGTGGAGGTGGGGAAGAGTAGAGGGGGTTGGGGCGAGGTGACGCGCAGTTCGATGAAACACTCACCGGTGCGGCTGAATGGTGGTGGGGCGGTGGTGGCCGAAACCGGGCGAAGATGGGGGCTTCGGCTCCGGTAGCTAGCTCGGCGGCGAAAAAGAAGAGGGGAGGTGGGGGAAAAGTGGAGGGCCCTGGGAGGCACGGGGTGACGCACCGTGCGGGCGAGCAGTGAGGGCGCCATGCGGGGAGCTCCAGAGCACACGAGGGGGCAAGGGGTGGTTGGGCCGGGCTGGAGAAGAAAGAGATAGGGCTGACATGTGGGACCCATGGCTAAAACCACCAACGAAGCCAATCAAGGGTGTAATTTCATTTGGTTTTGACAATTTGGGGGGGGGGATGTAAAGTGAACGGTTTTGTAGTTGAAGTTGTTTTTGGACTCATGCCATAGTTCAAGGGTGTAAATTGGACTTATTTCTTAGAAAAAATAGGTTAGAAGTGGATTTTGTAAAACTTCAAAAATACCATGGTAATTAGGGATACTATGGTTTATAATACCACAGTTTCTCTTGCACCAAACATCTTAAAGTTTCTAAGACCATAGTATTTTCAAAAAATCATAGCATATTCTCTAAAAACTCTAAAAATACTATGCATCCAGACAGACCATGAGATTGCAGATACATCCACTGCCTGTTGCCAGTGGCAGAACATCACATACAGGCATCAATAGGTACTCACAAGGTACTTAACCCTTAGTTTCTCTTGAGTATTGCATTTTACATGGAAAGTCAGATCAACTTCTTGCTCTTAATCGAGAGATTTTGCTCGTTTTACAGGATGAAATTAAGATCCTAGTACAATTGTGTTGGTCTGTTACTATCGCTCATGTGAAAATCAGGCCTCGATTAGTGCCATTTTTGGTCCCTCAACTTTCACTTGGGGCACAGTTCGGTGAAAGCTGAGACTCCTAAAATGTCTGAAACTTATTGCAAACAATGCACGATTCATGAAACTCTTGTTGACAAAGCCATTTCCTCAACACTTTGGGGGTTCTGTACCAACAATGACAATATGCCATTCTACTAATTTAGTACGCTTAGGCCCATGAATAATATAGGGTTCCCACTCTCAACAAGCTAAAGCACGATATAGATTTACGGTGGAATCAGTTCTTGAGCTCCAACTGTACACGATCTTCAGATGCCATGCCATAAACCATACACTATGGGGGAGCAAGAGAAGGAAACCGGCAACAAATGGTTAGGCCTCCAGCTATACAAAACTTGAATCTGCAAGCGCTTTACGATTCACCGATCTCCAGAGCTATACCAGCTACTCACTGTTCGATCTTCATGGAACCTGCAGAGTACAAGAGGAGCATTTCTGTAAGTTGGATAGATCACAATGACAGTATGACCATATATAGTTCTTGAAACAAGAGAGTATCATATATACCAGCAATGTTGGTGCTGCTATCTGCTGCCATACCAGGGTTGAAGTTCATATGAGGAATGTTCTGAAGCCCTTCCCACATTTCAGGTATCTACATTCAAGATTCACATAAGTCCATTTGCCATGACTTCAGATGCTATATGTGATTGGCATGACGTGAAATGGACTGAAGCTACCTGGTTCATTGTGGACACGTCGTGGAATGTTCCCTGCAAAACATCCACAGGATTGGAAACATTGCATATCATATCTGGCCGAATGATTCCTTGGTTAAAATGAGCAACAAGGGTGCTTGATCCTGGGTCAGCTCCATAGAAAGCAAGAAGCCTATCTTGTGAAAGCATCATCTACAAACAAGAATTTAAGTTGAACAAGTGGGTCTAAAACATCTTTGGAAAGATTTAGAATGGTCTGCAGTGCATTTACTTGTTTGGATAGAATCTGCTCGATATCAAAGGCAAGCTCAGGGTTGACAGTTGCAAGTTTCATTGACAAGAACTGCAAGTTCCAAGTTGCATTAGAGTACAGGATGATATTCCAACAAATACCATGCATACTCAGAAACAATTCAACTAAATCTGCACTAATAGTACCTCAACTTGTCGTTGTAATGACTGTACATAATTGATTATCTCATCAAGCATGACTGCCTTGCCAGTAATCTGTGAGAAGGAACATGGTAAGGTGCGGAGTACAAGATTGTCTTAGAGAAGTTTCTTACATCAAAAAGGAGAAAGTTACCTTGCTACATCCTGGAACAAGATCTTGAAGAAGCTTCATTCTCTCACTTATCTTTTTTCTCCTCAGCTGCAAAGAGTTCCATCAACTTCAAGCATGAGTAAAGGACGAGCACAAAGCAATCTGAACTGGGAACTCGATAGTACTAATCAGAACTTTACTCTTTCTGCAAGGCTGTGGCTATTAGTGGCTTGGCCTCGCTTTGCCCGGACATGAACATAATCTTCTTTAGTATCATCGCCATCAGAAGAATCTTCCTTGCTTTGCATTTTGGGCGAAATCTTTCTGTTGCTCTCCTCCACCGGATTCCTTTCTGGCTGAGATGAAACCTCTGTTTGTTGATCACCCACATTCTAAACCAACAATCATAACACAGTTAGTCTATTCATAACAATTACCATAAGAAACCATCCACATAATTCTTCACATCTAGATTAAAACAAGCAGATAAGCCACAAAGAAAGCTTACTTGCATCCTGCTACTTGCAGATGGGTTTAGCAAGGCAATGCAGTCATCTATTCCTTTCCTTTTCTTCACACCAGCACTATGCTCATCACTCATTTGGATGTTTTGACAGAATGTACCTGCAAGACTTATTGCTATTACCATCAACTACAGAATCATCACCTTCAAAAAGATCTCGCCAACTGCATGAAAAGAAATACTAACCAGTAGAAGATCTATACAATCCCGGCCTTTCTTCTAACTCCATGCCGTAAGCTTGAAATCCATATGGCCCACTGTTATACCCCATCTTTTGATGCATTGTGACAGAATTCCAGTTGACCTCCAAGAATTTTTTGCCGCTATTTGCAGCAGGACCTTGATCAGATTGCTGTCCTGAATACATCTCTAATTATCTAGAAACACGAATCTTCCTTACTTCCCTGTCCAGGATAATAGAAAAGGGGGGAGAAGATATATGAGAACTACCACTAGATAGTCCCAAAAGAACAGAGAAAGACAAAGGGCACCTTGAACAAAGAGTAAAATTTGATCAAGTCTGCAAAACCCTTTTCTACGCATGAACAACTCAACTGATAATCCTTACACAGAGGTGAAAAGCAACCAGTCCAAGAACCACCACACTATCCTTATCTACAGATAAAAGAAAGCCAAAAGAAGGATCCACCATCCATGCAAAGGCCTGCTGTAACTGTGTTACAGCTGGAGATATGCTTCAGAGCCTTAAGGAACAAATCAAATCTGCCATGGATTAAAGCAGCACACAGTCCAGAAAGTGAAACTTTAAACCCAGAGCATAAAGGGAGAGGAGACACAGGACAAATGACTCCATCATTAAGCAAACATCACTCACTAACTTAGTATTTTCGGAGCAAAGTGATGAGGATGGGAGGAGAGCCTGCTCTTCCTAAAAGACTCAAAACACCAAAGCTAATTGGAAACAGCAAAAGCCTACCAAATCTTCAAGAGCCAGGCATGAAGCACATTATCACTTATCACCATGGAACTTTAAGAAAAAAGTGATGTTTGACTCGATGAAAAACTTCCAGACGAGTTAGGAGCTAACCAAGCAGTGGGGCTCCTTCTGGATGTAGCTGGGCGCTACCTCCAAGAATCTCAAAAGATCACCTTATCATGCACACATTTAAAATAAAAGACCTATTTCGATGACCAAATCACAAAACTAGCACCCTCAGGAGCACACAAAAAGATCATGAAGGATTTGATCACCCTATAAAGTCTTAATTATCTAGGAAAGCACAAATGTGAAGCTTAAGAGAAAACACTCACATCAACAGAGCTCATAAAAGGACGCAAGTGCGCAAGCTGGAAGAAGTTCAAACTGAACCGGTGAGGCTATTTGAATGCATAGATAGCTAGACTAGGATCTTTAAGAAGTAACTAGGGCAGTGCTGAAACTTTCCAAGAGCAGGAGGAAGGAAAGCAACAACCTTTGACTATACCATGTAATGGGGTGGTGTAAAGATCTTGAAAGGAACACATCCTAAGAAGTTCAAGATAAAACTGTTTGAAAATTACCTGACCGCGAAATCACATGAACCCTCCAAGAGGCCAACAATTCACCTGCAAATGGAGACAAATGCGCTGAAATAATTCAAGAACGCAAGAACAGCTCAATGATCTTACTTTTCCTTTCCTTTTCTTTTTTGCAGTAATACCTGGTGTTGGCGTCCATTTGGATTTTGGAGAACACAGTTTCTTGGCCCCCTAAATATGGATCACAATTTGACCGCAGGATGAGGGCATGGTGAAAGATTTGAAGGACAGGAGGAAGCAAAGGGCAAGAAGAGAGAGAGCTGCTGCTAAGTGGTGTTTGTTACCTGCCACTGAGGTGAAATGATTCCTTCTTGCTCTCTGGCAAAGGGTTGTTAACCACTTCAACTGCCCCCTTCTCTCTCTCTAATATTTCCAAAACCTTAGTGTAAGCTAACACCTAATCAAAAGCAACAACAGACTAGTGTACCAGTAGGAGTAGTTTACTGCTTGCTTTACTTTAGTACATAGCTGTAGCAAGGAGAAAATAAAGTAGGGGAGTAAAAAATGGCATACAGTTCTCACCTGCCCAGCCTTGCATACCCTCAATGTTCTGTAGGCCCCAGCTCGCCTGTAGATAAGTGTTGAAAAAGGAGGTGCACTACTGTTTATATCTATTCTTCTCCATTGTTATTTTACTATTGATTCTGCAATAGATACACTAGGCACAAGTGCATTGTGCAAGTTTGAAATAAAAGAAAATTTTGACCAAGTAGCAAGGGTAGGTGCTTATAAACTACAGTAGCAATGCTTCTATTATGTTCCATGTAAGAAGGTTTTATACAAATGTTTGATCATTTTGTGGTTAGATGCAAATCAGTTCCTCAACTTCTCATTTGCTTTTTCCTCTGAAAAAAATATCTTATTTGCCTTTTAAGTTGTTTGCATATGCGCTGTATTTGTTCCAGACATGAGATTGTTGATTTTTTTTTGTATGTTTTTATTTGATGGTGTAGCAGCCTTGTTGCAATAGTACTTTTAAGAGTAAATTATGATGGCTTTGTTTATAAGGGTGGGGGAGGGAAGGTGCTTCTCTTCCACACCAAGCTTTGAATGAGGGAGATCTCTTTCTAACTGACATACTGCCATCTATTTGTACGCTTGGGCTTTTTCTCCCCTGCCAGCCAACCTACCACACACACAGTCTCTCTCTCCCCTCTTCTCTCTCTCTAACCCAAGGAAAAAGAAAGGAAAATAGGGAGGGAGAGTGTAAGCAAGACATAAGGAATCTTGTCATCTTTTCACCTTCTTGTCCTCTACAGTCTGAAATGCAGGACTAGCTGGATTTGGGGGATATGGTCAAACCAAACACTGTGAGGCATCCTGCTGCTTGCTTCACAAGATCTTCCTTCTTTTCTTTCTTTCTTTCTTTTATAGAACCAACAAAAAATTACTGACTTGTAGATGGAGTGACTTCACCAACAAATCAAGAGAACTCTGAAAGTTTAATCAACCAGTCAGATGGTAGAGAGTTATGAGCTGGAGTTTATTACCCTCACCTAGACACCCAATTTGCATCCCAATAAGAGAATCTGGGACTTGTATTATATGTCGGTGTGATTGGCTGTTTACATGCTCGCAGTAATCTAAGCAAGCATAGTTAATAATGGTTCAGTCCAATTGCATGTTTTAATAATACAAACATTAGCTGTTCCTGTTCCTTTGCTGTTCTTGCAAAGGAGAGAGAGATATCTGTATGTTGGATTTTGAGTATGTCTTGACATGACCCTAAGAATTGATCATTCATCTCAAATATATATATATCCAACCTTTTTGTGAAGATTTGAGAGCTAGAGTGAGCAGTCATAGTCTAGTCTCACGCGTACCCAAGTGTGCTAGTGCACTAGGCCTAGTGACGCCACGCTTGTACTAGGTGGAACTCGTGTTCTTGAATCTTTCTCTTAGTTCAACGGTGTAACATACCTGGCCCCGTTCGGAGTGCGTGAGTTATCCTTCTTTTCTGCAGGAAATGAATTGATTCATGCGACAAGACGATTTATTTTGTTTCGTATGAAATACCTAGAATATTGCTACTGGATTTATGTCTTCCAAACATACGCCCTAACGTGAAGCTCCCCCAAAATCATAGATACAAGCTTCCTATGCTTTCACGCATGCATGAGGAGGCATCCACAGCCGTTGGATCACTCAGACCGTCAGACGTCCGGCTCAGATCATCCGTAATTTGTTCCCTCGTTCCTACACATACCCGTTGTAACGCCTCTATTTTTGGTACCGTTAAACCTTTCACAACCGTCCAGGATGCGCAGTTATGAAGTAAGCAACATCGCAGGCAAGCTTTCGATTTCAATAAAAACCAAACTTTTATTATACAAGGTTAAGGCTTATTAGCCGATTTTTACACTGACACGGACATCCAAGTCCAAAGTTAATATATTACAAGACAAAAGATCTTCCAAACCACATGCACGTTTGAGCGTGGTCAAAACCTAGTAACGGTAATAATCGCCATCTGGGGGTCCACCAAAATCTTGCTCATTAAGATCCTCAGCATTTTCCTAGGTTTCCTCTGTAGTTGTTATTGCAAGAATGATTACATAACCGTACTCAGCAAGCCACATGGAAAAGCCAATTAATTATATGCTAGAGATTCAATGGATTGTTTACGTTTTACCATATCAGGTATATGTTGATGCATTTTGAGTTTAAAGCAGTTTATCTTTAAAACAATAATAAATATAACATCAGGGGTTTACTCAACAATTTCAATTACCAGCTTAATATCTCAAAATCTCTACTTATGCCTCATGTACTGGAATCACCCATAAACACAACTTCATTAACCAGAAGCATAGCGTATTCAAATACATTTGATTATACTCTGCAGAGTTGCCCAACTTTACCCACAAGATATCTCAATCTCATACTATCAAATCAAAGACACGTAACACGATAGCGTGCGACTGGGCTGAGATAACAAAGACTTTTCACTACTTAATCTTGTTAGTCTCTACCCGGTATGACCTTGGACCATACAGCCATCGGGAGACCACTGGTCAACAGTGGATCTGTGACCCGATGCTAACGGCGCCTACCGCTGTGTAGACTAGCGAGTGTCCCTTCAGACCCACTCCTGTCCCACCCCAATTCTACAGCTGCTCTATCACACAAGAGCAGTTGACATCATGTAGATATTCAATTGGAGGAGCAGTATACTAAGCCAAGTTGGAATGACCAAACCTGCGGTTGAGCGATTTCTGTGTCTGTTACTTGGCACAAGGTTCTTGTCCTTACTTGTCTCCAGTGAGGAAATAGACCAACACCAACTAGTGGTTGTCCACCTGCTTAATCTTACCTTCAACTCACTTTTATCAAGTATATTGGGTTGTCCAATCTATTGGTCTTAGCCCTCAACTCTTCACCAAAACCATTGGCGAATAGCCAAAATCCTTTTCCAGAATTTAGAAACACATTGCGTGATAATGCTAAGTATCTAGTTATTATTTTATGTGATGTAAACTTGTCGATGTGAATATGGTCTACAAAGAAGGAGGGTTTGTATGTGGGGTAATAGGATTTATCTATTTATCATGGCATTCAAAAGTATTATTTCAATATTTAAAAAATTGGTGCAAATACGGTAATAAAAGTAATAATATAAATACATGAAATATAGGTCCAAAATGATCAAATGAATGCGACTTGCCTCCTTGCACAAAGTCTTCTATTAATTCATCTTGTCCGACGTCTTCTGAAGCTTAGTCGTCGAAGTCATAACCTAATGCGAAATAAAATAAACCAGTTAAAAATCCGAGCTCAATAAGGAATGAGCTGGGAACAACATGCAAGTAAAGAAATCTGAAAAGAAACATAAAGCAAGGTGGTGTGGGATGGTGGAGCTTAATTTGGTGTTTGATTCGGCGAAACGGAGTGGAAAATTGGATTCACGGGCTCGAAATGGTCGAATTAGGGTTATGGGTGAACAGTGTTGGGCCTGATAAATAGTGCTGGATTGGGACTTGTAACACCCCGACCCGCCACCTGGGTCCGGAATGCTACCACCATACATAATATAATACAAATTTTGCGCAGCTAAGTTAACAATTAAACATATTACAACAAAAGATGGGTTATCTAAGGAGAAAGAGTTGCATTAGAAACTACATGTGACGTGGGTGATCTATTCTCCCTTCCCGAAGCATGTCACATGCAACGATCACCTAAAAAAAACATTAACAAGAAAGGGTGAGTCCGAAAACTCAGCAAGCACATAATAGAGACGATAATCACTGCCACACAAACTTAAACACATCCACTTCATTATTTCCACCACAACTTCTCTTTAGTGCAATGCACCACCATTCCACATTCTTATTTGCTCATTGCATTGCCTATGTATGCGAATGCACCATCATGCTCATGCTCATATGCATCTCATCACCGATATCGCAGATCGCGGAGTGTTCACCGTCGATGAAACACTCTTCCCCCATCTTCGTTAGGATGGGGTCCTTACATTGTCGGACTTTTCTAGTCCCTACAGATGTAAGACTTTATCTAGAGCAAACCGGACTAGTCATGTAACTTTCTCACCAACATCACCGGATTAGTTACATGACTTTCTCACCGACTTGGCTCATGCATTCTGCCATGATGCAAATGCACATATCCATTGTCATTAACATGAATCATCGTTGTCATTATTGACAAGGTAGTTTCATTGCTCGCATTGTCCCATCTTCATTGCCCTCAACATGAAACCATTATCATGTAAGCATCAACATTTAACATTGAAACCATTATCATACAGCATCATGTAAACATTTCCAAGGAAGCATCACCATACAAACATTATCACATAAGCATCATCACATGAGCATCATCACATAAGCATCAAATGTTACTGTGTAAGCATCATTACCTAAACGTTACCGTGTAAGCATTGTTACCTAGACGTTATCACGTAAGCATCGTTACCTAGACGTTATCACGTAAGCATCGTTACCTAGACGTTATCACGTATCATTACCTAGATGTTACCACGTAAGCATCATTACCTAGACATTACCAAGTACCATTACCTAGACATTACCACGTAAGCATCATCATGTAACCATTTCCATGTAAGCATCATCATATACACATTAACATATCAGCATCATCATGTAAACATTATCATATCATGCAATCATCACATATTTCGTAGCACTAACATGCGATCGCTCTACAATGCACTTGCCTGTTAACCAAGCGGAGCGGAGCAACGCGCGGATGACGCCGTTCCCGAACCTCCACCTGAACAGGCATTCAACCAGACTCAAAACATTTCGCAATACATGCACACACACACGAGCGGCATTAGTCCTACGCGCAAAGGCGACACGATTAAACCCCTCTCACCAAGCATTATACCACTAATCCCGGTGCCAACAATATCAACATGATTAGGGTTTGTTTCTACTAACCTTGCAAATAAAATTTTATACGCGCGCCCAAATTCTTTCCTTTCCTTTCTTTCTTTCCTCCTTTCTCTTCTTTCTTTTCCCCTTTCTCTAACCCCAGGCCGAAGCCACCCTACGGCTACTTTATCCCCCCACGCCTTTTCCCCCCTTCTTACTCTCTCTCTCTCTCTCTCTGGGATTTCTCTCTGGCCGAAGCCGGCGCATGGCGCCGCCTCCTCTGCCTCTCTCGGTCCGAGCCACCGTGGCCCTCGGCCGCCGCCGCCATGCCGCCTTGCTTCGCCAGACTTGCCGCTCCCGCTTCCCACGCCGCCTCGCCTCGGCCTCGGCTCCTCCACCCTACCGACGCTGCCATGGCAGGTTGCTCCCAAAGCCGACGCCTCCACGCTGGCTCGGCCTCGGCCGCCCCCGCCCCCTCGGTGTTCTTGCAGAGCCGCCTCTCCGCTGCACCCGCGCTGCCATGTGTCCTTCTCCGCTCGCTTAGCGCCCGGCTCGGCCTTGGGCGCTTTTCCCCACGCCACCGCCTGAGAGTGCTTGACCTGCCGACGACGACTCCTCTGGTACACCCCCTTCCCTCCCCTTCTCCTTTACCCTCTTTGCTTTGGGATGATTTGATGGATGATGGTGGTTCGGTTTGGGCAAGAAAGAGAAGGGAAGAAATGGGATAGGAAGAAAGATTGGGCTGGGAGCTTGGTCTTATCCCTCCCTCTCTCTCTCTCCATCTCTCTCTCTACCTCTGTCTCTCTCTCTACCTCTCTCTCTCTCTGCCCTGTTGGTTTTCTCTCTACTATGGGAGGTAATATGGTAAAATGCATTTTTACTGGTATTACAGGACTATTCATAATGGGCTAGGGTTATGAACAGTAAAAAGGGGTTGAGCAGTGCTTGTCTTTGTCTGTATTTGGGCTTATAACAGTACTGGGTTGGGTTTGGGTTATGAACAGTAACGAGCTTTACTGTTTTCGTGTTGTGTGCAGTGTTGGGTCTACAGTAATGGGCTAAGCCCATTTGGCTTGTTGGGCTCGAAGGCCAAATGGGATGGCCTTAAAGACATGCTCGGTTGCCATAGTGGCAAGCGAGAGGAACTTGCTTGCTACAGTGCCCAAGGGGGAAAAGTCAGCGGCGACGATTGTGGCAGCGGCGGTGGTCGGCGACGACCGTGGGTGGTGAGGGGAGCATCAGGGAGGTGTGAGCATCTCATTTTGGGGGTTTTCCCGGGTGGAGGAGGTTTGGCAAGGGGGGCGTGGTGGTGGAGGCACACGATCGAAGCAGCGCTCGGGCCATGCTCCGGCCAAATTGGCCGGGGTTAGAGCTTCAGTGAGTGAAGGGGGGGTCTGGGAGTGGTGATGATGGGGTGTGGGATGCACTGAGGTGGTCGGGTCACATGAACCGTGGGCAGCGCGGTGGGGAAGGGCAGCGCTAGTGAGGTGGCGGAGAGTATTGGGGTGGGGAAGCTGAGGAAAATGGTTGGGGTGGCAAGACGGTGCTAGAGGTGGCGGCGAGTATTGGGGTGGGGAAGTTGAGGAAAATGGTTGGGGTGGCGAGACGGTGCTAGTGCCGGAGTTGGGAGAGAAGGGAAGAAAAAGGGGGCGGCGAATTTACCTTCGGCTCACCGAGGAAGAAGAACAGGGTGGTGGGATTTTCTTGAAATCGGCCGACGCTGGTGACGATGGGCAGTGGTACGACGGTGCATGGTTCGTGCCTGCATTGAAGGCGAGGCGGCGCGGCGAGCTGGCGCGGTGCCGACGGGGGCGAGGACGAAGGCAGCAGGAGATGACGCTCGGGAGGATGACGTAGGGAGGAGACGCCAGGGAAGAAAGGCGCTTTCGGGTGATAAAAACGGGAAGGTCGAAAAGGGAAAGCGGAAATGGATAGAAGATTTCCGAATTGGGAAAGAAACTCGAATTCAAGCCAAAAGTACAAAAACTTTTGAAGATCCGAAAATCTGGGTTGTTTCGCCCGTCCCACCGGAATGGTTTGACACTTTGATCTGAGCTATCCAATTGCAAGGCCTTCTCGTCCTCCCTCTTCCCAAGGGAAGGGAGAGACATCAGCAATTGATCACACTACTAAGTATGCTCAATTAGGGGGTAGCAAAGCATACGGTGAATCGTATGATACGGCACCCCGCGCGCGCGTGCTGGGGACGTAATGATCGTTGCTTCTCCGAGCGAGAGACCGAGACCGATCGATCGTGTGTGTGGTGGTGTGTGCTTGCTAATCAAGTGAGGGAGATCGCGGAATGGAAAGTGTGGTTGGTTGCATCCATGCATGCTGACCATGATGGAGACCTTGCCATGCATGAAAATGGAGGGTGGGTGGCCAGCGACCTTAAGCGCATTATATTAGTTCCCTGTAGATGCAATAATAACCATCCGGTCGGCTTTGGCAAGCACAGCACGAAACCGGGTTTATTGATGACACCCTCTCAGTCTCATCCGAGGCCTCGTTTGGAACACAATAATCGAAAAACAGAGGATTAATAACTAATAAGAGAACATGTGAATTAGAGTTTTGTATCAGCAAATCCTATGTGAACTAAGGTCCAGTTTGGAACGAAGGAAAAATGGAGAAATTTTGTAGGTCTAGAATCCCATGGAAAATTATCCTACGCTAGAAGACCACTCGAGCCCCTGGCTTGGGCACGCATGCGCGTAGCGCCGAAGATGGGAGCCACCAGACGCGTGGAGGCCAAGGTGAGCGAGGTGACCAGAGTGCATCGAGCGCACGTGCGAGCCTACGGGCCCATCGGATGCGCGTCCGAGCCGCTGCGCACGAAACGCAAGGCGCTCGGATCAGGTGGGCACGCAGTGAGGGCGGAGGCGATCGGATGTCATGTTTTTTTGAGGGCAACGTGGCCAGGGCTGGAGGGGGCCCTTTCCACCCAGGATTATTATCCTACATACCCCTCTAACGAAGAAATGAGCCCCTACAATTCCTACGAAAATTTCTATAGAATGTCTCAATCCATAAGAACTTTGTAGGAAATGAAACATGAGGTTGGGCCTCATGGAAATTTTCCTTTGTGCTTATCTCTCTTCAAAATCTTGTACTTTTTCCCTGTGAAGCATACAAACAGCTCACTTGAGCAATTCCCGTGTTCTAAAATTCCTAGAGATTCAACTAGACATGCCACCTCATACTGTATTTTTCCTGTTCCTATATTTTATGTTTCCTACATTCCATACGGGCCCTAAAAACACATAAAAACTTCGAAAGTGTTGCTTTGATGCCACACATAAAAAACACAGGAATTCAAGACAAAAAAGATAAAACATGAGGCGAGACCTCACTTTAGTTTTCCTCCAAAAGTTCCTATACAATAGCCAATTACATAGGAGTTTCAAATGATTTTTTATGGGCTATTTATAACACCCCGCTCTTTAGTACCATTTTGTCTATCTACATTGAGTTCCACTAACATATAATACCTATAGACTCAAACCATAGCACTCCTGGATTAATCCTTTTGGGTGAAACGAGGACAAAAGACCATGTAAGGTGCTATGCATGCGTAGGCTGGGTTATAAGCGAATTTTGGACAGTGGGATGTTATACTATTCTTTTATTCCAAGTTCGAAACTGCCTTGAATGAGTTTTTTTTTAATATGGGATTCAAATCATCCATTATTACTTTGTTCCAAGCGAGGCTTAAATTGATTACCAAAAGCTCACTAACATAGGGGCCTGAATTTGTTTTGGGACGAACAAATGCTGCCTTAGGATCCTTGCAAGATTCCTATCGAGGAAAGGAAAACAAAACAAAGATGAGACTATACTTAGAAGCAGTACTAACCAACCAATGATACCCAAAGTACTTGTATGCTTTAATGTGAAGTTTATGTAAAGTAAATGGAGAGCAGTGATGTGAAAGTATCCAGATCTGCGCAAAATTATTACTAGTAAGTACTTTCGAAGAGAAGTGTACGCCCGTACAGATTTCTTTAGCAGGGTCACAAATAAAAGCACTTGCGAAGTACTGGCACTGTACTACTACTGATTACTGGATTGCAATCCAACACTGCAGTCTGCTCAAGTAAAGGCAGGTGGGCTGGAAACGGGTGGTGAGAGTGGCTGCATCTTGGGCCGGCCCAATTATGGAGTAGTTTTTTTTGTCTTGTTTTCGTCTACTTAGTGGGTCGGGCCCAGCAAACGATGCTAGACACTGGCAAGGATCCTCCTGTATAAATGGGCGTATTTTTTTGGGCCAGCCCAGCGGCCACGTCTCCCCGACTCCTCTCTGCCGTTCTGCCTCTTCCTCCACTCCACCTCCCCGCTTCTCGGCCACTGGGCGCACCAGAACCCCGATCTCGCCAACCTCATCGCCGTGCTCTCGGGCTTCCTCTCCCTCGTCGCCGTCCGCACCATCCGCCAGGAGCTCTCCCCGCACCTCCTCTGGGCCCCCATCTTCAAGCTCCTCGCCGACGACCGCGGCCACCCCGTCCTCCTCTTCCTCCACGGCAACCACCCCGACTCCCTCTTCCCCGGCCTCCTCTCCTCCCTCCGCCCACGAACCACGTCGCCGCGCTCCCAGGCTTCCTCTCCCTCGTCGTCGTCTGCTCCATCCCCCAGGAGCGCTCCCCGCACCTCTTCTGGGCCCCCGTCTTCGAGCTCCTCTGAAACACCTGAAAAATTTCAAAATTAGTTTGAGTTTGATTTGAATCTCAGTTTCAAAATCAAATTTGCAAAATTCGGCCAAATTCAAAATCCAAAACCCTAAAACCGCTTTCCCTTTTCTCCTCCTGCTTTCTCCCTCCCGGTCGCGTCCTCACCCGAGCCGCCTCCACCTTGGCGCCTGGCCACGCGTCGCCATGGGGGAGCACGGCCGCCACCGCTCGCCGCCGCTCTGCGCCAAGATGCCGCCGCCTCGTCGCGCCACCTCCTCTCTGCATTCAATGCAGCGCCTACCGAAGCCGCCACGCCAGCTGCTGCCTTACGCCTGAAGTCGCATTGCGCCACCTCCCCGCCTAGCTCGATGGGGAGAGGCAGCGCCTCCTCGCGCCTTCAATGCGCCCGTGCCCGAGCCGCTCGGCGCCACCTCCGACCAGCTCGGTGAGAGGTCGCTCAACATGACGCCACCCACGCCCGCCCATGCCGCCGCCGCTCCGTCGCACCGCCCAAGCGCCCTCACCCAACCACGTCGCCGCCCCCTCTGCGGTCGCCGCCCATGCCGCGTCCTGCTCCCACCGCCTCCCTAGGGGCTATAAAAGCGCCCATCCGGCTTCAACCCGCGACCCTCTCTCCTCCCCACCCATCGTCGTCCCCGAAGCCGGCAAGAGTCGCCGCCGCCTCGGTTCATCAACCCGTAAGCCCGGTTCACCCCTCCCCCTCCAGATCCACCCAATCCAAGCACCCTGAGCCCTTCCCCTACCTCTCCGGCCTCAGATCCGTCGGATTTGTGCCGGCGCCGCCCTCTCCCTCACCGTCGTTCCCCAAAACCCGAAACCAAATCCAAACTCACAACCCCGCAAAACCCTAGGGTTAGAAGCCACCTACTTGGGTGGAGCCTTCCTCGCGCCGCCCTTCTTCCTTCCTGGCATGCATTGTTGCTCGCCGTCGGTAGGTCGCCACGCCCGAAGTCGCCTCGCCTTCCCTTGCCACAAGACAATAGAGGGTGCTTTGGTCAAGGCCGGTGCCCCAAACCCTAAGGCCTTTTAAGGCGCGCCGAATTTGGGCCGTGGGTATTGCTCTCTACGAGTGGGCTCGGCCGTTTTAGTTAAAGCCCGCATAGTGCACGGTTCATCGTTCATTCTGTTTTGAACCAAAGATCGTTTCACTTCATGATAATTTCGATCTTGTTCACTGACCAAAGACTTGTTCATTCCAGATAAAACCCATACACTGTTCAAACAGTAAAATATATTACTGTTTCTAAACCTAGATTAGTGATTAATTACTGTTTGTATCTAATTAATAGGTATGAACAGTAAAATAGTCACTATTCATCGAAACCCTAGTTTGAGATTATATATCCATTCTGACCGTCTCGAGCTCATAAAGCCCATTCCTAGCTCCGTTCAGCCATATCAAACTCTTGTTAAAACCTTTACCTCTTTAAGTTGATTTCTTTATCTATTTTTATATTTTTGTTGTAGTTGGATTCTTTTTCTAGGCTCATTCCTTGTCGAGCCAAGTGTTTTATTGGTTTTTGTGTCTTGCGCTAGGTTTCGACGCCGACGAGCCAGCTCAGGACTTCACAGGATAGGACACAGACGTAGCAGGATAGTTCGAGGACTTTGAGCAAGGAGGCAAGTTGCATACCTTGAACATATTGAACCTACATTCCATATAATTCATATTATTATCTTCATTAATATATTTTAGCCAATTATTTCAACAAAGAAATAATACTTTGGAATGCCATGTTGAATAGATAAAAACCCTTCACCCCACATATCAAACCACCTATTCTTGTAGGCCATATTCACATTGACAAACTTGGTCCACATAAAATAATAGCAAATATTCCGCAAAGTTATGCAAAACTCTCTTCTAAATACTGTTAAGGAAGGTTGACTTTAGGCCAATAGGTTTTGGGTGTAAGTTGAGGGTTGAGACCAAAATGTTGGACAACCCAATATACTTGGTAAAATAAGTCATCAATGAGATCTAGAGGTGGACAACCACGAGTTGGTATTGGGCCATCGCCTCACTGGATGACAAGTAAGGACAAGAACCTTGTGCTAAGTAACAGACACAGTAAACCGCTCAACCACATGCGTGGTCATTACTCCCTAGCTTAGTACACTGCTTTTCCAATTGAATATCTGCAATATCAAGAGCGAGACAGGGGTGGGCCCATAAGGACACTCGCTGGTCCACGCAACGGTATGGGCCCGTCAGCATCGGGGCACAAATTTCACTATTGGCCGGTGGTCTTCCGAGGGCTGTATGGATTTAGACCTACCGGGTAGAGGCTAAAAAGGATAAGCAGTGAAAAGGTTTTGTTATCCTAGCTCAGTTGTACGCAAACATGTTGCGTGGCAATGTGAGTTTTGATATCGTGTGGGTAAAGTTGGGCAACTCTGAAGAGTGTAAATCAATGTTATTCGAATACACCGTGCTTCCGGTTAATGAAGTTGTGTTCATGGGTGATTCCAATATACAAGGCATAAGTAGGTTTTACAGATGTTAAATTGGTAATTTCAGATGTTGTAACCCCTGTGGCTATATTTATTCTTGCTTTTCTTGTCTTTATTTATTGTAAAGCTTTTAAATTCAACTATTGCATTCCACATATACCTGTATTGGTAAAACTGTACCATTCCTTTGATATTCCCAGCATACAATTAAATAGCATTCCCTATGCAATTTGTTGAGTACGGTAGTAGTACTCATTCTTGCTTAAACATCAACAGAAGAGTTTTGGGAAGATCCAGGTATTCTTTACGAGCAGGAAGAACCAGTAGACTACGACGACTACTGGTATTATGGTCTCTTTTGCGCCCAAGCTGCCTGTGGTTCTGGCACTCTTTTGCAGTGTAATATATTAAATTTGGACTTGGATGCCCGCTTCCGCTTTCAAACTGGCTGTTAAGCCCTATCTGTTGTAATAAAAGTTGATCTTTTGCTGTAAACATTTGCTTGCTTGTGAAACTACGACTTTACAACTGTACATTCTGAACAGTTGTAAGGATTCTAACGGTCCCAATTTTAGGTTGTTACATCTCGCCGACGACCATGGCCGCCCGCCTCCACTTCCCCACGGCAACCACCACCGACTCCTCTTCCCGGCCTCCACTCCTCCTCCGCCCACGAGCCAACACCTCCTTCTCGAGGCCCACACCCCTGAGCTCCCATCCTTCTTCCTCCCACTTCTCCCGCCTCGCGTTCGGCGATCGCCACCGGCTCGCCGACCTCGTTGATCTTGTCGCGTCACGTTCCGCCGGAGCTCGTGGCTGCCCACTCTTCGACGCTCGAGAAGGACCACCCGGTGCTTTCGCACGGCGGAGTCGATGTCGCGGCCGCATAGCGAGGCGGGCGGTGGCATGGTCTGTGAGCGAGGTCGAGGCGCCGTACTTGGGGCCAAGAAGATCGCCCGCCACTGAGCAACACCGCCGGTGAGAGGATGCGCCGCTGAAGAACTTCTCTGCGATGGCGGGTTCGTCAAGAACGGACTACGGCAGATGGTGACGCGGTCGGTGTTGGCGTCGGCGAGTTCGAGAACGAGTACGCGACGGCGAGCATATGGCAATGGGCGACTTCTTGCGTGCCGACGCCAACGTCGGCCGAGCCTCAGGCGCGAGGATGTGGTCGCCCATCTACCACGCGCGACCGAGCACGCCACGACAACCGGTTCGCTCTACAAGCCGACGGCGCAAGCGCCGTGCATGGCCGGAGTACGCCGCCGTGGGGAGGCACATTCGGGTGGCGGCTGGGCGTCGGAGGACGAGCGCAAACACGGCAAGGCTCTATTCTTCTCTTTGCTTTGATACAAGGAGGACAAATGAGGAAGCTTCACGATCGCAACCAAGGTGTTGGAGGGCACGACCATATCAGGGCGGAGGCACCCTGGTCTTGTGGGCTGCCAAGACCGGCTCCATCAGTGGCGCCCTAGTAACCCCGGCTCCATCGACGGCGACACGGGCGAGGCGGCAAGCGGGCCGGGTTGGGGCGAGGCGGCGAGCGCCTGTGGGAGAGGATTTGAGGATCTGAGCCACCGAGCCACCCAGTGACCACCGAGGGCGAGGCGGCGAGTGGCGGCCACTGAGGCGAGGCCGAGGGCCGAGAGGAGGCGGGCGACCGGCGAGCAACCGAGACTCCGAGAGGCCGAGGCGGCAGGCAGTCTGTGACAAAGAAGAAGCAAGGCGGTCTGCCGGAGGTAGGAGAGGGAGAGGCGCCGAAAGCAAGAGGAGGCCAGTGGAGGGTGCCAAGGGCCAAGAGGAGGCGCACCAGAGGCCGGAGGGGAGGAGGATGGCCATGAAGCCAACTGGGAGGGTGGTGCCACCTGCAGTGCAGCAGAAGAGATGGGGAAGGGAGTGTGTCAAGGCCAACATGACCACCAGAAGAACGAAATAGGTTGAGCACCCAGCACCCCCTCTATTTCTGTTCTGCGTTCGCCACTGACCATATCGTGCATCTGAATGGGTCGTCCATGTTCATTGCGAATTGGGCGAAGCTATCGACGGAGGCTTTTCCATGGCGGAACCGATGAGGAGTCCCACCCTGTGGACATCGAGAGAAGCTTTGCGGTGAGGACATTGCCACGGGTGCGGGTTCAGTACCACGGCTCAAAGTTCGGTCACTATTTGTCCTCCAGATGGCCGGCTCGCCTTTGTTTGGAGAGACAACAAGGTCGTGCTCACCTTGCAAAGGCTCAACCCGAGGACTGGCTTGAGAAAGGGTGTGTGCTTGCATTGCCACTAATACCGAGTTTTCGTACCTCACAAAGTCTTACTCCGACGTGTTCGCGGTGTTCCATGGCACTCGAGTCGCTCATCTTCTCAAATTTATATATATCACTAGTGCCACTAATACACGTTAGTTATGTATTTTGTCTTGTCATGGTTGGTTATAGATTCCAGTTGCTCGACAATTTCGACATGGAATCGTGGCATTGACAATTCGCACGCTTAAGTCGTTATCTTGATGAAATCGCAATTTATGAATTGTCAAGAACACCTTTTTTTATGTTAGCCTCTGCTTTTCTTAGCGCAAAGATTTTCACCGTAATGTTGTTCCATGTTGCTCTAAGCTTATCACAAGAACAGTTAGATCGCACAACCACATGATCCTTTCAGTTAGATAGCTATCATCTTCTATCCTTGTCGCCGCACCAAACTATTTTAGAAGCTTTTGTTCACTTCAAATTCACAAAAACTGGAAGATTTGTCCTTTTCCTATGGTTGGTTGTATAATCGTTTTTGCATTTATTGAGAATTAGGCTGGTTAGATGAGAGCTTTTCTGTAAGTTTTGGACTTGATTTGTGCTACCACACATGACTTCCTTACGTATGTATGTCGTTTTCGTTGAGATTTGTGGTGGATGCTTACTTGAGCAATGCTTCCAGTCACAATCAATTTTGTATTGTACACATTCAAAACTTACTTATCAGTATTAGTAATAGTACTGGTGATGTTGTTCGGATTTTGGTTCCTTGATTGAGAATTGTCTTTGTCGTGGAGTAAACTGGACGAGAAGAACGAAAGGAGACCCTCGACCTTATAAGGCGGGTCAAGGGTCCTGATGTGGAGCTCGGCTAGAAGTGCCTTTATCTCTTATTGTCCAAAAAAGGTCCCCCTTTACATGGTGAGGGAGGAGGGCTACTTATAGCCTCCTGCCCAGATACAGGGAATTACAATTGTACCCCTAGTGAAGTACACAGAACGTAGGGGCTGCAGGGGAGTTTCTAAGCCTAGGAGTAGGTTTGGGAGCACGGTGGTCCTCCCTCGACCTTAGCCTACCCGTGTGGTGGACCCGGTCTACCTCCGTGTGCTCTACGACCGTGACGGAGACCTCAGAGTAGCCAGCCGGGTGTGCTGGTTCATGCTCCCGGGGACCGGGACCCTCCGGCCCCGCACCGCCGGCCTTGGACACACCGGGTGCCTCGGGTTCACTCGGAGTTTTGGCCACTCTTACGGGCCTCAGACCCTCCGGGCCTCGTCGTGACCTTGGGGCCCTCCGGCATCGCAGCTCTTGGGTTGTCGCTGTCTTGGTGGGGCCGGTGGGCCGCCCCTACGACAAGCCCCTCGCGGTCGAGGCCCTGCCGCCATGGTCAAACCGCGCTTCCTCAAGGGTCCAGCACACCGCCCCTCCGCTTGGCGAAGCATGGTTTGTAAATGTTGGTGCAGCCTGCTTGGCGGGCCTGTGATGTTGCTGGTTGGCGCGCGCCATAATGGCGCGCGTCCGTCGCGCCGTTAGGGCTTCCGCCATGGCGCCTCGAAGTCTTGGCGTGCCATAAATGAGCGCAGCGCGACTTGTTGCCGGGCCTGCGTGGCGGTGACGTAGTGGGGCGGGACGCCTCGGGTTCCGCCACCGGTCTGCCGCTTATAAATATGCGGCACCCACTTGAGAGCCACGCCGTGGCATTTCGCCCATCCATTAGTTCGCGTGCGCTCTCTTGTTCTTTGCGGTCTTCGTTATGGCGAGGTGGTAAGGATGGAGGCGGGAGGCGTCTTATACGAGCGAGTGGGTAGGTCCTCGTAACCAACCTTGTGTTTCGGCACCTCGTTGACGAGGTAAGTTGGAGAGCTTGGAGAAGGTCCGGCGCCCGAACGAAACTATTCCGGCCTCGGGCGATGGAGGTGGTGGTTCGTGGCGTTCTTCGACGCTGGTTCGCTGTCGCGGCGTTGACCTCGTCAAGGACGTGCTCGCTATCTGGGTGGGGCTGGCGCACCACTCGAACTCAATTGTCAAGCTTCGGCGTCTCGAGTGAATCTGCCGCGTCGCTGCCGCCTGGAAAGGGGCGATCGTCACATACATACACACGACGGTCATTGTCACCAAGAAGAGAAAGAAAAAACGGCGAGACGCCGAACTCGAGGCGTGAACTTCAACCACGCGCTCGATGCTCGATGTGCGTTTACCCCGTGGCGGAATCGCTGGGACATCGACCGACGCGGCGGTGGTTTTACCACCGATCGGCGCGAAAAGACGGCTTCTGATCCACGCGGTGGCCGATAAGGCTAGTGGCGCCCCGAGGTGAGCCCGACCGCGCGAGGAGGCTCTTCTGCGGCTTCTGGATGTGACGAAGCGCTCCACCCGGATCTGGTGGAAGAGTTCTGCGCCGGGATCGGCCCTTGGCGGGGATCGAGCGTGGAGATAGGAGCGACGGTTCGACGGCCGACCGACCGGCCCAGGCACGGCGGTATCGCCTTGACCTCGTGGCCTTGTTGTCTTTGCCTCGGGCCTTGTCTTTTGTCCTTGCACGGTTCGTAACTTCGTTCGACGGTTGTCTCCGCATTCGCGATTATCACGTGGCGGCCAGCGCCGAGGTCTTCTTGGGCCGTACAAGGAGGAGCATTCCAAACGCTGTCCACGGTGGTACGTGATACCGGCTCAACCGGGCGTCTGGTCCGTCTGTTTGCGTCTCCGAAGCGCCGGACGGACGCCGAAGAAGAAGCGTCGAGGCCGCCGAGGCTGGCTCGACCAATCGACGTGGCGCCGCTGCGTTCCGCCGGCCCTTGCGAGGCGACTGATCCGTCGGGGGGCGCGGAGGTTGCGAACCGCCCGCAGCAGCAGTGGTTCCCGGCCGTGGCGATTGGCGAGTCGGCGGCTTCGTCGTTAGACGAGGCTAGCGGCTCGGCCGATGATGGCGCATCGGAGGATGCGCTTGGGCGTGGCGCGGGGGAGGTGGCCAAGGCAACAGGCGTAATTGACTTAACGAGCCTGGCCATCGAGGAGTCTTCGGAAGAGGGGACTCCGTCGCATGTGTACGCCGCCGATTTGGAGGCAACCTTGGGCACCTTTGCCACCCAGTAGCCCGCAGTTATTCTGGAGGAGGTGCTCGCTCGCGGCCCCGCCAGTGAAACAAGATCTTGTTGTGGTGGTTGTCGTCGCGTGCCCTAACACCTGTGGTCGTCGCGAGGCGGTTGATCTTTGTGTTGGCCGGGCGAGGAGCCTGTCTCTTGGCGGTGCCGTGGTCGAGGAGGCTCTCGCCGTTCCGGGTCCGGACTCCTCGGCCGCCACTCCTGCGGCCGTGGTCAGGTAGTGTAGACGCCGCCCATCTGTGTGGGAGGATTTGCCGTGAGCCGGCGTTTGCGAAGGTTCTTGCAGGCCGGGAATTTTGCCCACTCATGGGTCCTCCGCGACCTTTTCAAGAAGATGGCCATAACCGACATGCTCGAGAGTCGCAGCGAATCACGATGAAGGTTTGTCTCTTTCTTTTTCGGTAGCGACCTTGGCGCTTGTGGTCCCGTGGGTGAATAACGAGGTGTTACGCTGTCGCAGACGATGATGCTAGCACGGGTGCTAGATGATGCGTCGCCGCGGTGCTTCGCCAAATCGAGAAAGAGGTCGAGAAGGAGCACAGGAAAACGAGGTCCTCCGTGACACGTCGCCTCCCTCGAGGTGAGGGCAAAACTTTGGAGGAACAAGTGTCCGCGGGCCGCCCGAAATTTGGAGGCTTCGCAGAAGGCTCGGGCATCACTCGAGGAGGAGATGACGGCGGAGCGTGAGCTGTCGGAGACCGTGGGGGTCGCGACCTTCGAAGCAATGGTGATGCTCGAGGATGCCGTGAAAAAGCTTGGTGCAGTGCCCCCCGCGAGGACTCACCGGCCGGCTGAGACGGACATCACCTTCGCGGTTGAAGAACGTCGTGGCTGCCATCGCTGCTGCGACGCGATCGTATGGGGACCATCGCGAAGGCATCTGGTGCGAGACAATGGCGTCTCGACAAGCGCAGGTGCGCATATGGATGCGCCGCCACCGCTCGGCCGCCCGGCCACCGCGGAGGAGCCGGCGAAAGCACGGAACGCCGGACGCCAAGAAGGCGAGCAAGGTCCTACGGAGGACTCTTGGTCGCCACGCCGCACACCGACGCGACAAAGTCGTTCAGGATCGCAGCGAGAAGGCCAAAGGAAAGTCACCCTTGGCCGAAGCGGTGCGACGGCCGAAGCGGTAAGCGGGGTCCTCCGTGGCGACAAGGTGTGACCCTCCGCTTGCGGAGCGGCTCAAAACTCTTAATGTAGCGTATTATTGCGGGTTGTAGTTTTTTTGGTTGGCTCATTTCTTTTTGGTTGTTGGGGAGCGAAAAACAATTTTTTTTCGCCGGGGCTTTCGCTCGTGTAATGTGTTCTTTGGTGTTGAATGAGAAAAACTTTTGGCTTGATGATGCGTTTTGTCTTTGGTGAACTTGTTAAGTCGAACGTTATGATGTATCTGAGGAGGCGCTTGTTTAAGTGTCAATGGGGGTCCCCGCCACCTTGGGACGGCGGTTCGTGACTCTCGCCATGGCGCCCGAAGGAGGAGCGCGAAACTCTGGATAGGTGGCCTGTGAGAATTTGGCAACGGGGCATCATGTGCCACGGCACGAAGTGGCAACGCTGGAAGAGGGCCAATCCCACCTGCTCTATGAAGATGTTCTTCCGCGTTCAGAGGCGGGAGGCCGCGAAGGTGCGCGAAGAGATGAGGGCCTTCTGGGCACGCAGGGGGGCTGTTGACGCATCCGCGGGGTCCGTGGTGCCCTTCGCGTCCGGGGAGGCCCCAACGAGCTCGTCGGATACCCCCGAGGACGTGGCTGTACAGAGGCAGTATGATGAGCTGGTTGCGGCCGGAGCGTCCGACGAGGAGCTCTTTGCTTGGGCGACGCATAGGGAAGAGTGGGACTTCGTCCCGAAGATGTATGGCCTGTGACGCGGGCGTGGTTGTGCAGTAGCGACTTGCGCTTGTAACGTAATGATGTGTACTCTGTTGAGCTTTTATTTGTGTCGGCCCCTGCACTTTTTTTTAATAAAATGGGCGTGATTGTAGCGCGGTATGCTCCCGAGCCATGATCTCTATTTTTGTTCGGGGAGGAGAGCGCACACGCCCCTATTCTTTTAGATAGGGCTCCGGGGAGCCCTAACCTTTTTTTTTTTGTTCGGGGGAGGCGGAGCCTCGCGCCGTCCCCCATTATTTTTAGATAGGGCTCCGGGGAGCCCTAACCTTTTATTTTGTTCGGGGGAGGCGGAGCCTCGCGCCGTCCCCCATTATTCTTAGATAGGGCTCCGGGGAGCCCTAACCTTTTATTTTGTTCGGGGGAGGCGGAGCCTCGCGCCGTCCCCCATTATTCTTAGATAGGGCTCCGGGGAGCCCTAATCTTTTATTTTGTTCGGGGGAGGCGGAGCCTCGCGCCGTCCCCCGTTCTTAGATAGGCTCAGGAGCCCTAATCTTTATTTTGTTCGGGGAGGCGAGCCTCGCGCGCCCCCATTATTTTAGATAGGGCTCAGGAGCCCTAATCTTTATTTTGTTCGGGGAGGCGGGCCTCGCGCCGCCCCCATTCTTTTAGATAGGGCTCGGGAGCCCTAATCTTTATTTTGTTCGGGAGGCGAGCCTCGCCGCCCCCCATTCTTTTAGATGGGGCTCCGGGAGCCCTAATCTTTATTTTGTTCGGGAGGCGAGTCTCGCGCCGCCCCCATTATTTTAGATGGGGCTCAGAGCCCTAATCTTTATTTTGTTGGGGAGGCGGGCCTCGCGCCGCCCCCATTATTTTTAGATAGGGCCCGGGAGCCTAATGTCACGTGCCCCGAGCTCGGGTCATCTTGTGTGGCTAGGTTTTATACCCCCTTGATGCTGGCGGCGGTGTCTGCACCGGCCCGGGGCCATGCGATGGCTAGGTTTTATACACTGCCTTGCGTGAGGGCGGTGTGCGCAAGGGGCCTAGGCCATTGTGTGGCTAGAGTTTATACACCGCCTGCTGGCGGCGGTGGTGCAGGACCGACCATCTTGTGATGGCTAGAGTTTATACACCGCCCTGGCGGCGGGCGGTGGCACAGGGCCTAGGGCCATCTTGTGATGGCTAGAGTTTATACACCGCATGCTGGCGGCGGTGTCTGCACCGAGCCTAGGGCCATGCGCGATGGCTAGAGTTTATACACCGCCCGGCGGCGGTGTCTGCACCGGCCTAGGGCCATCTTGTGATGGCTAGAGTTTATACACACCGCTGAAGGCGGCGGTGTGCACAGAGCCTAGGGCCATCTTGCGGTGGTTAGAGTTTATACACCGCCTGCTGGCGGCGGTGTGCACCGGGGCCTAGGGGCCATGCGCGGTGGCTTCAATTTATAGCAGGTCGACCGTGAGATGCTTGCCTACGCGGTTCGCTTTTGTCATTGCGGCCAGTTCACAAAAGCTTACACATTTGTACATGCCGCCCTGGTGTCCCTCTGGGGGAAGGGAGGAGTGAATCCATTGCCCGGCGCAATGGCCTTTTGTACAAAATATCAAAAGAAAAAAAACGCCTACTAGGGGTAGAATCGGCGCAGCTCTTAGCGTTCCTGTATGCCCAAGTTGTTGGCCTATACAGGGTGGCGATGTAGTGTCTTGTGACCTTTGTGCTCTTGGTGATGATGTAGGGGCCTCCCACTTGGACCGGAGCTTGCCTACCATGGAAGGGTTGGCGACTCGCTTGAGGACCATGTCGCCAGCGCGGCGGGCGGGCTTCACTTTTTGTTGTACGATCTCGCCATGCCGCGTCTGCGTACCTCGCCATGGTTGAGATTGCTTCGACGGGCTTCTTCTAAGAGGTCGAGGAGACTTCGCGGTTGGTCGGGTCCACGTCTTGTGTTGCCGCAGAGATCTTGCGTGAAGCTCCTGGTGTCATTGCTTCGTCCCGAACAATGCTTTGAACGGGAGGCCCGTGGCGTGGTAGGCGTTGTGCGGAGGGCCCATAATGCCTTCTGCAGTTCTTCCGCCGAGTCCCTTGGCGGCCGACGAGGCGTTTGTTGAGGCGGCGATGAGGTTGCCATTGGCGCTTCCACGGCCGTTAGCCTCGGGATGGCCTACGAGGCGGCGTATTTTGGTGCCGAGGTTCGACGTAACGCCTTTGAAAGTAGAGAGTCAAAGCGGGTGCCGTTATCGGTGACGACGTCCGCGGCACCCGTACTGCAGACGATGTTTCTCCATGCGAACCTCGGGCGCCGCGGCCGTGATTTTAGCGGCCGGCTCCACCCACTGGAGAAGTATTCTATGGCGGCGAAACGGCGGAAGCGAGGTCGCCTCGCAAATGAAGGGGCCTATGATGTCCAATCCCCACCGAAGGGCGGCCGACGTAGTAGCGGCCGAAGGGTAACGCGGCGCCCTCGAATGTGACTAGCCCATTGGCACCCTTGGCGAAGGCCGGACGAGGTCCGGCATCCCGGGCGCTAGATTATTATCTGAGCCTGGCGGAAGGCTTTCGCGACGATGCTTCGTGGGGCTTGGTGCGCTCCGCAGTCTCCCTCATGGATATGCTTTAGCAGGTCCTTCCCTTCTTGGTGTGATATGCGGAGAAAGGGTGCACACACCCTTGTACAAGTCGCCCTTATGATGCGGTATTCGGGAAGCGATGCTTGAGTCTTCGTGCTTCGCCGGATCTTCGCTCGTCGCCTTGGAGGTAGCCGATGATTGGCTTCGCCACCGCTTGCCGATCAAGATGACAGGCGCGAGGCGCCTGCCAGCGACTAGGTCGGTTGTTTGCCCACCACTTGCGCCTCGGGGTACCCGGTTAGATTCTGCGATGCCGAAGGTGCGCAGATGCCGAGAAGACCTCTGGCTTGGGGCGGTCGCCTGAGCTCGCCGCCTTGGCGAGTAGGTCAGCTGCTTCGTTGTTGCCCCGTGGAATTGCTTGTATGGTGATGCCGAGGAAGCGACTTCTTTGCGTCTCGCGCAGCCTTTAGGTAGCGCGCCATTTCGGGGTCCCTGGTTACTAAGCTCTTGTCGAAGTGGCCCGCCATGAGGCGTGAATCGCTCTTAATTATAACGCGCCTGGCGCCCAGGGCTTTGGCCCCAAGTCCCAACAAGAGGGCCTCATACACGCACGGCATTATTGGTTGTAGGAAGTCGGCGTGCTGCGAGGACATACTCCGTCCGTCCGGGCGATTAGTATGTTGCGCGCGCGCGCTCGCCGCGCACCACGATCCGTCAGTATGGATGATCCATGGCGCATCCAATTTGCTCCTCGAGGTGGCCCTCCTTTGGGGTCCATTCGGCGACGGTCTGCCAGGCCAGGACTTAATTGCCGTCGCGGGGCCTTGAAGGTAATGTCAAAGGGCGCCAGCTCTGCTGCCCACTTGCCAATGCGCCCGGTCGCATCCTTGTTGCGGAGCATCAGCGCCAGGGGATAGGATGTGGGCACGACGATGGGGTGCGCCAGGAAGTAATGTCGGAGCTTGCGCGAGGCCATGAGCAAGGCGTACGCGAGTTTTTCCAACTCCGTGTACCGAACCTTCGCTCCTTGGAGCGCTTCGGAGACGTAGTACACGGGCCGTTGGCCATCATCTTCTTGTACGAGTACCGCGCTGACTGCCGCCGTGGAGGCGGCAAGGTACAAGAGGAGCTGCGCCTGGGGCTTCGGGCTTGTTAGGCTGGGGAGCTGGTTCAAGTACTCTTTGAGGTCCTGAAACGCACTTTGGCAGGCCCCGCCCCACCGAAACAGCTCCGCCCCGCGAAGAGTCTTGAAGAGAGCAGAGCCTGGCCCGCAGAAGACAGAGCGGCCGAGGTCGCAAGGCGCCCGTGAGCTGCCAGGATGCCAGCCAGCGGCGAGGCGCCCATCTCTGGATGGCCCGGATTTTCTCCGGGTTGGCCTCGATGCCTCTCTCGGAGACGAGGAATCCTAGCAACTTGCCGGCCTTGACCCCAAAGGCACACTTTTCAGGGTTTAGTTTGATTCCCTCCCTCCTGAGGTTGCCGAACGTTTCCCGGAGGTCTTCTGCATGGGAGCAAGCGAGCTTACTTTTGACCACAATGTCGTCGACGTAGGCTTCGACGTTACGCCCCAACTGCTCCGCCAGCACTTTGGTGATGAGTCGTGTGAAAGTCGCCCCGGCGTTCTTGAGGCCGAAGGGCATTCTTCGGAAGCAGAAGGTGCCGATCGGTGTTATGAAGGCCGTCTTCGCTTCGTCGTCCTTGGCCATGAAGATTTGATGGTACCCGGAGTAGGCGTCGAGGAAGCTCATCAGCTCGCAACCGGAGGTTGCATCGACCAATTGGTCTATGCGGGGTAGCGGAAAATCATCCTTGGGGGAGGCCTTGTTGAGATCTGTGAAGTCGACGCACATACGCCATTTGCCCGTGCTCTTTTGCACCAAGACCGGGTTTGCGAGCCACTCGGAGTGTTTGATTTCCCGGACGACCCCTGCCTTGAGGAGTCTTGCTATTTCGACCTTGGCGGCTGCGGTACCGGCGTCATCTTGGCGTAACCTTCTTTTTGGAGAAGGTCGTTTGCAGAGCAAGACGATGCTCTATGGTTTCATGAGCCACACTGGAATGTCCTCCGGGCTCCATGCAAAATGTCCGAGTTGGCTCGCAGGGACCGAGGATGGCGTCACCCGCTTCGGAGGTCTGCTCCCAAGGCCACGGTTTTCTCCGAGATGCTTCTTCGTATGCGACTCTTTCCAACTGCCCTCGGTGCAGCTCTTGGGGCCCATTTGCCGAGGGTTCGCGGTGAAATTGCTCGTCTGAAGCGTGTGCACATGGCGCGAAGGGTCAATGGCTAACTTCGATCGTCTCGCGAGGTCTTGGTCGCCGGATGGTGACAACGCCATTGGTGCGGGATCTTCATGCGGATGTAGTTATGGTGGGCTCTACCGCTAAGGCGCTCAACGCGTTGCCGAGGATGGCATTGTATCGGTGCGGTATATGGACTATGTCGAAGGTGACGATTTCGACGCGAGGCGGGGCCGCGTGCGAATGTAACGGCGGATCGATTTGTCCCGATCTGCCATCGCCTCCCCGGCCTACGAGGGTATGCCCGAGGTGATAGCGGTCCTGGGATCATCATCTTGTCGGCGTCTCCAACGAAGGTCGGCGAGCTTCCGCCGATCGGGGACGCGCTGACCTCAAGTCCGCAATGGTAGCGGAAATGACGAGGTCTGGTGTGGGAAGTGGATGCTGGTGGGCGTCTTGGGGCAAGGTGATGGGCACCTCGGCGTAGAGGCGGATCGCGCGAACCTGCGCCATGACGTGATGGATTCGCCGGCATAGCGCTGGCGCCGCTTTTTGATTTAGGCCAGCGAGGATCCCCGTTATCATGTTGATGATCCGCCGACGCTGCTCGCCGCGGCCGCCTCGATTGTGGCCTCGCCGGTGGTCGGGCAGATTGATTGCCGGAGCTCTAGGGCCCTCGCCTCTGTTTGTTGCGGTGGCGGTGGATGTAGTCGTTCATGGCGGCAATGGTGCGGCGATTGGCGGTGGTATGCGAACACTCCCGTGGAGGTCACAAGATGACGTGATTTTTCTGCGGCGTCATGGCGTCTGGTGCCGCCAAGACGCCGCCCACGGCCTGCCCCGCGGCCTCTTCGCCGCCATTTTTGCGCCTTCTTGGTCTTGGGTGGCGCCCACATGGTATACCCGCGACCCTTCGGCGATGGTTGCCACGCGGTTTAGGGTTGGGCTGCGTAGTTTGTTACAGCCCTTCCACGGTTTTGGGGCTTCGGTGCTTCCGCCTTCCCCCCTTCTGTTGCTATCCTCCTCCGCTCGCGCGTACTCCTCCATTTTGTCAAAGAGCTCGGCCACAGTGGAGATGGGCTTGCGAGCCAGTCTCTCGGAGAGCGGTCCTTTCTGTAGCCCGCAAGTTGCTGCGTTGATTACCGTTGTCTCGTTGACGCCCCTCACCTGGCATTTCACCTCGGCGAACCTCCTGAAGAAGCTACGGAGGGATTCGCCCGAGGCCTGCTTTACAGCAAACAGGTGTCCGGCGTCTTTTGGCTCGACGTAGTTTCCTTGGAAGTTATTGCGCACGAGGTCGCGCAGCTGTTCCCAAGCGTATACGGACCGGGGGGGATGGTGAAAAACCAAGTGAGGGCGACGCCTTTGAGAGCGAGGGAAATGCTCTTCGCCTTCGTGGTGTCGTCCGGCCTCTATGGCCGCTTTCAGAGACCGGAGGAACTGCGGGATCCGTGGTGCCTTGAAGGGGTGACCGGGCATCTTGAAGTCTTTGGTGTGTATACGCTTCAAGTCTGCGCTTAGTGGGATTGGGATCTCTGACCGGGATTCACTGGTAGTGGTGGTCATGCCGGGAGGCGTTGGTCCCAAGGTGTGGCGAGCCACCTCCGCTTCGCCGCAGCCGAGCAGCTCCTGGCGGAGGTCCGCGAGCTCTCGCTGGAGGACCTCGTACGTTTGGTGTGCTGCCGCGAGGGTCTCGGTGGCCGGGGCGAGAGGTTGGGGGTTGTGCGATGGTACTCCGGCTGGTCGGGTGTCACCGCCGGCGATACCCGTGGGTGGAATTGTTCGCCTCTTCCTCGCATGTGCGTCTTGGCCGGGCCGCATGGAGGTCCCGCTCTCTTGGCCCTCGGTGTGTTGGGGGCGGCATGCGGCCGCTTGGCCGTGGAGACCTTGGACGTGGCCTTGCGGGCCATCTCGGCCTCGGGCCTGTGACTTTCACGCCAACCCCACGGACGGCGCCAACTGTCAGGAGTGGCTGGACCAGACAAGATGGCGAAGGAGACCCTCGGCCTTATAAGGGCGGGTCAAGGGTCCGGATGTGGAGCTCGGCTAGAAGTGCCTTTATCTCTTATTGTCCAAAAAGGTCTCCTTTACATGGTGAGGAGGAGGGCTACTTATAGCCTCCTGCCCAGATACAGGGAATTACAATTGTACCCCTAGTGAAGTACACTGAACGTAGGGGCTGCAGGGGAGTTTCTAAGCCTAGGAGTAGGTTTGGGAGCACGGTGGTCCTCCCTGGACCTTAGCCTACCCGTGTGGTGGACCCGGTCTACCTCCGTGTTCTCGACCGTGACGGAGACCCTTAGCCAGCCGGGGTGTCTTGGGATTCATGCTCCCGGGGACCGGGACCTTCCGGGCCCAGGCACCGCCCCGGGTTTTGGGACACCCGGGGTGCCTCGGGTTCACTGCCAGACCTTGGCTACTCCTACGGGGGCCTCGGGACCCCTCCGGGGGGCCCTCGTCGTGACCCCTGTGGGGCCCCTCCGAAGCATCGCAGGCTCTTCGGGTTGTCGCCTGTGCCGTGGGGGCCGGTGGACCGCCCCTACGACAGTCTTACTATGATTCATATATTATCTACTTTGAATATGCAGACTTGCCTTATTGATTCACATGCATTTTTTTACTTTGCCTTGACCACCGAATTTTCGAATGCGATTCTAATTTTTCTCTTTCTCTTTTCTTTTTCATTCTTACACTGACTAAACTTTGTATTTCTTGTCCAGAATTTGTTCGCAGAGTCCGATGAAAAAGATTCGTGCGTAGGTTCTCAATCTGGATGACCCAATTCAGATGCTCCTTGTAGGTGATCTCCCTCTTCTTTAAATATGCTATTTCTTGCTATGGCAAATTCTACCACATCGAACAATTCGGCCTCAGGTTGCTCTGCTATATTACATATGTATAATTTCAATAGATACGAAACATCTTATAAAATATTGTTGTTTTGCTAGAATTGAACTAAAAATGCCCTCTTTCCCGTTTACGTCGTAGAGAATTAAGTCTTTATCCTGGTTGTGATAGAGTGGTTCCATTTTTTTTTTGTGCAATCAGTAATGGGTGATTGTTCACTAAATTCAAGTTAGTTTGGTGCAGATAAAAATGATCGATGTGGTATTTCTATTCCTTCGCTAGCAGTGAAAGCCGTTCTTTTAGGTTAGATTAGGATATGGTGGTGCGAAAGAGGTTGGATTATGGATTCCGTGGCCACCAAAGTCCCACTATGCCACTGGTTCGGACCTCAACTCGGGTGCATATTTGATTCTGTAGCCATCTTTAACCGCATTTTGCATATTGGATGATTGGATCTGTATTAATAATCAATGGTAATCAAGGGGAAATGCTCTACAAGAAGGAAGTAAGATGAGATGCGTCAGCTCCGTTCTAGATAACTAGAATGAATAGGAAACCTGATGCTCAGATGCTCTTGAGTCTTGATATACTGTTACAAATGTGGAATGTTATTCTAAGGGTATTGTCATTGATCTGTGCCAATATGCACATGTATTTTCCTTTTAATATAGCTTCTTTAATCCGGTGCTTATTTGTACTCTAGAGCAAGCAATGCGATATAGTTTTTAGTTGTTTTTTCCCTTTTCTTTCTTACACTCGCATAGTAATTATTCCATAATAACCGTTAGCCATTTTTTTCCAAACTCCTTGTTACTTCCCAATATTGTTCTACTGAAGCATATGTGCTCATTATGTTCTCTTTTTCTTGGATCACACCAGAATTTTTATTGTATAACAAACATTATTTGCTCTTGGTTAAAGAAAAAGGTGTCTATGTTAAATTATAATGTAAATCTATTTGCTCAACTAAATATTATTTTCTGTAAGTTTAGAAGTCCTTTAATTTAGAATATATTTCTCTAGAGATACCGAATTTTGCCTTTTATGTTCTTGCTTACATTATAGTGACATATTTCCTCCTGATTATACTACACCACCCACCCAAACTAAACCTATATTTCTCTTCCATATCTTAACGTTTTTAGCTCCTCTGTTAGTATCCTGATTTCGCACTTCGTTGATATCCTAAATCCACTCTTCAACTCGATTTTTATTCGCTTCTACATACGTACCTAGTTGGCAGTAACACAGTGATCGGAGCGAGGAGACTCAGAGACCATGTGTCATATTTAACCGAAACACGGTAAAGCCCAGGTACCTAGTCGGCAGTAACACAGTGATCGGAGCGAGGAGACTCAGAGACCATGTGTCTTATTTAACCGAAACACGGTAAAAGCGTATGTTCACGTTCTACGAGGCCATACCCATCAGTCGTTAATTCGGTTGATCGAAGCACCATGTGTCTTATTTTGAACGTCTGTTCATCTTCACCTTCAAAATTGTACTTACACAATAGATAGTAGAACCGAGTGGTGGGTGGTAATCGTCGCCTTTTTTTCGTTTCAGACATCACCACCTCCGCACCAGTGATGTGAGCAACTGCGAGTCAAAACAAAGCTAGTTACTGTTGGAAATGGCTTTTGACGGAAACGAATAAATAAAAAGCCTTCACATACCATATGAGTTCCTTTTCTAAAGAATAAGCAATATAATTCAGCTTTCTTCATCTTAATAGTTTAAACATAGTTATAAACCCTGGACCGGTCATTGACCCGGCCGAGGTCTCGGGTCACTCACCTGACGGTCGGATTGGAGGGCCACCGGTTGGACCGCATGTTTTTAAATTTAATTTTCACACACACACACACACACATACATACATATACATATACATATACATATACATATACATATACATATACATATACATATACATATACATATCGCAAAAAAGAGGGAAAAATCAATGATGCACGAAAAGCAATAATAATCGAAGAATCTTAATTATGAACAACAAATTAAGTCTGTCAATGAGTGCCATCATAGGCTCACACAAAAACCAGATCATTCAACCATTGATGTTCTAGTCTATTTTACATATGGTTAAAGATGCTCCAATTCCTCTTATATCCAGATGCACTACATGTTTAGCTTAATACATGAATTGCCAACTTACATTTTACTATATACGTCTTAGATCCAACTATATTAATCTCTGACTAAAAAATAGAACGGTAAAAATCTAACGCTTGCATTTTAACCAGAGACTAGAGAGTAGAGACAAGCAAAACAAGCAAGTAGGGAAATGCATCGTATCTTACTAATAGAGGCAAAGCTGAGCAGAGAACAGAGAGGAGCTGCCGGTCGGAGTGAGATAGTGAGAAAGATGGAAATTATCTACATGTTGCGTCAATTTCACAAGGGGATCCCTACACATAGCAGCACCCAAAGTATAAACACGTCCATCAGTTTTGTCTTGGAAAGCTCTTTCATTTTAGGGTTTTCTTATCTATTGGTCTCATGAGCCCCTAGCCGGGTCGATAAAAAATCGGTCGGGTTTTCTCAGGTCAATTGCATCTCCAGTCTTGTGGATGTGCCCGGCCCAGCAAAGCCTCTGGTCCAGAACCGCTGGGCCGGCGCGGGTTTTATAAAAGTCTAAGACTTCTCCCTACTCTGTTGCAAACATGAGCTTCTCCACTCATAATAAGTTTGGGTTATGATATAAGTACTTTTTTGGGGTTAATTCCTGGAAATTTCCAAAATCTTTGATTGTTGATTGTGCCACTGACATGTGAGTTTCAGACTCACATGTCAGTAGCACATGAGAGACATATAAGGGATTATACAAACTTTCAATAGCAAATAAGGACTTGTCCTTTTTGGGGGGGAGATGAATGATGTAAGAAGTTAGCCAGTGATTTGTGGGAAGAAGATGCCAACTTGACAGGCAACTAATACCCACAAAAAACTTCCAAGTTATGTTGTGGAAGAGAGAAAAAAATGTGGCATGCAAAATTTAATAGTTTCCCATCATCACTGAGCAAAATTTAATAGTTTCCAATCATCACTGAGTTGTCTGTAATCATCAGAGACAAACCTTAAAAATGGTAAGATGTGCAATGCCATGCTTTTCTTTTGTTACTAGTTGGTCCATATGGAAGTATTTACAAAACAGCAAAAGGAACTAGAATGTCATTCTTTGACCAAACTAATTGCAGTTAGTCGGAAAAAAATGTGCCAAAACATATGTTTGGTCAAGGCTAATAGGCTAAGGAATTGTACTATAGTACATCCGAGACAAGTTTTTATGCTCAAAGAGAGCTCACATGGACTTCCATGAAAACATTTGGAATTTGGATTATGATACTGTGATAATTGTTTCAATAATTTGCTAACCTCAAAAAGTTCAAAAGGGCTTCCCCGCCTGTAGACATCATCTTGTTGGCTCTGTCCAGTGGAAAGGAGTTGGGAAACCAGGGCGCGCCATGCAGTTAACAAGACCCCAGTACTTCCCATGGCTACCAAGATGAAAGGAGTTGATGGAATATGACCGGATGTCACTGCTCGAATGGCAAGTCCTAACTAAGAGGAGAGAGAAAAATCAGAGTCAGCATCAGATACAAAACAACAGCAAACACATCATCGTTAGATGCTTCCACGCTAACAAAACAAATAAAGGTAAAGGAATAATCACATAATAAGACAAATGAACATGTTTTTAGAGTTCAGAAGAAAAATAGATGCAAATGCAGACTTGAGAAAGGTAACAGTTGCTCCAGCTTCAGAAACTATGACCAACTTCATGTGTTAGGCATTTAGGCTTACATGCAGAGAAATTTCACTCCCATCATTTCTGAACAAAATTACCAGCAGAAAAGAAAGTTAAAAAAAAACTTTTCATGAAAAAATGCTTGAATGATCACCTTTCCTTGAAAGCCTAATTTGGCTTATTAATCAATCACCCTGTAGCATTTGGCTCATGATAATCTAATGATATTATAAATGGTTCAACACTCCATGAATGAAACAACATCCTAGTATATCGTACATTTTGAGTAATAGATTGACACACAAATCTAATCATCTTAGAAGACGATCCAAACTAATACTAGCAAGAGACAACTCCAAAAGACTGAGTGCAGTAAAAAACGACAAACATCCGAAATTATGTCATGATTGTTTGATTTTTTTTTACTTATGATCTCAATAGCGCAGCACCTGTCACAGTGTGCTTCAAGTTTGGCTCACCAGAAAATTTGACTGGCACTAAGGAGAAAAACTACTAAACTAGCAAAATTGGATTAACCATGAGGTATAGCCCACAACCTAAACATAAAACCAAGCACTCCCTTCGTTTTTACTTTTTACAAGACATTATTAAGGCAAAGCATGTGTCTTGAGGACAAACACAAAACAATGCCATCATTAAGCAAAGAAGACAGAACCATATCCTAGCAAAGAAGGCCTATTGTTTGTTTGGATCCATTGCTCAATCAGTCGATAAAGGGAATTCTGAATCTGCTTAGTAAGGGTAAGGTGCTTGGTAGTGCCAATGAAAACTATATCAAACAAAGCATGTCTACCAGGCTACCAAAAAAGTATCCAAATGTGTGGCATGCTTATTTGGCTTTCCTCGTGAAAAGAGGTTGAAAAGTGGGTAAATTTTCTGGTTAGCGGTAACTGTCAGAACATCTAAACTACTGTGCCCTCCTATACAGAAATCCATCCACTTGAACTTTTCCCATTACTCATTGAACAGTTAGATCAAATATTATCTTCAAACTGGTTCTTGGGAAAAGGACCAACACTAAGCTCTAAAACTTGTCTTCAAAAGCTACAGAACCAAAACAGTATGGTTAGATATCTTTGCCAATAAGTACTGGGTTTCTTCTCACTTTACCTAGTAGCAGGCAAAAGACCAAACAGCCACCTGAATACCTCAATAAACAGTAAACATTGTCTAATGGGCACAAAGATGTAGAGATAAATGTAGGTCGTAATGTAATTGACACGGTGAGCTATGATAAAGCCAGGTACAACACGTGCACTGGTAAGAAATTAATAGGGTGCTGATATAAGGCAGCAACAGCCAATTGCAAGCAAGCAACAGATGACCTTCATTGATAGCAATAGAATGGGTTCCTGTCTGTTAAATACCTTCATTGATAGCAATAGAATGGGTTCCTGTCTGTTAAGTAGATTGGTGAGAATGTTCATGAAGATCACAATTCCCAAAATTATATGAACTAAACCTGTGTTGACCTAGTAGAAGATATATGCACATTCCAATCACGCGTCAAGTTCGAAATAGGGCTGATAATTACCGGTATCCCAACAACCCAGGATTTGGCCGCAACGGCAACAGCTTTTCCCACACCATTGCGTCCTTTCCCATCATGTCCAAATCCACCAAGGAGGTAGGCACTTAGTAACCACCCTGCACAAGACCCGATTCTATGAGCAATCCCTTCGTCAACATCAACGAAAAAAAAGGCGGTGGCATTTTTCTGACCAGCAATGAACGGGTCGGCCGTCTTGAACGTCTCCGCGTCAAGAACGGGCAGCCCATGGCTGAACCTTCCTATCGCGGAGAACACCAGGAGACAAAGCAAATCTCCGCTGGCCAAAAGCCCCACCTTCCTGCGAATGCAAGCACCAACGGATCAGCCAACCGAACGAATCAACGAGCACCGGGAATGGCGCGGGGAACATACGCATAGGAGACGAGCTTGGACTCGGCGGCGGCGTCGCCGGGCTTCTCAATCTGGATGACGCCTTCGAGGGGCACGCCGTCGTCGGCGACGCCGACGAGGACGGGGTCCTCAGCGGCGGCGGGGGAGCCGGAGGAGTCCTCGCTCGCGGCGGCGATGGGAGGGGGCGGCACCGGCGCGCGGCGGGGCGCGTCGAGACCTGAGAGCGCGAGGTGGCGGCGCGGGAGGCGGGGGTTGGCGAAGAGGGGGTAGGGGTTGGGGCCGCGGTGACTGGGAGCGGGGGCGGGCGGCTTGGAGGGCAGCCGCCGCGCGGAGAGGGAGCCGTTCGCAGCCTGGCTCACCAGCAGCATCGTCGCGGCCTCTCGCCGGCGGGCGGGGCGGTGGCGCCGGTGGGGGTGGGGAGGAAGGGAGCTTTTGGGTTTGAATTGAAATGGATTTGCCTTCTCGGGTTTGGGTGGTCTAAATTTTGCTTTCCGGTGGATGGTGTTGGTGCGGAGTGTGAACGAGGAGCGGCGGGCCCGGGGCTATCGTCGGCTGAAATCGTGGATTTTTAAAAAACCCGAAATGGCACTATTTAAAGCGGCGTTAGCAAAAATAGCACTATCACAAGCATAATTATAAAAATAACGCTCTCGTCCGCATGGTAACGGTGCGAACAAGCCACAAGACGACACATAGCACTTCGTCCGTATGGTCACCGTGCGGACGAGAACGTCATTTTTACTTATGCCGCTTCAAATAGTATCATTTCGGCCAAAGATTCGAAATCGTGTTATTTGTGTTCCTTTTCGATGCATGGTTTGCATATGAGTTACAAATCCTTTGTATTTTACAGTTCAACCAGAGTAGGATATAGAAGTATCCTACCGGGTAAAGGAGCGCAGAAAGAGAGCTATGGGAGGGTGGCCACGTCGTTTTTTTTTTGCCGTCCGATTCAGCGCTTCTCGGGGTCGTGTCTGTTGGATTTTTTTTGTTTTACGTGCCTGACTCCTTCGCATAGTCGCTGCTGCCTCCGCGGTCTCCTCCGGGCCACGTTCTCTCTGCGCTGCGCTTCTCTCCCTTAGCCCTTCCCTCCCCGTTTCTCCACCGCCGCCCCTTCCCCTTCCCCTTCCCCGCCCCCGCCCCCGCCACCTTCCCCTGCGCCCCTAGGCCGCTGTCCGCTCCCCATCACTCCCTTCCGCCTCCACATCCCAGCTTTCTCCACCGCCGCTCCGCTACCTCGCATGGCTTCCGCCGAAATCCCCAACCCCTACGCCGCCGACTCCAACCCCAACCCCGCCCTCTCGTCATTGCCTCCGCTCCCACCACGTGAGCGCCGCCTATCCCTTCACCTCCCATGGCCTCGTCGTCCGCCTCCCACTCCTCGGCGACGGCAGCACCCACAGCTCCGACGCCAACCCTAACCCCGCCCTCTCTTCGTCGCCTCCGCTCTCTTCGTGCAAGCACAGCCTATCCCCCCTCCCCCGCGTGCTCCTCGTACAGCTCCCGCTCCCCGAGCAGCCGCCGCAACTCGCGCTACTCCGGCAGCCACTCACTCCCAGCTTTCTCCTCGGTGTCGCGAGTAGCTTCGAGCTCTTCTACGACAACGATGTGGGCTCTGGCCTCCGCCCCCTCCAGGAGAGCCTTCTTGATGGGCTCTGGCTTCGAGCGGCTCCTCGACCAGCTCGCCCAGATTGAGGTCGGCGGCTTCGGCGTCGTTCGTCCGTGGGAGAATCCCCCGACGTCCAAGGCCGCCGTGGAGCCCATGCCCACCACCATCATTGCGGCATGCCACATGAAAAGGTAATACATGTCTCTTGACAATCTATACACAGCTATTGCTACATGTGCTGAAACTGCTTTCTTAGTTTAGCTAAGGAGAATACATTCATCAATAATCTTGCTTAGATCCATTACTTAGAGATTCTACCATTCGGGCTTCATCTTGTGCTATTACTATTTTTTTGACTGATTGATTGAGAACATTATAACTTGGTTATAGTGAAAATGAAGATACCACGTACTTTCACCACAGCATTTTCTCATCTTTATATTTCTTTGTTACTAAGCTATGTTTTTTATATGCAATCTGATCGTCATAATCATATGATGCTGATAGTAACAGTAGTGCACCTTCAATTGAGGAGAGCTGTTCACAAGCAGTGGTTATGAGCTCTTTCTTCTGGAGGTCCAGAATAGGTAATTCCTTCACTTCAGTTGTACTAGTGGATTGAATAACCTTTTCTTTAGTTCTAACAAAGTGCTTGTGTTGTTGGTTAATAAAAACACAAATTTTGATAGGCTAGAGGAAAGATACTATAAATAGGACAAAGAAAGACCCTATAAGAGAAATGAAAGGCATTTTAGCATTTTTCCCACTTATCCAAATCTTTGCAAGAGTATTAGAGAGAGAGAGAGAGAGAGAGAGAGAGAGAGAGAGAGAGCTATTCTTAGGTGAGTTCCTGAAGTCCGCTTTTTTTTAGTCATAAGTTCACTTTAGCTAAGCTAAGTAGTCCTTCATCAAACTTGCATATCTGGCACTTTAGGGGGTCAGTATTTCATGTTGGAAGCTAAAGAAAAGGTACTCCCCCTCATTGAAAAAAGGATAGGCAATTGAGAGAGAATAGGGCAATAGCGATAGACACAGGAACTGAAATAGACTAAAAGAGGACTCCCGTAGAGAGGGGAAACCCGCTTAGATAGGGTGATAGCCCAGTTTTTCTTGAATATCCTTTCCAATGCTTGTCTTGTATTGACGTATATCAAAGATATGAGTCAAAGTAAGTAAGAGAAGAGGGCTTTAGCTATTATTAAGAGTAGGGCTTTAATTAAATGAGTAGGCCCTTCGTATCTATCTATGACCTCCACAGTTTTCTGAAATTGGGATTTTTTTTTTCAAATTTTTTCAACTGTAATTTTGACTGCCGTTGTCTCAATAGTGATGGTATGTTAGCAATGTGCCAATGGTCCACCTTCTAATACCCGTTGTCTAGTTCTTTCATCTGGAAATGCAAAATAGAAAGTACATTTTCCATCTCTAATACATCAACCCTACCTCATTTTCTTCACATTCTATTCCCAAAAAGGGCTAGGCTCAACCTAGGGATTTCAAACCTGACCTTAGGCTGACGACTGCTTCGAGAGCAAATAGAGCATCCTCTCCAGGGCATGAATCCTATTTTCATCAATCTGAATAGTCAATGGTCGTTCTTCAGCAACTTCCTCCTTTGATGATTCCTGCTGCACTCGTGAGACTCCCTCCTCGATAGTAGTATTCGGTGTAGTTAATAGGACCACAACAAATTTGTATATGGTTTGTCCTGGTCCGGCTGTGATAGAGAATTAGTGTAAAAAAATGTTCTTCAACGAATGATGTCGTACTACGTGCTATTATAGCAGTTAAATTTTTTTTGCTATTACTTCTGCTAGCTAGGACTTGTTCATAAAGCAGTAGCATCCTGAAGACGGCCCTTTTCTGTACATGGATGTTTGGCCAACATTGAGTATGTTATGGAGTCTACTGGTGTCTTCACTGACAAGGACAAGCCTGCTGCTCACCTTAAGGTATTTTCCTGTGAAATCCAACATTTTTCCAATGATGATAAATCGTTCGATGTCATCATTATCCACATAAAGAATGATACTCATAACCTCGTAATCTCCTATGTTTAATTTACAGGGTGGTACTAAGCAGGTCGTCATCTCTGCTCGCATCAAGGATGCCACCATATTTGTTGTTGGTGTAAATGAGAAGGAGTACAAGCCTGACATTAACATTGTGTTCAATACAAGCTGCACCACTAACTGCCTCGCTCCACTTGCCAAGGTGCTTTTCTTCTTCGTTCTTGACTTGCCGCTGCTAAAATGTTCTATTGGTTCCAGGTTATCACTGGTAATCGATGTAAGCAGCTTAAACTATTACTCTCTAACTCACCGCATATTAGATTTATATTTTTCCTGTCTATTTTTACTACACAGATAGCTTGCTATAGAGATCCTTACAATCTGGTGATACTTTTGTGTATCCTCCACCATGGTTCTATAATTATGAACGAACCTAACTTCCTATTATCTAGGTCTGTTCATGCGTTCATCTCTTTATGGTAGAACTCTGTAAATTTTGGACAAAATATCAAATACTCTTAACCATGTTATTTTTTAAGAGTTTGTTCTTTGTATTTAATACCAAACAATGCAACATAGTAAAATAGTTACAATGTGATCCTTCTCTCATAGATTGATGACGTGGGTGGTCAAGTCATCAAAAGATATTTCTGTCGGGTTTCCTTCACTTTTCGAAAGGTTTGTTCTATTTTTATGTTAAATTTATTTTCATGGCGCTCTCAATTGGACAGTGTTTTCACTTTTCACTGAATAGTTCACAATAGTATGTCATGCTAACATTCATTTTGTTAGTTCTAGGGTTTACAAGTATCCTCCTAGCTTTGGGATCCCTGTTTTTCTCACTCCTTTATTTTTGGGTTGCAATTATAGGTGAGCATGGGTTTTTGCGAATGTGAATATGAGCAATTATGTGATTCTCAAGAGTAAGTAGGATAGGTTAACCTGGGCTCAAAGGCTACAATCTTGAATATTACCTGCTACACCATTGGCAAATCAGTTATCACTTATTGCAGATTGGTGGGTGATGTTTAATAGTACAGTACTACACTCCCACTAGCAGAAGGGTCAGAGTACCTGCCGAGGAAAGACAGCTGAAGCAATAGATGTATGAACAAACCAATAGATAGTGTCATTGTAGTGGATCTTCAGGCTGCAAGTTTTATATCTTGTAGCAAATTAATTTTGGGACTGACATTCCCAAATGAAGCATGTAGCTTGCCATCCTACTGCCTGATTTATCAAATCGAGATATGTTTTTAGTTTTATTTGTATAATACAGTGATCACCATTGATCGGCAGATTGTTAATGTTATCGTGGAATTTAGTTATATCATTCTTCATTGCCGTGGTCTTTTGCTGGCTGTTTCATTTGAACTGTAGTGTTTTGGTGTACCTCTGAGCTTTGAGTGTTTGTCACTAGTTTTGTTGAGTGAAGACATTGAAGCTTTAATTATTTGGTATCTTGATCTTAGTGATTCCAAATATTTATTACTAAAGGAGCACAAAAAAAAAGAATGCAAAAGAAACATTTGCATTAGCTGTAATAATGTGATGTTCATTTCATATATTACATGCATGTTTAGTCTGCAACAGAAACATTTACATAATACCGTGTGATCATTTGATTTCATTTGAGAATTTACATGGTGGTTGTATGAACAAAGAAGAGGCATAAACTTCACTCACATGTCCGAGATCGTGTTACGCTGTTTAAGACATGGATAGCTTGTCAACATTCACTATCAGTTATAACTTGCCCACCCACAAGGTTGCAACTGATTCTGCATCTAGCACATCATGGTCTCAACCTCCTGTCTGATCTCTGATGGATGCATAGATTATTGTCTCGTAGCACATATTCACCGTTTGCCCATCGCCTGTGGACTAGGGATTCCCTCTATTTTCATCAGTCAAATTTTCCAAAGGAGGAACATCAATTCTAGGAGGCAAGTCATATTACTAGATGTAACTTCTACATCTGAAAAAAAAGAGTTTCCTACACGCGCATAAACACGCGCGCCAGGCTCTAGTTATCATTATGACAAACCGACTCTTAAGATAGATATAATACACATATGCAAATAACAAGTTCTAATTTGATTTTGTTCAACATATACAACATTAATACTTAATCAACTAAGAAGGAACAAATACACATGCTTACAGGGGCGGAGCTTAAGCCAGACCAAGGTGGGCTGTGGCCTCCCTTTCAAATTGATATCTCATTGTGAAGTATTATTTGTTGCTACTTATATACTAATCAAGTATTAAGTTGACAAAATGTTTATTAAGATTTGAAGCACAATTAGCTTGATTAGCCCCTGTAAGTTTTGGTCCAAGCTCCACCACTGCATTCTTAGCAGAAGAATTCAGCTATCTGAGCTATTTCAGATTATTATTGTACAAAAGGCAATTGAACACACCTCAAATGTTACCAACCGTTATTTATCCAGTCAGAAACTGGATATAGAGTAGCTTCATCAAGGTACAGTGGTTTCTGAAGCCAACAAGTATTGTTTTTACTTATTGACGAAAAATCTCGCAGGACAAAAGATCCCAGTAATAAACGGCGGTGAATAATCTCACATGGCCGGCATGCTCCAACATACCACTTTTCTAGGGAAATAGATCCTCTGTATTGAAAGTCTTAATGCAGAGTATTTACAGTGCTATATATTAGAAGACGATCTCTATTGTCTAATCAAAAAATAAAGTCCATACCAATACCAATACAGTGTTTTCGCTAAAGTAAAATTCCTACATTATGCTACAATCAGTGGCACGTGCTGCTTGCGTACTCACAATCGTTGTTCACACTGGATCCCTTTCCTACTGGAAGCACCAAACTTCCATTTGGAAGTGTTGAGTCAGAGCCGAAAACAAATCATGATCACCGATCCTTGTTTAGACCTATTTCAAATCATGACACGTAGTCATGCAAAGAGTTAGTTAATTTATTCTACCATATATCATGGGATTAATGAGGTCTAACAAAGGTTTAAACGTGATTTGGATTTGGCCATTTGAGCTGGTAGCCTGTACCAGACCGCCTTATTTTCCCCGTTGTTTTAATATTACTACCAAATTGCATACTGTACAGATCTGCAGCATTCCAGAAGAAATAGTATAGAGTACTAACTATACTGTAACGCGCATACTGTACATGACAAAGTTCTCTGTTTGGTTCGTCAAACATCTTTATGTTTTCCACCTATAGTACATACATGGAGATACCGGCCAGAGTACTACTATACTGTAAGGTGCATACTGTACATGACAAAGTTCTCTGTTTGGTTCGTCAAACATCTTTACGTTTTCCACCTTTGGTACGTACATGGAGATACTGGCATTGCACCAGCCCAGTCTTTGAGAATCATCGGATGCCAAGCTTATGAAAAATGCTTCTCGATTGAACACAAGTAATTGCACAGTGAGGTTATGCGGCACGAACGGAACCTACACAAGCAAAAGCATAATATACCACGTGCAGCTTCTGAACAAAGCAAAGGATCTATTGATGTGAAAAGAGAGTTGATCAAGACAATAAGCAAGTCAGAAGTATATTCTTATTTCTTTTGCCCCAGGCTGCCATAAGCTAACATGGAACTGAAATTGCTATTTATCCAAAAGAAGAAGAAGCTCAAATTGGCAATGGATAAAAGAGCACAAGCATCTGTCATACCATGTTGTAAGACTCAACATCAGGCGACTAGAACTCTACAGCAGATATTGAGGACATCATCTAAAGGTGCATGGTCACCTGTGCCCTCATCTTTCCTTGCATATAAGAGTTCTTTCCCTTTGAACACAAACATTCCACCCTAACACACATAAAAAACAAACAAACCATTCCATGAATCAAGACTCTGTGTGAAATTCCAAAATAAGTTCATATGATGGTGGCAGGAGCAGTTAAGTATGGGTAAATGATCTAACCTGTTGCAGGACACTTGCCCTATCATCTGGGGTTGCTTCAATTGTATAGTTCTTCACTGCCTCCTTGAGGGAGTCAAACCGAGAAAACACTTTCGCCTTCAAAGAAATATGTCTAACTGTTTACGACAGTGTCCAAGGCTCCAAGCATTTTTCATGACGAAACAACTACACAAGTGAAAAATCACTTCTACAAAACTGATGCTTACACTGGCTGGGTTGAAGAATGTGCGACCAATACCAAAATATAGACCCAAAAGATCATAAGCCTGAAAAGGTTAAATGGAAGTCATATGCTCAGGGGCAGAAGAAAGAATATGTTTTTGATGGATAATCAAATTTCAATCCACAGATAAATGATCCTCACGTACCAAATATGGTATATCCATGTATCTACCTCACTTAGATATCTAACATCTAAGTTCGAAAAGAGGAGAAAAAGATATACATTATACACTTATTAAATACAATCCCAGTTGCAGCAAATATCATTTCTAATGCAATCCTTACTTATGGAACAACTTATTATTGCACATTTTTACAATTAGAAGATAGATATCATGTTCTGTAACTATAGAAGGCCTTCCCCTTGTGAATAAACTGCCACCAATAATACTTGCATCTTTTGAATTAACATTTCTCTGACCAGCCACAACAAAAATAATTTCCAACAATCTTTTCTCCAAAATAGTAACTGCACATTTTTATGGGATAGATCCTGTTGGATTGTCAGTTGGTACAATCCAGACAATAAAATGACAAGGAGATGCTTACAAGTTCAACAGATACAATGTGAAAGAAAGCAGTATATTCAAAAGTTCAATCATAATATCATGTGCAAATAGTTACTCTTTAGCATACAATATAGCAATATCCAATAGGTTCATTAATGCGTGAGCACGCAAATTAGTACCTTGCGTTCAGGATCTGCATAGAGGCAATCCAATGGAAAGGGCAACTGCATTAAACACATTTTAGACAAAGTTACTTAGGCATGAAAATTTCTAGAGAAAACATATATGCATGATTGATTGATTTTTTCTAGCAAGTCCTCAGACAAGAGGGATAAGTTAGAACAGTTCACGGCATGTGTGTTAAGAGGGTAAGAGATAAGGTATAAACTGAAGCGTACTACATACACGCTCAGCAAGAATACGGGCTTTTTCTGGAGTGCCAACACCGACAGCAATTAGTTTGACGCCGGCTGAATCAATTCTCTCCTTCGTATCCCTCAACACAGAGGCCAACTCCCAACTACACAGCACACAAGCGGAGTTGACGATTAGCACACAAAAAGAAATTAAAGCAACAAGCACAAACTCTTACCAAGTAGTAGTTCATAAGTTTTAGGGAAAACCATATCTACAGGAGGAACTATCTCTCTCACCAGCAAGGGCACCCAAAATGCCTTAGCAGCGCAACGACGGCCAGTCCCTGCACAAGCAGTAAAGTACTCCCACAGTTTATTTATGTACAGCATCAATTTCATACAAAATTCTCCTAGTGTCATCAAATAATTCCAGAGTTAAATGGGGTTTAGTGCTTCAATCTACAGAAGGAATATATTTTGCTCAAACAAAGCAACAATTCGTCGCATCTTAATCTGAAAACTTCTGGGATGCAAAGCTTAAACCCAAATATAAAGGCAAAATTACCTAGGTCACGTCTCCTCAAATTACACAGATCAAGCTAATTGGAGAAAAGGATGAGAATCTCTACCTCGTTCTGGTCCCACAGGTCCCTGAACAGGACGGGATCGCCGGTGGCCGCGGAGAAGACAGCGACGCCACCGAGGGCATCGCCGATGCCCGCCCCGGGTTCCGGAGAAGGGGATGGAACAGATGGGGATCTCGCCGCGGCGGCAGGTGCCGCTGGTGAGCGGCGGAGACGGAGGTGGCCGCGGCGGGCGGAGAGGTGGATGGTGTTGGGGCCGCCGCGAGGGGAAGCGGCGGAAGGGTGAGAGGGCGACGGGAGGTAGAGGCGTGGGAGCGAGGTGGCCGTGGCCGCGGCCATGGGTGGGCGACGCGGGGAAAACCTAACCGTACGAGAGCAGGAGAGGCAGCGGAGGCCGAGACGAGGAGCCACCTGCTGATAGCTGGACCGCTGGAGCCTGGAGGTATGGCCACGAGTTTCTAAGAGGAGTCCAGTCGAAGTTGTTCTTCTGCTCATATGAGCTAATTCGAATTGAATGAATTTCACAGAAAATAACGCAATTCTCCATTCTTAAAAGATTTATGTGTTCCAAATAAGTTTTTAAGTCGTTGGATTCCAAAGTGTAACAGTTTAAGTAGGATCATTTGAGATTATAAGCAGCAGTGTAAAAAAATTGTTTATGTTTGTGAGTGGTAGGTTGTAGCATTCTCAATGTAGCTTAGCCATACAGTTTTTTTTAATGGATAATTAGCGCAGTAACATCACGTTGGGACGTAATTGGTGGAACGACATTTCATTCATGATGCACTGGAAAATAACATCGTGAACACAAAAAATTATGTCGAATAATATCGCCGCCAGTTACTTCTATTTCTAGAATTTATTTTAAATATAGAAACAGCTTAACAAATTATCATTTTTTTATGGAGCCTCCCGACACAGTTTAATTGCTTGTGATTTTCTGCAAAATTTTATACGTTCTGATTTTGTCTCTAAAATTCATTTAAGTATATTATTTCAAACATTATGATTTTTTCAGCTCCTTCATCGAGTGGACTTAATTGTGTAATTTTTAAGAATTTTAACAAAATTAATTAATGCAATTTCATAATGTCCTTACATTATGAAATATTAGACTCCTTATAAAGTGGATATTATGAAATTGCATTAATTAATTTTGTAAAATTCAAAAAAATTATACAACCAATTCTACTGTGTAAGGAGCCTAAAAATTATAATTTTTGGATCTCATTTTCTATATTAGAAAATTCCTACAAATAGTATACTTAAATGAATTTTAGAGACAAAATCAGAATGTATAAAATTTTAAAAGAAAAATACACAAACAATTAAACTATGTCGGGAGACTCCGCAAAAAAATGATAATTTGTTGAGCTTAGTTTCTATAATTAAAAAATTTTGGAAACGGAATTAACTGGTGGTGATATCATTCAGCATAATTTTTTATGTTCGCGATGTTATTTTTCAGTGCGTCACGAATAGAGTGTCGTTCCTCCGATTACGTCCTAACACGATATCACTGAGCTAATTTTCCCTTTTTTTTAACTGATAGACAAACAGATCGGTTGTTATATTTCAAGACAGAAATTCGGGGATCTTTACTTTTGATTCGGTGCTTAATACCTCTGTTTAGATTTGGCAAAACTGTGTGTTTTATGTCCCTGTACTTCGAGGAACCTATCAATTCCTTTTCATACTCACCTAGTCCTTCCGTCAGTCAACGTCGTATTAGGGACATCAGACGTGGCCATTAGCCGATTACATGCTAAGGTGTAATGTCAAACAACCGGAACTTTTGAGTCCAGTTTCTGTCTATTTGGCATACTGAGCATTACAGTACATATCTGACTAACAAAAACGTCAAGCAACCGGGACTTTGCAGCAGATGCTAAGGACATCATCCAAACAGGGGCAAACCCTCCCTTCGGACCAACTCAGGCGGCTGCTCGAGCTCCCTTCCGGCGTGGACTGCCCCCACCCCCCCCCCTCCCCCCCCCTCGGCGCACCGACCAGACCCCCTCCTGAGCGCCATCGCCACCATGTCTGCCTGCCTGTGTCAAGGAGGAAGAAGAGCCCACAGCCCACTGACCCAACACATCAAGCCAGCCCAAGCCCAAGCGCCCAGAAGGCCAACACATCAAGCCCCCACTCCCCAACTGACTTAGCCCTCAGGAGCTCCCCCGACTAACCCTAGCCACAACGCGATTCACGAGGCGCGTGGCGACGGGTGAGGACTGAGGGAAGAGGGCGTGAGGCGAGGCGAGGCGCGCGGCAACCGGCAAGGGCAAGGGCGAGGGCGAGGCGCACGGCGAGGTGAGGGCGAGAGGCGCGAGGCGAAATGGGCGCGCAAGGCAAGCGAGTGGGCGGCGGCTTGGCAGCAAGAAGGTCCTGTGGCACGACGCTGCAACCAGCTCACAGGGCACGCGGCGGCAGTTCCTAGGGTCCATGGCGCACGGTGCAGCGGACAACTCCTACTCGGGAACTCCTAGGGTGAGTTCAACATTGAATCTGTCGACGATCAAATCGCCGATCTTATGAAAATAAAAGGAGGAAAATGACGTAGAGTATCTTCGAAGAGACTGGGGGCTACTCTTTATTTATATGAACTGGGTTTACAAGACTTGACTAGGGACTATCTCCAATTACATTGAATGTATCAATACTACCGCTTCGCTTCGTGTTGCCTTCGTTGTTTGTTGTTTTCCTTTCTCTTCTCCCTCGCCTTCTGCGCTTCACCATTAAATAACTCCCGGCGACGGCGGTTACCTCGACAAGACGCTCGATGAAACGTTACAACCGGTTGGAGGTTCAAGGTAGTTAACAATGTGCTAAGTGCCATGCGGTTAAGTATTTGTGAGACATTTAACCGCAAGGTGATTTATCGTCAGAGTCTTGTATGTCATCATAAGTTATGGGATGTTTAGCACGTGTTCCATTCATCATACGGTTATTGGTACTGCTCATAGCATTTCGAAGTACCACCGGTCGAACCTAGTCCGATCAGATACCCATCGTAACCTCTCAAATACTTACGACCAAATGGGATCGCTAGTTTTATGGGTTACGACCATGGAGACGATGGTCTTTCTATGTATTTAAATTAATACATAGAGGTTTTAATCCTCGTCGCCTAGCCCCGAACTTTAAATGAACAGTCGTGTGAACGCCTTCCCCGATGAATTCATATCGCGCACCACCAATTAATATCGTGACATCCGAGGTGATTTTGTGTTCATTTTAAAGTTGAGAACTTGCCTTGGGAACCGAAGAATTTCTTCGTCTGCTAGGCAAAAAGAAGCTTTTTGCCGCTCGGACTTTTATGGATAAACTCCGATCGTAATTGAAGACCCGAGGCTATAAAATCCCCATCGCTAGACTTTTTGGATTCCTTATGCTTCCAGATCCCTTTTCGATCTCTTTCATCCGCATAAAAATCTTCGCCCTTCCTTTTCTTGTTCTTCCGACCACCAAAATCTCTCATGAAGTTCTCGCTCATCCTCAAGGATTTTCATCATGTCGAGCAAATCACAAAGTGGTTGCCGTCGGAGTTGAGCAAGAAAAAGCTTGAAGCTTTGGAGAAGATCGGAATGCTTCCTGACAAGAATTTGATCGATGGAGATCAGCTTTTGGAGAGCATTTCCCAAGTCGCAAGATGAGGAAATTCCGTTTCCTCGCCTACATCGAATGTAATGAGATTGCCAGACACAAATTCCTTCTCCGTGTTCTTGAATTCTATGGAGTGGAATTAGTGAATTTGGCCACAAACTCCATCGCCAACATCAGTATCTTCACATATTTGTGTGAAGCATACCTGGGATTGCCTCCAAGTTTGAGGCTCTTCAGGTATTTGTACCGAATGGTGATGGGGAGATCTACGGAGACTCCCGGGGAATGTACATTGCGTCTTCACGACGGAAAGGCCGATGAGTACATTCATATGTACTCAAAATCCTCATGGTCGCTCATGGAAGAAAAACCGGTTCTATATGACTACATGAGGACGACGGCCTCTATTTCGCCGGAATGAGAGCAACGGAAAATCCCAAATGGAGAAAGACCGTGGAGAAGACAGGAGTGGTCGGGCGATGGGTGGATGCCATCTACGACCTACGAGTCAAGGGCTTGACCTCTTGGCATGTGGTGAGGGATTTCACCAAACGTCAAATAAGCCCATTAAAGCTTCGGACTCACTCCCTGATCTGGTCCATTGGTCGTGATGAAGCTATCTCAGGAGGTGGTAAGTCTTTGAGATAACTCCAACTAGTATTTTCATTGGATTAATGTATTACCTTAAAACATGTTCTTGTCTTATTTTCTCTCTTCTTTTGAAGTTCTTTCCTCCGAGGAAGTTAGAGAAAGGATCAGGCTGATCTGCGCAGGAGAGCCTGGAGAAAAGGCTGGATTTCCTGAGATCTTGGCCATAGTCTCTGTTGAAGAGAGAATAACAAGGCTTAAGGTAACAAATCTTTTATCATGCACACATATATATACATTCTCCGATCGGGTTTTTTGATCATGCTCTGCTTTTTGTAGCTGGTCGGGTTATGAATTGCACACCTTTGGTGAGGATAAACATCCCACCATTGTTCCAACCGACTCGTGCCCTGATGCTTTGGAAGAGGATGGATCTCCGAGGTAATGTAACATTTCAAAAGAGATATACATATAGTTTAGATAAAAGATTTCATCACTTAACCAAATTCATTTGTTGGTTTAGGTGGAGAAGGTCAAGGCCATCAGGAGCACCGGATTTATTAAGCTCATAATACTTAGTCATCCAATTGACCCTAGTATTATCAACCAAATAAACCAGTCTCGAGAGATGTATACTCCCTGAATGCAAGATACATACCTCACAACAAAAGAATGTATCAATTCCATACAACACATAGTACATAAGCAACAAACCAGAAGTTAATATAAATAAGGGATAGGTTATTACAAAAGAGGGGCCTTCTCGCCAAATAACAACAAGGTTACCAAGATAACAATGAAGCAAAAGTGCCATAAAGATGGCTATAACACAAAGCCAATCGGTGTGCCTTAACCCCTAGGCATCCGACCGACCGCCAAGCTAGTCGTCAAGAAGTCGCAACACGTAGCACAAAAGAGAGGCTCTTGAGCTCTCCTTCTTCCTCGCAACAAAAGCCACCAAAAATGCCACAACCACGCGCGATGAGTACATAAAGTACTCCGCAAGACTTACGTGTGAGATAACAGAACTATAAATAGCTACATGCAAGCTTTATTTAAGTGGATGAGGCTTTGGACTCATTTTAGCATAAAGCAAGTTTCATTTGCAATAACATAATAGATTGAAGGCAATTTGGCAAAGCATTTTAATTGTTGAAATAACAACGAGATAATAACATAGTAACAACAACAAGATCAACTCGAAGTGACTAACCCGATAGTCACCACAACAATAGCATGAACTCCCTGCTCATACCAACCATGTCAAGTTTTAATTAAAGGTTGTAGTCTAGTTCTCACGGGCGATCCGAGCGTGTCCATAACCTAGGACGAGGCTATTCAATAGTTTTAACCTCATAGGGTGTACCAATGTACCCACACGCCGATCGCCTTTCCTTTAAGCACACTACCTTTGGTATGCCAAGCACGGCTAAGTCCTACGAGACATTTCCAATGGGACGATGCTAATTACGAGCCAGATCCCACGGGATAAGGATACATTAGATGACCTAACCTGTCGCTAATGCTCCTCCCAACACCACACACACACATTATTAAAACATACCCACCGACCAGCTCATAATTAACACCTCCCAAAGTACTTAGTCAAGAGAGGTCCCATATCCCTCGTGTGGTTAGCACGCAAAAATTGCTCGTAATCGGTGGCGCAAGTAACTCGGTCCTTAATGACTCAGCATACTACCACATTCCAAAACCGCACCATCCATCCAATATGCCCAAGTCTAAATCAGTCTTTTATTTTCAGTTTTTATTTTACAATTAATCAAAGCACAAGTCTTTGGACATATAGGAGTAATAATCGGTTTTGAGTGATCAAGACCATCGACTAAGTCGATGATCGCCCATTACTACCGATAACTAAGCATGGCTAAGCAATTAAATCGAAACTACTAAGTGATAAGAGCTCATCCAACGAGCTCCCACCATAGCAAATAACCTAGGCTCATGGTAGTAGAGGATAAACAATTCCTACAGATTATGCAACTATAGGATTACTAGCGACATTTAACACAAAGTAGCATGCATACATAGAAGTAAAACAATATATTAACCTTTAAAGTAATGGGACGTTAGAGGATATGATCAAACTGCTTGCCTTGTTGTTGTTGCTCAAGTTGTAAGAGGGTCACTCTCGGGATTACCACAAATGTCGAAACCTAACGGAAACGCGATAAAGAACCGATAAGAACGATTTAAAGTAATCAAGGACAGCACACAAACGAACTCCCAATACTCTGAAATTTCTACAGCAGCAGGGGGATGATTTTTAAGGAATTTTGCAACAAGAACCAATTGATTTGGATTCTTAATGCAAAAGATATGATGAAATCAATTCGCCAAATTTCTAAAAACACCAAACTGCACTATTCACTAATTTAATTATGAGGCAATATTTTCTAGAACAGTGGTGATACTGAGATTTTTACTGTAAAACCAGCACCTCATGAGATGAATAACACAATTGAGTTCACCTCATTTGGAGCTATTATGCACTTTCTACAATTTTTCAAAAACAAGAACTTGAACAAAATTATAATGCACAAGTCCTCATTTTTATAACAGCAACATGCTCAAAACTAAGTTTCACAGTGAGTTCATTAATAGAGGAAACAAACAAAGTTGGTCTCACTCAAAAATAATCTACAGAGCATTAGTTATGTATTTTACAAGTTAAGCATTAATTTGAGTGTATATTTAAAGTGAGTTTTAAAATCTAATGGCAACACTGTGCTCTGAAGCTGAACTCAACTTACAATCATTTTAGGATTAAAGTCAAGTTCAAGACAGAGCTAACACAATTTGAATGACCTCATTTGGATTTAGAATGAATTAGATATGAAATTTTGAAGTTATTACCTTTTTCAGCTTGGCTAAAATAACAGTTCACTTGAAGTTCTAAAACCGTAAATACAAGGGAGGACGTGAGCCACAGATCTTAGATCTAACAGTTCAGACCTCCCAGTGAACAAAGACACACGTGCTCAAGAGGTCCAGAGGTCATGGACCTCCTAGCAGCAAGACATGTGCGAGTGAGGGAGGTCGTGGCCGCTGATGGCACATCCAACGGGCCACAACACGGGAGGAGGTCCGGACGACCAGATCTAACGAGGAGGTCCTCAACTACCGAGATCTTCCAAAGGAAGATCTAAACTACCAAGATCTCCCCGAGGAAGATCTACATCGTCAGACCTCACGGGAGGTCCTGGGACGGTCCAGATGTTCCAAGGAGGACTTTGATGGTCCAGATCGTCGAGGAGGACCTTGACGGCCAAGATCTACCCGGGAGGTCATGAACTACCGAGATGACCTAGGGAGGTCCTAAGGGAGGTCCTAACGCCACTGCACCTCCAGTGGAGGTCCGGACGGCCACGATCGCAAGGGAGGTCTTGACGCCCGGATCTCCTCGGAGGAGGTCATGGACGCCCCAGAGCTCGCGACCACGTGCTTGCGCCGACGCACGTGCTTGGACAAGGGATAAATGCGCGGGACAACGAGGAGGTCGCTACGGAGGTCTTAAATGCGCAAGGGAGGATTAAATGCGTTAAGACACGCCAATGATTTCAATGATTTGAGCACTTGATTAGTGCATTTAACGCAACAAATCTCGCCCTAAAACGACAATGGCGCCAACGCTTTGTCCGACAAAGACCCGGTTTGAAAAGATGGTCTCGCCGGCGATGTAGGGCTCGCGGCGACATCAATGGTACCACCGAGTGCACAATAACTTTGCACCGGTGGACCTCTCTCAACGGCATGATGGCCTTGAACGCCGGTGAGCCGGAGAGGACAACGAAGGCACCACACGGCAAAATCCAAAATGCGAAATAAAGCTCCGCGACATCCATTCAAGCGTGTGCCCAAATAAAAGCTCCGCAACCTCATACACGCAGTGCCCAGTAGCTAAAGGACTATCAGGAAGTACCTGGAGGTCCTGAAGGTGCCGGGGAGGTCGAGGATGGTGATGGCCTGAGTTGGAGAAGATGGGAAAGCTCTGCTGCTCAAGACCAAGCTCCAAGCTTCAAGCTCCACTAGCCCACTCCTGAAAATGTCACCTCACAAAGTGTTAGGTTCACTTCAGGAGGTTTTGGGGGAGCTTAAAATGAGCTAGAGGTTGAGAGGGAGCCACTGGAGCAAGCCTTCACCACCGAGGGCTTCAAGCTTCTCAACAATGGCGCCAAGAGAGCTTTGGTGGTTTAGAGCTCTGCAAGCATGTGGGTGCGAGCAAGGGGATAATGGTGTGCAAAGGAAGCCAAGGAAACAGTGGGGGAGGCTTTATCCTTGGGAGAAGCAGGCACACGAGCTGGGGTTAAGCTCATGGTGAGCTTAGCCCATGGCTCGGTCTAGGGCTTAGACAAGATGTAAAGTTGACATGGTGACAGGCTAGGCAGACTGGAGAGGCGGAAAGCTGACCTGCATTTAATGCGGGTCAGCAAAGAGTTGTTAAAGGTACACAGTGGACAGCCTTCGCATTAACTCCCTCGCTCAGGAACACGCATGCGTGACCAAGGAAGGAGAAGAACAGGGGAGGTCATTTTGACCGTTGGATAAGACTTCGGGAGGTCCTCGCCTCGGATGCGATTTTTGAACCGTTACGCCTAAATGATGGAGGAGGTCCCACCACACGATCAAGGATGGGAGGTCATGGCCTCACGATTTCTTAATGTGTATGCGACGTGGGAAAATGGGACAGAGGTCCAAAGCGTTGATCTCAATCCAATCTGCGGACCTCCTGTGAGGTCTTAACCGCACATGAACTTCAGAATCGAGGGGAGGTCATGGCCTTTGGATTTAAATCCAAGGGTTACGACCTCACGCTTGCGGGAGGTCTGATGCGCACGAGGTAGGAGGAGGTCGTGACCGTGGATTTTGAATCCAACGGTGCACAACATGAGATGGGGAGGTCCTGGCTGCGATGAATTGCGGCGGAGGTCGTGGCCTTTGGATCGAATCAATCGGCCACGACCTCAACAAATGGGAGGTCCAAGGATTTTGACAGAGAGGAGGTCATGGCCATGGATCTTTGATCCAAGGGCTATGACCTCAAGAAGGTGGAAGATCCACGCAGCGATGGTTTGGTGAGAGGAGGTCGTGGCCTTTGGATTGATCCAACGGCCACGACCTCAAGTGAGTGAAAAAGGGAGGTCTCGAGTAGTTTGGCGAGAGGAGGTCATAGCCATGGATCGCTGATCCAAGGGCGATGACCTCATGTGAGCGGGAGGACTTGGTCGTTAGTTGAGGAGGAGGTCGTGGCGGCTGGATGTAAATCCAACGGCACGCGACCGCTCAAGGTGGAGAAGGAGGTCTCAAGTGCAGACATGGTTGAAATTGGACCACTTTGCAAGTGGCTAGCCCAAGGAACAATGTAGGCTTTTAAATTTAGTTTTTAACAAATTGAAACTTAGCAGAATTATTTGAGATAGCAAATGAACTCCAAATTTGATGAAATTTTAACTGGAGTTTGCTGACAATGAGATTAACCTTACATAAAATTTCCAGAGGTTATTATGCAATGCATTTTTCTCAGGAAATTCACGAAGGTTGTTCAGGACTTGGTTTACCTCCAAAATTTATCAAACAAGTTTTACAACTTGTGATATTTTTCAGAGGGGTCCCACATCAGTTTTAGGACCAAGGAAAAATATTTCCAAATGTTTGGCACAAGATTTAGACAATTGGAAATGAGTTTGACTTTTGGTCAACAAGAGCTTTGTGTTTTGGATTACACAACTCTTGGACCGTAATCACAGGAGAGATTAGGGGTTTTCAAGATGTGAGAAAAGTTTTAATTTCTACACATATAATTATACTTGAACAAACCCCGATTATACATTTGGGATGTTACTGACCACCAAAGACGCGATTACGGAGGTTGCCGAATCCCAGATCGGTTGTTAACGACTGCATGCTTGTTGCCGAACAATCGATATGGAGGCAGTCAAACTACTCCGTCCGACCTGTGTCATCAAGGACGTTGCTTTTGACGAGATGATCGAAAACATCGCGATCGATATTCTCGTTGGATAATACAACAGACTTGGTTAATCCTGCCGGTTTAGAACCCAAGCAGGTCAAGAAAAGAAAAGGAAGGAGAGGCAGACAGATTTTACTCGCGGCGCTTCAAAGTTAAATCCCGGAAATTAACTAGGTACGCCCAAATGAAAGTGGTCGTATAAGAACATACCTTTAATAATTTCTTTGATTTGATGCATCTCTCCCTTCTCTTTTTACTTCCCTTATTTGCTTGGTATAGGTCCTCTGGAGTTCCGGTTGTTTCCGACCAGGTTCCTTCTGAGGACCCAATACGTGAAGAGGTCCATGAGCAGACCACTTCCCAGGAAAAAGTTCCTGAGGAAAAGGTGGTCGGAAAAGCCCCCGAGCAGGCGTCAAAGCCAACAGTTAAGTTGGATCCATTGGTGGTCCTAACTCCTTCTGCGGAGGTAGATGCCCCTAAAGGCCCTCAACAGGTTCCGACCATTGTTGGTAACTCTCCTCAACCTGACAAGTTCCCTTTTCGCCCCCGATTCATTGAGGATAAGGAGCTTGACGAGGCGTGGGGAAAGATATCGGACCATCAAATCAAAATGCATCCTGACTCCATTTTTGGTGGATACAATGATTTGGCAATCCGGGTAAGTCTCTACGACCAGTTTCATAATCTCTCCTAAAAAGTCTTTTATACAGGATTTTTTTTAAAGAGGAAAATGCTATTTGAACAAAGATATGGTCGAGAACTTTCTTCTGTGGTCGGAGGACTAACCCAATGGATTAAAGATTTGGAGCAGAAACACTCCGAATTAGAAAGTAAGAATCTTCCCCTTAGCCTTTTTCTTTCTCCAATGCTTCGTCCTTTGTTAATTATTCTCCCTTATCGTATTTGATAGATTTAGAGAAAATAAAAGAAGAGATCTTGGCTGAGAGAACCAAGACTGCCCTGCTTGAAGAAGAAATCAAAGCTAAGGACCGGTCGATCGCCGAGGCTACGATCAAGAAGGAAAATCTTAACAAAAGAATTGAAGGTAATAGGTCGAGACTTGACTTATTATTTTCCGCCAATTATTTTTTGCTTATCACCCATTTTACTCTTGCAGAGCAAAAACAAATTTTGGTCAGAGTAGAGAAAACTCTGAAATTTGAGCAAGACAAGGAGGCAGCTCTCATTCAAAGTCTAGATGAAAAGACTATATTTTTGAACAAGATGATTTTTGATATGAGATCGAGGATCAAGCTCGCCTACCTTAAGAGATCCAAGAGAGAAAATGAACTATTTTGGTCAACTTCTAGAGGATCTTAACAACTCGCTCAAGACTACTCGGAAGAACTATGCCGAGCCATGAAAACAAAGCGTTGCTAGTGGAGTTAGTTTTGCTTTGGCAAACTGAAAGCTTCCGACCCTCTATGGATTTCCAAGTCGTCAAGATGACTTCAAGCGCCTCCCGAGGAGGCAACCAAGTTCATGGAAGAACTCAAGCCACTTGGAGATAAAGTAGTAGAGGAAATGGAAATCGGATCTCCATCAAGCAAAGAATTAGTCCGGAATATTTCTAGAGTAGATTCTCGCAAAAAGGGTGTAAAAATATTGAATATGTGTAAGACTTACCTTTTATGTCAGTTAACAATGCCTTTGTTTTATCTGTTTGACTATTTTATAAATTTCACATACCTCCTAGCCCCGATCGCTTCATAGTAGAAGAACATTACTATGCAAGTAGGTAGCCAAGAAAGAGAATAAAAGTTGAAACCATAATTTTGAAGGTATGTACCGATATGAAGTCAAAACCGATCGCACCAACATTAGGAAATCATTGTGGTGGAACCGACTTATGACTTCGCTTAGTTAGAGATCCTTGTTTGCCATGATCGAAATACCAAGCAAAAAGTTATATATGGTTGGATAAAAGACCTTGTATTGCGACATAAAGAGAAATACAAAATGAATGCAAAGAATATTATAAGTGAACTTTGTTCATATCTATTATTCTAAAGTCCAGTGGAAGGAATGCTTTAGATCTGAATTCATATATCATATTTCGCTAAACGTGTTCGGACTCTCTATCCGATCGTAGCGAGGATCGAAGAAAAGGACCGTCGCTAGGAAGCTCCTTCCAGCAAGGTGACCACGTCTGTAAAAAGGAGAGACTTCGATTAAGAGGCTTTCCGTGTCCCGACCAAGAGCGATATGAGCGTAATGTAATCTTGAAATAGTGAAATATAACCTCCAAAATCTTTAAGCATATCGCTCAAGATGGAAAGTTATTTGTACAATGCTCCGATTACTCATATATTTCTTGAAGAAAAGAATGTTGTCGTGCGTGGTAAAATGCTCACGCCTAGGACAAATACGGCGCATTTACTTAGAAATCGTTGCGAGAGTAATAGAGATCCTTTAGAAAGGATATTAGAGAAAAAATTGTCTTCTATAACCAGTTTAAATTGACAACCATATACGACGAGCCTATAGGTATATATATATAAGCAATGTTACTTATTATTATGTGTAGAAAGTAAATGAATTTATTGAAATTGAAAGAAATTAAAGCAATAATTAAACATAGAACTTACGCAATTGATCAACGTTCCAAGAATTTGACAAAATTTGCCCATCGACATAGCCAACAGACGAACCCGGCTCTGTAACTTCGACAACAAAGTAAGGACCTTCCCATTTGGGGGAAAGTTTATTGCGATTTGCCTGGCTCTGAATTTTTCTTAGAACCAGATCACCTACAGCAAGGCTGCGAGGTTGCACCTTACGACTATGGTACCTTCGCATGGCTTGTTGGTAGACCGCCGATCGCATAAGGGCTTGGTGGTTTCGCCATTCTTCAAGGAAATTGACGCTGCCGAAGTCTTCGCTCATTCCGATCGCAAGTTAAAGCGATCAATTCAAGTAGAGCCAATTTTGAGTTCGAGGAAGCATGGCTTCATTTCAGTAAACAAAAAAGAATGGTGTTTCACCGGTCGCGACGATCGTCGGGTTCGAACGCCCATAATACTGACGGAGTTCTTGAACCCAAGCTCTCGACCGCTTGATTAATCGGTCGAATACTCGGCGTTTGATCCATTGCATAATGATACCATTAGCCCGCTCAACTACCCCGCTGTTCGTGGATGAGCAATGTAGCAAAATGAACTTTTACACCAAGTTCATCATGTAATTCTTGAAATTGACCGCTAGTGAATCGGCACCATTATCTCGTGATTATACGACTAGGTACACCAAATCGTGTGATCACATTTTTCATTAGGAATCTCTTAGCGGCCTCGCTTGTTATTTTAACAACCGCCGTCCTCGATCCATTTTGTAAACGTGTCAATCATGACGAAAAGGAATTGAAGCCCCCGGTGCTCGGGGAAAGGTCCTGTAATGTCTAGTCCCAAAGTTGCAAAAGGCCAAGAAAGAGGAATTGTTTGTAAGGTTTGTGCTTACCGATGTACTAGTCTGCTATGAAACCGACATTGTACGACTTCGTCACAAGTTCTTTTGCATCATGAAGGCGGTTGGCAAGAGTATCCTTGCTCAAGGCTTTACCGACCAGATTTCAGAGGAATGATGTGCTCCACGACTTCTTCATGGATTTCGGTTAGCAACTTAATGCCATCCGCTTGAGATATGCATCTCATCAACACTCCATGAGATCCTCGCTTGTACAAGGTACGCTCAATTAGAGTGTATGATTTGGCTTTTTCGTGCTATACGATCGGCCTCTACATCATCTTCCTAATTATGTCATGTCAAGATAATTGTAGATCGATGTCATCCAATCTCTACCTTGATCGTGTGGCGCCAACCGTCAACGATTCGTGGAGCATCCATGTCCTTTTGATCGGTTTGTTCGACCAGAAGAATCATGTATGTTCTCAAGGCTCGACTACCGAGGGTGAATCGAGTTGCTCGAGAAAAACTCCGAGCGTGACGGCTGACCTTGTGGAGGCCATCCGTGCTAACCGGGTCCGCCAGAAAGTTTTCCTTTCTAGGAATATGTTGGATCCGAAACCGAAGAAGTGCTTTTTGAGTTTTCGTACTTCCGCCGAGATAAGATGACATCTTAGTACTTGAGCATTGATACTCTTTCCCTATTTGATTCGCCACTAGTTGAGAATCGCCTTTCACTAGCAATCTGCGAATCCTGCTTAACGAGTCGTCAAGTCCCGCCAAGAACCTTCATATTCTCGCCATATTATTTGTGGCGGGAAAATTTAATTGGATGGCGACTTGATGTGTTCGCTAGTAGGGGATATCAGATCACTCCAATTTCGACCCTTTTAACATCAAAGAACCGTCAAAGCACATTGTCCACTCCTCGTGGTGCTCATGCAGACGGGCCCTTGGGTGGGTTCAGGTTTGTCCATTCGCAATGAATTCTCGCCATCGCTCGGGATTTTATCATTTGTTCGTGAAATGAAATGGAGGTCGAACGCCCTAGCTCAACCGCCCATTTTGCTATTCGTCCCGATGATTCCTCGTTTCAAGGACTTGACCAAAGGATATCCTGTTGGTACGACCACTTTGTGGGCTCGAAAGTAATGCCTTAGCTTCCTTGAAGACATAAGGAGACCATAGAGCAACTTTTGTACTGTGGGTACCTTTCCTTTGGTCCATGTAAGACCTCGCCACGTAATAAATCGATCGTTGAATATTATCTCTTTCCACGACCAAGACACCGCCTTGTTTGTGGAGTTCTTCGCCACATACATTAGCGTGTTTCTCCCGATCTCGAGAGACTAAAACCGGCACTTGTAAGGTACTTTTTCAGTTCTTCAAAGGCATCGCTTGCCTTTCTAGTCCATTCAAAACTCCCATGTTTCCGGAGAAGCTTAAAGAAAGGTAACCCTTTTTCTCCTAACCTTGCTATGAAACGACTTAGCGCCATACAAATTAGGTTAGTTTTGGACTTCCTCTTGGTGGTCGGAGGTCGATCCGGTCGATGGTCGCTATCTTTCTTCGGATTTGCTTCGATACCTCTAGCCGAGACTAGGAAACCAAGCAATTTTCAGCAGAAACTCCGAACACACACTTTTCCTGATTGATTTTGAGGTTATGCCTTCAAAGTTCTTTGAAAGTTTCTTGTAAGTCGAGATGTGATTGCTAGCGTTGGTGGTCTTTACGACCATATCATCAACGTAAGCTTCTAAATTCGACCTATTTGCGGACTAAAGGTTTTTGCATTAACCTTTGAAAAGTTGCACCGGCGTTTTTTGAGACCGAACGGCATCTTAACATAACAATAAGTGCTATATGGAGTGATGAAGGAAGTTTTCTTCATCCTTTTTACACATACTAATCTGGTGGTATTCTCGAATACGATCTAAAAACTTAGTAATTCGCACCCAGAGGTAGAATCTACTAGCCGATCAATGCGTGGAAGGGGAAAATCGCCCTTCTGACAAGCTTTATTAAGATCTCAGAAGTCAATACACATTCGCCATTTCCCATTATTCTTTTTAACCATTACAGATTAGCAAGCCACCGAGGGTGGTTGACTTCACGAATGAATCCAAACTTTGAGGAGCTTGTCAATCTCGATCGATTGCCTCCTTCCGATCAGTGCAAAACGCCGCAGCTTCGCTTGATCGGTTTTATCAGCCGAGAGCTAGCTCGGCTCGATCACCTCGGGGACTCCGGCATATCGGACGCTTCGCCGGCGAATACGTCCTGATTTGCTCGGAGGAAGGAGACGAGCGACTCTTCCTATTTAGGATCGAGCCTTGCTCCACCGTAATCTTGCGGCGGTGGGCCAGATCTTGGTCTGTAACGACTTGGGCCGTCAGGAGAAGTGCCTTTGTCGAGGTATACCTCTTTTGTCCGGGTCAAGGGTTTTGGTGTCATCTTCGGTCTTGTGTGCTTGGCCCGCATGGCAAATGAATTAGCCTCTCGGTCGGGAGTTCATCGACCGCCTTCTAAGGATTTTCGATCACATGCATAAGCCATTTTTCGATCACCCTAACGTGATGACTCCTTTAGGCCCTAGGCATTTTCAAACTTTGATAACCGTAATGCGTGGCTATCAAGAATTTTGCTAACGCCGGTCGACCAAGAATTCCGTTGTATGCGGATTCAAAGTTTACCACATCAAACGAAATTTTTTCCATTCGGAAGTTATCCGGCCTTCCGAACGTAACCAGTAAGGAAACTTGTCCTATCGGCTTAGCGGTGGAGCCAGGAACTATGCCGTGAAAAGCATATTTCACTGGTTTCACCTTTGACATGGGGACCTGCATTTCTTCTAAAGCTCCCGAAAATAATATATTCAAAGAACTACCTCCATCTACCAAGACTCGATTAACCCTACAATTATTAATGGTTGGTTCAACAACAATAGGGAACCTACCTGGTCGAGTCGAAGGAATGGGGCAATCATCTTCTTTGAAGGAAATTGCAATGTCCGACCACTTCGATGGCTTGATAGTGTTAGGGATTCGACGAGGTTGATCTCCGCCCCGGCCTTGGATGATGCTTGGATTCGTATGAAGAAGATCCTCCAAAAATCATGTTGATCGTGTGTTGGGGATCTGGTACTCCATCTCTTAAATCGCCATCCTTGTCCTTTTGGAGCTCGTTTCCGGGTTACGTATTGCGGAAATGGTCCATCACCGCATAATAATCTTCCAATTTCTTTTGTCAAACTCGGCAGTCGTAGATCATGCCACTTCTTTGGTGAAGTGGACACCACTTCTTTTTTCTGGGATCCTTGATTGAGACTTTCGTTTTGCCCCGACCGGTGTAGTCCTTTTGCCCTTCATGAATTTATCTGGAGCGGCTAGGACCTCCTTGTCGTCGGATCTGCGGTTCTTCTTTTTCTTGAGAGATTTCTTGTTCTTTTTCTCTCGATTTGTCCGGTAGGCCGAGGAATCTTGTCTTTCCGATCAATGGCTTCAGACCACTCGATTGCTTCATTTGGCGGTGGCATACTTGTCGACCATATCAAAAAGCTCAACGGTTGTCCTTGGGGGTTCATTGCTATGTCCTCTCAGAACCGTCGATTCCTCGACTGCTTTTGAAGGCTGAATAATGTAAGATTCTGCGACCTCGGGAATAGAGTTGCGAACTTGGCTAAACCTCTTGATGTATTGACGTAGAGTCTCATCAGAGCCTTGCCGAATTCGGTGGAGATCATCCTCCTTTCGATGCATCGACGCACTCGAAATTCGCAATCAGAAGGTCACAGAGTTGCTCCCAAGTATAGATTGTTCCGACCGGTTGGTTCAACAACCACGACCAGGCAGATCCTTCGAGCACGGTGGGTAAATAGTTGGCCATCACATTCTCGTCGCCAAAGCAGACTCGATGGCGGTGGTATAGATTTGGAGAAATTCCAACGGATTTTGAGTTCCGTTAAACTTGTCCAAATTGGCTTGGTCGGAATCAGGTTAGGCTAACGCACGACTTGGAGCCCCGCAGAGAAAGCCCTACAACTGTGATTGATTCATGACGCCTTCTGGGAAGGTGCCGGATTTATGTCGGCGGAGACCGGTTCCTAAGGTTGGAACGCTGGAACTCCGGTGTAGCCGATCCGGTCGTGGACATTGGTATGATGTCTACGACCGCTTTTGATTGAGACGATGTCAAGATCGTCCGGTCCGAGCGATGGTTCTTCTCGGCGTGATGGGGAGTGGCCGTGAAATAACCTTCTCCCTCATGACTCCTTGGTCGGAATCGTCGGAAAGTCTTGGCATCGATTGCTTAGTATGACCATCTTTGTCCCCCTACCGAGGAGGAACGTTGAGATGAAGTCATAGTTTGACTCCTCAAACCCTTTGTTCCCGATATGCCTCGATTATTTGCATGGTCTGTTTGGAGAATTTCGGATACCTAGCCTACAAGTCGCATACAAAACTCGAGTTTCGCTAAAGCGGGATCGTAATTATTTAATATATCTTGAGCAGCGTTGCAAGTTTTGTCGATTCTCAAGGTCTCGGAGGTTCAGACCGGTAGTAGGTGTCGCAAACCCCAACCTCACTCCGACCCTCGGATTTGATCGCCTATCAACTATTCTAGGTGGGCGGTGCGAGTAATTAGTTGATGGGCGTCGATCAATTCCTTGGCCTCCGGCGATTGGTGCTTGACGGCGGATCATCTCTAATAACACGTGATGGCGTGGTAGAGAGTGTAGGACCGCAAGGCATCTTGATTCTCATCTCCGATCGCGTTGACCTCGTGCCTCCAAAGATTGATCTTCCGATGAGCTTCCATCGTAACTAATGGAGAGCTTATCGTGGCTTCGCGAAGTTTCCACGACGGAGAGCGGTCGGAGATGAGCACCTCGAGGTTTCTCGGCTGATTTGCGATCGCCGATCGTATCTCGAAGGTGATTATCCCCACGTGGTTTATGACCAGTGGAGGCTTCATCGACACCGTTACCAGATGTCGGTTGACTCCTGGAATCACCAGAAGTTGTAGGAGAGTATCTTTCAGCCATAATTTCATCGAGGGTATAGAGATTCTCGAGTGAAGGTGCTGAAATTTCTTCACCTGTTTTGCCGGTCGGGAAGGCCAGGCTTGAAGAGATCCCCGGGAGACGTATGGTCTTTCTATGTATTTAAATTAATATATAGAGGTTTTAATCCTCGTCAGAATCATTGAGGTGCCTTGTTGGTCTGGATTTTGCTTGAAACAACTACTAGAAGATAATTGTTTGTAATTGTATGGACTATGGAGGGAATTTATTTACTTTTGGAGAATTTGAGTCCTATAGCCTATAGGGAAAGTTTCTTCCTTTATCTATTAGAGCAGTTTGGAGTGGTGTATAACTAACTGTTCCTTATCTATTGGAGCTGCTTAGTATCACTTGTTCAATTTCCTTTTTGATAATTTACTTGTTCAATGTCCTTAGGTTAATTGCTTCATATGAACATATCCACTCTGCAACATACTTCCCATGGATGAAAAAATATAGTGATTTGTCTATTGTCTATTGGCATTGTTGTGTAGCCTAAGAACTATCGGTATTTGATTCTACTCAGAAGTTTTGAGTCCTATTATTAATTAAGATACTTATTTTTAAGCCACGGGACCAAAAAAAGGAAATTATACTGAAAGCAAAGAATGTCCTTCATTTTTGTTTTCTTTTAGTTGCTCTTCCATTTTGTCTTTATGCTATATGATCTTATTCTTGAACGATCATGTTCTCTTCTGTTCTTATGTGGATTGTAGTTGATGAGTATAAAAGTAGTTGGCAAGGCCGGCGGGGGCCTTGTCAAGTCAAGATGAGCAAGCAAGGTGGTAATAAGATATGAAAAAGCTCTAATAGTAAGTGTATAGATGATAAATATTGAGTCTTTACTATTCACTTGTCAAAATCAAATGGAGTATTGAAATGTGTTTTCATCAGTAGAAATGGATCTAAAGAGGTAGTTTAGTTAAGTTTCGAGTATAAGCACTAGGTCTATCCTATCTAAAATTGAGTCCTGGTTCCGTCCCTGCATCCAAAAGAGCGTGATCACCTGTGCCTTCATGGCTTCATCTCTCCACGCGTACAGCGGCTCTTTCCCTCTAAACACAAACATCCCACCCTGAAGCAATAAGCAGCGGAGCAAGATCCAAAAGGAACAGAAGCAAAACTGCATTTTGCAGAACATTAGAACTTTCTTCGAAATATAGATGCGCAGAAGAAGAGAAAGAAGACGACTTTAACCTGCTGCAAGAAAGACACCCGTCAGGTCAGCCGGTGTGTCTTCCAACGTGTAGTTCTTTGCTGCCTTTTTTATGGAGTTGAGCCTCAAGTATATTTTCGCCTTCATAGACATCACCGTTTAGTGGCATTAGTGTAAGAAGTTCAGAGTTGCACTGTCAGAAGTGAATTACGCAGTACTGAAGCGTGATGCTTTATGCTTACACTAGCTGGACTGAAGAGCGTGCGACCTAAACCATGGTACAGGCCCAAGGCATTGTAAGCCTGAAAAGATGAGTCCAAAGTCATACATACATACAAGTCTACGCTGTATTCCAATTACCATTATCATCAGCCACTGATGCAGTTTATGTGAACTAATCACCAGATATCTAGCCATATAAGCATGTATTGTCATGACAGTGCCATGTTCATATACACAAACATCTAGCGCTCTGTTGTTCAAATCTTACTAAAAACATCCAAATTACCGCCCTGGCTTGGATTGTGACAAGAGAACAACAAGCGTTTTGTATCTTCACAATAGCAAACGGTTCAGATAAATGGAGGGTGTAGTCAGATCACCTTGCGCTCGGGGTCGGCGTACAAGCTATCCAAAGGAAAGGGCAGCTGCAATGCGCTATCTCAGAGAAAGCCAGCTCCATCCAACAGAATCACAACATTTCCAAAGAACATGATACTCTGGTAACACAGCACTAATCATGTCCTAACGTTGGATGATTGCTCCAGAACGATGTAAATTCCCTCTTGCTAAGTACTCACGCCAGCCATAAATTTAGCACAAGCTTACTCGGTCGGCGAGAATGCGAGCTTTATCAGGAGTGCCGACTCCGACGGCGATCGGTTTCACGCCGGCCGAATCGAATTACGCCACGGAGTCCCTCGGAACAGATGCCAGCTCCCAACTGCGTGATACATATGACCATGGCAAAAATTTAGCAGCCCATACACTACTACAGAAAGGGTTATCATGAACATCTCATTACAAACGGTTCCCCGAAACCGTCAGTATTAAATACAACCATAGATGATTTTGATTTAACGTGCGTCTGTGTTACTAGCTACGGTAACAACGTAACAAAAACCGTATGTGAATTAAATCTGTGACAATTGTGTATCACAGACGGTTTCTGGTTAGACGTGTCTATAATATTTTCAATGCTGCTTCGGCTCCCATGTGATGCGGCTCTTCGTCTCCTGCGCTGACGTTGGTCCTTATTTTATAAGAATGATCAACTGCCACCATACTCCTCACACATCGCTCTACTCTCAAGCATAAACGGGATCATCCACCACCGTACTGTAACACCCCAACCAGAAGGTCTCTAGACTTAGTCGCAATAGGACCTCCTGGGTCCTGTTGCGGCTAAGTCTGGAGACCTCCTGGTCGAGGCTTGCAACATCCTGATTTTCTGAGTTCTTTTTGGAATTTTTCCAAAATAAAAAAGAACCATTTGGTTTTGTTGAAATCCTAAAGCTTAACCTGAGATTTACAGAATTTGAGTGTTTAAAATGACTAAATCAAACTTCAACTAACTCAAAAGCTTGGTTTATTTGGAGTTGTTTGAGCTTTGGAGTAGTCTCTCTCTTTTTCTGTTAGATCTGCTCTCCTCTTGGCCCAGCTCTTTCTTTCCAGACCTCTCTCATGTTTGGATATTCCTTTATGTCCAGACTTCCCTGAGTCTAGACCTCCCCTACGCCTAGACCTCTTTGGTTTAGACCTCCTTGTTGCCTAGGCATTTACTTTATGTCCAGACCTCTCTCTTGTTGGACACTCCTTTGTGCCAGACCTTCTTTCGGTTTTGACCTCCCTTTGGGTCACAATCACCCCCGAGACGTCCTAGCTCGGGTTTATGTTTCAAACATCCCTGGTCTCCGAAAATCACATTCAAGTTGAATTTCTTCCTTCTGGAACTCCCCTGTTTAACCTTCTTTTCTCCCTTGTGCTCATTTGAACCACTCTGTGTTCATTTGGACCTCCCTTTGTTCATTTGGACCTCCCTTGGTTTCATTTGGACCTCCCTGTGTTCATTTGGACCTCTCCGTGTTTATTTGGACCTCCCCTTGCTAGATCTTGACTATTAGGACCTCCCCTTGCTAGATCCTGACCGTCAAGATCTCCTTTGCCTTTCATCTTGGCCGTTGGGACCTCCTTTGAATCACCTCCCGTGGATCTCCTTCGTTGGATCCTTTTTTCCCTTTGAATCTCCTCTGCCAGGACCCCCCCTTGAGGGTCCAGACCTCCCTTCGACCTGGATCTGAGGGTCCAGACCTCCCCTCGTTTTGGATTTGAGGGCCCAGATCTCCTTGTGGTTTAGACCTCCTTTCAGTCTAAGACCACCTTTGCGGGATTTCCTCAGGACCTTTTTGTCCTCCGGATCTCCTGGTTTAGGACCTCTTTGTCCTCCCGACCTCTGGTCTTTTTGTAAAGATCACCCCTTGGTCTTTTTGTAAAGACCACCCTTGTGGGTCAGGACCTCCTTGTCCGCGGGACCTCCTCCTTTGGACCTCGTAGTCCTCAGGACCTCCTTGCCTATTGGACCTCCTTTTGGTCTTTTACAAAGACCACCCTTTGTGGTAGTTTTGCAAAGACCACTCGCCTTGGTCTTTTGTAAAGACTACCTTTGTGGGCAAGGCTACCCTTACTGGCCACGATCTCCCCCTTGGTCAGGGCCACCCTATTGGTTTGATCACCTCTCCCGTGTGGTTGACTGGTCCCACCTGACAGTCCTGCTTACCTTCATCCTTATCCGCCACCTAAGCCTTTGTGCATTTAATGCCATTTGAGTAGCATTAAATAGAGTCACTTACGTAGCACCTTGTTGTCCCTCCCTGTCTCCTCCCTTCATAGCATAACATGTCCTTTTTGTTCCCTCCTCTCACCAGCTGGCCACACCTTACCCTGTTCTCCTCAGCCAGCTGGCCATACCATGTATTGTCCATCACCTACCTTTGACCTTCTTTTTGACCACCCTGGACACGTGTGCTCCCGTGTCTTACAATGTTGCCTTCGCCTTCTCTGGCTCCTTCATCACCTTTTGGCCACATTCCACTCTCTTGCTCTTGCTTAGTTTTCTCCTTGCTTGGAGTTTCACCTAGAAGGCAACTGGAGCTCGCATCACTGCCTCCTCGTCGCCAAGAAGACTGTCGGAGTTTGCGCCACCACATCGCTGCCGAAAGAGTTCGCTGGAACGCCCACGCCGCCTTCAACCATCGCCTCCAACCATCGACCTCCCCCTCCTTTTCTATCCCCCTCTCAGCCTTGGTGAGTGTCCCTATGCCTTGTTCTTTTTCCTTTGCTTCATACGACCACCTTGCGTAGTTGTGACCTGTGCAGGACCTCCTCCTTTGGATCTCCTGAGGGTCTTCCTTGCAGGGACGACCTCCCTAGTCTTTTTGCAAAGATGACGCTTATGGTCATTTTGCGAAGACGACCCTCCTGGCCTCTTGCAAAGACGACCCTGTTGTTGGGTCCTCATCTGGATCTCCTTCTCAGAGACCCCCTTTGCCCTCCTCAGGACCTCTCCCTCGGACCTCTCCCTCGAACCTCCTCAAGACCTCCCATGACCTCCTCGGGACATCTTCCTCAGGACGTCCCTTGAGCTCCCCATGACCTCCCTTTTGCAAAGACCACCCTTTTGGTCTTTGCTGGTCTCTCGCAAAGACCACCTCCGTGGTCTTTTGCAAAGACCACCCTCGTCGGACCTCCTCCCAGAGAGTTGGGTCTTTTCCCAAATGGCCTGTTTTTAGTGTAGTATTCTTCTGTTGGTTGAGTTTTGAGTTTCTTTTGGAGCTCTTTTAGTTCTTTATTTGGTCTTTATTTGAGTTTGTCATTTTCTCTCGTGTAGATTGCGACGTCTCTGGGGAGCCCTAGTTCTCCCAAGTAGTTCCTCGAGCTCTCGAGCTAGGCAAGTTACACTCTTGATCATGTTGCACCCATTATCTCAAATTATTTAAGTTTTGTTTCTAAATTACTGCATACTTAATTCAATTCAAGTAATTTAAATCCCTATTTTAACTCTTTAGTTAATCCTAGTTCCTTTGTAAAACCAATTTGATTATTGAACTAATCACCCCTTGTCACCATATTAAAAGCTGGTTGATACCTTAGTATGAACTAGCATGTGTTACAAAATTTAATGCTTAGCCATGCTTAGCCATGCTTAGACCAAAACTCTTGTATTGGGAAATCTTACTGCCAAAAGACCAATGCTGTCAAATGTTTTAAGCCATAGCATTGGGTTGTCATGGAGTTTTGGCAAAAGGTTTATGAAACTCAAAGGAAAAGAAAAATTGGTTTGGACTTAGGCAAACGAGTTGCTTAGTTGGTGCAGGTTCATGCACGGGCCTAACTTAGGTAGGGTTGAGGCTTAGGGGTTCTATGGAAGTCGTCCAAGTCAGTTGAGGATCGGCCTTTGAGCGTTCCTTTGCTATACCCCATCGTGCAACCACATGTTCTGTATGGGCAGGACTTGGCTGATTAATTTGCAAAGTTCCATCGTGGTCGATCCCGTTAATGCAGTGGGTATTCGTTTGTATGACCTATGTTAGTCGCACCTGGCGCAAGAGGGGGCCCTTGATCTCTGCGGAGTCGCTATCCGCAGGGTGGGGCGAAACCTTAGCGAGGCTGGGCTAGGTGGAATGATGCATTGTAAAGGCCTTGTCATGAGCTCTAGACCACTTACCTTCGGCAGTGAGTGGTGGTATCGACGGGTGCCAAGCAAACTAGAGAAATCATGTCATGTGGGAAAAGCTGCACACCTCTACAGAGTGTAAATCTATTCGAATAGCCGTGTCCACGGTCATGGACATGCTAGCAAAGCCACTCAAAGTTAGACTTGGTTTTGTTTTCAAAAGACTTTATTAATCTGTTTTGGATCTTTATCCAAATGGGTTTTGGGTGGGGATCCTTGTGACAAGAGGGTATCCTTCACCACTTGCTGATGAATGTTATCCAACTGTAAAATTGATTTGAGAAAATGAATTTTAGTTATTGTATAACTGTCTTGGAACTTAGTACATGTATTTGAAAGAAACTTGGCTTTATGCAAACCAACCATATTATGCCTTCCTTTGAGATATCCATATATGCATATCATTATGTTAACTGACGGGTGTAACTTACGAGCACGGTTGTTGTGCTCACTCTTGCTTGATGCTGTTTTTAGCAGGAGAAGAGAGCTTGAGGTGGTCTGCGTAGTGGACCAAGAGGTCCTGGTCGACTAGGATACGCCCTCCGGCCGATTGCCTGTGGTGTATCGGGTGGCCTGCTTGTTTTACCTTCTGCTGTATTTTGTTTGCTGGCTTGTAAGCCCTCTTGTAATCAACTCCTTTGTTATTAGTAAAGTATACATTGGATGTTTGTTACCACTGTTGTATGTTGTGCGAGCTAGCCACTGATCCTTGGGACTAGTTCGGTTTGCACAGAGGACTTGGAGTCATTCCAAGTCTCACGACCTCCTCGGGCTTAGTCTCTTGACCCCCCGTGGGACAGGTCGTGGCACTTGGGATCACCCCATGTCCCACGCCCACCTTCAGACCTCTGGGTGGTCTTGAAGGACCTCCCGGGTGGTCTTGGGGACCTCTGGAAGGTCCTGAGGGACCTCCCAGGTCCAGTCGTGTCTGGGTCCTCCTGGGCTCGGTTGCGGCCAGACTTTGAGACCTCCTGGTCGGGGCGTTACACGTACTCCTCACACATCGCTCTACTCTTAGGCACAAACAAAATGGCTCTCCATTTTTCTCCCCTGACATAGGCATTGATGGCCTACCTGGCCATCCTATATGAGCACCTCGCCGCCCGGACACTGGCGGAAGTATATTGCGATAACAATGTCCTCCCTCCTCCGGCGGAGGTTATCCCGGGACACGTGACGACGATGTTGCGCCATCTAGACGACCTCCTATGCCGTGTCTTTCGGGTGGTCTGCGGCTTCCTGTGAGCTAACCTCGCCATCGGTGTAGTCCTCGAGCAAGACGTTGCACGTCTGCAGGAGGATTACCGTTGTTTGGAATGTGACATCGAGGCGGCAAGCAGCCGAGTCGACCAAGCTGAGACCCCTCAAGCAAGAGAAGAGGATGTATGAGTGCTTTTCTATTGCCTTTTCAGGAGGAGCTTCTTTGGACGACTATGGAACGATCGTGTTAACTGTTGAAAGTGTTTCAGACTACTTACGCTGATCCTAAACCCTCTGATGTCGACGACGTCATCTACGAAGCTTTGATAATGGAGATATCAGGCTACTTAGGCCACTAGAAAAACTTGATCTTTTTATTATTTCTACTTTTTAAAAATCTCTTGTAAGAAGCGACTGGTCACGCTGTTTGGCCATATGTAAATACAGAAAATGATATAAGAAAATCTAGTTTGAAGTTAAGTTACTGTCTATGTTGAACATGTTTACTATCACAGACGGTTTAGTGGAAAAACATGTCTGTGATATATAATTATCATAGACAGTTATTAAAAAGAACCGTCTGTGATAATACATACTTCACATACGGATTTTTTAAATACAACCGTCTGTGTTTTATATCAGAGACGGCTTGTGACTGGAACTGTTTGTGATATTTTGCATACTACTACAGGCAACCGGCTACTTCACAAATATGCCATAAATTACAATAATGATACACACACACACACACAATCTTTTCCAGCCACTTGATATGGTCCAGAATGCGCTCCATCTTCAACTCCAGCATGTTTAGCCTCTGCTGCAGCACAACTTCTATTATCTGCTCCAGCCTAAAATCTATCCTTTGCCTTGTATTGTTGCGCTCCATTGCTCTATCCATGGTGTCTGTCCACTAGAAATATTGACAACCTTCAGCCTATAGAACCGTACAAACGTCAAAAAAGCACACACATTTCATAACTACTAGAGAAACATCCAAACCACAAGAAATCAAACTCAAGTTTACTTACTGACAAATAAAGATATTTGTAAAACACCCGACCAGTATTTTCCTCGGTGTTGGCGTAGAACACATTTGCTTGCACACGGCAGTTAGGGCAAGCCACCCACCTAGCAGTGGCTAGCTCTAGGGCCCTCCGATTCGGTGAGCTCGACGCCTCAGACATATAGCCCTCACTCAAGAGGAGGAGATGAGGTGAGGTGAGACCAGAAGGAGAAAGAGCTGAGCTCAACTACTAGAAGAAGATGAGAAATCTCAAGATTGGCCCTACTAATGCTAGCGTACGAACATTTTTTTGGCTATAGAACTGTCACAAATGTTTAGTGGAATAAATCGTCCATGATATGTATCACAGACGGTTATAAACTACAACAGTTTGTTATATATAATTATCACAGACGGATATTAATAAGAACCATCTGTGATGTTTATTTATCATAGTCGGTGTTGGAAGAATATTTTATTCCCTTGCTAGCGGGACCCACTCCTCAGGGAAGACACCTGCGTTACAGATCAAGAAATGGAACTACTCTATAGTGGTTGATTGTACCCCTTACTTGTACTCTTAGAGTAGCTAACCCCCAAGGGGTATTTTGGTCATTTGTACAGGCCCAAGAGCCTATAAATACCCCCATGTATCCCTCATTCAAGGGGAGCTCTCTTGAGCAATAAAGAATCATGTTAAACTGGTGAGCCCTCGGGGGCTCCCTCTCCGGAGATAACCCCCTGTTGGCTCACCGACAGAGTAGGCGTCTCTCGAGACCTCGAACTGTATAAATCCTCGTGTCACTTTTTACCCTCGTGGACGATGGCCCGTCAGACGGCCGACGTCCACCCTCTCACTCGTGTTTGGTTTTTACACCTCCTCCGGCTCCGGAGGGTAATGATCTCATGGACGACCCATCTGCTCTTTGAAGGAGCGGTAAAGCACCCTCGTCGAAATCGGGGCCATCCACCTCGGGATGGCAGCGCCCTATATGCCCCAGGGCTCCCATGCGTCCTCCTCCCTTGTGCGAGTCGATGCAAGGCCTATCTAAGGGCGAGTAGTTCAAGGCACCCTCGCAGCCAGAAGGCTAAGGATTCTGAGCCAACCATCACCCCTGGGACGCATGACGTCCATGCGACCTGGCGGTGAAGGCTTACTTCGAGGAGGCCGCCACCTAACGCGCTATTGTTAGGGGACAGTCCTGACATATAAATCTTGTATGGGCTCTCAAGACACTTTCCCTCCAAAAGATTTCACCCTCATGGTGCATAGGGCGTACGACCTCCGCGGTCTCCCCTAACAAAAGTCCATGGTGGCTTGGGCGTCCGTTGCCTCCACCATGGCGGTTCGTGTCCTACTGGCCTTAGGGCATGAGCGACCACCCTCGTGGTGCGTGGGGCGTCACGACCTCGCGGTCTCCCTAACAAAGTCCATGGTGGCTTGGCGTCGTCGCCTCCACCATGGCGGTTAAATCTCTTGGCCCTAGGTCATGGCGACCACCCTCGTGGTACATAGGGCGTCACGACCTCATGGTCTCCTAGCAAAAGTCCATGGTGGCTTGGGCGTCCGTCGCCTCCACCATGGCGGCTCAGGTCCTACTAGACCTAGGGCATGGCGACAACTTTGGCCCAAGATGCCAAGTTGATGGATGTGTTGAGGACTCATCCCCTTAGACTCCAGAACCCTGGCCGAGCGACCTCTAGGTCCCCGCACACCTAGCTTCATTGCCATGAGGGTTAACCACTCTCATGCATTCCCGATCATAACAAAAAAAACCCACCTCTGAGGTAAAGGGCTCCATCGCCCCCATAGTTCGGTGCCCTGATTTAGCCTCATGGACACCACTTAGGTGCGCCCGTGACCTCTTGTCGAGGCACATTCAAGTACCCATGAGTTAGCCTCATGGGCACCTCCAAGTCCACTTGGGGCTACATCCCTAGTGGTCATTGATGCCCACGACTTAGCCTCGTGGGCGCCACCGTGTCTTCGTGACTTCTTGTCGAGGCACCGTCTAAGGTGCCCATGAATTAGCCTCATGGGCACCCCTAAGACTGCTAGGGGCTATCACCCCAAGTGGCCATTCAGTGCCCCACGACTTAGCCTCGTGGGCGGCACAGATGTGCCCGTGACTTACTGCCAGGGGCACACGTCCAAGGTGCCTATGAGTTAGCCTTATGGGCACCTCCAAGTCCACTGGGGGCTACCACTGATGAGGACATGACCCCTATAGATACAACCATATTTGCTATGTTTACTGTTCCAAGTACAAGAGCTTGTACGCTTCACTTAAATTATCAGGTGAGCTTGTTTTTAGGAGTGTCTTTATATTATGTGAACTATATGATGCTACCTAATGATGAAATATATATATGTGCAGCACCATGTCACTTTTGGTCCAAGACAAGCGAGCGATTCGGCGGGACCCGTTTGGAATCGAGTTCGGCCTCGAGAATCAACTGATAGCACCAACTTGAAGCAGGCGTAACTTTCACATATGAAGTCCGTTGGAAGCCCACAAGTACTTGATGGAAATCTTATTTGGCCTCTTTCCAGCGGATCGCATCGCCTCCAAATTCCTTCTGGACTGATCGCAATCATCAAAAGAAGGCGTCATATTATTTGTTTGGGCCAAACTAGGCTTTGTAATCATACTGAACTTGGCCCATCTATCGGCGGCCCACCCGGGGCGTGGTTACTGTTCACATGAACAGTAACCCACAACCTTTTAGTACCACACCGCTAGTTCTTTAGTTTTGTGGCTCCTCGTTCCCTATTTAAGGAGACCACACCTCCTCTAGTTTTCTTGGATTTTGTTTAAGTTTAGTTTGCCTTAAATGCATAACTTGTATCTTTTGCGTGTGTCGACGAGACCACCCAATTAAGATCCTTATTCAGAATCCCAATTCAATTAAATCTTTCAATCCTATTTGCAATTTCAGATTGCTTATTATCTTGTTCTTGCGTGCTTCTTGATTGTATCACGAGAATCGACCTTCGTGGTTAGTCAGCGGGTATTCGTGCGGTTGATAACGACTAATCGATCGATTCAGCGATTGCGTGGTTGCGAGCCTTGCGTGTTCGTAGCGAGGATCGTGAGGTTGGCGGCGCCTCTGGACTTCTCGTTCTCATCGAAAGATCGGGCCAACAAATAGAACCTTAGGGTTCATCAACCACCCCTAGTGGCCATTCAGTGCCCCACGACTTAGTCTCATGCACGCCCCTCCGGTGTGCCTATGATTTAGTGTTGTGGGTACACCTTCAAGATACACATGAGTTAGCCTCATGGGTGCCTCCAAATCCACTGGGGGGCTACCACCTCTATGCGCCATTCGGTGACCCACGACTTAGTCTCGTGGCCACCCCTCTAATATGTCCATGACTCAGTGTCATTGGCAGCTCGAATCATGTACCGTCGACTTGGCTCGAATATTGATCAAGGACCATCATGCTCGCATAAGGCTATCACCTCGGAGATCTTAGTATCGAAAGTGATGAGACTCTACTAGTCCCTCGGCAACACTTCGATCAATGCTCATGTCAAACAAATGTTATCTTGCTACAAGAAATAAGTGTTGTTCATTCTCTCTTTCCATGAGGCGCTCGTGTTATCTACATCCTTCGCAGCGTTTCTAGCTCGAACCGCGACCATTCTGAGGAGTTCTACTTCGACAACTCTCATCAAGCCGTGGAGCAAGAGCAGGACAACTTCACCTACACAGGCTTCTCTCCAATGCGGCGTCCGGCTCGAAGGCCATGCATCGGCTCGGCGGCCTCGCGTTCACAACTTCGCCTACATAAGCTTCACTTTGACGCACCGTCGGCCTCGAAGGCTATGCCTCGGCTCGGCGGCCTCGCGTCTAAGACTTCACCTGCTTAGGCTTTGCTTCGACGCACCACCGGCCTCGAAGGCTATGCCTCGGCTCGGCGGCCTCGCGTCTAAGACTTCGCCTGCTTAGGCTTCCCTTCGACGCACCGCCGGCCTCGAAGGCTATGCCTCGGCTCGGTGGCCTCGCGTTCACAACTTCGCCTACACAGGCTTCTCTCCAACGCGCCGTCGCCTCGAAGGCTATGCCTCGGCTCGGCTGACCTCGCGTCTAAGACCGCCTACTTAGGCCCGCTTGACGTCCGCCGGCCTCGAAGCCTATGCCTCGACTCGGCGGCCTCGCGTCTAAGACTTCGCCTACATAGGTTCACGTCTAAGGCTTCACAGCAGGCAAACCGCAGCGGTTGCCGCCCGGCCTCGAAGGCTATGCCTCGGCTCGTGACCTCGCATCTAAGACTTCTTTGCTTAGGCTTTGCTTGACGCACCGCCGGCCTCGAAGGCTATGCTCTCGGCTCGTGACCTCGCGTCTAAGACTTCGCTGCTTAGGCTTAACCCGGCCGGCCGGCTGGTCTTGAAGGCTATGCCTCGGCTCAGTGACCTCGCGTCTAAGACTTCGCCTCCTTAGGCTTCGCTTTGGCCTTGCCCGGCCTCGAAGGCTATGCCTCGGCTCGGCTGACCTCGCGTCTAAGACTTCGCCTGCTTAGGCTTCACGCCGACCGACCGGCCGAAGGCTATGCCTCGGCTCGTGACCTCGCGTTCTAACCGCCTACATAGGCTTCAGCCGGCCTTGCGCCGCCTCGAAGGCTATGCCTCGGCTCAGCGGCCTCACGTCTAAGACTTCGCCTACATAGGTTTCACTTCGATGCACCGCCCGCCTCGAAGGCTATGCCTCGGCTCGGCGGCCTCACATTCGTAACTTCGCCGACATAGGCTTCACTTTAACGCATCGCCCGCCTCGAAGGCTATGCCTCGGCTCGGCGGCCTCGCGTTCGCAACTTCGCCTACATAGGCTTCACTTCGACGCACCGCCGGTCTCGAAGGCTATGCCTCGGCTCGGCGACCTCACGTCTAAGACTTCGCCTACTTAGGGTTCGCTTTGACGCACCGCCGGCCTCGAAGGCTATGCCTTGGCTCGGCGGCCTCACGTCTAAGACTTCGCCTACATAGGCTTCACTTCGACGCACCGCCCGCCTCGAAGGCTATACCTCGGCTCGGCGGCTTCGCGTTCGTAACTTCGCCTACATAGGCTTCACTTGGACGCATCGCCCGCCTCGAATGCTATGCCTCGGCTCGGCGGCCTCGCATTCGCAACTTCGCCTACATAGGCTTCACTTCGACGCACCGCCGGTCTCGAAGGCTATGTCTCGGCTCGGCGGCCTCACGTCCAAGACTTCGCCTACTTAGGGTTCGCCGGCCTTGCCGGCCTCGAAGGCTATGCCTCGGCTCGGCGGCCTCGCGTCTAAGACCGCCTACTTAGGCTTTCCTTCGGCCACCGCCCGGCCTCGAAGGCTATGCCTCGGCCGCGACCTCGCGTCTATGACCGCCTACTTAGGCTTTCGCCGGCGAGGGCCGCGGCCTCGAAGGCTATGCCTCGGCTCGGTGCCTTGCTTCAAGACCGCCTACATATGCTTAAGCCGGCCGACGCCCGCCTCGAAGGCTATGCCTCGGCTCGTGCCTCGCGTCAAGACTTCGCCTACATAACCGCGCATCGGCCTTGCCGCCGCCTCGAAGGCTATGCCTCGGCTCGGCGGCCTCGTGTCGAAGACTTCGCCTACTTAGGCTTCGCTTCGACGCACCACCGGCCTCGAAGGCTATGCCTCGGCTCGGCGACCTCGCGTCTAAGACTTCGTCTGCTTAGGCTTCGCCCGGCCTTGCCGGCCGGCCTCGAAGGCTATGCCTCGGCTCAGCGACCTCGCGTCTAAGACCGCTGTAGGCTTCCTTCGGCCTTGGCCGGCCTCGAAGGCTATGCCTCGGCTCGCGACCTCGCGTTCTAACCGCCTACATAGGCTTCCCGGCCGCGCGGCCTCGAAGGCTATGCCTCGACTCGGCGGCCAGCGTCTAAGACTTCGCCTACATAGGCTTTACTCGACGCTTGCCCGCCTCGAAGGCTATGCCTCGGCTCGGCGGCCTCGCGTTCAGTAACCGCCTACATAGGCTTCACTTTGACGCGCCGCCCGCCTCGAAGGCTATGCCTCGGCTCGTGACCTCGCATTATAACCGCCTACATAGGCTCGCCGGCCGCACCGCCGGTCTCGAAGGCTATGCCTCGCTCGGTGGCCTCACGTCCAAGACTTCGCCTACTTAGGGTTCGCTTGACGCCGCCGCGGCCTCGAAGGCTATGCCTCGGCTCGGCTGACCTCGCGTCTAAGACTTCGCCAGGCTTCCCGGCCCGGCGACGCAGGCCTCGAAGGCTATGCCTCGACCCGTGACCTCGCGTCTATGACCGCCTACTTAGGCTTCGCCGAGGCGCGCCGGCCTCGAGCTATGCCTTGGCTCGGTGCCTCGCGTCAAGACTTCGCCTACATAGGCAACCCGATGCACGCCGGCCTCGAAGGCTATGCCTCGGCTCGACCTCGTGTCGAAGACTTCGCCTCGCCAGGCTTCGCCGATGCACCGCGTGGTCTCGAAGGCTATCGTCGGCTCGCGGCCTCGCGTCAAGACCGCCTACTTAGTCTTCGCTTTGGCCGCACCGACCTCGAAGGCTATGCCTCGGCTCAGCGGACCTCGCGTGTAAGACTTCGCCTACTTAGGCTTGGCCGACGCCTTGCCCGGCCTCGAAGGCTATGCCTCGGCTCGGCGGACCTCGCGTCTAAGACTTCGCCTACTTAGGCTTAAGCCGATGCCGCTGGTCTCGAAGGCTATGCCTCGGCTCGGCTGACCTCGCGTCCAAGACTTCGCTGCCAGGCTTCACCGGCCTTACCGCCGACCTCGAAGGCTATGCCTCGACTCGGTGACCTCGCGTCTAAGACTTCGCTGCTTAGGCTTCGCCCGACACACCGTCGGTCTCGAAGGCTATGCCTCGGCTCGGCGACCTCGCGTCAAGACCGCTGTAAACCCTTCCGGCCGACCGACCGCGGCATCGAAGGCTATGCCTAGGCTCGCGACCTCGCGTCCAAGACTTCGCCGCTTAGGCTTAAACCCGGCTTGCCCGCCCGGCCTCGAAGGCTATGCCTCGGCTCGGCGGACCTCGCGTCAAGACTTCGCCTCCTTAGGCCGGCTTCGGCCGCGCCCGGCCTCAAAGGCTATGCCTCGGCTCGGTGACCTCGCGTCAAGACTTCACCTACTTAGGCTTTGCTAGCCGACTTAGGCCTCGAAAAGGCTATGCCTCGGCTCGGCTGACCTCGTGTTGAGACCGCTTGCAAACCCGGCTTGACGCCTGCGCCGACCTCGAAGGCTATGCCTCGGCTCGGCGACTCTGCGTCCGCGACCGTCTACCGAAGCCAGCGTCGATCGCGCCCGCCTAGAAAGGCGTGCCCGGTGGGCGATCTTGCGTCCTTGACTTTGCACGCGAGCCGTTGGATGCACCCTTACGAGGGTGTGCCTCGCTGGGTGCCTCGGCATTGATGACTTCATCTTGAGGATGGAGCAACAAAAACCACCCACACGAAGGGCCAGCGAAGCGTCAATTTAGTACACGCCTCACGTGGAGCACTCACACGATATGGAGTACAAAATAAACATAAGTCTTTGGGCACCCACGTACCCACCAAGCCAAAATTGGCTAAGTCACGGGTGCCCTTGCGCATATTCCTCAGCTCTCGTGCAGCGTTGCAGTCGAATTGGCAAAACCGGCGTCTACATTCCGTCATTGTGGAATTTGGCCAAGTCTTTGGCCAAGCATATTCATCAACAGGATACAAGACCTCGGCATTCTTCTTTGCCCCTCGGGCGTCCTTGCAGGCACCCAAGGGGCAGGGGGGCTAGAATGTTGGGGAATCCTACCAACTCACGTCGCACAAGCCCTGGCCTCGGGGCACCTTCGCGACGACTTCGTGTGGCCGCCGAGGGCCGCCGCAGCGCCTTTCGTCGACATCCGGCACCCTCGTGCGCCTTCGTGTACCCTCGCGTGCACCTTTGCGTGTCCTCGCGTACCCTCGCGTGCGCCTTCGCGTGCCTTCATGCGTACCCTCGTGCCCGAAGCCCTCGCGTGCCTTCGCGCGTGTCCTCACGTCCGAGGCCCTCACGCACCCTCTCGTGCCTTCGCGTGTGCCCTCACGCCCGAAGCCCTCACGTTCCCTCACGCGTACCCTCACACCCGAGCATTCTTATTTGCCCCTTGGGCGCCCTTACAAGTGCCCAAGGGACAGGGGGGCTACACTGTCGAGGAATCCGACCACCTCTTGTTGAAAATGATCTATACTTCGACAAGTCTGCACAAGGGGCGGGCGTGAACCCCTTGCCTCGGGCGCTTGGGCCACCAACCCACTAGAAGTGATTTGAGGCATGTTGGATACTCGCACGCTACACGCACGTGTTACGCAGACATCCTTGACTATACCCCGTGCCCCGTGCCCCGTGCCCCCGGGGCCTCGGGACCCTCGAAGCCTCGTGCCTTCGTGCCCTCGGGGCCTCGGGACCCTCGAAACCTCGCACCCTCGTGAGCTGCCAAAGCCGGAGTGGCGGCCAGGCCAAGCCAGGCTTGCTCGAGCCAAAAGCGCGGGCAAGCTCGGGAGGCGGGAGGCGCGAAGACGGTGCAGAGGCGACGGCGGGCCAGGCCGCAGAGGCCGACAGTGGGGAGCAGGCTGGTGACGCCATGGGCAAGGCTCCAGTCGGAGCTAAAGCTACCAGGGAGATGTGAAGAAAATATGAGAAGGAAGAAGAAGCAGTGGGGAATAGAAAGGAAGAGACACACTCGCCTTGGATTCCCAGATCTGGCACCTAGCAGCATGTCTCCGTTGATTAAATAATGCTATCATTTCACATGTTAAAAGCAAAGCACACAGCCTCTTTCCTCAACAAACTCCATGAGGCAACGACTGCAAAGGGAAATGGGGACAGCCTGCCGGTCGCCCCACTCGAATGGCATCCAATGCGCTCAAAGGGCTGGCCAGAAGGCCCAAAACGGCGGTAGCTTAGGCGGCTAGCTAGGCTGGTTTAAACAATCCGGCCAGAACCGGCCCAAGAACATGAGTAAAGGTTTGACACAATTCAAGACTGCTCCTTTGGCGTTTCCTCTAAAACGCCAAGGAGCAGGGGGGCTACTGTTGGAATAATATTTTATTCCCTTGCTAGCGGGACCCACTCCTCAGGGAAGACACCTGCGTTACAGATCAAGAAATGGAACTACTCTACAGTGGTCGATTGTACCCCTTACTTGTACTCTTAGAATAGCTAACCCCCAAGGGGTATTTTGGTCATTTGTACAGGCCCAAGAGCCTATAAATACCCCCATGTATCTCTCATTCAAGGGGAGCTCTCTTAAGCAATAAAGAGTCATGTTAAACTGGTGAGCCCTCGGGGGCTCCCTCTCCGGAGGTAACCCCCCGTTGGCTCACCGACAGGAGTAGGGCGGTCCTCTCGGACCCCCGAACCTGTATAAATCCTCGTGTCACTTTTTACCCTCGTGGACGATGGCCCGTCAGACGGCCAATGTCCACCCTCTAACTTCGTGTTTGATTTTTACACCTACAACAGTCGGTTTTTAATTAGAACCATCTGTCATGTGTATCACACATGGTTATTAATAAGAATCGTCTCTGATAAGCACGGCTGCTTTGAAGAAGATGGAGAGTACGCCTATGAAAGCAACTAAGCCCAACACGAAGCATGGTTTTTTTTCGGGGGGTCATCCACGTGGCATGAGGAGGATGAGATAGCAACCACGGCCAACCTCATCGAACCTGATACACTCTCCTGGCAGCCTTGCTTCTTGAACTCATAGGGGGTGTTCATACCGACCAACCAGAGAATGCTAATGAAGTAAAAGTGTGTCAAGCCGGAATACAATCACGGTATGGCCAGCCCCTGCAAGTTCAAGAAGTATGGCTGACAGGAGAGTGTGTTAGGTTCGATGAAGTAGGCTGTAGCTACCGTCTCATCACCTCATGCTGCATGGACGCTAACCGAAAAAAAGATCATGCTTCGTGGTAGGCTCGGTTGCTTTCTTAGCTGTGCTCGTCATCTTCTTCAAAGCAGCCGCATCAGAGATAAAGGAATACTAACCTTAGATAACTAAGAACAAATAGAAATACAAGCACACTTGAAAATCTACGGTATTTCTTTCACCAAACGCGCCCCAGAGCCGGCCACCTCCGTCAAAGCAGCGGTATATATATCAGAGATATTTCTCACGACAGATAGATCTAGATCTGAGGGGATGACTAGATATTTAATGGCGTATATCACAGATGGTTATTGTTAATAACCATCTATGAGACTTATTACGAACGGTTTTGAATAAATACCGTTTGTGAAAATTCAGAGGCCGTCGGTGAGGTCTCCGAATGTCACAGACGGTTCTTGGTAAGAAGCGTCTGTGATACGTATCACAGACGGTTCTTAACTAGAACGATCTGTGACGGTTCTTAACAAGAACCGTGTGGAACCGTCTGTGAAGCCTATGATTATCACCGATGGTGGTTATTTAAAACCATCTGTGATATGCGTGACTAAATATCTTGTTGTCCCAACTCCAGACAGATCTGTCCATAGTGAGATCTGTCTCTGATATGCGACAGCTTTGAAGGAGATGGTCGACTCTAGGTCGTTTGGTGAAAGAATTAAATACCGTAGATTTGCAAGTGTGCTTATAGATCTATTTATTTTTGGTGATCTAATGTTAGTATTTGCTTCTAATTATGTACATTATAATCTAGAGAGATGAATGATAGCTAGGTTTATCATCCAAAGAGGTAATTGGCAGTTAAGATTTACAATAGAACAATGAGCAGCATGTATATATACATTCGCTTGTCCTGTATTGTGTAAAATAATATTGTTTACATCATAGTGAGCCTAAGTTCTGACTAGGTCAAATGAAGGAGGAAATGAGGAGAAGGAAAGGAGAAAGAAAGAGAGGTTGATCAATAGGAAGAGATTTCACAAAATATTTGGGATCTTTATGGTGATCTCTAAGGGTAACGATCTGTAATCCTTTATATTTGCACTGGGTTAGTCGCTATTCAGTTTATAGTATGTTTGGTCAATAGGAAGAGTAGTTGTGTGCATTAATCTAATTTATCACATGCGTAGCACAGATGAACCGAAACTGGATGTGCTCTACCATAAAGAGTATGCAGACATGCATGTATGTCCGGCGTGCAAAGCATCCCGATACAAAGCGTAAGAATCACTCCGATGATGGCAAGGGCATCGAGGTGAAGCAAGGACCTCCTGCTAAGGTGTTGTTGTATCTGCCTATAATTCCCTGTTTGAAGTGTTTATTTGCAAACCAAAAGGAGGCAAGATTGCTGCATTGGCACTCGAAGGAACGCAAGAAAGATGGAAAGATAAGACACCCTACTGATTATGCCCGGTGGAGAAACTTCGATAGGAGTTTCGAAGACTTCGGTACGGAACCGAGGAATATAAGGTTTGGGTTGAGCACATATGTAATGAATCTTTTCGGTAACATAAGCAACCGATATAGCACCTGGCCCATGAATCTATGTATGTACAACCTTCCAGGTATCACCTATACCGCAAGATGAATAAACAATTCGATAAAAATAAAGAGGACAGTTCATCTCCAAGGGCTTTTAGAGGGAAAGAGGTCTATGATATGGTTAAGAATATCGATATTGTGCTTGGAGATGGATGTAAATTAAGGACCCGTCAGAAGAACATCTACAAAAGCGATCAAATTTTTGGGACCTACCTTATTGGGAGCACTTAGAAGTTCATCACTGCATCGACGCCATGCACATGGAGAAGAATGTATGTGATAGATTGATTGGTCTATTACTGAACATTACAAACAAAGGATGGTGTCAACGCACGGCGTGACTTGGTTGATATGAACATAAGGACCGAGTTAGCACCGAAAGAGACCAATAAAGGACGAACGTACCTCCCCCTAGCTTGCTGCACTCTGTCGAAGGCCGAGAGAAAAGAACTGTGCCAGAGCTTACATGGTGTGAAAGTTTCGTCCGGTTACTCGCCAGTATGAAGAAACTTATTTCTATGGAAGTTTTGAAATTAATTGGTATGAAGTCTCATGATTATCATATGCTGATGACACAAATGTTTCCTGTTGCAATTAGAAGTATTTTGCCGAACAAGGTTCAAGTGGCGATCATGAGGCTGTATTATTTCTTTAACTTAATTGCTCAGAAGGTCATCGATCCCGATTGACTAGATGCTCTGCAGGCCAAGGTGGTGACAACTCTATGTTATCTTAAGATATATTTCCCTTCGTTATTTTTCGATATCATGGTCCATCTCATTGTTCACCTTGTGAAAGAGATAAAGATATGCGGCCATGTGTTCCTACGTCATATGTACCTGTTCGAGAGGTACATGGGAATTCTCAAGTCCTATGTACGGGATCGATCTCGGCCGGAGGGCAGCATCATCGAAGGTTATGCAACCGAAGATATTATTGACTTATGCGTCGACTACATGGCCAGGTGAAGCCGATAAGTGTGCCTCTATCTCGTCATGAGGGGAGGCTGGAGGGCATCGAGACCATCAGAAAGAAAGCAATCACTCCCGATTTTGACACGTACACTCAATCCTATTTCACGGTCTTACAACATATGACCCAAGTGTTCCCGTACATCGACGAGCACAAAGACATGGTACACCAACAGAATCCATGCCGGTCGGATATTTGGGTCATGATAGAGCACAATCGTCGGTTCAACGAATGGTTAAAGGTGTGATTCACTGGAAGGTCGTCATCAAGTGATGATATGTTGCCATGGTTAATAAAGGGGCAAAAATTTACAATTGTGAAATGGCAATGATACGACATAAATGGGTACACATTTTATACGGCAGCTCAGGATAGGAAGAGTATAGTCCAGAACAGCGGTGTCCTCGTAGATGTGTTTCACAAGCAGTTCAAATACCACTGGGTTGAGCTCCTACTATGGGTTCGTAGAGGAGTTTTGGGAGCTCGACTACGTACTTTTTAAGATCCCCCTGTTTTGGTGCCATTAGGTCAAACTTCCACAGGGTGTGAAGGTCGACAAGTACAACGTCACTATTGTGGACCTCGAATGTGTCGGATACAAGGACGAACCAATCGTACTCGCTAAGCAAGTTGTTCAAGTTTTTTATGTAAAGGACCCAGCAAATAAGAACCGTCATGTAGTTTTTCATGGAAAAAAATGATTGTCGGAGTTGAGAATGTTGTGAATGAAGAAAAGTACAATCAATTTGATGAGTTACCTCCTTTCGAAGATGACATCAGGCTCGAGGAAGGACCCAGTGAGGAAGCTAACTATATGTACGTCGATCATCGTGAAGGGCTAGTTTTAAAACGAAATAGCAAGTGCAATGATTTCACACGGTGAACACCTATTTGAAAAATTGTTCTATTGTAATTAAGAAACTCAGCATGTAATTAAGGAATTATTCCGTTGTAATTGATTCACTAATTAAAAAACTATTTCATCTGTGGTTGTATCCGCTTTCTTATTTTCAGAGGGCATGACTAGTCGAAAAACATAATATTTTTTAGCTATAGAAGGAACTATCACTGTCTGTTATCACAGACACATAAAATTGGACAGTTCAAAAACCTCTTTAGAACTGTTTGTGATAACTCTTTCTGTAGTAAAATTGGACAGTTCAAAAACCTCTTTAGAACTGTTTGTGATAACTCTTATCTGTAGTAGTGCGATGAGAAAAAAAAACACAATGACCACGCAGCGTGTTAGTAATTAGTAAGGGTTAATTCCTTATATACCATTGAAAGTTTGCCTCATCCCTTATATGCCACTTATTGTGTCATTTATATGTGGACCCTGACCCCACATGTCAATAACATAATCAGAAAGTTTGGTAAAATTTCAATAGCATATAAGGAATTAATCCAATTAGTAAAGGGCAGCCTCGACTCGATCTCCTCACCAGCAAAAGCAACCGAAATGCCTTAGCAGCGCGACCACGGCCAACCCCTACGCGCGTGCATAGCATAAACAGCAAGAGTTCAGCATACGTGCTCCAAAACTCTCTGCTTGCATCATACAAAAAAAGATAGTAACTTTAGGAGGAATTGACCTCTGCGGGGTCCCACAAGTCCCTGAGCGAGACAGCGTCGCCGGTGTCCGCGGTGAAGACGGAGACGCCGCCGAGGGCGTCCCACACAGGGGCGCCAGCGTCCGGGGGAGAAGGATAAGAAGCTCCTGCCGTGGCAGAGACGGTCAGCGAACGATCGCAGATTTGGGTGCTTGAGACGGGCACGCGCCGTGTGGACGATGCGCGAGGAAGGGAGGTGGGGAGCGGGGCGCGAGAGAGCGAAAAGGCCGCCGCCACGGGGTCGGACGCGAGCGGCGGCGGCGGACTCACGTACCAAGACGAGGTCTTGCCCGTACGTACAGCAGCTTCCTGCGCCTGCGTGCCGAGTTCGCGCGTGCGGGAGCGGTGAGGCACGGGGAGCGAGTGGCCGGTGGTGCGCGGCGGGAGGGCGGCGTGGCGCGGCCTCGGCGCTTAGTTTTTCGAGTGGCTGCGGACCTCTGCTTCACCTGGGCCGGACCGTTCGGTGGGTGAGGCCCTGGACGTGCACGTGTATTTCTTCCCACGCATCCCACAAGCACGGCCTGACTCCGCGTAAAGTTGGGCTGCTAGCCCACCGACACGCTTGGCCCAAACAGCCGGACGCAGAAGCCGTCTCGCCGGGCAAACGCGCCGTTTTCCTCGCTTTCCTTGCAACAATTTTCCATTCCCATGATCCCATTGCGTAAGAGGCTCCTGTTGATGTGAGAGCACGTCAAACCACTGGAACTTGCAATTCCAAACTTGTCGTTTAACGTACCACCTATCTTTGTTAGCTTAGTTAGGAGCATTTTACTATCGTGATCTCAAGGTAATTCATGGAGTAAACTATTGTATGCATGCATGGAGAAGCACGAAGGTGCATTGAGAGATGCTTTGCTTAATGCTATTACCTAGGAAGATGTCTCCTGGTCTCTCGGTCGGTCTAATGCTTAAACCATGGTAACTGTGCTGTGCTATAGGTCTTATATGTGAGAAAGGCACGGTGCAAACAACATTGCGATCCTTTTTGCCATGGTCGTCAGATTGAGAGGTAGCCAACGTACGTGCGAGATCTCTCACCGTAGACCCCTTTTAAACTGGAACGAGCACGGCAGCGTTGTTGGTACTGCAGCTGCATGTGGTGACCAGTCCAATGACAGTGACTAAGTTGCAAAGGAAGGCAATACTTGACGAGGATTCTTGACCGGTCAACTTTTTTAGTCAAAGTCGTAGTTCCTGTTAAAGAAGACTCGTTTAATAGAGGCCCATATTATACGGTTATGAACCTGCAACCAATTAATAAAAAGAAGTCTAATTCTCTTTATTACGGCCAAACTAGTCGACGAACCAATTTGAGTCATGGACGACTAGCTATGGACATTGTCCAACCAGTTATACAGGTTTGGACAATCTCCGACCAGTTGCTGGTCGGGAGACACAACAGTTACCCACATGACTGGCGGGAAGGCGGCTATTGGCGCATCTGGCAACTGACTGCAGTTGATTAAAGGACATGACAGTTCAAGACTCTCCTCACGAATGTGCGTGAACATTAGAGACGTCTTTAGCGGCATTAACCGCCACCTCTTCAATAGCAATAAAAAGGGGAGCCCACGTACTATGTAAATAAGCAATATTCAAAAGACATCGACAACAATCCCGATCATTGCGATTATTCTGTAATATCCTTTGTATTCTTATTACAAACACCCAGTGTGTCTACAGCAATAAAATGTCTTCATTTTGATAGCGTTCTTATATCATTTACGGAATAAGCTCGATAGGGAACTCTGTGTTCCGATCATCGACAATACTATCAAATAAGCTTCCACGGTTCTACGTTTGTGATTAACTGGTGACATGAGAAATATATCTGACTCCTGATGAGAACAAAATAGATCTACTTGAGTTGAAAATGCTACCACAAAATGGCAGTAGCAAGTAGCAACATCCCAGGGAGGAAACACCACTATCACCATGGACTTCATGCATGGGCCCACGGTGATATCAGTAGTAGGAGAGTAGTACTGGTAGCAAAGTTTCCCACAGTACCATTGGGACATTTTATAATTGGCCACGCACTCATGGAGCGGTGTAGTCAATTTCACTTTGGCACAGTCACAAATCCCAACCCCGTGGGGACCAAGTAGCTAGCGGGGGAGGAGCACCACACAAGCTCATGCATTGCATCGCATTGCATGTAAACAAACCAAGATTCTAATCCCCTCCCCATGTGAGGCGTAGGAATGCATCATTCCTTGGTTAACGAGAAACGGCCTCCCAAAGTACGTAGGGTTAAAAAGGGGTTAGTTGGAGCAACACTGCCCCCACAGGATGCCTGGCTATCCATGTCTTAATTCTAGGGTTTGCGTGGAACTGACCCCAAAGGTCACCCAATTTTACTGGAGCCATATATTGACATTGTTTTTAGATTTTGCATCGATTACTAGTAATCCCCCGTTTCGCTATAATTCTCCACAGCCCACCATTCATCATAGTGGTACCTGGTTTTTTCAGATCAGAGGTACATTGATGTAAATCAAGTGTAGAATTAGGTGCGAGAGGTTAGTGAGACTTCATACCATATACTAGTAGTAATACAACACTCATGGTTTTCAATGATCTAGAGGAATTAAGACTTTTCTTTTGCTGTTTTTTTTGTGCAGTTCTACTTTGTCAGGCTGTCAGCAGATATCTTCACCACCGGTGAAGTTATGTACTCCACAATTTGAGGCATTATCTGTCCTCGATCGGGAAATGATTTTGATGTGGAAAGTGAAATTTTACCTTGATGCAAAGATAGTTTTGGATATTTTTTTGAGTCTCCTAGAGTATAAAGGGTCGTGCGACGCGTTAGGCTGCTCCCAATGCTCCACCTAAACTAGCATCTTAAGCATGCTATGTAAGCAAATTGATGATGTGGCACCATAGTTAATGAGGAGATATAGTACTTTAGTATCTAATTTGGATACCAGTTTGGGCTCCAAATCCAACGCATAAAATTTATTGTATACTCATGCACGTAATTAAATGAAACAGCCTAAGATACTACACAATAAAAAACCTTGCATTGGAAAGATAGCATCCTAACACTTCTTATACACTAAAAAATTACACTAAAATATTGCCTATTGGAAGCAGCCTTATACTATGCCTCTAGAGAACGGATTAGTTGTGGTTGGCATCTTGATGTCTTCCTCCGAGTGAGTAAACAAGTCTGGCAGCATCCCGTTGGGTTCCGCCCAATCTCGCTCGCAAGACTTCTCTTTTGTTATGTTCTTCTCAAGTCTTGTCACGCATCCTCATTTGTCATATCTTATATGAGTGGAGTATATATACTAGTACAATTATGTCAAGATCACTGTTTAGTGTAAAGTATGTTTCGCGTGAAACCTCTCAAACCATCCCTAAACTATGAAAAGAATCAAAGTGTTGGTAAATTAACCGTACTCGAGATCTGCAGCATTGTATATATGGAGATGTGTCCTTGTGTCCAATGAAGCACTAAGTACATAATAATACTGCAATTTGCAAAGTTGGTGCATATGGCTGTAGCTGTAAACGAATGTGTGTCAAGCCGGCTTTGAGCTGACTTAAATGGTAAGTACTAACACAAAAACCCATTCAACCTGGCATGAGCACGACGATGCTTTCTCACTTTAGCTTGATTTCTCTCTGTTTCCATGATGAAATAGCGCAACATTACAATCGTAGGAAGCCTAGATAACACATACAAATCAGACTGAGAATATACAGATAACCAAACACACCATCAGTGTATGCCTTTGTAAGGACGTGCGTACTAAGCATGCACCGATGCGCGGCCATTTGGCACCTGGGTATTAACTGCAGAGGATGAATGTTGGTTGTACGTACCTAGCTTGTCATTAATCACTACCCAGGTTATATATTTTGGTGATTTACCTGAGAGCACAAATCAAAACCCGGTTTCTCGATCGAGCACGAGAGCAACATTTGCTACTCGATACTAGTTAGTCACATATACTGCCTCGAACTCGAGCAAGCGATTGCAGCCTGGAAGCAAGTCAACACGTCAACGCCGTTTCACAGGGGCCCGGCGCAACAAAACCGGTGTACAATGCAATCTTATCAATTCCATTCTGGTACCGATCAAAATGACCCAAAAATATCATACCGTCACTTAGTAGCCTCAATTCCGTACCAGTCTCAATACCGGTCCATTTCAGTCATTTCGGTACCGAGCATGATTGAAGTGACTACTCATTTGAATCAGCTTAATCAGAAGGCACAATCCGATACTACTTCATTGGTAAGTGAAATTATGCTAGACTATGATAAAATGTATTAAGTTATAAATTCGGGTTGTATTCTCTACTACTTAAAAATTGGACTTCGTGGTTGCACGTCCTCTCCTCCCCACCATTCCACCCCTGTCCCTCTCTACTGATATGTGGGCCATGTTATCAGCAAATTATCTCATCGCATCGTACGCTCCCTACTCCTCTCCTGGCATCGCCTGTGTTTCCTCCTCTTCGCCCTCGCCTCCACCCCCGCTCTTCTGCTCTGCTCCGCTCCACGCGCCTCCGCCCCCTCCCCAACCACCACTTCCACCGACCGGATTTGGACGGACCTCACTTCCTCCTCTCCACACCCGCTTTTTTGCTCTGCTCTGAGCGCGCTTGACGAATTGTGATATATTACATCTACTTTATTTGATAAGCTATTACATTCATGAGATGTTTCGTAGCAACGCACGAGCACATAACTAGTATTTAACTACGTACGACTTTTGTATTTATGAAGTCATTGAACTATGTGTCATTTTTATTATATGGTTATGTATTTGAAGTGAGATTCCAACAGAAATTATATGAGCATATATTTACAAATATATATTATTCTATTAAAAGCTACGCCGAAATGAATCGGTATTGACGTAGTCTATACCCAGAGACAAATTCGGAAGGACTTCCGGAATGAAATGGACAACTATACTACAATGCAAGTTGTTGCGTGTACTGGTAATATTTAGATTCATGTAAGATCGAGTCGTACGTACGTGTGCTCGTCCATCATTTTGTGGAGCGACAATGCGTGGCCTCGGAACAGCGAGTACCATAGGCCGGTCCCAGCCGGGGAAGCTCGGGTTCCCGTGCACGCAGCCACTTATGCGCGCGAACATGTGCATGGGGCCGCGCGTGTGCCAACGCCATCGGAATGATGGAGAGGGCGTAGATTTTTGCCGTCTAATTAAGTACTACCACTAGCAGTATCCATCCAAACGACATGCCGAGCCCAAGAAGCTAGCTGTTCCTGCGATGCAGGCGTGCGTGGTTTGCAAGCCACGACGACGCGCGTCGCAGAAACCCATGTTCTTACACAGGGTGCACACTGCACGGTCTTTCACAAGAGACCTAGTAGTGTTAGCTACGAGCAACGGTATGCTTAAGATCAGAATGCTGTCGTCGCCTGCTACATGTGTCAACCCGAGCCGTAGAGTCCGTCCTTCCATGATCCAAAGGACCTGTATGTAATTTCAGGAAATTCCTAGGGGGTGGCAAGCATGGCAATATTGGAGACCACTGGCCATACATGAAGGTGAAGCATATTTTATTGGTGAAGTGGTGCAGATTTGACCACGTCGAGATGTGAAACGGTCGCTTCAAGGCGAAGCCGGTGTGTTTGAATAGGAACCATCTTAGTCATGGAGTGGGCGTAAGTTGGGAATTTTCCGGCCGGGGCGGATGAATGATCACAGCGTGATTGCGAACTAGTAGTGCCCCACTAGTAAACAGTACTAGTACTATCTTCGAAAGACAGCGGCAGGCCGAGCCGGGAGGAAAAGTTCTCACTTTCATACAGGATAGTGGTAGCGTCAAACCAATAGCCATCACTTCCAGGCCATGGAGTAGCTTCTCTTCCTTCCAAACCGATAACTGTGCACTCTTTGCATATGGATATGGTAATTAACAACTAGTCCAGTTTTGACCTCGAGCTAGTTGAGATCGTAATACTAACCTTTTTTTCAGAGGAGAGGGGTCCCGTAACGAAAGGAACTGGTGGCAAGTTGCTAACCAACCGTACCATATTGCGCACCGCCCGCCCATACTGATATGATGAGCAGGAAAAGGACAAGGGGACGGGACGGGAGGGAGGCAGGGGAGGCCACCCACTGGTTTCCTACTTACGCTAGCTATCGCATTGGAACTCCCCCATCTTAACGCACGCACCCACCAGTCTATGCATGCAGCGCACACGCGGCGCCGTGGGATGGAGCCCTACCGGCCTAGCTGCGTCGACGTAAACACAGAGGGGAGATGCGCGCGACGGAGTGTACGTGCGATTGTACGAGCGAGAACGGCCGGGACGGCGGTGTCACGCAAGGCAGGCAGGCCGCGCCACGTCGCATGCGTTGCATGCCACCTTGACATTATCTTTAGGAGCTGTTTGGTTTGCGGCAGCGTACATGAAATTTATCTGGCCTAATGCCTCCGATTTGCATGGGAACTTGTAGGCGTATATACGGTACTATTTGACAATTTTACATTTTGTTTACACAGATTTGTGCGTTCCTTCACATGATGTTTGTCAAACAGGAAATTTACAGCCGCAACGATCAAATCTCACCAGGCCAGGCAAAAGATCACAAGATTTCTACCCCCAATCAACCATATATGCATAGTACCTTCGAGGCAAGATCGTCCAGTTCGCCATCGTTCCAGACCATACATTAATTTGTGTGTGTGTTTGGGGGGGGGGGGTGGCATTGCTTCCTCGTATACATCACCGTTTTGTGTGGGGATGGCCCCATGCGAGCACAAGAAAGAAACGTTATAGGTGACCAATTTGGTTGGTCGGGTTAATCGTGAGAAGCGCTAGTAGAATCTGGCGAACTAGAGCTAGCCATAATCAGAATGGAGAGGTGAGGTCAAGCAAGGTCAATCACAATGATGATGATGAGAAAATCCACTACATCCCATTGAACATGACTGATGGAGCACCTCAATTAGGAGTACTCCATGATAGCTAAGCTATGGTTCAGACAGCCCATTGTTGTAAACCAGCTGAGTTATATACTACAGCATTGATTTGTTCTTCATTAGCAGAGTCTTGAAAGGGAAAACTGGGATCTACCTACGGCGATTTTCAACACATCGGAGTAGTAACTTCAACCAGACGGGGGCCAACTCCAAACTCCAAATAGACGGGCAAGGGCCAAGGCAGAGCATACATAATAGGAAAAAGTGAAGGGGCAAAACCGTCATTTGGGGTGCAAGCCAAGCCAATCCAGTGGTGATCCATCCACCTCAGTACCTCACCTCGGGCGCGGCTGGTGCAGACGTGCAGTGCCGGTGCGGTGCGTAAACGTGTCCGCGGATGGGACGTGACGTCGCGGGGCAGCGGCGAGGCGACGCGATGGATGGCACGGACCTCGTTTTTTACTCATGTCGGCCACGAGGAAGCCGACCCGTCTCCGTCGAATCTCACCTCACCTCACCTCATCTCACCCAACCTATAGGATTTCATAAAATGTTGGAATTCTCTATGCTTGGACCGTATGTGTCCCTATCCGGCATAAAACGAACAAAATGTGTGCCTTTTATAGAGCGGCAAGTAACATCTACAATCTATTGATGCTAGCGGTTGTTACAACTCAGCGACGAAGCTAAAACACTAGTCAAAGGAATAAGCTAGTATTATTGTTACTGTCGATTCAGCCTCTTGTTCTTTTCTATATATATTTTTTGTGCTTTCAAGCAAAACGCATGCTGTATTAGATATAGTACATGTCCAATAGCTGCCAAGATAATTTGTAGTAGGATATAAAAAGAGTTGCAAAGAAAAGGTAAACATTTCCCAAAAGAATTGACAATTGCAGCAACCCCGCAGCATGCATGCATGTCTCATTGGAAGCATCATCTAAAACCAAAACAACGCAAAGATTGCCCGCAGGCGTACGTGTTCGTCCTATAAATTTTCTTTCCTGGGAATCTTTGCCGGATTTAATTTTTGGTGTCACGTCCATGCATGCAGGTGTGCAAGTATTTTAATCGGAAGCAGTCATTAGTCCATTATTATCTGGCCGTCAAAAAGCTTCCCATGATGGAGATGGCGTAGTACGTGCACGTACAAGATTTTTGCACCCGCCACCCGGAATGTCCCGATTCCGCGATGCCAACCGCGAAACCGCCAATAGCTGTTTGTGATCCGTTCGGACGTTTTTGCCAAAACGCACGATGTCGTGACAAAATCATGTGCTTCTGTACACTTCCGAGTGACAACTGACAAGTGTACAGGACTTAACTGGGGAGTCTCGGTAGTTGGTGTGATCGAGCGTCGATAAGGACTGTGTATCAATAGTCTCGTGGTGAAGATAATGAAAACAAAGGTTCCGTTTGGAACGTGAAACTTTTATTAATCCATACGAAACTAAATATAACTCATCTAAAATCATGCGTTCCAAATAGGCATTAAATTGTCAATCCATGTAGCAGTGATCCACAACTGCGCTATACTAATATTTTGCACATCAGAATATCAGATCGAAAAAATATTTTGCACATCATCACTGTGACGTTTTCTTAGTGCAGGGAAGGAGCCATGGAGGCTGCAGGGGAGGGTCCGTGCAACTGCAAGGCCAACTCGCCAAGCCGGCCTAGTACTCTGTCAGCCACCTAGGATCATATATTTCATATACCAACAAGACGTACAAGGCCCAATGTACGCGCAGTTATTTCGGATCACATCAGATACTCTACAGCTACATCATATTGTACAGAAGCAGCGCATGGTAATATTATCATCTTTTGAACTCGTATTTACAGAAGTAGCCATTTTTTTTGGTTGCAAAAATAGCTGCATACCTCATGGCTGTCGTGCGGCAGTTCTTCTCCAACCGCCACGTACCTCCTCTCCGCACGGCCGCCGTGCGGCAACGCACCACTAGCCGCCACATGCCCCGAATTTTTGGAGTTCCGGGGCATTCAAAGCACATAGCGGCCGGTAGCGCGTTGCCGTACGGCGGTCCTGCGGAAAGAGAGCAGTTATGTAGTATAGGGCTATTTTTGCAAAAAAGAGTTTCGGAGACGGCTACTGTAAATTCGAGTTTAAAAGATGACAATACTGCAAAAAGAAATCGCTAGCTAGCTACAGATATAGCTAGGTAGATATAGATGGTCCGTAGTACTAAACGGGTAGGCTTTAGATTGTGAGAACAAAAGAAAAATGTATGCTCAGGCGGACGACGTATGCGTGCAGGAGAGGCGCCTCCCGCGCGAACCGAGACGTCGCGGTCACGTACTTGACGGTGAATGACGACGGCTCTATCTGTATACCAGTCAACCGCGCGTAGCCGGTGAGGCCAACCAAGCCAATGCCGAACGTACGTCCAGACGAGGAGGAGAAACGAAGGGCGCTGTGCTCGTGATCCGAGCCGCGAATACGTGATGGGCGTTCGCAAAATGCGTTGCAACTTGCCGACGTTTCTCCACGGAAAGTAGGTGGAGCACACTTCGACGATGTGCTCCGTGCCCGCGCGTGCAGACAAGAAATTTCTACGTTTCTATTCTGCACGGCCGGGAGCAGAGCAGGTGGTAAAAAACACGTCACAAATTCACAATCATGAAGCCGCCCGTCGCTGGTCTGGCTGGACTCGCGCGGGGGCATGGTTCGGCACGGCCGTTTGGACCAGTCAACATGCACGTACCTACGCCCGTACGTGTACCCTCACCGGTAGCCGCTGTGCTGAGTGCTGTTTCGGGGGCGTTCGGCGGCGCATGATTTCGCTGCCTTGCTGCCTGCCCCGCTGCCCCGTCCTTCGTCAAGGGAAAGCGTTTCGTTCATTCGCTCGCTCGCTCTGACGTCTCACCTACCCCGCACCAACCAACCTTATCGCCGCGCTCGCCCGCCCGGCTACTTCCACCTCCTGGCCCTACAATTTTAGTCGCTTTCGCAGCTGGAGATCTTGTTTCGTCGACATGATTCTAGTGAGAGGGGAGAGAGAAGTTGATGAGATTTGAGCTAATAAAAAAAATCAGTTCCAATGTATATCACAATTCTCCGGTGGGGAACGGTAGGGCCCGTTTGGGGCGTGTGGAATTTACATCAGAGTTCGTGCTGGAATTGTATTATTCATTTCTCGAGTTGCAAAAAAAATGGATGCTAAATGAGTTATTGGTGGTGTTAGAGCATGTACAATGGTGTGACGTTAACTGTCTGTAAGTTTTGATATGTAAGATACGAGATGATGTGGATGAGAGAGGGGGAGCATAGAGAATTAGACCGTCTCTACATTGTACATAGAGGAATCGTCTATAGAAACATGTAAAAAATAACCTATTGTAGAAACTATTTTTAATGCTGCCTATAGATGATATTGATATATATTATAGACAACAATTGTATATACCATTGTACATGTTTTTAGTTGACGTGCGCTTCAACGCTCATACTTGGGTTTACCTTGGTCTCGGTGGCACAATTGATAGGTCTATCGATTCGTTGCAGAAGTTATTAGAGGCGTACTAATGACAAACATTCGTGTTGCCGGATCGGGGACATGCATATGAATGTACCAGCAACAACTATCCCCTTGCCACTTCCACATGGTATGCAGCACGCATCGTGCAAGCAAGCGCGGACGGCTTCCTATGATTCCCAAGGTACAAACAACAGGCGTGCAGTACGTAGGAGTAATTACCAACCACTATTGACGAACAAACCTGACCTAATGTTGGTACCCTTAATTAATCCATCATGAGCAAGGACGACGTTCTAGGTACTGCCTCATTTTGGCCAACAGCACCTACAACAGTAATACCAACAAAGTGATTGTATATGCTGCCTACGAACAAATTTTCCATACTGCGTTGGTAAATGGAGCCTAATCACCACCGTCGAAAAATTCACAGAGCTGGTTTACGTAGGCATATGCATTTCTCACGTGCAGCATGCCGCGCGGACGTACGTGCGACATTCCCAACGTTTCACCGAGAAGGGTAGATGAGAACGAGATGGGAGGAGGCCGCGCATGCCGCCGTGTAATGTGCTCCTATCGCACGAGATGAGAGTGACTTCTAGAGAGAAAGGGCGTTGCCTCGAATTGAAAGTTCCGAGTCGATCGTTCCCAGTACACGGTAGTCAATGCTACTCATGGCCCTCGCGTCGCTTCATTTACGCGTGGGGGATCAAACGCTTCACGATTTACATTTTACATTCACCAAACGATCAACGGCTAAAGCTACCAATTGGCGCCCCCCACCCCCACCCCAACGCTGGCTGGATGAAAAGGAAGAAGAACCAAGGAGGTGAAGATATTTTTGGGAAGAGAAAAAAATAACGGACGGTATACCGTCCAAACCAACATCGACAGGATAGCTCATAACCGCTTAATACTTCGCAACCAACAGTCAAATGCTGTTCCCCTATGCGAATATTGAATATCAAGCGATTACCGCATCGAGCAAATCTCACTCCTTGACGTCTCATTCTCCCTGTGGCCCTCTTTGTTTAGGTTTTTTGTCTGACTTAAAAGCAAAAAAAAAACCTAAGCCTAAATAAATGGATGACTTTTTTGTTCGACTTATAAAAAGCTTAAGCAATTTAAGCCTAAAAGCCATAAGCTATGGAGAAGATGCTTTTTTGGCTTTTGCAGAATGGAATAACCATTTGTCACTAAAGTTCGCTAAAATTACCCACAAAATGCCATTACATATTGACGAGGATATAACAATCCTCATTTAATCATTTATCCATACTTTATATTATGAGGTAATAATGACGTCACGTAACTCTTGAGTATACCCCTTAAATATTAATAAGGGAGAAGCTAGAGGTCGAAAGTTCTTCTACGACCACCCTGTAGTCGTGGGTCTTTCTACGACTATCCCATAGTCGTAAGTCCTTATACGACTATTCCATGATCGTAAGCTCTACTACGATCAGTATGCAGTCGTAAGCTTTCCTACGACCATCCCCTAGTCGTAAGATCTTCTACGACAAGGCTCACATACATGTGAGCTTAGTCGATAAAGGAATCTTCCGCACCGTATTCAAAATACGGGCAGTAAAACTACGCCATTATTTTCTAAGATAAAGGCACGATTTTAACTCCCGTTTATGATGATAATTGCCTGGCGACGTAGGAACGTTTTAACTCCTGCAGTAACCTCCAGTAACGGCGCCACGATCTCGATGATTAAGTGACCTTTTATTAGAGGACCAACGGCGTACATTCTGGGGACAGTATAAAAGGCAAGAATCATCAGAGCAATAGAGAGAGCCCCAATTCTGAGAAGCACAATACTCTAGTTTTCTGGCTTGATCTTGTAATACAGTATACTCAATACATACACACAGGAGTATGGTTGTTATTCTCCCAGGAGAAGACCTGAACCTGTATAAAATTCACGTGTCTCCATCTCTGTGTGATTTTGAGCCTAGAGGAACCCCCGAATCAAATAATCTTTACGTAAGTTCGGTCCTAAAACACCGACACAAAATCGTTCCGTTTTTCACCTGTTCCACCTCCTCTTCGCCGATTCCCAGATCCTTCGGTTCCTCCATGCCGCCGCCTCAAATCCTCCTCCCTCCACGCCGCGCCCTTCCCATCCGCTCCCTCCCCCACGACGCCGCTCCCATCCCCCATACACCGCCGCCTTCCTCCCCCCCAGCGTCGTCGCCCCACGAGGAAGACGTCGCCGCCTCCCCCAACGCCGCCGCCTCCCCCAACGTTGTCACCTCCCGCGAGGAAGATGCCGTCGCCTCCCCCAACACCGTCGCCTCCCGCGAGGAAGACGCCGCCGCCTCCCCTCAGACGACCCCGATGCCGGCCCTTCCTCTCGTTCGTCGCCGCCTCCCCTGGCCCGCCGCCTCCTCCCGATGAACCCAACGCCGGCCCTTCCTCGTCCGACGCCGCCTTCCCCAGTGAGTTTCTGTCTCCTCCCCTAGCACCATTGTCCTGCATTTGCAAGTTGAAAGTGAGAAATTGTAAAGTTCAGATTAATTTTGCCAGAATGCTCTACTTTGATAATGAGCAAGATGCAAGCATTACTGGAGCAATGCTCGCTAGAGCATAGCATCAGTAGGCAGTAGCAATGCTCACTGGAGCATTACATCAAATATATACTTGCATTAATTTTGCCAGAATGCTATACTTTGATCTTGAGCAAGATGCAAGCATGACTAGAGCAATGCTCGCTGGAGGATAGCATCAGTAGGCAGTAGCAACTAGCTTTGTTTGTTCGTTACTGATATGCTAACTTCTTATTTTGGACTTGCGGTAGCAACTTTTTGTCATATTTATAGACTAATGGAGTTAGATCACTACATGTTTATTGATCTAAGCTATAAGCTATTAAATACTGGTTTTGTCAAGTCTGTTTCTCATGTTGCTTGATCGATGATTTGTACCTATGATCAAAGACTGCTTTGTGTGTGTTTCGTTGATAATAGTAGTATCAACCTAAGGATATGTGGGGAAGGATTATATATGCATGCTCTTGTTCCTAGGATTCACATAATTGCCCAATGGATGTGCCAGATTAGGATGACAAACCGGAAGCTGATCACAACAGTAGTATGATAGCACTATCATTTTGAAGACAACATCAAGGTTGTTCTTTGAATTTGAAGCAACATCTAGAGAGAGAAAAGAAGAAGATAATTACGGTATTCATGATTGAGCTAGGTACCACAGTCAACAAGCCACCAGATACCTTGATTTTGAGGCACCATCTTTTGCTCATTTGACAAGACGACATGTGATTCTTGTATACCTTTAGCCTAAGCACTAAAGATAACTAGAAATATATGTGATATATAGAATTTGTTCTGGAAGTATTGAATATTGATGGTAACCTGTTGTCTGACAAAAATAATACATGGCTTATGATGATGGACGTGCAGGTTGCTTGGGAACTGGTCAAACCATTCTTCGACAAAACAGCTCTGAGGGCCGATGCATTTCCCCCCAATGGATCTACACTGATGATAATGAAGATCGATGGTGATTGGGGTGTTGGCATCATTGCCTTCTGCTCCTCCGCTCCAACTCCATGCTAGCCTCCGTTCACTGTACTTGGCACAGATTGTCTACCTCGATCTGCTTACATGAACGACGCCCAGGAGGCACTAACATGGAGTTTGTGTTGGATTTTTTGAGGGCATGTTGGTAATTTTTCAATTAGAGAAAACAAGAAAAGAAGACGGCCCACCTGTCAAAGGAAGGAAGCAAGAGATAAGGTTTTGGAACCTTACCTCACGGGAGAGCAGCAAATGTAGGGGGCGCGGGAGACGGACAACCTGCACGCATTCCACGCCGGCAATTGGCGGCGGCGGCCCGGTTCCTTCACCCCCTCCTCTTTTTGGCTTGGGGCTGGTTCGGTTCTTTTGGCTTGAGCTTGAAAATTTCTGTAAGCCTTCCCAAATTTTTTATGTGTTCTTCTCCTCCCGATTTGGTTTGGTTTTGAGGCATTGGACCACCTACGCCGCTGGGCTTGTCTCGGTGCCTTTGGTGGTGAGCTCTGACCTCTCCTTTGTGCGCATTCGGATGGTTCCTCTCTTGCGCCATTTCTTCGATTGGCGTTCGATTTGGAAATAGGAACCTACGCATTTGGGATTGGTTTGTGGTCTCTATCTTGACCTCTGTGAGGAAGAAGACTTCGGTTCTTTGGTGATTGGTGCTACATGTGCTTTCGGCCGAAGCATTTGTTTGTGATCTTGTGCGGCATATTTGAAGAATCTAGGCCTCATTTGCGTTGTTTTGGTAATTATAGACAACTATGTGTTTTGTACTAACTTGCTTTATCAAGAAGTTACTAAGTTATTCTTAGACTATGATGGAAGAGCGCTAAATAATCTCATCTCACTAAAGGTAAAGGTATCTAGTTGATAGAACAATTTCTTAGTTTTAACGGTCTAGGAGAATGAAGGATAAAAGACCGGACTGTTAGCGTAGATAGCCGTACTATGAAGAGGGTTCAAAAATCTAGTAGCTTGAAAGCGAATGATGCCACAAATGCTCAATCTTACTTGGTTTAAATCTTGAATTTAATTGATTTAGTTTGGCCTTAATTTAAATTTCTTTGAGAAATTTGCAGTAGGACTAACCGGCGTTAACTTGGCGGGATGGTGGCCTCCGGACAAAAGGGCGGTCGACTTTTTCGAAGAGGGTCTCTTTTCTTGATTTGCCGAGAATCTTCAAGGCCAGACTGACCAGCGGTTTCAGTCCGGACTGACCGGCCTCTCGGGTCAAAGACCTGATCAACGTTTTTCAAAGAGGTGCAATTTTTGAGCATGCTGCTATTTTTCCAAAGCCGGATTGACCGGTTCGATCAGACCGGCGCCTGAGTTGGAAGTGCGGTCAGCTTTTTCTAGTAGCATCCTTTTTCTCTGATTTGGATTTTTTTGCAGGCCGATCTGACCAGACGTTCTACTACGGTTTGACCGGACCACTTATAACGGCTAGTTTCTCAGTGCATTTAATGCGTTTCAGAGAGGAACAGTCGACCATTACTGCAGGTCGGACTAACTGGCCACATGCCTGCGGACCAACTGTACCCATTGAAAATTTGGGGATTTCGTGCCCCAATGGCTAGTACAGTGGGTGGAGGCTATAAATACCTCTCTCACTATTGCTAGAAGGCTTTGATGAACCAGTTTGAACACACTTGAGCCCTTTGCATTGTTTTCTACTCTTGAGAGCATTTAAACCCTTTTGCAAAGGTTGTTGAGGGTTCCTCCAAGAGCATTAACTAGGGTTTGATCATTGTGGCATTTGAGCATCTTCAAGCGAAAAATTCTTTGTTCTATTACTCTTGGAGATTGTCGTCTCCTAGAAAGTTGGAGCTATGCTGGTGATCTTCTCAAAGGAGATTGTGAGAAGACCCGTGTATTTGTGAAGGTTGGAGCTCGCCTATCCAAAGTGGAGAAGAGGTACCATTAGTGATCGAGGAAAGTGCTTGTGTGAAGCCGGCTTGAGTTGATCAAGTTTTCTCAACGTGGATTAGTGGAGACCGGTAAGTCTCTGAGACCACGGGAAAAACATCGTTTGTCCCCCTGGTGTGGTTTATTCTCTCGCTCTTTACTTTGTGCATTTATGATTATGAGCTAGTTATTTATCTTGTTTAGATTATTAAGCTTGTCTTGATTGTAGTGCACTTAGATAGTTTTTAGCCAAAAGAATTTAAAAACCGCATATGCACTCCCCTCTTGTCGATTTTCCTTGATCCTACAATATTTCCCTATACCTCAGCTTCGTTCTTCGGTATGTCCCGAAGTGCAAAGATCGACATTGTATCTCCGTCAACCTCGCCTGTTTTGTGCGACACAGCGAGACGCTTGGTTTTCTGAGATAGCGTATCGTCGACGTGCCTTGCCTGAATTTCTTCTCGGTGGTTTCGAGTACCATCGGCTTTGTGGGTATAAAAGCATTCCATTTTTGTATCGCTTTGCTTATGTGTTGTGCTAGTGGATATATTCAATCTGAAATTGCATTGTCTCTGACTAGCAGTGAGAGATATTGCAAAGTTGTGTTTGTTGGCTCGGTGAATGTGCTCAATGATGATTTGATGTAAAACTGAAATTGAATGTGATTATGTGTACAGATTAAGTCTTGAGCTGTGAGGAGATTTGTTGTTTCCTGCAACTTTAAGCAAATTGTTTCAACATGTTTTGCTAGCTGTTACTGTAGCTCTTTCAGTGTTTACATTAGGGGAAATTAGGTTAATGACATTGCGTTAGGCGTGTCGAGACGGCGCTCCGTTAAATGACTTATTTGGAAAATCTTTATCATGAACATCGAAAAATTAGATGAATGACATCACCGCTAGTTACTTCCGTTTCTAGGATTTTTTAAATATAGAAACTGTGCTAAAAAAATTCTTTTTTTTGTGAAGCCTCCCGACATAGTTTTATTGCTTGTGTATTTTTTTTTCAAAACTTTATACATTCTGATTTTGTCTCTAAAATTCATTTAAGTATAATGTTTGTAGGAATTTTCTAATATAGAAAATAAAATCCAAACATTATGAATTTTTTTTCGGGCTCCTTACAAAGCGGACTTGATTGTGTAATTTTTCTAAATTTTTTATAAAATTAATTAATGCAATTTCATAATGTCCTTACATTATAAAATATTAGACTCCTCACACAGCGGATATTATGAAATTGCATTACTTAATTTTGTAAAATTATGAAAAAAAATTACACAATCAAATCCACTATGTAAGGAGCCTAAAATAATAATTTCATAATGTTTGGACCTCATTTTATATATCAGAAAATTCCTACAAACAGTATATTTAAATGAATTTTACAGACAAAATCACAACGTATAAAGTTTTTTTTTAAAATACACAAGCAATTAAATTGTGTCGGGAGGCTCCACAAAAACAATTGATAATATTTTGATGTCAGTTTCTATATTTAAAAAATTCTGGAAATGAAAGTAACTGGCGGCGATGTCATTTGTCTAATTTTTTGGTGTTCGCGATGTTATTTTCCAGTGCGTCACGAACGGAGTGTCGTTCCTCCGATTACGCTCTAACGCAATGTCACTGAGCTAATTTTCCCTTTACATTACGTTATTTGTGATTTCCTTTCAATCACTGATCTACATTTGTTAGAAGTATATTGATAAAATTTGCTACTATTGTCCTGCATAGATAAAGTTGATTAAATTTGCTTGAACCTGTCTGATTAGAATAGCAAGTCTTAAATTGAGTTCAAGGCCTAATCTATAATTGTAATATTTAATTTGTGATTACATTTTGACATGAGTGATATGATGGCCAAGATCCTATCTTGTGCAACTAGCCTTCTGAGAGCAATATATAATCTTTTAAGTCTTAGCTTTATGCTGATTTTATTTGTACACATGTCATATGTGTGGAGCATATTATTCTTTTTGGATGACTTGGAGAAATTACATGTGTATAAGTTGATTTGGTCATTTAAATGCTGCTGAAATTATGCTTTATTGTTATATTATTATGCTAGGATTAAAACTAAGTGTTTGCTAAGACTGCCATATTTACAACAATTTGTGCCTTTATGGTCGGTATGGCGTGGCGAGTTCAACAAGGAGTAAGCTGTTGGGGTCGGATCTGGGCATTGCCGGTCGCCGTAGATGCACACTGTTTTCTTCGAGTGAGGAGGTAGGGATAGTGGCTGATATGTGATCTGATTCGGTGGTTTCGTGTCAAGTAGACTGGGGTGTATTTCGGTTCTAATCTTTAGTTGTTTGTTGTATTTTGGGAAAAAATTGTGTGTATTTTTTTGGATTAGAACGAATATTGTTCATTAGTTTGAAAGTTGAGCTGAAACATGGTGTTCTAAAACCTTGCTGAAACAGTTGAATTGAATCATCAATTTTTGAAACCTTGTTGAAACTTCGTGAAAATTTGACTGAAACTTGACACTTGAAACTCGTTGAAACCTGCATGAATTTTCATTTGAAACTTGAAGCATCCATATAACTTTGTTGAAACTTGGCATTTTGAAACCTGAAACTAGTTGAAACTTGGCATTTTCAAACTTGAAACTAGTTGAAACTCGCTGAAACATGGTATTTTGAAGCTCGCTGAAACCGGCCGAAACTTGTAAACCTGAAATCTAAAACTTCGGCCGAAACTTGCAAACCTGAAATCTGAAACTCGTTGAAACGTGCGAAACATATACTACGAAAATGAAACTTCAAGAAACTTCTATACCGTTGGAAATGTATTCCAACCATATGACATAGGATAAAAGCTCCCTTTGAGAAAATGATCACTTTGTTTTGCTTTGATTGTTGGCACTACATGTGGCACAATTTTCCCTAGCTGCTACTACCATCGAACGTCGAATTATCCAAGAGAGAAAGTGAGCGAGGTGTTCTTCCATGAAAAGGCTCAAGGGACCGCACAGAGTAAAAAAAGTTTGGGACAAAGAGTGCATAATTGGCTGGCCAGCCGTCTCCGCAAAAAGATTAGAGATCTATGTATTGTCACTACTACAAAATAGGCTATACTGGACACCTCATCATAGATGGTTCTTAATAATAACCGTATGTGATAATCGCATACGTCACATACAGTTATTGTTAAAAACCGTCTATGACTTATCACATACGGTTCTTAATAATAACAGTCTGTGATATGCAGCCATTATATATACCCGGCCGTCTCGACAGGCAGCCCTGCCCCTGGCACCTCCACCCTCTTCCCGTTTGAGCTGCCACCTCTGCTGCCTCTTCCCCCATCACGCCACCTTAGAAAGGAGAAGGAAGGGAAGGAAGGAGGTAGGGAAGAGAAGGAAGGAGGTAGGGAAGAGAAGGAAAGGAGGAAGCTAAAGAGAGGAGATAGGAAGGAGGAAGCTAAAGAGAGGAGAAAGGAAGGAGGAAGCTAGGGAGGAGGATCTCGTGGGATATTTGAGATTTTCGTCGTGAGCTCCGATGGTAACGATCTGTAACCCTTTATATTTGCCCTAGGTTAATCGCTAATCCATTTTAGTATGTTTAGTCAATAGGAAGAGTACTTGCAGTTTGTTAATCTAATTTAACACTAATTTGTTATGTGTGTAACGTAGATGGACTGAAACTGGATGTACGGTGAGGACCGTATGGGTGAAAAGTAGACCTGTTCATGGGCGGCCCGGCCCGCCAGCCCGGCCCGAGCCCGATCATGTCCGGGCGGGGCTTGGGACTGGAAGTTCGGCTCGAAAGAAGCCCGCCTCGGCCCGAAATTCCGAAAAAAACAATTTTAGAAATGGAAATCTATTATTTTAAACTTGAAAATGAATTAAATAATATTTTTATTTTAAAAAGAGTAAAAATCTTGATTTAATAGGAATTCAAATTTTGGGCGGTAGGGCTCGAACTGCCGATTTCAAATGACCAAAGACATTTGAACATGTCTAGTGAAAAGTACATTAATCATCTGTCTGCTTTTAAAAGAGTCGCCGAGCAGGATATGTTGAAGAAGGGGATAAATTTTATATACTGTCCATGCATTGATTTTGGTAATCTAAAGATGTTTAATAACCCAGCGCAGATCGAAGCGCACTTGATTCGAAGGGGTTTCAAAAAGGAGTATAAATGTTGGACCAGTCACAGTGAAGAACAAATTATACAGAAAGTTAATAATAACGACATCACCGAGAAAGTCAACGATATGCCGGATGTGGACTGTGCTTTTAATGAGGATTGGTCGGACGATGACAATCTGGATCAGATGCTACGCAATGCAGAAGGGAACTATAGTGAGAGAGTTTGGTAATATGAGGGATTAATGGTGGACTCAGGAAAACCTTTGTTCCCTGGCTGCAAGCCGAAATATACAAGGTTGTCATCCGTGCTTGAACTGCTAAAATTGAAGGCAAGCAATGGTTGATCCGACAAGAGTTTCACGGCATTTTGGGTCTTCTAGCGGACATCCTTCCAGAGGGAAACATGTTGCCTAGCACCACCTACCAAGCTAAGACGATTCTTTATCCATTGGTAATGTAAATAGAAAGAATACATGTATATCCGAACGATTGTATTATCTACAATATAAAGTATGCAGACATGCATGTATGTCCCGTGTGCAAACCATTCCGATACAAGCGTAATAATCCTGCTAAGGTGAGGTAAGGACATCCTGCTAAGGTGTTGTGGTATCTGTCTGTAATCCCACATTTGAAGCGTTTATTTGCGAACCGAAAGGAGGCAAGATTGCTGTGTTGGCACTCGTAGGACCGTAAGAAAGATGGAAAGCTAAGACATCCTGCTGATTCTGCCCAGTGGAGAAACTTCGATCGGAGCTTCGAAGAGTTCGGTGCGGAACCGAGGAACATAAAGTTAGGGTTGAGTACAGATGGAATGAATCTTTTCGATAACATGAGCAGCCGATATAGTATCTGGCCTGTGAATCTATGTGTGTACAATCTTCCTCCTTGGCTGTGTATGAAGCGGAAATACATTTTGATATTACTACTTATTTAAGTTCTGAAACAACCTGGGAACGATATTAGTGTGTACCTAGCACCATTGCAAGAAGGTTTTGTGACACTGTGGAACGAAGGAGTACAAGTATGGGATGCGTACAAACGAGAGAAGTTTACTTTACGCGCTATGTTGTTATGCACCATCAATGATTTTCCTGCTCTTGGTTACCTATCGGGGTTCAGTACAAAAGGAGCCAAAGTCTGTCCGCACTGCTTAGATGGTACGAAGAGTGTATGGTTGAACAACTCGTGCAAAACTGTGTGCATGTGTCACCGTAGGTTCCTTCCCAGGATTCACCCATACAGCGAGATGAAGAAACAATTCGACAGAAAAAAAAGAGGACGGTTCAACTCTAATGGCTTTTAGAGGGAAAGAGATCTATGTATGGTTAAGGATATCGATGTTGTGCTTGAAAAGGGATGTAAATTGAGGACCCGTTAGAAGAACATCTGGAAGAAGCGATCAATTTTTTGGAACTTGCCTTATTGGGAGCACTTAGAAGTTCGCCACTGCATCGATGTCATGCACGTGGAGAAGAATGTATGTGATAGCTTGATTGGTCTCTTATTGAACATTAGTTGAAAAACAAATGATGGTGTCAACGCACAGCGTGACTTGGTTGATATGAACATAAAGACCGAGCTAGCACCGAAAGAGACCGATAAAGGCCAAACGTACTTTCTCCTAGCTTGCTACACTCTGTCCAAGGTCGAGAGAACTGAACTGTGCCAGAGCTTGCATGGTGTGTAAGCTCCGTCTGGTTACCCCGCCAGCATTAAGAAACTTGTTTCTATGGAAGATTTGAAATTAATTGGTGTGAAGTCTCATGATTGTCATGTGCTGATGACACAAATTCTTCTTGTTGTAATTAGGAGTATCTTACCAACAAGGTCCGAGTGGCAATCTTGAGGCTGCGTTATTTTTTTTAACTCAATTGCTCAGAAGGTCATCGATCCCAAAGGACTAGATGCTCTACAGGCCAAGGTGGTGACGACTCTATGTCATCTTGAGATGTATTTTCCTCTTTTATTTTTCGATATCATGGTCTATCTCATTGTTCACCTTGTGAAAGAAATAAAGATATGCGGCCCTGTATTCCTACGTCATATGTACATGTTCGAGAGGTACATGGAAACTTTTAAGTCCTACGTATGGAATAAATCTCGACCGGAGGATGGCATCATCGAAAGTTATGCAACCAAAGAGGTCATTGAGTGCTATGTCGATTACATAGCTTAGGTGGAACTGATAGGTGTGCCTCTATCTCATCATGAGGGGAGACTGAGGGTCTCGAGATCATCGGAAGGAAATCAATTACTCTCGATCTGGATATGTATGCTTAAGCCTATTTCACGATCTTACAATACATGACCCAAGTGTCCCCGTACATCGACGAGCACACAGACATAGTACGTCAACAGAATCCAGACCGACCAAAGGTTTAGATCACAAGAGATCATAACCGTCGGTTCAACGAATAATTAAATGTTAGATTCACTAGGAGGTCATCAAGTCCTTGGCTATATCTCAAGTTTTTCCTCTCTTTATTTGAACGTGTTGCACCGAGGAACGAGATCTCTGGAGACAGATGCTAATTAGCTAGCATCCCACATGTTTGACCCAAACCTTACCACATGGAGAACAGTTTGCGCATGGTCTTCTCTGTTTCATGAAGGGCGAAAGGTCAACAGGGTTTGCAAGATTGTATAATCTGCAAAAGTATCATGCAGCATACACCAATCCCATTGTTTTCATACTCTTATCCACGGTAAATTATCTATAAAAAAAACTTCCAGAAGAAAGAGGACGACTTTAAACGTGTAGTTTCAGCTTTATATTGAAAGATAATTACAGAAATCATATTTCATTCGTGATTCTTAACCTTTTGGCCCTCTCCTCAACCGGATTCCTGCAGAAAACAGAGCAAATCCTCAAATCCAACCAGCCCCTTTGTCAAAGCCACAAGAAGAAGAACAAGTCCCAGTTGCAGATTTGTGCCAAAACAGATCGAGACCATTTTATTCACCTAGATGTTCAATGTGCGTTTAATTTATCTCCTCTTATGAGTATAGCAAACATGTTCGGGAATTGGTTAGCCTATATTTCAAAACAATTAAAGTCACAACTCCTAGTGAGAGCTAGTGATTTATGTTGATCTATTTGGTTATATCGGAATGATGTTATGTTTGACAGAAAGATTGTCATTAACTTCTTGTAGGTTATCTTATTGAGTGAGCATTGACTGGGAGCTTAAGCAAATATACAAAAATTGGCCTAGAAAGAGTATATATTGGCCGAAAGTCAAAGATTGGAGTTTGTGGCGAAACAAATCTTCAATCTGCATGAGTGGCGGCTTAGTCATAGGATTTGCAATGATTGAGTTTACTTTTTAGTCGTCTTTTGGTTGTAAGGCCATGTACAATGGTATAGACAGCTGCTGTCTATAACAACTATCCATATCACCTATAGACAGCACTAAAGACAGCTCATACAATGGTATAGACGGCTGCTGTCTTTTTAGTTGTCTTTATAGAATACACAATCTTTTAATGCTTTTCTTGTTTCTTGTGCTATAGTCGGCTACAGGATTATAGACAACATCTTTCTCTCTCTTTATTCTTTTTCATCCACGTCAACAAAAATTCTACGTGGCAATGGTTATAGACGGCTGACATAAGTCCATTGTACATGCTCTAAGGCTTCAAACCACTTTTAATAGTTTTGTCTGTGTGTATTCTAGATGCAGATATTGCAAGAAATATTTTTTCTCTTCCGTTATTAAAAAAAAAGCCGGGCCAATTAATGTATGCGTAACCTTAAAGTTAAGTCTAAAATAGTACATCCCACCCGTCCATCTCATTGCCACAAGTATATAGTACTAATTAGGAGATGCCCCTCGCTAGAATCTTAGCATTTCTTTGACCGAGATCATGACCGCCCCAAAGGAGAGCTCCGAGACAAAGCTCGATTAGGCGGAGGTTAATTAACTAGTGGTGTTTTAGCAATAAGAAACTAGGCCGCTCGTGAGGGCTAGCGAGGGCACGTGAGGCGGCCGTGCTCTTGGACCATCCGGACTGCTACTTGGTGGTTTTCAAATGTGGTAAGTACATCGAGGAGGCATAAACAAAGGGTGAAATGGAGGGGAAAGGGAACACTTCGAACAACTGGCATATGTTTGCACAATTGCACGAGTATTTATTTTGGATTATAGAGCCCTTTGTATCGTTGTTAATGTCAAGTGATGATTATGCCATGTGGTTAGATTTTTAGGTTCTTTTTTTTTCACCTCACAGTCAGTGGCGTAGTCAGGATTGTAACCATGTGAGTTAAATACATAATTATCTAGCCATGTGAGATCGGTTCTTGTAAAATTTCTATTGTTTTCTAGAATTTTGCAAAAAAAAAAATACTTATATTAGATGGTTTGCAAAAAAACTGTGAGTCAATTGACGGCCTCAAATAATGAAATGAACAAACCGAAGGCAAATCTCAAGAGAAGAAAAAAAAATCGAAGGAGGAGTGAAGCAAATTGGGGAATCAGTACTGTTACGTGATTGTCCAAAAGTTATAAAATACTAATGACACGAATTTTGTAGTTTTATTTTAAACAAAATTTTGTAGAGAGCAGATAAAGCTAAGCTTGCATTCTACGTTGCTCTGCTCTCTTTTTTTTAGGCTTTGTTTGGAAACGAAATTTTTTTCGTGCTGCTGCTCTCTTTTTAGGCTTTGTTTGGGAATGAGGATTTGTTTGTGCTGTTGTAGGAATTACAATACGTTTTGGTGAAATTTATGCGTTTTAAACATATATATACCATTAGCATATCTTTGCATTACAAAACGGCCTATCTTTTCTTTTTCGTAACAGTATTTTTTGGGATGAAAATTAATTTAATTACAATAAATTATCTATATAATTTTTGTTCTTGGTCACTGTAATTATTCTCAAAAGTCTTAATAACTTATATTTCAATCACATGATTCAAATCTAACATATACTTTAAGAGGTTGAGCAAAAACAAAATCAAAAAATAAAATTTTATACCAACAAAATACGGCAAAGTGGTGAACCCGTTATGTTCCGAATAAAAAATCATAATAAATTCGGATCCAATTCATTAGATAAGAAAAGGTGCAAATCTCAAAGCATATCGGACGAGTGAAATTTCGACTATTTTAACAAAATAAAACAATCTAAGGGCATCTCCAATAGTTAGAGATAACATTGTCTTTAACATATGATGCATCATCTTTAGAGACAATATTTCCAGTTTACTCCCTCCAACTATTAGAAAAGTCTTGTTTACCCCCTGAACTTCAAAACCAGTTATTTAACCCCCTAAATTTGCAAAATCCGGACACTAAACCCCTCATGCCAGTTTGAAGTGGTGGTTTTGCACACGTGGCTGCATTTGTCCAAGTCAGCATGGTCTCCCTCTCGAGCATTTCGTCGAACATCTTAAGTGCATCCCCAGCCATGCCTCGCTTGCATAGGCAGCGCGCGGGGGAGGTTGGTCGGCGCCGCACGCTTCTAGTCGGCACGGTGGGCCTCGTCGGTAGCCACAACCAAGCATGCCACAGTACGCGGGAAGGAGTCGTCGAAGTCCGAAGTGTGCGCGAGGAGCAGCACGAGCGACCTGGCCCCTGACAGCGACGCGAGGCGTGGGCTGATGTCGGCGACGAAGTCGAAGTCCTTCTTGGCCTCCGCCTCATCACCCCGCGAGGTCTCTTGGCCCTCCCAGAGGCGTCTGGACTTGCGCGAGGTTGTCTGGTGTCGTCGGCGGTGACGGTCGCGAGGTTGGGCGGAGGAGGCGGGGAGGAGCCGTGTGGGCCAAGCCAGGGAAGCGAGGCACCGATGGCAGCGGGCCGGCACACGGCTATAAGGGGAGGCGTAGGGAGGCGCGCGGTCGAGCCGGGGGTGCAAAGCGACCATGGCGCGAGCACCGAGGTGGTGGCGATGCCAGAGGGAGGTGGTGCTAGCAGAGAGCGCGTGCGGCCGAGCCGGGGTGCAGGGTGGCCATGGCGCGGGCGCCGAGGCGACAACACAAGGAGAGCCGGCGACGGTGGCGCCGGAGAGAGGTGGTGCCAGCAGAGGCTTCGGTCGAAGGAGCTCCATGGAGAAGAATGGAGAGATGAAGAAGAAATGAGAGGTGAGGAGATGACTGGGACACACACATGCTGACTGCAACAAATGAGAGGTCACGTGTGCAAAATCGCCCATTCAAACTGGCGTGAGGAGTTTAGTGACCGGATTGCGTAATTTGAGGGGGTTAAATAACCGGTTTTGAAGATTAGGAGAGAAATCAGATTTTTCTGATAGTTGGAGGGAGTAAACTAGACCTATTCCTATATTTTTTAATTTTTCTTTGAAACATGTCTACATGTCAATTAGAGTAGATTAATGTATCATGTCTTGTTTCGCGTGCACGGAAGAGACGACCTGTGCTTTCTCTCCTCTACATAGGATTTGTTGACGTGACATAGCTAAGAGACGACAATAAATACACTTTTAGAGATGTCCAAATGTTTTTTTAGGCTAGGACTTTTTTTTCCTCCGGCAGCCGTAAAGAAGAAGCATCGAGGCACCCATATAAGCCACTGCTCGAACGCGGGTGGGCTTGAGCCTAAGCTCCCCCTTCAGCCAAGTGAGCTACGCTCACTCCTCGAGATGTCCGAATGTTGTTTAGCAAAAACCGATTTGTTAGAGCAGAAATTAACCACCGAGTGAGTAACCGGATTACTGCTATTTTAGTTGGAGTCAGCTGACCCCTCTTTTTTTTTTGGGTGGACGACTCGGTAAAGAACACCACTAATTAGGGAGAAGAACATTCCCTTCCTTCCCTCACGGCGAACGGCAAAGTTACGGCCTCCTCCCATTTACTCCAGGTAAAAACACGCACAAAGCAGAGAGCAGAGCAGAAACCGCAGGCAATTGAATGTGAAAAGCGGACGTCTTTAATTTGCAGCGCTGTTCCGGCCGTAGCAACAAGCAAAAACAAAAGGGAGGCTAGCTAGAGTCTAGAACTCGGGTGAGAGTCTCAAAGCGGGTCCGGGTCCGAATCAGTTGGTACACTTCATTGTTCCCACGTGCAAACCACATGCTTGGCTGCCCTCGGCTCCCACTATTAAGATAGGAAAAATGCGAGCTCGCAACCTTGAATGTCGAATTAATGTGGAGATAAACGGTAGTGGAGTTTATGCGTTAGTTTTGCATCTTGGAATCCACGAGTGGTGGTAGCATTTTACTGTCTACATTTTTTTAATGGTCTTATCACAAATATAGAGCGTATTTTATATTCTAACGTAAAATAAGTGTTTTGTTATCTCTATATCCCTAATAAATATCCATTTTTTACTTTGCATTCCCTACATGTTTGTATTGAATACAGTACTTAGATATAATAATTATGGTATTATAGTCATTTTTAATGTCTTCTCGATCTATGTGCAATATAAAATACATCATATATTTTTTGGACGGAGAGAGAACGATGGAATAAACTAAGATATTTTTCTCACCGAACCACACGTCATGAGTTCACATTTTATCACTTTGAGTATGTTTGGAACACATAAAGTTCCCAAGAATTTCATTGGAATTTTGCAAATACCAATATAGCCCCCATGGTTTCAAATTCCCGCATTTTAAGGGGGCCGAAGGTTTTGCCTCGTTGTTACATTGCCCTATGGTTTCTTTGTGTAACTACGGTGATTGTGATTAAGGTAGTTTAGAGATATGGGTTTGTCCATGTTGCTCGTGTGCAGTCATGTCTCATCTGCCAAACATGACTGATATAAATCTCAGCTACGATTTTCAGGTGCATGTGCGCAGTATAGATATGTGATCCACGCGTGGTTGCAATTCCAGGGCCTATATTAGTACGAAGAGACTCCACCAAATTTGCATGCCCAGTGTGTGGTTGAAGCAAAGTAGCAAGCTCGCCTATCAGAAACTGAATCTAACATCAATAACGAGCCCTAGATTATGTCACTCCTAATTGGTGTTCTATCCGTGGGAACATAAAATTAATGGAGTATTATTCTCAAGTAAACACTATTAATTTTTTGTTGTAGTATTACAGAACTTGGAAACAGTAACACTTGCACAAATGATAGATCCGGTATCTTTTTTACTGTACCTTTTCACAGGTTGGGGTAGCAGGCTATAAATTGCTACTACCTCTGATATATTTCCGACATGTTCTTGAATGAATCTTTTGGTAGTATTCCACACAACTTATCATGCAAAGATACCGGGGAGATCTGATTATTTACCACTGCTAAAGATCTGCAATTTATAATTTATCACTTATATGTGAATAACATGTGGCCCCAGGATCCAGATGTCATCCACACATACAGTAGTAAATTGTAAAATCTATATTTTTACAGTGACACATAATTGATTATTCCAAGATACGGGCCCTTACTCAAAGGAAAAAAATCCAGACAGCCAATAAAGTCTACACTACATTACCCAGCAACACTGCAACAGTAAAGATCTCTCCTACCATCTACTCTGCTTACCATCAATTTTGATGGTAGAGTAGTAGTATTAAAAACTAGAACTCTCAAACAAAAACTAGAAAATTTCCCCTCTATTTATCTTACCATCAACGCCTCAATCCTTCCTCTCTCTCTCCTCTCTCTCTCTCTGCCCCCAAAAGGAAAACCAGGCTGGTTTGGTTTCCCGAGCGCAAGCCGCATTGCCGCAACAACCCCCGTAAAACCACACAAAGAGGGAGATGCCTGGTCCTCCCCCTCCGCTCGGCTCCTTTGCCCCCCCCTCCCCCGCCCCATGACCGCAGGAGCCAGCAGCAGCTTCAGTAGCGCGGTAGGAGCGGGAGTGGCAGTAGTAGCACAATGGACCTGGGCGGGATGGTGATGGCCGCCGTGGACGCGGGGGTTGTGGGCGGGGGCTCGGAGCTCGGCCTGCTCGGATCTAGGCTGCTCAAGCACGGGAGGGGCAATGCGGAGGAGGAGCACGGGTGGAGGCCGGCGGCCAAGCAGACCAGGGTGGGGGATGCCGCGATGTCCGAGGCCGTCAAGGTGGCGGCGCCGTTCTTGCTCGGGTCCTGCAGCCCCGGCCACGGCGGGGAACAGATGCTCAGCTTCTCGTCGTCGACGTCCTCGTGCCCCAACACTGCTGCCGTTGCTGCCGCCGCTGATGGGGCGCCGCCGTTGTACTACGGCATCCCTGCTTCTTGCTCAGGTGGGGATGGCGCCATGGTTGGTGGTGGTGGTGCGAAAGCTTTCTTTTATGCTTCTGTTTCTGTTTGTTTGATTGGGTTTGGTGATTGAAAAGCTTGCTACTCCTTTTGAAGTATTATTGCTGTTTGATTCATCTTGCTTTGTTTGGACTTTGGAGTGGTAGTGATATATAGATTTATTTTCAGTTGTTTATGTTTCTCCTTGTTTTTTTTGGCATGCAGCATGCTTGATCCTTTGCTCATACTGGAATGGATCTGATTTGTTCTTTTTTTATGTTGTCCCACTGCAATTGTTTTTTAGTATTTTTAGTTTAGATTCGGAGGCTTGTCATGATAGAGCTTTTTGTTCCTTTCTTTTTCGTGTTTGGTCTCCCTCGATTAGATCAGTGACTAGAAACTAGAAAGAGTTAGCTTCCTATGGGAATAGAGGAGTTCTTTTTTTACTATTTTAATAATCTTTATTGGATCATTCTTGATATTTGTCGAGATAAGTTTCCTATTCTTTTCTGTGACATCCACGAAAGCTTTCTTGTCCTCAACGGTTCGATCGTGCGTATTCCTTTTTGTCACGCCTTTTGCTAAAACAAAAGAATAAAACATAAATATGGAAGAAAAAAAGGTGTGATCTTTGGCATCATGCCACTATCTCCACATTTTTCTCACTTAAAAAGGGAAAAAAGTGAAAGTAGAAATGCATGCAAGAAAGTTTCAAGTAAGTAATATACACGGATCAAGCTTGTTGCAATGAATCTCACATGCGGTTTTTGGTGGCTTTTTAGGCACAACATTTACAAAATCTGTGCTTCTTATCAGGTTTCTGATTCTGGCAGCCACTTTGGTTCAGAAATTTTGTGTCTTTTGTTTGCCCCTATCTTGCACAACGATTGTGTTTAGGAAACACATGCATCTCGGTGGTCGTCGTCTCTAGTGTAAAGTACATGTTTTTTTGGCTGCGCCTTCTTGGCTTGCACTGCCTTGTTGCTCATCTCCTTGGTCTATCTGCCTGTGTTTCTCCCAGGATTGAACTCAGTGAGCTTGAGCACCAGCATGCAGGGGGCAATGGCCAGGGTCAGGGCCCCCTTCACGCCGTCTCAGTGGATCGAGCTGGAGCACCAGGCCCTGATCTACAAGTACCTGGCTGCCAATAGCCCCGTGCCTCACGGCCTGCTCCTCCCCATCAGAAGGAGCCTCGCATCCCCCTACTCGCCTGCCTACTTTGGCACAAGCACATGTAAGTAAGCCAAGAAAGAGGGGAGCAAGCAAAGCAACAAAAATGCTTTTCGGGCTGCAGTTCCATTCATCATGCACATTTATATGATAAAACTATGTGTTGATTGATTCCTCCTTTACTGATCTTGATTGCATTGCCCTTGGTTGGGGTTTTGCTTTGCAGTGGGGTGGGGGTCTTTCCAGCTGGGCTACTCCGGCAGCGCGGATCCGGAGCCCGGGCGATGCCGCCGGACGGACGGCAAGAAATGGCGATGCTCGAGGGATGCGGTCGCCGACCAAAAGTACTGCGAGCGACACATGAACCGGGGACGCCATCGTTCAAGAAAGCATGTGGAAGGCCAGCCTGGCCATGCCGCGAAAGCGATGCCCGCGGTGGTGGCAGCGTCTGCCGCTGCCTCTGCTACCCAGCCTAGTGCTCTCGCCGCTGCGGGTGGCGGAGCTACTGCTGGCCTCACCATCAACCATCAGCAGCAACCAGTGAAGAGCTACGCCGCGAATACTACTGATCCTTGCTGGCTGCAATATAACAGGTACAGTGGTAGCATTTCAGACGTTCCAAGCATTTCTATTCTAGCATGTAACCAATGCTTAAGTTCTTTTGCTTTTGCTAATTTGCATATGTAAACTATGACTTGTGCTTGGATGGGACATACATAGTTGTCTGTATTCAGCTAAATAACATAAATAGAAGGTAATTTTGCTCTTGCTGCTTCATTCCTGGAGCTACCATACATCATTCTTTACTGAAAGGAGATGATAAGGGCAATAGTTGGACTGATTAATAGAATTTTAGCACAACTATGCTTTAAAGTTTGACTGATTTTGAATAGTTAGCAAAGCTCTTGATCATTTACTTTCTAGTTATTTAGAAACCAAACTGTTACCTTTTTGTAGATCACCAATCCTAGGTATTCATCTCCCATAGCCCCCAAAATGGTTCTAAAAATTAGCCCCAAAAATTCTTGTTTTGTGAGAAGACAACCTGTTCAAGTAGTGCTATAGTGTACATCATTTACCTATTTTTACCACGACGGTGTTTCTATGCTGTACTAGCTAATCACTTGTTAACCAAATTTCTACAGGGAACTCGTGAACAAACAGAATGAGAGTGAACAAATGCAAGACTCTGACAGCCTCTCAATGCTGACTTCCGTGAATACGAGAAACACAGGCAGCCTCTTTCCGTTCTCAAAACAACATAATCCTTTTGACTTGATGAGCTCAAGGCCAGATTTTGGCCTCGTTTCATCTGATTCACTGATGAGCTCTCCTCATAGCTCCTTGGAGAACGTCAATTTGCTCAGTTCACAGAGTCTGAATGAACACCAGAGTTCAGTTTTCCTGCAACACTTTGTGGACTGGCCCAGGACACCTGCACAGGGAGCTCTTGGATGGCCCGATGCTGAAGAGATGCAAGCTCAGAGAACCCAACTCTCAATATCTGCTCCAATGGCGTCCTCTGACCTATCATCAGCTTCCACATCTCCCATCCACGAGAAGCTAATGTTATCGCCTCTTAAGCTGAGCCGTGAGTATAGTCCAATCGGTCTCAGCATGGCAGCAAATAAAGATGAAGTTAGCCAGGGAGAAGCAAACTGGACGCCTATGTTCCACGATTCTTCAATGGACGGGCCATTAGGGGAGGTTTTAACCAAGAACAGCAACATGGAAACCAGGAACTGCCTGTTGGCGTCTCTGAACCTTTTAACGGATGGCTGGGATTCAAGCCCAGGGATGCAGTCATCCCCTGTAGGAGTTCTGCAGAAGACCACCTTTGGATCAGTCTCCAGTAGCACTGGGAGCAGTCCTAGGCTGGAGAACCACAGTGTTTATGATGGTATCAGTAACCTGCGGGATGATCTCGGCTCCATTGTTGTAAATCATCCGAGCATCCGCCTGGTGTGAGCTTCTTCTGACCAATTAAAATGCAGCAAGATGGCAGGCATAAGGAAACGTTTCGGCCAGTCTTTACCTTGTTACATATCAATATCATATCCACAAGTGTGAGCATTTACCTCGTAGTTTATCGTTTGAGACTAATCTCGTGTTTTTGCCATTTCAGTTCTTTTCTTTTTTTCTTTCTTTCGCTTTGTAACCTTCACTTTCCTTGGATCTTGACGTGCCGTGATGTGTGGTGTGGATGAATTTGGTGCTCCGTTGTTGCATATCATGTGATAATATCCAATGTGCAATGATCGTGGATTAATGCGAGCTGATGCTTGTCTTGGCTTGTCGATATTGTTCATTGGTTTGTGAGCTAATTCTTGTCATGTTTGTTGATATTATTCGGTATGTTTGTGTCTCATTTGCGCACTAATTGTTTGATTTATACTTTTACCAATATTTCTTGTTCATAGACGATGTTCTGTCTGCCAATTGTCAAACCTTCGCATTCCATGCGTTTATGGTTTGTAAAGCTCGTGCAGTAAGCCAAGTTTAATTTCTCAAGAGAACATAGTTGGTAACCAGTTAGTCTGACCAGTTTCACACGAAGCTCATGTATCTCTGATCCGTAAGTTTCTTCTGTAAAATGTTTTCGTCTATATGAAACTATGTATTTACATGCAACAGCAATAAAAACTTGTCTTGAATATGTTTCGAACAACTAGGAACAAACAATTCTTACTCGGTGCTTCTAGCAACCGCTAAACAAGACATGTACAGTCGCTGTCCTAGTTAGAAACTTCAGCGTACCGCTGCTTCTAGTTACCTCGAGGCTTTTTACTCTTGTTAGAGTGACAGTGAAGAGTAATCCAGTGTCAACTGTAATAGCAGCAGCACCAGGATACAATGATACATTTCCAGGACCATTCACCAGCCTTTTCGCCCTTTCACAGCTGCCAAGCCTGCAAAAGAGAGCAACGCCCCAACATGAGCAACTACCCGATGTCCATTGCATGCATGCATCCAAGAACCATGAACAGTCTACAAACATCGCCGTTGCGTTCTCTCTCCTTTTGATGATTTGCTCTACAGGAGTCTACAGTAGAATGATGTGCAGCAGCTTGCGTTGCAGCACTAGTGTGTGGCTGTGTGAGCCTGATGCCATTGCCGCCTGCTTTGTGGACACCTAAAAGCGCATGCACCACGGAGATGTAAGATGAGTGAGTACTAGAGGTGTCAATCTTTGCATGTGCTTGTTTTCTTTTCTGCTCTCGTTGTGAATTGTGATGTGAAGAAGCCAAGAAATTGTTCTTTGCTGGTTTGGAGGAGCATTGCCTTTTCTCTCTCTCTGAGATGCTAATTGCTGATTTTTGTTTGGAGACGCAGAAAGGGAAATTCTGGATGGGAGGGTTGCTGTCCTGCAATCACGTGTGTCGTAGTGGAGAGAAGTTATGTGCGGGGATAAAGTTGCGTGTACATATATACTGAAAAGTAAGGCACTCGTGTACTAGCAAAGCTTTCCTGTACCCTTTGCAATCCGGCTGGGCATGGCAAGCGTATCCGACTACTGTCGTATTTGTCAGCTGCATCATTGGAGTAATCAGGCGTGGCGGGCACGAGCGGTACTCGTACATACATGTGTCTACCACCCTGATTTTTCTCTATGGTATACCTGTGACAAATGATGGGTGAAGAATCTCGTCCATAACTATTGTCTGTGGGTATGTCCGTGTACCTGCAAACAATGTTAAGGCTACAACATCATATCAAAGTTGCATGAACATCACAAGCCACTGGCTTCATGTATCAGCAACCAACCATTCCTTGATGTCATGTCCAATTACCTATCGACGATATCCAGATAATTATATGTCCACGAGCTTTCTCTTGCAACCTTACTTTTTGAATTTGCAGAGGCTCGATAAGGTTGCCGTGGCATTGTGTCATCCTCCTCACGACTCCCGAAAGTGGCTAGGGACTACAAGCGATAATATATATATATATATATATATATATATATATATATATATATATATATATATATATATATATATATATATATATATATATATATATGTATGTATGTATGTATGTATGTATGTATGTATGTATGTATGAAGCCGGTCTTAAAGGCACAAGCAGTCATTGCTTGGAAGTTTAATATGAATCGTCTGTGATATACAACTATCACAGACGGTTCACACGAACCGTCTGTGATAGATAGCTATCACAGACGGTTCGGTGTTAGAACCGTTTGTGATAGATAATTACTACAGACGGTTCTAGATATAAACCGTCTGTGATAGTTGTATATCACAGACGGTTCTGAGTTAATAACCGTCTGTGAAAGTATGCATCACAGACGGTTCGAAAACCGTTTGTGATGACCTCATGTCATTACTGACCCATAGACTCAGACGACTTACGAAACCGTCTGTGATGACGTTTTTGAACTGTTTGTGAATGCCTTTTCTGTAGTAGTGGACCCACTTGTCAGTGAGAGATGCACGGGTAATCGGGTGGAACGGGCACAGGTGGAGCTCCCCGTACCGATGCCTGTTTGCCCGTCGGCCAGAGTTTGCCACCCATGAACATGCATGTGGGCAATAAAGGAAGAACATACCTACCTCTATTAGGGTTTTTAAACCGTGGGTACGAGGGTAATCGAGCAGGATTGACATCCCTAAGTAGAAGTGTGAAGCATCATCAGGTACGCACTTCTGACATCTCCAAAACAATATGTTGGAACTACCTTGTTTAGTTATTTCTGAGACACATGTATGCATATTCCATTCCATAATTCGAAAGTTTTTGTTTCCTAGAAAACCTGGGTTACATCTCGTTTTATTCAGAAAGCGACGTATCGCACAAATCTGACGCCAAATTGCCAACGGATCACGCAACCATGTCGAACTGGTGACGCCAAATGTTTTCACGAGGCGTGACGGTACACAAAACGGTACGTGACTCGGCGGGACGATGTCCTGTGAGCACGCAGTCGCTTGGGTGTCCATCCAACCGAACTGAATTCATGCCTGATCGTAGCTAGCCACAAAAACCGAGACATAAATCTGATCGGAGCATACGACAAGCGATGTGCATGTACACAAGCACACCGGCGGAATCGTTGTACGAATCTACGAACCACGCGTAAGATCCCCAAGGAACACCAACCACACCTCCACGCCTCGTTCACATGCCAAGTGCCCCGATCAACATGCCAGGGATCGTTCACGAGCTCGCACAAACACTCGTATATAAAAAAGCCTCGTCACGCTAAGATCACTCCCTGCCTGCCTGTGTGCGTGCCCATAATTTAGACGAGGAAACATGAGCCGGAGAGCCAAACAAGCAGCGACGAGCCGTCGGACCAGACGTGCCGAGCAGCAGCAGCAGACGCCGGCGGCGGCGGCGGCATTCGCCGGGACCCCCAAGATCCTGTCGAACCCCATCTTCTTCTGCGAAGATGGCTCGAATCGGATCAAACCGATCGACCTGCGCTGCGGCTACGGGCCCGGCTCGGTGCACAACCCCGACCCGGCCGCCGCGAGCGTCGCCAAGCCGCTGCCCCTGCCCCCAAGCAGGACCCACCGTGCGGGGCCAGATGGGACCCAGCTGCCAGCTTTGCGCGTTGGGCCCACGCTCGTGATGAGCCCGCATGGCAGGGCGCTGAGGAGGGTGCCCATGCAGGACCCGTTCCTGGCCGCCTACGTGGCGTGCACCAAGAGCGGCGGCTCCGGCGGCGGCAAGAACGCCGCTCAGGCGAAGAAGCAGCAGCAGCAGCAGCAGAAGAAGAGAGGTGATACCATCCGGGGGTGTGGCATTTGGGACGCCAGCAAGAAGTACACCGGGGTGATGTCGTGCAAGTACGGCTGCGCCGTCACCGCGCAGGAGGACGCTCCTGCCGCCACCGCGGCGCAGGCGGAGGCGCCCGCGGGGCCCACGCTGGACCTGTCGCGGCCGCTGGCGGTGCTCCCGGCGAGGGAGAGGGCTCTGGAGCGGAGACGGGCGCAGGGGTGAGGATGCACACTTGTCTATATCCGTCGCCGTGTTTCTAGCATTGTGGTGCATGTATATTGGTATTGCACTACTGGCTACTGCAGCGTGCGAAGTTAGAGCATCTACAACAGTTCGTTTCTTAGCTTGTTATTAAGAAAAGAGAGAGTGTACTTAATCTAATAAAAAGAAACAAGTCTTTTAATGGATTGTTTCTTGAGCTTGTATCTAAGACTTTAATTGCTGTAAGTGTGCATGATTCTTGATGATCAATAATGAAGTACAACTTTGTGGTCTACATGTTTGTGACGCCCCGTGTCATTACTCCAAGAGTAATCACACTTAGGCGTACGGATTACTATTCGTTTGCTCAGTAAAACACTGTTCCAACGAATAGTAAGCTTTTACCAGAGTTACGCAGCTGAACAATAAGATAGAAACTGTACCTTTTTACTTCAGTAATAGCCACACAAGACTATGCTTTTTAATACAAGCATTATACAACTACAAAAGGGGACTTCTCCGCTTCACTCGCCAGCCCTGAAGTATCGACCGCCTCTTCGTCCCATGCGCCAATATAGCGCCCATCTCGCCCTGGTCCTTGTAGTCCGTGCCTTCCCCTCCTGCGATTGCTCCAGTACCTGCATGTCCGTCGTCCCACACGGGATAGTTCCCGGTCGGACTAGGATCTACAAAGGAGAATACTAACAAGGTTGAGTACACGAGTGTACTCAGCAAGCATTAATAGCAAAATGCACTAGATGGCACATCTCTGCTGTCATTACAAGTTCTAATTCATCTCTTTTTCTGAAAATAGTTTAAAAACATTAGGTGTCAAATTTTAATACTGAAAACACTACTTATCACTCGGAGAGAAGAAAGACCCCTGGTGGTTCCCGTAGACTCCAATCCAGGAGACTGGCATGAATTCATGATTTTGTATAGCACTGCACATGCTTTGTACCATTTTGCCCACAATTATTCTGAGCTCTAAATGTGCCAGGTCCCCATCATTTCCTTAGATGCGGGTTCGAGTTCAGAATATAGAATGTTTTCCAAGTTACGTGATCAAGTCTCCACCCATTACGTTCCGTCGGTGCTGATTTAATCATACTGCTGACCTCGTCATACACCGAGTTCCAATAATGTTGGTTGAGGCGGCTCTCTGCCCCAGCGCAATAATCTAATTCTATAACTCAACATTCATTTAGTCTAACATCCAATAATCCAATAATAATGTATGGTTATGATCCAGCATTCAGTATCCAACAATTATCTATTTATACGATCTCACATCCAACAATCCATTACTCCAGTATCCAATCATAATTTATTTCTATAATCTAATATCTCCTAACAATGTATTTCCACTAATCCAATATCCATAATTGTGTAACCCTTTAATCTGATATTCAGTAATAATGCTATCCTTCGTCAGGCGGCGACTTCTCTACTTTGCACAAGTACGAGCTATAGCAACAGGCTGCGGCTGGGCTAAGGGTCTCTGAAAAAATGAGTTGAAAATTCTTGGCTGGATGGTCCATATCGGGGTGGTGGTTGTTGTGGTATGCTTGGATGGAGTCTATGGGTAGGTGGTGGACGGAGATGGCTGACTGTTGGTAATGTTGTGGTTCTGGACTGGCCAAGTACAGACTCGTTGAGGTCCATTGGTAGATCTCCCGTTGGTGCCTCTGGTGGTGGTAAACCCAACCTTAGTCCCAATCCTTGATCTTCGTGTCCTTGACCTTCCATCCTGTGGGGAAGTAGTTGTTAAGAGGAGGTTGCATTCGTTGTTATACTTGTCGTATTAGTTCTTCATGATTCAACAGTAGTTTGTGGTAGGGAAGAAATTATCATATTTATCTGACAGAGTTACCCCGCGGGTTGTTGCGTTAAGCTATACACAGAAAATCAAATAACACCAAGAAACATAGAGATGCAAAAAGATCCAAATCTTATTCTAGCTGAGTCTCTCGTGCTCAGTCACGCTTGAGATCTCATTCTCAAGACCGCTCAAACTACGTGTTTGGGACCGCTCAGAGCTTGCCTCTGAGTGCGAACCTACACTACCCTGGATCCACGTGCCCAGGTACGCTCGAGATCCCGTTCTCGAGACCGCCCAACTACGTGTTGGGAGACGCTCAGGGCTCATTCCTGAGTACGCCCAAGACTTCGCTCCTAGGTATACCAGAGTTACACGCTGGGAGTGCCACAGACCACTCGTCCGGAAAAACTGATGTGCAGAAGGGAGATAAGACCTCTTTTTACACCGTCAGCCATTATTTTTATTTTCTTTAAGTAGTTACGGGTGACTTTGATTGCTGATAGGTCATTTTTGGAGATATAGATGAAAGGTAAGGGGCTAACGGGTATGGTCCATACTTATCACGAAATTTGAGAAGCATGGTCCACACCACAGTTCTACTACATGCCTCTAGCCCCGGCATGGAACTTATGATCTTATATTGATACCCTAACACCTATAATCTCAAACCTTCTATCCTAGGTCGAATTGCTAGCATGACAGGTTAATTAACAAGAGTTAACAACACGAGTCCTATGATGAAGCACACGTTTCCCCCGTACTCTCTCGGTCAGAAGACTGAACCTACACCTTCTGCGAAGGAATGGTTCTACATTAGTAGGCTGTCACTTTAGGGAGGGATGAGCTTTTTAACATAATATTTTTGAAATAGGACGGGAATAGAAATTGATAATGAGATGAGAGTTAATAAAGTAATTAATGCAATATAGAAGTGAGAAAAGCAAAACTAAGTTCTTGCTACAATTTCTATTTTATTAGCGCGGCCCGATCTTATTGCTCTGATACCACCTGTAACGCCCCGTGTCATTACCCCAAGGGTAATCACACTTAGGCATACGGATTACTATTCGTTTCCTCAGTAAAACACTGCTCCAACGAATAGTAAGCTTTTATCAGGGTTTCGCAGTAGAACAATAAGATAGAAACTGTACCTTTTTACTTCAATAATAGCCACGCAAGGCTATGGTTTTTAATACAAGCATTATACAACTACAAAAGGGGACTTCTCCGCTTCACTCGCCAGCCCTGAAGTATCGACTGCCTCTTCGTCCCACGTGCCAATATGGCGCCCATCTCGCCCTGGTCCTTGTAGTCCGTGCCTTCCCCTCCTACGATTGCTCCAATACCTGCATGTCCGTCGTCCCACACGGGATAGTTCCCGGCCGGACTAGGATCTACAAAGGAGAATACTGACAAGGTTGAGTACACGAGTGTACTCAGCAAGCATTAATAGCAAAATGCACTGGATGCCTCATCTCTGTTGTCATTACAAGTTCTAATTCATCTCTTTTTCTGAAAATAGTTTAAAAACATTAGGTGGCAAATTTTAATACTGAAAACACTACTTGTCACTTGGAGAGAAGAAAGACCCCCGGCGGTTCCCGTAGACTCCAATCCAGGAGACTGACATGAATTCATGATTTTGTATAGCACTGCGCAAGCTTTGTACCACTTTACCCACAATTATTTGAGCTCTAAATGAGCTAGGTCCCCAGCATTTCCTTAGATACGGGTTTGAGTTCAGAATACAGAATGTTTTCCAAGTTACGTGATCAAGTCTCCACCCATTACGTTTCGTCGGTGCTGATTTAATCACGCTGCTGACCTCGTCATACACCGAGTTCCAATAATGTTGGTTAAGGTGGCTCTCAGCCTCAGCGCTCAACACTCCACCTTGGGGCGGCTCTCTTCCGTGCCCAACACTCCAACGTGACCCGTTGTGGAGAACTTAATTACGTAACAAGGTAGCATTTTTTGCCCGCCGAAACGGGAAAATGGTTGGTACTGAATTTACGGCTTCAGACCGAGTAAGAGTTTTGTTTGTCCTTATATTGTACCCATATGTAAAAAAGGGCCCATCTCTTACATCATCTTCATCGTCGTCGTCGCGTTCCCTTGCCCGGGCCCCCTTTTACCCACCTAATTAATCCTCATTTCTTTCCTCTACTCATTCTCATTTCTTTCATATTCATCTTAATCATTTTCATCTCAATCATTGATTTAAGTTTTGAGAAAACAATTTTGATGCAATAAACATATAGTGCAACATACGGTTTACATTTAAATTAACTATATTTATGTTCAAGAGGATCGTTTGCCTTTGGAATTGTAGAAGAGATGGTCGGTGCCGATGAACGTGGTATCAGCTACTCCTGTTGGTTCGTCCTCTGTAGCAATACGGTAGCACGAATAGTATATAAGTAAATACATAGTTGTTTTTGAGTGATAATATGCATATATAAGTTGGTGGCTTCTAATTTGTTAGTACAATTTAATTTAAATAAAACTTTTCGAGATCTCTGCTAAGTTAACACTCCCTAGAATCATCGTTCTACTATCTAATCGCGCTAGGGTCGAAAACTCGAGGTTCCCACTTAAATAATTAAATAACAAGGTTAAACAGCTCACCAAGCCTGACTAAATACCAACGACGCACAAGATTGCTACACAAGCAAGTTAGCCTATTAACAACAGAAATAGCGGCTACTCAACTTATCTAGCAATTAATCCATAGATTGATTTTAAGTTGGTTAATTCGACAAGATCCGAGTTAAATTATTTAGTTGCAAGAATTAGACAGCTAACCATAATTAAATAACAACTACTACTGCAAAAGGCACTAATCACAACAAATAATTAGAATCTACTCACTCCTAATATTTCTCTAAACCTAATGTCCTAAACTTAATTTCTATTAACCTCTTCTCTAATTTTCCCTAATCTCCTTCTCTCCCTCTCTCTCTTCTTACTTTCGGCCGACCCAGCCCCAAACACACGCACAGCTCTATCTTCTTCTTTCCCCAAATCTCACTCTCTCTCCCAACCAAAACCTCCACTTCCTCTCAAGCCTTGCCTTGCCCCAGCGCGCCTCTGCTGGGCCTGCCCAAGCCGCTTTGACGGCGCCTCCACCCAGCGCCATTGTGCGTGCCCTCATCGCCCTGCGCGGCCGCCACGCCGACAAATCCGCCTCAGTAGGTCTCCCGGCTCCTCCTACTCTCTGCCCGACACCGCCATCTGCGCCATCATGGCTGCTTTGTTTCATTGCGTGCGAGGTCTCGGCACAGTCCACGCCGCCTCGCGCCCTTGATCGCCACCGTGGCCGGCACCACCAGTGCCAGTGCCGCCCACCACCTTCCTCGTCTTGGCGCTTCTTTGCTCAAGCTGCTCGCCGCCGGCTCGGTCCAGCCGCCTCCGCGGCTCCTCCTAGTCCGGTCGCTGCTGGTTTCCTGCAAGCCCAGTCACCGCGACGCCTTCCCCGGCTCCTCGCGCTCCCCACGGTCTCCTCCTCCCTCACGACGGCGGGTAGGCCAGCCAGCAGCCTCTGGTGCGGCCGAGCCCCTCCTCGGCTCATGACCCGGCCAGTTCCTCCGGTGTGACAAAAAGGCTAGCGCTGTCGCCGGCCGGGTCGGCTCGTCCTCTCTGGCTCCTCGGCGTCCTTGGCTCACTAGCCCAGTGGGCTCCGGCCCGGCCGGCTTGGCCTCCCGGCCGCCAGCGTCGCAGCTCAGAAGACCAACCTGCCTCCTTGCCTAAAACCTTCAGGTTAATGCTCAGGTGCTCTACTCAAAAAGTAAAGATGATGCTTGCTATGGTGTAAGCATGCAGGGCTCGATGGCTGCTTGGGAGGGACAAAGCTACTGGAGAAGGCTGCTACTAAGGTATGAACTCACCCATAGTTCAATATGCACTGCATACTACCTGATGGTTGGGGATTAAGCTGGTTTGGGGTTGATGGTTGATGATGGTGATCGGCGATGTGCAGGGTGGTGCTACTGGTGGTGGTGATGTGGTCGTCCTCCTACCGGCCTTGGCTGTGCCTTCTGTGGTCGATGCAGTTCAATACCGTTGCTGATGCCGTTCTTGTTCCTTCTGCCTTTCCTCTTCCTCTATGCTCTTCTTCGTCTTGCTCTCTGCCGTTTGGATGGTTGATGGTGATGAGGCTTGGTTGTGGTTGGGAATTGGTGCTTGGCTCCAGTGGGATGGGCTTGTGGCTTGCTTGAACTCTTGGCAGTGAGTTTTCCTTAACTTGCTCTCTTCTGTGGCTTTGAGGTGTTCTTGGTGGGTTGTTGCCTACGGTTGAGAAGACGGGAGATAGGAATGGCTTTGTGTGAAGCTTTCTGAGAAGCAAAGAGGAGAAAAGTGGCTTTATGTAAGAAATTTGGTTTATTTGCCTTATGAAGAAATGAGGATGAGTCTTTGTGTGAGGGTGAACCTTTGAAATTTGGTCATGGTGGGCATTTGATTGGCACGTTGGCCTCCTGTGCTTGATATTTTGGATGGCTTGATGAATGAGTTTTGACTGGAGGGAATGAGTCTCATGGTTGGCTCTTATCCCCTTTGGCCCTTGTGCGTTACTGTTGATTTGTGATATGCTGATGGATCTTCGGTCCAAAGGATGCTTTTACTATTGTGGGCTCAATGACTTTTGGTCTAAAGGTGGGCTTTGGGTCGGTTTTAAGATATTGGCTGAGGTAGGTTTGTAAAATGTGGGTATCGGTTCTAATATTACCGGGTGATGAGGCCCACAAAAGGCAAGATGGTGCCACTACCCTCGGGTGGTCAAGAGCCTTAATGACCTTTGCAAAGAATCTGATAGCAATCTTTCCCTTCTCCCAATCCTTACTTTAATAATACCCTGCTTGCTCCTCTCTAATGGTATTCTTTGGAGTGTGGTATCGTCTGAGTTTTCGGATGACTATCTGACACAAGGGTTCGAGGAAGGCTTCCGCGATATGCGATGCAATAATTTATACTGTAACTTAATTAGATGCTGGAATTTATACTTTGACTGGTTGTAAAGCACTTTTGTAAACACTTCAATTATTGCCTTACTGGTCTAATGGAAATGAAAAAAAATGCAATTTAGTTATGACTTTGATTTTACTGCTTTACTGGTGAATGCAAGGACTCTTGTGTTTGAACGGTGAGATTGAAATGGATGCTGGGAATAATAGTTCTAATGACTAATAATGAAATGCTTGCGAAAGGAAACCCGAAAAATACTAACGAGCTTACACTGATTCGGTTGCTTAACAACGATCTGACACTACAGTTAGCTCACTGCTAATACGATATTAATTACCGCTAAATACAGATTACTGCTACACGATTAGGTCTAAAAACTCGGGTTCTCACAATGTTTTAGCTCATTTATCATATCAATAATGAAGTCGGGCTGCACAAATGATCTAGTGGATATTTTGCTTTAGGACAGTGGGACCCACAAAACACGTTTTTAGGTAACAAGTAAGTCTCCAATAGAGTATTTGGTTGTTTCTTGTGTCTTGGTATTACCAATTTGTTAGTTTTTTCATTTAGAAACAACCTCACCTTCTCTCGTTCACATCACCTAAATGCTGATGTAGCAACCCCTTAGTAACAATTGACATGAACTGTTGTAGATGCTCTTATGCAGGAACCAATATGTAAGCTGCTAGTATTTTTTTCAGAGGAGTGTGGATTTTTTGTTATAATCCAGCAATACACGAAGGGAGCTGCTAGCCCACGCGTACCGTTGGAATGTGTATTTCCAAAGATATAACAGTTCCATGCAGTTTCGTGAAATTTCAGTTGCTTAAAATTTTCATATGTCGAGTTTGAAGTTTCGACTAGGTTTCAACACGTTTCAGATTTCTAGAAGATTCTAGAAGATTCCAAGAAAGTTTCACAACCAAGTTTCAGATTTTAAAACTCAAGTTTCGGACAAAAGAGTTTCAAAAAGTCTCGCGAAAACATTTTAAAAGTTTATGGTTTTAGTGAGTTTCGTGTATTTCTAGAAGTTCCTAAAGGATTCTAAGAAAGTTTCAAGCACAAGTTTCAACAAGTTTCAGATTTTGGAACTCAAGTTTTAATAAGTTTCAGACAAAAGAGTTTCAACAAGTTTAAACAAGTTTTATGAAGTCTCGTGAAAACATTTTAAAAGTTTCAGGTTTCAGTGAGTTTCGCGTATCTCTATAAGATTCCAAGAAAGTTTCAAGCCCAAGTTTTAACAAGTTTTAGATTTCGGAACTCAAGTTTCAACAAGTTTTAGATTTTGGAACTCAAGTTTAAACAAGTTTCAGTCAAAAATTTTCAAGAAGTTTCAGCAAGTTTCTACATGTTTCAAGAAGTTTAATAAAAAATCAAAGAAGAGAAAAAAATCCCGACGTGCTCACCTGCGGATGCACGACCGCTCGCCGCCACAGCTCCTCGCTCGTGGGGACGTTGCGGTCGTTGGCCTTCCTGCCTACCACCGTGCTCATCTATGGCTCCGTGCTCACCAGTCTGCTGTGGGTGCTCACCTCCCACGCGTCACCGCACGTGCCTCCGGTAGCCGCTTCCACTCGCCTCACTCCGGCCGAGCCCGCCACCGCCACTCCCCTTCGTGCCAAACCATGGCCTCCCACATGCTTGTGGCCACATTAGCTTACCGCTGCTCGCCGCGTGTCGCTCGAGGACCGGCCACCGCCCGTTGCTAGCCCTATGCAAACCCATGGCCGTAATGCAAGCACTACAGCGGCTTGCCCCACCACTGCATCATTGTTGTCTTGCTGACACACAAGATGAAACTTTAAAACGTAGTTTTTGTTGCAAGCTTGGCATTTCATCAAATAAGTGGGGAGCATCACTAGAACCATGTGCACAGCAAAAACAACCACTTAAACTAATACAATTTGAGGAAGGAATCTTTGATTGAACTCAGGGGGATGTAAGGTAGCAACTGAGATCAACGGGAGGCGGAACTTAGGCTCGTCAGCGAAGTCGGGTGGATGAAGAGGCCGAGCCACACATGCTTGCTATTCAACTCGTACACACAGACTCTGCACACCGACTCTCGTGGTCGAAAAAAACGCAATCGTCGCTCGTTGTGCATGCACACTGGTTGAGTTGACCACTTTAGGATACGTGCTACAACAACTAGATCCAAAGGGCAATAACTATCCCATAAGTTTGTTGGAAACGCTATAGCATTTTCTAGCTTTTCTGATACAGGAAATGAAACGAGCGCACCATGATCCATGTCTACACAAGCTAGGAAACACTATAGCATTTTCTAGCTTTTCTGATATAGGAAACGGAACGAGCGCACCATGATCCATGTCTACACAAGCTCTTCATTTTCGCAGGTGACGAGGTGACAATGTTACCGCAGCCCTGTGTCCAAACTTCAAACCAGTCATTTCGTAGGCGGACAGGCCGTGAAAAAAGCTTTGTTTGTATTCTGCAGCAAGCCCAGTCCGAGAAACCGCCGGCCGAATGATGGGCTAGGTCAGTCCACATGAGCTTATCTCGAGTTGAGACCGGCTGCTACCCTGAACCTATTGGATATTAATTTATTTTCTTGAGGACAAAGTCAAATGGGATTTGGCTAATGGTGAGTTGCATGCATGTTTGACAGAAGGCAAGCCGAAGTAAATTTGGATTTGACCATGATTTGTAAAAGTGAATGAACCACCTAGTCTCTTAGTCAGCATATAATATAATTAAGCTGTACACAACAAGAAAGTGAGCTATGATGTTAAGTCGGTTGTTTAGGCCTATCAAAGGAGAGATGCACTCTATATGTTGTAATGAACTTTGATAGGAGATCAATGTCGTTCAATTGAGTTGAAACTACTGCTCTTGTTTTGTTTTCTTTGCCGATGGATAATTTGCCGAGGCTGCAAAAACACTTGATTTTTTACGTGCGACCATTCTCCACTCCATCGCACTCCCACTCCCGCTAAAACTTGGCAATCACAACAATGAGTCCCCTCCCCTGCTGTTGCCTCGTCGTCCCCATCGTCGCTCAAATCCCACTAACCCTAGAGCAGAGTAGGATCGAGTTCGCCACAATGCCAGGGAGAGGGAACCTGCTCGCGCTCCTGGAGCGGGCATGGCCTCTCCGGTGACAATGAAACAACCCAAATTTTTGGAATTTCAAATTTTTTTGAAGTTTTCCTCCCAAAACTGCTTTCCCTTTTTGCCCATTCCGTTTTTCTCACCCGAAGACGCCTTCTTCCTCGGGCGCTTTCTTCCCGTATCTTCTTCCCCGTGCGTCACCTCCTCGCGCCGCTTCCATTGCCACTGGTGTCAGCGTCGCGTCACCTTGCCTTGCCAGCTCGCCTCGCCTTCAATGCTGGTACACACGCCAACCGCCACCTTGCCCAGCCCAGCGCCGTTTGTGCGCGGTCGCACGGGTTGCAGTCCACGCGCCACACCGCCCCGGTTCGGCCACTAGCGCAACCGCCTCTCTCGGCTATAAAAGCCTCCAATCCCGAGCTCAAATGCATCGCCAGCACCCTCACAACTCAACCCCCACCTCCCTTCGTCTCCAGCGCCCGCATTTGCTCGGATTTCGCCGCCCTCCTCTTCTTCCCCGCCGCCGCACTATTAGTGGTGCACGTGGACAGCCTGCCCCAGTCCACCCCAACCCACACCACCGCCACCCCGGAACTCCCCATCGGCCACTGATGCTCTTACGCCATCCACTTTGGCTGGAGCCAGCCTGCAGCGCCGCCGCCTCCTTCCCCTTCTCCGGTCAAACGCCACCGCCGTCACCGCCCCATATCCGAACCTCCACCACCAGCACAAAGCCCCAAAATGGAACCCCCATGGCTCATGGATGTTCACCACACCACCCGGTCCCGCCGCCGCAAACCTCGCCAGCGCAACTTCATTCGGCTCGGGCGCACGCTTGGCCTTCAACCGCGTGACTAAAAGCCATTTCGTCAATGGGCCAAAAAGGTCTGGCTCAGTGGCCATGGGCCACCACAGTGATGGGCTTAGCCCATAACTATTCACCCCGTTTTGGCCTTTCACTATTCATTTATTGTTCACCCATTTTCAACCCGAAAACAGTAAAAGCCATTTCCTGTTCACAACCCGAAACAATAAAACCAAATTACTATTCATAACTTGTTTTCCTACATGAACAGTAAAAAAATAACACTATTCATCATCTAGCGCTATTCGCCCCTCCATTTCGACCGTTTCGAACCCGTGAATCTATTTCTCAACTCTGTTTCGCCAAGTCAAGCACCAATAAATTCCCACCATCCCACACCACCTTTCTTTATGTTTCTTTCCGAATTTCCTTACTTGCATGTTGTTCGCAGCTTATTCCTTGTCGAGTCAGACTTTTTATTTACTTTATTTTATTTTATTTTATTTCGCGTTAGGTCACGACTTCGACGACCAAGTTCCAGGAGGCGCCGGACATGACGATTTACTAGAAGGCTTTGTGCAAGGAGGCAAGTCGAATTCCTTTGATTATTTTGAGTCTATATTTCACGTAGTTACATTATTACTTTCTGTTGGACCGAAAAGGCGACTAGAGGGGGGGGGTTGAATAGGAGCACGCTTACTTTTTCACAAGTATTAGATTCAACACAAATTTCACTCCAATAGCTATGGAAGCTATGAAGATCAATATACCAGTACAGCGGAAGACTAGTATTGAATCCAATCCAAACCCTGACGCAAAACACCCAAAAATAACCAAAAACTCAATTTGCAACTAGATGGGCGGTCAGACCTTTCACATGGGCGGTCTGACTGGTTTGCCTAGCAGTCTGACCTCTAGGATGGGCGGTCTGACCGCTCTTGACGATGAACGTGAAAATCAAAGAAAAAAACTCGACAACCAAAAACTAAAATTGGTCTAACTTTTGATCCGTAAGGCCAAACTTCACGAAATTTGAACCACACCTTCCAAAAGATATTAGGAATCTATTCCAATCAAAGATTGCAGAGATCCATGCCAAAGTTCCTATCTTTTTCAGTTTGAGCGAAGGTGGTTCAAAAACCGAGCCAAAAGCGAAATATGATCTAGAGACTTGCCCGTGGGTGATTGATGATCAAGATGATCCTAGATGGGTTCCCACATGTCACAGCAAGTTAGATCACGGCAAAAAACCAACCAAAAACTCGTGGATCAAAGAAAGACTCAAAATCATCAAATAGAGAGAAAGAAAGCAAATGAACTCATCTTTGAGAGAACTTTCTTTGGATTGATTTGATACGATTTTGGTTTACAGTCACTCCATCAATGGAGGACAAAGACTCAATACATGAGCACGAAATCAAATCCAACTCTCTGGAACCCTAACCTCCAACTATCAACTCCCTAAGCACAAGAGCAAAACTAGGGTTTTCAATGCAATGAAAGGGTTCAGGGGGTGCAGCCACCTCCCTCCTCTATTTATAGTGGAGGCTTAGACCTTCTAGAAGAGTAACCCTAATGGGCTCCCGTTAAGGCCCAAAACAAACGGGTCACACACGCACGCATTTTAAAGCACCGTTTTCATCTCTTGACCTAATCCACTTCTTGACGCACCGTCTTGCGTCGCGGGTTGGCATTAGGTCACCAAAGCGATGTTGGTAAAATTACCAAAATACCCCTTCTCGATCTTTTTGCAAAGACCGAGTCCCATCTTCGTGAAACACATCCATGCTTCGCCACGTGTAGGTTGATCCAGTGACTCTCTTCATGTCGGCAAGTCTCTCCCATCCGGCTCCCACCGAAACCACCATGGCACTTGCACCGACCCCCGCGCCGTTTGATCGAACCCGTCGCACCGAACTGCCCGTTCGGTCACCTTTGTCCCTCTTGCGCAATGCTTGACTTCATTGACCTCACTCGGCATCCTCGATCGTTCTGGACCTCAGCTCTCCAAGCTTAGTCCCGATCATCCTCGCCGTTGACCGTCATTGACCTCCAAGCAACCTGCACATCAATAGACAAAGAAATCGAATCCGGGAACAAGTTCTTCACAACTTGACCCACGTTAGTCAAAACATGCATCATACAACACATATGCCATGAAACCCATGAACTTGACCTAACTTCCAAACATTGCCGCCACGAAGGATGACGAGATAAGTGAAAACCGGTCAGACCGCCACCATGGCCGGCTCGACCGCTCTCTGCCGGTCGATCGCCTTGACCAAAGGCGGTCGACCGCCAGTCCATGACTTAGCCAAAAATCCAACCTGGAAACCCGAACCTTCTTTGGAAATTTCAAACAAATAGAAATTTTGCCTGGAGGCTCCAAAAATTATGAGACCAAGTGTAGAAGAACCATCTCACTTGCCTACACCCTCTATTTTTGCCCCAGCTCCAAAATCCACAGTTCATAAAGTGGCCGGTCTGACCGCTCAGGCAAAGCCGGTCAGACCGCTCCATGGCGATCGACCGCTTAGCTGGCGGTCGACCGCCAAATGACCATTTCAGAAACCAAGCAGTATGGCGGTCGACCGCCAAAATGGCCGGTTAGACCGCCAGATACCTGACAGAACTGAAACTTTGCCGAAAACACGTGATTCGACAAACCGTCAATGGCATTGCTAATTGTAACATCATCCTAAGATCTCAGGCATATCCCCATGATATCCACAATCTTCCCCTTGATGAACACATTGGCAATTTTTCACAAATGCAAATTTAGAGGTTTGAAAAGTAAAAACACGTCGTTTTCGCTCAAAGGCACAACTTGGTCCAAAAGCAAGAAAAAGCAAAGGAAATGACCAAGATGGCTCCAGAATAGTATCAGCAAGTGAGATACGGCAAAAGAAAGCACGAAAGCTTCAAATTCCAGAAAGGAGTCAAAAAAACTCACTTAAGGTCCATATGAAAGAACAATTGTTCGATATGACCTTTGATCATTGTGAGGAACAAGAAATGCAATTCAAGTTCAAAAATGGCACTAAAACCATAAGAAAGCAAATACGAAACTCCCCCTCACTATGATCCTCAAATTTCAGAAAATTTCAAGATTTTCATTTTTCTCCAAGTAACTCCCCCTTTTTCAAAACTCCCATTTTTCAACCATCTTCTCCTCCTTTGACAATGGAGTCATCAAGGAATCACGCCTTCCTCTCATCCAGAGATGACAAATGCAGAATAAGGAAAAAGCATAAGAAGGAGCATGCATGAAATGCAATGGAGTGGCTTCAATTTTTTGAATTTTTCAATTTTTGAAAACAAGAAGCTTTGGAGATTACCCAAAAGAACAAGTTAGCATTTCTAAAGTTGCACAAACAACATATCAATCCTAACAGCGCTAGCAAGATCATGATAAAACATATATAACAAAGCTAAGCAAGAAGGCTCAATATAAAGCAATGAATTTTAGCATTTTGAGCAAAGCTTCAAATCTAGCAAGTTCATCAACAGTGATCCTAAAATGATACTGACCATGTCAAAATGTCAACGTGAGATCCAAAAGCTAACCATGACCACATTAAGAGACAAAAAGGTCCTGAATTAAATCATTTTGCTCAATTTTCTCAGACGCCCATTTTTCAATTGTTTTTCATTTGCAATGAATATTGAAATTGATGAATGGTCTAACTTAGTGACAAGATCCTGGACTAGGAGCCATCCACAAACTCATCCTAAGCTTCGACCAAAAGTTGATTAAAGGTATATCTTAGTGAAGAAGATCCTGGACTAGGAGCCATCCACAAACTCTTCCTAAGCTTCTACCAGGGCGACAAATCTTGAGGTTCATGTCAGTTGTGACAAGCAGTCCCCATGAGATCGTCTGGATCATCAAACTATCTCCAAGTTCATGTCTTTGACATGCGTCTCGTAAGAATAGTTTGGCACAATTTAAGCATGAGACAATCTTGAAGCTTGATTTTTCATTTTTCACAAGAGCAGCTTTTAGATTCTTAAGAACACAAGAAGCTCAAGTAATGATCAAAGCTAGATTCAAGAGCTAACAAAGCAATTTTGACAGGCCAATGTCACAAAAGGAGCACTAATTATGTAACTAGCTAAACAATTCACAAATTGCTAATTTCTTAGTTCAAGTTGTTTTTCAAGTTCTAGCTCATACAGCAAAGACTTAGCTATACATGAGAAAGCATGATAATTCTAGCAAGTCAAAGAACTAGACATGGCATTGAGCAAGAATTGAAACACTAAAGCTCCAAAGGGTAATAAGCAAAGCTTCATCAATTTTAAAAGATAAGTGAAAAGCTTATATTACAATGCATCTTTTTGGATTTTTCATATGAATGCAATATGATACAATGAGATGCAAGAAAAGCTCAAAAAGCCTAAAAAGCCTAAAAAGATCAAAAAGATCAACAAGTTCAAAAAGAAAATCAAGAAAAGATCAAATGAACAAAGAAAGATCAGAAAAGATCCAACTCCCCCTCAAACCAACCCATAGGGATAAATTACCCCTAACTCACTCCTCAAGGTGGCAAACCTTGTTGGGTTTAAAGGCTTGGTGAGGATATCGGCTAACTGAGCCTCGGACTTCACAAAACGTAGCACAATATCACCCTTCTCAACGTGGTCTCTAAGGAAGTGATAGCGAATGTCTATGTGTTTGGTCCTAGAATGTTGCACTGGGTTCTTAGCAATGTTAATAGCAGAAGTTAACCCAAAATCCTTAAGAGTGGAGACCATCCATAAAATCGACTACAAAGAACTAGCAAAGCAGACTATATATTAAACTTTTCAAGAAGGATTGTGCAGCAGAAGACTGCTTCCTAGATGACCAAGAGACAAGAGAAGTACCTAAGAAATGACATGTGCCAGAAGTGCTCTTCCTATCTAGCCTCTGACCGCAAAATCGAATCAAAACCCCGAATGGACAAATAAGAAGAACAAGAATACCAAATGCCATACTGAAGGGTAGAGTGTAAATACCTGAAAATGCGCTTAACGGCTTGGTGATGTGAAGTCCTCGGTGACGCCTGAAACCTCGCGCAGAGGCAGACCGCGAAGTGGATGTCCGGTCTTGAGGCCGTCAGGTACAGAAGGGAGCCAATCATGCTGCGGTACTCGCGTTGATCCACGGCTTCTCCTTCCTCATCTGGATCCAAAGCAGTCGAAGTCGCCATGGGAGTGGCGATCGGCTTGCAGTCACCCATATCAAAACGCTTGAGCAAATCCTTGGTGTACTTCGTTTGATGGATGAAGATCCCTTCCTTGCATTGCTTGATTTGTAGCCCCAAAAAGTAATTGAGTTCTCCCATCATGCTCATCTCAAATTCCCTGGACATGGTCTCAGAAAAACTGGAAACAAGAGCATTAGAGGAACCACCAAAGATAATATCATCAACATAAATCTGAACAAGCAGGAAGTCATTGCCATGCCTAAGAATGAAAAGAGTCTTATCTACTTTTCCCATTTCAAAATCATTCTTAAGCAAGAAGGTCTTAAGTCTTTCATACCAGGCTCTTGGGGCTTGCTTAAGACCATACAAGGCTTTGGATAACTTGTAAACACGATCAGGATGCTTGGGATTCTCAAAGCCAGGGGGTTGTCTAACATAAAATTCCTCCTCTATAAAACCATTCAGAAAGGCACTCTTAACATCCGTTTGATACAACCTAAAACCTTTGGATGCAGTAAATGCAAGCAGAATGCGAATAGCTTTTAGTCTAGCAACAGGAGCGAAGGTCTCATCAAAATCTAACCCCTCAACCTGGCTAAAGCCCTGAGCTACCAACCTAGCCTTGTTTCTAACCACAGAACCATCCTCATTTTGTTTATTTTTGAACACCCAACGGGTTCCTATAACATTATGTCCACTAGGAGGTTCTACAAGATTCCAAACTTTATTTCTTTCAAAATTCTCTAACTCCTCATGCATGACATTGACCCAACTAGCATCAGATAAAGCATGTGATATATCTTTGGGTTCAAAAGAAGCTACAAATGCAGAGTGAGAGAAAAGACTTGGATCATGATACCTGGAGCGAGTGACTCGCTCATGAAGATTACCAATCATTTGATCCGGAGGGTGTTGCTTCTGAATGTGCAAAGGAGTGCCTGGGGGAGATAGCGTCTCCTCGACCTCCGCAGGTACTGCTGACGACGAAGATGCAGCAGGAGCCTCAATTAGAGGTGAAGCAGTCGTCACGGGTTCAGGAACTTGGGCAGCTTGGATAGGAACATCAGCAATAGGTGGAGGAGCAGTATCAAGTTCATCCTCATCTTCTTCAACAAAAATGCTCTCTGTCACCTGTAAGTCACCTGAATCATCGGATCTAGCTCCAGGGCTAGTCTCATCAAAAGTGACATTGCATGTCTCCTGGACAATGTTAGTTTCAACATTAAAAACCCAAAAACCCCTCGAATGAGCAGGATAACCCAGAAATAAACCATCACAAGTTCTTGATTCAAATTTATCTAGGTTCCCTGTCTTGAGAATAAAACACTTCGATCTAAAGACTCGAAAGTGATAAACAGAGGGTTTTCTACCAAAACGCAGCTCATATGAAGTCTTGCCCAAAGACGGTCTAAAAAAGACACGGTTTGAAATATGGCAAGTCAGAGCAATAGCTTCGCCCAAAATCTCCTCGGTGTGCTATACTCATCCAAAGATCGCCCTAGCCATCTCGACTAGAGTCCTGTTCTTCCTTTCCACAACGCCATTTTGTTGAGGGACGTGTGGAGAAGAGAACGATGCTCAATCTGCGCCAAAGACAAAAGAGGCAAAGAAGCATTCTTGAACTCCATGCCATTATCATGCGGATCGCTTTCAAGGTACCGGGAAGTTCGAAGCCAAACAAAGAACAAGGTCATGAAAATGATCAAAAGCCTCATCCTTCGAAGCAAGAAAGAACACCCAAGAATATCTCGAAAAATCATCGACTATGACAAGAATGTACCAATTGCCACCGACTGACCGAACCCTAGCAGACCAACAAGATCCATATGAAGCAATCTGTCGGTCCGCCACCATAACCATAGTCATTGACGGTGTGAGGCGGTAACTTGCTTGCCATGCCTACTGAGTATATATACAAAGATCCTTGACGACTTTGAGTTTAGGCAAACCTCTCATGAGATCAAGGCCGCTAACTCGTGTCGATGATCAAACCCAATGTGCCCCAACCGTCGATGCCAAAGCCGGATATCGAAGAAGAAGCAATTAAGCACTTAAGGGATCCAAAGAAGAGATTACGAAAAATCAGCTCCAAAAATTCTACCAACTCTAGAAATCCCAAAAAGAGCTCACCAAAAGAATCAAGCACACGACGGGCATTCTTCTTAAAACGGGTCTCATAGCCATCATCAAGAAGTCAGGAGACGTAAAGGAGATTGTACCTTAACTTAGACACAAGCGCGACGCCTTGAGAATGAACTTGTCGTGCACCCTAATCATTCCAGTTCCTTCAATGCGCCCTTGTGTATCATCTCCAAAGGTGAGGAAGTTATCACCGGTTGATCGCGTGAAGGAGGTGAACCATCTTGAGTCTCCGGTCATGTGGCGTGAACACCCGGAATCGACAAACCATGTGTTCTTCCCCCTTCCGCGCCAATCCTGAAAATCAAGGAACAAAAGAGCGATGTGTCTCAACATCAAGTTAGTTAAAAGCGACTTGGGAACCCAAGATCGAGACACTTTCGTCATGAGTAGTATTCAAAGCAGATGTGCTATCCTTGACTTTATTAGTAGTTCTATTATGAGCAATGGTAACCAGAACATGAGATGCATCCTGTCTAGGAACATGGTGATGAGCATGTGCAACAAATCCTAGACTGGGGTTCTTCTTTTGTACGTGACCATGTCTCATAAAAGCTCTAGGTTGATTAGATGACATTCTAGCAATATTTTTCTTAGCGTTCTTCAACCTACACCAACAGAACTCAATCAAATGTCCACTCTTCTTGCAATAGGTGCAATAGTATTTTGTACTACTGGGAGAAGCACCTTTTGCCTTAAAAGAAGGTTGGACAAACCCTGCAGATTTAAAAACAGTTTTTGTAGGTTGGGTTTTAAATTCAACTAAGCCATTTTCCAAGACCTGAATGACATTAGGCTTGGACATGTCTGAAGCGAGTTGTATCCTAAACCTTGCTTCTTAAAAGGAGTTTTAGATTTATCTAGAATCATGTTTAACTGTTTTTCACCATTAGAGAATCTTTCTAAAGTTTCCTTGAGATAGGCATTCTCTTTTTCAATATTAACACATGATTCACAAGTCTTGCCCTTAATGGCTCTAGCATGTTTCTCCTTAAGATGAGCAACTTCAAGCTTATAGGCGGCACAAGAGGCACAAGATGTAGAATCAATTGTGTCCTTAAGCTTGGCAAATTTAGCTCTAACTGCTTCTAGAATATCCTTAACTTCATGTTCGCGTTCTAAGTAGAAAGAACAAAAGCTAGATTTCACATTACCAGAAGCATCCAACTTGCTAGACTCTAAGCATTTTTCACATGGAGCAGATTTAACGTCAATTAGCTCAGTTCTAGCATTTTCAAGTTGATGCAAAGCAATATCATGAGCAGATTGCAGTTTAGACAGTTCGGAGTGCAAAGCGTGGCAGGATGAACATTCATCAACATCTAGACTTTTAGCATTCACAAGCTCTAATTTGAAACTCTCGACTTGTGACTCTAGATCCTTGTTCCTAGCCATGGTGAACTCTAAAGCCTTATCCTGACTAAGCAATTGCTCATACATGTTATCGCATCTAGCAGAAAGAACATCATAGGAGAGAGGTACCTCATCGTCGTCATCGGCGTCGACGGAGTCGGCCATGAAGCACATGCCAGTGAAATCCTTAGCCTTCCCCTTCTTATCTTGAGGAATCTCCTCCTCCTTGTCCTCCTCGCTCTCGGAGTCTACATCGCTCATGGATTGATCTCCAAAAGCGGCAAGGACTCAATGAGCAGCCTTCATGAGCTTGGCAGCATCATACTTGGGCTTGCCCCCTTTAGGCTTCTTCCAGACAGGCTCCTCATCCTTGCGATTTCCCTTACCTTCGGCTTGGGGGCGATTGGTCGGATGTGATATAGCTCTCCACACTCATAGCATGTCACAGGGCCACCTCTCTTTCTGTTTTTGACATTGTTATATGCCCTTGTGACTTTCTTGGCTAAAAGAGCTAAATCAGCCTCAGGAAGATAATCAAACTTTTCTTCTTGAATAGCAGATAAACACGCAAGAGAAAAACCAGAAGAAGACTCAGAAGAACCATCAGGAGTCCCTTGGAGAGGATCAGCCACCAAAGCCATGTTATCCTTCTTAGGATTACCGCCTCTCTTGATCTCATGAGTTTTTAGCTTGCTATAAAGTAGCTCCAAAGTGAGATTAGAGAGATCGACGTTCTCCTCTATGGCAGTTGCCTTTATCTCCCACTCCTTGGTGTTAATTGCAGCCAAGAGGTGGGTGGCATCCTCAGATTGAGAGAACTCAATGCCAACAGCTCTCATCTGATTGATAACCTTGTTGAAGCGAGTAAAGACATCATCGATGCTCTCACCAGGACGCATCTCGAATTTGTTGTACTCTCGCTTGTAGACCGTCTGGCGCACTTGCTTGATCTGGGACGATCCCTCATGGTAAGTTTCGAGGGTATGCTAAATCTCATGTGCGGTCGTAAGGTTGCAAATCCTATCGTACTCTTGCCTACCAAGCCCAGCATATAGAAGGTTCTTTGCCATGTTGTTGTTAGCCAAGAGGGCTGCTGAAGCCGGCGTAGCAACTTCGGGCAAAACGAGCGGGGCTCGAACAACCTCCCATATAGCTTGTCCTTCGCTCTCAAGGAAAACTCGCATGCGATTCTTCCAATAGGCATAGTCGAGCCCATCAAAGACATGCGGCTTGGTCGAGTACTTATCTATCGCCAAGTTCAGTGACCGGTTAAGATCAAGATTGAACTAACCGGGCTCTGATACCACTTGTTGGACCGAAAAGGCGACTAGACCGGGGGGGGGGTTGAATAGGAGCACGCTCACTTTTTCACAAGTATTAGATTCAACACAAATTTCACTCCAATAGCTATGGAAGCTATGAAGATCAATATACCAGTACAGCGGAAGACTAGTATTGAATCCAATCCAAACCCCGACGCAAAACACTCAAAAATAACCAAAAACTCAATTTGCAACTAGATGGGCGGTCAGACCTCTCACAGGGGCGGTCTGACCGGTTTGCCTAGCGGTCTGACCTCTAGGATGGGCGGTCTGACCGCTCCTAACAGTAAATAGGAAAATCAGCAAAAACAGCCCGACAACCGAAACTAAAATTGGTCTAACTTTTGATCCGTAAGGCCAAACTTCATGAAATTTGAACCACACCTTCCTAAAGATATTAGGAACCTATTCCAATCAAAGATTGCAGAGATCCATGCCAAAGTTCCTATATTTTTCAGTTTGAGCGAAGGTGGTTCAAAAACCGAGCCAAAAGCGAAATATGATCTAGAGACTTGCCCGTGGGTGATTGATGATCAAGATGATCCTAGATGGGTTCCCACATGTCACAGAAAGTTAGATCACGGCAAGAAACCAACCAAAAACTCGTGGATCAAAGAAAGACTCAAAATCATCAAATAGAGAGAAAGAAAGCAAATGAACTCATCTTTGAGAGAACTTTCTTTGGATTGATTTGATATGGTATTGGTTTACAGCCACTCCATCAATGGAGGACAAAGACTCAATACATGAGCACGAAATCAAATCCAACTCTCTAGAACCCTAACATCCAACTATCAACTCCCTAAGCAAAAGAGCAAAACTAGGGTTTTCAATGCAATGAAAGGGTTCAGGGGGTGCAGCCACCTCCCTCCTCTATTTATAGTGGAGGCTTAGACCTTCTAGAAGAGTAACCCTAATGGGCTCCCGTTAAGGCCCAAAACAAACGGGTCACACACGCACGCATTTTAAAGCGCCGTCTTCATCTCTTGACCTAATCCACTTCTTGACGCACCGTCTTGCGTCGCGGGTTGGCATTAGGTCACCAAGGCAGTATTTGGTAAAATTACCAAAATACCCCTTCTCGATCTTTTTGCAAAGACCGAGTCCCATCTTCGTGAAACACATCCATGCTTCGCCACGTAGGTTGATCCGGCGACTCTCTTCATGTCGGCAAGTTCTCCCATCCGGCCAGACCGAAACCACCATGGCACTTGCACCGACCCCGCCGCTTGATCGAACTCCGTCGACCGAATCGCCTGTTCGGTCACCTTTGTCCTCTTGCGCAATGCTTGACTTCATTGACCTCACTCGGCATCCTCGATCGTTTCGACCTCACTCTCCAAGCTTAGTCCCGATCATCCTCGCCTGACCGTCATTGACCTCCAAGCAACCTCGCACATCAATAGACAAAGAAATCGAATCCGGGAACAAGTTCTTCACAACTTGACCCACGTTAGTCAAAACATGCATCATGCAACACATATGCCATGAAACCCATGAACTTGGCCTAACTTCCAAACATCGCCGCCACGAAGGATGACGAGATAAGTGAAAACCGGTCAGACCGCCACCATGGCCGGTCTCGACCGCTCTCGCCGGCCAAACCGCCACCAAAGGCTCGGCCTCGACCGCCACCCATGACTTAGCAAAAATCCAACCCGAAACCCTAACCTTCTCTCGAAATTTCAAACAAATAGAACTTTTGCTTGAGGCTCCAAAATTATGAGACCAAGTGTAGAAGAACCATCTCACTTGCCTACACCTCTATTTTTGCCCCACTCCAAAATCCACAGTTCATAAAGTGGCGGCCCGACCGCCAGCAAAGCCGGCCGACCGCCCATGGCTTGGCTCGACCGCCCTGCTGGCCGGTCGACCGCCAACGACCATTTCAGAAACCAAGCAGAGTGGCTTGGTCGACCGCCAAAATGGCTTGGCCGATCGCCAGATACCTGACAGAACTGAAACTTTGCCGAAAACACGTGATTCGACAAACCGTCAACGACTTTGCCAATTGTAACATTATCCTAAGATCTCAGGCATATCCCCATGATATCCACACTTTCATTACCGTATTTATGCCAATTACTTTAATATTAAAATAATATTTTTGAATGCTGTGATGATTAGATATATCCCATCACTCCACATACAAACCCACGTATTCTTGTAGGCCATATTCACCTTGACAAGTTTAGTTTACATAAAATGATAGCTATATGTTTAGATTTGTCACAAAAATGTGTTTATAAATTCTGAAAAAGAGTATTGGTGGTTCGCCAATGGTTTTGGTGGAGAGTTGAGGGTTGAGACCAGGAAGTTAGACAACCCAATAGACTTATGATAAAAGTGAGTCGAAGGTGAAATCAAGCAGGTGGAAAAACACAAGTTGATGTTGGTCCATTTCCTCATTAGAGACAAGTAAGGACAAGAACCTTATGCCAAGTAACAGACATAGAAATTGCTCAACCACAGGTGTGGTCATTCCAACTTGGCTTAGTACACTGCTCTCCCGATTGAATATCTACAGGATGTCAACTGCTCTTGTGTGATAGAACAGAAGGAATTGGGGTGGGACAAGAGTGGCCCTGAAGGGACACTCTCTAGTCTACACAACGGTAGGAGTCATCAGCATCGGCCCGACGAGTTCCACTGTAGGCCAGTGGGCTTCCGAGGGCTGTATGACCCAATAACCTACCGGGTAGAGACTAAAAAGGATGAGCAGTGAAAATGCCTTGTTATCTCAACTTAGTCGCACACTAACGTGTTGCGTGTATATTGCATGACAGTATGAGTTTAAGGTATCTTGTAGGTAAAGATGAGCAACTCTGCAAAGTATAATAAAATGTATTCGAATATGCCGTGCTTCTGGTTAATGAAGCTATATTCATGGGTGATTCTAGTACATGAGGCATAAGTAGAGATTTTGATATGTTAAGTTGGTAATTGCAGTTGTTGAGTAAACCCCCTAATGTTATATTTATTATTGCTTTACTGTTTTAAAGATAAAATGCTTTAAAGTCAAAATACATCCACATATACCAGATATGGTAAACCCTAATCAATCTATTGAACTTCTAGTAGGTAATTAATTAGCTTTTCTATGTGGTTTGTTAAGTACGGTTGTGTACTCATTCTTGCAATATCAACAACAGAGGAAACCTGGGAAAATAGTGAGGATCTTAATGAGTAGGATTTCGGTGTACCTCCAGATGGCGATGATTACTCTTACTAGGTCTCGACCGCGCTCAAGCGTGCCTGTGGTTTTGAGAATCTTTTGTTATGTAATGTATTAACTTTGGGCTTGGATGCCCGTGTTAGTTTTAAATCAGGCTGGTAAGCCTTAACCTTGTGTAATAAAAACCTGGTTTTTATTGTAATCAAAAGCTTGTCTGAGATGCTGCTTACTTCACAATCAGATAACGGCCAGAAATATTTTATCGTCTCGAATTTGGAGTCGTTATGCATAAGGCCGCCGACAAAGATCCTCTTTGGTCCGGATCAGATGCCCAGCCTAGGCCGCTACCGCCATCACCGCCGCCGATTCCATCTGGGTGAATCTTGTCATGACGTGCGAGTGGCTCAAGGCACGGGATGAGCCTGGGAGGCCCACATCACTACCGCCCCAGCTCATGCTCGACTTCCGTGGTCAGTCTGTCGATCCGCCATTACTGGACCTTTCTTTACGTGCTGCTCCTCCTCCTGCTCGTCTTGCTTGTTCTTAGGGCCTGTTTGGTACAGCTCTGCTTCAAGTTTTTGCAGCTCCAACTCCAGCTTCACTCTTGGATCCACTCCTATAAGAAGTTGGAGTAGTTTGAGAAGGTGTTTGGTTAGAAAATTAACTCTTGCTCCAGAAATGAGAAGGATCATCGTAAAAAGATTGCACTACCATTGTTTTGTGACTTGTAATCTTTTTTTGTATTACTTAACTTATAAAAGTTTAATAAGTTGATTTCAGTTATGCTGTGCTTTTTTTAATTATTTTTTTGCCATGTTGTACCCTGTTGTGCCATCTTTTTCGCTCACATTCGAAATTTTTACTTGAAAAAATTAAATAAAACATACATAAACATACAAAGTTCATAACAAAGGTTCTAATTCAACAAAGTTCATCTTTATTAATCAAAGCTACTATTCTATGTCTGAATACCACTACATCAAACGACAACAATGAAATGAAAAGAAAAAACATCCAAGGGTAGCTCGCCCAATTCACCTTCTACAACTATTACAAAAACATTCTTTCGTTGTACATCCTTTGCACGAAGTCTAATCTTTCTATAAGCTTGAGACCCTCAGAAGCAATCTAAAGGCATGTATCATGAATAATCAGCAATGATAGCAGTCGTACAAAATCAATGGTTGGCAAAACAACACTCTGCATCAAGGTTTCCTAAACAGAGTGAGACAAGGGTGCAAGGATAAGATGACAATGGCCAGCAAAACAACACTGCTGTATCAAAAACAGTTCACTATTGGCTTTTCAGTCTTCACGTTAATTAGAGTGAGCATATCAATTCTTCATGCAAGCCATATATCATGAACAAACATCTTGGCTTCTAGTTTGAATCTACACATTAGCATCTCATAGAAACAATCTGTCGAACATTTCGGTGACCGATTCTTCCACTCTGCAAGTCATACAAGATCTGCAACTCCTCTTCCGGGCAGCACATTCATCTGTAGAGTTCGACCATTTATCATTTGTGAGCATCTGAATGAACAATGACTACAAATCACAGCAACCTAAATAATAGCTCAATTCAACAGATTTGCAGTTAGCTCTTTCACTTGAATATTTGTTATGAATAACAATCACTTCATTCAAATTCCATAAATATGCATAACTAGCCAATGTGATTCTGACTCTCTTCCAACAAATTGTAATTCCACCTATTGTATAACTGGATGCCTGAATTACCTTTGCATCTATAGAACCATGTGCTTTCTCATGTAACACACCTAGAATTCTGACAATACACCCAGAGTTCAAGTGAAAATTGATGAACACAATCACTGACGTCACATTAATCTGACAATAATGCAAAATCAATGATTATTCATTAATCTTATTTCCATTAATATGGAGAATCAAACCCAATAACTGACATCACATTAATCTGACAATATTTGTGATGAACACAATCACTGACATCACATTCCAAATTTCAGAACAAATTGCCACAATCACTGGCATCACATTCCAAATTTCAGAACAATATTTGTGATGAACACAATCCCAACCCAGGCTTACCTTGAAGATGGTGGACCGCCGTTGCGGAGGAAGATGCCCAGGGCTGGGGGAGGAAGATGCTGAGGCCCCGGGGAGGAAGAGCCGCCGAGGGAGGAGGAGCTGCCAAGGGCTGGGGGAGGAAGAGCCGCCGAGGGAGGAGGAGCTGCCGAGGGTCGGGGAGGAAGAACCACCGTCGGGGAGATCCCAGAGGACCAGGCCTTGGAGGAAGAGCCGCCGTCGGTGGCGGCGAAGGGGCTGGGGGCGGCGAACGGGCGAGGGAGGTGAAGGGGCTGGGGACGGCGAACGGGAGAAGGCGGCGAAGGGGCTGGGGGCGGCGAATGGGCTGGGGGCGGCGAACGGGAGAGAGAGGTGAAGGAGTTGAGTGCGGCACTGCGGCGAATGGGAGAGGGAGGCCAGGGGTTGGGGCTGCGAAGGATTTGGGGCTGCGGTGCCGGGTGCGTAGTCTGGGTATATCAGTGGCAATTTACAGGTAAATACTCTCAACTTCAATAGGTATTTTGTTTTACTGGTCCACAACTCCCCACTTGGAGCATGGTTTCACTTGCTCCCAAATTTTGTACTAGAGGCTGCTCCACTTCAAGTTACTTCAACTCCAAAAGTTTTGTGAAGTTACCCCGTTTGGCACATCTACATCTACTCCAACTAAGAAGCTGAGAGTTGAAGCCGTACCAAACAGAGGATTAGTCTTCCTCGTCTGCATGCGCAACCGCAACCTGATCTTGCTTATGCAAGTTCTTGCCTCTTCTATCCTCCCCTCGCAATCTTTGCCAATTGGCTCATTGGTTGGCTGGCAATATCAGTTCTTTTTCAGCGAGCGTGGGGATACGACAGGCTATATCCTTAGATGTTACGGATGACAGGCCTGAGATTCAGGCATACCTTCGGGAATTCTACAGGCGCGATTGCAGTGCTGTTCCATATGTTGCTGTTGCTGCCAGTGACGGCTGCCACGCTGGTAAGTCAAGTCCCTGCCTCAACCAAATAAAACCAAGCTGGCCTACTTTAATTTGTACTAGCGGTAGACCCGCGCGTTGCTGCGGGCAAAAAAAGGAAATCACATGTATGACGACGACCTGAAAGCTGTGTTTGTGTATGTGTGTGTATATATATACATGTATGTTGCAATAATACTATGTACACAAAGTACGTAAAAAAAATATCTAGGAAAATGGTATGATACATATCTGTGTGGTGAAAATGTAGCAAAACCTGATCTGCTTTCGATATACTAACTTCAGAGATCATACATCTAGTTCGTGAGGAATCAAAACATGGTAGAGCAGGAAAAGGTAGAAACACAGCAGATGACACATCAATAAGTATCTAAAGTATTTAAAGTAGTTTAAAAAGTTTGGAGCTAAGGGATTACAGAATTATGCATTTCCTTTTGAACTAAAAACCTGTGTTGGCTGGTACTTTAGAACGTTTGTATGAATAAGAACCTGCCAGAAACAAAAAAGAGATCATCGGTATGGAAGTTTTGACCTAAACCAGATGTAAAAGAAACATGTAAGACATGTGACTTATTCTTAGACCAACAAACTAACAGGTATTCTGTCAAAATAAGAGTTACCATACTATATACATCGAGAATTTGTATGTTCATCCAAAGAATGTTCGAACGATCATAGCAATTGCTTTTATTTGCAAAGAATATATCATCCTCCACCAATTTTAACTCCATATCTGAAGTACAAAACACGGTGTCTATACAGTATATATGTTTTGGCTAGAGGCAATGCGTACGTCTTATATAGTAAGCTATGAACTCCGTAATCAGCTCAAAACATGTTGCTGTAATAATCAAAAGAGGAAAAAAAGAGGATCTGATCTACCACAAAACTTTGGCAAGGAATGTTTTAGACATGAGAAAATGTATAGAAATGTATAACACAACTTGTTTTGTAGTAAAGAAGGGAAATTAGAAAGCTGAATTATTGTTGGATAGCAGCCATCAGCAATCTAGTTAGAAAACGTCAACATAGGCAAAACAAAGCAGGAATGATCACACTCTGTTATCTTTTCTAAAACCTAAACATAGGCAAAACAAACCAGGAACGATGACACTCTCATATCGTTTATGTCTTATGCTCAATATAATATAATCCGATAGCTGAAATTGTAATTAAAACTGGATGGACCTGGAAATCTGTTGCCGAAACTATGGAGATGGGCTGAAAGTACCTGTATATGTACGTGAGGTTGTCTACAGTTCTGTGCTGACCACCGTAATAGCACAGATGAACATCTATTATTAGGAACTGATGAGGCAGCAGTAACTGCTAGGAACCAGAAAAGTAAATCTGGGGCAAGTACTCTCTCGTTGTAGTTTTGGCTAACTGTGATCCTGAACTCTTCAAGATGCTGACAGTGCTCTTGGAAAGCATGAAGCACAGAAAGTAGATGTATCGTTCAAATGAACATGGTAGTCTACCAAATGTAGAGGTGAGCTATGCAAAGTATAGATAGTGGCATACCTTGCCTATAAAGACATCATTTCAAGTCTAATGTTGAATGTTCATACCGACATCACCGTAATGTGAGTGTAGAGAAGCATAATCATCGCAATCGCCTAAATAGTCCATCGATTCTAATTCATATTTGTAATAAAAACACTTTTAAAAAAGGAAGTGTGTAGGTAGTCAGATTTATGCAAAGATGTAGTAGGGGAAATAAGCAAAGATTAAACATAGATGATGATGCACATTAACAGGTACTTTTGTTACAAAAGAGTGTAGGGTACATCCACCGTGCATATAATAAACAAAATTTCCAATTGGTAGATAGTAATGCAGATTGCCATTCCAACAATAGGTCGTATAGATGGCAAATGTAACTACCTTTTAGGACTATCAAAGAGAACTTGTATACGCCGCACGCCATGTAACACCTGTAGTGTGGCAATCTTGCACGGTAGAAAGACAAAAAGAGATCAACCTGGTTACTGTGTAACACAACCTACTCCACTAATCAAGAATTCCATACAGAACATTAAGCTATTGGACTGTGGATCCATCAGGTAGATAACATTTGCATGTTTAACATGCTGTTACCATACAACAATTTGAGAGCTCAATGCACATCACAAATAGACTGAAAAGTTTACCAGCTAGATCCTCCATGTTTGCAGGCTTCACATCAACAATGGTATATACGCTGCATGCCATGTAACACCTGCATCGTGGCAATCTTGCATGGTAGAAAGGCAAAAAGAGATGAACCTGGTTACTTTGTAACACAACCTACTCCACTAATTGAGAATTCCATATAGAACATTAAGCTATTGGGCTGTGGATCCATCAGGTAGCTAACATTTGCATGTTTAACATGTTGCTAACATACAACAATTTGAAAGCTCAATGCACATCATAAATAGACTGAAAAGTTTACCAGTTAGATCCTCCATGTTTGCAGGCTTCACATCAACAATGTTAAAGCTCTGATTGCTAATTTCCATATTCCACAAAGTTATTCGCAGATCATCTGTTGATATGAATGTCCCCCCATCACTGGAGTTAAAAGGACATGAAAACATGATATCAGCACAGGTCATAGATTATATAATTAATAAACCAACGAAGAATTAATAAACCAACGAAGGCAGATAACAATATAAGTTGCAGAAAACTAAATCGCATGACTCAATCACAGGCATGGACTCCACGGACCACGCCGGCCTTGGACGCCGGGATTCTCGCACAGACGGACGGTGTCGGCCGCTGAAGTCGATCCGGGCGAGCTGCCGAGGAGGCACTCAAGCCGAGCCCATCAAGGAGTCGGACATGCTCTCCGGGAGGAGGCAGATGCCGGAGGCCGCGCCGTCGTTGTAGAAGAGCTCGTAGCTGCTCGCGACAAGGGGATACACAGATCGAGAGAGAAACGGCACTTCCTTCACGGGTGAGGGAGGGACACAGATCGAGAGAGAAATGGCACGGCGGCGCCGAAAAGGGAGGAGGGGGAAGGAGCGGGCGGCGCCCGCGCGTGGAAGGAGGGAGGCGGGCAGGCGGCGTGAAGAGAGAGGCAGAGGCGGGTGGGACACGAAGGAATCGCGAGGCGACGGCGAGGGCGAGGGCGAGGGCGAGGGCGATGTGTGAGGTAGGGCTGCGGCCTGCAACGGGAGGACGCGTTGGGCCGATCCGCCCGATCCCCTTTTCTCTCTCAAGACGAGCCGGTTGCCGAGGGCGGAAGGAGCTGCACGGGTAGCAATGAGGGGCGGGCCAAGGCGCGGAAGGAGCCGCGGCGGAGGAAGGGAGAAGGACGGCGCCGCGACGTGGGACGGAGCGTAGAGGAAGAGGGAGGGCCATGAGGCGGAGAGGAATGGAAGCGAGAGAATCGGCGCCGCACGGAACAGAGCAAGGGGTGGGAAGGGTCCAGTTCAAGGCGACGTGTCACGCGTCCGTCGGCAGCAAGCGCAGGAGCTGACGTCCGCGGCATCTGGACGTCCGTTGTGCATCCTACGGTTGGTTTTCTTCGAGGTGACGTGGCAGGTTCGGAAGCCTCCCTTCCCGTCTCCTTTTATATAGTAAGACTAGTACTTAGTATCATTTGATGGGCTCTTGAAATTCTTACTCTGCACAAATTTGCCAAACCATCGTTTCTTTCGGAGTGCCTAGAGAAGGAGCACAAGTTCAGGCATGGGCCGACGCTTTTGAGGTTATGAGTGTTCAGCCGAACACCTATTTTCTTTTTTAAAATATCTAATATATAATAAGTATATTAGATGTATATGTTATTAGTTAGGTTAAAACTATATATTTATGTCCGCAAATGAATTTAGTTTACACTCCCCATTAACACATTAGGCTCATTTTCCTTCCTACTTTAGCCCACTAAACCCTAACCTCTATTCTCTCCGGCCTCCAAGTGGCGAATGAGCGGGAGCGGAGGCGTGGGCTACGAAGGCGAGCGATGGTCGGTGGACACGACGCTACAACGCGACGGCAAGCAAGTGTGAGGCGACGCAGGGCGAGCGTGCGGCAGCGCACTTGTGCGGGTGAACAGAGATGCAACGCGAGCAAGTGGGTGGTAGCACGACAAACAGGGAGGAAGGGAGCGGACGACACTAAGGGAGCAACGCGGTGGCCGGAGGGAGCGTCGCGGTGGGAAGGGAGCAGTATATCCAGCTCACCGTCATCGTCCTCTCTCCAGAGCTAGGTGTGTTTTGCGCACTCCAATTCTTCTCCCTAGCTCTGCTCCGCTCCAGCTTTGATTCTTTCTGGAGTCTAAGCTTCTTCCACTGATTTCTTGGTTCTTTTCAATGAATGTTGTACAAAAATACAATCTTTGTATTGGGTAATGAACAGATAGCTGGGCCCTTGTTATATATGTTTACATGCTAATTTTTTCTCTATGGAAGGAACATTCTTAGATAGGGTTCTTACTAATAGGAAAAAAATGCAAAAAAGAGCAAGATCAGTAAAAAAAGGTAGGAGCTCTACCGAACACTATTAGAGGAAGAAAGTAAGTTTTAGCAGTCTAACTGCTATAACCTGGAACATAAAAAAGTGATAAAACAACAACAACCAAGACCGAGCACCAGTTTTTTTTTGTTTGAAAAAGAAGACATGGCATCTACCGATCACTATTAGAGGAAGAAAAAAAAGATTTAGTGGTATAGCTGGTACAACCCAAAATAGAAAAATAGATAAAACAACAACGATCAAGCACCAAGAATAAGTCTTAGCCGCACGCTGCAACAACAGCATAACTCAGCAAAATAAGAAGCCTGGAGCAAAAATAGCTCTATTCATAATTTTCACCTCCTCAACTGTCATTAATATCTATAATTTGTTGTGTAATTCATGCCATTATGTTTGCTTTATATCGCCCAATTCCTCGTATGAAATCATTAATTTCTATATTTTTTTGTATTTTGTTATATATACACGTATCGTCATATCAGTATTTGTGGATATCATGGGGATATGCTCACGATCTTAATGTGATGGTACAATTGGCAATAGCTTCTTTGGTTTGTCGAAACGATCATTTTCGGTTTTGTTGAAATCTGTTTTGACAAGTGTCGGGATAATCGGTAGTACCGGCGTGTAATGCGCGGTACTACCGCTGATCGCGTAGTACCGGCTTGTGTTTAGCGGTAGTACCATTGGTCGGTATTATCAATAAGTTAAAGCGGTATGGTTTTTCGAGCAGGTGTAATTTGTGTTTTGATTTTCGATGAGCGGTAGTATCAAGATCCATACCTTGATCGCATCGCACCTCAAGGAAATCCAAAACTTCCAAAACACTTGTTCTCGAAAACCATACCGCCACACGCGGTCGTTCATCATCGCGGTACTACCAAGCAACTATAGCACTAAGATTACCGCCATCGAGAAATCCAAAACACAAATTACACCCGCTCGAAAAACCATACCGCTTTGTTTGCGGTAATACCGACCAGCGGTACTACCGCTAAACACAAGTTTAAGATTATCAAGATCGCGGTAGTACCGCCAGATTACACGCCAGATTACCGATTATCCTGACACTTGCTGAAAATAGGATTTCAACAAAACCGAAAACGATCGTTTCGACAAACCAAAGAAGCTATTGCCAATTGTACCATCACATTAAGATCGTGAGCATATCCCCATGATATCCACAATCTCCCCCTTGATGAACACATTGGCAATTTCCCACAAATGAATGTTTTGAGATTTGAAAGAGTAAAAACTCGACGTTTTCGATCAAAGGCACAACTTGGTCCAAATGCAAGAAAAAGCAAAGGAAATGACCAAGCTAGCTCCAGAATATTATCAGCAAGTGAGATACGGCAAAAGAAGGCAAGAAAGCTTCATTTTCCAGAAACGGGTCAAAATCTCACTTAAGGTCCATATGAAAGAACAATTGTTCGAAATGACCTTTGATCATTGTGAGTCTTCAAGAATTGCAAATCAACTTCAGAAAAGGCAAATAAGACCAAAACAATGCAATAGAGATGATCCCACTCACTATGATCAATAAAAACCCTATGACTCCAAAAAGCTCTAAAACAACATTTTTACAATCTTTCTCCCTTTGACAATGAATTCATCAAGGTGCATGGAAGAAGATAGAGCATGAAAGTAATGGAATGGCTGTAATTTTTGTAATTTTTCATTTTTTCAATTTTTTTGTTTGTTTGTTTGTAATTTAAGCAAAAGGAGCCATGAAGATTATCCATGAAGACTGTATAAGTATTACACCAAGCCATATTATGTGAAGAAGCTATAAGCAAGTATGGCAAAACATGTACCGCAAAGCTAAGGCCAAAATAGCAATAATCTGAGATTAAATGAATTGATGGCATGACCAGTTGCTCAAGATCACAGTTTAACTACAGGTATCCAAAAATGAGTCAGGCCATGTCTATAAGCAAAACGGAGCCAGAAGCTAGAAAATGAGTCAGTTTTGAGCACTTTGAGATCAATTTTGAATCAATTTGTTCAAGCATTTAGAATTTAGCACATTGAGTACTTTGCTGAAAATGATTGATTTTATCTTAGTAAAGCAAGTCTGGACTAGGAGCCATCCACAACCGCTTTCTAAGTTTCAACCAATTGCCAATTTATTTTCTTATCATTGTGCTAGATCTCAAGCCTCACTACGACCATCCCAAGCAACACAAGCTTAAGAGAATAGTCTGGGTCATCCAAAACTCCCCCTGAGTTCATGCCTAGTGCAATGGCAAGCAGTCTCATAAGAAAGAATTGGTGAGATCGGTTTTTTAGCACAAAAGCTCATTTTTATTTGCTTGACTTGAGAATTAGCATAGCTCAATTTACTACTCAGAGAAAGTTCAGGACTCAATTAAGCCTATATGACATGGCATGAATCATGAGAGGATCACTAAAGCAAAACTAGTCACAAGATCCAACAAGTCATATTATAATTCAGTTTGCACACAGATAATAGAGCTAGCATGACAAAAGCTAAGCTATACATAAAAAGCCATAAAAGACATCTAGCAAGCTAGCACAAGACATGGCAGGGTATAAAGTATGAAAGCATGTCACACAAGGATAATAATCAAAGCTCCATAAGGTTATATTACAATGCAAGTTGCTGAAGTTTAAAATGCATTATGGTACAATGAATGCAAAAAGAGCAAACTCCCCCTCAAAACAGGCCAAGAGGACTAACAACCCCCAATTCTCCCCGCAGAAAAGCAAAACGAGAAGAATCAAGAGCTTTAGTGAAAATGTCAGCAACCTGTTGCTCAGACTCAACAAAATGAAGCACAACATCACCCTTCTCAACATGGTCTCTAAGGAAATGGTAACGAATGTCAATATACTTAGTCCTAGAATGTTGCACTGGGTTTTTTGCAATATTAATGGCGCTAGTGTTGTCACAGAAAAGAGGAACACTACCCAAAAACAACCCATAGTCCCGAAGAGTAGATAAGATCCAGAGAACCTGAGAGCAACTCATCGTCATAGCTACATACTCGGCCTCTAAGAAGGATCAGTGCAACAGAGGACTGCTTCCTAGATGACTACGAGATGAGAGATGTGCCTAAGAAATGACAAGTGCCAGAAGTACTCTTCCTATCTACTCTACACGGCAAAATTAGCATCGAAAAAAGCCTAATAGAGAGAGCAGAAGAAGAATACCAAAGTCCAAAGTCAAGAGTGTCCGGAGGTACTGAATATGCGACGACCGCTTGACGATGAGAAGCTCGAGGAAGCTCGAATCGAGCGCACAGACACACAAATAATGTAGGCGTCCTACCGACGCTGGAGGTAGAGGAGGAGCCAATCATGCTACGGTATTCTTCCGTCCACGGGCTCTCCATCCTCATCTGGGTCCAAAGACAATGGTCGTGGCAATGGGAGTAGACATTGGTCTATCGCTTCCCATGTCGGCGACGAAGAAGGTCCTTTGTATACTTACTTTGATGAATGAAGGTGCCTTCTTTCGCTTGCTTGACTTGAAGACCAAGGAAGAAGGTCAATTCGCCCATCATGCTCATCTCAAACTCCCCGCTCATAGAATCAAAATCTAGACACCAAAGCATGAGAGGAACCACCGAATATGATATCATCCACATAAATCAACCAATAAGAAGTCAACGCCATGCTTAAGAGTGAACAAAGTTTTATCAACCATTCCCATTTTGAAATCATTACTAAGAAGAAAACTCTTAAGCCTATCATACCAAGCTCTAGGGGCTTGCTTGCACCATACAAGGCTTTGGAGAGTTTAAAACACGGTTTGGGAATTTGGGATTTTTGAAACCAGGTGGTTGCTTGACAAAGACCTCTTCTTCTAAGAAACCATTCAGAAAGCACTTTTGACATCCATTTGAAAAAGCTTGAAACCCTTAGAAGATGCAAATGCTAGCAAAATGCTAATGGCTTCCAATCTAGCTACAGAGCAAAAGTCTCTTCAAAGTCTAAGCCCTCTACCCGAATAACCTTGAGCTACAAGCCTAGCCTTGTTGCGTAACTACCAACCCATCCTCACTTTGCTTATTTTTGAAAATCCATTTTGTTCCAATTACATGTTGATTAGGTGGAGGTTCAACTAAGGTCCAGACTTGGTTTCTTTCAAAGTTTTCAAGTTCTTCATGCATGGCATTGACCCAAGAGGCATCGTAAAGAGCATGGGTGATATCTCGGGGTTCAAAAGAAGCGACAAAAGCAGTAATGTGCATGAGAATCGAAGAATGAACTCGAGCGAGTGACTCGCTCATGAATATCCCCAATAATCTGCTGTGGATGTCATTGAATGTGAAGAGGAGCTCTGGAGCGTATGGCCTCTACCTCATGGGTCATGGAGGTAGGAACAGAGCCACTCGATCGTCGGTGAAGGTAGGAAGAGGTCGCTCATCTGAAAGTGGTGTAGTAGAAGCAGTGCCCCAACCCTCTCGTAAATGACTGGAGGATGGATTGGGTCCTCATCCTCGAGTCATCGTCGATTTAAGATGCTTTCTCGAATATCGAAAACTGTACCAGAGCATCGGGTCTAGTACTGTGACTAGCCTCATCAAAAGTGACTTCGAAGTCTCAACAATTTTGTTAGTGTCAAAATTAAATACACGATAGCCACGAGAATGAGCAGGATATCCAAGAAATATGCCATCGTAACATCTAGATTCAAATTTATCAAGGTTGCCATGTTTAAGAATGAAGCATTTACAACCAAAAATCTTGAAATGAGAAACTTTGGGCTTATGACCAAATCTGAGCTCATAGGAAGTCTTACCAATAACAGATCTCAAGAACACCCTATTAGAAATATAACAAGCAAGAAGATAGTCTCACCAAAACCTCCTAGGTGTGGAATGCTCATCTAGCATGGTCTCGCCATCTCTACAAGGGTCCTATTCTTCCTCTCTACAACACCATTCTCACGAGGAACTCTAGGTGAAGAAAATCGGTGCTCTAGCCCCTATCGTAATGTAAGGTGGCAAAGGAAGAATTCTTGAATTTTGTCCCATTGTCACTCCTAATGGCTCTCAAAGCTCCAGAAGATCAACAAAGAAGTCTAAGGACCAAATCTCTAAAGAAACCAAATGCCTCGCCCTTAGAGACCGTAAAATAAACCCATGAATACTTGGAGTAATCATCTACAATCACAAGCACATACCACTTACCACCCAGCAGATCGACTCTAGAAGGACCAACAAGTGTCTAAGTGCAAGAGCCGACCGTCCATCGGTCATCACTAAAGTAAGAGGTGGATGAGAAGCGTAAACCATCTTACCATGTCTCTGTGGTGTGCACACAAGGTCTCTAATGACCTTTTAGCCTAGGCAAACCTCTAATCAAGTCCTTACATCGACTCTAGTCAAGTGGTGAAGCCTATGTGACCAAGCCTACGATGCCACAAAACTAGATCATGGGAATCGAAGCAACAAGACACCTAGGGCTAGAAGCGAGAAGAGATACAGAATCAAGACAAAAGATCCTCTCGAACTCGAAATCTTAAAGACAAGCTCACGAGAGGAATCTAAAACCCCAGACTCACCACTCTTAAATCTCACCTCTAGACCCTCATCAAGCAAACCGAGAAACGAAGCGATTATATTTGAGCTTACTTACCAAAGCGACGCCTTGAGCATGAATTTGTTGTTGACGCAGATCGTGTCTCTTTGTCATCACTTCGGCCCGGAGAAGCATCCCCAAATGTGATCAATTCATTGCGGATGCACGTGTGAGGAAGGAGAACCATCTAGAATCCCCAATCATATGTCGAGAACACCGAGTCAACAATCCATATGTCCTCCTTCCTCGCACGCCAACCTAATGAGCACGAACAGGAAACATATGTGCCTTAGTATCAAGTTAGTGATAAAAGACTTGGGAATCCAAAGATCGAGTCACATGATGCTTAGGCAAACCGAAGAAGCAAGAGTAAAACGGTTAGGAACAAAATCATAAGAATGCACACGTGAACCACCTAGACCTCCAAACGATCTACCAAAAGATCGGCACTCCCCTGTCTAGATGCTACCCGTGGTCTCTCCTCATGATATCCTAAACCGTAGCTACCGCCTAGAGCCACCAAAAGAGTCAAAGAAGTCATCTACAAACCTAGGCCTATGTCTAGTAGGAATGACAGGCTGCCTGGCTCTAGAGACTACAGTAGGTGCAAAAACTCCTCTAATGGACCTCAAAGAACTCATCCTCTCCTTTCTCTCAAACTTGGTTCTACGAAAGCAGAACTCAACAATATGGCCATTCTTCTTGCAGAAGGTGCAATGGTACTTGACCTTTTGAGGGCTCTGACCTGATGAAGCAGAAGCACCTATCTTGCTAGAAAGGGTTTGAGCAAAACCAGCAGATTTAAAGACTATCTTGGATGACTTAGGTGGTTCTACCTCAATCAAAGCCACTCTCAACAAATTTCTAACAACCTTAGGTGGATGATTCTTGGAATGCTCTAGGAATCAAAACCTAGGCCACTATTATTCACACTCACCTTAGATTTGTCTAGAATCATGTTGAGTTTCTTCCTCCCACCAACAAATCTCTCAAGAGTCCCTTTGAGGTAATCATTTTGTATGGCTAGTTCATAACAAGAAGCACACTTATTTGACTTGCTAGCCCTATCGACTTTTCCTTATAGTGAGCTACCTCGGCTTTCAAAGCCTCACAAGACACACAATAGTTATCCCTAATCTTATCCAATCGCTCTTTGAACTTAACTCTAAACGCTTCTTGTATCTTATCTACACTATGCCCAAGTTCAATACAAAGAGTACAAGAATCGAATCAACAACTTTCTTGGAAGCAAACATGGACATGGATTGTTCAATTTTAGCCTTTTCTTCTAGTGTCTTGTTTAAAGCATCATTCTCAAGTGTGAGTTTAACACGTTTTCACATGAATCAGCTTTTAGAGTACGTAATCATTTCCGACATCTCCTTCATTTTAATCTTATTTTTCTCACAATGAGAGCAGTGTGACTAGCATCAAATTTACTCAATTCTTTTGTAGCACTATCCAATTTTAGTTCAAGCAAAGCGCAATTTGAACAAGGCAAAGGGATAGCATCAACAAGAGTCACATCTAAAGCAATGGCATTCATGCAAGGTGACTAGACTTGAGAGTTTCTAGTTCATCCGAGCATCTTTCAATTGATTTGTAACAGAGGAATGAGCAAGTCTTAGAGTTACCAATTCATCATACATTCCGCATCAGCATCACAAGCATCTTCGTGACTAATTGATTTGAGTGTAGCAACTTCTAGTTTCAAGTTATCAATCATGATGTCCTCGATTCTTAAGCATTCTAGCTTGCTTATCTAATTTTTGTTCGAAATGACCAAAGCACGCTTCATTTGAGCAGTGAGGGACATACCTCATCGGGATCATTGAAAAGGTCGTCGCCGTTGGAGGAGTCGACGTCGTGGCTGTCCCTGGCCATGAAGCACATGCCGATGAAGTCTTGATCCTTCTTCTTGCCATGAGAGTCATCGCCGCCCTTCGCCCCCGAGTCCACATCGCTCATGTCAATAGACTCAAGAGTGGTAAGGACCTTGTCGATTTAACTTGCGATAGTTCGCTTCTTGGGCTTCAGATCCTTAGCTTGAGGACGCCCAAAGTCCTTCTCCATCTTGCCCTTCACTTGGGGCAACTGGAGCGAATGTGGTTTGGCTCACCACACTCAAAGCAAGTAACAGGTTACTCTCCTTCATTTCTCACTTTGTTGAAGACTCTCGAGAATTTGGTGGTTAGGAGGGCTAAATCATCCTCGTATTTTCTCTAGCCGCTCATCGCTCAAAGAATGCAAAGCGGACAAAGAAAGACCAGATGAGCCAAAGTCCAAAGAATCAAGAGCTACCCCGAGATGGGTCAACCACTAAAGCCATCGACTCTGTTTTGGGAGTCGCGAGATGAAATCAATCTCATGCGACTTCAACCACGAGTAAAGCTTATCCATGGTAAGCTCACTCATGACATGTTGTTGTCATTGATGGATGTGATCTTCATTCCCTGCACTCTCACATCAAGAGCACCTAAGAACCGGGCGGCATTCTCGCACTCAATGAATGTGAGACCTACAAAGACGTAAATTATGAAGAATCTTGGAAAACCTTCCCAATAACTCATCCAAAGATTCACCGTGCTTTTGTTCGATCTTTGAGTATTCTTTCTTGAGTTGGTTCTGCCTCACTTCCTTGATAGTCAGAGAGCCCTCGTGGTAATCACAGAGGGTCTTCCAGATCTCATGAGCAGACTTCAGATGAGACACACGCCAAACTCGGATCGACTAAGCCCTTGAATCAAGAAGTTCCGAGCCTTCATGTTAGCCTCTACATCAGATTGATTACATCTTCATCTACCAGCACGACATAAGCATTTTTGACCTTAAGCCAAATTATGCGTGCCCTTGAGCCTCGATGTAGGCTTGCATGCAGCCTTCCAAAGAAGCAAAATCAACTCCATCGAAAATATGAGGTTTGAGTGAATACTTGTCACGCCATGGCTCCTCGTAACGGTTAAGATCTATGAGAAGAGCTAACCGGCTCGATACCAATTGTAGGACCGTAAAGGCGACTAGAGGGGGTGAATAGGAGCACCAATTCATTTTTGCAAAGATAATGGATTCAACTCAAGAATCGCAAATCACTCCAATAGCTATGAGAGCTATGAAGATGAATGCTTAAGCACAAGGAAGACTTGAATGAATCCACTCCTAAACCCTCAAAGCATAGCAAAGAACTCCTCAAGAAATCTCAAAAATCAGGACAAAGGTACTACCATGTTGTAAGTGCGGTATTACAAGATCGCGGTACTATCATAGTAAATGTGGTACTATCAAGATCACGGTACTACCTCAGCAAAAGTGCGGACTACCGATTGTCCCGACGATGAATGTAAACAACGAAAACAAAATCAAAAATCGACGAACTTTTAAACCGTAAGGCCAACTCCACCAAATTTGGAACACACCTTCCTATGGGTATTAGGAACCTGTTCCAAGTGGCGATCGTCGAGATCTACGCCAAAGTTTCGATCTTTTTCAGTTTTACCTAAGAAGGGCAAAGAACCGAGCAAAACGAAAAACTTGATCCAACTCTTGCTCGTGGGAGATTGATGATCTAGGTGACCTTAGATACGCTCCCACATGTCACAAAGAAGGAATAAGAGTGCACAAGAACAACCAAAACCAATGGATCAAGAAAGCACCAAAAATCATCAAAAGAGAATGAAGAATACAAGAGGGAGCTCATCTTTGGAAGAACATCCATAGATTGATTCATGATATTGTTGGTTACAGACCACTCCCTCAAGGAGGACAAGAGCTCCATCCAAGAGCATACACATCAATCCATCTCACTAGAGCCTATGCCTCTCTTTTCTTCCCTAAACCCTAAAAACCAAACTAGGGTTTGCAAATGAAGTGCTTGGGTCATTGTGAACAAAGACCTCTCTATTTATATGAGGCCTAGAGCTTCTAGAAGACTTAACCCTAATGGGCTCCCGTTAGGCCCAATAACAAATGGGACACACACGCACGCATTTTAAAGCGCCGTCTTCACTTTTCTTGACCTAAACCACTTCTTGACGCACCGTCTTGCGCCGCGGGTTGGCATTAGGTCACCAAGGTGGTATTTGGTGAAATTACCAAAATACCCTTTTCGATAATCTCAAAACAATTCTCCAAGTTAACGAAACTTCAGAACCAAATCAGATTACCGCCATGTTATGGCCGCAGATTATCGATCATGTAGTACCGCCATAACATGGCGGTAGTACCGATTTGGTTTCGAAGTTTCGCTTAACTTGGAGAATTGTTTTTGGGTTATGTCATTTCCATGTTTGTTAATGCATATATGTTGCATATTGCATGTTTTGAGCTAACGTGGGTCAAGTTGTGAAGAACTTGTTCCGGAGACGATTTCTTGGTCTATTTATGCAGTGGCTTGCGTGTCAATGACGGTCAACGGCGAGGAGGATCGGGACTAAGCTAGGAGAGCCGAGGTCCGTAATCCATCATGGATGCCGGGTGAGGTCAGTGACTCAAGCATGGCATGAATGGACGAGGTGGATCGAACCCTAGCTTCGATGTGTTGGTTGGATCAAGCGGCGGGGTGGCCTGCAAGTGCCTTGGAGGTTCCGGATGGGATTCGGACGGAGAGACTTGCCGACATGATGAGAGCCGCTGATCAACCTACACGGATGAAAGCAAAGCGATTGCATCGACAGATTGGACTCGGTCCATGGAGAAGGATCGAGAAGGGTATTTTGGTAATTTCACCAAATACCACCTTGGTGACCTAATGCCAACCATGGCGCAAGACTAAAGGCCAAGAAGTGGTTTAGGTCAAGAAAAGTGAAGACGGCGCTTTAAAATACGTATGCAGTGTGTCCTGCTTGTTATTGGCCTAACGGAGCCCATTAGGGTTAAGTATTCTAGAAGCTCTAGGCCTCATATAAATAGAGAGGGTGCTGCTCACAGCAATTTCAAGCACTTCATTTGCAAACCCTAGTTTGGTTTTTAGGTTTAGGAAGAAAGAGAGGCATAGGCTCTAGTGAGATGGATTGATGTGTATGCTCTTGGATGGAGCTCTTGTCCTCCTTGAGGGAGTGGTCAGAATCAAAGAACATCATGAATCAATCTATGGATGTTCTTCCAAAGATGAGCTCCCTCTTGTGTTCTTCATTCTCTTTTGATGATTTTTGGTGCTTCCTTGATCCATTGGTTTTGGTTGTTCTTGTGCACTCTTATTCCTTGTCGTGACATGTGGGAACGATCTAAGGTCACCTAGATCATCAATCTCCCACGAGCAAGAGTTGATCAAGTTTTTCGCTTTGCTCTTGCTTCTTTGCCCTTCTTAGGTAAAACTGAAAAAGATCGAATTTTGACGAGATCTCGACGATCGCCACTTGGAACAGTTCCTAATACCCATAAGAAGGTGTGTTCCAAATTTGGTGGAGTTTGGCCTTACGGTTTAAAAGTTACGCCGATTTTCGATTTTGTTTTCAGTCAAGTTTGTTTCATCGTCAGACAATCGGTAGTACCGCACTTTTGCTCGAGGTAGTAGTATCGCTGATGCGGTAGTACCAAGACTTACAACAAAGTGGTAGTACCTTTGTCCCCGATTTTTCTGGATTTCTTCAGGAGTTTGTCGCTATGCTTTGAGGGTTTAGGAGTGGATTCATTCAAGTCTTCCATCGTGCTTAAGCATTCATCTTCATAGCTCTCATAGCTATTGGAGTGATTTGCGATTTGTGAGTTGAATCCATTATCTTTGCAAAAATGAATTGGTGCTCCTATTCACCCCCCCTCTAGTCGCCTTTCCGGTCCTACAGTATTTTTTGAAAAATAATATCTCATGGTATCGACGTATTGGTATCGACATATCTGAACAATCTAGCTTTGAAGTCTAAACATCCATTCTAAAAATCCTAGATCCGCCGATGAGTTAAGGTGTGGCTGACTCGGGGGTTCAATGTCACCCCGGACGAGATCATCCTGAGCGACGACATCCAAGACCGCGCCTTAAGTCTTGTGCGCTACAAGAAGGATGCTGAATCTGCCACTGCCGCCTACGCCGCCGCAGTACGTGTTAACAAAAAGCGAAATCAACCTTTAGTTTTTACTACTCATTGTTTGAATTGTCTAAGTTCGTTTTGTCAACAAGAAAGCCTTACTGGTTTATTTGCATCATTTGCGAAACGACGGTGTTCAAAGTGTATCGCGAAGGAGGCCGAGTTGATTGTCGAGCGGCTGGGTCAGAGGGCCTATGTCAATGTGCACCACTCATAATTCTACCTGAGCAGAAGGATTCGGCGTCATGCCATGAGCCTTATGGCCGACGGAGGGGATGGGTCTGCTTCTGTTGTCACTGATCAGGTGGTGCATTCTGCCCTGGTGGTAATAACGTGGTATGTGTTCGCCTGTACCAAACCAAAATTTGTCCTGCTTAATTTGTAGTATTTTTCGCTGATGTTTATGAACTTCTTTACACCAATTTGCGAAACGATGATCTCAAGGGCATCGCGAAGGAGGCGTAGTTGACCTGCGGCGGGGGTATGTGACCTGCCGCGATAACTTCGAGAACAGGGAGATCCGGGAGCACGCCTTACATGTCATGATGCACCAACTGGGTGAATTTACCGCCGCCGCCGCCGCCGCCGGGGCTGAGAGGAGTAGCAGAACTGCTGCTGGTTTGAAGCGGAATCTCGTTGGTGCTATTGAAGCAGGAAAGTGTACAGTGTATGATCCACAAAATATTCTCTTGTTGCTCCTTGTGCATATATTGGTACATATCTCATGGTATAACGCAGACATGTAATGTTTTGGCTTTTGTTTGGTGAGAAGCACACTAATATCATTGTCCTCTACTATCTCTAGGGACATCACATCACTGTTGGTGAATTGAATTCTTTATAATCAAATGCTAGAGAAGATTCTAAGGACTTAGGAAATGACAAATCTGAAAAGAAGCAATGGCGCATCAGAGTCTCTCGCAAGAGGAAGATGCAGAATACTATGGTTGAGTTGAATTCTAAATCATCTGACGCAAAAGAAGATTCGAATGAAAAAGGAAGCAGGAAACGATGAAGCTCAATGGAATAAATTGGAGAAAAAGCGCGCCACTGGTTCACTCGGGGATTTAACAAGAAAAACGTCAATGACTTTATGTTTCTACTTTCTAGTGGGGAACTCAGTACTGTTCAGAGTTTGGATACATTTTTCCCACCATTCACTAAATATGACGAGTCATATAGCAAGGGAGGAAAATGTTTTATAGTTTTTAAACTAAAAATTGTATGCAACGTAGTCATCCCCTTGGAATAGAGGGATTTTATGGTTTGAATATGACAAAAAAGGCAAAATCTAAATAGTGCACGCTCTCAATTTGGTCTTAATGAGTGCTCACCACCGTGCGGCGACGTGCTTCTTCTCCGGCGACGGCGGGCGGCCGGCGAATGTTAGGATTAGGGTTCATCGGGAGTTAGGGAGTGGTTCACTGTGCCCCTGGGCTGTAGAGGAAGGCAGCGGCTCGGCCGTTGGCGGCCGCGGGTTCGAAGGAGGGCGGTCGGCGGTGGCAGTGGGCGGCATGACGACGGCGGTGGCAGCGGGAGGAATGACTACGACGACGGGGATTTAGGTTAAGGCGAGGCTTGCAAAGAAGTGCAAGTGGTGAAGGAAGCCATGACGGGCAATGAAGTCGAGGACTAGGGAGAGGGTTGTCGGATAAGGCTAAGCAGCTTGTCATCCAAAATGCTTATACACGAGTGTTTAAAGAAAGAATATAGCTATGTCATCAAGCATCTATATAAAATTTATTTTCTCCGATGCAAGCATCTTTTTTTTATAGGTGTTTATATATTGTGTATTTATAAATTAGATATAGTTATATACATAAACACTCGTTAAGCACCGGTGCCTACTTAAACATCAATGCTACAAAATAAGCATTTTATCTGTTCTACACGGCTAAAAAAATTAGTTTTTATTTGTTAAGCATCTATCTAAGCACTTGTATTGTATATGCTCTTGGTCACGTCCAAAATAAGAATAATCAATTATTTGCCACCGCAAATATGTTGATTTCAAAAAATTTACTCCATGTGTGAATGAGATCTAGGTTTTGGGACCATGTGTCGGGTAAGTAGCAAATCCTAAATTTCAAATAATCTAATCTCCCTCGAAAAAATCACTCGTTTCAACATCTCACTAGTGGGCTGGGGCGTAAAAGATGCCTTCTTTTTCTCGACGAAGCCCAGCCCGACTCAAGTTCCAGGCTTTCATCTATCACGTAAACTCATTGCGCAGCTCGAGTCCGGCAGGGTAGGCCGACAGATAATTCGCGAAACCAGGCGGTAAAGCGCTCCATTTTTCTCCTCCATCACGGCCGCCGCCTGCAGCCTCCAACGCGGACCACCTACCACACGCCGGCGGCGTTTGCTCGGCCCGCCTCGACAACGGACAACCAGGCCGCGGCAATGCAACCAGCCGCCACCTTCTGGGCGTTGCTCCGCCGGCCTCCACCGCCGCCCCGGCGCCTCCTCCTCGTTGCCGCGCGCGCGCACAGCACCGCCGGCGTGAGCCGCGCCCGAGGCGGCCTGCCTCGTTTCCACTCCCCGTCTCTCCCCTCGTCCAAGGCAAACGCGCTTGTCCCGTTTTCTTCATTCGTCCGCGTGGGCATTTCGCCGAACGCTATGTGCTCGTTTCGTCATATCGGTTGTAGCTAACTGATATGGATATTGCTTCGCAGGGTGAGGTGGTTCGCGTCCAAGGAGACGAGTTCTGGCACATGACGCGGGTATTGCGCCTTGGCATCAATGACAGGTCTGTCTCATCGCTTTCTCCCTTGTGTGACCTCCAAGGGAAATTAGTCGCTGGTATCGACGAGGGAAATTGTTTACTATGCTGAATTCCAGCCTCAGTTTGTCAAGTGTAGATTTTTTTAGGGCATCAACAGTAGATTGTTGAGTAGATATTCTCTTCATATACCATGCGATCCTGAAAAACAAAGACATGGTAATTAGTTGCTGGCTGCATAAGCAGCTCGCCTTGATCAGTAAGTGCTGTACTCCAACGAATTTTTTTTATTAATTAATCCCTTTTTTAATATTATTTTAAAGTTAACCCTCGGCGCATTTTATTTCCAATTCTGACCCCTTTGGTCACGCTACGGGTGGTGGCGTGACAAAACAACGCTGCCCGTATCTGGAGCAAGTTCTTGTCACGCCACCACTCGTGGTCACGTCAAACCAGTGGCGTGACCAAAAGTGCTATTTTGAAGACTTATCCCGTGGCGTGACAGCATTGTTTTGTTACGCCACGGGTGGTGGCGTGACCAAAGGGGTCAGAATGGGAAATAAAATGCGTCAGGGGTTAACTTTAAAATAAAAATTAAAAAAAGGTTAAATAATAAAAAAAGTTCTACTCCAATGTGTCTGATATGCCAAGCCTGTTTAACCATATCAATGGAATGAGTTAGTGACCTTCTAACTGTTAAAGGTATTAGTGGTATTTCCTATTGTTAGGGTTTAGTCTTGTGTGTGTCCCTTTGTACTATATATATGCCCTATGAGCTATTGCAATAGATAAGCTTCATTCATATTAACATGGTATCAGAGCTTAGATCCATAGTCTAGTTACTCTCACCGTTTTCCGCTGTTGCTGCCTCGGGAGGAGCATCTCCACTCCCGGGGCGGTTATCTCCTCAAGTTGTTGTGACAGATCCAGATCCGGCGGCCAGAGGCGGGGCGCGTCGACCTCCTCCCATGGCCGGAACGCCGCCGACCGCCGCCCGCGCCGGCCGCCTCCTCCAGCCACACCAGATCTCGCCGGATCTGCTCCTCCCGACGACGCGCCATCGCGCGCCCAGACGCCATGCACACGCCACGCCTGTGGCCGCCGCCGCCAGCCTCCAATACGGACCCACCCACGCCGCTAACGCATCTCGCTCAGATCCGGCCCAGCTCTTTCCGCCGCCGCCGCCTCGCGCCTGCCTCGGCCATTGGCCTTGATCGTCTTGACCTCGCCTTGGCCAGTGTTTCCTGATCCGGTCTCTCGTCGTCATCGCTTCGACTCATGTCCGCCGCCGCCACATTGCCTTTCGGGGAACTCTAAAGTTCCTGTGCGTTGCTCTTGGGCCGTGAAGGCCCTTTTTATTTCGGCCGGCTGGCGCTTCGGCATGGCAAGGCGTCCCTATGCCTTGGCTTCCTCCTTTCGCCACCATGCGGATCCCGCCGCCACTCCGGCCACTGGTGCTAGCCGCTTCGTGAGGAACCCTAAAAGTTCCCGTGCCTGCTCCTTGGGCCGTGAGGCCCCTTTTTATTTCCTACCATTGCTTGGTTTTGAGGAGCCGCCCAAGAAAAAACCTCATGCTGCCGCTATAATTATTTGATTTGAGTCTTTTGTTTGCGTCCATCCAAGTCCGTAAAACTTCCTTGAGTTCGTCTAAGCCATGCGAGTCCACATATCCTTGTCAGTCAGCCGATTGCTTTGCTAGCCACGATTCATCCTCTTGGATTGAATGTGGTCCTCTCCTTTCTTTTGCATGACAGCAGCCGCTGCTCTTCTCTCCGAGCAGTTGTAGATCGTAGAAGTCTTTATGATGCCGCCGCTTCTCTTTGAGTCGCCGTCCCGAGCTTCTAAGGCCGCCGCGCTTCTTCTGCACCGCGCCTTCGTTGCGCTTCTTGTGCACTGCGCCGCCGCCATCTTGGGCTTCGATCTGCGCCGCCATACTTCTATCTCTCTCTTCAGTTTGTTTTGACAGTTCTCTCTATTTGTGTCACCTTCCACATCCTCTCTCATCGTGTTGCCGCGGTCGACTTTACTCCCGCTTACCTCTACTTTCTCAGCCCTTGCACTTTGTGCTTGTGGGCTGTAACATGATTCCGGATGGGAGGAGAATCAGGAGATCCTTTGGTTCCGACACAATTTTCCAAGAGCTGCACGCTACAACGATATTATCAAGACTCGGACTTCGGATTTCCCTATTGTAGTGTCAACTCTTTCCAAATGCAATGCTATTGCATACACTTTGCATTTGAGGGGGGGTGTTAAGAGTATTAGTGATATTTCCTATTGTTAGGGTTTAGTCTTGTGTGTGTCCCCTTATACTATATATATGCCCTATGAGCTATTGCAATAGATAAGCTTCATTCATATTAACACCAACAAATGCTTTAACCGATAAACCTATGTATGTAGTACCTTACCCGTCTAGTGTCCAGTATCACATTTTCTTCTACTCTTTCCTGTACTTTTAGTGAGATGTCACTCTCATTTACATGTTATTTAATATATTTTTATGCTTCTGAGAATTATTTGTGCACATCCTGAAACTTTTCACACCAAAATTTCGAAGGGTTGAATTATTTGATGGGGCGGGTGGTTTAGTTGAAGGATCTATACAAAAAGTCGACAAGAGTGGATCAGATGTTGAGTTATTAGAGGATGCTAGGCTCATTGCTCCTCAGGGCATTCAATGGCATGTCTTTGCTGCATTTGGTGAGCCTCATGAACAATCCAAATTTACAGTGTACACTAGGAAAGATTTTCTCCTCCATTCCCTAACCATTTTATAATTATAATCCCCAGGGACATTGAAAGGCGGACGTGCAGATTGGCTTATAGAGAAATGTACTGTATGTCATGTACAATTTTGTGTTCTGTTTCTTCTTTCCCTACTTCTAAATCTGTTTCCCTTTTCTTACTTAGGAACTTGGAGCTTGTAGTGTTACACCTCTTTTGACTGAACGTTGCCATACAATAGCAGAAAATAGGGTGGACAGGTTGCAAAGGCTTGTGTTGGCTGCAGTCAAACAATGTATGGAGTTTGAGCTTCTCTTTTATTTGTTGGTCTGTTAGTATGCAGTTTGCAACTAAGATGTCAGTGCAAAAGACCTAAAGTAAACTATAACTAACTGAATTACTCTTTTCTTCTTTAGGCCAGAGAATACATGAAATGTCACTGAAGCCCCCAATTCAGATACTCGACCTTCTGCCTGTTGTAAGTATTCATCCATGCTTTGTTACCTTTGCATGTAACACTGTAACCAATCACAGAGTCATGCACTGACTACTGATGAGTTTTTTCTGTGGTCCGGTAACTTGCTTCATAAATCAAGTAACCATAATGTTGTACAGGCTATGGACCCTTGTCAAGAAAATGTTTTAGTTCAAACAAAAATCATCCTCAGTAGGATGTCAACAAAATCATAGTACATCCTAGAGTGACTGGAAAAATTGTTAAGGTTAATCATAATACATCTAAATGCAAAATCACAGGAACCATTGTTGTGTCGTTCAATTTCACTACTGTGTGTGTGACTTGAAAAAATCATCTGAATTTATGTTACAGTATTCATCCATGGTTGACCTTTTGTTTCTTGCTATCAGGTATCACAGTCAAAGCTGTCTTTCTTAGCATCAGCAGAAGCACCTCCTCTTTTAAGTGTTTTGCCGAAGTCCAGCAATGATGAAAGCGGGGTTTTGATTATTGGACCAGAAGGAGGTAACATAAATATAGAGTGGATTCATACCTAATTATTTCAACAAGAGTGACACTGGTCAGTATAAAAATGAAATTTTCACACAGATGCTTATTCCAAATATGCACTCTGATTTTCATCTGATGTTAGCTGCCTGCACTTAATGAACGGAATGATTATACAATGCAAAATAAATACAGAAGTGTTAAACAAGAGTTCTGGAACAACATAATGAACAGTAGTAGGATTTATTTATGTAGCTCACACATATACGGAAAACAGAGATGCTAAACACATAATGGGATTACATTAAATTTCTTCAACCATGCTAAATTTTACAACGTCAAAGGTTATTTGGAGGACTGGAGTACTTTTGACTTTTGAGTTTGACCCAAAAGACATTCTTTCTGTGGATCTAATATGCTTTTTTTTCATCCACATTTCATCAGACTTCACAGAAGAGGAGGTAAATGTTTTGAAAGTGGCAGGTGCAGTCCCTGTTGGTCTTGGTCCATGCAGGCTACGTGTTGAGACTGCCACAATTTCACTCCTATCAGCTCTCATGCTATGGTCGGATGCTCATCGCCAGAAAACACAGCAATGCAGGTAGTCAATGCACAGTTGTCACTCATGTGCTACTTTATGCTCTAATATTGTCCATAACTTGTGAGGTGATATCCTCTTAAACGTAATTTTAGGTGATTTATTTCCATGAAATGTTATTCAACATCATGTTGGACATATCAAGGAGCAAATAATCGAGAATCAATCCGATCCACTGGATCTCAGTGGCATTCTGTAATAACCTGACCACTATAGACTAGTACCTACACAAGTAGGCACAGGCGCACAGCATTGTGGAAAAAGAAGGCGTGGCAGTTTGTTAGATACTGTCTATGATAGTTCCATTTCGTTCGCTCCCTGCGTGTGAGGAGCTTCTCTTTTGAAGACAAATATACATAAAGTTATGTTTCAATTATGTTTTCTTGTAGCATATTCGTTGAATATAGTTTCGAGACAATGAACTGTTATGAATATTGTGTGTATATTCAAAAGGCCCTAATGAGCAATATATATAGAGTAGAAGGGGGTACCATATACAAATAAGGACTCATATTCTAACACCCCTCCCTCCCTCAACCTCATGGTGGATCATATAAACTGAGTTTGAAGAGAAAATACAAACGTTGTACCCTAGTCTATGGTTTCATGAAGAAATCAGCAACCTGTAACTTTGAGGGTACAAACTGTAAAGCAAAAATTCCCTCCTGCACATGTGAGTGAGTGTATAAAGCATCCACACAAATGTGCTTGGTGAGCTCATGCTTCACTAGGTCTCGGTCAATACTGATAGCACCTGTACTGTCAGACAAAAGAGTCGTAAGTCCCATCACAGGCACTCCAAAATCTGCAAGTAACCACCTCAGCCAAGTAACCTCTGCTGTGACTGCTGTCATAGCTCTCAACTCACCTCTGACTTGAAGCTGAATCATGGTCCGCTTTTTGTTTTCTGTGCAATCAGGAGGAGTCAAAAAAAAACACAGTAAGCAAAAAGAGAACGACGATCAGAAGTATCACTAGCCCAGGTCACATCGGAGTATGCCTGAAGCTGTAGTGAGGTGGAGCTAGGGAAAAACAAATGATAAGAGATAGTTCCACGCAAGTAGCGAAGAACACGAAGAAGATGACTGTAGTGTAGATGGGTAGGAGGAGCCATTAACTGACTCAAAGTATGAACAACATAAGCAATATCAGGACGAGTGCTCACAAGGTATACCAAACTCCTAACAAGATGACGATATTGAGTAGGATCTCCAAGAAGATCACCATCAGTAGCACGAAGCTGGAGGGATAGCTCCATGGGAGTCTCAGCAGTGCAAGTGTCAGTCAGATCAGACCAATCAAGAAGATCCTGGACATACTTCTGCTAGGAGAGGTAGTAGCTCTCAGGCATGGAGAGACCTCAATCCCAAGGAAGTATGTAAGAGAACCAAGATCAGTCATCAAAAACTGCTCACTGAGATGCTTCTTTCACATACGTGATGAATGAGGAATCATCACCAGTGATGAGCATATCATCAACATACAGAAGTAGCAGTGTCCTACCCTGAGATGAGACATGGATAAAAATTGTGAGAACTGACAGTGAAACCGATAGCAATAATGACTGAGGTAAAAAGCGCAAACCAGGCACGGGGAGCCTATTTGAGACCATAAAAAACACGACGAAGACGACAGACGCTCCCATCAGGAACAGAATACCCAGGTGGTGGCTGCATGTAGACCTCCTCATGCAAAACACTATTAAGAAAAACATTATTAACATCCAACTGAGAAATAGACCACTGGCAAACAGAAGCAACCTCAACAAGAATGCGAACAGTGGTCATATGGGCAACAGGGGCACAAGTCTCATCGTAGTCACGACCGTACTCCTGCTGAAAGCTGCAGGCAACAAGGCGAGCCTTGTAGCGCTCGATAGTACCATCAGACCGGGTCTTAATGGAACGGAAGCCATCGGTAGGTGGTGCGGGAAGGCGTGGCGACCAAGGTAACGAAATCTAACAGACGGCGCTGGACGGCGCGACGGTTAGAGCTGCATTCTTTTTTTAAAAAAAAAATTTGGGGCCGGCTAAAAAGGCCTACGACTAAACCGGCCTGGCCTGATCACGAAGCACACGCACATGCGGGGGAACTAGGCTTCCCCTCGAGTCCTTGGCGGCGACGACTGCAGCAGCACTCCGGTGACGGGCGTCCGACATGCGGCGAGCTCGAGCACGCGAGCGACCAAGGGTTCCCCTGCGTCCTCCTCGGTGGTGGCGAGCTCGAACACATGAACGACGGAACCAGTCGCGGCGACGGTGGCGTCGAGGGGAGCGCGACGGGGACGGGGCGACCACCGGCGGCGTTGGTCGAGCTCCCGGTCGGCAGAGCTCCTCGTGTCGGGCTCCCGGTCGACAGAGATGTGGGGAAATCCCCTGCTGGCTTGGCGACACGGCGGCGTCGGCGGGGGCAACCATTGCGGCGGCGGCCCGATTCGGGCAGCGACGACGGGATGGCGGCGGAAGGAGGGAGTTAGGTTAGTGCCCTAGCTCTGATACCATGTTATAAATATTGTATGTATATTCAAGAGGGTCCAATAGACAATATATAAAAGAGGTACCATATACATATAAGAAAATACAAAATGACTATGTTCTAACACTAACAACTTTTGTCACGTTTTGATGAAAAGAACACAACTCATTCAAGATGCAGGACTCGTGCTGTCCAGAGCTTCAGACAAGTAACATATGCTATATATTTGAGTTCAAAAGGAAAAAAACATATGCTATATATTTCGTTTGTGGAGACTCGAAGCTGTTCATGTAATCATTGTGAATTTTCTATGCTTGTGTAGTTTGCTAGTGTATAATTGTTCCGTCAGTTTAGCCCTTCTCATGTGGCCATGTGCGAATGTTTTTGAGCTTTTGGTAGGCATGGTAGACGAGATTACTCAACAAAATCTGTATTAAATACGCAAGTGATAATTTAATTATATGAACCCATATGTCATGAGATCAAATTCTAGAAAATCATAATGGAAAGTCTATACAAGGAGTCGGACTCTCGTCATTAGAGAGAGAAGGTGCCACGCGGTTGGGTCATTGTGAGTACTCCCTCCGTTCTTAAATACATGACGTTTGACCAAACGTGTAGTCAAATTTATATAACTTTGATCATTATTTTTTATATGATTTTGTTAGTAAAAAATTACAAAATTATTATATTATGAAAATATTTATCATGACAAATCTAATGATACTATTTACTCATGATCAATCTAAATAGTTTTTCATATATTATTAGTCAAAGTTAGATAAGTTTAAGCTGCACGCTTGATCAAACATCACGTATTTAAGAACAGAGGGAGTATTACGTAATAAAAAGTATGTACTTTGTATTTGTGTCCTCACAAGTCACAATGACGAGGATGCTTCTGCCAGTGGCCAATCTACCTTTGGAGCAATTAAACTCGGACTGAACTCTACATTTATTTTACTAAGTCACTCCTAAATTTTAACAAAAGAAATCGTTAGCCTCATCTACGCACATATGAGCGTGCATCCGGCGTTGCTGTCGTTGTGAGCCGTTGCTGAGCTGGTGTGGTGTTCGCAGCCACCGTACGGCGTACGCCACGGCTGGGAGGATGTCGTCGACGCCGCCTATCGCCCGAGCCCACATGCGGACGCAACCAAGTACCAACGTACGGCATATGCGCGCCACCCCCTTTTGTGGTGACCGAACGTCGCCGCCTCCGCGCGCCGGGCCGAGCGTAGCCACCCGGCCGTTGTCAACCGTGCACCGCGCGCCACGTTGCCGTGCGCGAGCTGCCGTTTTGACGACGCGACCGCGCCGCCTGCAAGCTATCGCCCCGCCGCAGGCGTCGCAGCTAAGCCGCCCTCTCGCGTGCGTGCGGCGTGATCTCTGTTGCTGCCATCGCACGACATCGCTACCGTCCGCAGAGCCGCCGCACCATGCCATCGGCCCGTGTGTCGCGGCATGCCATCGAGAACGTTCCTAGCTTCCCTCGTGCGCCGCATATACGTGCACTGCTGCACCTGCACGCACGCCAGTGCGCTACTGTATTGTCTGTACATATTCGGTTGACACCGTAGGTGTCGGTGCTCAGAACAGGGCAGCAGAGGTATTTCGGGTTACTGACAGGGGGTAGGTTCGTAGGTGGTCTCGATGTGCACGCGCTTGCCAAAAATTGCCTCGCTGCATCTAACGAGGTCCAGCTAGGCACGTATAGTTAACCAATTTTGTTAGGATTTGAACGCGTGCAATTTGAGATTGCGTAGTCTCTGAAGTTGAGATGGATCGATCTGGATTCAGGACCGAACGACACACGGAGCTATTAGTAGCGTTAACTATTTCATTGGAGACGCCTTAAGGGGTGGCTGGCGTGACAAATAATCTATTTTCCTCACTACAAATTGGCCCAACGGAATACGCTTGTTTGGTTGGTCGTTTGAGAGATCGATTATGCAGGATCAGATGAGACGTTAATGGTTGGTTGTACGAGGGATGCAAGTACGAATACATGATTATTAAAAGGAAAAAGTCCGGTTTACTCCCTCGAAATATCAAAAAAGTCTGGTTTACCTCCGAACTACAAAACTAGTTATTTAACTCCCTGAACTTGCGAAAACCGGTCAATACACCCCCTGGGCTGGTTTGCTGGGGTGGTTTTGTACAATGCAGTATACAAGCCACATACACATGTACGATACAGTATACAAGCCACATGTACAATACGTCGGGTGTCCCCTGGCTCATTCTTGCTTCTTCCTCCCCATTGCTTCCTTGCTCCTACCGAAGTGTCTCTATGGTGCCTCCTCCTTCGGCCGAAGCTCCCTATGGCGCCTCCTCCTGTGGCCGCCGGCCTTGCCCCAGCTCCCTGCGCCACCTCCGCCGCCGCCTTGCGCCCGCCCCGCTGGCTCCCTCCCACGGCTTCTCCCCTCCCGGCCGGATGTCTTTGGCGCCGCCACGTTCGCCTTGCTTCCCCCCCCGTGGCGCTTCTCTCGTGCGACAGCGTGTTCATGCGACCCGGCTCGGGCCGCCTCCTCTCTGTGCGGCTCCATGGCATGCATCACATCACAAGAACCTCGCGCCCTTGTTCCCTCTGGTTCCCAGTGGTATGCTGTCATGGCCGTGCCGCTTCCTCGCGCCTCTCCCTAGCTTGCCCCTGCTCCTCTCTTTTCCCCAGCCAGCTTCCCCTTTTCTTCCTTTTATTGCCATTTCAGATTTTTATGAGGAGGGGAGACCGAGAGAAGGCGGCGTGGGCCGCATGCTGGAGAGCAGCAGAGAGAGCAGGGGCCGCCGGCAGAGGGATCCTAGGGACTCAGAGGCCGGTGGCGAACCAGGTGATGGGCCAAGTGGCGGCGCGTCGTGGGTGCCATGGGAGCTGGAGGAGGAGCGCCATGGAGGCCAGAGGCGTGGCCGGCTAGTCGGGGCAACGCAGGGGAGCCGGAGACGACGGCGCGGGGAGCTGGAGGCGGCGGCTGGAGGGAGCTCCAAGGCCAAGTCCGGCCAGGAGCAAGAACACCAGGGAGCCAAAGTTCTCTAGAAAAAAAATAGAGAGAGGAGCAACTGAGGAAAAGAAAGAAGGAGATAAAGAAGAAGATGGTATTATGTATTGTTATGTATTTACATCATTATTTGCACATGTATTTAGTGTTGCACACATCTCAAAGCATGGATGGACGGCCCAGATGTTTGGAGCGTACAAAACCACCCCAGCAAACCAGCCCAGGGGGTGTATTGACCGGTTTCCGCAAGTTCAGGGGGTTAAATAACCGGTTTTGTAGTTCAGGGGGTAAACCAGACTTTTCTGATAGTTCGAGGGAGTAAACCAGACTTTTTCCTTATTAAAATAATGGTAAAGGGTACCTTGATTGACAATCCTTAGTCCATATTAATTCGTGCCAAAAATGCTTGATACATATTAATCACTATACTAATAATTATGTCGCTAGTTGCGGTCGTGGAGCGAGGATTTCGACGATAGGGATGTAATTTTTTTTTCTACGATTACAAGGAAGACACACATGCACACATATATCACCATGCTTGCACACCACACGCACGCACGAGTGCGTCTCCTTAGCACACGTCTAGAAAGACGTAGGCCGAGAATAAATCCGCGGCCTTACAAAATTTCTACTGAAAGCGCACTCGCGTGTGCATAAAGATGCAAACTTAAATGACACATTCCGACATAAAAGTTTAAATGGCATAGTAAATGATCAAATGGAACAAATTACATATTTCTAGTGCGGTCGACATCACAAAATATAGCTTGTGTTGGTGGGCAGCTGACTATTAATTGCCGACATCACAAATTTATTATATAGCTTGTATATTATACTAGATATATATATTGTACAGTGGATTTGTATGCAAAAATTTTAAAGGTACAGTTGTACCCATGTACCTTAGTTGGCGCCGCCACGCTAGGCACTCGTCAATCCGAGCTTCTTCTTACCCAGCCTTGCCCGAATCCATCTTTTGCATCGCAAAGGGCCTGGTTGAGGCATGATTCTGCATGAGCGAGCCTGGATGAGTTTGATGCAAGCAACAATCACTTCCTTGGATATGTGCTTAGGTCGATTTTTGCCAGAGTTTGAGAAAACTCGTTTCAACATGCCAATTTTAGATATGTTTATGCACTAACCAGCATACTTGCATAGAAGTAATATTTTACGATCAATATCGAAAGAAATCCGTCCATATCAAGTTTATCGATAACGGACAATCTGTACAACACCCTGTCCAACAAATCTATCTATCTATCCAACGACAAAAGAAGTCATGATGTTCACTCTCCAGGACTAGAAATTCCCACATTAATAGCAGAAAAAAAAATATAATGTACACCGTTGTTCGTGGTGAGTTCAGATTATAACGGTCTAGATTAAAAGAAAGAGTTAATGTCAAATACAATATAGAAATAACAGAAATTCTGAATAAAACATAAAAAAAATTGCAGTTTGATTTCCATACTAATTCCTTAGTCAAATACCTAAATAAATATATTTGAATAAAAATAGATTGGATTTGTATACTAATTCCAAGAAAAATAAATAAAAATCGGAATAAAAAATAAGCAATTTGATTTCCATACAAATTCCTAAGTAAAATATTGAAATAAATATAATTCGAATAAAAACTAAACAAAAATTAGCAATTATGTTTGTATATGAATGCTAACAAAATGTAACCAAAATTTGGAATAAAAATAAAATAAAATTAGCAATTTGATTTAGACACAAATTCCAAAGTAAAAGACACGAATAACTATAATTCGAAAGAAAAAGTTGCAATTGTATTTGTCTACGAATTTCGGAAAAAAAAATGGAATTCGGAATAAAAAAACAAAAGATTTTTCCAATTTGTTTTTCATACAAATTCCAAAGTAAATTTCCTAAATAACTAAAATTCAAAATAAATTAAATAAAAATTGCAATTTGATCTGTATATGAACTCCAAGAAAACAAAAAAAAAATGAAATTTTGAAAAAAATAACCGTTTTCACGTGGATAGCATGAATGGTGTCGGGGCGATAATGAAAGAGTGCAATGACGGTGATCTGTCTTGCAAGAAGATATTGAACTACGTGGAAGCGAAGAGCCGAGGCGGCGATGGCAGAAATGAGGATAATGTTGTGTGCTAGTTGAAGCCGGTAAAGAGAAAGGCTAGAGTCGAAGTAGCCAAGGATCGTGACGACGAGCAGTGAGCATCGACATTATTGAAGAAGTTAGTGGCCAAAGAAGTTCGATGATGGGAAGCCCTAGCAGAGAGGAGATGAAGCTTTCCATTGAAGATGAGCTATGGATGATATGGTGCCAGTGGGTAGTTAGGAGCGTGCCATCGCTGAGGGCACGACGCCACCGACGATGGCGAGAAGATTCTTTGTGAGGCCATGTGCAAGTCACCCTATGATTTGTGATGAGTAACTGATTATGGTTTGCATGTGTTGGTGAAGTTTGAGTTTGATTTCGGGAGTTTGCAATTTTGAAGTTGTTGTTTACCTAGAACCGATCTTACTGATATGTGTGGCCGATCAAACCGCTGGGCATGGGCGGTCAGACCGGTGGTGTGAGCACCAAACACTTGGGAGTTGGGACATGTGTCGGGATGTGTTTGCACTAGGTTTCATGGTAGATTGAAAATCAAGCTAAAAGTAGATCAAGTTTGTAATTTCCAGAAGATTTTGGGCTGAGAAGGAGTGAGTGGCGGTCTGACCGGTGTGGAGCTAGCGGTCAAACCGCTCCCTTGAATTATGGGTGGTCTAACCGGCCAACCAATGGTTGTCATACCGGTTTTGGCGAGTTGGTGCTAAAATTGTATAATTTGTTTCAGGAATTAGTTATAGTGGGTTAGGTTCAGTGTGTGAGTTGCATGGTGCATTTATGGGCAAATGAGGGTCAGGTTGGAATGAACTTGTGTCCGAAAATGGTTTACTTGGTTTATTGTTGTGCAGTTGTTTTCGGAGAACCAAGGTTTAGATCAGTCATGGAGGCTGGGTGAGATAGTTGGACTCGGATAAGTGAATTGGATCCGTTTGCAAGAGAAGAATGTTCGGTGGGATCTGGACACGTGAGAGGCTTGGTGGGAAGTCATTAGGGACACATGGAAGGTGATGAAGCATGAGCGATGCTCCAAGGTGAAGGATTTAGGAAATGTCACTTGACGGGCAATGTGGTCATTTGCCCAAAACTGAAAAAGTGGACAGTTTGCAAAACCGCGACGGGGGCAGTTGGCCCAAGTGGATTAGGTCAAAGAGATTTCACGGAGGACAAGACATGATAGATTTGGGCTATTGGAGTCAAGGATGATGACGATGATTTGAAAAGCGTGCGTGAGTGAGTTGAGTGAATGACTCGGTTGTGTAATAGGTTAACACGTTCCCGTGCGTGCATGAGCTATTGTTTCATGCGAGCATCCACTATATAAGAGGGCATTAGTGAGAGAGGTTAAGGTCTTCACTTGAGCCTCCAAGAGAGAGACTAGGGTTTTGTTGAGAGAGTTAGGGGTTGCCCTTAGGGTTTTGTCCTCTTAGTGGAGTGGTTGTAAGCCTTCATCTCCAAGTGATACTAGAATATCAAACTTGTTCCTCTATGTCTTATTTGTGTTCCTATTGATTTTCTCGCCTTCTTGAGGTACTTGGTAATTCTTAGTTCCATCATGTTCTAGTGTGATTTGTGTTGAGATATAGTTTGCTAGGGCTTGTAGCAACCCATCTATGATCATCATTGCTGCCTGGATCTTACGATCTTGAGTAGATCATGTTTTCCCTCTTTTGTCCAATTCTTGAGCTCTCTTCCCTAAAATGGATAAAGGTGGGAACTTTGACAACAATCCTTGATATTATTGGTTCGAATAGGTTTCAGATATCCTAGGGTAGCTGAGTTTCAAATTTGGTATGATTTAAACATATAGATCAAAAGTTAGATGAAGTTCCCTATTTGAAATTGTGTTCTTTTCAATATGTCAACAAGGGAGCGGTCAGACCACTCGGTGCTTGCCGGTCAGACCGACCACAAGTCCAACTGCCCAAGAGTTGGCGATCAGACTAGTCTGACGAGGTTTGTTGCTATTTTCTTTGGCATTTGCTTATTGATGTTGTTTTCCACTGGTTGCGAGTTCAATATTGATCTTCATAACTATTTATAGTCACTAAAGTGAAAAGATTATCAAATACGTAGGAAAAAATGTCGGGGTCATTCACCCCCCCTCTGACTACCGTAATCGATCCTACATTCTTCATATCGTTAGACTGTGACTAAAGCTGACATACCGACATTGATGAAAATGGGAGGTCGTCGTGGTTAATGAGGAAGCCACAGCGTTGAGTTGGCCAACGTCAAAGAAGAGGAGCGATCGATAAGGAAGAAGATGAAATCGAGCATGTATAACATCATGACATCATGCATACATGCATCCATACAAATAGAAGCACGGGCGTACAGAATCAACGGAGCAAAGAGTTTGAAGTAGAGATGGTGCAGCCGTAGGGGTATGCAGCTACATGATCCATGCATGATGGAGATCATGATCCATGCATGATGGAGAATAGTTACATTTCTAAGAACTCCAACAATTTATTGTGCTAAATGATTTTCTTCCATCAAAGCTCATATTTGAATTACGTTCATCAAGTTGTATTTTCCTTCAAGCTTCTATTGCCATTTTTAAAATTTATGGTGTCTTAAAAATCTAAATAGCCTACAAAATACGTAAATATATTCTAAAGGGTTATATCATTTGATACTACAAACTTTGAAGCAAATCTATCTTCTCAAATATGTGGGCCGTCTTGCTAGTTAAGTGTTACAACAAAGATGAAACAAAGGTTGCCTAGAGGCGGCTCGATAGGCTTAATCATCTTACAATGCAACGAAGTAGACGCTAGCTATCGGCTGCTGAAAAGGCCAATGCTCTCACGACATTTAGTTTTCCCCGTCCTGAAGACAAAACATGAATTTGGCAATGTTTCATCTGTACGCATCGCGTCAAGAAGATTTAGAGATATTTTTAAATTATTTTAATGGATTTGCTTTGCTTGACCAATGCAAGTGGTGCCAACCACAACGCTTCCAGCAGACTACGTCTTAGCTAGCCACCCCGGCCCACACCCCACGCAAAATCCAGACTCTCTCTCTCTCTCTCTCTCTCTAGTTGATGACAACAATCCTAATTTTTTTCCTTCTATCAAATACCAAAGCGAAGTACATCCAACTGCACCAATACGACCGATCACGCATATGCTATGTATATGCAGCTAAGATAGTGTATATCTCCTATGGTAAAATTCGTTAATAAGAGAATTTTTGTAGAGGAAAGGAAACATACACTTGACGATAAATACAGGTGACAGTTGTGGTCCCTTTTGTATCTCCAGCAAACTGGGCGATCGTCTAGTTGGTCAAGAATAACCGTTTGCTACACCGACTTTGCCAGGGAATCTAGCTTGCGTTGGCAAGAATTCCCTTGCCTGTGACACAAAGCCAGTTTCCCTCGCTCGGCAGGGCAAGTCTAGGCTCGCTTTCCCTCACCTGGTTAGACAAGCTAGCTAAGGATCCAAGCACGCCACATGTGCAAACAAACACTTGATCTATGATAGGCATTATGGTCCGGGTGTCTCTTCTTGTTCCCTGAGTATATGTTGAGGGCGACTAGGAACCGACCCCTAGCTTGAAACACAAAATGCTCAAGAAAGGGCACTAGAATACTCCAAGAACCAACCAAAAGGTCTAAGGGCACCCTGAGGACACGAAGCCGAACGAGGACCGAAGACTCGAGGACTACCTCAAGGACAACTTGGAAGTCTATCTTGTGGAAGAACCCCAAAGAGGACCAACCAAGAACTCCACATGGACCATCACAAAGACTCCTAACATATGAGGATGGATGAACTAAAGGGTGTGTTTAGAACGGCTTCGGCTTCGGCTTTTCGTTTGGAAAAACTAGAAGCTGTTCCAAACGGGCGCATTTTTTCTGCAGCTTTTCCTGAAGCCGGAAGCCGCGTATAACGTCAGAAAGTCGGAAGCAAACCCCCCTCCTCCCCACCGTCGCCCGCCAAAAACCCTAGGTCCCCCACGCCTGCTCCTTCCTCCCTTCTCCTCTCGCTCCTTCCTCCTCCTCCGGTGCGTACCTCCTCCCTCCACCTTAGCTCCCGCAAGGGTTTTCCACGTAAAAATTCGTGTCTCTTTCGTCTCTATTTTTCTAACACATCAAGTGGTATCAGAGCTACAGTTGATCGGTGAGAATTCAGTTTTCTAGTAGTAGATTCGATTTCCATACCTAGAGTCCTGAAAATATCCCACAATTTTTTGTTGCATCATTATCATCCTTGTCTGAGCCCCCTTTGAGCCATTGCAATTTTTCTTTTTGGTTTTTGTTCGTTGAATCATTGGTTGCATCGTTGTGTCTAGTTGCTGATTTCTAGTTTAGTTAGAGTCTAGTTCATCATTGTCTAGTTTGCATCTTGTTCTTCGTGTTTTCTTTGCGTAGCTTCATCGTTGTGTCCAACTTCTACTGCGCCACACCATCACACTGCCGCGGCAAGCCGTCGCTGCCTCATTCTCGGCCGCGGCCAACAAAACTCCCTGCTGCGCAAAACCTTTCCTTGCCGCGCCAAATACACTCCTGTCGCGCCACCGAACCCATCGCTTGCCTGCGCAATCCCTTAATGTCTTTGCCGCTATCATTATCGCCGAATTTCGACAAGTCGTTATCAACCGTGTACGAATACCTGGATGACACTACTATAAAAAGGCTAATACTGAATGCCTCATCACAGACAGTTGACCAAAACCGTCTGTATTACATGCTATCACATACGATTTTGGTTTTACGACCGTCTGTGTTACTGGCTGTGCTAAAAACCATCTGTGAAGAGGTAATATCACAGACGGTTCAGTATGGAAACCATCTGTGAAGTATCACAGACGGTTCTTAACAATAACCGCCTATGATATTTCGAAATATCATAGACTGTTTTTAACAAACAACCGTCTGTGATACTTCATAGAAAGATTTTATAATGAACCATATGTGATACGACACCATATCACGGATGGTTTCATTGTGGAACTGTCTGTGATAAATATCACTGACGGTTACATAATAGAACCGGCTATGATAAGTCTCTTTATTAGTAGGAGCCCGCTAGGGTTTGCGCTCTAACTCGTCACTCTCTAGCGCCCTTACTCTCGTCCATTCCCCTCCCCACCCGAGTGACCCCGTCGCCGACGCCGCCATTCTTCCAGTCGCCGACGGTTGTGACACCACGGTTCATTGCACAAGACACTCGTACGGTAAGAGTGTCTTGTGCGGTGTCACCGTTATGCGACAACTACGGTGACACTGCGTGCCTTCCCCTCTTCCTCCTACCCCCGGCGTGCGTGACCTCGGCTACTTCACCGACCTCCCCGGCTACCTCTAGCTCCACTGACTTCAGCCGCGGCTACCTCACCACCGACACTGGCGATGTCAATCGAGGTAAGACGGATCTATTGGTTTGTGCTGTTGGTATTCATGTGAACCAAGTTGCAATATGGGCTACCTAGCTAGCTTGTCGGTTGATGGTCGGTTTGGACACCCTTGGCCTTGCTGTCCTGCTATCTTGCCCTCTGTGACTGCTAGCTGGATGGATGGATGGATCTGGAGGTGGGGAATGTGGTTGTGTTTGGGTGTGACTGCTGGTATATTCCTAAAGACATTTTTTGTTTTCGATACGTATGAGGCAGGGTGTGTTGCTGAAAAAACACATTGATGCAACATTAAGAAGTGGCAATCCAAGGGAAGCAATTTGGTTGCCTCCTGGAGAGGATTTTCTGGAGAGGATTTTAACACATGGTTGTCTGTTAATAGTAAGTCTGATCACCATTTATTCTTAGGATAAATAACACCACGCATGTAAGTGTTTCATGGATATAGGTGAGTTTCTACAGGTTGCTGCTCTTATCTGATTGACATGAAAACCGCAAATGTTACTAGTTGTGTTCACTGATGAGATATGAAATGAATCTCCAGGGACAATAGGATGAACTGTATATGAATAATTTTGGAATGAAACTTATGAATCTATGGAATCAAAATCATTGCACATAGTTTGCACATATGAATGTAAACAAACTTCTACATGGATAGAGGTGAGTTTCTACAGGTAACCATTAAGGAAAACTCTTTTTTACATCCTAACATGATATCGTCAGCTTACCATATATTATTATCTTATTACCATTCATGTTCTTTTTACGTAAGTTTGTGGTCTTCTTATTTAGTATGAAGAATTTGCCGCTTCGGTATTAAAATACCGAGCGAGATGTGATTGTAATTGTCTCGAGTCTTAATTATTTGTTTCAACATATTTTATATGTTTCACTGGACTTGTATTCAAGTATTATCCATGCGAGTTTTGTCTCAATCCTTGTGAGAGTTTTCCAAACAGTGGCTGCCTCCTCCCCGAGCCCGCCTCCCCTCTTCTCTATTCTTAATCTCTTCTCTACAAAATCTCTAAGCAGTGGATGCTTTTGCCTTTAAAGCCGGCTTCATACACACACACACATAGTTTGTAGCCTTTGTTAGCTAACTCGAGGCCTGAATTCAGCTAGCTAGCTCGCTCCTTGGGCGTTCATCCTAAATGTTCAGGTGAAACACAACCTACTTCGTCGAGCCTAACACACTGGAGTGTACGATTTGCTTCATACCTACGATTTGCTACATGCCGTGGAGGATTGGCGTGAAGCAAATGGTACACTCCAGTGTGTTAGGCTCGATGAAGTAGGTCGTGGTTCACCTGTGCATTTAGGATGAACAGCCAAGGAGTGAGCTAGCTAGCTGAATTCAAGAATCGAGTTAGCTAACAAGGGACTACGAACTACACACACACACACACACACACGAAGTCGGTTTTAAAGGCAAAAGCAGCCACTGCTTGGAGATTTTGTAAAGAAGAGGCTATCACAGATGGTTCTAAATACCAACCGTCTGTGAAACGTAAGCTATCACAGACAGTTTTATATATAAACCGTCCATGAAACGTAAGCTATCACAAACGGTTCTGAGTTAATAACCGTCTGTGATAGTGTGCATCACAGATGGTTCGAAAAACGTCTATGATGATCTCATGTCATCACTAACCCATAAACTCAGACAGCTCATGAAACTGTCTGTGATGACATTTTTGAATTGTCTGTAAAGACCTTTTTTTGTAGTAGTGTGGCCTGATCACGAAGATCAATTCCTGCATACACCGAAGAAGCACGCAAGATCAAGGTAAAATGCAATATGATGTATTGCAAATATGAATTAAAATTGTATTGATAAGTGGGGTTCTGAAGACAATGTCAGTGTTGATCTCGCCGAACAAGAGGACAAAGAATAAAGTAGCAAAGCTAAACTTCAATCGTGTGACGCCCCATGTCATTACCCCAAGGGTAATCACACTTAGGCATACGGATTACTATTCGTTTGCTCAGTAGAACACTGCTCCAACGAATAGTAAGCCTTTACCGAGTCACGCAGTGAGAACAATAAGATAGAAGCTGTACATTTTATTCGAAGAATAGCCACGCAAGGCTAGGATTCTTAGTACAAGTATTACACAGTTACCAAAAGGAACTGCTCCGCTTTTCTCACCAACCCCGAAGTCTCGGCCTTCTATTCGTCCCACGAGTCGCATAAGGCGCCACCTCGCCTACAGCCTCCGTGAGTCGGTCCTTCTCCTCCAAAGAAAATGATCGGTACTGCAAGTCCGTCATCCCACTCAGGAGAATTCCCGGCTGGACTAGGATCTACAAGGTTGAGTACACGAATGTACTCAACAAGCATTAATAGCAAAGAATGCACTGGATGACTGGCTCTGGTTGTTATCACATTTTCTAAGTCATCTCATTTTTGAAAATAATTTATTAAAACATTAGGTGGCAGATTTTAATATTGAAAACACTACATATTACTCAGAGAGAAGAAAGACCCCCGGTGGTTCCCGTAGACTCCAATCCAGGAGACTGGCACGAATTCATGATTTTGCATAGCACTGCGCAGGCTTTGTACCACTTTACCCATAGTTTTTCTGAGCTCTAAATGAATCGGGTCCCCTGCATTTCCTTTGATGCGGGTTTGAGTTCAGAATACAGAACGTTTTCCAGGTTACGTGATTAAGTCTCCACCCATTACTTTCCGGCGGTGCTGACCTTGTCATACACCGAGTTCCAGTAACGTTGGTTGAGGCGGCCATCGTCCATGCTCAACACTCCTCCTTGGGCCAGCGCACTTCCGAGCCCAAACACTCCAATGTGTCCCGTTGTGGAGAATCTTAATTACATAACTAGGTAGCATTTTCTGCCCGTCGAAACGGGAAAATGGTTGGTCTTGAATTCTGACTTTGCATCGAGCAAGAGTTTTGTTCGTCCTTATATTATAATCGTATGTAAAAAGGGGCCCACCTCTTTACCTCATCATCATCATCATTATCATCATCGTCGCGTTTCCACTGCCAGGGCCCCCCTTTTACCCACATATAAATTCTCATTTCTTTCTTTCTTTCTCATCCTCATTTCTTTCATATTCATCTTAATCATTTTCATCTCAACCATTTGTTTAAGTTTTAAGAAAACAATTCTGATGCAATAAACATAATAGTGCAATATACGGTTTACATTTAAATTAACTATGTTTATGTTCAAGAGGATAGCTTGCCTTTGGAGTCGTAGGAAAGATTGGCGTTGACGAACTTTGATCAACTGCTCCCGTTGGTGCTGGTTCGTTCTCTGTAGTCACACGGTAGCACGAATAGTAATATAAATAAATACGTAGTGAATTTTTGAGTGATACATAATATCTAAGTTAGTGACTCCTAGTTGTTAGCACAGCTTAATTTAAATAAACATTTTTCGAGACCTACACTAAGTTAGCACTCTACAAAATAATCGTTCTACCGAAAACGAGCACTAAGGTTGACAACCCGCGGCCCCCGCTTAACTACCGAATAAACTAACAGAAGAAATAGCTTAAATTACCCGAATAAATAATCGCAAAGCACAAAGCTGCTACACAACTAGTTATTTTAATAATAACAGAATTAACGGCTATTCGGTCTATCTAGCAATTTTAATTCACATGTTAATTGCAAATAGTTAATTAGACGAGATCCAAGTTAAGTTATTTAACCGCAAAGATTACACAGCTAACAATTAATTAGTTTACCAGAAGCTACTGAATAACCGTATTATTGCAACAAATAATTAAAGACTACACGAATCCTAATCCCTCCCTAATAAAAATTCTAATTTTCTGATCTACCCCTAAACTCTCTTACTCTCTCTCTAACTCACCCACTCGGCCAAAACACAACACACGCACACAAGCACACACGCACAGCACACAAACCCAACACACACTTCACTGCCTATCTTCTTCTACACAACTCTCCCAATCTCACTTCTTTCTGTTGCTTTCTTTGCATTGGATCTCCTTGTTGAGTTGGTTGTTTTGGTTAGTCTCCCTTAGCTTCTTTTTCTTTTCTTTCCTCGGACTCTGGAGTCTAGCAAAATGGTGACCACCAGAAACGGTAGTGGAAGTTCGAGCAATCAGAATAGGCAAGCTGAAGGAGAATCCGAGAACCCAGCTCGGTGGAGTAACCAAAATAGAGGTGTCGGGGGCGTGCAGCAGGACCCAACCTCACAGCCGCCACCTCCTCCAGTTGATGGTCTTAGTTGGGCCCAAATAATGGCCAATCAAGCTCAGCTTATAAGCTTGTTGTCTCAATCTATTGCCAACACCTAGTCTTTGCAAGCTACAAGAAGAAATTTCGACCTCAAGCTCCAGTTCCACCTCCTCCAAGGTCCAACATTGCAGATTTATGAGGTGCGCCCTCCAACATTTTCAGCAAAGACCTCGAGCCAATAGAAGTCGATGATTGGCTCGAGCGATGGGTAGGAATTGGACATGGTGCAATGCATGCACTATGAGAGAGTTCTTTTGCTTCTCACCGACTTAGTGGACCGGCTTCCGAGTGGTGGGATAACTTTAATCAATCTCATGTCGATGCCTGTGCCATCACATGGGATGAGTTTATGCGAAGCTTGTCGTGCCCATATTCCATCTAAGCGTGATGTCTTTAAAAGGAGGACAATTCCGACTTTAAAGCAAGGCAACCGCTACTGTGAACGAGTATTTGCATAAATTTAATCAATTGGCAAGATATGCCCCAGGAGATGTTGCCACGGATGAAAGTAAGCAAGAACACTTTTTGGAGGGGCTTAATGATGAAATTTCAGTCCACCTTGTTTCTCAAGAGCATTCTGATTTTCATCAACTTGTAAGTAAGGCCATTCGGCAGGAAAGTAAGCTCCAACAGATGGAAGGCCGAAAAAGAAAGAAGACGGCACAGAGGTTTAACTCTGGGGGTTTTCCTAAGTCTAAGACCTCCCAGCCTCAGTCCTCCCATCATAAGGTCTCTCGGACCTCTTCTGCAAAGACATCCAGCACAGTGCAACACTCAAGCAAATCAAGCCACCATAAGACCTCCTTGGGAAGTCAGTCTCACAAGAAGCCATCTACGACCTTTACTGCTGGAGTGACTTGTTTCTTTTGTAATGAGGTGGGGCACTATGCTAGTAGATGCCCAAAGAAGCAACAAGCTCCTGCCCCAGCTCGATCTGGTCAAGGAGTCTCAGTCCAGGGTAGCGCCTCAAGCGTGAAGCCAAAGGCGCATCTCACAAAGGGCCGGGTCACTCATGTTATCACCAAGAAGCCCAAGCAAAGACTCGATGTAGTATCGATCGTTCCTTGTCAACTCCATACCAGCATTGGTTTTATTTGACTCGGGAGCTTCTCATTCCTTTGTTTCAAGCAAGTTTGTGGGGGAAGTATGGGTTATCTATAGTCCCTCTAGTTAACCCTATGATAATTCATGCTCCGGGCCTGGATATGAGGACTAATACCCTCTGCCCAAACCTTACCTTAGATATTTCTGGAGTACCTTTCCAGGCAGATTTAATAGTTTTGCAATCTCAAGGTTTGGATGTGATTCTTGGAATGGATTGGTTAGCCAAGAATAAAGTGCAGATAGATTGTGCTACCCAGTCCATATCACTTATTAATGACCAGGGAGTACAAGTGGAATATAAGTCCAAGAACTCCCCTAGAACAAAACCTATTCTGACCAGTGTGAAAGAAGTGAAGATAGAAGACCTCCCAGTGGTCAGAGAGTATATAGATGTGTTCCCTGAAGAACTACCTGGTATGCCACCAGATAGGGATATATCATTTCTAATTGACTTAGTCCCTGGGACTGCACCCATCTCAAAAAGGCCCTATAGGATGCCTGTGAATGAATTGGTAGAGTTAAAGAAGCAGATCAAAGAACTGAAGAACAAAGGATTTATTAGACCAAGTTCTTCACCATGGGGAGCACCTGTGCTATTTGTCAAAAAGAAAGACAATAGCCTGAGAATGTGTGTAGACTATAGATCACTCAATGAGGTCACCATCAAAAACAAATATCCCCTGCCAAGGATAGATGACCTCTTTGACCAACTAAAAGGAGCAAGTGTGTTCTCTAAGATTGATCTAAGGTCTGGGTATCATCAATTGAAGATTAGGGCAGAAGACATTCCCAAAACTGCCTTTACCACAAGGTATGGACTATATGAGTTCACTGTGATGTCTTTTGGATTGACAAATGCACCAGCCTATTTCATGAGTATGATGAACAAAGTGTTCATGGACCTCTTAGACAAGTTTGTAGTAGTGTTTATTGATGATATCCTCATCTACTCCAAGAATGAAAAAGAACATGAAGACCACCTTAGGACTGTTTTGGGAAGACTTAGAGAGCAGCAGCTCTATGCAAAATTTAGTAAGTGTGAATTTTGGCTAAATCGAGTAGCCTTTCTTGGTCACATCATTTCGGCCAAGGGAGTGGCTGTAGACTCCTCAAAGGTGGAAGCTGTGCTAGAATGGAGACCTCCCAAGACAAAGGATCAAGTAAGAAGTTTTCTTGGACTAGCTGGCTATTATAGAAGATTTATTGAAGGTTTTTCCAAGATTGCTAGACCCCTCACCCAGCTCTTGAAAAAGGAGCAGAAATTTGAATGGACTAAAGTCTGTGAGCAAAGCTTTCAAGAGCTGAAGAAAAGGCTTGTCACAGCCCCATTCCTAGTCCTGCCAGACATCCATAGAGACTTTGAGGTATTTTGTGATGCATCTCATCAAGGTCTTGGGTGTGTGCTTATGCAAGATGGAAGGGTAGTAGCATATGCATCTCGACAGCTGAGACCTCATGAAGAGAACTACCCAACACATGATCTAGAATTGGCAGCTATTGTACATGCTTTGAAAATCTGGCGACACTACCTTATTGGTAATCGCTGTGAGATATACACAGACCACAAAAGTTTGAAATACATCTTTACACAACCAGAGCTTAATTTGAGGCAAAGGAGATGGTTGGAATTAATTAAAGATTATGACCTTGGGATTCATTATCACCCAGGCAAAGCCAATGTAGTGGCAGATGCCTTGAGCCGAAAAGGTTATTGCAATACCTTGTTGGTTCAAGAACAACAACCAAAGCTATATGAAGAGTTAAAGTACCTCAACTTGGAAATTGTAGAGCAAGGATGTGTAAACACCTTAGAGGTGCATCCAACCATTCTGGACCAAATTAAAGAACATCAAGGAGAGGATGAAGACATCCAAGAAATTAAGAAGAACATGAGGAGAGGTAAAGCCCCAGGCTTCTCTGAAGATGAACAAGGGGTAGTGTGGTGTGGCAACCGAATTTGTGTGCCCAATCACCAAGATATCAAGCGGCTCATCTTGGTGGAAGCCCACGGATCACCTTACTCTATACATTCGGGCAGCACCAAGATGTATCACGATCTCAAGGAAAGGTATTGGTGGGTCAGTATGAAGCAAGATATTGCTAAATGTGTCTCTCAATGTGATGTATGTCAGAGGGTTAAAGCTGAACACCAAAGACCAGCAGAGTTGTTACAACCATTGCCGATCCCTGAATGGAAATGGGAACAAGTAGGCATGGACTTCATTACAGGATTGCCTAGCACCCAAACAGGTTTTGATTCCATTTGGGTGATAGTTGACCGATTGACCAAGGTAGCCCATTTTATACCGGTCAAGACCACCTATAGAAGTGATAAGCTAGCGGAATTATATATGGCAAGAATTGTCTGTTTACATGGGGTACCCAAAAGAATAGTTTCAGACAGAGGGTCGCAGTTCACCTCAAGGTTTTGGAAAAGCTTACATGAAGCTCTAGGTACTAAGCTCAATTTTAGTCTGACCTATCACCCTCGTAATCGATGGGCAACCGAGAGAGTGAACCAAATCTGGAAGACATGCTCGTGGCTTGTGCTTTGGATTTTAGGAAGAGTTGGGACAAGAACTTGCCTTATGCTGAATTTTCTTACAACAATAGTTATCAAACTAGTCTCTGAGATGTCCCTTTCAAGCTTTATATGGTAGACCTTGTAGAACACCCCTCCTTTGGGATGAGGTTGGAGAACATCAACTGCATGGTCCAGACCTGGTTAAAGAAGCTGAGGACAAGGTGAAGCTAATAAAGGAGCGATTGAGAGTGGCTCAATCTCGACAAAAGAGCTATGCTGATACCCGTCGAAGAGATTTGTCCTTTGAGGTTGGAGACTTTGTATACCTTAGAGTGACACCACTTAGGGGAGTTAGAATATTTCAGACTAAAGGGAAGCTGGCACCAAGATTTGTCGGCCCCTACAAGGTCATGGACAGAATTGGTGAAGTCACCTATCAACTAGAGCTCCCAGAGTCCCTATCAGCTGTGCACAATGTCTTTCATATATCCCAATTAAGGAAATGTCTTCGGGTGCCAGAAGACCACACATCACTAGAGAATTTCGATCTTCAAGAAGACCTTACCTATGTGGAGCAGCCAATTAAAATTCTGGATGTTGCAGAAAGGGTTACCAGGAGCCGAATTATCAGATCCTACAAGGTGCAATGGAGTCACCATCCAGAAAGTGAAGCTACCTGGGAGAAGGAAGAAGACCTCAAGGCTAATTATCCCTACATCTTCATTGATTCTGTTTGAATCTCGGGTCGAGATTCTTTTAAGGGGGGTAGGTTTGTAATATCCTGATTTTTCCAAATCCTTTTAAATTGGTAAAATAAAATAAAACTATTTTGTTTTGATGAGAATTCAAAGTTGGTTCGTTGGAGAGGTTTAAGTTTCATGTTGTCACCCCTTCTGTATGTTGGCCAGTTCTCCCCTCACTCTCTCTTTTGTGTTATGTTCGGTTTAGACCTTCTCTGTGGCCTGGGCCTCCCCAGTGGTCCTTGAAGTTAGACCTCCCCTGGGGGCTCAGACCTTCTCTCGATTGGACGTGTCTTCATGTCCAAACCTTTCCCTTTGAGTTAGATCTCTTTGGATCTCTTTGTTGGTTTGAATATCTTTGGTTCAGACCTCCTCCTTAGGTTTAGACCTCCTCTTGGTTAAGGCGTGCCTATATGTTTAGGCCTCCCTTCGACTTCAAGTCCTTTGGACCTCCCCATCCATTCCTCCTTGCTCGCTTAACTTAGGAACTCCTAACCTCCAAAGATCTCCTCCCGAACCTCTAAGACCTCCTGTATTGAGATCCTCACCGCCAGGACCTCCCATTGTGGAGATCCTAGCGATTAGGACCTCCCCTTGTCGACCTAGTTCTTTAGACCTCCTTTCAAGACCTCATTGAGCCCGTGGAACCTCCCTTCGTGAGAGCCTAACTGATAGGACCTCCCCGTGGGTGAGATCCTACCAGTCAGGACCTCCTTTTTACAAGGATCCTCACCAGACCTCCTTGATGGGATCTTGGTTGTCAGAACCTCTTGTCGCGTGGACCTCCTCCATGTGTATCTGGACCTCCCCATGTCCAGACCTCCTCTGTAAATCTGGACCGTTAAGACCTCCCCTTGGAGATCCTAACCGTTCAGACCTCCCGTCTGGATTAGATCCTACGGCTCTAGACCTCCCTAGCGGGTGAGGTCCTCCTCTTACCACACGGACCTCCCCGTTAGCACTCAATCTTGGCTGTTGGACCTCCTCTTTGGAGATCCAACTGTCAGGACCTTCCCCTTTGGCCCAACTATTTCTAGATTTGACTGGTCCCACCTGCAAGACTTACTCATTCTTATTTTTCCCCGTCCCCCTAGTACCATGAGCATTTAATGCATGTATTGTTGCATTAAATGAAGCCAAGCAAGTGGCTGCTTCCATTGTATGGGGTCATTCTGGGGCACTATTGGTGTGTTTTCTAGTCTCCTCCCGTAACAGTACACTATGTCCTTTATGATTTTTCTTTGACACTCCCGTACCTTTTGCCTATTTTTCATGCTCACCAAATCATGTACGCATTGAGTGGTCTTTTCACTTTCTTTGACTATAACTAGCCCCGGGAGCCCTTCATTGCCACCTTTTTCACACACTCAACACTTTGGCTCACACTCAGTGGCTTTCCGGAGAGCCTTGCTGCCAAGAGCATCGCCAGGAGCACCTTCCCTCATCACTTTTTCACCATTGGAGGCTCGATTGGAGCTTGGGCTTGACCTCAACCGCCCATATCGCCCCCGACCTCCCCTTCACTCGTCACCTCTTGCTTATGGCTGGTAAGCCTCCTTGGGTCTGATCTGCTCCTACTCTGATCGCCACCATAAGAGGTTATATCCTTTTCAGGACCTCTTCTTTTGGATTCTCGGTGGAACTCTATGGTTTTCGTATAAAGATCACCTCTCTGAACTCTGCGCAAGTATCATCATCTTGGTCTTTTGCTAAAGCCGCCCCTCTGGTCTTCCGTGAGGACCTTCCTCATTGGACCTCTCCCCAGTAAGTTGGGACCTCTCCCAAAGAACCTATTTTGAGTATGAGATGTTTCTGTTGGTTGAGTTTTAGAGTTTGTTTTGAAGTTCCTTTGGCTCTTTATTTGGAATTTGGTTTGAGTTGTCTCCTTTTCTCCCGTATAGATCGTGAGGACACTGAGGAGCGCGATTGCACTGAAGAAGAAGACTCTCAAGACAGTGAGCAAGGCAAGTCATGCTCTTGAACATGTTGCACCCATTATTTCAATTTATTTATGTTCTGTTTCAAAGGATAATGCATGCCTATTTCTATCAAGATATTTTAATACCTGTCTTTAAACACATAGTTATGCCTAATTCTTCCATATGGCCAACTTGACATTGAACCCAATCTGTTGTCACCTTAGACAAAACCTGGATTATACATTAGTGTGAACCAGGAGAAATTGTGAAACCATATGCTTAGTCTTGCTTAGACCAAAAGTACTTGATTTGGAAAAATCTTTACCTTCATGACCAACTATTGTTTAAAATGTTTTGACCATGGCATGGGGATGTCATGGGGGTATGAAAATATTGCTGGGGAAGCAAAGAAAATGGGAATTGATTTAGACTTGGGCGAAATGGGTTGCTTGGTTGGTGCAAGGTTTATGCACGGACTCTATCCTGGCTAAGGTGGAGGTCCAAGGGTTTGTGATTGTCGCCCAAGTCAGTTGAGGACCGGTCTTTGAGCCGCCAATGCTAGGTCTATGATGGGCTATGCCAAAACCGTGCAACCACATGTCTCCAGTATGGGGTGTGGGACCTAGCTAAGTAATTTGCAGAACTTCCACCGCAGTTGATCCAATTGGAGGAGTGGGAGGTCTTCTATGGCCAAAATGATCTTTTATGACCTATGTTCTCACTAGTGCAAGAGGGGTCCCAGATCCTGCGGAGTTGAATCCAAAGGAGGTGAAACCTTAGCAAGGAGAGGCTGTGGTGGGACAATGCAATTTAAAGGCTTTGTCATGAACTCTAGACCTCTTACCTTTGGTAGTGAGAGGTGGCATCGACGGATGCCGGATAAACTAGAGGAATCATGTCATGTGGGTAAAGTGCACATCCTCGATCGAGTGTAAATCTATTCGAATAGCCGTGTCCATGGTCATGGACATGCTGGCAGCGGCCACTCAGAGTTAGATGTTGAAATTGGGTTTCTCAAAGTGTTTAATAAATTATTTTGGGATTTCTATCACATGGATTTTGGGCAGGGAGCCTTGTGACAAGAGGGTATCCTTTACCAACTTGTTGATGAATGTTATCTAACTGAAAATCAAGTTTGAAGAATGAATTTTAGCTATTAAAAATCTGCTTTGGAACTTAATATTTGTAATTGAAAGAAACTTGGCTTTATGCAAATCAACCCTATTATGCCGTCTTTTGTATATCCATATATGCATGTCATTTTGTTATTCCACGGGTGTGACTTGCGAGCACAGTGGTAGTGCTCACTCTTGCTTAATGCAAACTTTATCAGGAGAAGACAATAGCAGTGAAGATGAGGACCAGGACGAATAGGTTGTGCCCTCCAGCCATTTTGCATGTGGTATAGTGGATGGACGTCTGTTTCCGCTCTTTTGTAAGCTTGCTTTGGCCCAAGGCCACCTTTTGTAAACAACTCCTTGGTTATGTTGTAAATAAAGTTTATGTCGTGGATGTTACCATTCTTTTATGCTGTGAAGAGCTAGCTTGAGATCCTTGGGACTAGCTCAGTTCACGCTGGGAATCACAGAGTGACCCCTCAAGTCTCACGACCTCCTCAGGTCAGGTCCTTCGACCTCCCCTGAGTTGGCCGTGGCAGTGAGGGATCTCCCCGTGACTCCCACTTCCCTCGGTGGTAATCTTGAGAGGTCCTACCAAGGCCTCAATTGGTGCTGCCGCGGGCAGATCCTACCCGAGCCTCGGGAGGTGCCACCGGACCTCCTAGGAGGTCCTAAGGGACGTCCTGGGAGATCCTGGGAGGACCTCTCGGGTGCCCTAGGGTTGGGTCGCCACAGTTTGTAATATATTACCTGTGTTTTGTACTTGGATTGATGCAATGTTTTCAGGGTTGTCACAAGCGTGTATTCTTTGATTGCATTGAATGGTGTAAATATTTCTGAGTTCGTATTAATGATCCACTTATGCCTGCAATGGATTTATTTTTGTAATTGACTCTTGGTTGATAATGATATTGGAGAAATTATTTTTATAACCTTCTTGTTGCCAGGTGTAGCGATTATGCGTTTGATATTAACTCTGAAGTTACTATTTGCTCTGGATTTAAAGAATTTTAATTATCGCTAATTACCGATTACTGTTAGTTAGGTTAGGTTAATTTTGCGGGTTCTCACAAATCGACAGAACCCGCGGAGACTAGAGGGGGCGGCCAACTCAAATAGAGGGGAAGGGAGGGGTGGCAGCACCATTCATGTGTGAATAGTGCCGCATAAACATGCCCTATTTTCCGACACTTATGGCAACATATGCCATTTTGCTTGACAAACCTTGTGAGATTGTTTGCCAGCTTATTACCTTTCTTAGGCACGTACCCAAGTCCTTCCTTATTGAATGAGCACATTTGCTCACTCAAAAGCTTGTCAAGGGTGGCCTTACCCTTGAAGCACTGTTCCAAACTTTTGCCAGGCTTGGTCACTTGCTCTTTTAGCTCATTGTTTTCAACAACAAGCTTTGCATCATTTAGCTCCACATTATTATGATTAGCATTAATATTTGAGCAACATGGCATAGCAGTAGGAACATTACATGAAGTAGATGCACTAGTTCTAGCAATTTCTATACTAGGCATATCATCAATAATATCACATATAATTCCTATGCTAGAGCAAGACTTGCTTGAATTTTCTTGGATAAGCAAGTCATGAGTTTCCTTTAACTCCTCATAAGATTATTTTAGAGAGATACGCTCTGTCTTTAAGATTTTATGTTTTGACATTTCTTTTCCAAGATATTCATTCAAGTCTTCAAGCATATCCATTAATTCATAATATGTTGGCTCATTATCATTAATGGATTTTACCTTATATCCTTTTGCCATGAGGTAAGTAGGAGTGGAGAATAGCGATGGAGCCTCCTTGATGGCGATGCCAATGAGTCTCTTCTTCTTAGGGGACTCATCCTCATCGGAGTTAGAGTCGGTTGACTCCTCGTCGGAGTCCCACTCTCCAATGTGGGCTTCATGCTTGCCATCCTTGTGAAGCTTCTTGAAAAGCTTCTTCTTGCCATTGTATTCCTTCTTCTTGGATGACTTGCCCTTGTCATCCTTCTTCAAAGGACAATGAGAGGCAATGTGCCCCTTTTCTTCGCAATTATAGCATCGAATATTGCTATAACGCTTGTTGTCACTTGAGAATTGCCATTTCTTGTTCTTATCGAAGTTGAAGCTTCTATGTGGGCGTCTTCTCATGAATTTCTTCATTCTTCACACAAGAAATGCAAATTCCTCTTCGGAGTCTCCTTCTTCTTCCTCATCATCACTTGATTCCGCTTTTGCCTTAAAAGTGGTAACCTTCTTCTTTGAGGAAAACAACTCTAAGAGCTCTTCCTTGTCTTTCTTGAACAACTCATTGGTTATGAGGTTGCCCAAGAGTCCCGTTGGTGTCATTCTTGGCAACTCTGAGTTGAGAAATAACGTCACCAACGTCTCGTACTTGTCCGGTAGAGCTCTAAGGATCTTGTGCACAATGTCAACATCAAGAAGGTTAGTACCAAGGCCTTTGAGCTCATTCACAATGTTGTTGAGTCGTGAATACATCTCATTGATGTTTTCATGAGGCAACATTACGAATGTTTCATATTTAATCTGAAGCCTACACAATTTGGCCTCTTTGACCGTGGATGTTCCCTCATGAATTTCAGAGAGGGTGGTCCAAATTTCATGAGCAGTTTCTAAATTGCTCACTCTATTGAACTCATCCGCGTTTAAAGTACCAAAGTGAGCATTCATAGCTTGGGCATCTAAATGAGCATTACGTGTCTCTTGATCCGTGGGAGCTAGTGGATTAAAAGCCATGACGTAACCCTCATTTACGATTTTCCAAATGCTTAGACTCATAGCCTTTAAATAAATTAACATTCTAATTTTCCAATAAGCATAATTAGAGCTATCAAACAAAGGAGTATTTCCTATAACAATTCCCTCACTAGCCATCCTTTTATCTCTTAGACGGTTAAGTCTAAATCAATGAGAGACCAAACTCTGATACCACTTGTAGGATCAAGAATAACCGACTAGAGGGGGGGTGAATAGGGGGTTTTTAATTTTTTTTAGCAAATTAATAATTTAAGCCAATTATGAATTATGTCTAAACTAGATACAATTCTAGCTGAGCAATAAATACAAGATAAATGCTAAAATTGTAAATACGGAAGTAGTAAAGACAAGAAATAACCACAAATAAGACAGTGAAGTTTTTCCCGTGGTATCGAAGACTAGCCGGTCTTCACTAGTTCACGTTGAGGAAGTTTGAACGAATCAAACCGGCTTCACGAATTAAGCCTTCCCTCGATCACTGTTGGTTGTTCTTCCTCCGCTCCGGAGATGGTGAACACCGAACCACTCACAATCTCGGCACCGGGCCTCTTCACAAGCTTCTTGAAGAGATCACCGTGCTCTCACCACTAAGCCGTCTAAGAGTTCAGCAAAACTCCAAGAGTAACAAATCGATGACCTTTGCTTGATGGAACTCAAGTGCAAATGGATCAACTAGAATGAGTGAATGCACTTGAATGAGTTCAACCACCTCACAATGAATGCACAAGTGTATTTGAGGTGTTGAATGAATGCTTAAGGCTCTAAGGATGTTAAATGAAGAGTTACTCCTTGTCCTAGAGCAGGTGGAGGGGTATTTATAACCTCCACAACCAAATCCAACCATTATGAGAGAAACCCCACTTTTCAGCGAAATACGATATTACCGCCAACCAAGGTGTGGTACTACCGCTTCTCACCAACCGCTCTGTAACGGCTACAACAGGAGCATTAACTGCCTCTGACATAGCCGTTTTAAACGCGGCGCGGTACTACCGCCAACTATCATGCGGTCATACCGTTTATCCCGGTCGTATCACTCACAAGGGTGGTACTACCATTTCACAGGGTTTCAATCTCAGTTGAAAAGGATGCTTCTCTGGTTTTTACGTACCGCCACAAAACATTTGGACCATTGAAGCTCCGGTACTACCGCACCACTAAATTGAACAAGCTCACCCAAACACACTGGCCACGTGGACGACTCAGATGAAATGGGTTGTTCGGACCATGCGTTTAAACCGAATGATCTTGAACTTTTCGGACAGTCTGAACGGCCCACGGTAGTACCGTCAAAGGAAGTGCGGTAATACCGCTACGCGGTAATTCCGCCAAGCAAGCACCGGTACTACCGTTCTAAGGGTTGAGACACAGAACCTAAAAAGAGTTTCTCTGGAAAATACGTTCCGCTCCAATTTCCGGAAGTACCGTTAGAGCGGTAGTACCGTTTAAACAACAGCGGTACTACCGTTCAAAGGGTTTTGTAATTTTAACAGAGATGGAGTCCCTCTAGAATTTACTTACCATCAACTAAAAAATGGAATTACCGTGATGCGGTCGTACCGCTCACAAGGGCGGTTGTATCGCATTAGCAACCAGTTGGCTGTGACGATTAGACCATTTACGTGGATGGCCTAGATTGATTGGGTTGTTCAGACAACTCGTTTAAATCACACGATCATGTCACTTTCGGACAAATCAAAACATTTCACTGTAATACCGCCAAGGATACGTGGTCATACCGCAGCGGTAGTTCGCGCCTTTAAACCCCAGTACTATCGTTTGTGCAGACAATTGCTCAGAGAGCTTTCAAATTCAAATTCAAATTCAAATGCATGCATGATCCTAAATTGATCCAAATGACACAAGAACATGCTATCAAGCTACTAGTCATGATCCCTCTTAATAGTACGGCATTTAACCTATAATCTGGTCTTCCAACTATTTCTCCTAAGACCGGTAAAATACAAAAGGATCCTAGACTACTTGTACCTTGTCTTTTATCCAAAAGATCTTCATGTTGTCCTTTAGCATGCATCTTCAAGACATCAAATTCACCGATGGGACTTAACCTTGTAAATACTCAATAAACAAGTTAATCCCATATTCACATATTATCATTAATTACCAAAACCATTTTTAGGGGCCTAGATGCTTTCAGCAGTGCAGCGGGTCGAAGTAGTGGTTGCATCCTTAGGGTTGATGTCTGCCCTCCTTCCTCCCCCACATGGACACCGCCGCCCTCCTCCCTCCTCCTCTCTCCCCCGCCGAATCTGCTACCCCGAGCATCGCCTCCCTCTCTCCTCCTCACTCGGCACCTCCGCCCGCACACTCTGCCGCCTGTCTCTCTCCTCCTCCCTCGGTGCCTTCACCCGCCTCTGGCCCGGACCGGGCCCGAGCGCCTCCTCCCTCTTCCCTCTTCCTCTCCTCCTCCCGCCGCATCCGCCGCCGACAGCAACCCTAGTCGCTGTTTTTTATTTGTTTCATTTTCATTTTTCTTTCATTTTTCTTTTCTGTTGTAGATGAATTATTTATTGTAATTATTTATGTAATACTTGTTTGTTGTAATAATTATTTATTGCTAATTTTCATTAATTGCGATCTAATGCGTTTATTCTGGTCAATTGTGATAATTACGTTAACCGTCATTAATTGCAGTCAACTGTGTTAATCGTCGTTAATTATGGTAGTCGTCATTAATTGTAGTCAATTGCGTTAATTGCGGTAGTTGTCGCTAATTGTGGTAATTCTTGTTAATTGAGGTCGTTGTCGTTAATTATCGTCAATTGTTATTAATTAACATTAATTGTGTTAATTGCTATTAAACGCATCAAACAAGCCATTATTTGTCTCAGGGGCATTTCAGATATTTTCTATATCAGAAACTGCAGCCAGTCTACCTAAAAGTCAGACAACCAAACACCAAACCTCTTTAGCTTAGTCGTTCAGTCCTGCAGTCCAGTCGGAAGTTGCTTTTCAGGAAAGCTACCGCCGTGCAAAGCAGACCCAAAGACACCTACCGGGGTGACAACTAAGGCCCACCACCATTTTAACACGTGGGTTTTCCGAAGAGTGAACTAGCCATGGGTTCTATGCATGTATTGTCAGTTCCAAATGCACTCTTTTACCTGTGTACCCTTTCTATTGTAGCTGAAGGCAAGGGATAGAGTTGTAGCAAGGTAATGGTAATGGCCAAAACTTTCTTGCCCCTGCCCCACTTGTGAGTTGTGATACAACCGTCTCTCACAAATTGTATGAACAAATATCGCTAGTCACCGGAGTGATGGCCAGAGCGGTGGCTGGAATGTCGCCAGAGACGAGGACAAGACATACGAATGGGAGGGCTCCGGTCAAACTCTTCTACGACGTTTATTTCACCAAATTCGGATCCTTGCCCCTCTGAATCGTGAGCAGACCTCGTTAGTTGTCAACAAGTTCAGGTTGAACTGGAGCTCAATTCCAATTCCAATCCCAATTCCAATTTCTCAGGGCATCCAAACACCTAAAATTGACGAAGACTTCCTCAATTCTTTGCCCAATTATGTTAACCAAACGGGGTGTTAGTTTTTACCCACAGATAATTAGTGTATTAGTGTTACAAATCCAGAGGTAATCACATGAAAATGGCCTTTTACGACGTACGTACAGGTATGAATTAGACCCAAATAAATCAACATCGAAGAAGCCAAAGGAAAATGCATAACGGAAATGCTTCGCGTACGGCGAACCGGTGAGCCTGTGGCCCGCGCGCCTCCGTCCGGGTGCGTCGTACAATGATCGGATGTCAAACTTCGTGTATAGCACTCCTCGATGCATAAACAGGAGAGGAAAAAAATACTAAACGGAAATGAACCGGACAAAGGTTACGCTAGCAACCAGGCTGCCTCCGCCACGTGCCCGCCCGCCCGACCGACGTGGCGCGGCGGCCGTTCGCGCTCTTCACTCAAATCCTAAAACGCCGCCGATTCGCAGAGTTGCAGAGAGAGAAAGCGCAGAGCAAATCGCAGCACAAAACCAGGCCCCCCGCACGTGACCTCTCTCTCGGTCTCTCCCTCTCTTCTTCTCGCATCCTCTCAAAATCCAAGGTAATCTCCTCCTCCTATATAATCGGCTGTTCTGTTCGTCGCCTTCGATCCCATGAACAATAAAAAAGATAATTTTTTGTTTGATTCGAGCCGGAGCCGATCCCAACCAGGCCCAGAAGCGGCTGGAGATCTCGTCATGTGATTTAAGTCCCGTGCATGATATCCTTGCTGTGCTCGTCAGCGCCAGCGATCCGCTGCACATGTGAACATGGGGGGCGCTTTCCTCGTGTTGTTCCTCTCCTTCCTTTTTCTGTTCTTGGTTTGCTCTGTTTCAGATTGGATCTGTTTTTCTTACCATATATATATGAATTCCAGTAGATTTTCCGTCCAGAAGGAGATAAATAGGACCGAGAAAAGATAAGGCTCTGCTCTTGATGCGATTGCGTCCGTGAAAGCCACGCGCTTGCGGAGCTTGAGAGCGTCCCTCTCTCTCTCTCTCTCTCCCATCTTGGCGATGAAGTACGTGTCCGGGCCGTACTTCGAGCCGGACTTCGATCCGGTCCTCGACCGCTTCGGCACCCCAGGGTACGCATTCGCTTCGTTCATGCGCAATTCTCGATTGTCTCATTATGAATTGAATCGATTCTTGGAGAAAAGCTCGCGAGCGTGTTGATATCTTGATGTGACGCGCTGTGCGTGGTTTGCAGGGTTGTCATCGACAATGAGACGGGCGAGGACTGCACTCTCGTTAAGGTTTGCTCTGAGGACGGGATCAGACATGAGCAGAACGAAGAATCAAGATTTGTTCTGTTTGGTTTGATTCCATGTGTTTGTTTGGTTTGATTCCTGTTCCAGGTTGATAGCGTGAACCGGGACGGCGTGCTGCTGGAGATGGTGCAGCTTCTCACCGATCTCGACCTCGTCATCTCCAAGTCCTACATCTCCTCCGATGGCGGCTGGCTCATGGATGGCAATAACTGTTTCTTCTTCCTTTTCTTTATTGATTCCATCTACCATCGTGACCTTCGTTGGAGAAAAATGGTTTTATGCCATGGTATCTTTCAAAATTGTTTTCTTGATTGGTTTCCCATGTTGTGCAATGCAGTGTTCCATGTGACGGATCAGATCGGCCACAAGCTGACCGACCCGTCGCTGCCGGAGTTCATCCAGCGAGCCCTCGTGCCGTTCCACCGGCCCGGCAATGGCCCGTCGCCCAAGTTCACTACGTGCCTCGGCAACGTGGTCGGGCCGGGTGGGCCGGACGTGTCGGACTGCGCGGCGCTCGAGTTCACGGTGCACGACCGGCCGGGGCTCCTGTCCTCGATCACCCAGCTGCTCGTCGACCACGGGTGCCACGTCGCGTCCGGGCAGGCGTGGACGCACAGCGGCCGCGCCGCGGGCGTGCTCTACGTGACAACGTCCGCGGCGGACGGCGCGGGGACGGGGCTCCACCCGAGCCGGTGGGCGCGCATCGAGCGGCTGGTGAACGCCGTGGTGGACGCGCGCGAGAACATGTCCGGGGAGCGGCACTGGGTGTGCATGTCGGCGCCGGTGCAGGGCCGCGTCCACACGGAACGCCGGCTGCACCAGCTAATGCACGACGACCGGGATTACGAGTCCGGCCCCACCCCGACGCCGGTCGACGAGGAGCTTTTCACCATGGGCGACAAGGCGGCCACGACGGCACGGTCGGCGGCCCGCCGCGCGGAGACGCGCGTGACCATCGACAGCTGGGAGGAGAGGGGCTACGCCGTCGTCAAGATGACGAGCAGGGACCGCCCCAAGCTGCTCTTCGACACGGTGTGCGAGCTCACCGACATGCAGTACGTTGTCTTCCACGCCACCGTCGGATCCCAGGGCCCTCTCGCCATTCAGGTACACACATACTACATGCTGAGTCCATGTGCATGTGATCATGTGCCCATGTCACGTCGTTATTAAACTAGAATACTGCACTGCCCAGTCTGACATTGCCATCCTTGGGTGGTCATGGACGTACGCAGGAATATTACATCCGGAACAAGGACGGGCGCACGGTCGACAGCAGCGCCGAGCGGCAGAAGGTTTCGCGGTGCCTCGTCGCCGCGGTGGAGCGGAGGGCCTCTCATGTCAAGCTCTAGCCATTCCTCTCCATTCAATCCGTGTGTTTTTGTTGGGTACACAATGCCAAGGTTTGCTGAGATGGCGTGGCAATGTTCTGCAGGGCGCGAGGGTGGAGGTGCGCGCCGCCGACCGGTCGGGGTTGCTGTCGGACTTCACCAGGATGCTGAGGGAGCACGGCCTGTCGCTGCTGAGCATTGAGCTCAAGAGGAAGAAGGACGAGGCCATCGGGACCTTTCACCTTGTCACGGACTCCGGCGGTGAGGTGCGCGCCGAGGCGCTGCACGCGGTGCGAACAAGGGTCGGCGAGATGGGAATCTCGCTCGACGTGATCAGGGACACGCCTGGATGGCCGCCGGTGAGGAAGACCAGCGTGCCGGCTCCATCCGCCGCAGCGGCGCAGGGCCAGGAGCGGCCGAGATCCACCCTAGGGAGCCTTCTGTGGTCGCATCTTGGGAAGCTCTCAAATAACTTTGGCCACATCAGGTCTTAGAAACTGTCAGCCAGACCAATTCAGCTGTTGCTATGCATGGCCGCTTCTATTGGTACCTCCATTCCGGTGCTTTCTTGGATGTGAGGTGGTGTCAGAAATCAGTACAATTTTGTATATACAAGCATAGGATGTTGCCATTGCAAATACAATTCTCGAGACCATTCTGCTGTTTCACTTACGTGCAATCCTCTGAGCAACCAACCAACGAATATAGGGCTGTTTGGATTGAATCCCAAATGAACCCCACTAAATTTTAGTAATGTTCATAAAATTTGGCTAGAATTTAATTTGTTACCAAATTTACCAAAATTTGGTAAATCCAATTGCTTTCTTCCCCATCCTTTGCCAGGGCAAGGGCGAGCAAAATGCTCGCGTGTGAATTGGCAAGACAACATGCTTTGAGTTTGGTATGTGGCAATGTTTGGTTGGATATGAATAGTGACATTAAATGCAAAGTTAGTTTAATTAATCAGTTTCAAATAACCATATTTCCTACACGAGTATTCGATTTATGATCCGTTTAAACTGTTGTGTTCTTTATCATTTTATTAACAAAACAAGACCCATATGGACATATTTTAGAGCAAAAAATTTGGATACGATACGAGACCCACATGTCAGTCACAATTTTGGTATAGCTGTAATCCAAACACATCAATTTCAGTATTACTCTTGAATTAGTGTAGCTACGATCCAAACACTATTTTTGCCCAGATTTTGACATTGCCCAGGTTTTAGCATTGCCAAAAATTTGTTATGTCTGCTTGAGGTCGTAAACCAAACAGACCCATAACTTTTATGGTGAACTTGTAACATCACGAATGCTTATGTACACAGAATATGAATAAAATTACAAACCGTAATGCTGGTGGAACGTAGCACCCCCACTAGGATCACAGCGCATCCAACCGGGCAGCTTAAAAACAAAATAAAGCCGCTCTCTTTTCATTGTACAGCTTCCATTCTATTGACAAAACAATTTCAACTTCTTCATTTCCTTGTACAGTAGAAAAGACCACTTCCCAACATACAGGTTGAAGTTGGCCTGGAACTAGAATCATTTGGCATCATCCTCCTCCTCCAAGTCACTAAAAGACACATCTTCCTCATCCCCTATGGGAATGGTGGTGTGCCCAGAAAGATCGGCCTCCTCGTCAAACCAATCATCTATGTCGTCATCAAAGGTTTCTTGCAAAACATTTGAGGCCTTGGTATCGTCCTTGGGCAGGTGCTCGTTGATGACTGATTTGTCCACTACTGCAACTTCAGTTACTTGGATAGGATGCAATTCAGCCCCAAAATCTGTTATGGGGATGACCGAATCGGCTTCTTGTCGCATAGATGGGAATGCCTCTGTGATATCTTTAGAGGTGTCCTCTTCTGAATGCATTCCAAAATCAGCTTTATGATGACATAGCTGCTCTGTTTCAAGCTTTGACTGGTGCTGCAAACGTTGCATAAGCATTGCTCTAGCTTCCACAATCTGCAAGAACAAGAATTGGGCTTAGCTTACCTGCTGGGACATGTGTTGTCTTGCATCATTCCAAAACAGATTATAATGGCAGCATCAATGACAAATAAGCATATTTTTAGTGCAGCTATGGCTGCACAAACTAGGACATCTAATGCACATCCCTCCTTTTGGTGCACCCCAGGCCTTAATGGACTCCAAAAATTCTTCAATAAACAGGTTAGCTAGAGGGAGAGGTGCTCCACTGCATGGCAAAATTTCAATCCCAAACCCAATGCATAACAGAAACTGCGAAGAAATACACATATTCTGAACATAGTAAATATAGTAGAAATCAATTTTAATACATAATTTATCTTTTTTATTTTTCATGACGTCCTCTGTTGATTTAGTTTGAAATTTTACCACCTGATATAATACTTCACCCTGTACCAAAACTAATTTTAAATATTCTTTTAGTAGTCATTGACATCACAGTGCATGGGATGCATTGAGAGGATATGCACTAGATATGCCCCCAACATCAACCAAACGCAAACAGACAAAATCAGCTAGTTTGATTATTTATAGTTTTATATTCTCAACTACCTCAAGATTAACTCATCACAACCAGCCAAATTACATTATTGCTTCTCAACTGGAGAAGGTTGTGGAAGGAAAAGGAGCTAAGGAGAGCATACTTTTAGTTTCTTTCTGCAGATATTGCCAGTGCTTAATTGGCAGTTCGTTAACTTATCAAAAAATCACAGAAAAAAAGAAAAAACTTACAGAGCAATTATCACACATTATACATGGACAGAAATGCTTGCTACGCTGTTATGCAGCAGGATCCACATGTAGCCACTGACCTCTAGTACCACGCTACCAGCAGCACTCTAATAATCGGACAGGGATAATTATCCTCATTTATTCAGTCCAATTTCAAGACGATCTCTGAAAAATCCTAGCTGCAATGTACTCCCTCTGGACTTAAATAAATGACGTTCCCTGACTTAAAACCAACCTGTACGACGACAAGTAATAAAAAACGGAGGGAGTACTATGTTTTACATTTAGTAAGACTCTGTACACCAGCCATAATTGGTAAGTGGAACAATATGCCCCTTGGTTGAATTTGCATTTAGTAAGACTCTTCAATTTCTCAACTTAAAGTAAATACAATAATAAGGAATACCAGACAAATATCGCATCAAGAGATAAAAGGAATTTTATAGACCAGGATGTAGCCTACAGTGTAGAGATTCCAACTCTAGCTACATAGATCTAAATCTTGCCTTGTTGATTATATTAATTAGACAAGTAAAGAACAACCTAGTTGTAAACGTAAATGTGTGTTGCTAGATCGAGTAAATGTATCTACTATTCCTCCGCTGCAAAATATAGGCCATATAATTTTCTAGTATTGTTGAAGGATATAGCATGCACATGCAGAATTAATGATGATGTTCCTATTTTTCCCTTATTTATTTTCCACCTCTCTTCAGCGTTTATATGTTAGTAAACAAACTAAACATTCTTTCAATTCCAACACAGTAAAGGGGGATAGTTCGGTCAATTGCCCATGTGATTTTCTAGATCTGGAGAGCTGGTAATTTCATTATTTTTGGAAAACATAAGTAGTTACACATCAGAGGAACAGGACAAACTGCATGCTCTTGACTTGGATAAAACGTCCACCAACAAGTGTGCCAGTTGATGGAAAAAAGGAATATTAGAAATTGTTACTGTGCCGTGTATCTAATATTCCAATGCAATACCCACAAAGACTGATTGCTACACATCACAAAAGAGCTATCTTAATCATCCACTAACCTAACACCATACATAAAGCCAGAACTCACTAGATATATGGTACAAGTCGGCTGGTTCCTGGTTAGCTTGACCAGAATAGTTTATATAGTATAGTTTATAGACTTTAGTAGCTTTCAGAGTGAATAGCATTGCTAATCTTAACAATTAAATGCCAGTGCATTCTGACCTATTGTGTTATGGCACAGCAGGCAATCGCGGATTATTAACTTTCTTTTTTTTATTGCCTAGCATGCAAATACATATATCATGTTAGGGACCCAGTCACCAGTGAGTGATTGTTTAATCAGAACACTATCTGACTCTGAGGTCTGAGCTAATGATAAATACCACAGCTACCTGTAGCTTACTACTTTTTTCCTCATTGTTTGGATTATGGAACAATTGAGATTACAAATATAGAACATTTAATATCACAAAGGCAGAGCGAAATACCTGTGGTGTGGACAGAAGTTCAGCATCATGCTTGTTCAGTCTAGGATGTAGAAGGACAAAATAGATTTTCCAAAAGCATTCTTTGCTCATATGGATTGGGCATAGTTCAATCCGCAAAGCAGCTAATCTAGGAGCGAGGTTCTCAATAGCCAAGGCATGCTCTTGCTGAGCATCAGACATGTCGAAATCTGAAAGGGGTAAAAGGATTATTAAAAAGTTAAGAAAGCACTTTCACATGGACAAACTTGATAGAAAAAATGAGGTGGAATTGATACATTAGTTGCATCGGAATAACATATGCATAGTTACACATCAAACATGAGACACAAATGCATGCCTTTCCATCAGCACCATGTTAATGTCACAGTAGCAATCAACATTGCAAAAGACACTTCAAATTTTATGCAGCATGCTTATTTTTTTGGTGCGTTTGATTCGAATTTTCTTCGTGCCTATTTTCTTGCCGAATCATAAAACGCAAAGAACATCACTTCCTGCCTATTTTCTTCATGCGTTAACGCGCAGCATAAGAGACATGGAAGAAGAATTTGTGGCACTGACAATCCATACAAGAATCAAGCCCATATCTCTTCTCAAATCACAATTCTATCAACATATCTACCCAATGATGAACTTGAAAAGTTCAAAGAACAGCAATAGACAGCATAATGCACTTAAAACTCAAGCTTCCCTTGGTCATACCAATACTGCAATACACGTACTCCTGACTGTAGAACATTGCATTTTGTAAGGCAACAGCCTGGAGTGAGGAGTGAAGAAATTACATGAGAATGGCCCATCAGACTCCTCATCATCAGGGAGCAACGGGAAGTCAAGCCAGGTTTCTGGGTGCCTGGAGATGTTTGCGGCGAATGCGAGCACCTCCTCGGTGATCCCAATCACATCCCACTCCTCCACCTCCTCCTCCCCATGCCTTACCCTCTCATCCTCCAACTCGTGGTCATCCACCTGCTCATGTTCCTCGTGCCATACCTCGCCGTCATCCACCTGATGTCTTACCCTCGCCTCCCACTCATGCCTCACCTCGTCGTCACCCACCCCACGTCGTACCCTCTCCTCCCACTCATGCCTCACCTCGTCCTCATTCTCCTCCAATTCAAACCTCACCTCTTCCTCCCCATCGTTCCTCACCGCTTCCAGCAATTCCTCCTCTTCCTCGTCTTCAGGAGCGAAAAAATTGGAGGCCATCCTAGAGAAACCGGACACGGCCTTGTGGCTCGAGATCCGCGAGATCCCGCTCTTGAACCTCCCACCGATCTCGGCGAGGTCGCTCCGGATTCTGGTGATCTCAGGCGGCGTCTCCGCAGGGCAGGATTGGCCATCCGCGGACGGAGGCGAGGGCGAGGGCTCCCCGGGCGGGGGAGCGAGGAAGTTGGCGACGCCCCAAAATTGGCGGGTTAGGGTTTTGGATAGCTCGGTGAGGTCCTCCTTTACGCCCTCCGCCGCGGCCGAATGCAGCGGGTGGGGAGGAGGCGGCGGCGGCGGCGGGATGCGCGCGGAGGGGGAGGGGGCGGCGGCGGCGTCGGCGTCGGGGTCATCGTCGTCGCCGGAATCGTCTGGGATGTTGAGGGAGGTGGCGAGGGAGCGGGTGAGCCATGACATCTCCGGCGATCGCCGGCGGCGAGGGGGGAGGGGACGGGTGGGTTGGGTTGGTTCAATCGGTTGCTTTTTTACGAGTTCGTGTTTGAAATGGACGGGTTGGGAGAAGGGACAGAGACGTATGGCTTGCTGAGTTGCGAGTGGGCCCGGCCCTCGTGGCGCATTAAAGGGCTGCTTGGTTCATGCTAAAATTCAAAACTCGGCCAAAGCTACAATTTGATAAAATGAATGTTATTTGAATTGTGGTTACATTTTGGTGAGCGGTTCGCTCACCCTCGAGTTGCCCACGTGTGACATTGGATTTCGTTGGCGTTAATAAATATTGGTAGCAAATCAAACGATGGTCAATTTTCATTGGTGTTACCAAAATTTAGTTTGGCTCACGTTGGTAACAAACAAAACGTGTCCTTAGTTTCCCTGTCATCTATTATCTTATTAAAGCAGAGTCAAAAGAAGCCACCATGTTTGTTCTCAATGGCTACAAATTCTCACATTAATCAGTGGCAAAAGTCTACCTCATCCATCGTGGTGGGTCTAGATTATAACGGTCTATATTAAAAGAAAGAGTATATGTATATGTCAACCAAAATAAAACTGAAATTCGGAATAAAAAATAAAATAAAAATCAGCAATTTGATTTTTCACGTGAATTCCTAAGTAAAAGAGTCCATGTCAAATACAATAAAACTGGAATTCGTAACCAAAAAAAAATTTATCAATTTGATTTCCATATGAATTTCTAAGTGAAATTCCTAAATGATTCTAATTTAGAATAAAAATTAAAAAAGAAATTAGACATGTATACTAAATTCAACCAAAAATAAATACAATTCGAAATAAAAAATTAGCAATTTGATTTCAATACAAATTCCAATAATTATAATTTAGAATAAAAATTCAACAATAATCGGCAATTAGATTTGTATACAAAATACAACCACAAAACAATAAAAATTTGCAATTTGATTTCAATACAAATTCCAAGGTAAAATCCTAAATAACTATAATTCAAATAAAAATTAAAGAAAACTAACAATTGGATTCAGATACGAATTCCAAGAAAAAAGAACTAAAATTTGGAAACAAAATAAAATAAAATTTGCAATTTAATTTCCATATGTATTCCAAAATAAAATCCCCAAATAATAAAATTTATGAATAAATTAAATAAATTTAGCAATTTGATTTGTATACATCGTGCTGCTCGCTAGAGCCATTGAAGAGAAAGTCCAGTGTTGAAGGAGCTAAGGGGCGCGATGACAAGTGGTGAGTGTCGACGTTGTTGAAGAGGCTAGTGGCAAAAGAAACTCGATGATGGGGAAACCCTGCTAGAGAATAGATGAAGCTTTGCATTAAAGACCAGCTATGGATGATATGGGGCCATCGGGGTAGCTAGGAGCGTGCCATTACTAATGAGGGGCACGTTGTCGCTAGTGATGTAAAAAAGATTCTCCATATTGTTAGACAACGACTAAAACAGACGTGTTGACATTAGTGAAGATGAGAGTTCGTCACGGTTAGTGAGGAAGTCACAACGTTGTGTTGGTCAAAGTCGAAGAAGAGGAGCGCCTAACACGAGAGAAGATGGCGTCGAGCATGTATAACATCATGTATGCGTATGTACATGCATGCATCCGTATGAATAGAAGCATAGGCGTACAAAGGCGGATGAAAAGCTTAGAGTAGAGATGGCGCAACCGTAGGAAATATGCTCAGGGTCACCGAAGAGAGCGTGACATGTCTCCCTAGCTGGGATCAGCGATGGTTGCATGTGTATACGCATTGATGTCACAATGGTTAACATTAAATAATAATTGAAGAGAAGTAGAAGATAACGTATGTGGCAAAATATTGCATTGGAGTAGGTAGCAGCTGAGAGGGATCAATTAAGATTTGGACTTATTGTTGGAGGTTGAAGAAAAAACTGTGACGGCGAGAAGAGATAGAAGCCACATGGTTTGGTGGGGTAGCCGACGTGTGAGGGAAGATAAGTTCAAGGTAGGTCATCCATGGTGCATCGATGTATGCTTGAGCAAGGTACTCTAATACATTATACCATGTAAACTAATAAGATAATTTGCCGCACACATAATCAACGTATTGCTTAAGATTAAATAGAGGTACATGTGCATGCATACAATTTGGAAAAAAAATAACTAATAAAGTAAGATAGGGGCATTGAAAGCATCTAAGCCCCTAAAAATGGTTTTGGTAATTAATGATAATATGTGAATATGGGATTAACATGTGTATTGAGTATTTACAAGGTTAAGTCCCGTTGGTGAGTTTGATATCTTGAAGATGCATGCTAAAGGACAACATGAAGATCTTTTGGATAAAAGACAAGGTACAAGTAATCTAGAATCCTTTTACATTTTACCGGTCTTAGGAGAAATGGTTGGAAGACCGAATTATAGGTTAAATACCGTACTATTAAGAGGGATCATGACTAGTAGCTTGATATCATGTTATTGTGCCATTTGGATCAATCTAGGATAATGCATGCATTTGAATTTGAGTTTGAAAGCTCTCTACGCAATTGACTACACAAACGGTAGTACCGGAGGTTAACTGGCGGAACTACCGCTTTGCGGTATGACCGCGCATCCTTTGACGGTATTACCGTGGGCCGTTCGGACTGTTCAAAAATGACATGATCGTGTGGTTTAAACGCATGGCCCGAACAACCCAATTAATCTGGAGCATCCACGTGTGTAGTTCAAACGTGCCTATCAACTTATTTGTGGAGCGGTACGACCGCCCTTGTGAGCGGTACGACCGCATCACGGTAATTCCGTTTTCTAGTTGATGGTACATAAATTCCAGAGAGACTCCTTTTCGGTTAAGTTTGCAAAACCCTTGGAACGGTAGTACCGCCGTTGTTTAAACGATACTACCGCTCTACGGTACTTCCGGAAAATTGAAGCGGAGCGTATTTTTCAGAGAGTTTCTTTTTGGAGCTCTTGTGCTCTCTTGGCAAATGGTAGTACCAGTGCTTGCTTAGCAGAACTACCGCTTAGCGGTATTGCCGCACTTCCTTTGGCGGTACTACCGTGGGTCGTTTGGACTGTCCGAAAAGTTCAAGATTGTGTGGTTTAAACGCATGGTCCGAATAGCCCATTGCATCTAAGCCGTCCACATGGCTAGTGTGTTTGGGTGTGTTGGTTCAAGTCAGGGTTGCAGTAGTACCGGAGCTTTAATGGCTGAACTACCGCTTCACGGTTGTTCCGAATTTTATGTGGCGGTATGTAAAAACCAGATAAGCACCATTTTCAACTGAAATTGAAACCCTGTGAAACGGTAGTACCGCCCTTGTGAGTGGTACGACCAGGATAAGCGGTATGACCGCATGATAGTTGGTGGTAGTACCGCGCCGCGTTTAAAACGGCTATGTCAGAGGTAGTTAATGCTCCTGTTGTAGCCGTTACAGAGCGGTTGGTGAGAAGTAGTAGTACCGCACCTTAGTTGGCAGTAGCACCGCATTTTGCTGAAAATCTGGGGTTTCTCTCATAACGGTTGGATTTGGTTGTGGGGGTTATAAATAACCCTCCACCTGCTCTAAGACAGATAGCAACTCTTCATTTAACATCCTTAGAGCCTTGAGCATTCATTCAACACATCAAATACACTTGTGCATTCACTGTGAGGTGGTTGAGCTCATTCGATTGCATTCACTCATTCTGGTTGATCCATTTGCACTTGAGTGCCATCAAGCGAAGGTCATCGATTTATTACTCTTGGAGTTTTGCTGAACTCCTAGACGGCTTGGGGGTGGGAGCACAGTGATCTCTTCAAGAAGCCTGTGAAGAGGTCCGGCGCCAAGATTGTGAGTGGTTCGGTGTTCACCATCTCCGGAGTGGAGGAAGAACAACCAATAGTGATTGAGAGAATGCTTAATTCATGGAGCCGGCTTGATTCGTTCAAGCTTCCTCAACGTGGACTAGGGAAGGCCGGCAAGTCTTCGATACCACGGAAAAACATCGTTGTCTCTATTGTGGTTATTTCTAGTCTTTACTTATTCCGCATTTACAATTCTAGCATTTATCTTGTGTTGATTTGCTTAGCTAGAATTGTATCTAGTTTAGACATAACTCATAATTGGCTTAAATTGTTAATTTGCTAAAAAGTCTAAAAACCTCCTATTCACCCCCTGTAGTCGGTTATCCTTGATCCTACAGGAATGCAACTACATGATCTATGCATGATGAAGAGTGGTTAGTTTTTAAGAACTCCAACAACTTATTATGCTCAATGATTTTCTTCCATCAAAGCACATACTTCAATTACATTCTTCAGGTTGTAATTTCTTTCAAGCTTATATTGTCGTTTCCAATATTTAGGATACCTTAAAAGTCTAAATAGCCTGAAAGATATGTAAATATATTATCAAGCATTTATATAAAATTCGAAACAAATCTAATCGTGCATATGTGCGGGCACCGTACTAGTTTTTAATACAAGAAAAATCAATTATTTATCACCCAAAGATTGTCATTTCGAAAAATGCCACCAGAAAGATTACCCTTCGTGATGTACCACCCAATTCATGGAAATAGTAAGCATTTGCCACTCTTTTCGTATTTTTGTTTTCCTTCGATTTTTTAATGAAATTCGCGTGTGAAAAATCCTTTTTGTCCTTCCTCGTTGTCATCTTCCCCAACTTCCATCTCTTCTCCTCCACCCGCCATGGCTGTTGTCCACCTATGTAACGCCATCTTAAAAGAGAGATCGGAAGTGTGATAACCAGGGGATTCGGATTCTCTGTTGTACTGCAGAGAATTATTGTTTGAACAGTGTTTTAAATATGTGTGAACATTAGTGCTAACCAGATGGGTCGTACTGCGGGCCGCCCGAGGCATGGCATCAGAGGTCTGTCCTAGGCACAAAGACGGGTCAAGACTGCTCATGGATCGTCTGGTCCCAAGACGACGAACCGTGCCGTGCTTGAGCTGTTACCTTGGCACGGTGGGTTGGCCCGGCATGGCACGAACAGTGTCGGACCGTGACAAGCACGACACGAGTGGCTCGCGTGCTAAGAGGAAGGGAGAGCCGGGAGGAGAGGCGGGTGGGGCGACGCCGTCGCGGAGGAAGAAGGGCCGACGTGGAGGGAAGACAAGGCCGGGAGGGAGCCGGAAGGAGGAGGAGAGGAAGAGGAGGACGGGGTGGCGCTGATGACCGGAGCAGAGGGATGAGAGGGAGGAGGGCTCGACGGAGAGAGAAGAGTGCGGAGGAAGGATAAGGCGGGGAGGGAGCGGTGCCGGCGTGGATGGAGAAGGCCGAGAGGGGGCGGTGTCGTGGTGCCAGCATGGAGGCATGTGGGCTTGCCTCGTCTTGGCGTCGTGTCGGCGTCTTGGTTGTGCTAGTGCCATGATGGGCACTATCATTGTCTTTGTGCAAGACAGCACCTTTGACTGGCAATGCAAGTGAGGCAAAGAGGATCGGAGGCGGTAGGCGGGAGCCAGAAGGAGGGCTCAAATTTTCAGCAGCAAGTCAGCAAAATAGGTACAATTCTATCTTTTGTATACTTTTATTGTTAGTACTTTGTTATGCTAAGATGAAAGTAATAATAGTGTTAGTTTCGATTTTGCAGTTTTGGTTATGTACAGTTACAACAGCTTTGCTCTTGGTGATTATGAACTTTCACCGGAGGAAATTGCATCCATGGATGCAGCTGCGGTTGCCTCAAGCCAACCGGAAGAGCAAGGAGGAGTTTCGTCATCAGGCTCTACGGCAGCATCAGGCTCTACACCAACCAGAGCAAAGAGGTCGAGGCTGTCTATATGAGGAGTGTGGGAGAATTTCGATAGGACAACTAAGCAAGACGCACAATGAAATAAGATACCATATGCTATTTGCAAATTTTGTCGCAATGAATTGTCTGCAAGGTCTACATGTGGAACAGGGCACTATCTTAGACATGTTACAAGATGTAAGACCAAGCAAAGATTGGCGATGAGGCAGACGCAGCTGCAGTACAACCCCAACGGTACGATACGTAGCTGGGACTATTCTGAGGTAGTCCATCAATCTCTCTATCGTTTAATTACTTCTGAGGATTTACCGTTAGGCTTTGGGGAGTCCGCTACTTTCCATAATTATATTAGGACTGCGTATAATTCTAGATTTTCTTCCATTTCTAGAGAGACAACAACTAGAGATCTAGTAAAATACTACAATGAACGTCGTAATAAAATAAATGAACTATTTAGTACGTGCACTTTTTCGGTGGTCCTAACCTCAGACATATGGAGCGGTTGGGCTAGGGAGGATTATCTTAGTGTAGTTGCTCATTATGTTGATGACGATTGGGTAATGGAGAAAATAATTATAGGTTTGAAATTAATTGATGTAGCGCACATGGGTGAAAATATGCGAACTGTATTATCGAAGTCGTGGAAGACTTTGGTATTACAGACAAAATATTCTCAATTACTTTAGACAATACCGCTTCGAACTCTAGGGCCATGGATATTCTTACTCCAGTGTTGAGTACATACGCCGATTCCTTCTTGCTACATCAACGATACGCTTGTCATATTATTAACCTTATATTCAAATGTGGTTTGAAGAGGTTGAGTCCGTATATTAAAGCTTTTCGCGATGCAATTTATTTCTTGAATAATTATAACGTAAGAATAGCACAATATAAGAACTTCTGCAGGGGAATGGGTGTACGTCCAAGAAAGTTCGGTTTGGACATGCCAGTAAGGTGGAACTCTGCTTACTTGATGTTTAAGAGTCTTTTACCATATAAGAGCATTTTTTCTGTTTTTATTCAAACGCACTATCAGAGCACTGACGATATTATAGTATTGACTGAGCAACATTGGTTCGTTGCTGAGAAGATACAACAGTTTTTAGAAAAAAATTATGAGGCCACTGTTGCTTTATCCGCTGTGTACTATCCAACATCTCCTATTATTGTGCATAGTATTTTACATATTGCTACTCAATTGAAAATTTATGAAAATGACTTAGTTTTACGTGACGCTGTTGTTGCTATGAAAACTAAATACCTTAAATATTAGAAAGAAATCCCTCACCTATATGCATTTGCATTTCTTTTAGATCCTAGAGCTAAAATTGAGACATTTGGTAGTGTACTTGATCTTCTTAGTGATGCTACAGGGCTAGATTATACTAACTATTTTGCAAAAGTTCGTTCTCAGTTATACGAGGCTTACCAAAGGTATGAAAATAAGTTCCGAGGAGTCCACTCGCAACGACATCCAGTAGCCCCCACCTCAAGTAGCAAGACAAATATGTGGGGCAAGATCTTCGATGGCTCTTCTTCTAGGTCTAGGCCTTCTTCTTCTACATCGCTGCCTACTTAGCCAAGACCCCTAAGGAGTGGAGAACTATCCACCGATCTGGAAAGCGATACGATGGATTTCAACTCAGAAGGCTTCGAAATTTTGCAATGGTGGCAAGCCCATAAGTTAACATATCTCGTGCTATCCATACTTGTATGTGATGTGTTAACTGTTCATGTCTCGACGGTTTCCTCCGAGTCTGCTTTTAGTCTTTCTAGAAGAATATTGGAAAAAATAAAAACAAGTCTCACAAGTGAGATGGTGGAGATACTTCTAACTGCGAATGACTGAGAACAAGCTGATTCACGAATACAACACTTTGTGAAAAATTCACAGTTGTCGAAGGTGTTTGAAAATCTGTACCTAGACAACGACACGTAGAACAAAGATGTATGTAGAGCTATAGGTTGTACTCTTTTTTCTTTGCTAATGTTTTCTCATGTTGAGTTTTTACTTGACAAAAATTTTAACGAGACATCAATTTGAACATTAATAAAGCTCTTTATTACATTTAAATATGCTTGTCTTATTTTTTTTACAATTTTTATATCTATTTCTGAATTCTACACATTTTTCTGATTTTTATTTTATTTTTTCGTGCCTAATGGGCTAAATGGGCCGAAACGGCCCATCGGGCTAAATAGGCTCAGCCGCCCAACACACGACACAGAGAGGCCATCGGCCATGCTCGAACCGCCTCAAAGACGTGGTTTCAAGACGCAAGACGACCAACCTATTAGCCGAGCCACGCTGTGCCGTGCTAAGATGGGCCGGGCCGCATCGTGTTTGTGCCGGGCTGTCTATTTGGCCAACTCTAGTAAACAGTACTCAAACGCTAAAGACAATAGTCTAATACATGTCGCCGTGTTCCTCTGCATTAGCCTATACGTAATGCAGAGGATCCGCTTCCATAACTGGTCCCTACAACAGCTGAATCAAAATAGAAACCGCGTCAGTTATTTTAAAATCTAGCCACCTAGAAGCGCTCGTTCCATCTGAATGCGCCAAAGTCCAACAGGAACCAAATCTCCATGACACTAATACGTATACAGTCAGAAACCCTCGTTGAAGTCCATGCATTAGGGTGAGAATTTCTGAACGAAAAAAGAATATAGTAGCTGTACGCGAAGGCACAAGTAAGATACACAATACAATGGTGCATATATATGCACAGTAGCCACGCAACAACCCCTGTAGCAGCAGTTAATGCCCTTTCAAAAAAAGTGTAGTAGCAGACCAGCAGTGAAGAAATGCAACAACGAAGCATTGGGAAGAAGACAACGAGGAAGAAGGGTAAATAGGAACCACATGCGAATTTCAGTCCAAAAGAAAATGAAAAATGCTGAAGTACGAAAAAAGTGACACATGTTGACTATTTATATAAACCGGGTGACTTATTAGGAAAGACAATCTTTATGGTGGCATTTTAAGAAGCGACAATCTTTAAGGTGAAATAATTGATTTTCCCTCTAGTCTCTACTACTATAATTTCGAGTTTAGTCCGCTCACAGGACGAATCGTCCACCGAACGTGCAATCGCCGCCCCCCCCCACCGCTCTGCGCGGAAATCGTCCCCCCACACTCCCACCCCCACCAAATTGCCTCGCCCACCTCATCCCAACCGCCGGCTCGCTTCACTCCCTTGCCCCCTCGCCCCTCCTCCTCCACGCCGCTTTGCCCTCGGCCCCTTGCCCCACCTCCTTGCTTACGCCCGCCTCGCGGCACCTCCTCGCCACATGCCACCCCTCGCCTCGGCGCCTCATGGCGATCCTCCTGCCATGCCGTTCCTCTCCTCGCCAAAGACACCAGATCTGGCGGCGCGAGACGGCGACGACGAGACGGAGGAGACGGGAGCTCAAGGTCGGGAGGCCGCTGAGCCTCGAATCCCCTCACCGGCGTGGCGGCACGGCGGGGATGGAGACGCCTGACGGCGGTGGCGGTGGCGTTCGAGGAGCCGCACGCGGATGGAGGCGACGGCGTGGAGCTCGACTTCGCGCTTCGGCGACACACACGCGCACACTCGCTCGCCGCGCTCCGATCTCGCGAGATCCGCACGGTGCCATCATCCCCATCCTCGCCGTCGAGCTCATTGCGATCGCCGCTCATGCCGCTTCACGATCGCTATTCTTGCTACGGTGAGTATGCTCGCCTCCTTCGCCGCCTCGCGTGTTTGGGCGTGGCACTTGCAAAGTCTCCAGGTACTGTGCCGTTCCTCACCTTCCTCCACTCTTCCCCGCTTGAGAATGACTAGAACGGACGCACCTCCATCACGCTTCCCACGCCGGCCGCCGCCTTCGTCCCCACCCCACCCCTTCAAGGACTCGGCCTGCCGCTGCTTCGGCTACATGCCTACATGATCAATTTGTTGGTGACAAATCATGGTTTTTGTACGCAAAAATTTATGTTAGGTCTGATAAAAAATTAAATGCATGTGGTTGATCTATCTGAATGGGTGAAACTGGGAATTTAATTCAATGTTGGCACTAGGTGCCAGGAGCATATAGTAAATATTCCTTTTGTTTTGCCAGTTCTATAAACTTAATCATAGGCTGCTCTTAACCTTTGCACCTCATTGTCCATCTAGCGCTGCAACCACTGTTGCCTGCAAGTGGTCCAAATAAGTGACTCGAGATACTTTCCACTTAGTGTCTTTGTTGTTACTCTTATTAGCTATGATCGCTTAGTTTGCTGTTGTGTAAAAATCTCATGGTGCAGAGTCTTGTTGTGCTGATTTATATTTATTTGTTTATGCTTGAGGTTCATGATCAGTAGTCTTACCTAGGGAACAAAACAATGGCGCTTGAGCAATTGTGGTCTTGAGCAATTGTTGGGTGGGCCATTTCTGTACCATCCACAATGGCACTTGCATTGGTCAAGATGGTGAGCATATATATTCATTTAGTGCTGCAAATATGTCATGCTGTGAACAAAGCTACAGTATTGCAAATATGAAGTGCTACACCCTTATTAGTATCTTTAAGATACCTGCACATGTTACACCAAGAACACAATTGTCAGCTTGTGAGCTTACTGCGGCATTTCATTGTTATTCCGCCTTTTGGCTACTCACATACATCCTTTTTTAATAAAGCTCATTTAATCTATTTTTTAATCAATTTTCTTGATTTCCTTTGTTTTTCTATTATATTGCCAATGTTCCCCCCTACAGAGGAGAAGCGTTACTGGCAGAGGTACATATACCTTTGGATAAATTATGCTTTGTATGAGGATCTTGATGCAAAGGACATGGAGCGGACTAGAGACGTTCTGGAGTGTCTCAAATTGATTCCACACAAGAAATTCACTTTTGCCAAGTTGTGGCTCATGGCGCCAGATTTGAGATAAGGCGAAGAATCTTAAGGTCGCACGCAGATTCTTGGAAATGCAATTGGGATGGCTCCAAAGGGCAAGATATTTAAGAAGTACATTGAGATCGAAGTCAGTCTCGGGCAATTTTGACCATTGTAGGACTCTCTATAAGAAGTATATTGAATGGTCTCCAAAGAAACTGTTATGCCCGGAGGAAGTATGCAGAAATTAGAAAAGAACCTCGGTGAGACAGATCGTGCTCGATCAATATATGAGCTTGCTATTGCTTAGCCAGCCCTTGATGCGCCTGAGGTTCTATGGAAGGCATGTTGTTCTTGATGTTATCCTCTTATCTTGTCCACAGTTTATGGTTTGTGGAGTGGAATTGATGGATATGTTCTTCTTATTCCAAAAAATCAATGTAAATGATGCTCCAATGAACAATCTATTAGCCTTATTTTAGTTCCTAGAATCTATAGGTTTCATTTATAGAATTATAGTGAACTGGCAAATTGGGCACAGTTTGCCTTTAAGAGACCATTCATTTGATATAAATCTATTGATATAGCTATCTAAGATTTGCTAAATTTGGTGGTGGTTCTACCTGTTCTTTTATGCTCGTTTGTTTGCGAGGTTTTTGTTTGGCCCTGCAGAAGCTTTTTTTTTTTTTACCGCACTCTTCATTGTCATTTTGGGTGTATTTCTGTTCGCTACATGCTCTTCTCATAAAGAAATAGACTACAAGTATTGTAGTATATGGGACTGGGTTGAGCATTGCCCAACATCACTTAAGTCCATGTTCAGCTCAGTCAACACATTTTTTTGGCAGGATTCTATTTCTTTCCAAGCTTATGTGCACAGGAAACCAATTTGATCTAGCTTAGTGTTGGCATGATATAAGGTATTTGATCAACTGATGTGTCATTCAGCAGATTGATGAGTTCATCATAGCGGCCTTAACCATGGTTATTAAGGCGATAAGGCAAGGCGAGGCGACCCACCCCCCTCACACCTTTTAAGCGGTAAGGCGTAAGGCGAGGCGAAGCCTTACTCTCGTCCTAAGGCGCCAAGGCATTTGCACTTGCCATTTTTTTCCGACTGCTCCTATATTACATAGAAGTAAAGTAAAGCAATGATTGAATGCTTCAATAAGTAGCACAGTAGCATTCTAGCATATATGAATCACATGAGTACATGAAGCAAGGCTGCACAGTAGCAGAGCCGGTCAGCTGCACAGTAGCAGAGCCCTTGTATAGGCTTTGGAGTGGAAAGAAAAGGCTGAGAAGCATGAGTTGGAGCTGCAGCAGTGCTATAAGGCTCAATCACGTTTGTCCGAGCAGCTCGTCACCGAGATAGAAGAGGGGAAAGCATCAAAAGCACTGCTCAAAGAGAAGGAGGTTAGCTGCACAGTAGCAGAGCCGGTCGGCTGCACAGTAGCAGAGCCGGTCAGCTGCACAGTAGTAGAGAAGAAAGCATAAAGTGGCAGCGGCACAGCGCTCTAGTGAGAGAGAGAGAGAGAGAGAGAGAGAGAGAGAGAGAGAGAGCGGAGCTGGCGAGGTGACCCGGCGGCGAGGCGACCCGACGGATCCAGCTGCATCCCGGCCTCCCCTCCCTCCCGGCGGATCCAGCCTTCTCCCCGTCCCCGCATCCCGGACTCCCCCTCCCTCCCGGCCTTCTCCATGCATCGGCGGGGACGCCGGGATGCGGGGAGAAGGCTGAGAGGGAGGGGGAGTCCGGGTCGCCGCCGGCCGTCGAGAGAAGGGAGGGAGGGGGAGGCCAAGAGGAGGGGAGAGCAGAGCAAAACCGAGGGGAGATGATGGTGTACCTTATTGCCTTGCTGGGTGACGGGCGACGGCACGACGCTGAACCGCAGCGGCGAGATGGACGCGACGCCGAGACGGGAGCGGCGAGATGTAGGCGCCGCCGCCGCGGGTTCCAGCTTCAGGTGAGTCGCCTTGAGCCTTTCCTCTTTCCCCCTTCTGGCCTTCTTTCTCTCTCTCTCCTCTGATTCGCGTGCTTATCTCTCCAGTTTAGGGTTCAGCTGCCTCTTATTCCCGCGCTCCTCCGCAAATTCGCGCGCTCCTCCCCCTGCAAGGCGTCGCCTTGAGCGTAGCCGACGCCATAGCTCGCCTTGCCAACGCCTTGGTGCTGAGGCGGACGCCATACGAGCAGACGGCAAGGGGAGCCGACGCCTTGACCCGCGCTCCCGCCTTGTCGCCTAGGCGACGCGTTCCAGACGCCTCAATAACCATGGCCTTAACCCATAGTAGCAAGGCCTGAGGCAGGATTATGTGACAATAGTCAAGTTGCCATATAGTTGTTAAGCCACCAAGGATATTTAATTGTTGCGCTAAAATTAAAAGTATCTATATGAACTTCTCCTTAGTGTTATCCTGTTCCCCCATCTGAACAAGCCTAAAGATCTTTTTTTTATATATAATTCAAAGAGTTTGAGGAGAGTATGCATCAGAGAACATTTTCCAAAAACATGAAAGAAACACCCCGACACAATGGGAAATTCATCTTCACCATTAAACTCCTGCTGGCCCTTATTAATCTCGTTCATTATATTTATGTATTGTATACTAGGGAAATCACATTCCTGCGAAGTGCCAAGTCTCTCTGATGGAGTCTTGTTCCTATTATTTTGCTAAAGGTAGACTTCAGTTTTGATCTTGAGGTTCTTTATGTACTCCAACAGGTCAACATTTCACTGAATGCTGATGTTAGACGGCTCAAGCAAACGAGGGAAGAGAGGGACCAATTTGATGAAGCAAGTAGCCAGATCATCTTTAGTTTGAAAGCAAAGGTGCTGATACTTTTTCTGATCGACCCAGTTTCAGTCTTCTTCCAGTTATATTTTTACGAGATTGATGATTGGTGTTTGTTGTATTGATCAGCTTGATGTTTTGTTTTCTTCTGACATTGAAATAGGAGAATGAACTTTCAAAATCTATTGCCTCATGTAACGTGGAGTCTGGTGTAGTCAAGACTTGGATCAATTTCCTTGAGGATACACGGCAGCTTCAGTCGTCATACAATGAACAGAAGGAAAAGAAAACCAAGTATGCAGTGATTATGGCCATACAAGAAATAATATATCATATTCCTTCTTTGGTTTTGCAGATCAAGTGGTGGATGCAAGCTATAAACTCCACATAAGTTGTTTACCCCCAATTGAACTAGAAGGTGATCAACTGATCATTGAGGGATGTTGTAGGATATTTTGTTGAATATCTTGTTCTATTCTCCCTCACTTTCTAAAGTTTTCTTGGTAGTCTATGAGACTAAGCTCCCAAGTTAATTTTGAGGCGAATGGGTTCCCTGTAAGACTGATGTCTTGAACTTGAGGTGTTGTTGATCTTTGAATCGAAACAAGTGTTAGTATTTTATTAGAGCAACGGTTAGGTGCTAACTCAATTACTTGGTTTAGTCTAACATATAGCCTCTTGGAATAACATTTATGTGTTTTTGGGATTCCATTGCGGTATAACAATTGTGCAAGGAGTTGAGAAACGTCTTTGAGATGCTTGGCGAAGTAGCAATGGAAAAGAAATAAATGAATTGAAGATGGATAAGGAAAACACGTCCTCTATTATTGGGTAAAGCAAGGATAGTTTGTAATTTACACCTTTCTTTTAGCCATTCATGAGATTTAGCCCTTAGATGCTTTATAATGCTGAAATAAATTTAGTTGTTTATATCCCTCCTTTTTATCCTTTGGCAGCGATTATAACATTATTATAATGGTGCGATATAAGTTGTTTTTGTATGCCAATATATTTTTTGAGAAAAATGTGTGCTAATATATTTTTTTGAGGAAAATGTATGCCAATATATTTAAGTGTACATATGGGATTATGTTTCATGATATGTATCACTCTCGTTTGGAACTTCGTTGCAACGCACGGGCACTAATCATGTCTAAGGTAATTTTTGTGAGATAATCTTTCCGGTAATTCTATCTAATATGCATGTGCATGTCTAAGGTAATTTTTTTTAAATTTGGGTCCATTCCTTGTGGTGTTCTATCAAAAAATTGCTTGCTCCTTATTGTGTATGTGCTCCAACAGTTATATAGTTACCTTACTATGTTCTATCAAAAGATCTATCGCTGCATTGCTCTCACTTTATTTGAGCAACCATCAATTTTTTTTTTGTTTCACTGAAACTGTTAAATTAAAGCAATTCTCTATCATTTTTGTCATTTCTCTGTTCATTTCCAGAATTGTCGCACAAAGTTCTTGTTCTACTATATTGCACTAATGTGATGCTCGTATGTATCACTATCTTGTAATTGCTTGATTCACTTTTCGTGTTAAGGGGGAATATTATTTCTATAAGTTTTGGGGTTCCGTTGGAACGCACGGGCATCCTACTAGTATACAACAGATGTCGCGGTTCTTTGCACCAGGATGTTCTTTTGAAACCAACGGTCTGCAGAAGTTTTCTGGGTTGGGCTGGGCTATCATGGGCCTCAGGGCCTTGTAAGCTCTTTGACTGGACCGGCCCATTTATAGGCCCGTATGTTTCTTTACAAAGGAAATGAAATGGCATATAAATAAGGTAAGTTGGATCTTAAAAAATGACTCAATATTGCCTACTTTTAGGACTCTGTTGTAATCCTTTGGAATTCAAGCATATCATATTCTCATTGAACTAGCACCGTGGATTTCTTATATAACTGTTGCAAAATTTCATAAGGAATACTACATTATTATAGCATCTATCTATCTATTACATTATTATTAAAATAAAACGATAGAAAAAGAACCATAAGGTTTGCTCTTAAGGGGTATAAATTATCATGTTAATCGTGGGAAGAGAGAGAGAGATCTACACCGCTTATTTGGTTGATCTAGATTATATCGGTGTAGATTAATCAGATATGCATTAGATCTATTACGGTTGTATAAGAAATACTACTCTCTTTTTTAATCATAAACATTGGGGTGTTTAACAAATAGAAGTCTATTTTAAATAAAAGCATATCTATTGTGGTATCTGGTCGCACAACTGCGCAGAAATTAGGCTATTTATCATAATATTTTAAGATCTTACTATATCCAAAGTGGCCTTAGTGCCTTACTGCGAGTATATGACCATCATAAAATGTTTAGATCGGCGTTTTCGTGCGTTGTTTGGAGCTAGGAGACCGGATATTCACTGCGAATTTCGCGTGGTCGGCACGAACATATAACTCTTTGCTTGTAGTAGCAGCATACTAGCATTAGCATGCACGGAGAGTGATATGCCAGAATTGTTCTATGAACTCCATTAAGAGACTAGTTGCAGCTACCAATTAATCCATTTAATCGATCCCTACGGGCCGTGTACGACACCCTTAGTACGAAATTTAAGGGTCGTAATTGCACTTCTGCGCTCAAGATGATCAGATTTGTGATGATGTAACAGATCATGCCTTGCTTTGCATATTCTGCCGTAGCATGGACTTTATAACCTCGTGTCATACTGTACTAGTACAAGCAAGTATAAATGCAAATCCATACTTGTATTGTATGTTAAGAAAACTCTTTCAGTGGTACCTGTAGCTCTACACTATAGATGGATTAAATTGCTTTAAATTCAACATGCATGGCTCCTTGCATGATCGTACGGTTAATGATAATGAAATGGCTTCCAATGTAGACATATCATACAACAAGCAGCATTTGAAAAGAATGGCTTACAATGTAAACAAACAAACTTTTTTCTCTTATTTTTCGGTCCAACGAGATGACTTGTCAATGTGCACAAAAAACATGCACCTGATCTCAGGACCCAACTGCTTGCTAGTTAGCAAATCTCAACGATCAAGCATAGCAATTTTCCCAAAACAAAATTAGTCTGTAGTCTACTGGTACAAAATATCCTAATTAAGACGACTGATAGCTTGAGCTGGTGGCGTTTAGATTGATGGAATCGACAATCCTGACGATCTGCTCGAGAGCGCTCTTGTCCCTGAGGATGCCCAAGTGCGACACCTTGGGCAGCTCGACCACCTCGACGACCTGCGCCGGCGAGTCGGACCACGCCTTGATCGGGCCCACGAGGCTGGCCAGGTTCACCGTCCCGTCGCCGTCGCCGTACACCACCTTGACGGGGCCGGCGTCGAACCCCTCCTCCCCGAACACGAGGCTCTCCACGGTGTCCACGCCGGTGCCCACGAGGCACGTCACCGGCACGCCCGGCTCCGGCAGGACCTCGCCGAGCGGCCGTATCCGCGCCCGGTATGGCTCCACCCCCTCCGCGAACCCGATGTCCTGCAGGAACTGCGTCACGTTCTTGGCGGAGTAGGACCGGTTGTGGTACTGCGACACCACCAGCGTGGTGTTGCCGAACACCTTGGGCGTCGGCAGCAACCAGAGGTTGCTCTCGGAGCTGCGCTGCTCGTCGCGGATGATGGACGGGTCTACGAACGGCACACCGAGGGTGTTGCCGGAAGCGAAGGTGAGCATCTCCTGCACCGACCCGCCCCACGGCGTGGACAGCGTCACCAGCCGGTTCACGTGCGCCGTGCGCCAGGGAAGCGGGTTGCGCGCCAGCAGCTGCAGCGCGAACAGCCCGCCGAGGCTGTGCGCCAGGAGGATAGCCGACTTCCCTCCGTTCGCCGCGCACGCCGTCTCCACCAGCAGCTTCAGGCGCTCCAGGTACGCGCTGCCCACCTGCGACGGGTGCCCCGGCCCGGCCAACCCGTACCGGAAGTCGTACGGCGCGCCGAACAGGTCGCGCCCCTCCTCGTACCCGGCCTTCTCTAGCGTGCTCGCCAAAATGTTCATGTAACCCGTCAATAGCCTGCGCATTATTAATAACTTGCCGCGTAATTAGGACAGGTAATTTCAACGTTTGCACATTTGCCATCGACATGCAGTCATGCGGATAGAATAATTAACTTGATTAATTAGCGTGCTACGTACTTGAGGCTGGGGTCGAGGTAGCGGAGGGTGGAGGTGGAGCCGAAGTCGGAGACCCTGGTCTCGACGCCGGGTGCGTTGCGGTAGTCGTCGGCGGCGCGGTCGTAGTAGAGCGTCATCCGCTCGGCGAAGCACCCGGTGAAGGGCGCGACGACGACGGACGGCTCGAACCAGAGGCGGAACCACCCGCCCTGGTCGCGCACCAGCGGCCACACCCGGCAGACCAGGCTCGACGGCTTGTAGTCCTCCGTCAGCCGCGCCTCCAGCTGGTTGCCGCCGGTGCCCGGAATCAGTATCACCGGGTGCAGCTGCTGCTCGCTGCCTCCGCCCGAGGCTCTCGCCGCCGACACGCAGCACGAGCTCAGCTTCGACAGCACGATCATGATCACAGCTGCCAGTACAACCACAGCCAGTGAAGGTTTCTCCATGCTTCTACTCTATGGTTATCTTTTGTTTCTTGTTTTCTTTGTCTCTTTGTTGTTTTGGATTGGATTTGGTATTGCTTCTTTTTGTGTGGTGAAGCTGCCTCAAAGCTTCTTTCGACTAGTGATGCTACTTGGATATCGCTCGGAGCCGCTCAAGAAGGGCATAGGCATACGGTGGAACGGTGGTTGCGTCGTCCTTGCAGTAGTGGGTACTCACTAACCCAGCTTAATTACACCTGTAGCAGCGTAGCGCTCTCTGGTAATTAACCGTGGTTGAGCGAGGACAGCGACCGGGCATCCACTGTACGCGAAGCGTTATGACCTTGAAGGGCCGTGCTGTCGCTGGGTTGGGGGCGTCGATCGCGCGATCCGACGTTCGAGACGCGCGAGCCGGAGAATGTACGGGCTGCCTTCTCTCGCCGGACACGACCGATCGAGGGGCGCGCGCGCGTGTTTAGGATCGATCGGACGAGCGGATTCAACGGACGAATCACGTGCGGATGGTCCGGTTTTTGCGCGGAATGATGGGGAAACGTCAGCGTGAGCGAGCTAGCCTGATGGGAACATGGCAACTGCTGGGTGCCGGCCTGGCTGCACTATTTGGGGAATGGAATGCTGCTACGCTAAAGTAAACCGTCCGCTAAACTAACTAACTAACTAACTAACGAGTTACTTCAAAAGCACACCGGAGAATATGCACGTCCGTACTTAGGCTCGCTCGCTTTATAGGAGTATCATGCACGGTGCTTTTCAAGTACACAAATTCGATGAAATAGAAGTCTTGTGGGCTTACATAGATCCGGGCCATGTGAAACTGGATTTAGCCAGAGAAACACAAGAGCTTCTTTTGGGCCTTACTGGGCTAGACACGGTGGGCGTCCATACTCCATGCCAACGAGAGCCGGAATATGGCAGTCATGGATGCAATGAATGAAGCATTAAAAACTGGGCGATCAGACTTGTATATACGTTTTGCGTATTTGGATACGCAGACCTGGTCCGATCTGGATCAATGTGGCTTTAAAAGCTACCTTCGTCTGGTGAAATGTTTAACGTGATTGCTAAGTTTTAGCGAGGTTGTTTGGTTAGCAACTTTTTATTGAGCACGCACCTGCTACAGTCGGATGGCTGCATTTTTAATTTTTTTTGTTGCTGTACACAGTACATGTCAGTTGTACATATACACATACCAGGAAAGCAACTACTCACTGCTACACACCTATATAACTTCGTACTAGTATACTAGTTTTTAGTGTGCTTGTTTGGGATGTAAATCAAAGTTCAAACAAATCCCCCTGTTCAAATAGGTTAGCGTTTCAGTTTAATGGTTGAATGTTATGAAACGACCCAAAATTTCAAAAAAAAAATTCAAAACTTGTTTGAGTTTGGTTTCAATTTGGATTTCTTGCCAAATTCGGAATTTCTCCTCAGAAACCCGCTTTCCTCTTTTGGCTTTCCGCTTCCTCTAGTCCGTAAATGCTAAGCGCCAAAACCACTTCCTCACCTGTCTTCTTCCTCCGTGCATCATCAACCTCGTACTGCCTTTGTCTTCCCCTCTGTCAGCGCCGACCTTGCACCGCCCCCGCATCACGCCAAACCTTCGCCACCTCACCGCCCGCTTTTGTCGCGCCATTAATGGTCTGCGCCAGCACCACTTGCCTCGCGCCTTCGTCGCGCCACCTGCTCAACGCACCGTGTGCGCCGTGTCCAACCTCGCTAGCACATGCCCTCGCGCTAGTGAGACCGCCTCGACACCACGACGTCGTTGTATCGCCACCTCGCCCCTTCCCCAGCGCCAATTACGCCCTGCTACCCACGTTGCCGCCACGCACCAAGTCCACCCTGCCACCCACGTCACCGCCACGCTCCAAGTCCGCCCGAGCTGCGCACTAGCGCCACCGCCTCCACGCGCTATAAAAGCCACCCAATCCCGAGCTATAAGCATCGCCAGCACCTCCTCAACCTCTCCTTCACCACCTTTCTTCCCCAACACTGACAAATCACGACGATTTCGCTGTTCTGCCTTCCTTCTTCCCCAGCGAGCCTGAAGGCAAATTCACCGCTACCGCCCCTCTCTTTCCCTCCCAACCCTATCACCACCACCACCTTACCACCCCGAAGCTTTCCTCTACCTCCTTTGCCCCTATCCCTGCCACCATGCGCCATGGCCGTGCCACCCACGGCTCACACCGCCACACCTCCTCAGGCCACCCCAAGACCTGCCATTGCCACCACCGTGACCCTCTCGGTCCACTGGTGCTCCCCGGCCGGCCAAATTGGCCAGAGCACCGCTGGAGAGCCGCCACACTGTTCCCCTGTTTCGGCCGTGCGCCTCCACCACCGCTCACCTTCACCGGACCTCCTCCGGTCGTGCAAGACCCCAAAATGGGTTGCCCGCGCCTCACCGATGCTCCTTGAACCACCCGACGCAATCGCCGACCACCGTCGCCGACCAAATTCCTGCTCGGCCACCATGGGAGTGAGCTCCAGTTCGCTGGGCCACCAAAGCTGATTAGCTTTCGGGCCTGGCAAGCCAAATGGGCCAAGCCCATTACTGTGCAAACATTGTGTAACCCAACACTATTCACAACCCAACCCGACATGGCCAAACACTGTTCACACCCCACAAAAAATTGTTCAGCCCATTAGCACCTCAGCCCAAACCATAACCATTCATTAAACCCAACCCATCACAAATAGTGTTGGCCTAACACTATTCACGAGACCCGCCACTATTCAACCCAAACCCAATAATGAATAGTACTAAACCCGGTACTGTTTATCCAAACCCGACACCATTCATCCAAACCCATATAAACATACATATATCCATTTCAACTGTTTAGATAACGTAAATTCCATTTTCAACTCTATTTGGCCAAATCAAGCACCAAATAAATCCCCACCATCCCATACGACCCTTCTTTATATTCTTTTCGAATTTATTTAATTCATGTTGCTCCCAGCTCGCCTTCTATTGATCCCAGACTTGTTTATTTGATTTTCTTCCACGTTACAATCTGATTTTGTTGATCAAGCTACAAAGGAGTTGATCAAGGCACAGGGCAGGTAAATCCGGTCAAGGACTACAAATATAGAGGCAAGTCGCATCCATTTGATCATTTTGAGCATATATTTCATGTACTTATATTATTACCATTATCATATTTATGCTAATTACTTTAATATCCAAATAATACTTTTGAATGCCATGATGATTAGATATATCCTATCACTCCACATACAAACCCTCCTATTCTTTGTAGGCCGTATTCACCTTGACAAGTTTAGGTTACATAAATTGATAACTAAATATTTAGCATTGTCACACAATATGTTTATAAACTCTAGAAAACAGTATTGGCTAACCGCCAATGGTTTTGGTGGATAGTTGAGGGTTGAGACCAGGAGGTTAGACAACCCAATAGACTTGATAAAAGCGAGTCGAATATGAGATCCAGAGGTGGATATCCATGAGTTGGTGTTGGTCCATCGCCTCACTGTAAGACCGGTAAGGACAAGAACCTTGTGTCAAGTAACAGACACAAAAATCGCTCAACCACAGGTTTGGTATATCTAACTTGACTTAGTATACTGCTCTTTTGATTGAATGTCTATAGGGTGAACACATACTCTTGTGTGATAGAGCAGCCACAGTTTTGGGGGTGGGACAGGAGTGGATCTGAAGGGACACTTGCTGGTCTACACAGCGGTAGGTACCGTCAGCATCGGGCCGCGAATTCCACTATTGGTCAGTGGTTTCCCGAGGGCTGTATGGTCCAACCGTCCAAGAATCTATCGGGTAGAGGCTAGAAAGGTTGAGTAGTGAAAATGTCTTGTTATCTCAACTCAGTCGCACGCTAGTTTGTTGCGTGTTTATAGTTTGATAGTATGAGTTTGAGGTATCTTGTGGGTAAAGTTGGACAGCTCTGTAGAGTATAATCAATGGTATTCGAATACGTCGTGCTTCCAGTTAATAAAGCTGTGTTCATAGGTGATTCCAATATATGAGTGACGAGGATTAAACTCTCGATGTATTACTTTAATACATAATAAAAGACCATATGTCTTCATGGTCGTAACCCTTAAGGCTCACGACCTCCCTAGTCGTAAGGATTCCAAAGGTTATTTTGAGGATACCCTGGTCGGACGAGGGCCTGTACCCAGTCCCCGACCAGGTGACTTCTCGTAGAATCAATGAACTGGCATCTGAATCTGACTCTGGTTATATTCCATACGGTGTGATGAATGGAACACATGTCATATTTGGCCCATACCACGCGATGTTTCATAATCTAAAGACACTAACAACAACCACCTTACGGTTGTGTGTCCCATAGGCGCACAACCGTCGAACGGCTGATACTTTGTCAACCACTGCCTCCCTCCGACCGAACGCGTCACTTCCCAACAGGCGTCACTTCCAGAAGTAACCGCCGCCACTTCGACAACTACTTAAAGAAGAACGCAAGCGGCAGAAGAGAGATGGAATCCAATTCAAAAGATCAACAGATGATTGGATTTTAATACCATAGCAAGCATATCAAGTATTACGATCAGTGTAATTAGGATTAGTCTATCGTCTTGTCAAAGGCACCCCCTGTAATAGCGAATTCATAGCAATAAAGAGCAGTCACATTCTCTCCCAAGAACTCTCTGCCACTTTCCTCTTTTCATTTCGTAAGATCAGCAACTCAATCATTGGCAGCTGGCACCGTTCGTCAGGAAGAAGACGTCGAGTTCTTGAAGATCACTTCGCTCAAGCATTCCTCATCCACTTCCTTTGTTCCATTATCGCTCATGCGAATAAGGCGGGGACTTGGGATGAGGAAAACTGGTTTGACCTAGCGGATTACTCCAACCTCGACATGGACGCATGCATCCACGCCATGGAAGAAAACGGGATGTCATCATCCTATTCTTCCTTCGCCGGTTCGCTAATTGCAGAGATTGACGAAATCGACCAGATGGATGAGGATACACCGCCGCCAACAATGGTGTTCTCAGAGGAACCGCTCGTTCCGACCAGTTCAAAACGCCCGAACGCCTCTACAAGCTCGGTCAATCCGACCGGTAGAAATGACAATAGAAGCCCAGCGTGCCGACTAGAGAGTCCAAGTACTCTCGATATTGTCATGGGCGACCAGTATTCGCCAATGGCTCCTACGTATTCTAGGGGCCAAACGACACATGATAAGGGTATCGATGAAGTTATCATCGATCGCTGGCCAAGTGGCCATGGTGAAACTTAGCGTACGATCGACGGTCCGTCGGATCAGGATAAGTCCACCACAAAGCCCACAAGAGGCAGTAATCTCCGACCGCTCTCCATCGTGGAAGCTCCTTGCAGAAACGCTGGAAGGCTCTCCCTTAGCTACGATAGGAGTTCCTTGGAAGATCACTACTGGCGCCACGAAGTTAACACAATCAGATATACCAATTCGGATGCCATGCACAGTCCTCCACGGGTTAACTCGCCACCACTTGCTGGTGGAAATGATACAGACGCTCAAGCACCAACTACCGGAGGCAACCGAACTAAAGGACGTGCATCAGTTAATTCACCTGTTCCTACCCCCTCGCGAGTAAGGAATCAGAAAGGGCCATTCGGGAGGTCGAGGGATAACTCGACTCATCGGACACCCACTGCAAGCAAAAATTGAAAACCTGCAACGAGTTCGGGATATCTTGAATAATCGACGACCGCTTTAGCAGAACTCTGTGTTATGTTTAGCTTGCGGGGATGTGTCGAGATCCTCCAACAAACCATGCGACGTACAGAAATATACCGAAAGTAGAGGAATTCACAAAGTCACATGATGACCTTGTCCTAGCGCTCCTCTTTCAGTAGAGGACAACATGGTCGTGCAGAGGATCGAGCAACACCAAGACCCCATCGTAGGTTTCGACTAGGGAATCACGAGGGAAGACAGCTCTTCACAGCAGCCACTCCTCCTCACCAAGAGGAACGACTACTTGATTCAGGCGATCTCAGGCATCATCTAAACCAGGTAGGTGGTCAAAGGCGTTATCATAACGTCCACGACCGGGTTGGGACACCGGATCCTAGATATGCAAATCTGATGAACCTATCCCCGACTACTATAATCCAGCTCCTTTTCAGAGAAGGCGCTATGACTCCATTACGGGATGCCGAGCATTTTCGGCAGGTCTCCAAGTTGTTCGTTGGCTGGACAGGTTCCGACCAGCCAACATAGAGAAGTTCAATAAGACTTAGAACCCATTAGAATTTTTTCAGATTTATTCTACTGCCATCAAGGCTGCTGGTGGTAATGATAACGTGATGGCAAATTATTTGCCCACGGTCCTTGAAGGATCTGCCTGGTTGTGGATGCTTAACCTACTGGTCGGATCTATCTACACTTGGGAGCAGCTCTACGATACTCTGATTACCAACTTTCAAGGTACGTACGACCGCCCCAGAAAGGAGGATGATCTTCATCGGATGAAGCAGAAGACCAATGAAACTCTTCGACAATATATCAAGAGATTCAGTCAGGTTTGGAATTTCATCACAGAGATCGCAGAATCTTCTGTCATCCAGGCCTTCAAAGCATGGCTGAGAAATCGCCGGTTTATGGAATATATTACAATAAATCCTCCACGAACAACCTCGAGCTTTTCGACATGGCAGACAAATACGCGACCGCTAGCCAAGTGGTCGAATAGTATGAAGCCATTGATCGGAAGGACAAAAATGCCCAGTCGGATCTGGAGAAGCAGTAGAAGAAAGGTAAGAAGTCTCTCAAGAACAAAAAGAATCGTAAGCCCGATAACAAGGAAGTTCTTGCGATTCCAAAGAAATATACCAAGGGCAAGAAAATTTTCACCGGTCGGAACAAAGGTACGGTTCCGACCAGTGACTTTAAGAAAAACAAGAAGTGGTGTTCACTTCACAAAGCGGCAGGACATGATCTGCGCACCTACCAGGCCTTGCAAAGTAAGCTGGAAGATTACTACTCAGGCAAAGGACCCTTCCCCTCCATAATAAAACTCGTAGAATCAAGCTCCAAGAAGGATAAAGATGGTGATGAAGAGATGGACTACCAAGAGCCACAACATACAGTGGATATGATCTTTGGAGGACCATCCTCGTATGATTCTAGACATCATCTGATAGCCATGGAGCGAGAGGTCAACCTTGCCGAGTCTTCGATCACTATCAAGCCGTCCAGGTGGTCGAAAACTGTAATCTCCTTCAGCAAAGAAGGCTGCCACATCCCGTCGACTCGACCAGGTAGGTTTCCTATCGTAGTTGAACCTACTATTAACAATTGTAAAGTTAATCGAGTTTTAATAGATGGAGATAGCTCTTTAAATATTTTGTTTGCGGGAATATTGGAAGAGATGCAAATCCCAAGGTCCAAGGTGAAACCTGTGAAATATGCCTTCCACGGCATAGTTTCTGATTCTACTGCCAAACCGATAGGACACCTGTCCCTACCGGTTACGTTCGGAAGGCACGACAACTTCTGAATAGAAAAGGTTCTATTTGATGTGGTCGATTTCTAAACCGCATATAATGGAATCATCGGTCGTCCGGCTCTAGCAAAATTCCTGATAGCCACGCACTACGGTTATTAGAGTCTAAAGATGCCAGGACCGAAAGGTGTCATCACGGTTCGAGGAGACCACAAAATGGCCTATGCATGTGACCCTATGTAGGTTGAGCACTCGAGGCCAAAGATGGCGCTAAAGCCTTCCGACTAGACCAAGGAGGGACCACTCAGCAAAGGTGCTCCTCCGGGAGGCGTCAACACTCTGTCTGGGTCAAGAAACGCTGATGTGTCCGACCAAAAGGTACTGGTCAGGGTAGGACTTAACCTCAAATAGGAAGAGTCGCTCGTCTCCTTCATCTGAGCAAATCAGGACGTATTCGCCTGGCAAACGTTCGACATGCCCGAAGTCCCTAGGGAGGTGATCGAGCACAGGCTAGCTCTCCAGCCTGATAAAAAACTGATCAAGCAGAAGCTCCGGCGTTCCGCACCTGATTGGAAGGAAGCAATTCGGTCGGAGATTGACAAGCTCCTCAAGGCTGGGTTTATTTGTGAAGTCGACCACCCAGAGTGGCTCGCCAATCCTGCAATGGTTAGAAAAAGTAATGGGAAATGATGAATGTGTATTGACTTCACAGATCTTAAAAAGCTTATATGAAGGATGACTTTCCTCTTCCACGCATTGATCAACTTGTAGACTCCACTTCCGGGTGTGAGTTATTAAATTTTTTAGATGCATACTCAGGGTACCACCAGATTAACATGAGTAAAGAAGATGAAGAGAAAACTTCCTTCATCACACCATATGACACTTACTACTATGTTAAGATGACATTTGGTCTAAAAAACGCTGGTGCGACTTTCCAAATGTTGATGCAGAAAACCTTTAATCCTCAGATAGGTTGAAATCTAGAAACCTACGTTGATGATTTGGTCGTTAAAAGCATCAACGCTAGCGACCATGTTTCCGACCTACACGAGGCTTTCAATAACTTAAGAAGACATAACCTTAAGTTAAATCCAGAGAAGCGTGCGTTCGGAGTTTTGTCTGGAAAGCTTCTTGGTTTCCTAGTTTCGGCTAGAGGTATTGAGGCAAATCTAGCAAAAATCTTGGCCATCGACCAGATGCATCCTCCAATCACAAAGAAAGAAGTCCAAAAACTAACTTGCTGCATGGCAGCGCTCAGTCGTTTCATAGCGCGGTTAGGTGAAAAAGGACTCCCTTTCTTTAAACTTCTTTGGAAACACGAAAGTTTCAAGTGGACTAAAGAAGCAGACGACGCATTTGAAGAACTTAAAAAGTACCTTATGAGTGCCCCGATCTTAGTTTCTCCGAGGTCGGGGGAAACATTGTTGATTTACGTGGCTGCAACGCCGCAAACAGTTAGTGGTGTACTGGTCGTGGAACGTTAAAGCATCCAACGACCGGTTTATTACGTAAGCGAAGTATTACATGGACCAAAGGAACGGTATCCACAGGTACAAAAGCTGCTCTATGGTCTCCTTATGGCTTCAAGAAAACTAAAACAATACTTTCAGGCCCACAAGGTGGTCGTACCCACCGAATATCACTTGGGTCAAGTCCTTGGAAACAGGGAATCATCAGGACAAATAGCAAAATGGGTGGTCGAGTTTGGGGCGTTCGATCTCCATTTCATCTCACGAACAACAATCAAGTCCCAGGCAACAGCAAAATTCATTGCCAAATGGACAAACCCTGAACCCACCCAAGGGCTCGAGTATGAACACCATGACGAGTGGACTATGTACTTTGACGGCTCCTTGATGCTTAAAGGCTTGGGGGCTGGAGTTGTCTTGATATCCCCTACTGGTGAACACATCATGTACGCCATCCAGTTGAACTTCCGTACAACAAATAATGTGGCAGAGTACAAAGGTTTACTGGCAGGACTCCAAGCAGCTCGTTCGCTCAGGATTCGCAAATTACTAGTGAAAGACTATTCTCAACTAGTAGCAAATCAAGTCGGAAAGAGTATCAATGCTCAAGTACCAAGATGTCATCTTATATGGCGGAAGTACAGAAACTCAAAAAGCATTTTGTCGGTTTCCAGATCCAACACATTCCTAGAAAGGGAAACTTTCTGATAGACCAGTTGGCCCGGATGGCCTCCACTAGGTCACCTGTCCCGCTCAGAGTTTTTCTCGAACAACTTGATTCACCCTCGGTGGTCGAGCTTTTTGATAACATAGATGTTCCACTAGAGGTTGTACAAATCGATCCTAAGAACATGGATGCTCTACAGATCGTTGATGGTTGGCGCCGTCATGAGCACGGTAGAAAACGGATGACGTCGATCTACAATTATCTTTAGCACAACCGTCGAACGATTGATACTCTGTCAACCACTACCTCCCTTTGACCGACGCTTCACTTCCCAACAGGCGCCACCTCGTCAACTACTTAAAGAAGAACGCAAGCGGCAGAAGAGAGATGGAATCCAATTCAGAAGATCAACAGACGATTGGATTTTAATACCATAGCAAACATTACGCTCAGTGTAATTAGGATTAGTCCACCGCCTTGTCAAAGGCACCCCCTGTAATAGCCAGTTCATAGCAATAAAGAGCAGTTTTATTCTCTCCCAAGAACTCTCTGTCATTTTTCTCTTTTTATTTCGTAAGATCGGCGACTTGGTCGTCGACAATGAGGTATAAGTAGAGATTTTTATATGTTAAGTTGGTAATTGCAATTGTTGAGTAAACCCCTAATGTTATATTAGTATGATTTTACTATTTTAAAGATAAACTGCTTTAAACTCAAAATGCATCTACATATACCTGGTATGGTAAACCTAAACAAACCATTGAACTCCTGGCATGTAGTTAAATAGCATTCCCATGTGGCTTGCTGAGTACGATTGTGTACTCAATCTTGCTCAATTATCATCAGAAGGTATAACAGAAGATTGAAAGACATCTTGGAGAACGTGTTAGAGTTGCGACCGTACTCAAACTTTTCTGTGGAAGTATTTGGTTCTTCTGAATGTAAGTTTGGGCATAAGATACACATCTTGTTGCTGCAAAATAGCCGTTAGGCTGTAATTTAATCAAATTAATTATTTTCAATTGTCTGTAAGCAGATTTGATTCCATTTTGGTTTCTAACCGAAATCCTGGACTGTTGCACAAACCGAATACACCCTGTTTGAAAAATAGGGTCGCTACATGTTACATTATTATTATTGTTTTGTTGAACATCTATGAGAACCCGCGTCTTTAGACTAAATCGTGTAGCAGTAATCAATAATTAGCGGTAATTAATCTCGTCTTAACAGTGAGCTAACAGTAGTGTTAGAGCGTTACTTAGCAACTGAATTAGTGCCAGCTCGTTGGTTTAGTTGAGTTGAGTTTCGCGAGCAATGCATTCTTAGTCGGTAGAACCATCATTTCATCATTCTATCATTCATTCAATCTCATCATTCAGTGCAATAGTCATTTGCATTCATTAGTGCAACAGTAGAATCATGACAGTAATTAAATTGCATTTCCATTCTTATTAGATAAATACATCAATAGGTGCATTGTTTACAAGATGGTATTACATCAGTATGTTTGAGCATTGTAGCATTCAAAGTAGGCAGACCACTAGCATCCTTGTTTCCTTCTCTCCTCTCTACTTCAGTTCAGAGCATCAGCATAGCAATAGCCCCAAGGACCATCCCCCTTGAACCTTTCTTCCTTCCTCCCATACATCTCCAGAAAACACATCCCCATTCCCAGACTGCACACAACAGCAGCAAGCACAACAAGGATAGCAAGCTGAGAATCCCGTCATGGTTGCCATGCAGCAGCAGCACTGAGTTGCAATTCATCCACCCTTCCCTTCTTAGTCTCCCAAGCCACTTTCACTTTGCCCAGCTTTGCACAGCATAGCAACATCAAAACCAGTCCAATGCACGGATTCATCTCCCCTCCCCTCCCACAAGCTCATTAGCAGCAAGCATCAAGCTCCTCAAAAGCCCCAGCCTCTCCCATTCACTTGAAGCACAGCAGCCATTCACCTCACCCAGTCACAGCTCGCAGCCTCATTCATCCCCCCAGTAGCCATTCACCTCCCCAGCCGCTCATTCATCCCCCCAAACCATTCACCCATCCCATTTCCAAGTTCATCAACACCTTACCTCACCTCCAGAGCTTCTCTTCCAGCCAAGTCCAGGAGAAGACCAGGGGAGCCCAAGCAGGGAGCCAAGGAGCCAGGAGCACGGCAACACCAAGGCGGACAGGAGGACGATTGGCAGCACCATCCGGAATCACCACCGTCATCGTCAACCCGAGCATCGTCGACCACCCTGCAAATCATTGAACCCCAAAAACCATCTCAAACTCCACACATCAGGTAAACAAATCTTCATATGAAGCTCTAGGTGAGCTCTTACCTTGGTAGCAGCTCCTTTAGTAGTCTCCTCCACCTCAGCTCCACCCCAAGCCCTGCATTCATGCATTTTTCAAGCATCAGCTTTTGAGCCTTCTGTGCATATCTAGTTAAGCATTTTAGCTAGAGCTTAGAGCAGTAAGTGTGGGGAGGGTGCGGTGCCATGGCGCCGGCGGCCGGGAGGCCGAGCCGGCCGGGCCAAAGCCCTCAAAACCAGTAGATCGGGAACCGTAGGAGATCAGGTGGCGGGCTGCCTTCGCCTTGGCCAGAGGAAGGACCAACCGGGGGCTAGGGAGCGTCGTTGGCGGCGGCCTGGGCCGGGACGGAGCCGGACCGGCGTCGGGCGCGCGTGGGAGCGAGAAGCGACGGCATGGTTGATGGCGCCGAGCCGTGCGGGAGATAGGAGGAGGCAGGGAAGATTGGGGAGGCCATTGCCTGCAGTTGGGCCGACAGGGCGGTGGCGTAGATCGGATCTGAGCCGGGCTAGCGTCAGGCACGTGTAGAAGCGGGGAGCGACGGCGGCGGAGGCGGCTAAGCTGGTGGTGGCGCAGTTCTTGCATGCTGGCCAAGTGAGGAGCCGAACCGCTAATGGCGCTTGGAACCGAGCAGTGGCGGTTGCTTAGGCGCAAAAAAGACGAAGACTATGGAGAGGGCGCTGAGTCAGCATGGCAGCAAATGAATCCCATGGAGGCGGCGGGCTCAGAGAGCCGTCCCAATGGCGGCCGGCCTTGATCCCAAAGTGGCGGTGTCGATTGAGGAGAGAGTGGATTGTTGAGGGTGAGAGTGAGGCTTTTTGGGGAAGGGAGAAAGATTTTGGGGAAGAAGAGGAAAGGTGGACTTGTGAGCTGTGCATGTGTGTTTAGGTTGGGCCGGCCGAGTGTTTGTAGGAAGGGAGAGAGAGAGAGAGAGTTAGGTTAGGGTGAGATTAGAGATAGGGTTAGAAGTTTGGTTTAGGACTTTAGGTTTAGGGGTAATATTAGGAAAATGGGTAGTTTCTAGATTATTTGCTACAATTCATGTCTATTTCAGTAGCAGTCGTTAATTAAATAATTGTTAGCTGTTTATTCTTGCGATTAAATGATTTAACTTGTGTCTTGTCGAATTAGCCAACTTAAAATTAATCTATGAATGAATTGCTAGATAAATTGAGTAACCATTATTTCTGTTATTAATAGAATAGCTTGCTTGTGTAGCGATCTTGTACGTCGCGGGTTTTTAGTCGAGCCTTGTGAGCGATTTAATCTTGTTAATTAGTTAAGTGGGAACCTCGGGTTTTTGACCATAGTGCGATTAGACAGTAGAACAATTATTTTGGGGAGTGCTAACTTAGTGTTAGATCTCGAAAAGTTTTATTTAAATTAAATTGTGCTAACCATTAGAGATCACTAACATATGTATCTATTATATCACTCAAAATCAACTACGTATTTACTTATATTATTATTCGTACTATCAGATTGTTACTGAAGACGATCCAAAGACCGACGAGGAGCAAATGATCGTAGTTTCACAAGACCGACCTTTCCTACATATACGAAGGCAAGCGATCCTTTTGAACATAAACATAGTTAATTTAAATGTAAACCGTATATTGCATTATTATATGTATTGCATTCAAAATTGTTTTCCAAAACTTAAATCAAATGATTCAGATGAAGATGATTAAGATAAAGATGAATGAATTGAGACTGATGAAAAGAAAGAGATAAAGAGAATATTATGGCTGGTAAAGGGGGCCCTTGGCAGGTAAGAGATGAGGCAGGAAGTGGGACCCTTTACATATGATTAAAATATAAGGACCAACAAACTCTTACTCGGTCAGATGCCGTAAATTCGGTACCAACCATTTTCCCGTTTCGACGGGCAGAAAATGCTACCCTGTTACGTGACTATGCTCTCCACAATGGGTAAGTATTATGTGTGAGTGTGATGGAGGAACCTAGAACCGGTAGGAGAAGTCCGGAAGTGGGGGATCCAAGGCACTATAGCGCTAAGGTGGAGTGTTGAGTGCAGGATAGAAGCTGCCTCAACTAACATTACTAGAACTCGGTGGGTGACGATGTCAGCACCGACGAAAAGTAATGGGTGGAGAAATTAATTCACGTAACTGGGAAAACGTTCTGTATTCTGATCTCGAACCCGCATCAAAGGAAATACGGTGAACTCTGTTTATAGAGAGTTCAGAATAGCTATGGGTAAAGTGGTGCAAAGCCTACGCAGTGCTAAATAAAATCATGAATTCATGCCAGTCTCCAGGATTGGAGTCTACGGGAACCACAGGGGGTCTATCTTCTCTCCGAGTAACTAGTAGTGTTTTCGGTATTAAAATCCGCCACCTAATTGTTTTAATGATCTATTTTCAGAATTGATATTATTTAGAAACTGTGATAACAAACAGAGATAGTTCATTCAGTGCATTCTTTGCTATTAATGCTTGCTGAGTACACTCGTGTACTCAACCTTGTTAGTATTCTCCTTTGTAGATCCTAGTTCGGCTGGGAATTATCCCGAGTGGGATGACAGACATGCAGGTACCGATGCAACCGCAGGAGGAGAAGGCACTGACTACGAGGACCAGGGCCAGATGAGCGCCATATTTGATGCGTGGGGCGAGTGGGAGACCAGTGGGGCAAGGAAGGCGAGCTAGGAGACTTGGTCCCGCCTACCAGTTGTAAATTGCTATGTAAAAATCTTAGCCTTGTGTGGCTATTACTGAAATAAAGGTGTACAATTTTTATCTTATTGTTCTGCTGTGTAACCCTGGTAAAAATTTACTATTCGTTAGAGCAGTATTTTATTGAGTAAACGAATAGTAATCCGTATGACTAAGCGTGATTACCCATAGGATAATAACGCAGGGTTACAACATCCGGCCTACTATACCCTGCTTGCTAATTGCTACGAGGTCAATTCAGTCATGTCGAACAGAATAAATAAATTTCCAGTCTACATATACACAAATTTTAACGCGCATCAGCACTGGAAAGTTGACGCCGCCAGGATCCGCGCGTTCAACTTTGACATGCTCTTACTTAGTCCGTGCAACAAAGCTGTACCTCGACCTAGATAATTGATTTTATTTTATTTTCTAGTGAGCAAAGCTGAGACTGGCAGCGTGCCCTGCCCGTGCATGCAACATGATCAACCACATTACCACACAGCGCGTCTTGTGTAAGGCATACACATGTAGGCAACCAGATGAAAATTATTAATTGACTAACGCACAGGTAACGCCTTTTTTCAGAAGGTGCATACTACGTGAGACTTTGACTTCTGGGTTACCTGCAGCTCACTCAAAACCCAAGTACGATGCACCCAAAATTTCCCAGCGACTGGACTCATCAGACCGGGCGACGTCCGGACTCCGGACAAGCACAGCACGTCTGATTTGAACCGGCCAAACCCCAACCAAAGACCCACCACCAAAACGCGCCGTGCGTCCGCGGGAAACCGATCCAAGCAAGCGCCTCGTCTCGCTCCCGCTAATCGATCCGGCCAGTCACGTACGACCGGATTTAATTAGACCTCACTCACCATCCACCCACGTCACGTCACGTCACTTCGCTTAGAACGAGTCGCAGTCGCCGCCCCGTTTCCCTTCCTTATATATAGTCCCAGTCACACACACAATCCCACTAGCTACAGCTTCCAAGCGCTAAGCAGCGAGCAGTTGTTCTGCGTTGGTGCGAAACAGCGAGACTCTCTCTGATTTGGGCGGCAGGTATGTCCGTGGCGACGGCGAGCAGGGGGGTGCGCGCGCTGGCCATACTTGGGCGATGCGTGCGGGCGCCGTTCCGCGTGCTGGTCCGCGCGCGCGACCTGTACGTGAGCCGGATGACGGCGTGCGCGGGGGGCGGCCGAGGAGGCGGCGGGCCGGTGGGGCTGGTGGCGATGCCGCGGTGCCAGAGCCACGGGTTCTACCGGTCGGCTGGCGGCGGCAACGACGACGACGTGCGGGAGCTCATCCGGGCCGCCTCGCGCGCCGGCCCGCCCAGGCCCGCCGGCGTCGGGCCGCGGAGCCAGAGCGTGGCCATCGGGAGGATCGACGAGGACCGGCCGTGCGAGTTCGGGCTCGACGACGACGCGAAGGTGCAGGCGCTGGCCCCCAGGAGCAAGAGCTGCACCGCAGGACCCACGGCCAGGACGGCGCGTAGGGTTGGCGTCGTGTCCGCCTAAACGCCGACGGCAGTACGTCTGTATCGACGCACGTATGACTTGTATTACAAATCTACGTATCTGACAGTGAGCTGAGGCTGCCGAGCTCGATGCCTCGAATAGCTGGGCTGATCATTTCTGCGTTGTGTACCTTCGAATCTGCGCTTTGCCGAGCAAACGTAACATGTCGAATACACCATGCGTGCTTCGTGTCACCGAAAGAGCGCCCATACACTGGTACAGAAAACGTTTTTACAGACGGTTCAAAAACATCAAAACAGATAGTTTCATAAGTTATCTGAGTTTATGAGTCAGTGATAACAAGAGGTCATCACAAATGGTTTTAGAACCGTCTATAATGCACGATATCACAGACGGTTATTAACTCAGAACAGTATGAGATATCTGGCTATCACAGACGGTTTATATATAAAACCGTCTGTGATATCCTCTTTATAGACAGTTCGTATTTGGAACTGTTTGTGATAACCTCTTCTCTACAAAATCTCTAAAAGTAGTGGCTACTTTTGTCTTTAAAACCGGCTTCGTGTGTGTGTATATAGTTCGTAGTCCCTTGTTAGCTAACCGATGCCTGAATTCAGCTAGCTAGCTCGCTGCTTCACTACTATAGAAAAGGTTTTCCTGAGCGGTTCAAAACGTTATCACGCACGGCGGCCGTGAGCCGCCTCGAGTTTAGGGTCGATGATGACATAGGTCATCACAGACGGTTTTGAATACAGACGGTTCTTGTTCGTAACTGCTCAGGATAAGTTATCCTGAGCATTTTCTTATTCGTAACCGTTTGTGATAGTTTTTTCTATTGCAAAAAAAATTGGATTTGAGCTAAACCAATCAATTGCTAGATAGTAGTTTCCATATGCAACCTCTAGCAAGACAACTAAAATCCAATTAAAATTCTGATGGCAAACACATTATAGGAAAGGGAAACCAAAAGGTTTCACAACGTCCCCTCCGAATGGGAAAAAATAATAAAGTTACAAAGTTAAACTAACTAGAAACTATCTATGTCTCCAAGCTCCTGAAGAACTCATCGGCTTCTTGGATTGGTCTTGTGAGCTCCTCTCTCACCTCACCAAAGATATCACAAGATGTTCTTGCATGTCGCCGAAGTTCGATTCAAGCTCGTCGGCAAGGAGAGACGATGAAAACCTCCAAATGGTGTTCGACCTTAGGTAACACAAAATTAAAATAATTTTCTTTACAATAAACAGCTAACAAATTGTGTATGTTATGGGGATGTACACGTACCTTCCGGCAGTCTACCTCCTGCGGCAGACAAGGAGCTCCTCCGCATCCCGCCTCCTCGTCATCGTCGACTGTGTCTCCTTGCTGAACCACGACGGGAATCGAGGGTGATCGCCGGAGCTTGGTGTGGGGAGGGGGGAGGGAGAGACTGATGAAAAACAAGACTGGGGTGGCTATAATATATAAGGACAGCGCCAAAACATTTTGCCTCCTACGCGCGCGTTCAAAATTTTTTGAACTCCCGTGCTGCTAATCACAAACGGTTTCATACAAAAAACCGTCTGTGACGACATATCACAGACGGTTCTTAATACAAACCGTCTATGATAAGTATCTTATCACAGACAGTTCGTAATAAAAATTGTCTGTGATATGTATCTTATCATAGACGGTTTGTATTAAAAACCGTCTGTGACTTGGAATTTTCCTTACTCTCTCCAAGTTACAGACGGTTTTTCATACAAATCATCTGTGATAAGATATATATCACAAACGGTTTTTAATACGAACCGTTTATGATATTTCACAGACGGTTTTCAACACGAACCGCCTGCGATGAGCACGGGAATTCACAGACGGTTCGTGTTGAAAACCGTCTGTGAAGTATCACAGACGGTTTTGAATAAGAACCGCTCGTGATACTTCACGACGGTTTTCAACAAGAACCGCTCGTGATATTACTTCTTCACACGGTTTTTAACGAGCGATAAGAATACGACGGCCGCTAAACCAAAACCGCTCGTGATTGTATTTAATCTGACGGTTTTGGTCGCATCGTATGTGATGAGGCGCCGAAGATAGCCTTTTTGTAGTAGTGTTGGCGTTCATCCTAAGCGTGCGGGTGAACCCGGCCTACTTATCGAACTCGACACCTGGAGTGTACGGTTTGCTTCATGCCTTGGTATGAAGCAAACCGTACACTCAGCTTTGTCGATCGACGAAGTAGGCTGTGTTTCACCTGAATGTTTAGGATGATCGCCCAAAGAGCGAGCTAGCTAACTGAATTGATCAGGCCTCGAGTTAGCTAATTAACAAAAGCTACGAACTATGTGTGTGTGTGTGTCTATCTATCTACACACACACACACACAAAAGCAGCCACTGCTTAGAGATTTTGTAGAGAAGAGATCAAGAATAGAGAAGAGGGGAGGTGGGCTCGGGGAGGAGGCGGGCACTGTTTGGAAAACTCTCACAAGGATTGAGACAAAACTCTCATGGATAATACTTGAATATATACAAGTCCAGTGAAACATATAAAATATGTTGAAACAAATAATTAAGACTCATACAATTACAATCACATCTCGCTCAAATATTTTAATACCGAGCGGCAAATTTCTTCATACTAAATAAGAAGACCACAAACTTCTGTAAAAAGATCATGAATGGTAATAAGATAACAATATATGGTAAGTTGACGATATCATGTTAGGATGTAATTAAAAAAAGAGTTTTCCTTAATGGTTAACTCTTTATCGATAAAGCAGATAAGAGCAGCAACCTGTAAAAACTCACCTCTATCTATGTAGAAGTTCGTTTACATTCATATGTGCAAACTATGTGTTCATATGTGCAAACTATGTGCAAGGATTTTGATCCATAGATTCATAAGCTTTCATTCCAAAATTATTCATATACAGTTCATCCTATTGTCACTGAAGATTCATTATTCATATACTTACATGGTCTTATTTATCCTAAGAATAGATGGTGATCAGACTTACTATTAACAGATAGCCATCTGTTAAGATCCTCTCCAGGAGGCAGCCAAATTGCATCCCTCAGATTGTCACTTCTTAAGGTTGCATCAATGTGTTTTTTCAGCGGCACACCCTGCATCATATATATCGAAAACAAAAAATATCTTTAGGAACATACCATACAGTAGTCACATCCAAACACAACACCATTCCCCACCTCCAGATCCATCCAGCCAGCCAGCAGTCACAAAAGGCAAGACAACAAGGCCAAGGGTGTCCAAACCGACTATTAACCGACAATCTAGCTAGGTAGCCCACATTGCAACCGTCTGTGATATTATCTCTTCACAGATGATTTTTAGCGCAGCGAGTAACACGGATGATCATAAAACCAAAACCGTTTGTGATGAGGCGTCCAACGTTAGCGTTTTGGTAGTAGTGATAGTTGTAATATGCCGGGTAAATTTTTGCTGTGGGCTTGCCCCCGTGAGTTGGAGCAATATTTGGAAGTTTTCTTATTCGCCTCAGAGCAACTTTTAATTTCAAAAATAGCCCTCATTCGCCATAATTTGCAAAATAGCCCTGCAGTGCTCTACTACCGCGCCATCAAGGCGGCGGCAGCCGCCTCGACCGGCGCGGCAGTGGCGACCTCGAGCGACACATGGCTACCCCCTCGTGACGGCGCGATAGGTGGTTACCTCGGGCGCTGGTGACCACATGAGCATCGAAAGCCGCTTATACCGAAAGTGCATACGGTTTCGTTTTTTACCACTTTAAATCGCGTCGAAGTCACATCATTTCACATACTTGTCATTATTTGTCTATATTTTCGCCACAGATATAAACGAACGCCACATACTTTGAATCGCTCATAAGCGCGGTAGCTGTTCAGATTAGTTTAGCTAAGTACGTGTTTAATTTTTTTCTTATTGCATTTTTTATCGTTAAGTACGTACTTAGATTTCACTAACTGTTAGTTTTTGTCTATTTGAAGCAATGGCACGTACTCTACCACCCCTACTTGAAGCGGCATGGGACGGAAAGCATCGCTATCACGCTTAGATCGATGGTGATGGGCCACCAACTCTGGTGACACGAGGACCGAGGGAGACCTGGCCGTTGGACGAGCGGTATGTTTCGAGGCTTCGTCAATCCGGACTGATTGCGTTCGCCCGCATGCTGAATATGGGGTAGAACCTCCTAATTGATGCCTCTCTTCTTTCCGCCTTGGTTGATCGTTGGCGGCCGGAGACCCACACGTTCCACTTAGGTGGGGAGATGACGATGACACCGCAAGACGCCAACTTCATTACCGCCTTCCGTTCTTGAGGTCGTGCGCTTGTTCCTCCAAGGTCGCCGGATCGAAGCGCGTCTCAATCATCGCTTCGCGCAGCTTATCCCCGAGAGGTCTAAGGGCGTTCCACACGCTTGGCTGCGACGATTCATGCATTGCCGAAATAACGCAACGGAGGAGGTGGTTCGATGCCACCTTATTGCATATTTGTTGTTTATATTCGGTGGGTCATGTTCCCTAGCACGCAGGGGACATGGTGTACCCGGAAGTTATATTCACCTTGCGGAGTCCATCGTGGACGCCGACGATGAGGACGTGCCGCAAGATGGTTGGGGTTCACCAGATCTTGGCGCGACGCATCACTTTGTCAGGCGACGCTTCGCAAAGATCGCGACGGAACAAAGCCCGTGCTCTCGGGTTGCCACACGCTGTTACAGCTGTGGTCGTAGGAGCACTTCGCGATCGGACGGCAGTGCTTCGCGCCTGACCCACCCTTACCCGCACACACAACATTTCTATGGTGAGACGAGGAGGATCCCGTGGAAGGCCCGACCATGGGATCCCGATGGACTGTGGCAGTACTGGGGTGGGCTAGGGAGAGAGTGCGCCGCATATACCCCGAGTTTCATAATGAATTCGAGACCCTGCACGAGGACGACATAATATGGGCTCCTTGGACGGATGCCCACGTGCAGGGCACGGCGTCCGATGGCTTGAGCTTGCTATGCCACCAGGATGTAGCGTACTGGAGGACAACTTGTCATCTGGTGTTCTCCCACATGGTTGAGCCGTACAACCCACAACGGGTGATGAGGCAGTTCGAGCTGCACCAGGATATCCCCTTTGCTCTAGGGCGACCACTTGCGAGGCGTAGTCACTTGTAAGTACATTGCATTGCTTAATAATATTGTAGATCCTTTAGTCATATGTTATGTCGGTACCATAATTTATTTATTTTGTTCCACCTTCAGGCAGAAGAAGAAGGGCCGCAAGAGCGATGACTGGCTTCAGACGCAGCAGCCGTGGGTAGATGCATGGCAAACGTCCACTGATTCTATTTTGCAGGAGGCACGACCTTACGATGAAGGGACTTACGACACGTACTTGGAGTGGTACGTACAGCACACGCGGACGAGATTGACAGGCGCCCCCTTGGCCCGACATGCAGATCCTAGCCACGCTGAACGCTTGGACTTGGGGATGGACCCGCACCGTGCAGCACGCAATGATGATTCAGTACGTTGAGCACGCAGTAGATTAAGCACCCTCCGAAATAGGGTTAACTAACAAAATTTTGTTTGTTCGGTAACCATGCAGGTGGACCGTTTGGAGAGCGCGTTATCGGCGCGCCGCCGAACTCGAAAGGGTACGAACAACACAGTTGAACGCCTTTTTTCGGTCATGTTGACGCTTGTTGATGATGTCAAGCAGGTCGTTCGTAACATGTGCTGTGGAAGGCCCAGCGATGTTGACTCGAGGCATTGGATGGAGCGTCGTCGCATACTCTCGCCCCCTCCATCTTCCCGTCCGAGCGAGTCAACCCAGCGGCACAGCAGCATGAGTGGCGGATCATTCGCGCAGTTGCCACGTAGGGACTCTACGCTGATGCCATCTTTGTCTCGGAGGGACCCTACGCTAATGCCGTCCTCGTCTTAGAGGGACCCTACGCTGGTGCCGTCGTCGTCACAGAGGCACGAAGAGGACATTCTGGAGAGCACGGACGTGCAACCCGGAACCGCGGCCGATGTTATCCCAGATTCTCCCTCCCAGCCCCACACTCTTGGACAATTTCCAATGGGCGATACGGCGCTATGGTATCAGTTCGGGTATACACTGTACCCTACGCCGTTCACCCCGCAAGGTTAACCGTACCCCGAGCAGTTCACTCAGTCCATCCCGCAAGCTGAGCCGAGTTGGTGCCCCTCCACGGATCCTACTACGGATCCTACTGCTTAGATCACAGACTTGTTCTCAACGCCACTCCCACAGGTGATGCCCCCTGTACACCGACACGGCAGTTGAGGAGCCCCGCTATGACCTGCGGTAGAACCCACGGTCACCTGATAGGTTGACGTTTCCACAGGAATAGATTCGTCAGAGACCTATGGCAGGAACACGGCGCGGAAGGCCAGTACAGGGTACTATGCCCGAGAGCAGTGAGGAGCAGCATGAGCAGTAGTAGCATTAGAAGTCTATTATATGTTGTAACTTGTACTTCATTAACTGATTTGTAATCCAAGCATAGTGTGGTAATTGGAATGTAATTGGACACTTGTACTTCGTTATCTATCTCAGTAGAACAATTTTATTCTCATTCATCAAGGACTGCGATGCATAGATAAAGAGTGGACAGTACAACCGTAGGTGTTGTGAAGAAGGGACCATTTCTCATAGTCGGAGGCATGCTCGCTCATCCACTCGTGAACTCGCTGTAAAGGCGCTGGGCGTAACCTCCACTTGCACGCTTTCGGTTTCGACCTCAAGCTCCCGCCACACGGCATCGAACTTGCGCTTCGTTCGCAGTGAGCTTCTTGAACTTCTTCATGAGGTCTTTGCTCCGGAAGCGCGTGTGGAAGTTGGCAGCTAGATGCAGCATGCACCAACATGTTGGCATGTCGTTCCATTGGAACGGTGGGCTTGTACCGTGCTGCATGGTGCACATCGCAGACAACAACCCGGCATGACGGTCGGTTATGACACACACATTCGGCCGATCCCTTACAACATGTTGCTTTATGTTGGCTAGAAATCATAGCCAACTGGCAGTGTTCTCATTCTCCACAATTGCAAAGGTAACTGGGAGCAACTGGTCGTTGCCATCAGCGGCAATAGCGGTGAGAATGGTGCCCTTGTACTTCTCGCAAAGGAAAGTACCGTCCATAGTTAGGACGGGACGACAGTGGTAGAAGCCCTGGACTGCCGGGCCAAAAACCCAGAAGACTCGATCAAGGATTAGAGAATGTGGGATGTTCGACGGGTGGGGCCTGTTGACCCTGTTGACGCATGTCCCCGGATTAGCATCCGCAATTTGCTTCAACATTCTGGGGACTAGGTCGTACGCCTCCTTGTAGGTACCGTACAACCCTTCAAGGACCTTCCGCTTCGCTCGCCACACTTTATTGTAGCTAACGGCATACCCTATTGTATTCGCTACGTTAGCCATCAGGACCTTCGGCGAAACGGTCAAATCGGCGACAACTGCATGGCTTATGATGCTCGCAATGTAGGCCGAGGTTACATTCTTATGCGTTTGCAATGGCTCCTGAAGCTCACATGTGTGATCCGTCACGACTATAATGCGGAAGGCCGTTCCCGCCCCAGGGAATCTCTGCGCACGGACTTTGCCAGGGCAAAAGCTAAGCACACACTTAACTATGTAAGTGTCAGGATTAGACCTGCACATAATGGAAGACATATATTAGTTAGTACGACCTACTGTAGATGGTTGAAGATACAGCAAACAACGTTCAAACTCACCTGTACACTCGGTAAGTCCGACTAGTCTTCACCTTGTGTGGGAAATGTTGCCCCACAAGCAGAGTGTCCGCATCAAAGGCCCACGACGACTCCTGCTCCTGGGCCGGAACAAGGGAAGAGACCGCTTGGCAATCCAACCGACTTGGAACATAGTCCGTGTCGGTCGAAACATTGCCACTAACGATCCCGCCCTCATTGTCGGCTTCGTCCTCGCTGGATTGCGAGTCAAATTCATCCTCATCTTCGGTGGCAGTGCCCTCGGACACGCCATCAATAATCTCGTGATAATCAACACGAGCATCCCGCCATTTATCCACACCTTCATTGGGTTGGAAACTACCAGAATCTCCATCAACTGGAGCATCCTGCGTAACGACATCTGGCGCTCTCGAGACCTCTCCCGTCATCAACAAACCGAAGAGGGGGACAAGAGCGTCGCTGGCTCCTTCAACGGCGCTCCCCAGAGGATTGAGCAGAATAAACAAAATGGACATACACCATGGGTCGTCTATAGATCGGAGCGTGAGGATTGCTAACGATCTCCATATACTCTGCCCACATGGCACTGCTGGTCACCTTCGCCAGGCCCCACAACATCTGCCCGTGTGGTGGGACCGTGGTGGCGGTGACCGCCTCTATTACTATCTTGTTCCTAGCGACGTGCCTATCAAACAACTGCCGAATGCACCGTCATAGCTCCAGCAAATCGACGTGTGCCAGGTTGGGAACATTTAGCAAGGCACGCTGGCAGCTGGACAAATCAACTCCGTCTGGACCAAAGGAGACGACTTTTTGTGATGACAAGACCACACGGGCGACTTTCTTGCAGATGATAAGACCAAATGAGACGACTTTGCGCAAAGGACAAGACCACACGGGCGGCTTTATGCGATGATAAGACCAAAGGAGACAGCTTTGCGTAGTGACAAAACCACACGTGGCAGCTTTCCGCAGTGATAAGACAAAAGGAGACAGTTTTGAGCAGCGACAAGACCACACGGGGCAGCTTTATGCAGTGATAAGACCAAAGGAGACAGCTTTTTGCAAAGGACAAGACCACACGGGCGCTTTTTGCGAGGATAAGACCAAAGGAGATGAAATTAACCACACCATGCCAACCATGGGGCTTATAAAAGGGGGTTGAACCAAACCCAACACTACACAATAGATACCCAGCTGTAGACTCTTCGGCAAACTCCTACGCGAGGATGTTGTAGAAGCAAAAGTGACTTAAGAAGAAGAGGAAACAGTTACAATACCCAGATAAATCAATGAAAGATGCTTCAGTACCACCATGTTTTCCGATCCCGCAGAGTGTGTGTGTGTGTGGCGAACCAGCAGAGATCATTCAGTCCACACACCCAGACACCGCAGCCCGGGCGTACTACACGTGCGGGCACTACCTCGTAAGCGTTTCTTTTCGCGCAAGACGATTTTCCTCTCCCAACATTGAATTCCTTAAATTTTTAACTTCTTCCCGCAGTAATGGCGGCGGAGATGCGCCGCCACTTCTTCCAAAGTGGATCGATGGCGGAGATGTACGACCGGCATTCATCCAAGAGAAGTATATCTTTGAACTACTCGGCTTGGTCGAGAACTTCGTGCGGTGGAAACCTTACGCATGGGACCTGTTGAGGACGCATCAAGAGGCCTAGTAGTCGCCGGGCGTAATCCATATCGACGACATGAGTTATGGAGAATTTACATCCTTATTACGTTTTTCACTTACATCATAGAATCGCAGGACATGGACGACTTTGACATACCAGCCCGATGTGGACAGTCCTGCGACAAGGGCAAGGGAAAGGCTCATACTACCGAGCAAAGCCACCACAACAGATCCGTCGCGCCGGCGAATCCGTATCCACGACGTGAGTTACTGAAGAATTTACATCATTTTTACGATTTTCACTATCTGAAGGCACTAACATCATGGAATCGCAAGACATGGACGACTTCGACATACCAACCGACGTGGGCGGTCCGCGACAAGGGCAAGAGAAAGGCTCATGCGGCTGAGCCCGGCCGCCACAGTGTATCCGGTCGTTCGGGCGTAATCCGTATCAACGACGTGAGTTATGAAGAATTTACATCATTCTTACGATTTTCACTATACGGTGAACTTACATCATGCAATCGTAGGACATGGACGACTTCGACATACCAGCCCGACGTGGACACTCCCGCAACAAGGGGAAGGGGAAGGCCGGCGAGGAGGTCAACGCCGAGCTAGCAAGGAAGGAAAAATGGCCCCGGTCCACGCAGTAGGTCAGGTCATTACGTAGTAGTCCCCCATCCTACCCCCCATGTTTTTTACTATCCCCTAAAGGCATGTGTACTTATGTGGTCCGGATGCTTGTGTCGCAGTGTATCGTAGTAGTAGCGAGGATGACTAAAGCAATTAGCCGGACCATCATGCCATGTCATTACGTGTAACATGTTTTTGTCCGCATACTCTAATGTAGTTCTGGTTCCGTGTCTCCGCTAAGTCTATATTGCAAGTATGTCTCTTCTAGTGAAATCCCATAAAGAACCATTCGCACCGACTTCATCGAGGAGAGACTCTATGTTTTCGGACATCTTCATCATCACAACGAGCGTTCTCAGCCCCTCCAATCATATTTTGTATAAGCTTCATAAAGTACTTCATCAACTGCCTGCCTATATACGCGTATACGTTCAGATGATTTCATCGAAGAGACACTCCAATAGTCCTGATACCTTTTTATATATGCGCTCAAACTGCGACAAAACCCTGATTTCGGATAAAAGGAAACCCTACTCCATGCCCTTATTTCTTAATGGAAGTTTTTTTTACAAATCTCAGTGCCGATATTCTTTTTGAATCAAATATAATGAAATAATATTTAAATTTTAAAATTTTCAAAATTTTCGTTCTTTTTTTCAAAAATATAATGAAATAATATTTAAATTTAAAAAATTTCAGTTTTTTCATTCTTTTTTTTTAAAATGGATTTTGCACCCAGTAGCAACCACTTGTCATGTCACATGCAGGCAGCCGCGTCTTGAGATCCGGGCTGAGGCAGGTCGCTCGTCGCCTCGGTAGCCTCGGTAGGAGCATTTTTACAGATTATGGCAAATAAGAGTTATTTTTAAAATTAAACATTGCTACATGCCCAAAACAGTAAAAAATTCCAAACGCTGGGCGTCTGACTGCACTGACAAGTGACAACGACCGCGCGCGGTATAGAATAGGTATAGCTTCTTGCGTGGGGGTCACCGGTCTTCATGGGGATATTTTTCGCGGCTTTCTTGACCGTCGCCATTCAAGAACGGGAGGGCGCCCTCAACGACTTTCTCCTTTGTCGATCTCGGCGCGCGTTTCTCGTACATGTTCAACAATGGAATGTTTGCGTCCGATGTGATAGGATATAATAGAAGCCCATTGCCGTCGCAATTAAAAGGTGGCACTTGAGCTGACAAGAAGGAACAGGTATCTCCCTCGCAAGAAACAAGAAAGAAGGAGGAGGAACAGGTATCTCGACGTATGAACGTGGAATTGGATCCTTTGTAGAGTAGCAGCTAAGTTCTTACTGTACCGAGGCTAAAGTCTTGGAAGAGGTTCACAATAATTCCAAGAAGCAAACAAGAGTACCCGTCCCGCCCTCCGATCAAAGGGTTGCTAGGCCCGTTTGAACAAGGGAGTTTCTAAAATTTCCGTAGATTGTTTCGTGTAAAATACCTACACAAATTCTGCATTCTAGAACAAACCCCAAAAGTTAATCATTTTGATTTAATAATAAAACTAGTTCAGCTCCCAAATGTCATGGGCGGCGATCGATTCATGATCAGCCTTAGTACCATTGAATTTATTGTTGGAAATATGGACAACATTTTAATTTCAGATTTTATTATGAGGCAAAGATCACAAATAACTAGTGATGTATAAACCGATACTAACACCAGGCTACATATTGCACTTCTAAACATACTCAATATCATGATTATGATAGAATATACTGGTCGTACACACAACTTATAGTATAGGTCAATGAAGAACAGGAAGCAGTGCAGATTTGATGTAGTGCAGATCATAGATGTCGCAGTGTAGCAAGCGGTCGTCTTGAATCTGTTGCCCAAAACCTTATTGCGCGCCCGCGGTGAACTCTGCGACAATGGTTCGGATATACCGCTCACCCTCATGCCCGGTGCACGCCGAGGAGAATAGACGGTTTGGTTCAAAACAGTACAATCCTCCAGTACAAGAGAGCAGAGAGGAGGAGGAAGAAGAATTGGAATAGAAAATCTCTTTTTATTTGGTCTGGGCGTCTCTAGATCATTTTAAGGATCGAGTCAATTACTCTCTAGTAAATACTCAATAAAACACACCGTGGCTATCATGGGGATATGCTCACGATCTTAGGATGATGATACAATTGGTGATGGCATTGAAGGTTAGTCGAAACACTCGTTTTTTACGAAGTTCATATGCAGTCAAGCAATTGGCGGTCAGACCGGCCAAGGTGACGGTTAGACCGGCCTGTGCGGCGGTCAGACCGGCCACCACTGGCGGTTAGACCGGCCAAGGTGACGGTCAGACCGACCACCATTGGCGGTCAGACCGGCCATGCCTCGGGTCGAGTGGCTGGCGATCAGACCGGCCAATGGGCAGCGGTCTGACCGTCCATAAAGAAATTTTGAGTTTGGAGCTGGGCCAAAAATAGAGGGCGTAGGCAAGAGAGGGGATTCTTCTATACTTGGTCTCATAATTTTTAGAGCTTCAAGTTAAAAGATTTATCCGTTTGAAATTTCCAGAGAATTTCGGATTTTCAGGGTGAAAATTTGGCTAAGTCCTCATCTTGGCGGTTAGGCCGCCAGTGGCGGTCGACCAAATAGCAGTGGCGGTTAGGCCGCTAGGGGTGGTCGACCGTTTTGACTTGTTTGTCGGCCATCTTGGCGGCGATGATTGTTTGGTTAGGTCACGTTCATGGGTTTCAGTGCATATGTATTACATGATACGTGTTTTGACTAACGTGGGTCAAGTTACGGAGAACTTGTTCCCGGAATCGATTTTTTTGTCTATTATTGTGCAGAAAGCTTGGAGGTCAACAACGGTCAACGGTGGGGATGATCAGGACTAGGCTTAGAGAGCTGAGGTTTAGAACGATCGAGAATGTCGGGTGAAGTCAGAAGACTCAAACATGTCGCAAAATAGACAAGGATAACCGAACGGGAAGTTCGGTGCGATGGGTTGTATCAAGCGGCGCGGGGATCGGTGCAAGTGCCATGGTGGTTTCGGTGGGAGCCTGATGGGAGAGACTTACCGACATGAAGAGATCCGTTGATCAACCTACACGTGGCGAAGCATGGGATTGCTTTATGAAATTGGACTCGGTCTTCGGAGAAGGATCGAGAAGAGATATTTTGGTAACTTCACATAAATACCGCCTTGATGTCCTTTTGACTAAACCGCGGTGCAAGACGGTGCAAGTAGAAGTGGTTTTGGTCAAGAGAAGATGAAGACGGCGCTTTGAAATGCGTGCGTAAGTGAAACCCGTTTGTGTGTGGGCTTAACGGGTGCCCATTAGGGATATCATTCTAGAAGCTAGCCTCCACTGTAAATAGGGGAGGGTGCTGGTTGTGCACCCCCAACCCTTGTATTCAAAACCCTAGTTTGTGTTTTAGGGTTAGGAGAGGAAAGTGGAGAGGTTAGGGTTCTAGAGAGTTGGATTGATTGTATGCTCTTATGTTGAGATTTTATCCTCTGGGATGGAGTGGCTGTAAACCAATATCAATCTCAAATCAATCCAAGCAAGATTCCTAAAGATGAGTCTATTCTTGTTCTTGCTCTCTCTTTTGTGATTTTGGTGCCTTCTTTGATCCTTTGATTTTTCTTTGGTTTTTGGCCTAGATCTAGCTTGCTGTGACATGTGGGAATACATCTAGAATCATCTTGATCATCAATCACCCACGAGCAAATGTTTGGATCATATTTTGGTTTTGACTCGGTTTTGGAGCAACCTTCACTCAACGGAAAAAGTTCAGAACTTTAACAAGGATCTTCATGATCCTTGATTGAAATAGGTTCCTGACATTCTAGAGAATTTATGTCTCAAGTTTGGTAACATTTAGAGTTGCGAATCAAAAGTTAGACCAATTTATGATTTTGAGTTCGGGCTGATTTTACTGTTAATTATACTAAAGGTCAGACTGCCAACTAATTAGAAGTCTGACCGATTTGCCAAAGGTCAGACCGCCATCTATTAAGAGGTCTGACCGTCCAACTCTTTAGGTTATGAGTTTTTGGTATTTTTGGTCTATTCTCTTTGGGGTTTTGATTGGACTCAATACAAGTCTTCCGCTATGCTTGTATATTGATCTTCATAGCTCTCATAGCTATTAGAGTGAAAATCATGTTGAATCCGATCAAGGTGAAAAAGAGATCGTGCTCCTATTCACCCCCTTCTAGTCGCCGTTTCGGTCCAACACACACATTAGAACACTGGTAACTGCTAATTCAAAACAATTAATGGTAATTAAGCAGTATTTATTATATTCTGATTACACATTGGTCTACAACTTTGACCCCTGGTCTACAGTTTTGACCACGTTATTTGGATCACTCAGATTTGACCACTTTATTTTAGCCATAGTGTTCTGACCACACTCTCTTGGAGTGATCCAAGGAAATCTCCAAGAGAGGTCCAAGAGGATCTCCCGAAGATGTCCAAAAGGATCTTCAAGGGAGGTCCAATGAGACTACAGTGTTTCGACTACACTCTCTTGGAGTGATCCTAAGATATCTCTAAGGGAGGTCCAAGAGGATCTCCCGAAGAGGTCCAAGGGTGGTCTAAGAAAAACTCTCACTGGTTTTATAGACCACTTGTTTCGACCATAGTATTCCGAACACACTGGCCTTATGGACCACCACACTGGTCTTATGAACCACTTGTTTGAGAGAGAGAGAAATACACGGTTAGCAAAAGAAACTAAACCATGCATGCTTTGGAATTTCAGGAATGAATAAGCATTTAAAAATAAGGGCTCAATCCTAACAATTAGTAGGTACTTATCATTGCTAAATTGGGCATAAAACCAATTAGGCTCCATTTTGAAACACGGGAAAATTTACTTATTGCGGTAAGAATTGAATTGTTTCTAGGGGAAAAGCAACTCCGCATAGGATGTCCATGCACTATTGTATCTATCCAAAATGCTCTGAGATTTGTGCAAATACATCAAAACTATTTTAGAAGATGGAATGCTAGTTTGAAATTTGAAAGTTTATGCCCATCTCAAGGAGCGTATGATGAATAGAATAGCACATGGACATCCATATATATGTGAGAAAATCCGACATCCATATATATGTGAGAAAATCCATTCTTCTGTTTTCTGTGATGTTCCTGCAAAATTTGTATGAAACTCTCGTGTTTCAAATGGTGCTTAGGATCTACACCATGATCCCAAATTTCCAATCCAACTTGGATTTCAAATGTAAGAAAAAAAATCAATATGACATGTATGAGTGTATGACACCACCGAAATTCAGGCACCTCTCCACCATTCCACATGGCCCGCTCCTCCCGCCTCACCTTCTCCTCGGCAGCGGCCACGGCGATTGTGGCTCATCCTCCTCCGATGATGATAAGGTCGGCGAGGAGATCCAGTCAGCAAGGAGCGTGCCCTCGGTTCATCGGGTATCCGCGAGAGGCTACTCTGTACCAGCCAGGGTTGGGCCATGCCCGTGCCCCCCGACGAGGTCACAGGTCCCTTCATTGACCCACTCCTCTCCCCTCCACACTCCACTCCCGCCGCACCATCTCAATCTATTGGCCGCGTCTTGAACTTTCAATGCATCATGGTGTTTGGATTCGGTTTTGCAGTGCACTATGTTGGACCACTCTGAGACAGCATGTAACGACCCTATTTTTCAAACAGGGTGTACTCGGTTTGTGCAACCGCCTAGGATTTCGGTTGCGAACCGAAATGGAATTAAACCTGCTTACGAACAGTTAAAAAGTATTGATTTGATTAAATTATAGCATAATGGCTATTTTACAGCAACAAAATGGGTATCTTAAGCCCAAAGTTTTGACTTACATTCAGAAGAACCAAATGCTTCCGTAAGAAAGCTTGAGTGCGATCGCAACCCTAAACATTTTCCAAGGTGTCATTCAATCTTCTGATATACCTTCTGATGATAGATTTAGCAAGATTGAGTACACAATCGTACTCAACAAGCCACATGAAAAGGCTAATTAACTACATGTTAGGAGTTCAATGGATTGTTCAGGTTTTACCATATCAGGTATGTGTGGATGCATCATTTGAGTTAAAGTAGTTTATCTTTAAAACAGTAAAATCATATTAATATAACATCAGGGGTTCACTCAACAATTGCAATTACCATCTTAACATCTCAAAATCTCTATTGATGCCTCATATATTGAAATCACCCATGAACGTAGCATCATTAACCGGAAACACGGCGTATCCAAATACCATTGATTATACTCTACAGAGTTGCCCAACTTTACCCACAAGATACCTCAAACCCATACTGTCATATCATAAACACACAACACTTTAGCGTGCGATTGAGCTGAGATAACAAAGTCTTTTCATTGCTCAACCTTTCTAGCCTCTACCCGGTAGGTTCTTGGACCAGACAACCCTCGGGAAACCATCGACCAGCAGTGGAATTCATGGCCCGATGCTAATAGTACCTACCGTTGTGTAGACCAGCGAGTGTCCCTTTAGGCCCACTCCGATCCCACCACCAAAACTGCGGCTACTCTATCACACAAGAGCAGGTGTTCATCCTGTAGATGTTCAATCGGAAGAGCTGTACTAAGCCATGTTGGAATAACCAAACCTGTGGTTGAGCAATTTCCGTGTGTGTTACTTGGCACAAGGTTCTAGTCCTTACCTGTCTTACAGTGAGGCGATGGACCAACACCAACTCGTGGTTGTCTCTTGATCTCACCTTCAACTTACGTTTATCAAGTCTATTGGGTTGTCCAACCTCCTGTTCTCAACTCTCAAATCTCCACCAAACCATTGGTGGTCAGCCAGTACTCTTTTTCAGTATTTGTAAACACATTGTGTGACAATGCTAAATATCTAGTTATCATTTTATGTAACATAAACTTGTCAAGGTGAATATGACCTACAAAGAATAGGTGGGCTTGTATGTGGGGTGATAGGATATATCTAATCGTCATGGCATTCAAAGGTATTATTTGAATATTAAAGTAATTGGCATAAATACGATAATGTAAGTAATAATAAATGTACATAAAATATAGACTCAAAATGATCAAATGAATGTGACTTGCCTCCACATTTGCAGTCCTTGACAGGGTTTTATCTCTCCTGTGTCTTGATCAACTCCTTTGTAGCTTTATCATCAAAATTGGGTTCTAACGTGCAAGACAATCAAATAAATAAGTCCAGGCTCAATAGGAGGCGAGCTAGGAACAACATGAAATAAACAAATTATGAAAGAATATAAAGAAGTGTGGTGTGGGATGGTGGAGATTTATTGGGTGCTTGATTAGGCTAAATTGAGTTGAAATTGGGGTTCATGGTCTTGAAACGATCGAAATGGACATATATATATGTCTTATTGGATCTGGGATAAATAGTGTCGAGTTTGAATGAACCATACTGGGTTTAGTACTATTCATTAGCGGGTTTGGGTTGTATAGTGGCGGGCCTAGTGAATAGTGTCGGGGTCAACACTATTCATGATGGTGCAGGTTTGATGAACAATAATGGGTTTGGGCTGGGCTAGGCTGACTAGTGTTGGGCCGAATGAATAGTATTGAGCTAGGCTTTAAATAGTAATGGGCTGCATAGTGGAACAAGGAGTTGGGCCAGCCCACTTGGCTTGCCAGGCCCGAATGCCAATCGGGCTGGCCTTGTAGACCTGCTTCGGCTCGCAACAGAGGCGAGCGAGCTGGATCTCGCTCCCAACAGTGGCCAAGCAAGGAAAATGTCGGCGGTGAGGGTCGGCGGCGACAGTGGATGGTGCGGGGAGTATCTACGCAGCTTGGGGGGTTCTATTTTTAGGCTCGGGAAAGGCTAGAGGTGGTTTAGTGGGGCTCATGGCGGCGGCGCGCGCACAGTCGAAACAGAGCAACGACACCGGTGGTCTCTAGCCGTGCGACGGCTAAAATTGGTGCACGCAAAAGCTTTTAGAGGCTTCGGGGAGCACGATGGTGGTGATGTCTTAGCTCGGGAAGGTCGAAGGTGGGCTGACGTCAGCGGCCGTGGGTGGCGAAGAAAAGGTGGACGATGGTACAACTTTCTGTCTTTGTCGAACCCGGGATAATAGAATCCCAGATTCTCTGTGTTTATAACACTAGTCCAGGAACATCTAATATACATAGTTTACAAATATGGTAACAAGTCCACATCACGTACTTTATTCATAATATCAGAGTATTTATTACAAAAGGGCACTTGGCCTAAAGAAAATTATAGCAGAAAGCAAAAGATAGTGGTAGACCAAACGATACGCCACAAGCAATCGTCTGGGGGCGTAGCCTAGCCGTCCAAATCCTCCTCGTCCACGAAGTACTCCTCCTCTGAGATTATTTGCAAGAAGCAAGGATGAGCACAACTACCGTGCTCGCAAGTTACACCCATATACCAGAATTTAATGCATGCAAGGATTACAAAGGAATGCTTATAGGGTTGATTTTACATAAAGCCATGTTTTTTTCAAATATTTATACTAAGTTCCAAGGCAGTTATTTTATAACTAAAATTCATTTTATGAAACACAATTTTTATAGTTGGATAACCTCCATACAAAGATGTGGAGAAGGATACCCTCCTATCTCATGGCTTCCCGCCCAATTCCCATTTGGATAGAAATTCAAAATTATTTGTCAAATCATTTTGAAATCAAAACCAAAGTCTAACTTTGAGTGGTAAATGCTAAACATGTCCATGACCGTAGACACGGCTATTTGAATAGGTTTACACTCTACAGAGATGGTACAACTTTACCCAAAAGAGATAATTTGCTTTTGATGTCGGCCAATACACGCTTCCGAAGGCGTGCGACTAAGCAATTATCACAAGGCTGTTACAATGCTCTACCCCCAAGGTATTTATGCCTACTAAGGTTTCACTTCCATTGGACTATCCATCCTCCGGAAGCCCCCTCTTGCGCTAGGTGGGAACACTGTCTAACCAACACCCACACAACACGTGGCACAAATAACAGTAGAGTTTTGTAAATTATTAAGCCTAGTCCTGCCCACACAAGACATGTGGTAGTACGGTGGAGTTTAGCAAGAGCGGCTCTCAAGCCGGTCCTTAACTGACTTGGGCGACTTCCAATAAAAACCCTGAGCCTCAACCCTGACCAGGTTGAACTCGTGCATAAACCTGCACCCACCAATCATCCATTTCGCCCAAGTACAAACCAACTTTTTTCTTTTTGTTTTTTTTTTCAAAATTATTTGTAAAATCTTCCATGACAAACCAATGCCATAGACCTTTAAAACAAAAGTTGAATATTTGGCTAAACTTCCCCAAATCAAATACTTTTGGTCTAAGCATGTGTTTGCATATCATTTTTCAAATGATCCTAGTTCATACTAATGTATCAACCATGTTTTATCTAAGGTGACAAGATGTTTGATTCAATTTCAACACTGACCATACAAAGGATTTAGGTATAACTATGAATTTAAAAACAGGTATTTAAATAGCTGTATTTAAATAAGCATGCAATACATAATTTAAAAACAGAATTTAAGTAATTTTAAATACTGGGATTCAAATATGATCAAGAATGTAACTTGCTTTGCTCAAAAGTCTGGTCGTTGATTAATTTTGGTTCTTCGGATTCGTCGAAATCTATACGTGAAAATAAGCCAAATTCAAATAAAATTAAAAGACTTTCAAATGAACTCCAAATGAAATAATTTTGGTTTATATAGCTAGATTATGATTTTACACAAATTTAGAAATTTGAATCACCTAAATCGGAGTTTGTATGAAGAAATACGAGCTCCTAGAAGTTTAAACCTAAATTAAATCCTAAATTCTGAATTTTCTAGAATTATTGAATTATTTTCCTAAAGGAAAATTGGATTATTGTGTCAGCATTGCACAGCAGCTGGAACAACGGTCAATGGACCCGGTCCACGCTTGGTCAAAGGTTCACGGTGAACCCAGTGCATGAAACAGTAAACATGGGGGTATGTGTGGCTGTCGTTCGAGTTGACGTGGCGCCACGTAGGCAGCTACATCGGATTGGTGCTGGTGTGGCGCTGATGTGGCTGAGCCACGCAGGACCGGCGACGGCGGCGCTCGGGTCCCTATGGTCGCCGGCGCTCTGCGCCACGGCGACGCGAGTGAGTGGTACCAGGGGCTAGAGGAGGTGATGGTGGACCTAATGCGCAGGGTTTCGACGACGCGGCGTGAAGGAGTTGACGGCGATGAGGTGAAAAGCGGCGCTAAAGTTTGGTTCACGGCGGCGAGGTTGCTCCGAAGGTCTTTGAGGCGAATGAGTGCGCGCACCGGGTGACCCAGCGATGGCGAACACGTTGGTGCGGTCGGGGGCGGCGGAGTGTCAACGACGGCGGTGAATTCGACGGAGTTAGGGTTGGTGGCGGAGGAGCTTCACCGGGCGATTCCGGCGACTAGAGAGGGGTAGAAGGGCTAGGAGTTTGGGGAATAAGTTGTGGGGATGAACGCGAAGGTGATGGCCCCTTTTATAGGGCTCGGGGGTCATTGAAGCGGTGAGGACGTGCACGGCCGTTTTCATGCTGGCGCGGCAGCGAGTTAAGGAGGGATTAAGAAGGTTTAAGGAGGAAGAAACGGGCGCCTTGAGTGCGTTAGAGGTCGTGGAGTTTAATGGCATCAACCACGTGCGAAAAGGGGAAGTAATGGGCACTTTTAAGAGCTTGGCGAAAGGGCGGCAATGGCGGCGTCGCGAGGTAGACAAAGGAGACGGGGACGAAGGCACTGTAGCGGCGGCCCCACCGGTCAACGAGAGAAAGAAAACAGTAAAGTGACGGGTGGTAAAATGGCCGTTCAATCGCGATCCAACGGTTAGAAAAGATCGGGACGTTCGGATGTCTGAAGGTTTCATTGAAATCTGACCGTTCATTTTTGATCTGACGGCTGACAAGGTGATGCGCAGGCAAGCGGGCCGTGCAGCGCGGTGAGGACATGGGCCGGATTAGGAATTCAGCCCAAGGACTGTGCGCGAATTTTTAAAGGTTTAACAATTGATTTAATCTTGATAAATCAAATAGGTTTTAGAAAATAGCAAATACAATCCAAAAATTATGAGAAAAATTCACAGAAATTCTCAAAGACATTTGGACTTAAATAAAATAATTCCAACTTAAACTTGGTAATAGTTTTTGCAAATAAATTTGTTTTGGCTTTAAATTAATTAAGAAAAAGCTTTTAAAAAGCCCAGAAAATCCAAGGAAAATAATTTAAGTTTTATTTTGCTAAAAGGGAAAATTTGGGATGTTACAGTCTTGGAGCTCAGGGGCGGGTTCGTGGTGCGAGGGGATGCTAGGGGTGGGCTCAATTGAGAAGAAGAAGGAGGGAGGAGGGGAATTGGGCGGCGGCTCATCGGAGGGGGAAAGAAAGGGCGGCAACGATTTGAGAAGATGGCCGATGATGGGGAAGAAAGAGTGGTGTCGTGGGAATGAGGAGAGGCCATCGATGAAGATGGTGCAACAGGATGACTTTATATAGCTGAGAAGAGGCAGTGGTGTTAGTGCGCGGCGCGTGGCGGCGACTTGTGCGACCACGCGCAATCGACTCTAGGGAAGGGGGAAAGCAGGCAGCGAGGTGAGGTGGCAAGGCCTTGGCACGATGCAGGGGCAGCGTTGACGGGGATGAAGACGAAGAAGGGTCGAAGTGGTGCGGTGTTGGCGACGCGAGGAAGAAGACAAAGGAGAAAGCACACAGGAGAAAAAGACGCTTTTGGGATGGAAAAACGGAAAAAAAGGAAAGTGGAAACGGAGGAGAACATTCCGAATTAGGCAAGGAAACCGAATTTGAACCAAACTCCAAAAACTTTTGAAATTCCAAAATTTGGGTTGTTTCACGGTACACGGTTCGCGTCGATGAGGGACGGAGGAGGAGAGCCCCGCACGATCATGCTCGGCAGTGGTGAGGGTTCGCTTCCCCTTGCTATTGCTGCTTTTGTTTCTGTATTACTCATCGCCAATTAAAGAATTTTTTTTAAATAATCTATTTTTTATTCGAAATTTCAAAAATATTCCGGCGATATTTTTTTTACGGAAATATACGTCTGTCGCCCAATGGTTGGGTGACTCGAGCCTATCGCCCAATTTGGTATCGCAAGCCTATCGCCCAACCGTTTGGCTTTAAAAGCGCCTGAAGCGGACCGTTGGCGACATGATTCTGATCGCCGCACCGTTGGGCGATAGGATCGATACCCAACCGTCTGTGATGCATGTTCGATCATAACGGTGCGGCGGCTGGATTGCCTATATATCTTGACATGTCCCCCGCCGATTCATTTCATGAGCATAAGCGATCAAGCTACTGGAGAAGAAAGAGAGGAGAGGAGAGGAAAAAGAGAAGGAGAGGAGAGGAAAAAGGGAGGAAAAAAGAAGGGGAGGAGAGGGAGAAGAGGAGGAAAACTTGGATGGCGAGGTAAGTTTGATTTATTTTGTATTGTATTTTTAAAGTAGGTATTTAGTTAGTTAAAATAGTAGATATAAGTAGCGCCAGAGGAAGCGTAGTTAGGAAAAAAAAGTAGAAAATCGAAATGTTGTTGATTTGTAAGTAAGTGTATTTTGTAGTGTATTTTTTGGGGTAGGTAAATAGTTTATTTAGTTAAATGAGTAGTATAGTAGCTTTTAGTAGGAAATTGTGGTTAGAGAAAAAAATAGAAAATCGAAATGTTGTTGATTTGTATGTACGTAGTAGCGATAAAAACTTTAGTTCTGAAAAAAATAGTCTGTGAGGCAAGATATTATTAGTCTTTGTTTGTGAGATGTATTGTAGTAGTGTTGGTATGTGCGTGGCCGACTATTATTGGGTGAATAATGCGTGACCGGCGCATAAGGAGGATGAATTATTTGTATAAACTAATTAGTACAAGTAAATTAGTATGAACTAACCGACTTACGTAAATGGTAGAAGACGGAATGCCACTTGTAGCATTTGGATTGCAAGATAGCGTCCGAATCGAATAATGCTCGCTATGGAATAGCTCGGTTTGCAAGTTGAATCTGAACATCATACTACACGTTCATTGTGGCCTCTCGCCTTAGGGAATGAATAGCGTCTAGATCATCTTTGTCGTGTAGTTGTGGACGATAGGCGAAGGGCCTTACAAATGTAAATTACAATGTAGCGATACTTGCATGTCGATGCGTTATTGGTGACTAATTGCAATGTTGGAAATATTTGCGACCATACAATAAGTCATGCTGTACCCACTACATTGAAAGTGCATTACGGTGTTGGCACTGTTTTTGGCAAGCCACTCTGGTACACCCGGACGGCGAGAATGCACGAATCGAAGATGTGAACCTTGGTGACCAGCACTTCTCTTTGAACCCGAGGTGTCTGTGTCGACATACAAGGGCTTTGGAGCCGGTCTCCACGAACATCGGTGGGAGTTGAGAAGGCGATCGCGCGGCGGTGTGGAAGGGCTTTATAGAAGGATGTCGTGGCAGTGGATATGAGTGTGTGATACTTGTGCAACCATGCCCAAAAGAAGTCAGGCAGGGGCCCCATGGGATATCATCAGGGTGTTGCGGAAACTCGGGTGCTGACATGTTGGTGAAGAAGAGGACGGGAGGGTCTGTGTTCTGAAGAGTTCAGAGAATGTTGCTTGTGATGAGCCCGACGCGGTACATACAGAGAGGAAGATCGGGCACGCATGGTGAGCCTACAGAGACGGTGATGAAGGAGAGCATAGGGATTACATATTGTATCAAATGGAAGCGATGACCGGATGGCCTTGGTTGAAGAGGAAGCTTTACAAGAAGGCGACAAGGGCGATTCCGATGAGGACGGAGCTCCCATCCGGGAATGGAGCAGTTGTGGCGAGGGTCTATATGCACGACGACGAGCACGAATCGCCGTGGGAGTACCATGCCACGGAGGTTCGATTGCACTCAATGTTTGTCGATAAGACATCCTTGCGGGATGCCATTAAGGTGTGGGCTATGTCTATGCAATGGACGTTTGGTCGTCAAATCTAGCTAAGAGCAAGATAACCGAATCAAATGCGAAAGCGGTAGGTTGTCCTTGGCGAGTGCACGCGCATAGACCGAAGTATGAGACTCACTGGATTGTCTCGAAGGTGGAGCCGCACTCGTGCATGCTCAGCAGTGTTTTGTGCAGACATCGTAACATAACGTCGACATTCATAGCTAATTTGATGTATGGAGAGATAGTGGAGAAGAAGGATATGGAGGCCAAGCACATTATGGTGGCTATTGAGAAGAAATTCAAGTACAAGATCAGCTATGGGAAGGCGTGGCGTGCGAAGCAGAAGGCTATGGAAAGACGGTTTGGATCTTTTGAGGCGGCGTACGACAACCTTCCTCGTATGCTTGAGGTCTTTCGCAGAGAGAAACCCGACACGTACATTCTTTGTGAAGGACATGCCATCTAAAAATCCGCGAGGTTTTCCATAATGCATAGGGTCTTCGAGCCTTGGTCCTACATCGAGGCTTTTAGGCATATCTTGCCCGTGATCTCGATTGACGGACCTTTTGGCCGGAAATACAAAGGCGGATCCTTACCGCCATAGGCGTTGACGGGAACAATCAAATTCTTCCATTGGCCATCGCATTTGTCGAAGGTGAGAATGTCGACAGTTGGTTGTGGTTCCTTCGACATCTGAGGGTGGGAGTTGTTGGAGCTCGTCCTGGTGTGTGCGTGATCCATGATCGCCACGCCGGGATGCTGAAGGCCATAAAAACACTTCAGGAAGACTTTCTACGCGCCATGGCGCTAGCCGAGGGTACGTCACGTCTCTATTGGTCAGCATGCTTCGCGTTTTTTATGAACTAACAATATTTTGCTGTGCAGGTACATTGCCCTATGACGACGTGGACGCGCATCACGTGGGCCTTGCGGGGCGTGATGCGTTGGGCGAGGACGCGAGACTTCTTGGTGGGCGAGGACCCGGCACCTCACCCCACACCTCGCCCACATCCGTGAGGTTCTCGTAAAACTCCACGGCTTCTCGGTGCGCAAAGACGGCACACAAGCAGCCAAGGTTGTCCACCCCTTGCCTCTCGGTCCTCGTCGGATCGGGGTTCAGACCGTCTTTCCCTCGAGGCCCCGAGGCCCCACACCCAGCAGAGGAACGCGCCAAAGCGAGCTTGTAGGGAGGACGCGGAGGTGGATCGGCGGTGGCGACACGGGAGGATCTTTGGGAGTGCGGTTGGGGGGCTAGTAGGGGCGTCTTGATCAGACTGGCCGTGACATTTCTTCGTTATGTGATACTTGAATTTTGCACTTAATATATGATGCTTGGATTACTTTTACGTTCTTGTGTATACTCTTTCATATAATGCATGTTTGTTCAATGCATATCAACGACTATAGCTTAATGCACACGACACCTCGATGCAACATGTCAACTCGATAAAAGGCAACCGCAATAACGCGTTCACCGTTTAGTTACATGCTTCATGAGATTCAACATAAGTGCATACATAAGGGGACACTAGCGACGTACGAGCTTCTCCGCCCCTGCCTAATTGTAGAAGGTGCCTCTCGCAACCCACATAGAGTGTTCTCTAGTTGGGCGCCTCGGACGTGGCTGGCTGTCGTTGTAGTGGCACGCACATATGCAGCTAGGGTTGGCACAGCAGCATGCGGGATCATAGGAACTTCCTATGTTCACGACCTCCTCATTGCCCCTCTCGCGCTGCATCTGTTGGCGGATGTCATCATTTTGCTCGTTGAGATCGTCAATTTGCGCCTCCAAATCAAAGATTCGGTTCCACAATACATCCACGTACCGCACAACATGTCCTTCATGGGGAGGATCGATCCAGCGGGTGAAGTTGCATTTCGCCATCTGCTACAAGGGACGGTTAGTATGGAGGATGTATTACCAGTAACATAAACAAAACTATTTACCCCAGAGTATGGGCATCGGAAGAAACGCCGTCCACCATCGAAAGGGCCGTCTATGACACTGCGATAAGCGTCCTCCCGTGTCGCATTTCGCCACTTAGGTTGAGCACGCTTGTTCGGCATCAACCGGTGGTTAGGGCCGAAGTCCTCCATCCTTTCGGGGAGAAGGTCCCGCTTCAGTGACCCCGGTTGGACTAGTCCCTGGGCGTCTGCCATCGTATGTTACTGTAAAACGGAGAAGGTTCTTCTTCCTACGGTTTGAAGGGTCGAGTGGTCCTAATTTCGGAGCGTGGGGCGTGCATTTTATAGGTGCGCACTTATAAGACCACACAGGCGATTTTATGTGATGACAAGACCACCCTCGCGCATCGTAATATCACTTACCTTTGTACTTACATATCATTCTTGTCTCAATCGTCCTCACAAAATTCAATGAAATTTACCAGACTACAACAATATACAACGATCACAAAATGTTATTGCGAGTCTGACAAATTTCGTACCCATGATATTGTACGAAAATAACAAACAGACCAACCAACATCGTCACAACACTATTATTTTCAAAATAAATAACATGATACAATCAGATTTGCTAAATTTAATTCACCTACAAAATGTAATATTCATTACAACTCAATTAAACAATAATTAAAAAGTAAAAAGCAGTTGGACCTCCTATCGCCTTAGGGTTGGGCGACTGGACCTCCTATCGCCGTATGGTTGGACGACTGGACCTCCTATCGCCGTATGGTTACGATTGGACTGTCGCTTTGGTCATTAAGCGATCGCAAGCGAAATGTCCTAGGGTTTGGGCGATGGTTTGATCGCTTCATTGTTCAGCGACGAACCGATCGCCAAGCTGATTCGGGCGATTCACTTCAATCGCCCAACCATTGGGCGACAGACGTATATTTCCGTAAAAAAAATATCGCCGGAATATTTTTGAAATTTCGAATAAAAATAGATTATTTAAAAAAAATCCCAATTAAATTGGCTTAGATGCTTTACTTGTTTGCACGAGCGCCTCCATTTGTGGAAACGCGGCATGTAGGTACCATTGTACTGGAACAGGCTGCAATTTTACAAGTCATTTAAACCTTATTTCTCTGTAATATATATCCAAAATAATCGTGGTAGACTTTGTATAGTTGTGCTACAACTTCTCTGTTATCCGGAGTGGTGACAACCATCATATTTCACATTGGTAAAGTTAGAATCGTCCAATCTGTCAGGCTAACTTCTGTTTGTTGCTCTGTGAAGTTGACTCCGGGTATTGTCCGTAGTAGTGCAGTGGTGGCCTTCTGTACTTGTAATTTCCTTGATGTTGTATTGCATATCTTCGTCTTTGCGATAGAGGAACAAATCGGCGATAACATGAAGCCAAAGGTCAACATGTATTCCGATTAATTGGATCTTCGAATACTGATGTGTGACACCATTTGAGTAACTATTACTATCATGCTGTTCTATTACTTTTTAGTTTTTACTCGAGGCATGATTTGCTCATTGTATTAGTAGTATGCTATCACTGCTATGATTATCTTCTTTTCTTAATATATTTGCTCTTCCAGATACTTGATTGTGCACATTTACATCACTTCATTGCATTAGAAAAGGCAGAGGTCTTTAAAAATAAGAGGAAAAAAAAATCAAAATGAACCTGCAGAGCACTAACATTATCTTTGGCTGAGTCAAATAAAGCTGATTGGATGTGTTCTAGATTTCTAGTTAAGGATTTTATTGATGACTTGAACTAGCTCTTACTTGATTTCCCTCAATTAGGAGCCGTGGTAGCGGGGCGGGGCTAGAACACGGAATCTGTACAATGAAGAAACGGGAGAAATCACTGTTTATGCTTCCTCCTCTGGGCTATCGAGATTCTGGTGCTCCGGGCGTTCCTCCTGGTTCTGAGCTACATTTTGAGGTAGAGCTCTTATCGTGGTTGACACTTGACAGTGGTAGATATCTACAGAGATGGTGGAATTGTTAAGAAAATTATGTCATCTGGAGGAAATAGACAAACAGGTGACCTGGGCGAAGTTACAGGTGCATACTAAATGACTGATCTTTTCAACGGAAATTCTAGTTGAATACTAATGTGCTTTTCTTCATTAGTATCCTTTAATGACAGTTGTGTTATATTCAGAACACAGTCAAGTACAAAATCAAGCTACTTGATGGGTCGATAGTTGAAGAATCTCCAGAAGAAGGATTGACGTTTTATGTTAAGGAAGGTAACTTGCATCGTAAGCTTTGCTCAAATAACAAAAAAACCCAGAAAGCTCTTTCTTTGTGTACCTTTTCAGTAATGTGCTCAGTAAGCCTGAAAACCACTTTACATCATTTTTCTGTTTAACTTTCAGGACACCTTTGTCCAGCACTGCCAATGATCCTAAAAACAATGGAGGAGAGAGACTGAGAGAGCTGTTGTAATGGTGCAACCACAATGTACGTCTCACCTGTCAAATGTGTAAAAATTGAAGCTGTCTTGTCATTTCCTTTATTTTATGTCCTTATACTATGTTCTTGCTAGCTGTCCTCATAATTTACCATCATTCTATTAAGATTGATTCCATCTCCTAATGCAACTAATTCGTCCAGTAGTCGCCCTTCATGTAATTCCATCAAGTCCATTTGGCAAGTATTGATCTTTCTGGTTATCTGAGATGAAACATAGCATCTCAATATATGTGAGGCATGTGCACATGTCTCGTCTAACCTTTCCAAGGCCTTGCTAACCCATAGGATTTGTGCATTGTTTCTCTTGTTTCCCTGCATGTGTTTCTTTCTTTTTTTCATTTTCTATAGAATACACTCCTTGCAGTTTACCTCACTTAACCTATTAGCCACCTGCAGATGCATTTGGGGAGCAAGGAAGAGCTGCTAAAAACCAAATTTCTGCTGTTCCACCAAATGCTGCAGTGAATATGGATGTGGAATTAGTTTAATTAAATCCAGTAGATGATGTTACAGGAGACTTGAAGGTACTGAAGAAGACATTAAAGTCTGGTGATGGTATTCGCACCCCACATGATGGAGAAACTGTTTATAGTAAGTATTCTGCTGCTTGCTGATGTGATCGAAATCGTTGTTACCTGATCTCCTGCTAACACCCATTTTAACTTCTTCAGTTAGATACACCGGCAGTCTAGATGATGGTACTATCTTTGAGAAGTTTAGATTTGATGGAGAACCCTTTGAATTTGTCATAGATGAAGGTGACTAATTTTAAACTTTTCAATTGTATTACTGTGAATATCATTAGGAACATTTCAAAAAATGACCTGAAGTGTGGCTGTGGTACTTTTCTTCGTAATAGCATCTGTTCTGTAGTTCTTCCATGATTCCTCTCAGAAGTATTGAGACCTTCAAACGCCGTGGTGCAAACATTAGATGCACAAATCTGTACTTCTTAGAAATACTCTAGAATACTCTAAAATTGTTTTGCCTTAGTCAATGGTATAGTAATTGTGGCTCAGCTAGTGAATTTTAGTTCCTTGCAGGCAAATATTGGAGTTTCACGATGTCCCCGTGCCTTTTTTTAATTGAATATTGTAGATTTGTTTGGGAATAATTGTTGTGTGTCTCCCGTAGGATCTCACACCCTTTATTTCTAATCTTAAAATAGAGTCAAACTCTAATACAACTCGTTATTTAGATCTAACACGAACTCTTCAACAAATATATAGATATTCTGTTGCTATTATGCTTGTTTCTTTAACTTTAAGTCATTGCGCTTCACTTGCAGAACACTGCCCCTCAAAATGGGCCGAAGATATCAATCATGTCCATCTTGTTACATATTGTAGCACGCTCACTAGGACCTAACCCTTTAGTAAAACAGTCAGCCAACTGTTCATCAGATTTAACATACACCAACTTCAATATTCCGCCATCAAGCTTTTCCTTGATGAAAAACCTATCAATCTCAACGTGCTTGGTACGATCATGCTGAACTGGGTTGTTAGCAATGTTGATTGCAGATTTATTGTCACAATGCAACACCAAGAGATTATTCCTCCATACCCGAAACTCGGACAATAAACCTTTCATCCATATCATTTCACTCACACTTAATGCCATTGCTATGTACTCTGCCTCTGCAGTAGAACGAGCCACAACCTCCTGCTTCTTGCTTCTCCATGACACAAGGTTACCTCCCACAAAGATGCAATATCCAGATGTAGACCTCCTGTCACCCACACCGCTCACCCAATCAGCATCGCAATACCCTTCCACATCCAGATGTCGATTCTTCCTGAACCAAAGGCCTTTCCCAGGGTTACTTTTCAAATATCACAGGATTCGATAGACAACATCCATGTGTCCTGTTCTGAGATCATGCATATATCGACTAACCACACTTACTGTATATGAAATATCAGGTCTTGTATGACACAAATAGATAAGACATCCAACAAGCCTTTGATAAGCTTCCTTGTCAACTGGATCTCCCGACTCAGCACATAGCATGTGATTCCTATCAATAGGTGAGGCAATAGGGCGACACCCAAGCATATCTATTTCTGCTAGCAGATCAAGAACATATTTCCTCTGGGAGAGAACTATACCCTTCGAAGAACGAGCAATCTCGATTACAAGAAAGTATTGAAGAGCTCCAAGATCTTTCACCTCAAATGCCTCTCCCAGGCTTTTCTTCAAAAACTTGATTTCCTCGGCATCATCTCTAGTGATCACAATATCATCAACATAGACTACCAATATAGTGATATGTGATCCTCTATGCCTATAAAATACAGTATGATCTTCATTGCACTGAGAATAGCCCATACTACAGACTGCATGCCTGAATCTATCAAACCACGCCCTTGGAGACTGCTTCAGACCGTATAAGGACTTCTTGAGTTTACACACATTCCTCTCAGTCTGCCTATTCTCAAAGCCTAGAGGAATCTCCATGCATACCTCCTCTTGTAAATCACCATGTAGAAAAGCATTCATCACATCCAACTGATGTAAGCGCCGTCCGAAGTTAGTTGCACAGGAGATCAACGTTCTTACCGTGCTCATCTTCGCCACAGGTGCAAAGGTCTCATCATAGTCTATCACATGTGTTTGACTATAACCTTTTACAACCAACCGTGCCTTGTATCTCTCTATCTTGCCTTTAGGAGTTTGCTTAATTGTAAACACCCATTTGCATCCTACTGCCCTTTTTCCCGCTGGAAGTGGAACAAGATCCCATGTCTTGTTTTTCTGAAGTGCACTAAGTTCCTCCTTCATAGCATCTTTCCAATTAGGATCCTGCTTAGCAACTCGCCAATCCGTTGGAACATGCACTGTTTGAAGAGATGCAATGAATGCTTTGTATGCAGGTGAGATATGAGAATATGAGATAAAATTTGCAATGTCATGCTCAAAGCCATACCGGACCAGAGGCTTTCCTACATTAGCTCTAGTTTCCCTACGTTGTGCAAGTGGTAACTCTAGATAGGAGTGATTAGAATGAACATTACCACTCGCCCCAAGGGGAGGCAAGGAACTTGATGGAGAGAGACCTGAGGAGGGATTTGAGACTGGATCAATTGGCAAGGCTAGCTGTTCAGAAGGCTATTCTGGTTGTGGCAATGTCACCTGTGCAGAAAGCTCCGCCATTGGTGGCTCAGGTGCTAACTGCTTGTCACTCAGCTTCTTCCCCTGTTTCCCAAAGCGCCTTCGCTGATAAACATTCAATTCTTTTTGGGCTATCACATCTCTCGCATATTCCGTTAGGTTTGGGCACAGAATCGTCCCCACAATGACTTCTTCTCATTGACTCTCCTTGTTCTCCCCCTCTCAACTGTCACCCTCAGTGATAGGAGAGAACTCCAAAAACTGATCAAGGGTACATCCACTCATGCAGTAAGGCTCAAACTCCCGGAATGTCAAATCCATACTCACGAACAACCTTCGTTCAACTAGGTTACAGCATCTATAGCCCTTCTAACTTGATGAATGACCTATAAAGATACATTTCAATGCTTGTGGATCCAACTTGCCAACCGCCGGTCAGTGATCTCGTATAAAAAACACACAACCAAACACCTTGGGAGGCATCTTGAACTCCCACTAACCCAAAAGAAGTTCAGCTAGAGACCTCATCCCAAGTATTTGAGACGATATGCGATTGATGAGATACGCTGCCGTCATCACTGCCTCGCTCCACAATCTCTTTGGCACATTCATCTGAAACATGAGTGAATGTGCTACTTCCAACAAATATCTATTATTGCTTTCAGCCACTCCATTCTAAGGTGGGGTTCCTGGACAAGTAGTTTGATGAAGTATCTCCTTTTCTGAGAGATACGTTGCAAACTCCTTGTTAACATACTCAGTTCCATTATCTATTCGAAGAATTCGAACCTTTGCACCAAACTGAGTAGCAACTATCCAATGGAAGTCTAGAAAACACCGTAGGACCTCGGTCTTGTGTTTCATCATATAAATCCAAGTCATACGAGTATAGCAATCAATAAATGTGACAAACCACTTAAAACCACTCACAGAAGTAACTGGGCACGGACCCCAAACATCCGAATGTATTAATATAAAAGGTTCATAACTTCAAAGACCAATACTACTATATGTAGACCGTGTATGCTTTCCAAACTCACAAGCATCACACACAAGTTTACTGTTGTATACCCTTTTGAACAAATTAGGGTATAACTGACTTAAACTCTCAAATGATAAATGTCTTAAGCGACGATGATGTAACAAAACTTCTCTCTCGATTCCTCCTCTGACCACGATCAATGCGCATCAACTTCGATCAATGTACCATAGCCCATTATGCCTTATTCTAGTTACAACCCTCTTCCCAGTTCTCTTCTCTTGGAACAAACACGAATCCTCATCAAATGTGACAGTACATTTGAATTGGTCAATGATAGAACTAACAGAAAGAAGGCTGCCTGGAAAGGAAAGAACATGCAAGACGGAGGACAAAGCAATGGATTGTGTGCACTCTACATATCCTATACCCTGAATAAGCTGAGAGATTGCATGATCTGTTTGGACAATTTCAGAATGAGTATATGGGGTGTAAGATGCAAATGCACTAAGTGAACCCGTGACATGCTTGGATGCCCCTGAATCTATAATCCAATCAATATGAGAGTGTGATACGGGGTGGCCCGATCTTCTCGAGTAGAACTGTGGATAAATAGTGCTTGACAACGAACAACACTCAGCTGTACACCACGCGCCAATACACGGACTTGCAACTCTATGGATATTCACCAACATGCACCAGGATGATCGCCACTAGACCACGAGCGGAGATCGCCAAGACCTCAATTCCCAACGGAAAAGCAAACTTGACCTCGTGACATAGAACGAATAACAGATCACCTAATTCTCTCTCAGAAATCCTCGCATGAATTTCTTGTATGAAAAAACAAGCAATAACTTGTATTCTATTCTTTATCTCAAAAGTATGATCTGCCTTTACAATGGGGGTCTACCACTCAATATATAGTCTTAGCCTAATATCTATTCGGTACTACTATTCATGGTGGGACTATTCATGCACGTGTTACTGTTCACGCGCGGTACTGTTCATGGTCGGTTACTGTTCATGGTCGGTTACTGTTCACGCTGTGGACTTGGGCTTTTTTCCTGGTTTCTCCACATGGGCTTTGTGCTTGACCGCTTGGGCCTTGATCCCTCGCTTGGTCGTATGGACCTTGTCCCTCTCCTCCTTTGCTGAATGGGCCATAGGCCAGCACCTTAACCTCCTCATTTGATGTCCTTCCTTGGATGACGGTCGCATATCCTTGATTTTCGTCCATCGCTGAATCTTCAAACCTGAGCACACGCAAAACACTGTTTTTAGGTAATATAAAATTATCATTAAAATCAATGATATGTTCATTAAGAAGCAAGTTCACCTGAGTTTGTAGTTTCTTGGCACGTACTCTTGTTATTGGTCCTGTTGGCAACTCGAGGCGTATATCATGAGCATTAGGTGGAGGAGAAGAAGGTGTCGTAGGGATGCCCTCATCATCCTCCCCTCTTGAAAAGGCGTCGTCCTCGACGCTAGATCATCAACACCGAAGAACGGCAAAAAATCAGCAACGTAGAATGTCGAGCTCACGCCATAGTCATATCCCGGAAGCTCGATTTTGTATGCATTATCGTTAATCCACTCAAACACTTTGAAAGGTCCATCTCCTTGTGGCAGCAATTTCAATTTGCCCCGATCCGTAAAGTGTGGTCGGGTTGGCAGCATCGCTCCCGGAATCAAATCAGTGTGATGCTTTATCCCGCGGATTGATAGCAAACCAGCGGCCACTTCCTCCGGAAAGACGTCACTAATTTCCTGCAAAACTAGGAAGAGACGTCAAGTCGTCAGGCGAAAGCAATGCATCTTTGTACAAAAGTACAAAGTGCACCAAATTGGGATTTTCACAAAAAGCTCTCTTCTCTGATTTAGTGGCTAACATTACTAAACTTTTCTCCCCCTCACTTTTCTTTTTACCGCTCAATTTTGGCTTGTGGCACTCACTCACCGAAGGTGAAATCACTCTGTTTGGTGTACTCTCAATTTTCACCTCAACTTTCTTCTTATGAGCATTAACTATCTCTGTCGGTGTAAACGGATACAAAATCACATCTGTGCTACTCCACTTAAACTTGTAGCAGTTTATATGTCCATCATGATAAACATGGCAATCAAATTGCCATGGACGGCCCAATAGCAAGTGACAAACTGACATAGGCACCACATCGCAAACAATGGTATCCTCATACTTGCCAATCTTAAAGTGCACCTTCACCATATGACTGACTTTCATTTCGCCCACATCACTCAACCACTGCACATGATAAGAATGAGGATGCGGTAAGTATTTTAAGCCCAATTTTGTGCACATCTCCTTGCTTGCCACATTATGACAACTTCCTCCATCAATGATGACTTTGCACACTTTACCACCAACTGTCGCCCGTGACTGAAACAAATTGCACCGCTGTGCGGTAAACTGTCTTTGTGACACGCTATGTACACGAGGTGTGCACACTAGCATATGCTCTCCATCTGGCGACCCTGGCCTACAGTCCATTCTCTCATCCTCTGTGGGATCTTCTGCAAAATCAGCAAACGGAGTAGTATCGTCCTCATCACTAGCTGAAATATACCCATCATCAGTATCACAACTTTATTATTTGGGCAATCTTTCTGAAAATGACCAACTCCCTTGCACTTGTAGCATGTCAGATCACATGAACGGCCTGTAGAACCCATCAAAGATGCCGCGCTAGCAGCGGGTGCCGGTGGTCGGCGTGCCGGTGGTGACGTACTATCTGTCTTCCTTTGTGCTGAACTGCGCATCGCAGAATTGCCCCCGGATGGGCAGACTTGCCCAGCTGTCCCGTGTTGTACGATGGTGCCTTGCTCGCTAAATAACGTTGCCGTGTAGCATACTTAGCATCTTCAATTACCTACTTCTCAGCCTCACGTGTCTGATGCATGAATTCAACCATGTTGTTGTATTGATGATGATTAACGATCCGCCGAATAGCATAATTCATCCCAGCAAGAAAGCAAGCCATCGCTTGTTCCTCATTCTCACGCACATCAGCATGTATGATAATCTGCTCCATCTCTTTATAATACTCATCAACTGATTTCAACCCCTGTCGCAACCCAATCAGCTTTTCATGTAGCGAGCGCTTGTAATGTGTAGGTACAAAGCGCGCGTACATCTGTCGCTTAAGCTCGTCCCATGTAACATGTGGCTCGTGTCGCTCCATACGCCGTTACACACAGTGCTCCCACCATGTAGCAGCATATCCGTCCAAAGCAGCAACGGCAAGATCCAACTTACGCTGATCAGAATAGCGGTTAATGCAAAACAGCTTATCAATTTTCAGCTCCCATGCAAGATAAACCTCCACCTCTGTAGTACCATCAAAGGACAGCATCGTGAACTTGGGCTTTGCAACCAGATCATCGGTGTCCTCATCGCACCGACGATTGCGTCCATACTGATTATGGTGACAACACGGCAAATAGTCATCGAACACAGACTCGTCGCCGTCATCGTTAGCGTGGCGGTTGCCACGACCTCCTCCATGGGCGCCATAGTAGGCACCCCCATGGGCGCCGTCATGCGCGCCTCCATAGGCGCCATCGTGGACGCCATCGTTGGTGCCCGGGTGGGCGCCGCCTCCTACTACGCCGTTGCCATGGCCGCGTCCTTGTGGGGGGGGGGACGCGCTGCGACCTCGGCGATAGCACGGCGATGTTGCGCCGCCTCGCGTACACGCGCCAGTTCGTTGAGTTGTCGTTGGCGTGGTTCATCCTCGGCTGCCGTCTAGCGGTAGCCTCCGCATCCGTCTCGTCGTGCGGCTCGTACGGGAGGTGTACACTCCCCGCATCGCCACGTGTACCCAGCTGCATTGAAGTGGTGAGCTCGGCAATAGCGTCGAGAAGTACATTGTGGTTGTCGTCGACGGTCACGGACAGCTTCTGGAAATCTGTCCCCAGGCAGTCCAAGTTGTTTTGGACACGCCCAAGGTCGCCGCATACTAGGTCGACCTTAGTCCGAAACTCGTCTCGGAGCGTGGCACGAAGTGTATGGTAGGACATCTTGGTGATCGGATCGATGAAGGTTGCCGCCCGAGATCCTTGTCTGCCGCTTCGACATTGTTACAAGAGCAAAAATACCAAGTGACAATATATGTGGAAAATAAGTGGGGATCTCTCAACTCATTGCTCGAAACAAAGCAAGTTGTACCGATTCGATGTAAATTAAGAGCAGCAAAAACTTACGCTCGTAGAAACGAACGACCAATCAAGATTGTGCGAGCGAATATCAAGAACAACAGTCAATACTTGACACGGATATTTTTGGTGGAGCTAGGTGAGGAAAACAACCTAACAAATTCAGAACTTAAATATTGTCGAGCTAGGTAGCAATCCAAAGCGAGACTCACAATGCCTAATTGCCGATCGATAAATATAAGTGAGGAGTAGACTGACAACACACGCAACGATAATGAGGATTGCAATCAAATGAATGAGTGATAAAAGAACAATTTTGTATGGAGATGAACGCTCGTATTGCAACAGTTCAAGGAGAGACGCTAGCTAGTGCTCAAAAAATGGATATGAGGGCACAAGATTGCTAAAAAATTATGGTACGCGAACAGCAGCGGAGACAAATATATAAAAATGCTCCAATAAAAGAATATAATACTATGGCCGAAACTTTTGCCTTCGCTCTTTTTCCTCTTTTTTTTTGTTCTCTGCCTTTTTTAGCACATTTTTTCTTTGCTCTCATGGCCTAGTAATCTTGGCGACTTTGTTTTTTTTTCTTCTCGTCTTGCAAGCGTGAGCAGTCTCTCGCACGTGAACAAAGGTGTCAACGCGAGCGATTGCACTACAGCGTGAGCGATTGCCCTACATCGTGAATAGCGCACACACGCGCGAAAAACTTGGCGTCCAAAAAATTCCCAGGAGCAGTGTGGCGCCCCGTGTCATTACCCCAAGGGTAATCACACTTAGGCATACGGATTACTATTTGTTTGCTCAGTAGAATACTGCTCCAACGAATAGTAAGCCTTTACCAGAGTCACGCAGCAGAACAATAAGATAGAAACTGTACATTTTATTCCAATAATAGCCACGCAAGGCTAGGATTCTTAGTACAAATATTATACAGTTACAAAAGGAACTGCTCCGCTTTTCTCGCCAACCCTAAAGTCTCGGCCTTCTATTCGTCCCACGAGTCAAATATGACATCCATTTCGCCCTGGTCCTCGTAGTCAACGCCTTCTCCTCCTATGGTTGCTTCATTACCTGCATGTCCTTCATCCCACTCGGGATAGCTCCCGGCCGGACTAGGATCTACAAAGGAGAATACTAACAAGGTTGAGTACACGAATGTACTCAGCAAGCATTAATAGCAAAGAATGCACTTGATTGACTCTACCTCAAGTCCTTATTCAATTTCCTACCTCTTCTCTTATTCTGAAAGTAGTTTTCAAAACTTAGGTTGCAATTTTAATTCTGAAAAGACTACTTGATTACTCAGAGAGAAGATAGACCTCCGACGGTTCCCGTAGACCCCAATCCAGGAGACTGGCATGAATTCATGATTTTGTATAGCACTGCGCAGGCTTGTACCACTTTACCCATAGTTATTCTGAGCTCTAAATGAGCTAGATCTTCTGCATTTCCTTTGATGCGGGTTCGAGTTCGAGAATCTGAGCGTTTTCGAGTTCGTGATTAAGTCTCCACCCATGACTTTCCGTCGGTCTTGATTTAGTCCGCCTTGACCTCATCATACACCGAGTTCCAGTAATGTTGGTTGAGGTGGCTCTCTGCCCCAGCACTCAACACTCCACCTTGGGGCAGCTCCCTTCCTGCTCCCAGCACTCCAACGTGACCCGTTGTGGAGAACTTAATTTCGTAACAAGGTAGCATTTTACCTTTCGTAAAAGGAAAGCGGTTGGTCTTGAATTCTGACTTCGGACCAAGTAAGAGTTTTGTTTGTCCTTATATTATAACCATATGTAAAAAGGGGCCCACCTCTTACCCCATCTTCATCGTCGTCGTCGCATTCCCCTGCCTGGGCCTCCTTTTTACCAACCATAATAATTCTCATTTCTTTCCTTTATTCATTTTCATTTCTTTCATAATCATCTGAATCATTTTCATCTAAACTATTGATTTGAGTTTTGAGAAAACAATTTTGATGCAATAAACATAATAGTGCAATATCGGTTTATATTTAAATTAACTATATTTATGTTCAAGAGGACTGACTTGCCTTTGGAGTTGTGGGAAAGATTGGCGTTGATGAATCTACGATCAAGCTGCTCCGTCGGTCTTTGGTTCATATACAGTAGCAACACGGTAGCACGAATAATAATATAAATAAATACATAGTTGATTTTGAGTGATAATACGTGTACATAAGTTATAGCTTCTAATTTGTTAGCACAATTTAATTTAAATAAAGTTTTTTGAGTCCTCCGCTAAGTTAGCACTCCCATTATTGTCGCTCTACTGATTACTCGCTCTAGGGTTGAAACTGCCTAAGTTCGTGTTTAAACGAACAAGAACAGAAATACTACTCGCATGCACATTTTATTAAGTTTATTAAATTTTATTCGAACAGAAACACCTAATTGATTTTACTTAAGTCTGCTCGTATTTAATTAATTCTCTACACGTGTTTGGGGTTGTTTTAATTAAATTAACATGATTAAAGCAGTTTATTTTGTTCTACTAAACGACAGCTATGCACAGGTTTGCTACGCATGCAAAATGACCTATTAATAACAGAACTAATAGCTACTCAACTTATCTAGCAAATAGTCTACATATTGATTTTAAGTTGCTTAATTCGGTAAGACCCAAGTTGAAATATCTAGACACAAGAATAAACAGCTAATCACCATCAATTAACGACCGCTACTGAAATAGACATTAATCGCAACAGGTAATTACAATCTATTCAAAATCCTAATATTCGCGCTAATCCTAAAGTCGTAAATCTAATTTCTAATTTTACCCCTAATCTACCCTAACCCTCTCTCTCTCTCTCTCTCTCTCTCTTCTCACCCCTCTCAGCCGGCCCACCCAACACACAGCCACACACTCTCATCTCCCAACTCCCTCCCCACTCTATCTCTCTCACTCTCCAAGGAAAATCCCCAAATCCTCACCCCTCGCCGCCTGGGCTCCAAGGCTCACCCATGGTCGGCGGATCATGGCGCCGCCTCATGGGTTCCTCTGTAGTCGCTGGGCCACCAGCGCCTTGCCTGCCGTCCTCCCGTCTTGCGCCTGCCCGCCATGGCTCCTCGGCCTTGACTCCTCGGCTCCTACCGGCCGCCTCCATGCTTGTGTGACTTGGTCTTGGCTCCTTGCCCGTGGTCGCTTGGCAGGCCCCAAGCTGCTCCTCCCTAAGACACAGTAGAAGGCCAACACCGCCTCACGGGTCTGTCCTCCCTCCTTAGGCACGTGCGTCCATTGCCGGTCGGCAACTGTGAGCGCCGCGCCACAGCCTCCATCGCTGCTACACACCTCCAAAACCCCCCTTACTCTCTAACCTCCCCTCATAAATATGCTTTGCTTTGATTTAATTAATTATGTTGATTTCATTATACTGATGTGGGTTTATTGTGCTTATGCATGATCAATGAGTGCTGAATGTGGCTAAGAGGTTTACTACTAATGGTGATGGTGGTGCTACCAAAGCTGTGCTCTGAGGTATTCTCCCCCCTTCCTCTCTAACCCAGACCCTCCCTGTGCTCTGTGATGACAAAGATGATCCTGAGGGCTAGGGTTGGTGTGATGGGTGTGGCTTGGGCAGCGAGAACAAGGAGGGCATGGAAGGGGTTACCTCTGTTTGGGCTTCGCCGACTCTTGGGTTGAGGGTGGCAGTGCCGGCCTCTCTCGCTGGTGCTCCCCTTGTGCCTTCGTGGTCCTGGCGTTGCCTTGCTCCCCGATCTTCGCCCTTCTTCTTGGTTCTCCGGCTCCTTGGCTCCCCTGGCTTCTGGCTCCCTTCCTCCTGGACTTCTTGCCTCCCTTGTGCTTGCGGATGGTTCTGGTTGTTGTGGATGGAATGGAATGGAATGCTTGGGGGAGTGAATGTGGAAAGCCTATGTATTGGCCGGCTTGTGTTTTGGGGGAATGAATGTGGAAATAGTGTGGAGGAATGAATCTATGGCTGGCTCTGTGCTTGATATTTTGGATGGGGAGAAAGAATGTGAGATTTTGTGCGAGGTGGCTCGATGTCTTTGCCTATGTTAAGCAGAAGTCGCTAATGTGGCGATAGTCTTTGGATCTTAAGGCACCCGGTGATGCTTGGCTGAGGGTGAGGTCTAATGGGATATGCATGGAGGGATTACATGGCAGTTTGCATATAGTGGGTGTTGTCTTTTAATAATGTCGGATGAGGAGACCCACGGAAGTGACAGCTACCGAATAACCTCGGGTGGTCTGGACATCTTGACGGTCAAGGGACCGACCGCTCAGGTTTGTTTTGGGCATCCTACTGCACTTTGGGGAAATCTGACGGCTACTCCCTTACTTCTACTGCTCTCAACTTAGCTCATTAACCGCTTTCTAATTTTTCCAACGAGCGATGGAAATGGATCGCGAGATGGCTCTATGGACGGGCGCTCAAGGGACAAGGTGCCAAAGAGGGCTGGTGCTACACGAATGCAAGAAATGGATTATGCTTTAATTAATTGATGTTATAAACATTGCAATTGGTTGTAAGATTAATTTTGAAACAAGCAATGGGTTCGTAATGTATTACTTCTAAGTTGCGATTGGATTGATGTAATGTTTTCAAGGTTGTAACATGAGTGTATTCTTTGATTGAAAAGAATGATGTAAATATTTCTGAGCTCGTGTTAATGATCCATTTATGTCTGGAATGGATTTATTTTTGTAATTGAATCTTGATTGATAATGATATTGGAGGAATTGTTTTTATAACCCTCTTGTTGCCAGATGTACGATTATGCGTTTGATATTAACTTTGAAATTACTATTTGTATTGGATTAAAGAATTTTAATTACCGCTAATTACCGATTACTGTTCTTTAGTTTAGGTTAATTATGCGGGTTCTCACAAGCAGTCCCTTGAGCACAACAATGAACTAGTCTCAATACGTATGAAAGGTTCACGAACAGATAGCTGGGTTCATGAAGAAAAATAACTTGCAATTCACTACATATTAATGATGTGTAGTTGCACAAAAACAGGAATCCAGTACGAGCACAAAAATTTGTGGAAGGGAGAAACAAAAAGAGACGTGAAAGAAACACGACCAACAACTAAACAAGATGAACGAGTGGATGAAGACCTAACAAAACACACTAAAAAAACTGATTTAAACTTCAATGAAACACGATATATTTTTTGTGGCTTTTTCGGTGTATAGGACTGAAAAATAATCTACTAAATTATGGGTAAAAAGAGATTCTACCGAGTGGCCTGGAATATAATACCACGATGATACGGGGTAGCCCGATCGTCTCAAGTAGAACCGTGGATAAATAGTGTTTGACGACGAACAACGCTCAGCTATACACCACACGCCAATGCACAGACTTGCAGCTCTATGGATATTCGCCAACATGCACCAGGATGATCGCCGCTAGACCACGAGCGGAGATCGCCAAGCCCTCAATTCCCAGTGGAAAAGCAAACTTGACCTTGTGACATAGAACGAACAACAGATCGCCTAATTCTCTCTCAGAAATCCTCGCATGAATTTCTTGTATTAAAGAACAAGCAATAACTTGTGTTCTATTCTTTATCTCAAAAGTATGGTCAGCCTTTACAATGGGGGTCTACCCTCAATATATAGTCTTGGCCTAATAACTATTCGGTACTACTATTCATGGTGGGACTACTTATGCGCGCGTTTAATGTTCACGCGCGGTACTGTTCACGGGACCGGCACTGTTCACGCGCGGTTATTGTTCATAGCCAGTTACTGTTCACGCCGTGGACTTGGGCTTCCTTCCTGGTTCCTCCACATGGGCTTTGTGCTTGACCGCTTGGGCCTTGATCCCTCGCTTGGCTGTATGGACCTTGTCTCTCTCCTCCTTTGCCGAATGGGCTATAGGCCAGCGCTTTGACCTCCTCATTTGATGTCCTTCCTTGGATGATGGTCGCATATCCTTGATCTCTGTCCATCGTTGAATCTTCAAACCTGAGCACACGCAAAACACTGTTTTTAGGTAATATAAAATTCTCATTAAAATCGATAACATGTTCATTAAGGAGCAAGTTCACCTGAGTTTGTAGTTTCTTGGCACGTGCTCTTGTTATTGGTCCTATCGGCAACTCGAGGCATATATCATGAGCATTAGGTGGAAGAGAAGGTGTCGTAGGGATGTCGTCATCAGAGTGCTTATATATGGATGCAAGTGCATGTGCCTGAGTACCTTCGCCCACGTGCGTAATTTGCAAAGTTACCAAAGGAGGTGGAATCATGAGAAATCTCTAATGCCTTTCCTTGATGCCACTTCTCCCAATGCATAGCTTGCTCGCCTGTCAGAGTAATAGACGTGATCTCCTCTGTCAGGGCCATATTAGCTCTAGAGCCAGCTCAGCCCCTTCCTCGACCTTTATCTCCACGACTACCACGATCTCCACCTCAGCCTCCATGACCACCACGACCTCCACCTCGACCTCCATACTGTGGAGACGGACAAGCACGGCTTAGATGTCCTCTCATCCCACAATTGTAGCACTCCCTATCCTCCGGTATGGTATATGCGGATTGGATCGGGTTGTTGTCCCAAATTACTCATAGTCGAACCTCCTCCTGTACCATGACCGAAATAGCCTCCGCCATAGTAGTCAAGTTTGCCAAGTGAAACATGGTAGCCCTTTAGAAAGTGTATAACCCGTCTGCTTGTAAGATCAAGGAGACCGACTAGGGGGGATGAATAGACGATTTTTAAAGTCTTTTGGCTAAAACCGAGTTTTATGCGGAATTATAAATCAATTCGGTTTTGCTCAATTAAAACCTAAAACAACTAGTCTTGACTAAGTACACCAACAATATAAGACTATTGATAATGATAGCAAACATACAAAGACTATAAGCAATTTAATTCTAGGAATGTAAATTACACAAAGTAAAACATAAGAGAATTAAACCACAATGACACAATGATGTTTTACCGTGGTGTTCAAAGACTTGCCGGTCTCCCCTAATCCACGTTGAGGTAAGCCCAAACTAGTTGGACCAGACCCACGAATTAAGCCAAACACCTCAATTCCACTAGTGGTAGCTCTTTCCCGCTCCGGGTAGGTGAGTTCCAACCTTCACAACACGCTGGGCCTTCTCACAAGCTTCTTGAGAAGATCTCCGGACCACGACGCCTCCACGCTTTCTAGGTGTCAGCAAACACCAAGAGTAATAAGCCAAGCCCCTTGCTTGACTCTCACCACGTGCAACGAATGCACAAGCTCAAGTGGATACGAAATCCACCTCTAGATGTAACACATGCAACTAGAGACCTCTCTCCTTGCTCACAAGGTGCAGCACATGCACAATTGAGAGAAGGTCACACTAGCTCAAGTGAGTGAAATGGGATGCCAAAAATCATCTCTTAATCGGCCAAGGTGGGTATTTATAGCCCATACACAAAAACTAGCCGTTGGGAGAAGAAATCCCCAAAAAATCAGGATTTGTGGTAGTACCGTCGTACAAACTCGGGTACTACCATTTTTACTGTTCATCGGTCCACACAGGTGCATTAACGGCTCAAAAACTAGCCGTTAAAGACTTTAGTGTGGTAGTACCGCAGTACAAAGGCTGGTACTACCGTTCTGCGGTAGTACCTCTCTTCTCGAGCAGTATTACTGCAGTCGAATTTTAGCACAAACGATACTCGGTAAAAAGGTCATAACTTTTGACTCCGATGTTGGAATTGAGTGTTGTTGGACTCTATGAAAAGATTATTCAGCGCGTACACAACCCACCTATTTGATTGATCTCAAACACATTTGATCAAATCAAAAAGCACAACTCCAACGAGCCACAACCATGGTCTAAGTCCAAAAAAATAGCAATAGGCAATCTTAGACCATGCCAAGGGAAAATGCGTGAATCCCAATAATTTGCAAAACACATTTGCAAACTTAAATCATGCCATAAAGAGTAGGTATATGGACTTCAACTATTTGCAAAACACATTTGCAAAGTATAGTCACATGCTACAAGGATTAGATGCATGAGCTTCGACTATTTGCAAAACACATTTGCAAATAATAGCATCGTGCCACAAAGAGCTAGAGTGAGCAAGATTGAGCTATCGACACATGATGAGACTCAAGCTACTAGATAAGACCCCTCTTAATAGTACGACAAACCTATACTAGCAATCTGGTCTTTCAACCAAACACCAAGACCAGTAAAAGACTAGAAACACATCCTTAGCCCTAACTAGTCATACATTTGCTTTGAGCATCTTCTTGAAGCTTGATGACACACATCTTTACTTCAAGTCCGGGTCATTGTCTTGATATGAATCAACCCATGATGCATCCTTTACTTGACCCCCATCAACACATGATGTGTCTTCTTTGGACTTGATGATCAACTTATGATCATCTCCTCTTCGAGATCTTGATATGCATCAACACATGATACATCCTCTTCTTGAACCTTGACTTGGTGACGATCAACTTATGATGCCATCCAAAGTCTCTATCACCCTGGAACATAACATATTCATCCAACTCATGAAAAATGTTAGTCCCACAATGATTAGCATTAATTACCAAGATATACCTGCAATAAATGCTTCTGAACAAGCCATTACTGACATGTGCGGTACTACCACTGTTGATCATGCGGTAGTTCTGCTCTCCGGTACTTCCGATCACAAGGGCGGTACGACCGCTTCCTATTGAGGTCTAGAACAGGTATTGACTGGAAATAACGTACCACCAACAAATAAATGGAAAGACCGAGCTGCGGTAGTTCCGCCAAGGAAATGCGGTCATACCGTGACACGGTAGTTTCGCAAAAATAACTCCGGTACTACCACTTCACAAGTGCGACCGGACCACTTGGTCTGACCCGACCAGCTCACCCGATCGGACTATCCGCGTGGTCCGCTTAGATTTGTTTGAACGTTCAGACCACTCGTTATAACTACACGACCGGATCATACGTTCGGACGGTCCGAACGTTCCACGGTAGTTCCACCAAAGGATTTGCGGTCATACCGCTATGCGGTCATTACCCTAGGGGTAATCACACTTAGACATACGGATTACTATTCGTTTTCTCAGTAGAACACTGCTCCAACGAATAGTAAGCCTTTACCAGAGTTAGCACAACATAACAATAAGATAGAAACTGTATATCTTTATTACAGTAGTAGCCACGCAAGGCTATAGTCTTTATTACAAGTAGTAATTTACAACTGCTAAAAGGAAATAAGTCCCTTCGCTCGCCTGCTTTGCTCCACTTGTCGACTACTCGTCCCACTCGCTGAATAAGCTGCCCATCTCGCCTTGGTCCTCGTAGTCAACGCACTCGTCTCCTGCGGCCTCCTCAGTACCTGTATGTCCTTCATCCCACGCGGGATAGTTCCCAGTCGGACTAGGATCTACAAAGGAGAATACTAACAAGGTTGAGTACACGAGTGTACTCAGCACACGAGTGTACTCTGCAAGCATTAATAGCAAAAATGAACTAAATGACTCATCTCTGTTTATTATCATGTTTTCTAACTCAACTATTCTCTGGAAAATAATTTATCAAAATTTAAGTTGCAGTTTTAATTCTGAAAAGACTACTAGTCACTCGGAGAGAAGAAAGACCCCTAGGGGTTCCCGTAGACTCCAATCCAGGAGACTAGCATAAATTCATGATTTTATTTAGCACCGTGCAGGCTTGTACCGCTTTACCCATAGCTATTCTGAACTCTCTTTGAGCTAGGTCCCCTGCATTTCCTTATATGAGGATTCGAGATCAGAATACAGAACGTTTTCCAAGTTACATGATTAATTTCTCCACCCATTACTTTCCGTCGGTGCTGACCTTGTCATCCACCGAGTTCCAATAATATTGGTTGGGGCAGCTTCTATCCTGCACCCAACACTCCACCTTAGCGCTATAGCGCCTTGGATCCCCCACTTCTGGACTTCTCCTATCGGTCCTGGATTCCTACATCACACTCACACATATTACTTACCTGATGTGGAGAGCATAATTACGTAACGAGGTAGCATTTTCTACCCGCCGAAACAGAAATATAGTTGGCACTGAATTATGGCCTCATATCCAAGTAAGAGTTTTGTTGGTCCTTATATATTAGCCATATGTAAAGGGGGGTCCCACCTCTTCCCTCATCATCATCATCGCTTTCCCCTGCCACGGGCCCCCTTTACCAGCCATATAATTCCCATCTCTTTCCTCTTTCTCATTCTCATTTCTTATCTTTATCTCATTTTCATCTTTAACCCGATTTTATTTTGAAACATAGTTTTGATGCAATACATATATAATACAGCAATATACAGTTTACATTTAAAATAACTAGATTGGTGATCAATAGCTAAGCTTGCCTTCGTAGTAGTAGAAAAGATCTGCGTCGATGAAATCCGGATCAATTACACCTGCTTGCGTCGGCTCGTCTTCTACAATTATACATCAACGCGAAATAGTAAATAAATAATTTCTTAAGTGTTTTTAGGAACTATTATGCGTACAGTAGTCAAATGATTATCCTTTTTAGCAGATTTTAATTTTAATAGTGCTTTTCGGATCCCTTGTTAAGTTAGCGCTCCCTAACTGCGGTTATTCTAGTCTGATGGCTCTAGGATCGAGGTTGCTGAATCTTGCACTTAATGTACGAGAATAGAATACTAAACGAATCCTGCATGCAACTAAGTATGCTAATTTGTATGCATGCAATTAAATGCCTAATTGATTTTATGCAGATGTTTAATCTAATTATTTTGTCTTGCTTAAAATATTTTCTAACGCTCCCGATAATTAGTCTAATTTAATGCGGCGATACATTTTTTTAAAGTCCCGGATTAGTTTTACATTTTATTTATCCTACATTAACACTCTATCGGTGGCTTACTGCTATTTAATTCGTACGCGGTTAGCAAAACTTATTTGATCTAACAAAATCACCAAGCTAAATACTTACTGACACTGGTGTTTATTTTTACGGTTATATTTGCTACCCACAATTATTACTAGATATTATCTGTTAAATCTTTTATCTACTTTCTCATTTTCTACACTTAATTTTCTAATTTCTTTCACCTAATCCCCTCTCACCAAATTCCTTTTCCTTAATTCTTCTCTTACCTACCCCTTTAGCCGAATGGCCTCCTGGCCACACATTCCCTTCTTCAAGCCTTCTCTCTCTTCCGTTTGCTTTGACCGACACCATCCAAAGCTCTCAGGCGTTTCTTTGCTTCTTCCCCATTCTCTTTCTGGCATCTTCTTCGGCCGAATGAAGCTCCTGGATGGCGCTTCTCCCTCTGGCTCGGCTCAGCCTCGCCTTCGTTGCGCCGCCGCTCGGCTGCGGCTCGCCCGGCGCCGCCTGCGCCTGTGCGCCCCTCGGCTCCTCTCCTGGTGTCGCCTCCGGCTCCACTTCCCCCGGCTGCCTCCTCCGGCTCACTGGCCTGCGCCCAGCCCGGCTCTTCTTCTCCGGTCGCTCGGTTCGGCCCGGCCCTGTGGCCGCTCCTTCTGGTGCCCCATGGTGGCCTGGCATCGTCGCTGCCTCCTCTCGGCCTGCCGTGCCTCCGGCCGCCGCGGCTGCTCGTGGATGTGGGGTTTTGGTGCCCGAGTCTTGGCCTCCTTCCTCAAACTGCTTCCCCCTATTTCCCATTTCTGCGCTAACGGTTAATAGTGCAATTTTGATTCAAGTTTGATTGTTGCTTGGTACTCATGTTCTGATGCTTGTAGTTCAATTTCTGATTCTAGTGCATTGATGCATACACATGGGGGGTGGATGGAAGTGGCTACTACCTTGTCGGGTTGATTCGGAGAAGAACCAGAGTTGGTTTTGTCGGTCGGCTTGAGGTGGCTCGCTCGTCGCCTGCCTTCTGGCTCCTTGCTTCCTTGCCTTAGGTTGAGGGGGTGCTAGCAGTGGCGAGGGTGGTGGTTGCTCGGCTGGTTTCTTGGTTGGCTTTGAGGTTTGCTTAGTGGATTACTAGCCTGCTTAGATTGCGACCTGGCGCTGCGCTGCCTGGGCGGGAGCCCTCCTAGTCGCTGCCGGGCGGGAGTTTGCTTCGATGCGTGGCTCCCAGGCTGTAGGAAATGACCGTTTGGGAGAGTTTGATGTCTGGTTGCTGGTTGTTGATTGTTTATTTCAATGGTCTATTTTTTATTTATTAATTTTAGATACATACTTTTAATCAAATAATTTATCTTTAGGTTTGTCTGATGAAATAAAAATCATCTATTTTCTAGGTTATATTTAGACATCACTTTTTTTAGGTATGAAGTTTAAGGCACTAATTAAACAGGTCCTACTTACCTTTGGTGGTGAAGAAAAGGATTGGTGATGGCTTGGCTTAACAAGGGAGGCGATGGTTTCTTGTGTGGCAGTGAGGTGAGAAAGGTGATTTAATGTGGGAGGAAAATGTTTTTGGCTGTGTCGATGGTGGCTTTCAGATGTGTGGGAAAAACTTCTCTCTCTTGTCTGTCTTACAACATTAACTCTTGCTTATTATATTGGTACTCTCCTATGCGGAGAGGTTGGGTTTAGATACGTTGTTTAGTTTAGTTGGCTGTGAAGAGAAATAAAATAGTGCTATGGGTTTTGTGAGTGGCTATGAAGTGAGACAAGGTTTTAATTAGGGAAGGCTTCAGCTACATGCAATATAATAATTTTTTTTAATCTTTTGAACTCAAAGCTTGTAATTTATATTATAGTTTGATGTAAAGAATTTGTGTAATTAGTTCAATGATTGTAATAATGTTTTATTGTGCTAGTACCGAATGTTTGTAAATGACTCTGAGATTAATTGATGGTTTATTCTTGCGGCAATAATTTATATTTTAAATTTTGTTGAAGAACTCTGGATAATATTATTTTATATAAAATTTGTTTGGCGATCGATTAACATTAATCTGAAATTATGCTTTGTTCGTGTTTAGAAAATTTTTTATTTACTGTTATTAGCGATTAGTGTTGTTTTATATTAGTCTGGTTTTTTTGGGTTCTCACAGTTTTGAAAATATTTTAGCACACACATTAGTCCCACAACACAATTGCAAATAATTGAATGTAAAGTAATATAAGTATATATGAACTACACAAGTTTTATATATTTAAAGGATATGTTTCAAAGTGGAGATCCCCAATATATGTGAATAAAAAATTTGGATCAATACTAATGAAATCACAAAACATAGAGTGAACTCCCTCTAAATGTGTGCGTACACGAATGTGTAATAAAAACATATGCACATATTCAAGTTAAACTTTTGGTGGAGTTCAACTTATATTTTGAATCCGAGGAACGCACTAAGATATAAGAATATGATGTCGAGTGCATACCTCCATGATTTTCATCTTTTTATCCAAATAAGATTGCACAATAGGTATATCAATAAAAATGTTAGTCTCGTATATGGATTTGTCATTAATCACCAAAATACTCCATTAACTCATAATAACGGGTCTAGATTCTTCAATATGCCCCTTTTTGTGATTGATGACAAATCATTTATTAATAACAACATTTGGATATAAATCATCATAAGATAAGAATTTAAGATATTGAACTATATCCATGCATGTCACTAAGCAATTTAAAGCTTCAAACATTATGCGTATGAGAATAACATTCTTGTGTACACAATGCATATAGGAGCCTATGTGTACGAATGAGATGCTCCTCCTCAAGACATACATGAAATAAGGTGAAATCACAAGAGAGAATCTAAATAGAAATATATTGATCATATAAACATTCTCCCCATTTTGACATTAAACACCAAAAATCTAAAACAAATCTAAAGCCAACATAGAGGTTTTGCAAAACATTGAGCTTGGCAATTGAATCCATTTTATTGTGATCATTGAAATATTCTCCTCTTTTGAAGTAAGGTTTTGTTTTCAAGATATTTGAGGAAAACCAAAATAGCTCACAAACTCCTCTTTTATGGTCGAAAAGAGCAAAACAACTCGAAATGAGGCCATATTTGAGTTTTTAACTAAAGGAAATAATATTTGGAACACATTCAAATAATCTCCCTCTTGAAATCTTCTCAAGAAACATTTTTCAAGAAGATACCATGCTCATTTTCATAAATTGGAAACAATATTGAGCTAAAAACTTTCTTAAAATATTTGAAAATATATGGAAACAAGCTCCGAAAAATCTAAGATAAATCATGGAGCTAGTACTTGCAAATAAACACAACTTTCATTTTGGGAGGCACAACCAAATGCCAACCATTTCGAAGATATGAAAATCATAAAGTTTCTGAAAACTGAAAATTTCAGATTTTTTAGATTTTGACATTCCATTTAAGCTTCAAAAGACAGCTGAAAAACTGGTTTAAATGGTTCCAATAAATTTGAGAAAATTTGGCATAAAATATCAACTATAAAGAATAAAATCTCATCATTATATCTTCCTCAAATTATGGGCCTATTTGGAGATACAAAAATCACAAATCAGCTCCAAACATGCAAAAGTCTGAATTTTCAGCATTTGATCAAAGTGAGAAAAAGTCAAAACTTTTTCAAATCAAATCTAAATACTTAAAAATTATGTAGAAATAAACTTTGGACTCCTAAGAAACTTTTCCAAGAAGAATTTTGGGAAAAAAAATCTCCATTCAAAAGATATGTCAAATTTTGCATTGAAGGCATGATTTTTTGCATTGAAGGCATGATTTTTTGCTTAAAGAGAAGAAAATGTAAATCTTTTTCAAATGAAATCCAAATACTTTGAAACTTTTCAGAATTTAACTTTGGAGTATTTAAAATGTTTGCCAAAATGAATTTTTCAAAAAGAGATTTTTCTTTCAAAAGATATGGCAAAAAGCGCTTTGCAGGCACATAAAGAGAATGATTTTGCATTAAAGGTTCAAAATGCAAACCAATTTGAATTTCATGGAGATTTTTACTTTCTTGGTTTGTATTAGTTAGAAATACTATTTCAATTCGAGATACACAAAGAAATCCAGCTCAAATAGCCAAACTCACTATATGCAAGAATAGACCATTGTTGGGTCAAAATTAGTTTTTCGGTAAACTTCAAATGAATATAACTTTTCAACGGTTGGTCTTTTGTAAAAACTTTTAACTAGAGAAATGTTTTAAATGACCAACCCTACAAGTTTGATATTGACAACTTTTTCAAAAACTCAATAGATTTTGATTTATGAAAATATGTCATTTAATTCAAAAGCAAGATCATTTTGAGGCCAAATTTGATATTTGTTTTCTAAGATAGGAATTTTTACTTCAAAAGCATTGGAAAACATTTGAAATATATATTTTAGTACTTTTGTCTAGTTTTCACAAATTTGAGCCTTTTATGCAAGATTTTTTAGTTTTGACCAAAGAGGCTCTTTTCAAAAGGCTAATCTTGCATATCATTGACAATTTCACTCCAAGAATACCAAATGAAGCAAATGAGAATGAAAAACATGCATTCACAAGATCTATAAATTATTTTGGGCAAATAGGTGAAATGGTTTTCCCAATACTAATACTTTACCCCCTTTTTTTTAAAGTAAGCCCAAAAGCTTTAATAAGTTTTTCACAAAGAGAAAAACTCCACCTTACACAAAGGTTCCTCTTGGCATTCTTTTCTTCTTATTTGACACACAAAGGATTCTCTTTCATCTTATCATCTTCTCTTTTGTCATCTCTTTGAAATATATCTATCCAAAACTCATGATGACTTCAATCTCTTTCCCTTGACCATTATTTGCAACCAAATTCTCCCTCTTTGACATTAAGCACAAAAATATATACATGTGGATCACACTTGAAGGATGGTCTTTAAACATCTCTTGTGGAAAACATGCGTCGACAAGACTTGAAATTGCAAAGTACTTGAACTTTTCTCATAAAGATCCTCAAAGAAAGCATCCAAAGATAAGAGGAAAGAGAGAATCCACTCGTACACGAAGAGTACTTGAGCTTGGTCAAAAATTAAAGTATGATCGGCAAGAAATGAAATTAGATACCACTTTGAAGGAATAAGATGATATCATGTGAAAAGATGAATCTCATACCGTGGTCAAGATGATCAAGAGAAGCTACCACTTTTAGAAAGAATACCATTTTTATGATAAAAACATCACAAGACGATCAAAATAGCATATAGAGTCAAGAAAGTACTTGAAGGTAGCTAGCGAATATAACAATAATCAACTTGACCAAAGGAAGCAACCAAAGTAGGTTTAAAATGGAATAGAATGAAATGGTTGTCTTGTCAAAGAAATCAGTAGTACCGACATACAAATGACGGTAGTACTGAGATGTGGAAGTACCGGCTTTCAATGGCCGGTAGTACCGTAAAGCGGTAGTACCTTTGTTAAGCCGCCGGTAGTTCCGATTTTTCTGGAACTTCAAGGACAGATCTTGGAATTGAGAAATATGCAAATGATCCTTAGTTTTGCATTCAAATAAATGTCATTTAGGGTCATTATGCATCAAAGAGACTAAATAGTATCTAAGAACATAGTTTTTATGAATTAAGCATCAGCTCTAGCTTTACATCAGATGATCCTGCACCAACCCTCGGACCTATCATACCCGTCGCGAAGAGGTCCTGTAACATGCTTCTCATGTCACTTTGAGTTACTAGCAGGAAAGTAGTCTCAACAACTGCCTTTCTTTTCTCTTCTACCGCCCTCATTACGGCTTCTTCTTCCTTCTTCCTCGTAGCCTCAATTTCATCAGGAGTCATCTTCTCAAACAACCAGAGCAATGCCAATTACTACCAAGATATATCGTGCGTATATCCCACAATCACGACAATTCTTCACGCATCAACGTTCTGCCAATCCTTAGTAACTGGCTCCACGATTACCCAAATCACATAGAATCGTGACATCAACGAAAAGAAAATCCAACCCAGAACCTTTTTTTCCTGCTTTTCTTCAATTGGCCGACACCTTCTCTTTCCTCTTTTATTTTCTCTTCCCTGCATTTTCTTCTTTCGGCCGATTCTCTCCCTCTGCTCCCCTTCTTCAAGAGACAGCGGCTACGGCTCCTCCTCTCTTCTCGGCGGTGCTCGATCCCTCAAGAGCAAGCACTCGTGAGGAGCGGTGGCACCTTCTCAAGACATGACCCTGCATGGCGGCGCCAAGACAACGTGACCCTCATGGGCGGTCCTTAGACTGGCGGTGGCCCTCACGCCTATGAGGCACAACAAAGTGTGGGCTCTGGCGGAAGGCAGCATGCACTGAGCCTGGCTCGCTCATGAGGCAAGGGGTGAACGACAGCGAGAGTGGTCGCTATGGCGATTTATGCGAAGGAGGAGGCGGTGGCGGCTGAGGTACGTGAGGAGTAGGGTTAGGGTTCGGTGGTGGATGGGCACTAGGATGACTCTGATACCATGTAGATTTGTTTGGGAATAATTGTTGTGTGTATCCCATAGGATCCCACACCCTTTATTTATAGTCTCAAAATAGAGTCCAACTCTAATACAAATCGTTATTTAGATCTAACACGAACTCTCCAACAAATATATAGGTATTCTATTGCTATTATGCTTGTTTCTTTAACTTTAAGTCATTGTGCTTCACTTGCAGAACAGGTAAAAGTTGGATTAGACAGCACGGTGGCACCAATGGTAAAGGGTGAACTCGCTAAAGTGATAGTGAAATTTGAGTATGGATTTGGAGATACGGAAGTACAAAGGCAATTGAGAACAATACCTCCTTGCTCTACATTGATATATGAAGTGGAACAGATAAACTTCACAAAGGTACCGTCTAGCCTTAGTTAGAATTTATGTAACTCCATCTATTCGGTGTTTCCTTCTGCTTATTGCACTGTCCTGGTTCCAATGTGACATGAAAAAGAATCATGGGAGAACGACGAAGGTGCAAACCGAGCTGGAAAGTTCCTTGTATATACCCAAGAATATGCTTCACAAGAAGGAGATGACTCTCGCGAGGATCATGCATATGGAGGCATATCTGTTGTACAACGTATGAGGTGTCTGACCGAGTCAGCGTAAGATACTAAGAGCACCAGTGATGCTACGGTAAGTGATGGGGTCAGCAACCGGAGGACCGTCATTGACGGAGAGTTTAGGAGAAGTGCCAATGGGAGTGGTAACCGGCTTGCAAGAATTCATGCCAACATAGTTAATCAACTCAGAAGCGTACTTAGCCTGAGACAAGAGCAGGCCAGTAGGTGTTGGGAGGACCGAAATTCCGAGAAAATAATGAAGCATGTCGAGATCGGTCATAGCAAACTCAGTGCGAAGAGTGGCAATGATGTGGGAAAGAAGATTGGTAGTGGAGGGCGTAAGAATAATGTCATCAACATATAGAAGAAGATATGTTGTGTCATGAACATCTCGACCGGAGTAGATGAACAAAGAGGTGTCAGAGCAACAAAAGTAAGATAGGAAATATGAGAGGAAAAACGGGTATACCAAGCACAAGGTGCTTGTTTGAGTCCATAGGGAGAATGGTTGAGCCAACAGACATGCTCTGGTCAGGAAGAATCAATGAAACCGGTGGGTTGATGAGAGTAGACAATCTCAGACAATGTTCTGTGTAGAAATGCATTTTTGACATCAAGTTGATGAATATGCCAATTGTTAGAGAGGGCAATGGAGAGGACAATGTGAATAGTAGAGGGTTTAACCACAGGACCAAATGTCCCATCAAAACCAATACCAGGTTCTTGTGAGAAGCTACGAAGAACCCATCGTGCTTTATACTGCTCAAGATAGCCATCCGACTTGAGTTTATGGCGAAAACCCATTTGTCGAAGACGATGTTGGCATTGGCAGAAGGAGGAACAAGATCCCAAGTGTTGTTGGAGAGAAGAGCATGAAATTCGTCAACCATTGCTGAGTGCCAGAGAGGATCTTTGATGGCACTACAAACCGACTTGGGAATTGGAGAGAGAGTGGTGGAAGCATGAAGATTGAGACTCTCACGAGGGCCAAGGTGAATTCTAGACACGGAACGAGTGTGATGACTATGTGGTTCTGCCACACTTGAGCTAGCGGAAGCTGTGGTTGGGGGAATAGCTGCCGCGACAGGGGCATCGAGTGCCGCACCAGGCAAGAGGGCTAGTGCGGCTGGCAGAGCAGCGACGAGAGCCAAGGCTACCGCGACAAGGGCACTGATTGCCAACAGCAGCAGGAAAAGTGGGCGCGGTAGGCTATATACGCAGAATAGATGGCGATGAAGAGGAATCAAGGAGAAAATCATAGCCATCTGAAGAAGGAGAAATATTTGGTGGAGAGGCAAAAGGAAAGGTGGATTTGTCGAAGGTCACATGACGAGAAATAACAATACGACGAGAGGCAATGTCGAGACAGCGATATCCTTTGTGATTAGGAGGATAATCGAGAAAGACATAAGGAAGAGAGTGAGGTGCTAACTTGTGGGGCATAGTGGCAGCCGTATTGGGGGTAACACAGGCAACCAAAAACTCGAAGGTGAGTAGTACGACGGAGTCTAAAAGAGAGACTAAAAAGGAATAGCGTTGTGTATAGTTTTGGATGGGAGTCGGTTTAGGAGATAGGTGGCAGTATGTAAGGCTTCTACCCAATAGGTTGGAGGCATGCTAGCCTGAAAGAGAAGAGTCCGAACAATGTCATTAACAGTGCATATAACACGTTCGGATTTGTCGTTCTATTGAGAGGTGTGAGGACAGGAAAAATGCAAAAGAATGCCACGTGTGTCAGCAAATGTACGGGGAGCGTTGTTGTCGAACTCACCACCATTGTCACACTGAATGGAGCGGATGGGAGAAGATAATTGTGTAGCGACAAGAGAATGAAAGGTAGAAAGAGTGTGAAAAACTTCAGATTTTTTGCGAAGAGGAAACGTCCACAAAAAATGTGTGAAGTCATCCAGAACGACTAAGAAAAATTTGTAACCAGAGAAACTGGGAATAGGAGATGTCCAAATATCGCAATGAATTATTTCAAAGGGAACTATAGTTTGCCGAGTAGAAACATTAAACGGTAGACAGACTTGATGACCTAATTGACAAGCATGACACAAGGAGTTGTCTTTTATTGGACGAGTACGTGGAATAAAAGTTGAATGAGCAAGGCGATGAAGGGCATGGCGTCCGGGATGACTGTGGCGACGAAGCTAGATAGTAGTGCTGTCGGTGGTGGCTGCAAAAGCGGATGGTGACGAAGAACGGAGTGGATAGAGCTCCCCGAACTACTGCACCTGAGGATTTGACTCTTGGTCCTAAGACCCTTCACAGAAAAAAGATCCTTCATAGAAAAGCCATGATGGTCAAATTCGACAGCACAATTATTATCGTTAGTGAAACTACGAACGGAAACGAGATTTTTAATTAGCCGAGGGGTAACAAGAACGTTACGAAGGTAAAGAGGATGACTGGATGACAGAGATGAAAGATAGACATGACCGAAACTAGTGACAGGGAGGGAAGAACCATCATCGATGATGATGGAGGAAGATGAATAGGAAATAGGGTAAAGAACAGAGAGATTATCGGGGCTAGACGCCATGTGAGCAGTAGCACCTGTGTCTATGTACCACTCGTTGACGGGAGGGCAGATCGTCATCGTGTTGAGAGCATTGATGAGGCCGGTTGTGTCCCATGTCGGTCCACCGCCGTAAGGTAGATCGTGAGCGCCTGACATCCTTGCAGCGTGGAAGGCCAGAGCGGATGGAGCCAGGCGATGGGGGGGGCAGCACACCATAGGGTCGCACCGTGGTGATGAAACCTTGCGGTAAGCTGTGGGGTGCCTGCTGCTACTACGACAGGCCATGCGGCACGGGACGAAGGTTCTAGGGTAGACCGTGAGGTAGAGAAACGTCAGAGGGGCGAGAGCCAAGAATCCTGGGGGACGTGGGCCAGAGTTGGATGGCGCTGGTCTAGGGATTGTAGTATGAGGGCACCTGCAGAGAAGAGGAGGTGCCACTGCCCTTTCCACCTTCTTGCCCTTCTTGCCACCCTTGCCGTTGCCGCGGTTGTGTTGTGTGGCAGAAGAGTAGCCGGTGGTGGCAGCGGTAGGAGAATAGCCGCACCAAGCTGTCTGGACACCGCCATGGTTAAACGACGAGTTGGCGACGATGGCAGTGGTGTTGGAGATCTGCGTGGTGTACGCAGCCTTGGTCTCCTCGACGATGAGGTAGGAGCGGGCTTGGATAAAGCCCGGGAAAGGAGTGATCATGGGCAGAAGCGTAGCCAAACTGCCATACTTTGGGTTCATGCCTTTGATCATGGTGAGGACCAATGTGGCGTCGGAGATGGCTTAGCTGATGTCGCCGAGAGCATCAGCCAAGGTCTTGAGTTTACGACGGTGGTCTATAGTAGACATGTCACCTTGAATCACCGTGCGGAATTCTGCTTCAAGAAAGATGGCTCAGGTTTCTTTGTTATCTCGGAACAAGTTCTCGATCTTGATCCAGACTTCAGTGGCAGTAGGGGTGGGGGACATGACGATGTCCAAGATGTCGGGAGCGATGGAACTGTACAACCAGGAGAGAACACTATAGTCAATGCGCTTCCACTCGACGCCAGCAGGTTTGGCAACACTAGCTATCATATGAATCTCGAGGCAAGGCTTGATTGAACTCACTCATGGCATAGTAAGATCGAAGACACACGACTATTCCACTTACGGTGAAAGCAGAAGTTAACTACAAATCTGGCAGATGGCCAAATGGCTAGGTGCGGATGTGCACCCGGCCTACCTGGGTTTAAGTCCTAGAATTAGCGTTGATGTCCATCGATTTTAAGGGTGTGTTTGGATGGATGGATGAGGGTGTATGGGATGATCCTATCTAGCTAACTTTTGGGGTTGACCCTGTGTTTGGATGGGTGAATGGGATCAACCCATCCCGGATGAACTCATCCACCGAACAAGAATATTCCATTGAGATGCTGCATCGCGTGATATGGCAAAAAACATCAAACAAGCTCGTCCACCCGCGTGTGCTTGCCTCACGTTCGGCTGAGAGCAGCCCACGGCGTGGGGAGTCTGCTCGAGAGCAGCCCATGACGGCGATGAGGGGAGCCCGGCCGGGAGCAAGTGGCGGCGATAAAGGCGCCCAAGCGGCAAGCATCGGCGTGATTGGAGCAAAGATCGGTGGTCTTGGCCGCATGATGACAGAGCTTAAGCTGGCCATGGCCGATGGTGGAGAGGCGACGGGAAGAGAGGAGTCGGGGAGAGAAATGAAGGAGGAGGAGCTGGAAGAAGGAGAAAGAACGGGGAGATGAGAGAAGAAAGAAATGAGGAAGAAGAAAGAGATAAAGGGGAAGAGTTGCTGTCAGCTAGAGAAAAAGAAAAGGGAGAAAAAAGAAAAGAGAGAAAAGAAAGGGGGGAAAGGAGAAAAAAAAGAAAAAGGGAGAAAAAAAAGAAAAGGGAGAAGGAAGAAAAGAAAACCTTGTTCACCCAACCAAACACCATCTTGAACCATCCAGTATCATCCTATCCAAGTAACCAAACAAAACCTCGTATCATCCTATCCTACTAAGCAAACACCAAACTTGTATCATCCCATCCAGGATCATTCCATCCATCATACACCATCCCATCCCATTTACCCTGGTTCACCCAACCAAATACACCCGAGTTTTTGGCCGAAATGGCGCAAATTCGCTCCATATTTGCAAGAATGACCGTCTTCATGTGAAATTTGCAAAAATGGCATACAGACGCCATACGGTGGTAGTCTTGACAGGCGTCGAGTCGACACCGCTTACTCAAGACGGCCACTGCGGTGGGGCCTCCCACACTGACCACCATATGACGGGCATCAGAGCACCACATGTTGCACAGCACAGTCTGACAGAGGGCATCAGAGCAATTTTTTTTTTAAAAAAATTCTTTTAAAAAATCATTTAAGTATACTTTTGTATGAATTTTTAAATATAGCAAATGAGCTAAAAAAAATTATGACTTTTTTGGAGCCTCCTGACATAGTGTATTGGCTTGTGTAATTTTTGCAAAAAATTATCCATTCTGATTTTGCCTCGAAAATTTATTTAAGTATACTGTTTATAGGAATTTTTGAGAAAAAAATCAGAACGGATAATTTTTTTTTAAATTACACAAGCCAGTACACTGTGCCGGGAGACTCCACAAACAAATTCGTAATTTTTGAAGCTAATTTGCTATATTTAAAAATTTATACAAAAGTATACTTAAATGAATTTTTAAAAAAAGGGAGGAAAATGCTCTGATCCCCCGCCAAGACTATGGTCGTAGCAGGTGGTGCTCAAAGGCCCCCCGCTTGGTGGCCGTGACTAAGGCCCCCATCGCATGGTGTCCATTTGGGAGGCCTCCACCACACGGTGACTGTGCGGTAGGATGCAGGTGTCGGCTCCGGATGTTCTATCGCACGGCCACCATGCGTAGGACATCATTTTTGCAAATTCCATATGAAGACGATCATTCTTGCAAATACGAATCGAATTTGCGCAAATACGACAAAAAATTCAACACGCCCTAAGAGTATACATACACATACGCGTTGAGCAGAAAGATGTATAATAACACTCTATTGAGAGTTGGGCACCTCTGATAAATTCCAGTGTATGTACGGACACACACTATTGTCGTTTTGGCCTTGTACTCTAATTTTTTTTTCCAGAACTACGAGAGGAAATCCAATAATGAACCGGTGTATGTACGACTTTATGGCACACACACTGTTGTCGTTTTGACCCTTGTTCCTTCTCAATTCTCATGGGCCAGCTAACGTTCCTAAGGTAGTGTTTGGTTGGGTGAATCAGAGTGAATGAGATTGGATGGTACTAGATGGATGTGATGATCCTGGATGAGATGATATAAGTATGATGTTTGGTTGGTGGGATAGGATAATACATGATTTTGTTTGGTTGCTTGGATAGGATGATCATGAATGGTTCAAGATGGTGTTTGGTTTGATGAATAACATTGTATTTGTATGGGCATAATTTTTTTTCTTTTCTTTCCTTCTCAAGAAAATTACATAAAAATTTAATAAAATATTTTTGAATTTAATTGAAGTTTATTTTATTCATATAAAATATTTGGATTCTATACAAAACAAAAACAACACCGAGAAAAACCTAAAATTCAAAGTGTAAAAAATGCATGAATTTTCTACAGTAGCTAGATGATGATTTTAGATGAATTTAGGCGAATACTATAATATTTATCATGATTAAATATATCTTTTCCTAAATTTTTGGAACTCTATTCAACCTACACAAAATTCAAATTCTATTCAACAACCTAAGCTAGGTTTGAATTTAGTTTAAGCAAATAACACTTGAACAACGAGGTTTCAAATTTTATTTGAGTATTAGCACATCCCAGAAACTTCCTTGAATTATTTTAGGATTTTAGGATTTGTTTTACTATTTTATGGAGTCCGAGTCTGTTCGTACCGTCCGATCGGAATCGGACGGTCCGAACGTCTCCTCCGATCATACAGTCCGAACAGACCCTGGCTCTATAAAATAGCAAAAAAAAAAAATCCTAAAATCCTAAAATAATTAAAGGATGTTCCTGGGATGTGCTAATACTCAAATAAAATTTGAAACCTCGCTGTTCAAGTGTTATTTGCTTAAACTAAATTCAAACCTAGGTTAGGTTGTTGAATAGAGTTTGAATTTTGTGTGGGTTGAATAGAGTTTCAAAAATTTGGGGAAAATTATATTTAATCATGAAAAATATTATAGTATTTGAATAAATTATTTTTACAGAGGTCTTTATAAGGACTTAAGGGGTTTAATGCATTTATAAATTCCAAAATGAATTATTGTTGGACTGAAAAATCATTTAATTTTAAAAATGCATAACTATTTCTTTTTAACTCCAAATCTAGCGAAGCCACGCGAGCGAGCGCGACCGGAACGGCGTGGTTCAACCAATTTTTCGGAATGAGTTGATACAACATCTCCAAAGAATATTATATAAAGTTGAACCATCTCATCCGAAATGAATTAGTTTCATCCCTTCAACCAAACACATAAACATCATTATTTCTTAAACCATCTGGTATAAGACCAGATAATTCAATGAACCATACTCACCCTAACTTACTGGATTTTTTTTGGCCCCCTGGCGCCACTCAATTGCAAAAACGACCTCTGTCCCATTTTATTTGCAAATCTAGACCCTTTCCCTCTCTTACCGCGTTCCCCGAGTGCGGAAGGTGGAGTCGCACGCACTAATCTCCACGGAATGGACAACGATCGCGGACTGGGGGCTTCGCTCGGGGACCATGAAGAGGCTAATCCGTCTTGTTGAAATTGCGTCGGTGTCTTTCCGCGCTCAGGGAGCGCGGTAAAAAAGGGAGGAGAGGCTAGATTTATAAATAAAACGATATGAGAATTATTTTTACAATTTCGTAGCGTTGGAGGCTAAAATAAAAAAAAGATTCAACTCACTGGGCAAGGGGCGTATAGTAGCTGATAAACTAGGAGACAGGAGTACATATGTGCGTGGGGACCTAACAGTGATCAATCAATCACTTCCATTATAACCTAACAGTGATCAATCAATCACTTCCATTATGACATGTCTTTCCGGCGAGCCATCGGAGAAAACATGTAAAAATTCAAACCTATAATTATAATGTCCTACATTATTAGTACTAGTAGATACCAGCGTCCTTGGACACGCCAGAACGAGACGAGACGGCGCACAGCAACCGATGAAAAAAAATGCGCATGCAAGCAAAAAAGGCGCACACGATCTAACGGGCCAAAAAAATCAAGCCGACGAGGCCTGCCTCTCCGCGCGTGAGGTTTCCTTCATTTATCTGTTAGGATTCAGATGGGGATCCAAAAACAAATCTGAAAAGTGCCTAGACGCAGGCGAAAAGAAAAAGAATCCTCTTCAAGCTTCTCTGGATGTTTACCGGGCAATGCCATCTCTTGCAGCTGCTGCTGCATCTCCTTCCCTGCCTTCTGCTACCGCTGCCGCTCTCGCGCTCGGCGTCGGTGGTCACCCGCCTGCCAGGATTTGATGGCCCTCTGCCCTTCTACCTCGAAACCGGGTAAGCACCTACAAGCTTCAGTACGCTGGTTCTTGAAATGGGCGACTCACGAAGCAGCTGTGCATTGAGATTGAGCGCCCATGTATATGCAGGTACATGGATGTGGAGGAGGAGACTGGAACGGAGCTCTTCTACTACTTCGTGGAGTCGGAGAGGAGCCCCGGCACGGACGCCGTGCTCCTGTGGCTGACGGGCGGGCCCCGCTGCTCGGCCCTCAGCGGCCTGGCCTTCGAAGTAGGTCAGTCCATCAGACTGTAACAAACTAGCCAGCTCGTAGAGCAGTGATGAATATTGTTCATACAAGCAGCATATTCACACATCTCGGATTATAACAGTTTGCCATGATTTTGAGAAGGACGTGGAACTCCCTCTGTTGAAAAATATAACGCGAAACTTGACACGGTCTCTGAAATTTTTACGACATGTCCTGAATAACTACAAAAATACAGAAGTATTTTCAAATATGAATCCAATAGTATCACTCTTGTGCCACTAAACCTCTATTTGGTTGGACTAATTATTGGTCATGCTGTGTATAATCTCTATTGGTATATATAGATTTTTCACATTACAGATGTTGGGACTTCTGTTATCCATCCATCATGTTCTTTCGCAGGTCCTATAAAATTTGTGTTGGCACCTTACGATGGTAGTTTGCCACAGTTGGTCTATAACCCGTATTCATGGACGCAGGTGAGATATTCATTCGTAACACCAAAAATATGTTTCTCTTCCTCATTTTTCTTTAGATTGTGGTTTATTGACGACCATTCTTAGATGGCAAGCATCATCTTCTTGGATTCTCCTGTTGGCTCTGGTTTCTCATATGCACGTGATCCTAAAGGCTATGATGTTGGAGACTACTCGTCTTCTTTGCAAGTCGTAACATTTCTGAAGAAGGTGATGAAAGGCACAATTGACCTCCAACAGTCGTACTGTTTGAACGGAAGAAATGTGTGCGTTAATTACTTATCGCCTTATGCATGGTTATGCAGTGGTTCAATGATCACCCTCAGTATCTTTCAAATCCATTCTACATTGGAGGAGATTCATATGCTGGGATGGTGATTCCACTTATTGCACAAAACATGTTAGAAGGTACATAACTCTTTAGCATACTGCAAATATCCTAATAAAGAAACGAGGAGTTTGTGAAATTGATTCACAGTAAATCATCAATCAATGTATTTTAGGACCTTTGTAGCATACTGTCAAAGCGTATGAATGTTGTATTATGTTATGAATAGCGCTTGTATTCATTATAAGGCCAATGGGCTAATATATATACAAGTACAGGATGACATATATACAAAGAACCCCTTATACAACGGGGAAAAGACATATACATCTACCACATCTAACACCCCCCTCCCCTCAAACTTATGGTGGATCAACAACATTAAGTTTGGAGAGATAGAAGCTGTGTTGAGCTCTGGTCTGCGTCTTTGTGAAGAAGTCTGCCACTTGAAGTTCTGAAGGCACATACTGAAGAGCAACAATTTGGTCCTGTACCTGTGTCCGCATGTAGGAAGTATCAACACTAATATGCTTTGTAAGCTCATGCTTCACCGGATTTGTAGTAATGCTAATAGCCCTCAGATTGTCGAGACGAAAGAGGAGGGTCTTTGAAAGCGAAACACCAAAATCCTCAAGTAATCACCGTACCCAACTAACCTCCGCAGTCAATAAAGTCATAGCTTGCAACTCAGCTTCAGCACTCGAACGAGAAACTACTGTCTACTTCTTAGTTTTCCAAGCAATGAGAGAACCACCAAGAAAAACACAATAAGCAGAGAGAGGCCGGCGATCAGAGTGATCACTAGCTCAGGTGACATCAGAATATGCCCGGAGCTGTAAAGAGCTGGAGTGAGGGAAAAACAGACGAAGAGTGATGGTTCCACGAAGATATCGTAGAACACGAAGAAGATGACTATAGTGGAGCTGAGTGGGAGCAGAAACAAACCGACTCAAGATATGCATGTGGTACTGAAATATCCGGACGAGTGACACCTAGATAAACAAGACCCCAACAAGGTGACGAGAAGCGAGTAGAATCGACAAGAGGCTCACCATCGATTGGGTCAAGATGAATATTAAGCTCCATAGGAGTCTCGGTGGTCCGATCAAGAAGAGAAGCACGATCAAGAAGATCCTGAATATACTTTTCTTGGGGCAGATAAAAGCCTTCAGGTGTAGAAATAACCTCAACCCCAAGAAAGTAGCGAAGAGGACCCAGATCATACATGAAAAACTACTCATTAAGACGCTCCTTCACAAAGATGATGTACTGAGAATCACCTCCAGTAACGATCATATCATCAACATATAAACGGAGAAGCGTCCAACCACGAGGTGAAGTGTGAATAAAGAGAGCAGGATCATGAGCACTGGCAGAGAAACCAGCTGCAGTGACAACAGAAGAGAAATGATCAAACCAGGCATGTGTAGCTTGCTTGAGGCCGTAGAGAGATCGGCGAAGGCGACAAACCATACCCTCAGGAACAGAATACTCCGGTGGTGGCTGCATATAAACCTCTTCACGCAGCTCACCATTGAGAAATGCATTCTTGACATCAAGCTGAGAGATAGACCATGCCCGAACAGACGCCGCAGCAAGAAGAGTGCGAACAGTGGTCATGTGAGCTACAGAAGCAAATGTCTCATCATAATCACGACCATGCTCCTGCTGAAAACCATATGCCACAAGACGAGCCTTGTAGCGCTCAAGAGAACCATCAGAGCGGGTCTTAATCTTGTAGACCCACTTGCACGTGATAGGAGTAACACGCACGGGAAGAGGGACAAGATCCCACGTGCCAGTACGCTTAAGGGCAGCAATCTCCTCTGCCATCGCATGCTGCCACTCTTGATAAACAGCAACATCACGATAAGAAGTCGGTACGGCAAGAGCCGCTAAACAAAAGCGCGTAGGAGGCCGAATAGACTGGCGATCACGAAGAGCATATCGAGGAGAGGCCGAAGAAGATGAACCATCAGAAGAAGATGGCGCATTAGAAGAATTCTCAACTCGCGGACGACGAGTATAGTAGAGAGGATAAGAAGAACGAAGGTCGGGAGGAGCCTCTGCAGAGGGTGGCGGTGGTGAAGGAGACGGTGAAGAAGGAACCGAAGAGGCCAAAGGTTGTGATGGAAGTGTGGTGACTATGGGGGTGGCAGGAAAAGTCAGGAAAGAAAGCGGCTCGACAAGAGATGCTGGAGTGGTGGAAGGAGAAGGACGAGGGTAGAAAGGACAAGACTCGTCAAAAGTGATGTCCCGAGAAACCCGCATTCGTCGGCCAACAAGATCCCAACAACGATATCCCTTATGCTCGGCGCTATAGCCCATAAAAACGCACTCCACGGATTGAGCAGTCAGCTTGGTGCTCTCACGAGGGGCAAGAACATAGTACACACACCCAAAGAGGCGAAGACTAGAATAGTCAGGAGTCTTGCCACAGAGACGCTCAACTGGGATCTCACCGTGAAGAGCAGAAGAAGGCTGAATATTAATCAAGAAAGTGACAGTAGAAACAGCCTCAGCCCAGAAGTGTGGTAAGACAGCCGAAGCAAGCATAAGAGCACGGGCTGTCTCAAGAAGATGGCGATGCTTCCGTTCAGCCACACCATTAAGGCATGAGCACCGTGGCAAGAAAAGCGTGTGAGAGAGTGCCCCGCCAAAGAAGAAAATCACGAAGGACTCCTGACAAGTATTCCCCAACAGAGTCAGCACGAAAGACACAAATAAGAGAATCAAACTGAGTACGGATCATGGTGACAAAAAGTATATCCATGTGTGGCGAGAAAAATCATCAATAAAAATTATATAATATCGATGACCTCCTTTCGAAATGAAACGAGCCGGACTCCAAACATCAGAATGAACAAGGTCAAAAGGACGCTGTGACACTGACTCACTGGAAGGATAAGGAAGTTGAAGCTGTTTACCAAGCTTACAACTCTGACCACAGACCCTAAAAGACCACGACGAAGTAAAGAAGATAGACGCGACCCACAAAGATGTCCCAAACGATGATGTCACTGAGCAAAAGACGTAGTAGAGGATGCAGCAGAAGCGGCGGCGACGGTGGAGGCGATAAGACTGGCAGGAACGGCGGAAGTAAGATGAAGCCAATTAAGCTCCAAGAGACGCTGTGAGTCACAGCGGCGAGGGCCAGTACTAACCAGAGTCCCCGTGCGTCGATCCTGAACACAATAAGAATTAGAATCGAGAATAACACGACAACCATAATCAGTGAGCTGACCGGCAGATATGAGCTGCATGTTTAGTTTGGGAACATGAGAAACAGTAGGAATATAAAAAGAGGAATTCGAAAGAGTGACCCGTCCTGCGACAGAAAGAGAGGTACCATCTGCTGTCTGAACAGTAATAGGAGCAACTAAAGGACGAATGGAAGTGAGACTGGTGGAATCAGGTATCATATGAAAGGAAGTACCAGAGTCAAGAATCCAAGGTAATATACCTAAGGAAGAAGTAAAAGGTGGTTTCTCACTAGAAGCGTGCGGCCAGTAACCAACAGAAGCCGGATAGTGCAAGAGCGACCATGCGACCTGCTGGCGAGAAACTCCTGAGAATCAGAAGCACCAGAGCTCCTCTGAGAGGAGGAACCACAAGTTCCCTGTGAAGGACGGCTACCACGACGTAAATCCTTCTTCATGTAGCAGGTCCACTGTATATGTCCATCCTTGTTGCAGTAAGTGCAGTGTAGTCTCCTACCAACAGCAGCTGTCACTGGTGAAGGCACCACTGGTGAAGGAGTAGCTGGAGATGTAGCGGGTGTAGAAGCCGGAGGAGGCGCCAGAATCGAAGAAGCGATGGTGACGACAGCAAGACTCCGCAACACGGCGAATCTCCTCAAAGACGAGCAATGAGAAGGGCCTCCAACAAGGTCACACGAGGGTGGTGTGCCAGCAACTGAGCATGAGTCTGCTCATACTCAGCTTTGAGACGAGTCAAGAAGTCGTAGATACGACGAAGCTCCAGGTGAGACTGCTGACGCTGACAGCACTGACACGTATGGTAAACATCCGGTCCCAAAGAGTAAATTTGACGCCACACTGTGGACAATTGGGCATAGAACTCGTCCACAGTGGTATCTCCCCGCTGCAGCGACTGCTCCTAACGCATAACAGAAAGATACAACGAATCACCAGACGACTCGTAGCGGTTGCGCAGATGTGTCCACATCAACTGTGCTAAAGCCAAATCAACCACATCCCTAGTGAATTGCACCTCCACGCTAGCAACCAGAATAGCAAAGGCACGAGCATTCTCATCAATCCATGTCTTGTAGGTAGCATACTGAGTCTAAAAAGTCTCCATGGCATCCTCAAAAACCTCAGATGCCTTTGTATGAGCATCTTCGGAAGCATCCTTCGGGAGTACAGGCTCAACAGGCGGAGCAAGACGAGGCAGACAAGGCAACTCGCAGGTAAGAAACTCCTAAAGACGCTGACCACGCCTGTGGAGGCGCGTATGTCTAAAAAGTCTCCATGGCATCCTCAAAAACCTCAGATGCCTTTGTATGAGCATCTTCGGAAGCATCCTTTGGGAGTACAGGCTCAACAGGCGGAGCAAGACGAGGCAGACAAGGCAACTCGCAGGTAAGAAACTCCTAAAGACGCTGACCACGCCTGTGGAGGCGCATATGCTGAAATCAGTCCCGATAATTGAGACCATTGAAGATCACCGGCAAGGCGGAGGAATGTAGCTTGATGCCCATTGGTAGGCGGGCCGACGGCGACGACCAAGGCAACGAAGTCTAACAGACGGCGTTGGACGGCGCGACGGTTAGAACGACGCACTCTTTTTTTCCTTTTTTTAACGAACCGGCTCACTTAAACACAAACGAACTGGCTCAATTACACACAAGGCTAAGGCCCACTCAGCCCGCAAGAAAAGCACGCGCACGGGGGAACTAGGGTTCTCTCGGCAGTAGCGGCGGAGTGGGCGGATATATACAAAGAACCCCTTATACAACGGGGAAAAGACATATACATCTAACATATTATTCTTGCAAGTTGTTTGAAGGAAACTAAAAAACATAGCACGTTTTCCAACTTCTTTCAAGTCACGAAGCTCACTCTTGAATTTGATTCTGCTATGCTCCAGGAATTGAAAAAAGACAGCAACCTCTTATTAATCTCAAGGCAAGTTATTCTCTAGCCTTCAAACAGTTAAGTATAATGGCAAAAGGAGTTCAAATAGTGTGAGATCATGTCTACTGGGTTTTGTTGTGTTTATGCAATTATTTCCAGGGCTATCTGGTTGGCAACCCTAAAACAGACTCGAAGTTTGATGACAACTCCATAATTCCAAGTTCTCATGGCTTTGGGATAATATCCGATCAAATATATGAGGTAATTCCACGTTCATACGCTTGGACAGTGTGATACATTTTTGTAGCATGTGTCGGTCTAAAAAAAGTCAATCTAAAAACTTTTTGTAGCATGTTTTCCTTTTCTTTTTCAAAGGCTGCAGTGGAGAACTGTAAAGGAGATTATGTAAACCCGGCAAATGAAATGTGCGCTGACGTGCTACATACTATCAATAATGTAAGATTCTTGCACTAACCTCTTTTTCTGATATTACCAATGTTAGCTATATTCTGGCTAATGCACATCCCTTTTATTGTAGCTCATTTCTGAAGTTGCAACGGGACATATCTTGTATGATAAATGTGTTGTTGCCGCACCAAAGCCCGTAGATGATGTTTCAAGAAGAAAAAATCTGTTAGAAGAACCTATCCAGCTAAATGAGCCGCCTGGTCGACCTACTATCGATTGTTTTGTCAGTCTTTCTTCATCCCTGGATTTTCAATTTGATAGAAGATTTTGCTGAATGTGATGTCACATGACTCTCTATTCTCATAGCATGAACTTACCTGGGCTTGCTTTCTAAAATGCAGACATACGGTTACTACCTGTCTTACTTCTGGATGAATGACAACATGACTAGAGATGCTCTTAGGATCAAGGAGGTAAACTTACGACATGTTTTACCATTTTTTTCGAGAACACGCATAAGAGCTGTGCGTCATTCCATTAAGAAGAAACCACAAGAATTACAAACGCCGGATACAAAAGAGGGGGAACTTTGGAGAGAACTAGAACTAACAGAAACAACAACCGAAAACGAAAAAAAACCCGGAACAAGGGGGACGCAACTAGAAGCCAGAGAAGTGCAACCCGAACAGTAGGTTGAGGGACTACTTGCGTCCTGGCAGCGCCTCCAAGTAATGAGCTCCTGCCAAGCCCTAATGGCTGAGCTCGTCGGAAATCCGCTGCAGCACTAGGTCCACCGAAGTGCTTTCTTGTCTGAAAACATGTGAGTTGCGCTCCTTCCAAATCATCCAGGAGACCAAAATTATACATGAATCCAACGCCGTCTTCTGCTTCCTTTGAAGAGACCCACGAGCGGCTGCCCAAAAATCTGCCAAGCTGATCTGACGAGCCGGAGAGAAATGTCGAAGCCCAATCCTAGCGAAAAATTGCGACCAAAATTGTGAAGTCACCACGCAACTGACAAGGAGATGATCCACTGTCTCCGTCGAATGTGTTATGAATATATTGTGTGTGTATTGAAGAGGCCCAATGGGCAATATATAGAGGGTATAAATGGACACAAGTCTAAACCCTAGAATAATAGGAAATACCACAAATAACCTTATATCCCTAACACCCCCCTCAAATGCAAGGCGTATGCAATAGTATTGCATTTGGAAAGGGTTGACATTAAAATAGGGAAAATCCGAAGTCCGAGTCTTGATACTGTCGTCGTAGCATGCAGCTCTTGGAAAATATGTCGACAAAAGATCTCTTCCCATCCGATGTTGTGCGACAGCCCATAAAGTACAATGTGCGGGAGCAAAGTCGACCGCGGCAACATGACGAAGAAAATGATGAAACCAACAAAAATAGAGAATTGTCAAATCAAGCCGAATAGGAATAGATAGAAGCATGACGGCGCGGATCGAAGCCCAAGACGGTGTGCAAAGAAGGCACAAGAAGCACAATAAACGTTGATTGCACAAGAAGCTTGATGGCCTTAAAAGCTTAGGCGATTTAATCTGCTGACTCGTCAAGAAACAAACAAGTAGCGGCCGCCATGCAAAGAAATTCCTATGCTTTTATGACTGACAATAAATTTGTGGACTCGCATGGCTTAGACGAACTCAAAGATAGAGAGTTCCAGACTTGGATGGACACAACAGAAAAAACGACAAAAATATAAAAAGGCTAGAGCTAACTAGCAGCAGATTAATTAACAGCAGCAAAACCGTGTAACCGAAACTAGCAGCAGCAAAACCCAATCTCAATCTCCACCCCCACTGATAGCAGCAATACGGACTCCTGTGCTTGGGATGAACTCAAGGCGCTGGTCGAGGTACAGGGCGTAGGTGCGGACAAAAGGCGGAGTGGTTTCACGACTCAGAGTGCGCCTCGTCACGGAAGTCAGAAGGAAAGGACTCGAGATAACCAATCCAAGCCAGCAGAAGGCTCACAAGTCACACCAGCATCATCTTCTACCTCCCTCCACCAAACAACGACGACACAATCCTCCACCAAACAGTAGCAGCACAGATGGCAATTACAGCCGAGCCTTCTCAATCGGGAAGGCACACCAACAATCTCCATCCTCCATCCAGAGCCTTCGGGCGTCACTAGGTGGAGCCGAAGAAAGGCGAGCCCAAAGTGGGAGACAAACCCACAGGCAACCGGTAGCAGGAGCTCGGGATAAGCTATGGGTGAAGACGGCCCATGGAAGGAGGTTGACGTCCTCGGTGGCGGATCCGGGCCGGCGCAGCGTCAAGGATCCAGGATCTAGGCTGGGAACGATCTCGGCTCCGGATCTGAAGAGCTCCTCCGCGAGAGAGGATGCATATGGTGTCGGATCCGGGTGGAGCGAAGCCCCCACAAGCAGAGGTCACGGCGAGTGCGGGCGGATCAGCTGGGCTCCGATGGCTCGGGGAGTAGCCGAGCTTGGGTGCCGAAGAAGACGACGCCGAAGAACATGCCGCCACTTGCGATTGGATTGGCAATGACAAGAGGCCGCCCCTGGAAGCAAAGATCGGTCCTCCTGGAGGCAACGACAGCGGAGAACGACGAGAGCCTAGAGGCAACGACGGCTAGAGTAAGCCCTAAACCTAACTCGGCTTTGATACCATGTTATGAATATATTGTGTGTGTATTGAAGAGGCCCAATGGACAATATATATAGGGTACAAAGGGACACAAGTCTAAACCCTAGAATAATAGGAAATACCACAAATACACTTATATCCTTAACAGAATGAAAACAGAAGACACAGTTGCCATGGTTTTGAATGCCATGCCGTTGCAAGCGATCGGCTGTCTAGCATCAACGGAGAGGGCGAGCCACATGAAAATTTTACATTTTGAAGGTGCCCAAGTCTTCCAGGGTGCTTCTGTAAAGGCGAAATGCGTAGAGCCAAGGAAGAACGACCTGTATGCCGAGCGCGAGGAGTATAGCCCCGAAGGTTCCCAACGCTAGCAAAAGGTGTCTGGAAAGCCTGTCATCGTGCGCACGCCGTGAAGCATATCCCAAAGACATAGAAACTCCCGGAGAACCTGGATGTCCAGCTGTCCTGTGATATCGCGCACCCAACCGTCATTATGTAGACCTACCGCCACCAATCTTTTTTTCCGAGCCGCCTTCGACACACATTTAACAAGTAATGGTGCTATAAGGATGATGCTCCGACCATTGAGCCACCTATCTGACCAGAAACGACAACGCGTTCCATCTCCCAGACGAATCGACATTGATGCCTGAAACATATCCACCTCCGTTGGACTGGCCGTGTAAGGAAGACCACGCCAAGGCCTCAAATCGTTTGTCCGCTGAAGCCAGAGCCACCGTAGGCGCAAAGCGCTTCCTAGGGTATTTAGATTATGGATATCAAGACTGCCATATTCGACAGGTCGACATACTGACGACCATGCTACCAAGCACTGTCCACCCGAGATAGATTCAGAGCCTTTCCAAAGGAAAGCTCGACGCCTTTTGTCAATTTACTTGATGATCCAGATCGGAAGCTTTAGCACCATGAGATGATAAAAGGGGATTGTTGTTGTTGTAAGAATAATTCATCTATCATACTGACGGGGCCCGCCTCTCAGAAGACACGCATACAGACCCGAGAAACGCTATTGTGCTCATAAAAGACTGTTGTACCCCTCACTTGTACTCATAAGTGTAGCTATCCCTCAAGGGGTATTTTCGTCATTTGTACAGGCTTGGGAGCCTATAAATACCCTATGTATCCCTCCTTTCAAAGGGATGGCTCTCTTGAGCAATAAAGAAGTATGTTCAAACTGGTGAGCTCTCGGGGCTCCTCTCGGGAGGTAACCCCGATTGGCTCCACCGACAGAGAGTAAGGCGGTCCTCTCGGACCCCGAACTCAGATAAAAATCCTCATGTCATTTTTACTCGTGGACGAGGGCCGTTAGACTACCGGCGTCCACCCCTCACTTCGTGTTTGGTTTTTACACCTACAACATTGGCGCCGGCCGTGGGGGCGTAGCTAATCGATGAAAGGCTATGTCTCCTACCAAAAATACTCTAAGTCCACGAAACCTCCTCCGGCTCTCAAGGCAAGATCTCGTGGATGACCCATCCGCTCTTTGAAGGAGCGGTCACCAGCACTCTTGTCGGAGATCGGGGCCATCCACCTCGGGATGGCAACATCCTACATGCCCTGGGGTTCCCATGCGCGTCCTCCTCCTTGTCTTGGTCGTCGAGGCCAAGCCAAGCGGCAGTCAAGGCACCCTCATGACCTAAAGCTAAGGATTCAGGGCCACCGTCACCCCGGACGCATGGCGTCCATGCGGCCGAGCGATGAAGGCTGCTATGAGGCTCGCTTCTAACGCTCTTGTTAGGGGCAGTCCCGACATATAAATCTCGTATGGGCTCTCAAGACACTTTCCTCCAAGGGATAGATTTCACCCGTGGTGCATAGGGTGTCACGACCTCCATGGTCTCCCCTAGCAAAGTCCATGGTAGCTCGGGCGTCCATCGCCTCCACCATGGTGGCTCGTGGTCCCATCGCCCTAGGGCATGGCGACCACCTCGTGGTGCATAGGGTGTCACGACCTCATGCGGTCTCCCCTAGCAAAGTCCATGGTGGCACAGGCGTCCATCGCCTCCACCATGGTGGCTCAGGTCCCATCGGCCTAGGGCATGGCGACCACCCTCGTGGTGCATAGGGTGAACGACCTCCGCGGTCTCCTAGCAAAGTCCATGGTGGCTTGGCGCCCGTCGCCTCCACCATGGTGGTTCGTGGTCCCATGGCCCTAGGGCATGGCGACCACCCTTGTGGTGCGTGAGGCGCACGACCTCCATGGTCTCCCTAACAAAAGTCCATGGTGGCTTGGGCGTCCGTCGCCTCCACCATGGCGGTTCAGGTCTCATCGCCCTAGGGCATGGCGACCACCCTTGTGGTGCGTGGGGCGCCACGACCTCGCGGTCTCCCTAATAAAAGTCCATGGTGGCTTGGGCGTCCGTCGCCTTCACCATGGCGGTTCAGGTCTCATGGCCCTAGGGCATGGCGACCACCTCGTGGTGCGTAGGGCGTACGACCTCCGTGGTCTCCCCTAACAAAAGTCCATGGTGGTTTGGGCGTCCGTCGCCCCCACCATGGCGGCTCGTGTCCTACTAGACTTAGGGCATGAGCGACAAATTTGATCCAGTACCAAGTTGATGGATGTGTCGAGGACTCGTCCCCCTTAGACTCCAGGCCACGCGCCGAACGACCTCCGGATCCCTGCATGCATAGCTCTATTGCTTTGCAAGGGTTAACCATTCTCATGCATTCCCGATCATAACAACAAACCCACATACGGGGTAAAAGGGCTTCATTGCTCTCATAGTTCGGTGCTCCACGACTTAGCCTCGTGGGCGCCACCGGTGTGCCCGTGACTTACTGTCAGGGGCACACGTCTAAGGTGCCCATGAGTTAGCCTCATGGGCACCTCCAAGTCCACTGGGGGGCTACCATCCCCAGTGGCCTTTCAGTGCCCCGCGACTTAGCCTCGTGGGCGGCACAGATGTGCCCGTGACTCACTGTCAGGGGCACACATCCAAGGTGCCCATGAGTTAGCCTCATGAACACCTCCAAGTCCACTGGGGGGCTACCATCCCTAGTGGCCATTCGGCGCCCCACGACTTAGTCTCATGGACGCCCCTCCGATGTGCCTATGATTTAGGGTTGTGGGCACACCTTCAAGATACACATGAGTTAGCCTCATGGGTGCCTCCAAATCCACTGGGGGCTACCACCCCTATGGGCCATTTCGGTGCCCCACGACTTAGTCTCGTGGCCACCCCTTTGATATGTCCATGACTCAGTCTCATTGGCAGCTCAAATCATCTACCATCGACCTGGCTCAAATATCGATCAAGGACTATCATGCTCGCATAAGGCTATCACCTCAGAGATCTTAGTATCTAAAGTGATGGGACTCTACTAGTCCCTCGGCAACGACTTCGATCAATGCTCATGTCAAATGAATGTTATCTTGCTACAAGAAATAAGTGTTGATCATTCTCTCTTTCCTGCAGAGATGCTCGTGTTATCTGCCTGTCCCTGCAACGTTTCTAGATCGAACTGCGACGATTCTGAGGAGTTCTACTTCGACAACACTCATCAAGCCACAGAGCAAGACGAGGACGACTTCGCCTACATAGGCTTCACTTCCACGCACCGCCGGCCTCGCGTCCAAGACTTCGCCTACATAGGCCTCACTTCAACGCGCCACCCGCCTCGAAGGCTATGCCTCGGCTCGGTGGCCTCGCGTCTAAGACTTCGCCTACATATGCTTCGCTTCGACGCACCGCCGGCCTCGAAGGCTATGCCTCGGCTTAGCGGCCTCGCGTCTAAGATTTCGTCTACTTAGGCTTCGCTCCGACGTACCGCCCACCTCGAAGGCTATGCCTAGGCTCGGTGGCCTCGCGTCTAAGACTTCGCCTACATAGGCTTCACTTCAACGCACCACCGGCCTCGAAGGCTATGCCTCGGCTCAGTGGCCTTGCGTCCAAGACTTCGCCTGCAAAGGCTTCGCTATGGCGCATGCCCACCTCGAAGGATATGCCTCAGCTTGGCGGCCTCGCATCCAAGACTTCGCCTACTTAGGCTTCACTCCGATGTGCCGTCCGCCTCGAAGGCTATGCCTCGGCTCGGCGGTCTCGTGTCTAAGACTTCGCCTACATAGGCTTCACTTCAACGCACCACCGGCCTCGAAGGCTATGCCTCGGCTCGGTGGCCTTGCGTCCAAGACTTCGCCTGCAAAGGCTTCGCTATGACACATGCCCACCTCGAAGGATATGCCTCAGCTCGGCGGCCTCGCGTCCAAGACTTCGCCTACTTAGGCCGCTCCGATGTCTTGCGTCGCCTCGAAGGCTATGCCTCGGCTCGGCGGTCTCGTGTCTAAGACTTTGCCTACATAGGCCTCACTTCAACGCGCCACCCGCCTCGAAGGCTATGCCTCGGCTCGGTGGCCTTGCGTCCAAGACTTCGCCTACATAGGCTTCGCTCCAACATGCCTTCCTCCTCGAAGGCAACGCCTCGACAGTACGGCTCTGCGTCCATGACTTTGCCTACAAGGCTTCGCACTGATGCGCCGCCCGCCTAGAAGGCTATGCTTCGGTGGGCCGGTCTCGCGTCCATGACTTTGAATACACAGGCTTCATTCGGACAAACCCCTTGCCCTGAAGGTTGTGCCTCGGTGGGTGCCTCGGCATTGATGCCGCCCAGAATGGAGCAACAAAACCACCCTACACAAAGGGCCAAGCGAAGCGGCAATTTGGTACCCGCCCTCGCGTGGAGCGCTCACACGATATGGAGCACAAAATAAGCATAAGTCTTTGGACACCCACGTGCCCACTAAGCCAAAATTGGCTAAGTCGCAGGTGCCCTTGCGCGTATTCCTCAGCCCTAGTGCCTCGTGCTGCACCGAGTCAGAATTTGGCAAAGTCTCGAGTGCCTGCATTCCCGTCAAGCTGGAATTCGGCCAAGTCTTTGGCCAAGCATATTCATCAACAAGATACAAGACCTCAGCACTCTTCTTTGCCCCTCGGGCGTCCTTGCAGGCACCCAAGGGGCAGGGGGGCTAGTGTTGAGTAATCCTACCACCTCGTCTCCACACGAGCCCCAGCCTCGGGGCACTTACGCGACGACTTTGTGTAACCGCCGAGGGCCGTCGCCGCGCCTTCGTCGACATCGCGCCATCGCACATGCCCTCATGCCCGAAGCCCTCGCACACCCTCGTGTGCCCTCGCGTGCCTTCGCGCGTGAGGGCACGGCCGAAGCCCTCGCATGCCCTCGCGTGCCTTCGCGTGTGAGGGCACGGCCGAAGCCCTCGTGTGCCTTCACGCGTGCCGTGGGAAGAACCTACGATAACAACAACGCCGCTCCTTCGTCAACATCAGGCCATCACGCATGCCCTCATGCCCGAAGCCCCCGCACACTCCGCGTGCCCTCGCGATCGAGGCCTTCGCGAAACCCTCGTGCCCGAGGCCTTTCAAAACCTTCGCGCCCGAGGCCTTCGCAAAACCCTCGCCATCGAGGCCTTCGCAAAACCCTCGTGCCCGAGGCCTTTCAAAACCCTCGCGCCCGAGGCCTTCGCGAAACCCTCGCCATCGAGGCCTTCGCGAAACCCTCGCGCCCGAGGTCTTCAAGAAACCTCGTGCAGAGGCCTTGAAAACCCTCGTAATCGAGGCCTTCAAAACCCTCGCGCCGAGGCCATCAAAACCCTCGCCATCGAGGGCCTTCGAAAACCTCGCGCCGAGGCCTTCCAGAAACCCTCGTGCCCGAGGCCTTTGAAAACCCTCGCAATCGAGGCCTTCGCGAAACCCTCGCGCCTGAGGCCTTCGCGAAACCCTCGTGCCCGAGGCCTTTGAAAACCCTCGCAATCGAGGCCTTCGCAAAACCCTCGCGCCCGAGGCCTTCACAAAACTCTCGCATGAACCCTCGCGCCTGAGGTCCTCGCATGCCCTCGCGCGCCCGTGCCCTCGCACATGAGCCTTATTGTTCACCATCAACAAGCAAACACAACATTCATGCATGAACAAATAGTACCACAAATCAAACAACAGCAAGCAGCATACAACACACACAAAAAGAGAGCATGCGAGATCAATCCAATTTGTGCCATCGTCTTGCTTGCATGACAATCGAGGCGCTTATCGCCGAGGCTTGCCCGCCGCATTGCTTTCAGAAGCCGCCGGCACGCCGCGCTTCGCTCCTCCGCCGCAGACGGATCGCCGCCGCCTCCGTTGCCTACGGACGCGGCCGCTTCATAAGGCGCCGACCGCCGCGCGCGGCTTGCACCGCCGGGGAGTCTGCCGTCGTCGAGAACCAACTCGCCGCTTCGTCTTGAAGGCCGAAACTCCGTCTTGCGTCGGCCGCCGCAGACACCGCCGATCGGAGAGCTGCCAGACGGCGAAACCACTCGTCGCCATCGCATCTGTTGCCGGCAAACCGCCAGGGCGCCGCCGCCATCACTGGACCCGCTCCCTCGCGCGAGGCCATCAATCTCCTCTCTCCCTTTCTCAAATCTCTCTTCTCACCTTGCCGCCGCCCGAGGTCCTTGGCTCGGCCTTGCTCGACCCGCGCCCTACTTGCGCCCGGCACTCATGGCTGCGCCTCGGCATGGCCCGCCGCCGCCACCTAAGCCGCCGATCCCCTCATGGCCATTGCTGCTCAACTCTGCTATCTCTCGGCCATGCTCGGGCCCATGGCCTCCTCTGCCCATGCGCATGCATGGGGTCGCCATGGCGCCGCCGCCGCCACGCCTCGGTCTTGCCAAGCTCATTGTCGCCTCTCCATGACCCTGCCTGGTCCCATAATCCGCCACACTGCCGGCCGCCGGCTTCCTCAAGCCCACTCATATCGTGGGGTCGCCATGGTGGCCATGGCCAGGTCTCCACGGGCCTCCTCGCCTCATGGCTCGGCCTGGCCTCCATGGTCTCGCCGCCACACTCACCAGAGACCAAGAGCTCCGCCCATTGGAGCTTCCCAAGCCAGGCCAGGCCATAAGAACGAGAGGGCTTGGGCGCTTATGAAGAGGAGGTAGGAAGGAAGAGAAGGAAGTAGAAGCAATAAAGTGGGGGAAAAGAGGAAAGCGTTGGATGCTCCACTCGGTTGAGAAGGTAAAGAGAGAGGCTCCGTGTGATTATACGCTGCAAACAACCACAGTAAAAAGACAAGGTGGAGGAAATCTGAGCACATGCATTCACGTGAAGGCGTCAGAAATTAAGGTGCTGATTTATTGCTTTGTGTAAATCCTGTCCACGAAGGACAGCGGGACCTATAAGAGCCAGCACCTTGCATGCCATGCTCCCGAAGACCTGCTGCAGACGGCCCCGCGCCTGCTGACCTCGGCTCAGCTCGCCGATACCTCTGTCTTGACATCGCGACCTTCCGGCGTCTCCATCACTTGCTGCGGCTTCCGCCGGCCTTAGCGCCTCAGAGCTCCTCGTGCCTCAAGAAGCATTTGCAGTGCGCCCTTAGCGCCCACAAAACTGGAGGATCCTAACCCGTCAGAATGCAACTACAGTTCAGAACTATCAGGACTTTTTTTTTGGAATATCAACCTCTGCAGAAAAGGCACAATTCAAGACTACCCCTTTCGGCGTTTCCCCTAAAACGCCAAGGGGCAGGGGGGCTAGTGTTGTAAGAATAATTCATCTATCATACTGACGGGGCCCGCCTCTCAGAAGACACGCATACAGACCCGAGAAACGCTATTGTGCTCATAAAAGACTGTTGTACCCCTCACTTGTACTCATAAGTGTAGCTATCCCTCAAGAGGTATTTTCGTCATTTGTACAGGCTTGGGAGCCTATAAATACCCTATGTATCCCTCCTTTCAAAGGGATGGCTCTCTTGAGCAATAAAGAAGTATGTTCAAACTGGTGAGCTCTCGGGGGCTCCCTCTCCGGAGGTAACCCCCCGTTGGCTCACCGACAGGAGTAGGACGGTCCTCTCGGACCCCCGAACCTGTATAAATCCTCGTGTCATTTTTTACTCTCGTGGACGAGGGCCCGTTAGACGGCCGACGTTCACCCCCTCACTCGTGTTTGGTTTTTACACCTACAACAGTTGTTAAGACAGCCTTGACCAAAGCAAGCTGACCTCCTTGCGACAACATGCGCGATTGCCAGCTCGCAAGACAACCGGTGAGCTTGTCCAGCAACGGTTGAAAATCACCGTTGGAGGGTTTCTTCAACGACAGGTGAAGGCCCAAATATTTACATGGAAAGTTGGCCCAGGCGTATTGCAGTTCCTCTACGATGAGCTGAAGATGATCCTCCGAACACCGGATCGGGGATACCGAGCTTTTAGCTAAATTGGTATGGAGTCTCGAAGCCTCTCTGGAAACTTCCAAAATGGTTTTGATTGTATATAGGTCGAAAGCGACAGGGGAGAGGAACAAGGCCGCATCGTTCGCATAGAGGGACAGTCGGTGGGGAATGGCCTGTTGACCCCCGACTAGCACGAGTAGGCTAAGCTTTCAGCTTGGCGGAGAAGATCGTTGAGAACGTCCATGGTGATGATGAATAGCATTGGTGATAACGGATCACCTTGCCGGAGACCATGGCCGTGCGAAATCATGCGACTAGGCTGCCCGTTTAGGAGCACACATGTAGATGCCAAAGAGAGCAACCCTCCCAACCAACTGCATCACTTGGGTCCAAAACCTTTACGATGTAGAACCTCCATCAGAAACGACCAGGACATCGAGTCAAACGTGTTATGAATATTGTGTATGTATTGATGAGGGCCAATAGGCAATATATATATAGGGAGTACAAAGGGGAATATGCCATACACATATAAGGAAATACAAAAGGCATATAAGGAAATACAAAAGAATTCTTATTCTAACACCCCCCTCAAACTCATGGTAGATCACACACACTGAGTTTAGAGAGAAAATACAAATATTGTATCCTAGTCTGTGGCTTCGTGAAGAAGTCATCAATCTGTAACTCCGATGGTACAAACTGTAAAGTAAGTACTCCCTCCTGCACCTGTGAGCGAGTGTATGATGTATCCACACCAATGTGCTTGGTGAGCTCATGCTTCACTGGGTCACGGGCAATACTGATAGCATCTATACTGTTAGACAAAAGAGTCGTAGGTCCCATCACAAGCACTTCAAAATCTGCAAGTAGCCACCTCAACCAAGTAATCTCTGTTGTCACTGCTGTCATAGCTCAACTCAACCCCTGTACTCGAACGGGAAACTGCAGTCTGCTTCTTTGTCTTCCAGACAATCAGGGAAGAACCAAGAAAAACGATGAAGCGTAAAGAGAACGATGATCGAAGATCACTAGCCCAGTTGCATCGAGTCGCGCTGAAGGCAGTAGTGAGGTGGAGCTAGGGAAAAGCAAACGACGAGAGATAGTCCCACGCAAGTAGCGAAGAACACAAATAAGGTGATTGTAGTGAAGATGGGTAGGACGAGCCATGAACTGACTCAAGATATGAATAACATAAGCAATATCAGGACGAGTGCTCACAAGATACACCAAACTCCCAACAAGATAATGATATTGAGTAGAATCCTCAAGAAGATCACCATCAATAGCACGAAGCTGAAGGGATAGCTCTATGGGAGTCTCGGCAGTACGAGTGTCAGTCAGACCAGACCGATCAAGAAAATCCTAGACATACTTCTGCTGGGAGAGGTAGTAGTCCTCAAGCGTGAAAGAGACCTTAATCCCAAGGAAGTACATAAGAGAACCAAGATCAGTCATCAGAAACTGCTCACTAAGATACTTCTTCACATACGTGATGAATGAGGAATCATCACAAGTGATGAGCATATCATCAACATACAGAAGAAGCAGTGTCCTACCCCGAGATGAGATATGGACAAAAAGAGTGGGGTCGTGGGAACTGACAGTGAAACTGACAGCAGTAATCACTGAGGTAAAACGCTCAAACTAGGCACGAGGAGCCTGTTTGAGGCCATAAAGAGCACGACGAAGACGACAGACTTGCCCATCGGGAACATAATACCCAGTGGTGGTTGCAGGTAGACCTCATGCAAAACACCATTAAGAAAGACATTATTAACATCTAGTTCAGAAATAGACCACCGGCGAACAGAAGCAACCGCAACAAGAGTGCAAACATTGGTCATATGGGCAACATGGGCAAAAGTCTCATCGTAGTCATGACCGTACTCCTGCTAAAAGCCGCGAGCCACAAGGCGAGGTCCATACACTGGTGAGCCCAACAGCGTGACGATGCACCCCCACGAGAACGGCCTTGGCCGTAATGGGCGTTCTCTGATACTGACAGAGGTGCAAGCCAGTTTGATGGAGATCCAAGCAAGAAGAATGCCGCCTCTGGTTTCGGAGGTTGGGTTAGTAGCAGAAACCATAGAACGATGGTCCTAGAATTTCCTTACATAAAGGCAAATCTAAAACAGCAAGCTTGGTTTCTTGAAAACAAGCAACCGACGCCTGCGACGAGCACACAGTTTCTCTGACTACGTTTCTCTTAGCCCGACTGTTCAATCCCCGGACATTCCAATTAAGGAAGTTGCAGTTAGAGTCCATCTTTAACCAGAAGGAACGACCTGCGACCCAGGCTACAGCGGCTGATCGACGCTGGAGTCACCGGCACCAATGCTTCTTTGACCCTCGGGAAATCGTTAGGAATGGACAATTTAAATAGCTCCGCTAAGGCCACAAGATGGTGGTGTGGCAGATGGTTGTAAAACAAATGTCTGAATTTGTCAATAGCTGCGGAGATGGACATGTCGCTACTAGGTTTAATGCCCAGGTTCGCGGCCAGAGAGAGTTGCACCCGAAGCTCCGGGGGAATGCGACCACGACTTGCCAAACGGGCGCTGCGCCTCGGAGTGATAGCATGCGAGATATCTTTGCGATGACACTGTTGCACATCCGGCAACGAGAGTTGCTGGGCGGGAAGCAGTTTTTAACTTTGCGCGAGTACATGAGCAGCGGGCTGGAATTTGTCCCGTTCGCCAATGACCCAGAACGGACCAGTGCGGTTTCTTGTGGACCCATCAGGTGTCGAGGTGAGGTATAGCCCAGCAGAGGAGATGAATTGAAATCAGCTAAGTCCTTCACCTGCGCGCCAACCGGCGGGGATGAACAACTCATCGCTTTAGCAGGTGATATCGGGGGTGCCCCACTCACAGCAACCTGCGGCCTCGGCGAAGGCACTTGGTTTGACGGTGGGCGATTGGAGTCCTCGGGAGTGATCGGGTGAAGCAACTGATCAACCCCTGCAGTGTGATCCGCGTGAGACACGACAACCGCCACCACAGACTGGATGTCAGCTTGACAGGCTGCGTCTGCCCTTCTTTTGACCGGAGAGAAAGGAGCTATTATGAAGTTTAAATTTGGCTCCTTAGAAGAAGCCAAAGGTAAAGGTGGGCAAGCATCCCTGCTCCAGCCTTGGTGCAGTCTGTTCCCCACGAAAGGAACCGCACCAAAAACTGTCTGAGGGCCAATGGGGCCCATGGAAGGTAGTCTCCAAGAAACCTCCCGAGAACGACCACGCCTCCTGTCCTTCGTGGGGACTTCTTGGCGGGGTCCGGCAAGCCGTCGATGACCCCAGGCACGGTGCGAAAGAAATGTCGATGAGGGCTGAGATCGTCCGAATCTGTGTCAGGCATTCCCCCGAACCCGGAATCATCACTGGGCGGAGCAAACGACTGGTACGGCTCCGCCGAAGAGGTGAAGTGCTCAACGGCATGAATGTGAACGAGGACGTTGTAGTTGTAGCTGAGCGCCTCACGCACCTCTTTTGAACCGGAAGGTTTGGTGAATACCTGTGCCCCGTGTTCCATGAATGACCCATCCGGAAGGAACTCTGGCTCCGCGATAACCACCATCTTTTCCTTTGGAATTAGACTGGGGTTCGATGACCAGGTGACGAGACGGAACGCGAAAAGATCTGCCAGCGATGTCAAGGCTTCGTCAAAAGATTCAATCCAGCAGGATGAAGAGAGAATGGTTGAATCCCTAGCCACACTCCAAGCATGAATTGGAAATCCTTCGAAACTGACGCTAACCCGGAACGGGTCAGCGAAGTTGACGGCTGGCACAAGCGGACGGCTGCACGCTTGTGCCAGCCGTGACCACTGCCGGAACAGCAAGAGAAGGCGGTTTGTCTTAATTGAACCCCCTAGAGGATGCGGTCCTTAGTGGCGTGAGTGTCAAATACGATGATGAAGTTCTCCGGAAAGAACGAGTGCACGGAGAAGGTCGTTGACAAAATACCACGCTCGACTTCGATCACTCGGGCCACCTCCTGTGTCGACACGACTGGCCTGGTCTAGCCGACGCAGACGATTAGCGTGCACTCGAGGCAGACTTCCATGTCACGCATGGCTGCTGAGAGAGGAACCACACACAGCTCGCTGGCTGGCCGGTGTATGGGGTCTTCGGGGGGGGGAACACCACATCAACACCCCGTAGAGCTCCGGGCGTTGGACCCCATGCCGACTGACACCAATCGGCATGGGGTCCAACGCCCGGAGCTCTATGGGGTTGTCGATGCGGTGTTCCCCCCCGGAGACCCCATACACCGGCCAGCCAGTGAGCTGTGTGTGGTTCCTCTCTCAGTGGCCATGCGTGATTGGACTGCAGGGAGCTCCCTGGTCCAACGACGGAGGGGCTTGGACCGCAGGGAAAGGGACCTAAGGGGCAACCCGCCGGGGAACCACCTGCCGGGAGTGGAGGGGGCGACCGTGCAAAGGGGCGCTAGGACAAGTGCAACACGACGATGCTGGCCCAGTGATGGGTCAGAAGATGCATCACTAGGCGAGGAGACAGGAACCCAGGCTCGACGCAGCGGTGGAGATGAAGTGGGTGTGGACGCAGAGGTCTTGCCCCTCACATGCCCCCCCCCCCCGGGGGGGGGCGGCTTCCTGGCGCTGAGGAGATTGCTCGATGATGAGGGAGCGACGGCGGGTGTCGGCGTCAGAAGGGCTCAAAGGTCGTTTGCAATGGACGGTGGTGTGACCAACGTCCTTGCGGTGGAAGCACCTGGTGGGGTTCCGAGAGGCCGCAGCAACGTAGTCAGTTGCAAAGCAGTTGAAGCAATGGCCGATGAGCTCCCTAGGAACTGGCTGAGCGACGGAAGCTGGGCGACGCTGGCTTGGTTGGGGCTTCCTCCGCCAGGACCGACGGCGGACCATCCGGACCATCTGCCAGCCGCCCTCTTCGAACACACAGGCGACGGTTGCGACCTTCCCCGAAGACGACTGCGCGGCCTGAGCTTTCGGGGGGTCAGGTGTTCCAGAGGAAGGCCTCCATCCACAAAGAGGACCGCCCATTATACTCTTAAATCTTCTGACAAAGAATTGCTTTCACAAAGTATGCATCCATGATCAAGTAGCATCAGCTTCTGTAGCTCTAAAATTATATCTACGGGGGTAAAGATTTCTAGGTCGCAATGTTGTATTATCTGAATCACTTGGAACAAAATTGTAACGGCTAATGGCATAAATATGGCAATAGGGAACAGTGGGTGAGTGGATAAGATGCATAAAAGGACTCCCCTACGCATATGAGCTCCAAAGCAGCATAAAGTACCATTTCAACCTCACTACCAGAGGTTACCGTGCACTTGTGTTCAGGTGAAATCATCAGAGCAAGTTTTCTTATTCATATTGGCTGAATTTTCTTCCACGTCTGATAACCGCAAAACCTCTGTGAGCGCAGTGGAGACCATGATCTTCAGGTACCATTTCTCGGCACACAAGCGTGGATAAGATCCTTGAATTTCTCCATTGTTGATGATTGGAGGGCATGGCATCTTGATGGCCAGGCTGCAGGGTAAAGTCATCCAACTCCTTTTCTTTTTCTCGTCACTCGGATGCGTAAGGGCTGTAAATTAACTTTTAAGCATGCAAGTGATTGCAAAAAAGAAAAGTTTAATGGCATATCAATTATGTGTCATTTTTCTTTCTCTGACGAGGTATACATCCTGTTTTTTGCCCAGATTTACTATAACATACGCTAACAATTTGACCTTCGCGACAATAAAGGTAATCCTGTTTGTAATTCCTGTCCGGGTCTTGTTTCTTTTCATAGCACTCACTCCTTTCAGGTGGATCGGATGCGAGTCATCATACGTGCATGGTAGCCACAATAACACCCTGATTGTTTGCTTGTGCAGGGTGGTGGTCATACCGCTCCAGAATACCAGCCTGAAGAATGTTTTGCCATGGCTCAAAGGTGGCTGGACAATAAGCCCCTCTGATGTTTGACCGCATCATTTTCTATGTCAACTCAAATCGTCATTCTGTATGTTTGCTTCTCCAACTGTAAAGCTGCACTCGGCAGTGATGTAGACAATGGAGTTTTAACACTCTCGTTTGTTTGTTATTTGGTACTAGCGTACTGTTGTAGTAAGTGCAGTTTTAGCAAATAATGAACATTAATTCCAGCAATAATAAGTGACAGTGAAGCATTATCTAACATGCACCTAAAAGACCAAATCATCATACACATCTGAAGGTTCTCCAAGTCATTTAAAAAGAATAAAATGCTTATTACACATAAAATGTGTACAACTAAAATCTGCATCAAGCAAAGATTTAGTTGTCTGTATATAGCTCTCAGAATGATAGTTGCACAAGGTTTAACCTTGGCCATCACAGCATTTTAGTCTAAACTCTTTACAAAATTGATAAGATAACTAGAAATCAGACTTTGAGCCCTAAATAAAAGCTTTACTAAACTGACAAAAATTAGTCTCATGCACAGCATTCAGACCTTAGACTTCCTGTCAAATGCAGTCCATAAAAAAAACACAGACTTCTTTACTCCAGTCTATAAGATAACATATCACTTATCAACTTACAGTAAAAGAAACTCCAAGGATCAGTTATATGAAGCCTTTCGGCTACCAGAAGAAACAGCAAGCTTACTGATCAAATTGATCGGTTTAAACACTACAGAAAGAATCCGAAAAACTAGAGATAATATGACAGCAGTAAGTAACTCTATTAGGGCTCAAAATTGAACTAGATATCTTAACAAATTTCAGTTCAAGACTATTATAGTCATTGAGCAATTCAGCCGAACCCACAATTATTACCTTGCAATTTCTCCCAGTATCAGAGACTAACAATCACATATTGAAAATCACTAGTACAGCACAAATGCAAAGGGATATAAACAGGAATGCCGCAATACTCACAGAGCCGGTAGCACTCAAAGCTACCTAGAAGAACAACCGACAAGGAACGCTTATAAGCGCTGTCCCAGAAAAGCTAGCGCCCTACCGTAGCACGGTGAAGGACGAGGTCAGCAGAGATACAATGCCGAACTCCGCCCAGGTCACACCAAGGACGAAGGTGAGGTAGCAGGGAGGATGCCGCACAAGAATCTCAAATAAATGCTTCGGCCGAAGCACTAATCTGAGCACCACACAAAAAGGATGCTTCTTCTTCCCACTCTAGGTTCGAATGAACAGATCCAAAACAATCCTTTAAACGCAGTCGTCCAGAATCTCCTCAAGAACCCACATGAACAAGGGCATTGAAAAGAATCAATCAGATGCGTAGAAGGATTAGATCTTGGATTTCCCAACCAAGAGCTTTAAGATGATCCCGGTGTTACCAGAACCCCAAGAATCTCAAAGCCAATCAAAATCAAAACTGGAATCGATCTAGAAGCGCTCTGCTGCCCAAACGAAGGGGGGGCTCACCTTTGAAGAGGAAGACCTGGCCCCGGCTCCGGCTGCTGCAAACTACCGCCGCACGAAGCGGGCGGCCTTTTGAGCCTCCCACGATGCCGCCGCCTAGGGTTTGCCTCTATCTGCACGAGCCACAACCGAGAAACCAAAGAGAACTGACCCTGCCCAACTGAATACCCAAAGGGTCAAGCCCTTCACAACTAGAAGATAAGGATCCGCACCCTTATCTCCTTGCCTCCTGACAGGTGGGTCTGGTCCAATTCCACTTAGTTATTTCCTGATTTATCTTATTGGGAAATTCCCAAAAAAGCCCTCAAAGACAGCAATCCCCACCAATTTACCAAGTATGATAAATGATGATCAAAAATCTTGTTTTATACACAGCTGTTCGACGATGGGTACCTTGCGGGTTTGAACCTAAAGTCTAGTAATAAGGACTATGACTCTGCACAGACAAAGGAGGACTACGCCTTAATCCAATGCCTTGGTGTGAGAATTTTCGCCCAAGTTATATTCTGTACTGGGTGGCTTGCCCTTTTCCCTCTCAGGTTGGGACGTTACGGTCATGTCCCTGTATCTATCTCATGAGTACTTAAGAAAGTATATCCTTATCTTCCTTTGATCGTGACCTCACGATCATACTCAAGTAGGTGAATTCTTCAGGGAATCCTGTAGGACAATTCCCGATACCATATAGGTCTCGAATTCATTAAGAGCTACTGCTCAACCTTCCATACAGAAAAGAGTACTCCAGCTAATGGGACCCTTTAGATGTGCTCTATAATCCCACACAGTTTGTTGTCCTAGAGCCTAGTTCACGAGATCTCTGATCTATTAGGATAGGTTACCACTGATGTGAGCCTTTACATGGGTATGAGCCCCATTCCCTTTGATGCTACAAGGATGGTCTTCCGCGCCAATCCTTTGGTGAAAGGATCTGTTAAGTTCCTTTCAGACTGGATGTATTCTACAGTAATAAAACATGTCTCTCTGGCATGCCTTACCGACTTAAGTCGCCTTTTAATATGTTTTGAGGACTTCATATTGTCCTTCCTACTCTTTGCCTTAACCATAACGGTTTGGTTATCGTAGTAGGTTAATACGGTTGGAATTGGCTTTTCCAGCACAGGTAGGTCAGAAAGGAGCTCTCTGACCCATTCTGCCTCTACAGCCACTGAGTCTAGAGCTACCAGCTCAGCCTCCATGGTGGATCGTGTAAGGATAGTCTGTTTAGAAGACTTCCAAAAGCAGCCCCCTATTTGGTGAATATATAGCCCTCGTAGCCTTCATGTCATTAGTCAGCGATCGATTAGAATCATTGAATCCTTCCAAGGCTCACGGATGGCCGAATAATGTATTCCCAAGTTAGAGGTCCCCTTGAGGTACCGAAGTACCCTCTCTAGTGCTATCCAATGATCATCTCTTGGATTGGACGTATAACGACTCAATTTTCTTAAAACATATGAGATGTCAGGCCTCGTTGCACTAGTTAGATACATTAAAGATCCTATAATTTGATAATATTTAAGCTGGTCTTTCCCATGTCCAGTGTTTTTATGAAGCTTAGCATTTGGATCATAGGGTGTGGCTGCTGATTTACAATCCATAAATCCAAATCTGGATAGGACCTTGTCCACATAATGGGATTGTGAAAGAGTAATCCCATTCTCACCCTTTATAAGCTTGATGTTTAAGATAACATCAGCTTTACCCAGATCTTTCATATCAAAATTCTGAGAGAGGAAAGACTCCGTTCTATTGATTGCAACTATGTTGGTCCCAAAAAGTAATATGTCATCTACGTAAAGACAGAGAATGACACCTTCGCCACCACTAAACCGATAGTAGACACATTTATCGGCTTTGTTCACACAAAAACCGACCGATGTCATAGTACTATCGAATTTCTCGTACCATTGCTTGGGAGCTTGATTTAAACCACACAAGGATTTAATCAAATGACATACTTTCCTCTCTTGCCCTTCAACCACAAAACCATTTGGCTGTTGCATATAAATCTCCTCATCTAACTCTCCATTTAGGAAAGCGGTCTTTACATCTATTTGATGTACTCGGAGTTTATACGCGGTAGCTAGTGCTAAAAGCACTCAAATTATGGGTAAGTGAGCCACAAGAGAGTATGTATCGAAATAGTCTTCGCCCTCTTTTTGCATGAAACCCTTAGCCACTAAACGGGCCTTGTACTTTTCTATAGTGCCATCAGGTCTACGCTTCCTTTTAAAGATCCATTTGCAGCCCACTGGCTTGATTCCACATGGGAGGTCCGTAACCTCCCACGTTCCATTAGCTACGATGGAATCCATCTCGCTACGGATTGCTTCCTTCCAGTAATCCACATCCGGAGATGCGTATGTGTGAGAACCCGCAAAATTAACCTAAACTAACTAACAGTAATCGGTAATTAGCGGTAATTAAAATTCTTTAAATCCAGAGCAAATAGTAATTTCAGAACTAATATCAAATGCATAATCGTTACATCTGGCAACAAGAGGTTATAAAAAAACAATTTCTCCAATATCATTATTAACCAAGAGTCAATTACAAAACTAAATCCATTGCAGGCATAAGTGGATCATTAATACGAACTCAGAAATATTTACACATTTCAATGCAATCAAAGAATACACCCTTGTGACAACCTTGAAAACATTGCATCAATCCTAGTACAAAACAGAAGTAATATATTACAAACCCATTGCTTGTTCCAAAATTAATTTTACAACCAATTGCAATGCTTATTACAACAATTAATTAAATCATAATCCGCTCCTTGCATTCTTGTAGCAGCAGCTATCCTTTCCACCTTGTACCTTGAACACCAGTCCATAGAGCCATCTCTCGATCCATTCCCATCGCTCGTTAAAAAAATTAGAAAGCGGTTAGTAAGTCAAAGCCAAGTGGATAATAGAAAATAGAAAGTGGAAGGTTGGAAGTGGCCGTCAGAATTCTCCGAAGCACACTAGGGTTCCCTGATCCACTCAAGTTAGCCAGCCCCTTGATCGTCAAGGTACCCAGACTAGCTAGAGTTAACCGGCACCTCCTTGCTTTCATGGGTTTTTATCATCCGGCGTTTAATTTAATCCGACACCCACGTATATTGAATTACTTAGCCATAGAAAATCACATGCATAGTGATTTCCTAACCACAGACCAAAAAGCCCCCAACGAAAATCTTGCCATGAGAATAAGAGCAAGGGCAAAGTGGTCTTATGTTTGGGCAAGAGGGTGCATAGTCAAAGCCACATCCATATAAAGATTACCATTCACAAAGCCACCCTTGCCCCCCCCCCCCCAATCTCATTCATGCACAACCAGAACCCTCCACAAGCCCAAAGCAAGCCAACACTCCCAAGCTCATCCCAAGCCAAGCAAAGCTAGCACTACACCTTTCATCCTCCTAACCGGCCACACCCCCATTCAACCGAAGGCAACCACAAGGGAGGTGAGAAGCCCAGAGGAAGGAGCCAGGAGCGAGAGAGAAGAGGCGACACCGTGGCGGCTGCAGACTGCAAGTGACCAGCACAGCCATCACAGAGCACCGGCAAGAGGAGAAGCCACTCAGAACCCTCATCATCACACTAGCAAGCCAAACACGGCGGGAAGAAGAAGGGAGCAGTGGTGCAGGGAAGCCGGAGGCGGCGAGCGCACGGAACCGAGGCTCAGCGAGGCGAAGGGCGAGGCGGCGTGAGGCCGTGCCGAGCCAATGTGAGGCGTGAGGCGAGGCTGGCTGCCCCCAAGGCCATGAGGAGGTCTGGGGAGGCAATAGCGTGGCGCCATGATGGGGCTAGACCAGGCGGCGAGGGAGCGGGTGAGCTGGAGGCCGAGCCAAGGCCAAGAGCGGGCGTCAGGGGAACGTGGCGTGCTGGCTGCCTTTGGCCGCGCCAGAGGAGGAGGATGAGGAGACCTTGGGCGGCGGCTGGGTGCCAAGCCGGCCGGAGGAGGCGCCATGAGGAGGGCGCGGCGGCGGCAGCACGGACCGAGGCCGACAGCGTGGCGCCACGGGAGGAAGAAGGCCAACCGAGCCGAGGCGGCGCGAAGGGGCAGCGAGGAGGCGGGCGAGGCCGGCGCACGGCCAGTAGGACTCGGAAGGAAGCCGTGGTGCATAGCTTTGAGGGGAGATGAGAGATGAGAGATGAGAGATTTGGGGAATTTTTCCTTGGGAGAGAGAGATAGAGTGGGAGGGAGTTGAGAGATGAGAATGTGAGGCTGTGGGTGTGTTTTAGGGGCTGGTTAGAGAGAGAGAGAGAGATTAGGGGAAATTAGAGATTAGAATTTTTTTAAGGAGTTAGGATTTGTGTGGCCTTTAATAAATTGTTGTAGTAATGCGTTTATTCAGTAGCTTCTGTTAAGCTAATTAATTGTTAGCTGTGTAATCCTTGCGGTTAAATAACTTAACTTGGATCTCGTCTAATTAACTAATTTGCAATTAATCTGTGAATTAAAATTTGCCAGATAAGTTGAATAGTTGTTAATTCTGTCGTTAATAAAATAACTAGCTTGTGTAGCAGCTTGGTGCCTTGCGATTATTTATTCAGGTAGTTTAAGCTATTTAATTCTGTTAGTTTATTCAGTTAAGCGTGGACCGCGGGTTGTCGACCTTAGTGCGCATTTTCGGTAGAACGATTATTTTGTGGAGTGCTAACTTAGTGTAGATCTCGAAAAATGTTTATTTAAATTAAACTGTGCTAACAATTAGGAGTCACTAACCTAGATATTTATTATATCACTCAAAAATCCACTATGTATTTACTTATATTACTATTCGTCTTGCTTGATCACTTTCTGATGACGTTAAAACACCGAGCAAGCGATTGACGAAGTTTCGTCACTTGCAGACCCATCCTACGATCTGAAGGCAAGCAATCCTCTTGACCATAAACATAGTTAATTTAAATGTAAACCGTATATTGCACTATATGTTTATTGCATCAAAATTGTTTTCTCAAAACTTAAATAAATGATTGAAATGATTATGAAAGAAATGAGAATGAGAAAGAAAGAAAGAAATGAGAATGATTATGGTTAGTAAAAGGGGCCTGGCGAAATGACGCGACGGCAGCGATGATGATGAGGTAAGAGGTGGGCCCCTTTTACATATGGTTATAATATAAGGACAAACAAAACTCTTGCTCGGTCTTAAGCCGTAAATTCAGTACCAACCATTTTCCCGTTTAGGCGGGCCGAAAATGCTACCTTGTTACGTAATTAAGTTCTCCATAACGGGTCACGTTGGAAGTGTTGGGCACGGAAGAGAGCCGCCCTAAGGTGGAGTGTTGAGCACAGACGATGGCGCCTCAACCAACATTTCGGAACTCGGTGTATGACGAGATCGGCGTGGATTAAATCAAGACCGGAAAGTAATGGGTGGAGACTTAATCACATAACCTGGAAAACGTTATGTATTCTGAACTCGAACCCGCATCAAAGGAAATGCAGGGGATCCGGCTCATTTAGAGCTCAGAATAACTATGGGTAAAGTGGCACAAGCCTGCGTAGTGCTATGCAAAATCATGAATTCATGCCAGTCTCCTGGATTGGAGTCTACGGGAACCGCCGGAGGTCTTTCTTCTCTCCGAGTGACAAGTAGTGTTTTCAGTATTAAAATTTGCCATCTAAATGTTTTAAATTATTTTCAGAATTGAGATGACTTAGAAAATGTGATAACAACTAGAGATAGTCATCCAGTGCATTCTTTGCTATTAATGCTTGCTGAGTACATTCGTGTACTCAACCTTGTTAGTATTATCCTTTGTAGATCCTAGTCGGTAGGAACTTTCTGAGTGGGATGTGAGACATCCAGTACCGCAAGCGGTGCTTTGGAGGAGAAGGCACTGCTCACGGAGGCGAGGTGAGGTGGCGCTATATTTGACTCATGGGACGAATAGAAGGCCGAGACTTCAGTATTGGCGAGAAAAGCGGAGCAGTTCCTTTTGGTAACTGTGTAATACTTGTACTAAGAACCCTAGCCCTGCGTGGCTATTACTGGAATAACATGTACAGTTTCTATCTTATTGTTTTGCTGCGTGACTCTGGTAAAAGCTTACTATTCGTTGGAGCAGTGTTTTACTGAGCAAACGAATAGTAATCCGTTTGCCTAAGTGTGATTACCCTTGGGGTAATGACACGGGGCGTCACAGTATGCCTCTGAAATGGTTCGTGGTTCATCATCCACAACATAGGTGACAAAGTTATCGTCTAAAGATTTTTCAGTCCTCTGCCTCTTACTCCTCCTCAACTCCAATTCTGGAGCGGTGTTATCCACCCTAGGAAGAATAGAGTGTTCACTTGAACCAATAGGATCAATGACTTCATTTGGTCTCATAGGAAACACATGTTCAAAGAATGTCGCATCACGAGATTCCATCACTATATTCGTAGCGATATCACTTACCTCGGATTTGACCACTAAAAATCTATAAACTGTGCTATTTTTAGCATACCCTAGAAAAATGCAATTAACGGTCTTGGGTCCAAGCTTCCTTTTCTTCGGTAATGACACATGCACTTTTACAAGGAATCCCCAGGTCCGGAGAAAAGACAAGTTGGGTTTTCTCCCCTTTCATCCTTCATAAGGTGTTTCCTCCTGATTGCGAGGTGGCACTCTATTGAGGACATAATTAGCTGTGAGAACTGCTTCACCCCACCAATAGTCCAACATACCTGAACTTTGTAACATGTTATTAACCAAGTCACATAGAGTTCGGTTCTTTCTTTCGTCTATTTCATTCGATTGGGGTGAGTATGGTGGAGTAACATATTTAACTAGCTTAATTTATTTTGGCATCTCACTCCCCCTATGTGAAAGGGAGGATTGGGTGAGGGGTCCTCTAGCAAATTTACGCACTCATAATGTTTGAATTATGGCGGTACATCAGGTGTAACGCACCCTTAATCCTTATGGTGTAATCGGAAAACACGGTCGGTTGATGCACCAAATCACCTACGTAAAAAATTCATGATAAAATTCATTTTGTGTTCAGAGTAACAAAATGAGAAAAAAAAACATGTGTTACTATTCACATCAAACTTATTCTTTTTGTACTAACACATTTTGGGTTTGAAGTTAAAATTTTAATGGGTGCTACGACATTTCATAGAATATATCATCAACTTTGGATTTTGATTTAGTGCCCCAACCAAGTCGGGTTAGACTATAAGGGTGGGTTGCACATGATATGTTGCCTTAAATTATACGTAGTGTAGGTTATCTCTTTTATTTTTTAAATAATTATTTCTCTAAGGCAACTATTAAATATAAGCATTTAAAATTAAGGCCCACCAAATTAAGAGCCACATATTTTTCTCTTTTTTGAGAATTAATTTGAATTATTATATCATTTAAGTCGACTATCCAATCTAAGTACTCAAAAATAAGGGCCTACCAAATTAAGGGCTAAATGTTTTCCTTTTTTGTGAGTTTATAGCATATTTATTTTTTTCTTAGCAGGTGTAAATCAGCTATCAATAACCTTTATTATATAATAGATAGATGTCACTATTTCTCTCCATTCTTCTCTCTAATAAGAGCATTTTTTTAAAAATTTTTGTCGAGCGTCTAAACACTTATTCTACATAATTCCTGCATTTTCAGCTTATGTAAGTTTCCACTAGATGTGACATCCAGTTCATGTGGTTTTTTTTGGGGGATACGTCTTTGGTTTCTACTGTGTCAAAACTATGAAGTCCAGTCTTAAAAAAAAACTGTGAAACTCCAAACTGTTGACCTGCTCTCATGTGATTCTTAAAGTGAACCTTGAGTCCTCAGTATTACTGCTACATGCTCCCTCTGTATGTAAATGCATGACGTCCTCAAAACGTCCTGTAGCGATGTCAACAAATAAAAACTGGAGGGAGTAGTACTTTCTCCGGTCATAAAAGCACGCAGTTTTGAGACACGTGTAGTCAAATTTTGAAACTTTGGTTGCCTATATATTTTTAACTATTTAGATTGAATATATAAAAATTTGTCTGTAGATTTGTCTTGAAAAGTATTTTTATAATATTAGAATATTATTGGATTTAATAAATATATTATTATAAAATTAGTTGTTAAAGATGTATTTTAGAGGTGGTGTGTATGTCTAAAACAACATTCTTTAACGACCGAAGGAGTACAGCAGAGTGAACTTGGTTAGTGTATAGGGTCCAATGACAATAAAGGGGCAGATGGGTCGCTCAGCACGAGATGACGTGACACGGGTTCGTGTCGGTCCGAGCAGGATTAGGCCCAGGCACTAATTGAGTTGTCTTAGTGCCCGCCCGTGGACCGGGTTGTCGTCTTGTGCACGTATAGCATAACAAGCTAGTGGGCCGTTTATCCTATTATATATATATATATATATATATATATATATATATATATATATATATATATATATATATATAAATATATATATATATACGGAAGTATATATCTCAACTTTTATATATCCACTTAAATTGTATGATGATACCTTATTATCTATTTGGGTATACTCAATAATGATTATAAAATACTCCAAAGTGAGTTCTATGAAAAAATTCATTAAAATCGCTTTTTATTATAGCAAAATTTGTATATATACTTCTTTTATATATGAAAACATAGTAAAAAAATAAAGCACTAATAAAAAAATTCAATCAAGTCGTATTGGTGTATCTTATAATTGATATTTAAGTATATTAAAAATACTAAAGAAGTTTAATACGTTCATTCAATTGGTATATTCAAAATGAGAGTATCTACTACTCCAGAAATATGAAACAACGTCGTGTATATATATTATACACACACACGACTTGTCCGGATGTGCCGGTCCGGACCACCTAGGCAACTACAGTGTGGGTCGTGGCCGGGACCAACGGTCACATCTTCGGCCCCACCCGGGAAGCACGCCCATCTGGCATCTCTTGAATAGCAGAGGCAAACAATAAAGCGGGGAGTTCATTGATAAGCTTGAGCTGAGTTCCATTTGGCCCCTTGCCGTATTGTATTTCGATCCAGCTCCAATCCGAGTAGCAGAGGAAGACTGATGCATAAAAAAGTTATCTCCAAGCATCTTTCGATGGATATTCATACCGGGCCATGCCATCTGTTGCTGTTGTCGCGTCTTGTCGCTTGCCTCCTGCTTCTTTTGCCGCCGCTGCCTCTCTCACGGTCGGCGTCGGTGGTCACCCATCTGCCCGGCTTCCATGGCCGCCTGCCATTCTACCTCGAGACCGGGTAAGCACTACCTGTAAGATCCACTGCTCCAGCGCTGGTTCTTGAACTGTTACGTATTACACTATTACTCATCGACGAAGTAACTGTTCATTGGGGCATACATATATACGCAGGTACGTGGATGTGGAGGAGGCGACTGGAACGGAGCTCTTCTACTATTTCGTGGAGTCGGAGAGGAGCCCCGGCACCGACCCCGTGATCTTGTGGCTGACGGGCGGGCCCCACTGCTCGGGCTTCAGCGGTGTGGTCTTTGAAGTAGGTTAGTCCCTCAAATTGTAGTAACAACTAGCTGTAGATCGATCCCTGGTGAGTATTGAATATTGTTCGATCATACAGGTTACATTTGCACAGATCTTGCATGCTAAACACATAAATTAATACAAAGATGAGTGGAATTGATCATTGAAAAAAAGGTTGTTAGAATTGAAGACACTGTGTTTACTTTGCTTCGAGGTTGAGAAATTCTCATATTAGCGGGTGGTGAAAGAAAGTATGTATGATTTGTATGGTGACCCAGATTGTAACAGTTTGCCTTGGTTTTGAGAACAAAATGGCCATACAATTTTGCTCCTACGCTCTGTAGTCTCTAGATATTTTACATTCATTGCAGATGCTGAGACTTCTGGTAACCATCCGTGATGATTTTGTACAGGTCCTATGAAATTTGTGTTGGCACCAAATAATGGTAGTTTGCCGCAGTTGGTCTACAATATGTATTCATGGACAAAGGTGTGGCATTCCTTCATAATGATCAAAATGTTTCTCTTCCTCATTTTAGTTTGTGGTTTATTGACCATTCTTAGATGGCAAGCATCCTCTTCTTGGATTCTCCTGTTGGTTCTGGTTTCTCATATGCGCGTGATCCCAAAGGTTATGATATTGGGGATATATCATCTTCTTTGCAAGTCGTAACATTTCTGAAGAAGGTGATAAGAAGCACATTTGATCTCCTGCTATAGTATGAATGGAAGAACTTTGTGTGTTAATTACTTATCATGCTATGCATGCTAGTGTAGTGGTTCAATGATCACCCTCTTTATCTCTCAAATCCTTTCTATGTTGGAGGAAGTTCATATGCTGGAAAGGTGACCCCACTTATTGCACAATACATTTCGGAAGGTAACTCTACAATTTACTCCACAGATCCTAAAATAAATGAGATGAGAAGCTGATTTGCAATAAACCATCATTAACCACTAGTAAATCGTCCTTGTTTTGCTGCAGGTTTGCTGAATGACGTCTATTTATATCTTTCAAATGGTGTCATAGAAATGTCTTTCAATGAAAAAATGTCTTTTTATGAAACAATGCATATGGTTTCACAAACTCCCACTCTTTCAACTAAAATGTGTCTAACCAAAGCATCTCTTTAAGATCCAAGGGTTGATATTTTAATTGAATTTGATACGATGGCTACCGTTTCAAAGGTGACGTGGCATAATGAGGATGCTGCATTAGGGGTCACTTTTAGAGTAAAGAAGGATATGTGTTTTAGGACCTTTGCTATTTTCTTTTGAAGATGTATAAAAGTATTCTCGCTAGTCGTCCAAAGGTCCTACTTCTTCTGAGTCACAAACTCCACATGGTTTCAAAATTTAAACTTGGCCACAAGCAAATTCGTGTTTGCAGTTGCTTATGTAGTTATGTTTGGTGATAACTTCTCATAAAGTAGTTAGTTCCTTATGTGACCTTGATTTCTATTCTACTATGCTCCAGGAATTGAACAAAGGCAGCAACCTTTGATTAATCTCAAGGCATGTATTTCTCTAGCCTTCAAACGACTAATGACAGTTTTTCCTTATAACTGTAATTAATGATCATGACAAAAGGAGTGCTAATAATGTGGCATCATGTCTCTTGTTCTTTGTTGTGTTTATGTAATTATTTCCAGGGTTATCTAGTTGGCAACCCTATTACAGGCTCGATGTTTGATGAGAATTTCAAAATTCCATATTCTCATGGAGTTGGAATCATATCTGATCAACTATACGAGGTAATTCCACAATCGAATGCTCTGACAAAGTGTAGTGATGCAATTCTGTAGCATGTTTCCCTTTATCTTTTCAAAGGCTGCAGTGGCGAACTGTAAAGGAGATTTTGTAAGCCCAACGGATGAAATGTGCGCTGGGGTGCTAAATTCTATTAATAATGTAAGATTCATGTACCGACTTGTTTTCATGATATTACTATTACCAGTTACCATCTGACTATTGCACATCCCTTGTATTGCAGCTCATGTCTGAAGTTTCATATGGACATATCTTGGAAGATAAATGTGTTCTTGTCGCACCAAAACCAACAAATGATGCTTCAAGAAGTAGGTCCCTATTAGAAGAATACGGTCGGCTGAGAGAGCCACCTGCTCGACCACCTATCAATTGTTTTGTAAGCCATTATGTATCCCTTGAGTGTTAATTTGATAGAAGATTTTATTGAGTATGATATCATAGGGCTTATCTCTCCATTTTCGTGATGTGAATTTTGTATGTCATTGCTTTCTAACTGCAGTCATACCGTTACTACCTATCTTACTTATGGGCGAACGTCAACGCGACTAGAGATGCTCTTAGGATCAAGGAGGTAACCTCATGAAAATACTCTTATATCTTCGGTCCAGAAACTTGTTTCCGATAAGTGTAAATAGACGATCAAGTAGCATAAGCATCTGTAGCTCTGAAATTAGACACATGAGGGTAATGATTTGCTAGGTCGCTAAGTCCCATCATCTCATTCTCTTGGAATGAACATCTAATGACTGATGGCACAAATACGGCAATAGGGAACAGTGGACTAGTGGATAAGATGCAAAAAAGAACTCCCCTATGCATATGACGTCCCAAGCAGCATAAAGTACCATTTCAACCTTACCACCAGAGGTTATCGTGCACTTGTGTTCAGGTGAAAGAGCAAAGGAAAGTTCTCTTTTTTTCATACCGGCTAGATCTTCCTGCACGCCTTAAAATTATGACCTCTGTGAGTGCAGCGGAGACCATGATCTTTATGTACCATTTTTGGGCACACATGCATGGATAAGATCCCTCAACTTCTCCATCGCTGATGATTGGAGAGCATGGCATCTTAATGGCCAGGCTGCAGGGTTAAGTCATCTAATTCTTTTCGCATGTTGCACATTTCAATTTATGTTGTATTTCACGTTGTCTGACGAGGAATACATATTGTCTTCTGCCCAGGTTTACAGTTACATATGCCAACGATTTGACCTTTGCAACAGTAAAGGTTATCTTTTCTCTAACATTTCCGAATCGTTTTGTCCATAGTACACACCCTTTTGTGTGTTGGCCTGTATACGATGACAGAATCCTGATTTGGTTGTGCAGGGTGGTGGCCATACCGCCGTAGAATACCGGCCTAAAGAAGGATTCGCCATGGCTCAACGATGGCTTGACAATAAGCCTCTCTAAGTCTCTGATGTGCCTGCTTTGACTGCACCCATTTCCTCCGTGTCTGGATCAGCCGAACCATTTCTGTGCGTTTGCTTCTGTCCTTGTTATTGAATGTACACCGGTGCGTAGCTACCAGTACAACTACAAATACAAACTTGTATCCAAAAAAAAATGACTTGCCGATGCAGTTTTTGCTGTCACCGGCCGGCCTGCTTGGCCCAATGAGACGGAATCCAGCACTCGCTGTTTCGAACGGCCTAATTTGAACTGAAACAGCCGGCCGACTCTAACTCGTTTGTGCGACCCATGTGTCCAACTTGTAACTCGTACCACCGAACCGAGCCGGCCGACACGACGCCCCCGCACGGCCGCTCCGAACGAAACATGCCGAAGGCTCAGCCGAACACCGCAAAGAATTCGACACCCGGCGCGCCGCGCGCGCAACGTTCTTTACAGTTGGCTGGTTAGTGTGGCTGATGCACATTTAGCCCCGGGTTCCGTTCCGCTGAGGCCGAGCCTAGCCGTGGTGATGCACACCCGCACCGCACCCGTGAGCGTGGCCGTGTGCCGCCGTGCGGTGCTGGTGCGGAGCAGCGCGGCGCGGTGGAATTGGTGCGGGGGGCCGGCGGGCTGATAAAACGGGACGGACGCGGAGGCCGGAGCGCTTTGCTCGCGCTGTCGTGCGATCGATTGCTCGGACCCATGCTCGACCGTGCCCATTGCCCAAGTAGTCGCGGTGGCTTGCCAGGTCGCTGCGCGGGCAAATTTGGGCTGAAACGCCGGCCTGTAACACGGCCGGTTGCCTGCGCCGCACCGCTGCCGGCTTGGCCCGCAGGCCGCGGCCGGTATCTGGGCTGGATTTTCGTGCGCAAACAGGTCATTCTCCTGCTTTAAAGCTCGTCCATTTGCTTCGCCCTCGAAGTACTCCGAGATGGAACCTTTGAAGATAGGCAAAACGGGTTTAAAATTTAAAATCATTGCTCGTATCAGAAGGATTGTTGACGCAGATCCAATTACCAAGGTCTTAGTCAAACCCCGGTATGTTTCTTAAAATATCGCAAATATGAATTCAAATTGCAGTTTACAGAATTCTACGATAAGTGAAGGAAAATGGGTATTACAGCAGAATACTCGACCGATATACATTCATCGTTGTAACATCAAAAGCCTAGCACTTCCTTCTTTGACAAATTAAACGCTTCGAAACTTTTGGTGTATGAAACACTCAGGAACTTCACCCCAAGAATATCAAGACGTGAAGCAATATTGGGGATAGATCTCCCATCGGAATACGGGAGTGAATATTTATGAATTCATGTGTTGTAAGAATCCATCACAAGTATGAACAGGCTGTCCACAAATAACAACTAGAGATCCTACAACATATGTCCGAAACTGCTCTGTTTTTTTTAAATAGACTAACATATTCTGAAGCTCCTGTTAATCGTTGCTTGAGATCATCCAGAAAGAGGTATGAAAAAATTTCTACAATGTCTGTCAGCCTTCAAGTCCATAAACATTAGCCAAAATCAGTCTCACTACTACCAGAAGTCAATATGCCGATGCCTAAAATTAATTATCCCGAGCTTCTTTTGGAAGTATCTCACGTCTCCGTAACCTTAAAGGGAATCTCCGACCTGCCAACAAGCAAGCTCAGCTCCCGCGAACTAAAGCAATTGTAGCTGGTAAAGAATTTGCAGAACTAAAAGTTTCAAGGAAAATTGCAGAGAACATACCTCGAGAGCTTCTTGAGAAAAATTTCAAGACCTCATCAATCAAAATTACCTGACAATTGGATGAAATTAATTTGTCAAATAGTGATGAAGGAAAAGGTAAATGTATGTGCAAATAGGAAATTAAAGAATGTTCACTTCTTAACTAATTAGCTACTGCTATAACAAAATTGAAGTAGCGGCAAAATTTCTGTGTCCTTGTCATTTCCTAATAGGCAAAGATTAGGTTCACCAGATAATTGAATAACATGATAGAAAGAAATACTAACAGGAAAGGATAAATAAAGAACAACTTTCCACTCAACCCAAGATAATGGAGACACCTGCATAAGTAAACCATAATTTATCAGGATTTCCTTGAATATTACTTTAAAGAACAAAGGACCATATGAGTATATGACTAACAGCATAGCGTGGGTACACTACACAAAAATAAAGAAAGATGACTTACTGAGAAAAGAGCTGATAGGGGTTCAATATACAGGACTGATATGTGAAGAAGCATTGTCAGAATGATCGACCCAACAAGCCATAGGTTACTCCATGGATGAATGACACTGAATGAAAGTGAAGTGCAAAAATAATTTCAGGTTATTTAAATTAATTTAGATATTTACCAAGTTCTATATTGAGCACATAGTTCAAAGATTACAAGCAAGACGAGAGCTAGATATTAGTGCACAAATATTTTGCAGGTGCCACAAGTTTTTCAGAGACACCAAACAAAACAAGCAGCTGGCTTTGTGTCTCAATAGTCCATCCATACATCAAAACAGTCCATCCATTCATCAAAACAGTGTCAACTATAAAGTATGTCTACTTGTAATATCACACATTGTAGTTGTTGAAAAATGAGACAGATTGCTACAGATATCTTCCACATTGTTGTTCACACCAGGGTTTTTAAAAGCGGTTTCCTGTGCGGTTTTTGGATGGTTTCCACGAGAGAAAACCGGCAGTTTTTGGCTAATTTTGAATTTGAGTTTTTTTTCCATTCCAAGATTCGATATTTGGGCATATCTAATAAGTAACAGTATCCACCTAAAATGGGGATTAGTATATAGTAACCCACTTAGATTATGCAGAAATATCATATATTCATATATGTATTTTTCATGTTCCAAGTTTCACAGAAATTTATTGGCATGGCTCTAATGAAGATATATAGGAAATTGGGATTGTTATGCAAACATGTAAGATTACCTTTCACAAATGAAAAGAATAAATATAATGGTTCTTTCAAAAGTTGATTAAAAGGAAAACCACATGCACGCACAGAGAATCAAAATCACCAATGAAAGCTGACAGTCTCACCTACATTACAACTAGTACATGGGTATGGGTTCTAATTTAAAAAATCTGAGGCTCAAAATAGTGATAGAGGGATAAGAGTTCTTACAGCAGAGATTGATTTTCACTTAGGTTATTTAAGGCATTAAACATCTCAACAACAACAAGAACAGTCATTGAAACAGTTGATGGATGGCGATCCTCAAAGATGCTGCAAGGATACGAAGTTTGCCTAGTTGAACATGAATCAAAATTGACCTGCAATAGGAAAAGAAAGATGTTCAAGATTTATAGAATCAGTAATGCGTGAATAATAGCCACAACAAAAAACTTCAAAGAAGAATAAAGAAGTGGAAAATAGACCACAAACAGTACCGCTAAGTAGGTATCCAGAGGGAGAGGGAACCATACAAAAATCTATTAACGTTCAGTATAGACAAAAATACATAATTGAGCTATGCAACTACGCAAGTGAACTGTGATTTGGTGATACGGCCAGGGGTACATGCTTGAATTTGCAAATAAAAGCTGTCCAGGAGAAAGCCCGTTCCTAACCAGTTCTGGCTGTGAGCCAGGAATTTTTTTTTTCTGTAAGCGGTTTTTCTAATCCATGGGTACATCCGTACATACAATATACAAACAACCATGAATTGAAACTTCATTATCTGCCCATCGAACCTGAGGCCCAACAAAGGGGCTCTCTTTGTATAAGCTGATTTGAGTGTGCTGCTGAGATATGGTCATGGGCCTTATGGCCCCATCCTGAATCAGTTTCATAAATTTATAATGTAATACATATCTCTTTATCAGATTCTATAATAAATGATTTTCACAGTGCTAAATCGATGCTAAGAAAATATTTTAGAGCAATCCATGTGAGTGGCTGCTGAAAACATTCATCTTAAACTTATTTGAGTTCCAAGCTTCTATTCTGATAAGAAAGTTCTTCAATGTCTTATATACAGTTTTTTCAATATACATATTTTACAGTAGGGCTCCCCGCTACTGTTTTCCTTTTAAAAAAACAAACAAATAAGTTTTCTTGGCAAGACTCACTCCAACACGGGTGACTAAAATCTACTGGAAGATGCAGCCCAATGAGATAGGAAATATTGACAACAGCGGATAGATTGGTATTTATGCAAAAGAAGTATGCTGCACTACAGCACTACAGGAACATCATTTTGAAGTATAAACTTTTGTGGTTGATGGTAACCCTTGTAGGTACATCCGGGGGAGTGGGGGGATCGAATTCCCAACTTACCAATTCGGAGTATGGTAATCTAGGACCATCTTCAGAATAAACAAACCACCAAACGAACCCAACTATAGTAGCAAGACCAACATAAGCTGCATTAACAAAACAATGAGCAACAGGCAAACATGTGTCGGAAGCAAAGCTAACAATAGGCTATATCAGAGCTAACAATATTTGTCAAAAGAAACGCTAACAATGTAGATACAGGCAGCAAGTGCATACCACCAATGACCAAATAGCGGAAAAAGAGCCATCCACTGACCACAGCTTCATTAACCTGCAATGCAATGGGTAAGAGCATTTTCAATAGCTCAGACAGAAATTTAGAAAATAGAAACCACAGCTTCCACTTGAAATGACCTACCTAGCAATTCACACTCATCAATATAAAACTCATGTTTTTTGACAGCATCTAGGTCTTTATGTAGTAATTAGAAGCAAATAAGTCAAGAGTTCTCATGGATGCAACAAGAGTTCTCGTGGATGCAAGGAATCTAGTGTACACATGGAGCATAATGTGCACAAGCAAAAGTAACAGAAAAGGATTTCACTTAGTGCAACATCCAATGAATAGAAATTAGCAACATTCTTGTGCCAAAAGAATTTAAATCACGGATAGTGAGGCTCTAGTAAGCCTTGTATACTACGGACTTGAGCTATTTTACACTTGGCATAAGATTTCAGAACTTCTAGTACAACAGAACAGCTACATAGTCAAGTTAGATGAATTATTCATTATACCAATACAATGAATTGCTAAGTCAATTTTAACTAAATTCGGCATGATCGTTAAGTAATGGAGAAATAGTAAAACGTACATGAACTCGTAGTTTCAACAGAAGTTTAACGATAAGCTGTCAACATGAATAGCCATTAATCATCAGGTACATAACCAGATTTTTATATTACCTTACGAGGCTTAACTGTCATGATGTTGCCATCAGGCTTGTTGAAACCAATTGCAGTTGCAGGCAAACCGTCAGTAACAAGGTTTACCCAGAGTAGCTGGACCTGCAAAACCATGAAGTAGAGAGGTCAACGGATTTTCCATCCAACAAAAAAAATCAGCAAGCTCCACAAACATGAAAGATATGGATGTTTAGAAATTTACGTTAGCAAGTAGACAGGAGAGAAAAATAACTTAATTACAAGGTAAACAAGCTACATATTACTGCACTTATGAGGATTGTTGTCACATTAATTGGAAAACAAAGAACAAAATTGTGATATTAATTCAACTACAGATGATATTGTTGGAATGAACCCATTATCATATTCCAATGGGCCAAAGGCTAATATAACATATACAGGGTAGACAATATGCAAAGAATATACATATGTAACACCCCCCTCAAACTCATGGTAGATCAACAATACTGAATTTGGAAAGGTAGAAACTGTGTTGATCTCTAGTCTGAGCCTTGATGAAGAAATCTGCTAACTGAAGCTCCAAAAGCACATACTGAAGAGTGAAAACTTGATCTTGCACCTGCGATCGCATGTACGAAGCATCTACTCCAATGTGCTTGGTGAGCTCATTCTTCATTGCATCCCGAGCAATGCTGATCGCACAAGTACTGTCTAATAAGAGAGGAGTCGGTGCAGAAACTGAAACACCGGAATCCTCAAGTTGTCATCGAAGCCAGGTGATCGCAGCTGTCAACGATGCCATAGCTCTCAACTCAGCCTCAGCACTCGAACGGGAAACGACAGTCTGCTTCTTGATCTTCCAGGCAATCATAGAGGAACCAAGAAAAACGCAACAGGCAGAAAGAGATCGGCGATCAGAATGATCACTGGCCCAGGTCGCATCAGAGTACGCCTAAAGCTGCAGAGAACTGGAGCAAGAAAAGAAAAGGCGACGAGTGATGGTCCCGTGAAGATATCGTAGAACACAAAGATGACTATAGTGGAGCTGAGTGGGGGCAAAGACGAACTGACTCAGGATATGAACTGGGTGAGAAATATCAGGTCGAGTAATCCCAAGGTAGATGAGGCTCCCGATAAGATGGCGGTAGCGAGTGGGGTCCTCAAGAGACTGACCATCAGTAGGCCGAAGGTGAACACCAAGCTCTATAGGAGTATCCACCATGCGCTGATTAGTGAGACAAGTGCGATCAAGGATATCCTGAATGCACTTCTCCTGGGAGAGGTAGTAGCTGTCGGGCGTAGAAGTGATCCCGATCCCAAGGAAATAACGAAGAGGACTCAAATCAGACATCAAGAACCACTCACTGAGCCGCTCCTTCACAAAGGCAATGTACTGAGAGTCATCTCCAGTAATGATCATATCATCCACATATAGGAGCGTCCGACTCTAAGGAGAGATGTGTACAAAGAGGACAAGGTCATGATCACTGGCGAAGAAGCCGACAGCAGTGACAATAGAGGAGAAGCGGTCAAACTAAGCACGAGAGGCTTGTTTGAGCCCATAGAGAGAGCGACGAAGGCGACAAACCATACCATCAGGGATAGAATACCTAGGGGGCGGCTGCATGTAGACCTCACGCAGCTCGTCATTGAGAAAGACATTCTTAACGTCCAACTGAAAGATGGGCCACTGTCGAACAGAGGCCACAACAAGGAGATTGCGAACAGTGATCATGTGAGCGATAGGAGCGAAAGTCTCATCATAGTCACGACCATACTCTTGCTGAAAACCACACGCCACAAAACGAGCCTTGTAACGCTCAAGGGAACCATCCGAGCGGGTCTTGATCTTGTACACCCATTTGCATGTGATAGGAGTAACACACGCAGGTAAGGGCACAAGATCCCAAATGCTAGTCCGCTCCAAAGCAGCAATCTCCTCAAACATCACGAGCTGCCACTCAGGCTCAGAAAAAGCAACGGCCGCGAAGCCGTGGCGCTTAGAAGGCCTGACAGTGCGACGATCACGAAGATCTTATCTGGGAGGAGAAGACGGAGCAGGATCCAGCAAGGACGAAGAAAGAGAGCTAGGAACAGGGCTCAACAAAGACGGAAACTCAACTGGAGAAGGAGTAGTCCGAGGACGGAGAGAGTACTACAAGGGAAATGGTGGAATCTCAACAAAAGAGTTGGAAGGAGACTCCGGCAGAGGAGGGACCAGGTGGAGTCGAATGAGAGGGAAGCAAAGGTGGAGGCAGAAGCATAATGAGAGGGAAGGAAAGGTGGAGGCGGAAGCAAAACAGAAGTGGAAAATTGAGTGTTAGGAAAAGTCAAAAAGAGATCGACTCTACAAGAGAATCTAAGCTGACAGTAGAGGGACGAGGATAGTAAGGCCGAGACTCATCGAAGGTGACGTCCCGAGAGATCTTCATCAGGCAAGCAACAGGGTCGTTGCAGCAATAACCCTTATGGTCAAGACTGTAGCCAAGAAAAACACACCCAACTGACTGAGCGGTCAATTTGGTGCGCTCACGAGATGGAAGAAGGACAAAGCAGACATAGCCGAAACAGCGAAGGTGACTATACTCGGGAGTCCGACCGTAGAGACGCTCAACGGGATTAGAACCTTGAAGAGCAGTGGAAGGCAGCATGTTGATGAGGAAATCAGCAGTGGAGACAGCCTCAGCCCAGAAGTGAGGTGGAACAAATGAGGCAAGCATGAGAGCGTGAGCTATCTCAAGCAAGTAACGATGCTTACGCTTAGAGCAACCGTTCTGAGTGTGAGCACTAGGACAAGAGTACTGGGGAAGAGTACCTAGCTCAGCAAGAAAGCGACGCAAACTAGCAGATAGGTACTCACCAGCAGAATCAACATGAAAAGCACGAATAACCGAATCAAACTGAGTGTGAATTATGGTGGCAAACCTCTGGTAAATAGAGAAAACCTGACTGCGAGAGGATATGAAGTAAATCCAAGTATGATAAGAATAATCATCAATAAAGATCACATGGTATCGATGACCCCCTTTCGAAACGAAGGGAGCTGGACCCCAAACGTCGGAGTGAACAAGATCAAAAGGACGAGCCGAAACAAAATCACTAGAGGGATAGGGGAGCGGTAGCTGCTTCCAAGCTTGCAACCCATACAAGGTAAAGAAGTGCCACCAAAAACAGAACCAAGAAGACCACGACCTACTAAAGACAACAATCGCAATCCATAGGGATGACCAAAACGATGGTGCCACTGAGCAAAGGAAGCAGTAGAGGACGCAGCAAAAACAAAGGCAGGTGCAGTGACTGATTGGCAGGTAGAGACAGCAAAAGGAAGCTACAACCAGTTGAGCTCCCAAAGACGCTGCAAATCACAGCGCTGAGGGTCAGCACCAAGCAAAGTCCCCGTGCGGCGATCCTGGACACAATTAGAGTCGAACTCAAGAATAACAAGACAGTCGTGATCGGTGATCTGACCGGCCGACATAAGCTGTATAGTAAGCTGGGGAACATGAGAGACGGCAGGAACATGAAAGGGAGAAGTGGAAAGGATGCATCGGCCTGCAACGGGAAGAGAGGTACTATCTGCAGTCTGAACAGTGGAAGGAAAAACTGTGGGACTCACAGAACTGAGGCGGGTGGAATCTGGTGTCATGTGAAAAGAAGCACCAGAGTACAAGATCCACAGAGACAAGATACCGGACGAGGAAGGTGGCGGAGGCGAGGACTGTTGAGAAGCAGAGCCAGATGAGCAGAGTCCGAGGCAGGGGCGGTGGCGGCAGTCCGAGGCAGGAGCAGCGGCGACGGTCCGAGGCAAAGGCGGCGGCTCAAGGTAGGAGCGGCGATAATGTCCCGAGGCAGGCGTGGCCGAGGCAAAGGCGGCTCGAGGTGAGGAAGCGGCGGATGCCCGAGACCGGACGTGGGATCCGACGAAGTGCACACCATTATTTGAAAGAATGCAAATGCGCGAGGACCTTCTTGTGAGAAGGCCATAATTTTTAGGCAACATCCTTGCGGCTGAAACGATGAGAATGTGCGAGGTGAAGCGATGCCCCAAGACCCCCAGGCTTGAATCGCCGCTTGCCGGAGCTGTGGGTCGGCCGCTAAGCCGTTAGGATCGGACGGGGTCGCTGATAGAGAAGTCGTCTTTGGCCGGCGATGGCGCGATCGCCAGAGGCGGAGGATATGGAGGCGAGCGCGAGGGCCATGCTCCCGTCGGATGCATACTTGCGCGGCCGACCCCGCTTCTTGCGCATCAGAGCATGGGCCCCAAGGCGTGGTGCTCCCCAGGCGCCTTCCCCACCATCTGGTCGAACAACAGCGCGCCGCCGAAAGCATCGCATGCAGGAATCTCCATTGCGGGATCCGCGGGGCACACGGATCCGACAACAGGGAGGCGGTGGTCGGCGTCTTGGCCGGCGTGAAGGCGAGAAATCGCTCATGAGGAAGCAACGCCGGCGGCGTGGATCGGTGACAGGATGGCGGGATTCGACGGCGGAGGCTCGTGATGGGAAAACTTCAAAGCGAACAAAGCGGCAGAGGTGCGTGTGGAGTAGAGGCAGAGGAGGCCCGAGCGCGTTGACGGCGATGGCAGTCAGTGGTGTGTTTGGCTAGGGTTAGGGTTTACAATGCTCTGATACCATGTTGGAATGAACCCATTATCATATTCCAATGGGCCAAAAGCCAATATAACATGTACAAGGTAGACAATATGCAAAGAACACCCAAAGCTATATACATATGTAACAGATAGATTGTATAAATAAGTACACAGATCTTATCTCGGGAAAAATACAACTAAGAAAGAGTTTTGGCTCACAGGTACAAGTGTGTCAGGCATCCCAAGCACTGCTGCCACAAAAATACAAACAACCTCCCCGATATTTGACGAAATCATGTACCGAATAAACTGTTTGGTGTTATTATATATGGCCCTCCCCTCTGCAACAGCCTATGAACAAATAATAATACAAAGTTTAAGTAAACAAAAGCATCTGAAAAATAAGATCCAATGGTTATTCATTGTTTGTATGTCATGCAATGAGAACAAAATCTTACTGCAACAATTGTAGCAAAGTTATCATCAGCCAATACCATGTCTGAAGCACTCTGAAATAGAAAGGTAATTATAAGTGTATTAAATCCAAGAAAGTCTGCAACAGCACCCAAAACATGAATACAAGAATTGACTGAAGAATTTTTTTTAAAAAAAAGCGCAAGCGAAATAATACAAATTTCCCTGTTTTACTTCTAATCTATAGCAGAGATACCTTTGCAACTGCAGTTCCTGATCCCATTGCTATTCCTATATCTGCTTTCTTCAGGGCAGGCGCATCATTGACACCATCACCAGTCATTGCAACCTTGCACATGCAAAAAAAAAAAACCATCATGGCTATTGTGCAAACTGAATTATTGCACGAAGAGGGGGGAAATGAAACATAAATTACTGGGATCAATTCCATGGCAATTAAAATAAATTTCATTTATCATGAAGACTAAAGAAGCCCAAGGGACACTAATACTTTATCAAAAGGTAGAAATCATACATAAATGTACAATCTTACCACTTCGTTGTGTGTTTGCAAGGCTTCAACAAGCATTTTTTTATGAGAAGGTTCCACTCTGCACCAACCAGTAAAATTTATAAGCTAAAAAAGGGCAGTTGCAAAACTGAGAACAGTAGTTATTATTTTTTGGTTCTGTTGATGGTTCAATCATTTTAGCAATCTTTTCTGTCTGATTTTTTCACAAAGTCCAACGTTGTCCCATAGATAAGTAAGCATAAATTATGTTCCATGACACAAGATTGTGATAAAGTAAAGACACATTTACTATTCAAAACTGTGACAGTCAATATCTTTTTTTTTTCTGATGAACCATATTAAAAGTAACAAGGCAAAGTCAACATTGGGAACAAATCTAGTAGGAACAACACTTAAAATAGGAAAATCTGAACTCCAATCTCAGCCATTGGATCAGCTTTCGATGGTGTATAGCAACACTAATTGTGTATGTCACTAGAGCTAGTGAGATCCTAGTACATCATCATTTTGTACATTGAACTTTGGTAGCTTCCAAACATTCAAACCCATAGACAGGTTCATCAGCAATGAGCTGAGGCGACCTGGACACCGGACATAAGCATTTTCATCCAGTAAAATAATGCTCCAGCATTTTGCATTGTACTTTTTAAGTTCATGAGATGATTACAAGAGGAAACTTAGATATTGGTGTCATTACCCATTCCGCAAGGGAGTGGCTATGTCCTAAATTTTCTAAAAGGTAATGATACTCAAATCACCTGGAGAACAGAACCATCCTTTGCAATGTATTTGCCCTTTCCAAAGGAGGAAGACCTTCAAATTCTGACGCTGTATAAGAATACCCTGTAAAGTCATCCAAATGCTCAAAAGCTCCAATTTGCCGACACAGAGATTCTGCAGTAGACTAAAATAGCACATATTCATTTTCTCACCAGTAGCAAAAGATCTCAGTGCAAAAATGAACCAAGATTTTCACCAACCTTATTATCCCCAGTAACAACTATAACACGAATACCCGCGGACATACAAGACTGGATAGCATCCCGAACTTCTTCTCTTGGTGGGTCAAGCATCCCAACCTAAACCAGAAGCGAAAGAAATTGTACTCATCGATTACTAATATCACTATCATATTGAATAACAGAAACTGGTACCTTACTACAAAGGCAAAGCACATTAAAACAAGTGAAGAAAAATGTAGAAGATTATTAAATACGGGCGAGTAGGAGAGTGACAAGCATACCAATCCTATAAATGTGAGATTTGCCTCATCATCATAGCAAAGACTTTGTTGACCTTCTGGCATTCGTTTTAATGCTAATGCTAAGCACCTTAGGGTATCTTTTCCTGCAAAACTGGAGTTTGGAGAGCATTTAGCATATTCAAACTGAAGCGGAAAATTACATTACTAAAGCATTTGTTGAAAAAAATGAAGATTAATATTGTATTCAAGCAAGGGCAAGAAAATCGCCCAACAGTGATGCTAACTCAATGGCGTTGCTAGGTCAAAATTACCAAGGTCCCTTGGCAACAGAAACAATGTCAGTTCTATTGTTAATTATGCTGATATGAATTCAATATTTCAATAATGTAATCGCATTCATCAAGAATCATGCAAGCTGGATAACCTGAAAACAAAGTACACATGAAAAGGCTAACCTTTGAAATCTAGCTTCCAGCTCATTACGAATGTCCATAGTCAACGGTACAGAAGAACCATCATCGTTGCACAATATATGTGTGCATCTAGCCATTACACTTTCAGGGGCACCTTTTGAAAACATAATCTCCTGTTGTTTTCGACTGCAAAGGACGCTCATCATTTTCCGATCTCGGGAGAACTCTAGAACGGATATCTAAGAATAAATCAGAAAATTAAAAAAAACATTTATGCATTTTGACACTATAAATCTGAAGAAATAGAATTGAAAGATAAGTAAAATAATTCACAAACAGTTTGGGTATACACAAAATGACTTATCTTGCATATAAGCGATTAACCGATATCGTCGATGCATGAACAAAATAACAGATATTCCCTCTGTTCAAGAATGTATGACATTTTGGACATCGACACGGTCTCCAATACCTCACTTTGACCATTACTTTTCATATGATTATGTTAGTAAAAAATTACAAAAATATTATATTATGAAAATATTTATCATGACAAATCTAATGATACTATTCACTCACAACCAATCTAAATAGTTTTTCATATATTATTAGTCAAAGTCAAATAAGTTTGACTGCACACTTTCTAAAACGTCATACATTTCTGAACGGAGGGAGTAACATATAATATTTCATCTGCGTGTCAGCAGCAGCTTACCTAAATAGTGACTAAGATGAGTAGATCAACTTGACAGTTATGCAAATAGGTAATTAAACAGTTGAAATCTTCCAGTATATGGGAGGAATTGCTGATACCATAAGAACTTTATAAGTCCTTGCATAAAGTATCAGCCATGTATTTATTTAGCAACTAATAGTAAGGTTGCTTGATACAAGTCAGTTAAGGACAGTGTGGAAAAGACTAAATGGTTTGAAAAGTGAAAACAATGAATGATGGCAATAATGCAAATGGGCATCACAATCCTCAAATTCCATCAGATGACTATACATGTGCCATGTGGGAAGCCGTGCTTGCTTTGTAGGGAGTGAGGCTGCAAACTGATGAGAGCAGTTATAGATGCCAACATCTATTCATTAAACCAGGAATTTTCACACAGCAGTTGACACCTTACAGTTATTTACTTTATCCAGTTAGACAAGGGCAGTGTTCCAAATGCCTACTTATGCTAAACAGAACAAGTCCATAATCAAATAAGTTACCTTAAATAGAGTAATGGACATAAGGGAAAAATATCAGGCCGCATGGCACTCTTGAAGGGAATTGCTTATACAGCAATGTTGCAGCACAGAGAAAGAGATCAATATAACAATGCCAACAAGGAGAGGAATATAACCTTTCTGAACTGGTTTTCCCAATAACGGTTGCAGTACGATGCGCGCTCATGCTTTGTTAGCATGTTCAGGGCTGAAGGCATTGAATCAAAACCAGGAAGACCGACCTAACAGTTTTAAATGTACAAAACGAACATTAAATTATTAATATTTTCCAAAAAAGCAATCAAAAGTGCATTGATAAGCTGGTTCCTTATTTAATAACTGACCTTCTCCACCAGCACACGCAGAGCAACTTCAGTGGACTCTCCAATTTTTTCGTAACATTTTTTATCAGGATTGTACTGTAAAGTGGACTCATTGCAGAGAGCTGAACACATCGCTATATGAAGGAGACATGGGGATTGAGGAGGAAACTCCAGCTGCAACAGATGAAAGTCCCCTCAAATTAGTGCCTAAAGCCAAATGGCACCTGCAACAATGGTTGCATAGTAACCTAAGGGGCGTCATGGGTCACTTGATAATAAGTAATAACCCAGAGGGATAAACAGGTCACGTAAAAGTACCCAAGAGTAATATACTCAAACGGCCGGTAGCAGAATTAATCTGTCTACAGCAGCTTAACACTTGCAATGCTGGGTAGAGGTATCGCATACATATCGGTCAAAAGCTTTGTACTAAATTCAGCCTCTAGAAGGCTGTCTACTGTTCCTATGCAACACACCATCATATTATGTTGTTCTACTATAATGCAAGACATTCCTTGGTACAGCTGTACTTAGCTAAGAAATGGCTACAAGACTAGCGAGTAGTGACAATCTTAATCGTGTTAATGTATATATTCTTGCAATATAGAGTTACTAGTATATTGTATATGGCAGGCCCATGTAGCCCATGTACGGGTGTGTATATAACCCCTCATAATCAATAGAGAAGGCAAGAAGCCATTTATAATCTAACATGGTATCAGAGCCTAGGGTTAGGGACTAGACCCAGTTCGGCCACCGCCATCCTTGCCGTCACCGGCGAGCCGTCACAGGCGTGCTACCTCTCTTCCTCTCCCTCTCACGTGGTTCGCTTCCTTCCACATTTTGTCGTCGTCATCGTCTCGCTGGAGGCTCTGTCTTCCTCGGTCCAGGATCCGCCGCCGATTAGCCTCCCTCCGCCCAAATCCGTTGTTACATGGGCTTGAGTCCGATGTCATTGTAGCCTGAGCCTCGGTCCCCTGCTCCATTGCGGCGCGGCTCCTTCCGGCGTCGCGGTTCTGCTTCGTTGCAGCTGCCATAGCCTAGGCCCAAACTGGCGTCACCGTCATCGCTCGAGCCCTCTGCACCGTCGTCTTGGCCCTCTACTCCGTCGCCTCTGCTTCGGCTTGCCCCGCTATGCTTCAGTCGCCGTCGCCTCTGCTTCAGCAGTCGCCACGTTTGACCCGTTCCTTGGTGGTGGTGGTCTCTTGGCCTCAACATCAAACTTAATGGCCAGAACTATCGAGATTGGGCCTCCTCAGTTCGCATGCTGCTTCGATCGATTGGACTTGCTTCACGTCTCACCAAGGATTGCTCGCCACTTCATGAGATTGATCATGTCGGAGCTCATGCTTGGCAGGTTGTAGATGATCGCGTGATGGGTGTACTATGCATGAGTGCAGAGGTCCCGATACGAGCACCATTCATCGATATGTCCTCTGCCAAAGAGATGTGGGAGTACTTGTAGCAGCGATATCAGTAGACCAATGAGGCACTTCGTTTCTCGCTTGAACAGCGTCTCACTGACCTACAGCAGCAGGACATATCCATAGAAGAGTACTACAGTGCCTTCACCAGCATATCTAGTCAGTTGGCATCTATGACTCCCAAACCATGTGTTGGTTGCGGAGTGTTCTGCTAGGGAGCGCTATGAGCAGCAACGTTTCATGTTTGCTTTTGTGATGCATCTTCGGTCCGAGTTTGAGTTTGCTCGTTCTTTGCTATTTGGTCATGCACCTCTTCCCACCAGGACGGAGGCGTTTGCTGCACTGCTTGCTGAGGAGACTCGACTTCGCTCACTAGTCGCTTCTTCTGCGAGTCTCTCACACTATCTTGACAGCTCCTCATCAGCATGGTCCAATGGTTTCTCCACCTCCCACAGCTTCCTCTGGTGAGATCATCTGCCCTCACTGCTTGAGGACTGGACACATTACTGATCGTTGTTTCAGGCTCCATCCCGAGTTACTAGTTGCCTATCGAGCCAAGCGTGTTGCTGCGAGAGCTCGTAGTACCTCTGGTCCTTCTACTACTGCTCACACGACTGTTGCTGAAGTTATCTTCCACTACTAGTAATTCAGGATCAGTTTCAGTTCAGTCTTTGTTGGGATCTCTTGGTGGGTCCGCTGCATCATAGCCATGTACTTGGGTTTTGGATTCATGCGCCTATTTCCATATGACATCTGATGGTACCCAGCTAGTGGCATGTAAGTTTGTCATAGAGGGTGTTTGTGTTCAGACAGCTGATGGCACGTCATGTCTGGTTACTCATCAAGGTACTCTCTATTCCTCAGTTTATTGTTCCTGATGTCTCTTGTTCTTTAGTTATCTATGAACCTCATGTATGCTGATCAGCTTACCGATATGAACTACTTTGTTGGTTTTGATGATTCTTCATATTTTGTGCAGGATCGTCAGACCAGCGTTCTCGTTGGTACTGGCCGTCGCCATAGAGGAGCTCAGGGCCTCTATGTGCTGCATCATCTGAGTCTTCCTTCATCATCCCCTTCCATTCCAGCTGGATCTAGGCCTCTATGTGTTGGATCATTTGAGTCTTCCTTCATCATCCCCTTCCATTCCAGCTAGATCTGCTGTCGGATCTGCTTCTACTACCTCCTCTGCTACCTTCTATCAGTAGCACCATCATTTGGGTCATCTCTGTGGCTCGCATCTATCTACTTTGGTAGGTCAAGGTGTCCTTGGTAGGGTTTCTGTAGACACTGATATGCACTATATAAGTTGTAAACTTGGCAAGCATCTACAACTCCCCTATGCTTCCAGTACTTCTAGGTCGAGTCATTCTTTTGATCTTATTCATTCTGATGTCTAGAGACCAACTCCTTTTGCTTCTAAGGGTTGTCTTCATTACTATGTCATTTTCATTAATGATCATTCTTGTTATACATGGATCTATTTCATGAGGCATCGCTCTCAGCTATTGTCTATTTATCAGTCCTTTGCTCGCATGGTTCATACTCAATTCTCCACTGCAATTCGTGTTTTTGGTTCTGACTCGGGGGAGAGTACATCTCCACAGCTTTTCGTTAGTTTCTTGATTTTAAGGGTACCCTTCTCCAGCTCTTTTGCCCTGGTGCTCATGCTCAGAACAGTGTAGCTGAGCGTAAGCACCGTCACATCATTGAGACTGCCCGTACCCTCTCTATTGCTTCCTTTGTTCCTTCCCATTTCTGGGCTGAAGCCGTGTCCACTGTTGTATATCTCATCAACCTTTAGTCTTCCTCTCGTCTTGAGGGGAAGTGTCCTGGAGAGGTCTTGTTTGGTTTTCCCCCCATTATGATAATCTCCATGTTTTTTGTTGCACTTGCTATGTTCTTCTTCCACCACGTGAGCGTACTAAGCTGACTCCTCAACAGTTGAGAGTCTTCCTTGGATACAGTCTTTAGCATAAGGGATATCGGTGATGTGATCCCTCTGCTCGTCGTATTCACATCTCTCGTGATGTCACATTTGTCGAGGATCAACCTTTCTTCCACTCTACCACCACTTCATCCTCCTCTCTCACAATCTCTCTTTTTTTTATCTTCCTCCTATTCCTTCTCCAACTACAGAGTCACCTTCTGCACCTTCCGCCTTGTCACCAGTGTCTATTGTTCCTCCATATCCTCTCCACTATAGTCGTCGCTCCCAGCCACCGACTGTTACTTGTGTTCCTGCTCCTTCTGACACTCCAGCCAGTACCACTGAGGTTCCTACTGATGATCCACAACCAGTTGCACCGAGGTGTGCTTTACGTGATCGTACTACCATTCCTGCTCCTGACCAATATGGCTTTCCTACTGTTGGAGTTGTTCAGGAGCCTTGTACTTATCAGGAGGCAGCTGCTGTCCCTGAGTGGCAGTCAGCTGTGTTTGAGGAGCTTGCAGCGTTAGAGCACATTGGGACCTGGGAGCTTGTTCCCCTACCTTCTCAGGTTGTACCTATGTGAGAACCTTCTCATGATACAAGGAACCGGCCCAATTTTTTTTTGAGCTGCGGTACTACATACTCTGCATCACTGTGCTCATCAACCGGGTCTGAGTTGCCAAAAATTGACTTAAGCCTTGATCTGCTAGAGCTGCCGGAGGAGGAGGTGCGAGAGGGTTGACGCTGACATTGGGGTCCTCCGATCCACTGAGGCTTGCTGAAGAGCGGGACTGGTCCATCTTGGAAACAAACCTGCCAGGTTAATAGATAAGAGGGAGAAGCACCATAGATGAGAGGGGAAAGCACTTAGGTGAGGAAGAACAAGGGAGGAAGATAGAACATCCTAGTCGGGGAAAAGTAGGTTAAACCCGAAGAAACAAGAGGCCGAAGGGCCAAAAGAGGCAAAAAGGTGCAATAGGATCTCCTACTGGAGCTCTTATTGCACCAACTAATCGTTACAAGACTAAGGGGGACTACTACACAGAAGGGGTCTAGCAACTAAAGCTATAGGGTTGGGCTGACGAAACGAACCCCGAACTACAAGAAGTCCAGCGGGATGTCCTTGGAGAGCAAGGACAACGCTGCCACTTCTTCCAAACAGCTCTTTTTTCAGGAATTACTTGCCACAACCAAGGGCTGGGTGCTAGCCAAGAGCCAGGGATCGGCCTTCCTAACTTGGCTGGGTCCTAAACCTATGATTAAAGAGATCCACCAAATCACTTATCTTAAAGACATCCATTTAGAACAACCAGTAAATCGATTACTCACCCAGGACATTGGTAATTCAACAGGAATCTCGATTTCTTCTTTGGTCGGGCTTAAGCAAATCCACAATGGTACACTTTAATTGCATGCTCCTTTGTTCCACATCAAAAGGATTCTCAATCCAAACATCACTTTTCAGATTAAGAGACCTAAAATCACCTTCCAATATCACTTAAATCCAAAATTGAAAAGAAGGTTTTCCCCAAAAGTCTTCCTTTAATACACAATCTTTGATTGGATCCATCAAATCATTCTCACCAACTATCCAGCAAAAGTTATAATTATACTACCATCAAGGATAAACCTCAAACACAAAATCCATATTCTGATCAAGATAGGTAAAGCTCGGCTAAGATTCCCTCCAAATTCTAATTCTTGATTCACTCATAACCATCTAGATCCCGAAAAACCCACAAACTCAGGTTCAAGGTTCCAACCAAACTTTGCAATTCATTCTGAAATCAAAGATAATCTAAAACCTTTCAATAATCGCATCAAGGATTCACATTCCTTCATCCCCTAGAATCCTTTAAATCCTTTTCTTAGCAAAGAATCCCAAAATCTTTAATCCTCAAGATCAGATTCAAAAATGCTTCTTTCAAGCTACTCAATTTGGCATCCAACACACAGGTTATTCTTGCAAGCGCAACTCACGAGAGCACAGAGCCGCCGGCCGCACTAATCTTTCAAGCTTCGGCACTAGGACACGTGGGTCGGTCCTATAGCAGTTATCGAGGTAAGGAGGTCAAATTAAGTCCAAATTAGAGGTCCAACGAGGAGATCCAAGGAGGGGGTCCGGCGAGGAGGTCCTACGAGGAGGTCCAACAAGGAGGTCCAAGGAGGATAAGGAGGCCCAAAGGACAAACAAGGAGGTCTGAGGACAGGGGGTCCTAAGACAGACAGAGAGGTCTGAGCCAACAGAGAGCTATCAGAGAGGTCCAAAGCAACCAGGGTCAAAACCCAAAGAGGAGATCTAGACCTATAGGGAGGTCTTGGCGCAAAGAGAGGGTCTAGACCAACAGAAGTCTAAACACAGAGAAGGAGGTCTAGACTACAAGGGTCTAAACACACACAAAAAGAGGTCTTATGGACCTGGAGGTCCAAAAGACACACAACGGGGAGGTCCAATGGACAGGAGGTCCAAAAGACAAAAGATATCTGGACCTCAAAGGGAGATCCAAACCACAAACAGATCTAGACCCCAAGGAGGTCTAAATCACAAGAAAGCTAGACCTCAAAAGAGGTCCAAAGCACGAGGATAAGGCACTCGAGGAGGCCCTAAGAGCAAAGAGGTCTTGTGGCCAAAATCTCCAAAAGGAAAATCCGATGGCCAAGATCTCAAGGGAGGACCTAAGCGGTCAAGATCAAAGGCAACGAGGAGGTCCCGACACTCAAATCTCCAAAGGGAGGTCAAGCAGTCAAGATCTCGAGACAAAGGGAGGTCTGACGGTTAGATCTCCAAAAGGAGATCCGATGGTCAAGATCAACGATGAGGAAGTCGCGGAGGCAAGGATCGTGAGGGAAAGCCGATTTGTTAGATCAAGATCGGATGGTGCAAAACAAAGGGGTCGTTCGGACCGAGCGAACGGGTCAATGAGACCAGCCGTCGATTGAGTCGGACGGTGGGAGGAAGGGACATTCGAACCAGCGAACATGCCCTCAGGATCGGGCCATCCAAACAGCATCGGACGGTCCTGAGGCGAGGAAGGTAAAACCTCAAAAAAAAAAGGGGGGGTACGATCGCGAGAGCTAGCGGTAGATCCAACCGCTAAGGAGGTCTTGGACCTAAGGAGGTCGGGACCTTTAGATCAAACAGAGGAAGGATCTGGTCGGCTAAGATCTCCAGAGAGGAGGTCCTAACAGTCAGGTCTGAACAAGGGGAGGTCTGAACGGCTAAGATCTCCAGAGAGAGATCCTAACAGTCGAGATCTCAACAAGGGGAGGTCGAGCGGCTAAGATCTCGAGAGAGATCCTAGCAGTCGAGATCTCAACAAGGGAGGTCTCGAGCGGCTAAGATCTCAGAGAGAGATCTTAAGCAGTCGGATCTACAAGGGGAAGGTTTGAGCTGTTAAGATCTCCAGAGAGGAGGTCCCAACGGCCAGATCTACAAGGGGTGGATCTAAATCCTTTGATCCAACTAGAGAAGGAGGTTGAATCCTCAAAAGAGACTCAGTCCCACAAAGGAGGTCTGGGCCTTCCAATCAAAACAGAAAGGAGGTCTGGACCCTTGGATCAAGCAAAGGAGACCCAAACGAATGCAAGGGAGGTCCAAGCGGGCTAGGGAAGGTCCTAAAGGACTCGGGGAGGTCCTAAAGGATACAGGGAGGTCTATTCGAACACAGGGGAGGTCCAAACAGACAAGGGGAGATCTATTTGAACGCAGGAGAGGTCCAAATAGGCAAGGGGAGATCCGATTGGGCATGAGGGGAGTTCAAGGAGGGTTCCAAAAGGGCACTGGGTGGTCCCTACGGGCACGGGAGGTCCAGAAGAACTCTGAGACGCCCCAAATGAACTCAGGGGGGATTCAAAAGAAAGGTGAGAGGTCCCCGGGGAGGGTCAAAACAAGGAAAGAGATCTAGATAAAAGGAGATCTAGACAGAGAAAGGTTTAGGCCGAAAGGGAGGTCTAAACACAAAGAGATTTAAGCCAACAAAGGGAAGGTCTGGACTAAAGGAAGTCCAAACAGAGATTACAAAGAGAGGTCCAAAGAACAGAAGGGGTTGAACCTACAAAGAGGTCCAGTTGAGGGAGGTCTGAGTGAAAGGAAAAACCCAAGGAAGGGTATCTCCAAAAGGGGGAGGTCCAAGGTAAGGGATCCAAAGAGAGGAACTCAAGAGAGGTCCAAAGAGAAGAAGGAAAAGAAGGAGAGATCAGAAAGATGAGAGAGGTTCGGACATCAGGAAATGTCCCACAAAAGGAGGATCTGGACCTCAGGAGATGACCAAACAAAAGGAAGGTCAAGAGAAAGGGAGAGACCTAGAGGGGGAGGGGCTAGCCTGGAGAACCAACAAAGCAAACAAAGAAAAGGGGCTAAAAGCCAAAGGACAGTAAGGAACTCCAACAAACGAAGAACACCAAACAACTGGGTTTAGTTGAAGTTTAGTTAGGTCAAGTTAAAGCTCTTTTTTTAAAATCTCAAGTTAAGTTTTGAACTCTCATCAAAACTAAATGGTTATTTTTATTTTAAAAGCTTTTCAAAACTCAGGACAAACGGGACGTTACAACCTATCACTTGCAAGTGGGTTTATAAGGTCAAGACCAAGTCCGATGGTTCAGTAGAGCGCTATAAGGCTCGTCTGGTTGCTCGTGGCTTTCAGCAGACCAAAGGTCGTGATTATGATGAGACATGTGCTCCCGTGGTTCATATGACTATTGTTTGGACCTTGGTTGCAGTTGATGCGAATCGTTCCTAGACTATCTCACAGGTGGATGTTAAGAATGCTTTCCTTCATGGTGAATTGGTGATCTTCGTGAGGATGTATACATGCAACCACCTCCTGGTGTGGGGGCTCCACTAGGGTATGTCTATCGACTTCATCATGTATTTTATTGTCTCAAGCAAGCCCCTCGTGCTTGGTTTAAGCAGTTCGGTTCTGTGATTTGTGCTGCTGGTTTCAGTCCTAGTGACAAGAATCCTACTTTGTTCATTCACACGTCTGAGTGTGGATGCACTCCTCTTGCTATATGTCATGCTTTGTTCATTCACACGTCTGAGCGTGGATGCACTCTTCTCTTGCTATACATGGATGACATGCTGATTACGGGGGATGACATAGAGTATATTGCTTTTGTGAAAGAGAAACTCAGTGAGCAGTTTATGATGTCTTATTTGGGGCCACTCAGCTATTCCCTAGGGATCGAGGTCACCTCCACAGTTGTCGGTTGTTATCTTTGTCAGCATCGTTATATTGACGATCTCATTGCTCGATCAGGTGTCACTGATACCAAGACAGCCACTACTCCCATGGAGCTGCATGTTCAGCTTCATTCCACAGATGGCACTCCTCTTGATGATCCCTCTAGGTATCGTCATATTGTTGGCGGTCTCGTCTATCTCACTGTCACCATACCAGATATTGCTCATGTTCACGGTCTTAGCTAATTTGTCGGTGCTCCTACCTCAGTTCATTATGGGCACCTGCTTCGTGCGTTGCGCTACTTGGGGGCACTATAGCTCGCCATTTGTTCTACTCATCTTTGAGTCAGCTAGAGCTCCATGCTTACGCCGACTCTACTTGGGCGAGTGATCCTGTTGATCAGCAGTCTGTCGCTAGTTATTGCATCTTTCTTGGGTCCTCTCTTGTTGCATGGAAGTCCAAGAAACAGACTGCAGTCTCTTGTTCTAGTGTTGAGGCCAAGCTTTGTGCTCTTGCCACTACTACTGCAGAGATTATCTGGCTACGTTGGTTGTTGGTTGATCTTGGTGTTCCTTGTGATGCTCCTACGCCTCTCCTGTGTGACAACACTAGAGCCATTCAGATAGCCAATGATCCTGTGAAGCATGAGATGACCAAGCATATTGGTGTTGATGCCTCATTCACACGCACACTGTCAAGGCAACACCATTCTCCTTTAGTATATGCCTTTAGAACTTCAGGTGGCAAATTTCTTCACCAAGGCACAAACTCGCAAGCATCATCGTCTTCATCTACTCAAACTCAATGATTCTGACTCACCTTGAGTTTGATGGAGGGAGTTAATGTATATATCCTTGCAATATAGAGTTACTAGTCTATTGTATATGGCAGGCCCATGTGGCCCACGTGGCCCATGTATGGGTGTGTGTATAATCCCTCATAATCAATAGAGAAGGCAAGAAGCCATTCATAATCTAAAAAATCGGATGTCATGGGTTGTAACAGTTGGTATCATTTAGAAAATGTCTTGTTATACTACAGTGAAGAAAGCAAAACTTCAGCTGTTAAACGCATGAAAAATACATGCTTCAGGTTGTTGCACTACAAATACTTGTACACCCAAACTAATGACAGCTGAGAAATACATCATTGTACCTGCAATCCACCAGCATCATAGATAAAACCATCAGGGGCAAATGTAGTTCCACTAATGGAGTACTCATCAGTTATTGGTCTCTGGTGCACAGACCGCACAACGCAGACCTGGGATATTAAAGAAACTTCTTAGTTATGCGGTGAACATTCAAGTCCCACTGGGCAATTATGCATGCAAAAAGGAAAATAAAATGAAAAAAGGCCACCGAAAAGATAAATAAAGCTGCAAAGTGAAGTACTCACCTTTGACACGGACATCATGTTTGTCGTAAGAGTACCAGTCTTGTCACTGCAAATGACTGTTGTGCATCCTAATGTCTCTACAGAGGGCAAAGACCTAACAATGGCATTCAAGCGAGCCATTCTCTTGGTACCAAGAGCTAAGCACCTAGAAGCAAAATAGATCAATGCTATGTTAAGCTCACTTCAATATGGAACAGAATAAACCACTACACTTCAATATAACATGATCAAGAGTCAAGAGACTGAGAACATCTAGATGCTGGATAGGATCGGTAATGCAAATTGTCGTGTTTCTAAGTTCTTACCCAGAGTCATCGCTGATGCACCTGTATGTGACCACAGACCAATTTTGGCCCGCTCTTCACAAAAGGACAAAGTGACAACAAGTTCAAGTAAAAATGACTAATTTTGTGGCAAGCTGTGGAAATTGTGTACGCGATTTACAAGGAAGCAAAGCTCGGTAACGGGCTAAAAGAGACCTGGAATCAACTCTTTGTGTTATAAACCCAAGTGCTTAGCTACTTCATGACTGTTTAAACATGATTTAGGAAACATATCACATACTCTTTCATGGTTTCAAAAAAAATCATATACTCTTTCAAACTTCCAAATGATCAATGCTTCCTGTTTAATCTGACTTTATTTCCCTCTTTATTAATAACTAACTGATAAGAAAAACACACCATAATATCAACAACAAAAACATTGGAACATTTGGGAAATAGTAAGGATACTCTTGCATTAACAGATTCGGATAGGATACTTTTTGTTAATATATTAAATGAATCACATGCACCATTTTATTTGTCACTATTGGAAACCTATAAATTGTTTGTAAGGAAACTCACGTTGTTACTACAGCTGGGAGACCTTCAGGAATGGCTGCAACAGCAAGGGCAACAGCTACCTATCAAAAGAAAGCAACAGTGTACATATTTTCAGAAAGCAAAGTTAGGTAGGTGCAATACATAATAATGATAAAATACAGGCACAATAAAAAAATCAATTACTCCCTTCGGTTGTAAATACAGTCATTCTAGCTATTGGCACATGAATTAAGGAGTAATATAAAATGACCTTGGTGCCCTTTATTAATTCCCAAACTTTACCAGCTTCCCTCTTAGGGCCAGTTTGTGGTTGTTACTCTGACTTATTTTTAAAGCAGCTGTTAATAAGCAATTGTGAAAAATCTAGTATCCTCTTTGGCAAATTTGACTACATGGTACAACAATTTCTGTTATCCAATAGTTAATCCTTCTATGTATTCCTCTCACGTGAACTTTTCTTAGCCAACTACTCCAATATCTTCTGTTATTTATATCGCAACAATATCTCCTTTTGCAACATGGTTTAGAAAAGGCAACTAGCCAAACACCAAAATATGTGAAAGCAGTTCCACCAAACGGGAGTATCATAATCCACCGCGATACCAAAAGGAGCCTTAACATATTGGGAATGAGAGTTTGGGAAAGAGCCTCGTTATTGATGAGGATACGAACATTTGTTAAGAAAGGGTATAATTATAATAGATAAAATAAGATAAGTGTGCCTTGAAGTTGTAGAACGGCCTATATTTAGAGCAAAGTTCATAGGGCTAAAACGACTTATACTTGCAATCGGAGGGAGTAGAAAATAAAGATGCCAACTTCAAAGGTGGATTATTGGCAGCTCTGTTCCCAATTTGCAATAGATGCATGTTAGGTAGGTGCACTTAATGGACACAATTAAATAAGAATATATGAACAAGGATTTCATTTGGTCGATCAACTTATTATGAAATGAAGCAAAAATGCTAGCATCAATATTCAATCATATCCAAACAATCTAGTTATCAGGCATAAACCATACTGTGCAACACCATGCAAGGGCCTGCGTATAGAGGTAATACTACATTTTCTCTTTCTGGTATCCAACTCAACTATGTATCAAGTTACAAGTTACAGGAAAGACAATAAACAATGTCATTCTACACATGCATGCAACTATAGAATATAACAACAATAAACACACCTAATTTGCGTGGATGGTTGTCATCCACAAAAGGCGAGGTTTGTCAACTATAATCAAGTCAGACAATGTCACCAAGTACTAGGTCATGCAGATGCAGTCTCCAAAAGAGACCAACAGTACCAAATTCTGCACTCTGGCTTAACACTCAACAAACACATTTCTGCTATTTGTGTTACAAAAACATTTGTCAACTCATCCAATGTAACAACAAACAACAAAGATAATATGTGGCAGACTGGTGGTCAACCTACAATGAACAAATGCTACATAAATGTATATTCAAATAAAATAGGAACAGTGATATACCTTAAAATAATGAATGGCACCCCTAAGAAAGCCACCATGAGAAGGATCTCGGAAATGCCCAATATTTACAATCCAAACAAGAATACAGATCCCTGCTATCACCTGAAAAGTAAAAAACATACTCTGATGAAGCTTTACAAAAATATTTGAACTTCAAAATACCTGATTCCTGAAATAAATACAGTAAGTCACGGTCAACAGAATTTAGATTTCATTCATTTTTCGTGGCACTGTAATATTGTTCATAAAATATACTGAAGCCACACTTATGTTGAAAGCTTGTGCTGATTAGCTTCAAATCTGAATTGGAGTTTGTTTTAAACTAATACAAACTATTCATTACCTCTCTACTGCCCTCCTAAAATGGAGCCACCTAAATGTTTGTACCAGATTAACGCTGACAATGCATAAATGTGACTTCGGTAAATTTTATGTATGTGCATCTTACAGCTTAGAAAAACATATGAGCACAAATAAAGGGCATGCTAATTAATAAATAAGAGATGGGTCAAATGGTCAAGTATAAAAATGGAAAAAGACACCTAAAATTTGGGAGCAAAATTACAATGCTGCTATTTTCAGATATTGTACAAGAAAAATGCAAATGTACTAAGGCTCTTCATCAAAGGAAACTACATTCAATTTTGGTCAGCTCTCATTGTGAATTATTCATCAGGCTCTCAATTCATTAAATGTTTCCATAATTCCATTAATTCACTTCAGTTGTAATTTTTCAGGCAATAGCACCCCTTGGTTTTGGAAGGAAAAAACTACTCACAACTTGTTGAAAGAACCATGATCAGTTACCTTTGCCAAAAAAGTACCAAATTCATCCAATTTTTTCTTCAATGGAGTCGCTTCCTGAAAGTTAGTGAGAAAGTTATTAATAAGTATAATCATCACTATATAAAGAATCAGGATAGGGTCACCATTAATCAAAGTGCTAAGAGACAAACTAATACTAGCACAGCATAAAAACAATGTGAAAACATATACTTAGAATGAAAAGAAACACCATAGTTCAATTTTCTCACAAAAGAAATAAATGAGAGGAAAAATGGATACTTACATCCTCTGTTCTCAACATTGCATCACGTATACTTCCCATTGCAGTATTAGAACCAACGCCAATAACAACAGCTCTTGCTCTACCAGCTACAACAACAGTACCCTGAGAAGCAAAGGCAGTCCAGCATGCAAGTCTCAGACGAAACAAAAACTGGGGGATGACTGCAATGAGGCAAATGTTTAAAAGAAAATGCATGTGTTCATTGGAGAGAAGCAAAGGCAGTCCAGAATGCAAGTCTCAGACGAAACAAAAACTGGGGGATGACTGCAATGAGGCAATGTTTAAAAGAAAATGCATGTGTTCATTGGAGATGTATTTTGAACAACACTCCAGGAATATGAATTAGAGCCGTTCAAGAAAATTTATCTACTATTGTTGGTGTGTTAAGGTTCCCAAGTCTCAAATGTTATTGTTTCAGTAAGGTTTTAGAAGATTTGCATGTGCTAGGAAAAGCTCTTCGCATCCGCTGGCTATGGCTGCAACGGACATGGCTGTCAAGGCCATGGGGGGTCTGCTTGCCCAAGCCGGCCGAGCGGAAGAAAGCATGTTCAGCGCTTCTATCTTCGTGCAGATTGGCAACGGCGATGACACCTTGTTCTGGTCAGACCGTTGGTTGGATGGCGGTGGTATCCTCATCATTTTTCCTGGCCTAGTAAAGGCAATCCCTCCATTCCTGCGGAACAAAAGATTGGTAGAGCAAGCTCTTCGCAATGACATGTGGATTTTGGACATTAGGGGGTCCTCTTGATGTCAACAGTGTCTGTGAGTTCCTTCACCTTTGGGGGGGCTTGCAACCAATCTGACTCAAGCCGGATCAAGAAGATTCGATTTCTTGGCGATGGGAAGCTTCAGGACACTACACATCTAAATCGGCTTACAAGGCCTTCTTCTTGAGTTCGCTAGGGTTTCCGAGCGCTTAGGCCATTTGGAAAGTGCGGGCGCCTCTGAAGTGCAAATTTTTTATGTGGTTACCAGTCCATCGTCGTTGCTGGACGGCGGATCGTCTCTAGCGTCGAGGTCTCCAAAATCAGGGCGTCTGCGTCTTCTGCAGTTATTCCCAGGAGACAATCGATCATCTTCTGGTAGGGTGTGTGGTAACCTCCCAAGTTTGGGCATGCTTCCTAGCTCGTGTGGGTTTGCCTAGCGCCATTTTGGCCAGGCAGCCCACACTGGAAGAGCATTGGTTATCCTCTCAGAGTTCTCTACCTTCGCAGAAGAGAAAGGAGCTAGATTCTTGCATCATCTTAGTCTCTTGGATGCTTTGGAAAGAACGGAATAGCAGAGTGTTCAACAACGAGGTGGGATCCATTGATCATCTGTTACAGCGTATTCACGAAGAGCATTGCCACTGGCGCTTGCAGGAGCTCATGGTCGGGAGGCGTCCCCGTATCAGGAGTAGTTTCTTGGTCGTTTTTGTTCTTTCCTCAGCCCACATCTAGGCTGCGAAGGTGGTCTAGATCTCACTGGGTTTTTTCTCCTTTTGTATCTTTGTGTTTGTAATTCAATTCTTCTTCTTAATGGAATGACGTGCAAAGCTTTTGCGCGTTCTTGAAAAAAAAGGTTTTATAAGATAACACATACAAAGACCAACAATAATTGACTTCATACTTTTATTCATGGTATTTGGATCTTTCTAGATTTGGCAAACAAAGATGCTCATAAATAATAAGAGAGATGCTAGCACAAATTTAGATTATTCTGAAGGAACAAGGCATGCACAGATATGAGCAGAATTTTCACAACGAAATACATGCAAGGAGACATAACAAGTGCAAACTCATCTTTAGGTGCAATCACGCAAACTTTCTACGTCAATCATTGGATGAGGGATGGATTCATACTTGAGGGTCACATGATGCATAACTTCCTAAATAAACCCCTCACATGTTAAAAAGTCATTTATGAGAGTTCCTACCCTCTCAAAACCATCCAAATCAATCCCTCATCCAATGGTCCATGTAAGAGTTTACATAATTTCACTTAAAGATGCATTTTCACTTGATATGCCCCCTACATGGAACACTTTAAAAAAAATGGAAAAATCTATGTGATATAATCATATCATGCATGACTGTATGATTCATCATGAAGCTCTATAGTACCATGGAATCCTCTAACTTAATGGCTCAGATATTTTCAACATGGTGTATTAGGTATTTAATTAAATTTCTTTTTCATTTCTGAGAAACCCCCTTGCTACTGTAAAATTATTAGTTTTGCTAGAAGCCTTTAATGAAAAGGTTTATGCAGAAATGCATAAAGAAAAGAATGGATAGCAGATATATTCCCATATTAAGAGATGCATATGATTCCCATTCAGTCAGGCAAGGAAAGGAGTAATTAGGTTTGGTTTCAGTTGTATTTGTAACACCATATACAGATACCGAATTGAGTGTCGCAATCAGCTTGATATACTTACCGAGAAAAGAATGTTTGTTTTGTCCTGGTAGACAGCATTCATGGCTGAAGTTGATTTAAGCTCTTTAGCCACTGAACAGCTTTCCCCTAGAATAATCCACAACATAAGCAAGTGTATTCAGAAACGCAGATGCTAGAGCAGTTGATAGATCATAGGGATTGCTTTCGCGATCACATACAGTTCGGATTATAACTCAACAGGATAAGCAACAGCTATCCTCTCATTAAGAGCTCTACAAGATCCACTTTAGACACTAGGAGATTTAGCCAACTGGACATTGTTTTTTCATGATAAAGTTATTGGTATACTAGAAATATGGAACAAAAATTATTCAATGCAAGAAATTTTGAATTGTTATAATTGGGACCAACCAAATGAACAAATAAAATCCGCCAGATTAACAAATACCTTTCCTTTCCCTAATTCTTGCAAAAAGTTATCTTCCTACAGAGCAAATTATTCGAACTGATTTTAGATATCACAGACATCATTTAACAATGTTCGTGTTTTTCGTGCCGACTCTGGCCGTGAGTATCTCTCACGCTTTACATCGCTTTCTTCCGAAAGCAGGCACTCTTCCTCAGTACTCTTGTCCTGGTGCTCATGCTCAGAATGGTGTCTCTGAGCGTAAACATCGTCACTTGCTTGAGACCGCCATGCCTCATGCTTGCCTCCTCTGTTCACCACTCATTTGGCCGAGGCCTCTCTCATCGCTTTTTCGATCAACCTCTGACCTTCTCATCGCTTCTTGTGGTTCTACTCTGTTGATCGTCTCTTTGGTCGAGCTCAGAGTGATCATCTTATTTGTTTTTGGTCGTATCTGTTTGGTCCTTCTTCCACTTTCGTGGCACTAAACCGACCGTCTCGGTCGGTTGAGTGTGTTTTTCTTAGCTACTGATCTTGAGCATAAGGGTTATCGTTGTTATGACCTGTTGCTTTCGAGGATGAGGATTTCTCGGGATGTCACTTTTGACGAGTCCCGCCTTACTACCCTCATTCCCCTGTCGGCCGGATTCTCTTCACGAGTCGATCTCCTTTCGATTTTTCCCGACTCTCACCTTTCCACCTTTGTTTCGCCTCATCCTCCATCTACTCCTCCTCCCGGCTCCATCTGTTCCGCCTCCACCGGATGTTCCTTCTCGCCCTTTGTTGAGGCTCCATCTTTACCCTTCCACTACTCTCGCCGCCCTCGGCCTCCCACTTCTCTCTTGAGCCTCCGTCTCCACTGGGCCCTGTTCCTAGTCCTCCTCTCCATCATTCTTTGGGTCCGGCTCAATCTTCTCCTCCCAGATATGCTCTTCGTGATCGCCACACCATCGGGCCTCCTGCATGCTATGGCTTCGCCGCCATCGCTGCTCTTCTCGAGCCACGACCTCTCAGTGAGGCCGCATTTCACCCCGAGTGGCGGCTTGCGATGTCCGAGGAGATTCTTTGCTGGAGCGACTAGCACTTGGGATCTTGTGCCCTTGCTGCTGCGTGTTACTCCTATCACGTGTAAGTGGGTGTACAAGATCAAAACTTCGCTTTCGGATGGTTCTCTTGAGCGCTACAAGGCTCGTCTTGTAGCGCGTGGTTTTCAGCAGGAGCATGGTCGCGACTACGATGAGACTTTCGCCCCTGTCGCTCACATGACCACTGTTCGTACTCTCCTTGCTGTGGCCTCTGTTCGCCAGTGGCCCATCTCTCAGTTGGATGTTAAGAATGCCTTTCTCAATGGCGAGTTGCGTGAGGAGGTCTACATGCAGCCGCCCCCTGGGTATTCTGTCCCTGATGGTATGGTTTGTCGCCTTCGTCGTTCTCTCTATGGGCTCAAACAAGCCCCGCGTGCTTGGTTTGACTGCTTCTCCTCTGTTGTCTTCTCTTGGCTTCTCGCCAATGATCACGACCGCTTCTCTTTGTTCACACCTCTCCACGGGGTGGGACGCTCCTCCTTCCATATGTGGATGACATGATCATTCTTGGAGATGACTCTCAATACATTGCCTTTGTGAAGGGCGCCTCGCCAGCGATTCTTGATGTCTGATTTGGGTCCTCTTCGTTACTTCCTTGGGATTGAGATCACTTCTACGCCTGAGGGCTACTATCTCTCCCGGAGAAGTATATTCAGATATCCTTACTCGTGCTTGTCTCAATCGATCGGTAGCGTAGTGGATACTCCTATGGAGTTAGGTGTTCACCTTCGCCCTAATCGATGGTGAGCCTCTTGAGGATCCCACTCGCTATCGCCATATTGTCGGAGCCTCGTCTACCTTGGGATCACTCGACCGACATTTCTCACCCTGTTCACATCCCGAGTCGGTTTGTCTCTGCTCCCGCTCAGCTCCACTCTGATCACCTTCTTCGTGTTCTTGATATCTTCGTGGAACCCTCGCTCGACGTCTTTTCTTTCCTCGTTCGATTCTTTCTGACCAGACGTACTCGATGCGACTGGGCTAGCGATCATTCCGATCGCGGTCTCTTCTGCCTATTGTGTTTTCCTTGGTTCCTCCTTGATTGCCCGAAGACTAAGAGCAGACTGCAGCTTTCGAGCGTCCGAGGGTGAGTTGAAGCTATGGCCTCATTGATACCGAGATCACTCGCCGGTGGCTCCTTGCGGATTTTTAGCGTTTACATTTTACGCCCGACTCGCTTTTATCGAGACAAGATCTTGGTGCGATCAAGATTGCTTTCGTGATCTGTGAAGCATGAGCTTACCAAGCACATTGGAGTGGATGCTTCATACATGCGATCGCAGATGCAAGACCAAGTTATTGCTCTTCATTATGTGCCTTGAGCTTGATTAGCGATTTCTTCACTAAGGCATGACTCGAGCTCAAGATAACTTCTACCTCTCCAAACTTCGGTGTTGTTGATCCACCATGAGTTTGAGGGGTGTTAGATATATATATTGTGTAGGGTGTTATTTGCATTTGTACATGTTATATATTGGCCTTTTGGCCCATTGGAATAGACAAGTGGCTATTTTGAAACAGGAAAGACCTATTTTGGTCCAACTTCATACATGGTCCATTTTAGGACAAAAACATTTTCAATATCTCATTTTGGTCCGTCAACATTCTATTCAGATCTCATTCTACTCCTTGCAATTCAAAAATCATGTCGCATTGGCACCTGAGATCTAACCTCAATGACAAGGAGATCTTTTGAATCAGTGTCAAAAGTTAAGAGGCCAAAATGGCTCTGAAAAGTTTGGGTCACAAAACCGACAAGAGTCCAAAGTTGGAGGATCGAAAGGGGCTCTTTCCTTTAAAAATATGAAATTGTTTCAGAAAACTTCCAAAGTGGAGTTTCTTGCATATAATCAAGGCTTGGATCCACAATAATCTTCATCAAGTGGAAATATTAAAGGCATATAGGTGGCACTAGCCAGCTAACAAGAATTCCTCTAATACCAGTTTATGGAACTCTAGCTCCAGAATATTCGCAATTGGCCTTTTAAGGTGTCTCCGAGATGTAATGTTATGGAGAAAGACATGGTGTACTGTAGCAGTCATGTAAACAGTACCGAGTACGCCGGTACTGTGGCACTTTATTTCCCATACATGACTAATGCGTTTTCTAGGATAAAGAAGATTTGGTTAGGTATGTTATTTTGGGATTCCTTATAGTTATTGTTAGAGATAGGATCTTATAGGATCTTATCTATTAGGAATGTTATTTTTAATAGTTGGAAAGATTAGATTAGTTTGATATGTTTTCTTATATATTATTTCTTAGGCGTCAAGTCGGGTTATCCTATAAAAGAGATAGCATGTATTCATTATCAATTAAACAATGAATAAACAAAGTTCTTAGTCTCTCTCCCTCCTCTTCAACTAAGCCTCAGAGCCTTAACGGTGACATAGCCAACCGTTCAAGCTGCTGCTGAAATTGGCGATTCCGAAGCAGGTGAGAGAAGCGCAACAACATGATCAGTTGCTTTAACAAGTGAGGAAGCGCCTTGGTGAAGGAAAAAGGGGGATTTTAGCCTTGACGAGTCGGACGCATTGCGGTTTAAGGGTCGCTTGTGCGTGCCACAAAAAAGCTCAGGTCAAGGATGATATATTGAGAGAGGCTCATCGTACCCCGTACATGGTACATCCTGGCGAGACCAAGATGTATCGGGATTTGAAAAAGAGCTTCTGGTGGAAGAGGATGAAGGTGGATGTCGCTCGATATGTGGCGTCTTGCGGGGTTTGCCAGCAGGTGAAGGCTGAGCATAAACGTCCCACTGGGTTATTGTAACCTTTGGATGTTCCTCGGTGTCTAGGGGATGACATTACCATGGATTTCGTGGTCGGCTTACCTCGTACCCAGCGAGGTAAGGACGTAATTTGGGTAGTGGTGGATCGATTTAGTAAATCCGCGCACTTCATCCCTAGTCGTACAACGAATTCGGCAAGTGACTTGGCACCCATTTATGTACGTGAGAAAGTAAGATTGCATGGTGTGCCTAAGACGATAGTTTCTGACAGAGATGCGAAGTTTGTCTCCATGTTCTGGAAGAGTTTGCAGGATGTACTGGGCACGAAGCTTCAGTTCAGTACCGCTTTCCACCCACAGACGGATGGGCAGTCCGAACGCACCATTCAAACACTAGAGGACATACTGAGGTCCTGTGTTATGTCCTGGAAAGGTAACTGGGAGGATCATTTGGCACTCGTGGAGTTTGCCTACAACAACAGCTACCACTCCAGTGTTTGGGCAGCGCCATTCGAGGTTCTGTATGAACGGAAGTGTAGATCGCTACTTTGTTGGGATGCCATAGGTGAGAAGGTTGTTCTGGGCCCGGATTGGGTCCAACAAACGATGGAATGAGTGGCGGAGATTAGACAAAACTTGCTAGGCGCCCGAGTAGGCAAAAAGCTATGCGGTGTGTGTGAGGCGCGACTTAGAGTTGAAGTGGGGATCAGTGCTCTGAGAGTGTCTCCACTAAAGGAGTTGTGTGATTTGATACCAAAGGAAGCTTAGCGCATGTACATTGGGCCATTTCCGATTCGCACGAATTGAAAAGTTGGCATATCGTCTAGACCTTCCTGAGTCCATGCGAGGAGTGCACAATGTGTTTCATGTTTCTATGTTGAGAAAGTACTTAAGGGATCCGGAGCATGAGATCGTGCTAGAACCGTTGTCCCTTAAACATGACCTCACCTTCGAGTCTTGTCCCGTTCGGATTTTAGAGGAATCAGAGAAGGTGCTGAGGCACAGATCGATAAAGTATGTTAAGGTGCTTTGGTCGCATCAAACTGAGTGAGAAGCGACTTGGTAATTGGAGTCTCGCATGCGCGAGAAGTACCCAGAGTTGTTCACTATGGGTACGAGTTAGAGTTATTTTTATGTACAGTAGTTTCATTTTGTGCATTCGTGTGGATTGTTGAACGCCAGAATTTGGGGTCGAATTCTGTTAAGGGGGTGGAATGTAATGCCAGTAGAAAATGCAAAATGAGTAACCGCAACAGTGAGAGTAAGTTTTACCTATTTACGTCCCTACAGAGATAGCATACCACGAAGGTACTCCCACCTCCATCTTTTGTCCATCCCGATCAAGCAAGCAAGGAAAGGTTCAAGGGGAGGGGAAGGTAAGAGTAGAATACCTAGGGAGAACTGGCTGGCGGCGGCGCAGCAGTGAGGCGCCGCATAAAAGGTGAGAGGCGCGAGGAGGGCCGGAGGCAGGGGTGGCGCAGCCGTCACGAGCGCCAGGGAGCCAAGCCAGAGCAGTGAGGCACGAGGCAGGGAGGGGCAGGCCACGGGCAGTGAGCGCAGTGCTGAGCCAGTGCACTGTGGGAGAGCCACCGAGAGGGAGAGGGAGAGAATGAGAGTGAGGAGGGGGAAGGTGAAGTGATAAAGGGAGACCAGAAGCTGGGAGTGTCGGCCGGGTTAGGAAAGAAAAGAAGGAAAGGGAAGAAGAAAATGGGAAAAGAGAGAAAGGGAAGGGGTGGAAAGGAATTTTGGGGTGTGCACCTAAATTTCTATTTGTAAAATTTGACGACGCGAATCTCTAACCTATTGATATTATTTATTGTTGGCACCGGGATTAGTGGAATAATGCCCAGTGAGAGGGGTTTAATCGTGTCGTTTTGCGCGTAGGATCAACGCCGCCTGTGTGTGTGCATGTATTGCTAAATGTATTGAGTCTGGTTGAATGCCTGTTCAGGTGGAGGTTCGGGAACGGCGTCATCCGCACGTTACTCTGCTCCGCTTGGTTAACAGGCAAGTGCATGGTAAAGCGATAGCCTGTAAGTGTTATGAAGAATATGATGCTCGTGTGATATGATGATGTTATCGTGATGAGGCTTATGTGATAATGCTTATATGGAAATGTTTACATGATGAGGCTTACATGAAAATGTTTACATGACGACGCATGCTAATGTTTATGTGATGACGCTTACATGAAAATGTTTACATGACAACGCATGCTAATGTTTATGTGTTTACATGATGATGCTTACATGGTAATGTTTAAATGATGATGTTTACATAGTAATAGTTTCATGTTGATGACAATGATGATGGGACAAGGTGAGCAATAAGATTATCTTGTTAATAATGACAATGATGAATCATGTTGATGACAATGGACATGTGCATTTGCATCATGGCAAAAATGCATGAGCCAGGTCGGTGAGAAAGCCATGTAACTAATCCGATGAGGTCGGTGAGAAAGTTACATGACTAGTCCGGTGTGCTCTAGATGAAGTCTTACATCTGTAGGGACTAGATAAAGTCCTACAATGTAAGGACTCCATCCTAACGAAGATAGGGGAAGAGCGTGTCATCGACGGGTGAACACTCCGCGATACCGGTATCAGCTGATGAGATGCATATGAGCATGAGCATAATGGTGCATTCGCATACATGCACAATGCAATGAGCAAATGAGCATGTAGAATGGTGATGCATGGCACTAAAGGAAAGTTATGATGGAAATAATGAAATGGATATGTTTATATTTGTGTGGCAGTGATTACCGTTTCTATTATGTGCTTGCTGAGTCTTCGGACTCCCCCTTGCTTGTTAATGTTTTTTTAGGTGATCGTTGCAAATGACCAGCATCGGGAAGGGAGAATAGCTCATCCACGTCACATGTAGTTTCTATTGCAAGTCTTTCCCTAGATATTCCACTTTTGTTGTAAAATGTTTAATTGTTAAATTAGCTGCGCATAATTTGTATTAAATAATGTTTGGTGGTAGCATTCCGGACCCAAGTGGCGGGTCGGGGTGTTACAGCTTTAGAATGAACATGGAACCTCCAATCTCACCTTTTCACTAATATATGTATACATACCTTAGATTATAGCATGCACATTATTGTCATAATTACCTAACATAATGTTTCTAGTGATAGCCACATTGCCAGATCAGTACATGAATGAAAAAATGTCATATAATTTCTCTTATTCTGAAAAACAAAATTATCACAACGAACTATTAAACTTCAGAATTCATATTAGGATGAATAAGAGGATGGGCCAGGAAAAGGAAAAGAATACCTGTCAGAATTGCCTGGTCAACACGCAATTGATGACTTAGCATTTCAACCATTCTCATGTCAGCCGGAACTTTGCATCCAACTAAGCCACAAGAAAACAAGCGGTGACTAAGTTACATCATGAACATACTAGGCATGGTACCAAAAGGAAATCATCGGCCGAGCATTGACAATACCTCCCACTTCTACAATATCTCCAGGGACAAGTTCCGTTGCTGGAAGTATAGAAAAGCAACCTACCAAATTGAACATTGACAAGTGTCTCAACTCTCAATCATCTATACATCTATGATTAAAAAATCATTCATATTTAACAATAAGGAGTTTATAATATGAAGATATATCAATCGCAGATATCTAGATAAACACTTTGTTTTCACTAGCCATCAAAGACGAGGAACGTTGCCCAGGTTCAAACTGATTTTTTTTTATAAAAAAAAGGACTTCTAAACCAAAGAAGTATTATGTAATTACACATGTTGCTCTTAGTCAAAACGATTTTGTTTCAACTTATCATCTTCATAAACCAGTCTGATCGCAAAAACAAAGCTAGAATTGCAGCCAAATTCCTGGTGTATTGATATATATGAAGGGACAAAACATATGCCTTCAGAAATCAGTAATGCGTAATAATAATAATTACAACAACTGACAGGAACAATGGTTTGCACAGGAGTCTGCTTCTTAACATGATGCTTCCTCAATATAAGTAATGCACCAAAGCTATAAATATTTGAAGGGAAATTTTGGTTCATATCACAGCCAAAAGTGCAAGTTTAACAAAACACTTGTTGTGTCAATGACGTGTGGGCCCACGATGCCTCACATGTCACTGTCACAGCAAGTGGTATTTTGTTGAACTTGATTTTTTTGAGTGGTATGGTCACTTAAAAAATCCCATATTTGAAATTTCAAAACTCTGAGAGTATATGCAACTCATAAGTTAGCAAAAGTTTCAGTCAGAAAACTGAAAATAACTAATTATGTGAAAACTTGCTTACACACACATGACTGAAGCACTATGCATCATGTGCGCAAAAGAAATACAATTGAAATGCAACAATCAATTTCAAAAGTTTCTTACCATTGCGCAGCACTGTTGCAACATCAGCTTGATAAGCCCGTAACTCCTGCAGATTTGTTATAAACAAGTCATAATGGATGGTCGACAAAAGTTGGCCATTGCAATGCAAATCAAGACAATTAACAAATTTCATTCTAACAGTAGCATATGGCAATTAATATAAACCATGCATACAAGTGATCACTTATGCAACAATGGGCATTAGAAAATTGATAACTAGGACCAAAATCAGTGTTCTGACCATTACTCTCAATATCTCAATGAACTACAATGGAGTTGAAATAAAGAACAAGAGAACATGACCAGGATAAAGAGGGTGTATATGCATTCAAGTGATTAGAAAAACAGTAGGTTTTCTAAACACTCCGAGTCCCACCTCTAAGTAATATAGCCACATAGGTATGTTTGTAGAAAAATAAAGGTGCATAGGGACAGCAGAAGATTAAAGCCACATATATTATCTCACCACATTTGCAAAAAAAAAAAAAAAAGAACCATATCATACAGCAGGAAACCAGATCTGCAGAACTAAACATAACATTAGACTATTAGAGCCTTATTTAGAAGTAAGAAACCTCGAGAGCTTTTTCAGCATTTGTTTCAGTGATCACACCTACTGTTGCGTTTGCTGCCAGTATCATAAAGATAACCTACAATCAAAATAAAAGCCACCTAAATAGTTATTGCCTGCATGTGGCACTTCACAAATCATTTTCTACACATGGGATATATCCACCAAAACTGGATCAACTTACAGATGGTTCCAAAAATGCTGCTAATCCGGTTTCACCATTCATTCGAGCCAAAAGGAAGGATATCACAGCAGCTGCTATCAATATTTTGACGAGTAAATCATCAAACTGCTTCAAAACTAACTTCCAGAAGGGAGTACCTGGGTCAGAAAATCCATGTTAACAGATGAATACTAAAGGGTAAACGGAAGTACATGTACAAAGAACAAACAAAAACAAAAGTAAAACAAACCCAAGATGTAAGGTGTATAAAAAATGGGTTGCCTCCGAAGAACAGTTAATGTTAATCAAATCAAGCTCAGAAGACACATCAACCAACTAATTGACTGATGAGCATATTGCTCACATTGGCATGCATTCACAAACAATAGCAGATAACAAAGTAGGAAGGTACTTGTATGTTGTACATGGATGCAATAATGCAACCACCAAACAATGAAAAGGGACATCTTTCTAAATAAAGAGCGAAGAAAATGGTGGCATTTCACACAATTTAGTTGGATACATTGATCAGTAACCGCATTTTACACAAAAAATGTTGTAATACAAATAGTGAATACAGATGATTACATATCCTCTTCTACCTTTCCTTTAATATTTTTCCTTTCTTTACATTCTTATTCCTTTCCTGTCATTGTATACTTGTTGTAAAATCCTCATAAAGCGGGATCTCATTAGTTGCTGTGAACTTCAATTAACTTATTCTTCTGCACGTGTAGGCAAAGAGAAGGACAAAGGCCTGGTACTATGGACTATCTTGCAAGCATCCAACGGGGCTTTTTTTCTAACATACCAAATGCAAAAGCTAACTACAACAAGTTATCGTCTAAGGTAAAATAAACATTTTTTTATGAGAATTACCAAACGGTACAGCTTAAACATATCCAATGGTACTCCCTCCTTTTCACAATATAAGTCTATTTTTTTAAGGGGAATTAGCGTTTAACAGTGTCAGTCCAATGAGGGAAGCAAGAGCGTAGTTATTACCATATCTCCACTCTCTACCTGTACTTTAATAGTATTTATGGTTAAATATCATTAATCTCTTAAATTCCGTGCACCCTTGGTCCATACGCATGATGGGCTTGGACTTATATTGTGAAATGGGCGGAGTAGATGATAACCAAACAGCACCCAAGACTAACAGGAAGCAAATTATTCAAATTTTGTACAATTATGGTGATTGGACTGCGTAACTGTGGATTAATAAATCAGAGCTAATGCCATGTTTACCAGATGAAAAGGTAATTACATATTTGGATTTTTATAGAGAAGCTCATTGATTGTTCTGTGTTCCTATGATTAAAAAAAAGTATTGGAATACCAACTTCTTCATACAACAAACACTTTAGAAAATGGTATGTACAGGTAATATGCAATGTGCTGCAAGACATAAAACAAAAGTGAGAAATTAGAGCTGATAACTTACTTTCTTCTTGGGGCAGCACTGAAGATAATACATGCATGTAAACAATGTACGCAAATCAGTGAGGTCAGCATAATGATAAGAATAATCAAAATCGAAAATTGTGATCAATGCAATGCAAAAGTAAGTAACAAAACATAAACACACCAGCACTAAAAAATTGTGCTGGTGTCTAACTTGAAGCTTTCACATTTCAGCTGATAAAATACTAGGGGTCTCAACTACATTGAAAGCGTGAAAACTGTATCAATTCAGTTCAATCAACATTACTGCCATTTTCCCATGGGCATAAAATTCTGATTCATTCCGGGTGTTGTCCCTTACAATGACTTTCCTATTTCATTCACGCGTTAGAAAAGTTAACACGTGTGAATTGTGGCATTACTTCCCAAATAAAATGTTTGTGTAAACTTATCTAACAATTAATAAGGTATGCAATGGTAGAGAGGTTTCTAGTACAAAGAGCTCACAGAGAAAATTTGTGCAAACCACCTTTTCTTGTTTAGAAGTGATTTTATTTTAGATGGTGTTACTCGCTAGCAATTAACCACCAAAGAGTTCGGGCATACCAGATGCTACAAATATCGAGGATTTCTATAATAGTTGCTTTGCGTGAAGTAAAAAAAAAACTTTGTTTCGATGAATTTGGAGAGATTGCATTCCGAGATTAGAGCAAAGCAGTTCATTGAGAGAAAACCAAACATGTCCTCGTCTGAAAAAACTTCCTCGCTCAGCATAACCTCGAATCTTTCTCTCTGTTTTCAGTTGCCGTCTCCTATAGCATTTCACCTAAATTGCAAACTAACATATTGAACACAAATAGTTCCGCGTCCCATTAAAACCAATACAATTTTGTCTCAACGCTCCAACCAGTCAATCCCTACCGACATGAAAACTAATCTAAACGCATTACGCGTAGGAAAGCCGAAATGTCTCACCGTTTTTGCCGTAAAGCCTCGCATGCTGCTCCACCTGCCGACACAAACCAAAAACCAAATCAGTCCAGCCCTATCCACCCCATTTCACGTACCCAGGTCAAAATTCACAGAGCGAATCGCCTTGAATCAGCACCTGCGAGTCGGAGAGGCCCTTGGTTCGATCCACGCCGAACGCTTCGAGCACCTGCGAGGACGGGGGCGACCAGATCCGTGAGAGGCGGCGGCGAAGGGATCGAGTGGTGACGCGAGGGGGGGTAGAGGTCGGAACAGTGCCTACCTCCGCGACGGATTTGGCGTAGGCGTCCTCCATGGGCGCCGACGCCGATGAGGGAGCGAGAGCTTTGGGAGGGAGACTGGGAGGGGGCGACGGCCGAGGCGGAGGGGAGAGTGATCAGGGCGGTGCGGTTAAGGAGAACCGGAGAAGCGGCCGGATCTCTCAGTTTGGCTGCGGTGTTTACCAACGGTGGGATTTGCCCAGCGGAGTACACGTGGCATGGGGATCGCCTGCAGCTGGCCCGGCTCGACCGCAGGAACACATGGGGAAGTGTTGTGCGAGACGTGATCTCCACACTTAACTTTGCTTCGCTTTCTCGCCAACGAGCTGTTTTAAGTTTTAACAGATCATCAGCTCATCAAGGAGTAAAACTGTGTAAGGCATGCCTGAAATTTCCAGGTTGTTTTCAATTCGAAACTGTTTGGGTGGACTTCTAACCTGAAATTGACTTAACATTTTGTAATTTAAAATTACGCCCTCCGGTTGATTTTAGTTGACGTTTCCTTCTCTATGTAAAACAGCACCAACGTTAAGTAAATAAAACTGGAGAGAGTATTAGACTTCAGAAATCATGTTTAAGTAAAGCCTAGCGTAGATCTTACCTTTTTTCACAAAAATCCGTAGCAAGGGTTTGCTTATTCTCCAACTCCACTTCAAAACCCGTCGCTTCTACGTGTGTTCTCGCCCCAATATTAATGAGACTAGCTCAACAACTAAGCTCTCACCTTAATAAACTCTTACGGACCCATAGAAACAATTTAATGGACATTTTTGCCATCTTAGCTCCTACTCTATGACCCATATAAAAAAAAAGCTCATACTCTACGACTTTGTTAACAACATAATAATTGAGATTTGTGTTTGTGTTTGGATCTTATACAATATCTAGATATTGATGAGAGAATTCCTCCCTTGTCGGAACGGCCACCACACTTTCTCCCCTACACCAATGCACCTCCCCTCAAGGAAAGGGAACCCTTCTCCACTGCATTTTTCAATGGCCACTAGCTCTTCTCTTTTGTATCCCTTCACCAGCGACTTATATTACCATATACTACTCCACCACCAACTCAATTCCGTCACTCCTCCCATTGGACAACCATCTCGACCTATTGATATCAGTGTTGTCGTTGCCTTATTGTTCGTCTTCACAAATCTTCGGTGATCCTGTTGTTTGGAACATCACCAATCTCAAAGCTTTGCCTCAGTTCCTCTTCACCTTCCCAAGAATCGCTCCTGAAGCTGAGCCCATCGTAAAAAGTAGAGCCGCGAGTTCATACACCATCGCACCAATTTGTTACTCTCTTAATAAATCTGCTCCCTATGTCTTTTTCTATCCAAACAAACCAACCGTTCTCCATCCATGTCACTGCATAATTGTCTCATGCCATTCAATCAGGACAATTCCATGTAACTGTATACTACTCCCTTGTATCTTTATCTAGTAATCGATCTCACTCTATTCAATCAAACTAATCCCATTTGTTGCTGTTACGGTAGAATTTAGCAAGGAGAGTAGTTTGGAGCGTCACTCAAGGAGCATTCACGCCAGGGAGTGTCACAAGGCAATGTGCATCCAGCGGTCGAGGTAGGCGCAATGGGAGGACTGAGAACATCGAGCTTGATGAGTTCACCATCCGACCTGACGCAGCTATGGAGGCGAGTTTTGATGGGAGGAAGGGCATATGGCAGTCCACCGTCGACCGTGGTAAGCCATGGGTCTCCGGTACGACAAGTTTTGATGGGAGGAAGAGCATAGGCAGTCCACCGTCGACCGTGGTGAGCCATGGGTCACCGGTACGACAGAGCTCACATCAAGTTGTGGCGCTTTGGCTTTGGAGGTAGGTAGGGAAAACTTGGACAAGAAAGTGGTACGAGAGACTAATAGGAGAGGTGAAAACGGGTCGAATACGGGTGGATATTGTTTTTTATCATAACATATATTTTAACCCTGAATACGGATACCTTTTGTACGGATACGAATACGGATTTTTCGGGATATGAGCATGAAACGGATTCAAATCGATCACAGATAACTTGACGGATAGTGAACACATAAAGAAAAGATATATCATTATAACTTCATCAACGAAAGTGTAAAATTATACTACCTATTAGAGAATTATTTATCCTACTTAAAAACATAAACATAACCAAATGTAAATTTGTATTATATATTACTCAATGAATAGAAATCATAGAGGATATTAAAAAATAGTGATGTTTATTGGATATCCATTTTTTATTTATCGGATATCCTATAAAATACGAATACGGGTCGGATGTTGTTCTTCCCATATCCTGACTCATATTCCATGAGATTTTGTGGATACGAATATGGATAATATCGGATACGGATCGGGACTTAAAAATAGTACTCCGGACGGATTTTTTCCGAATACGACATCGGATCAGGCGGGAATTATCCGCCCCGTTTTCACCCCTAATAATACGGAAGCAGGGAAGGAGGCTACTATGTCAGAGATGTTGATATTACAATAATACTTTGAAATTGATGATAGTATATCTCTATCTCTACTACTTAAAAATTGAAGGTGATGGTCGTTTGTCCTCCCCTCTGGCAACCAGTACCGTGCAGCATGACAATCTCCTACTACTCCCACCCGTTCCAAAGAAACACACGCCGACGTGTGGGGCCAAGGCAAACAACAATGGTCTCCCCGTTTCTCCTTCCTCAACTGCTCGATCGGTCTCACTCCCCGCTTCTGTCCCACGATCCAGTATAAGGCAGGAAATGTCTCTCGGTCCTTTCTCCATCTTGCGCCACCACCCCTCCCCTCTTCTCATTTCTTAACCGCACACCACGTTCCACCATCAACCGTCACTGCCCAAACTATGTCAACTCCTTTCCCATGGCCTCCGCCACGACCAAAATCCACGACAACCCTGACACCGACGAAGCGGCAAGCTCCCGCTGAACCAACTCCGGTTGATTCGCCGTTGCAAGGATCCATTGCGTCAACGATGCCGGCGACCCCAACCTCTTGCTTCTCCAACTTCTTCCCCGTCCCCAGCTACTATTGCTCTGCGCTGACACCAGCGACCACATCTTTGCCAATGGTTTCTTCCTCTACTCTGGCATCCTCCGTTGTCAAGATTCTCCTGGCGTTGAGTTCCCCTCTGTCGAGCCTCCGTAGATGTTGTGTCATCTCCCTCAGCTCTACTATTTCTTCACCGCCAGCATCGCATATGACACACCCCTAGCGCTGCCGTCGTTTGAGAAGATGACTCACCGCGAGTTCCCGTGGTACCGCCATTGTCGAACCTTGCTCCGTGTATACAATCATAAGGAAATTATTCAGATGGGTGTTGTGGGTGTTGTGCTTTTACGTGAAGGTAAATGGGCCTTCCTTTGCCGCTTTGCAATCTCCACGGCGGTGGCGACGGACTGTCTTCGGTGAGCAGCGTTGACTTTGTCGTGTAACCTGTGTGGATTATCCAACCTCCCTACACCTCTACTCGCTCATGGCTGTCCCCAAGAAGAAGTTTGCTCTCATCTCTCGTATCAATTGAATCATTTGATCACATGTGTTGTTCACTAAGCTTCAATTTTCTCATTGGGATGTATGATGCGGGTGGGGATCTGTAGTAGTATAGCGCATGCACACCAGGTGTTCGTTGAATTTCTCTTGAGTTGTGAGAGCAGAAAGTTATCTTATTTCTTCATTGACTGTTGCGTTCTTTGTACGGCGTGTTTGTTGAATTGACAAAAAAAAATAGTACTGATATAACGAAATCATTGCTTTAAGCTTTTTTTTCATGTTTAATTATGTATTTTCGTTGTTCTTAAAATCTTTGCAAGGGCAAGCTGCTTACTATTCTTGGTCCCTGCTAGCTAGTTGCCAGTAGAAATTACTAATAGAAGCTACATGTTGGGACCCAAATATACAAATCTGAACCCTCTGTGTGTACTGCACTAGTCTAGGATCACGCTAGTGTATACAGTGGCAACATCGATGAAATATCATTATATATGCAAAGATAACTAAGAAATGGGTAATTAACATTAATTATTAGAGCAACGACCTTAAGGTCAAAGCTTACGATTAATGCCTCAGAAGGCAAATATCTCAATTAAGATGCAGTGGAAGGAAACAAAATAACTCCAGTGAAGGCCATCCATATGCCCACAGATAATCGACTGGGGTAGTGCGACCTAGTTTCTCCACGATCCTTGAAGTAGATCTTGTTGACCAACGATGAACCGATGTAGCCTTCTCCAACTGAACAACATTGTTTATAGCAAGAATGACTACATAGAGTACTCAGCAAGTCGCACCACAGAATGTAATTATAAATGATGGCTTATTCCAAAAGATATAACATATATGGTTCTTTTGCATAAAAGCAAAAGTTGTAGTTGAATATGAATAATATATTGAAAGCGTAATTTAAAACAAATAACAATAATAGTTTTAACAATTATTCTTCACAAAGCTCATATAACCTAATCAGTTTTTTCACACAGTTGCATAAGTTTACTCACACAGCTGCCCTTCCCAATTGTTTTATGAAAATCTACCCCTCGTGTGAAATCCCCGATCATGTCCATGACCGCGGACACAGCTATTTGAATATATTGATTAACACAATGCAGAAGTTTGTACACTCTACCCACAAGATACAATCAACTTGTACGGAGCTGATCATAGCAAAACATTTCTGAAACTTTATCTCAATAATCGACTCTCCCGTTGTGCGTACTGACGGCACCAAACCCCTACACAGGTTGTTGATCTGTCGCACATCGTTGGACCTAAACACGGTGAACCGCTCATAAATGTGAATCGTCGCACAGACAAAATCACACCTCTACCCTGGCACACAGCTTAACATACCTGCTTGGGTAATCAATGTCAAGACTCCGTAGCTTACTAAGTTAGGTCTGTCCCATATCAGGCACGTGATCATATAGTTATGACTCAGTTCAATGACGCACAAAGTTAAGTCCTTCATTGACAAAGTCGGGGCTGTTAATTACTATCAACTATCACATTCATATTTTTTCAAGCACACACAGCTCCACCATATTACAATTCCATCCACTTGCATCGGTCTAAATCTTTTCCCACTATGTTGGTTAGGTGCAACGCATGCCATCAACGAGTAACAATATACTACACACAACTTTCCATAACGTAGTCCATACTTATTTAGTCAAGTATAGTTTTGCAACTCAAAATGATATCAATAACCTGTTGCATGGCTAAGCAGACTATTCATGCTAACCAACCCACGTTGGTGCTATGATAATACCAACTAGTAATTATCCAAGCTAGAGTGACAAAAGATCATCGTAATACAATAAGCAAGGTGGATATAATCAAGTAGGTGTATAGCTAATCCCAAAATATTTAAAGAATTAAATAATTGAAATAACATGCAATACTTTGAATCAAAGTAATTTTGAAAAACTGGGCTCAACATGGTCAAAGGTACAACTTGCCTTACTATAGCAATGATGTTCTTATTTTATCTTCGATCTTCTAATTCATTGACCTTCAGCTCCTTCGGATGATTCCGGAACGTCATCTGACGAGAGAGAAAGCACAAAAACAAACAAAATTCAAAAGACAAATCAAATAAACTCCAAATTAAAATTGAATGGTACTGGAATGTAGGGCTTGATTTTATATGAATTTATAAACTTGAATAGTATCGGTGTTTTAGAACCGATCTTACGTAAAGATTGTTTGATTCGGGGGGTCTCCTAGAATGGAATCACGCAGAGAGATTGACACAGGTATTTTTATACAGGTTCAGGCCTTCTCCGGAGAGAATAACAACCCTACTCCTGTGTGTGTATGGTATTGAGTGTATTCTGAACAATCAGGAGAAAAACTAAGATTATTACAGATAATCATACTTGTCTTCCTGATAGCCCTTGATAGCGTGTGTGTACGCCTCAATTGCTCTCTCTCTCTTTTCCTCTCTGACCGTTGCCTTTATATAGTCGTGAAGGAATAGCCGTTTTCCCCTGCTAAAGAGACGTCTCATCAAATCCAGTAATGAGCGCACGTTTACAGTAATCATCGGGGTGGTAACTCCTTCACGCCGCCTGGTAGTTACTTGTCAAATATAATTGGGTATTGCGTGTTATTATTTCGCATAATAACAGCGTATGTTGACTGTTTGGATTTCTTAATCAATTGGACCCACTTGCCTGTAGGTTTCATTGATCATAAGGTGGTCGTAGCTGACCTGGTCGTAGAAGAACTTACGACCATAAGATAGTCGTAGCAAGACTTATGACTAGAAGATAGTCGTAGCAAGACTTACGACTAGGGGGTAGTCGTAGAATAACTTACGACTGAGTAGTGATCGTAGAAGAACATACGACCATAAGGTAGTCGTAGCAAAACTTACGACTATGGGGGTGGTCGTAGAAGAACTTACGACCACATAGTAGGCTTCTCCCTTGTAAACTTAAGGGGTATATCCAGGGACCATATGACATCATATTTACTTACAATAAGAATTATAGATAAAAGATAAAATGAGGATTATTATATCCTCGTCAAATAGGTTCAATCGGAGTTCATATGGGGAAGAACGATCTCTCGGAAGTTTGGTCGGAAGGGAAATGCTGAAAAAGAAAGAGAGAGAAACTGAGAGACTAACAGGTGGGGGCAAGGGAATATTCCCGAGAATCCTTATTTTTGGGATTTTGGAAATGGACTGGCTGAATGACATGTGGGACCACTAAGGTTTATGGATTTTTAAGAATTAAATTAATTCCAGAAAATGGGATGAGGGATTAACATGTGGGCCACTGGTCCATGGACCATGTCCACGACAAAGGAGCGGTTCATGGTGAACCGGGTTCATGTGGCGAGGGTTTTACTAGGGTTGACCGACATGCGGAACCCACATATAAGTGAGAGGTGGGTCATAGGTTATGGCTTAAGTGGCTAACATGTGGGACCCAGTAACAGATAACAAGGCATACATGTCATGTAATGAAAGTGACGTGGCGACAAGGTGGCATGACATGGTGAACACGAAGGATGATGAGTTGGTTGCTGACACAGATGGCGACGTAGGTGGCGCTCGGGCTCCAAGGCTCGCCGGAGTTGCGGGTCACGGTGGAGGCAACGGAGGGTCAAAACGGGGAGATGGTGACGAGGTGAAGAATATGACGTGGGTGTGGGGTCAAGGGCACGTCGGAGATGGCCGGCAGCGAGCTCCAAGTAGTGGCGCAAGCTCGGCTCCGGTGACGTCGTGACAATGGAGTTGTGGTGACGCTCTGGGAAAGGGGAGGGAAGCACGGCATAGAACGTGGTGCTATGAGTAAGATGGTGGTGAATATGAATGGTGAAGCTCATCGGTGGCAGTGCAATCGGCCGACGAAGGGCAGCGGCTGGAGAGGAGAGGGAAGGGAGAGAACTCGGCGCACGATGGACGAAACGCAAAATCAAAAGTTGTGGATTGTAGATCGGGAAGTGGAACACAAGATGATGCGGACAGGTTTGAGAGTAACTCACTAGGATGGCGAGGAACGCGAAAGAAGGCGTTTTGGTCGTCGCGGGCGTGGCTGGAAGCGAGGAAGATGAAGTTGGTGATGACGAGCGGGTGCTCGGGACCCTCGGTGGTTGGGCGTAAACGACTGAGGAGGTCAAGGCAAAGCTGATGATTGTCGACGACCGAGTCGCCGATCGTACATAAATATATAGGAAAATGACACAGATCTCCTGTGAGAGAATGAGGCTGTTCTTTATAAATACGAAGTGGGAGAGAAATGAGACTAGGCACAGGACCTTGTCCGACTAGGGTACCCATTATGTAAGCTCTGGAATCCTCATGACCAGTGAGGTCGTTAGCCTTAGGGGTTATGACCATAAAGACGTATGATCTTTTATTATGTATTAAAGTAATACATACAGGTTTTAATCCTCGTCAGCTAGCCCCCGAACTTTAAATGAATAGGTCGTGTGAACACTTTATTCCGATGAAGTCGTATCGGGCAGACCCTCATTTAATGCCGTGACATACGAAGTGGTCTGTATTCACTTTAAAGTTGAGAACTTGCCTTGGGAACCAAATAGTTTTTCTATCCGTTGGACAAAAAGGTTTTGTCCGTTGGACTTTAAGTAACTCCCGATTCAGTTTAAAGATCAGAAGCTATAAAATCGCCATTGTTGGGCTTTAGAGCTTTTACGCTTCCAAATCTTCCTTTAATCCCCTTCAGTTCTTGCCAAGAAACCTTTCCGACCTCTGCTTTCTTTTCCGCCCAAAGCACCCTCCTACCACTTATTCATCCCTTTGAGAGCTTTCATCATGTCAGATCAAATCACAAAGTGGGTGCCCTCAGATCTGAGCGAGAAGAAGCTTGAAACGCTGGAGAAAATCGGAATGCTCGCGGATAGGAATCTGATCAAATGGAGGTCAGCGCCCGGAGAGCACTATCCAAGCCGTGAAGATGGGGAAATCCCAATTTTCCTCGCTTACATTGAGTGAGGGCTGAGGGTGCCGGTGCACAAATTCCTCCCTCGCGTGCTGGAGTACTACGGCGTGGAGTTGGTGAATATAGCTTCGAACCCCATCGCCAACATTAGCATATTTGCCTATCTGTGTGAGGCGTACCTAGGAGTGCGACCAAACTTGAAGCTCTTCAGGTATTTCTATTGGATGGCGATGTTAGGAAGATCCACGACGGCTCTTGGAGAATGCACGTTGTGCCTTCACGACGGGAAGGCCGATGAGTACATCCAAATGTACTCAAAGTCTTCGTGGTCGTCATGGAAAAATAACTGGTTTTACATAATGGTTACAAGTGACGATGGCCTCTACTTTGCCGAAGTTAGGGCAAACGAGAATCCTAAGTGGAGAGAGACCGTGGAGAAGACAGGGAGGGTCGGAAGGTGTGTGGATGCCATTCGAGATCTAAGGATCAAGGGCTTGACTTCCTAACATGTGGTGAAAGATTTCACCAAACACCGAATCAGTCCACTGAAACTCCGAACACAACCCCTGCTCTGGTTCACTGGTCGTGATAAAGCAATCACGGACTCACGAGATGGTAAGTCTTTGAAGAAGATCCGACCAGTATAATTTACTAGTCGATTATCATAAAACCTTAAAATCTCTTCTATCTGTTTTTTGAAGCCCTTTTTCCTGAGGAAATCAGAGTGCGGATCAAAATAATCTGTGCCAGGGAGCCTAGTAAGAAAGCTGCAATTCCCGGCATGTTGGCTATGGTCTCTGCTGAAGAGAGACTAGCGAGACTTAAGGTAGATAATCAATTGTTCTATATATATATATATATATATATATATATATATATATATATATATATATCCTCCAATCAGTTTATTGATCTTGCTCTTAATTTTGTAGGCGGTCGAACTGAAAATCATAAAATCTGATGAGGATCGTAATCCTACAGTGGTTCCGACCGATTCCTGCCCAGAGCCAGTGGAAGAAGATGATTCTTTCGAGGTAAAAGAGCTAACCAAACTTGTTTTTTGACTAAGGTGGGACAAATTGAGGGTCTGCAAAGCAAGGCTGCAGAAGTCTGAAAGCATCTATGCCCCTAAAAAATGTTTTGGTAATTAATGATAATATGTGGATATGGGATTAACATGTTTATTGAGTATTTACAAGGTTAAGTCCCATTGGTGAGTTTGATAACGTAAAGATGCATGCTAAAGGATTCAATCAAGATCTACATGGCTCAAAGACAAGGTACAAGTAGTCTAGGATCATTTTTATATTTTACCGGTCTTAGGAGAAACGGTTGGAAGACCAGATTATAGGTTAAATACCGTACTATTAAGAGGGATTGTGACTAGTAGCTTGATAGCATGGTCTTGTGCAATTTAGATCAATTTAGGATCATGCATGCATTTGAATTTGAATTTAATAAGCTCTCTATGCATTTGTCAGCAAATGGTAGTACCAGAGGTTTGCTGGCGGTACTACCGCTCAAAGCGGTATGACTGCACATCCCTTGGTGGTATTACCGTAGTCCGAACGTCACAGCCAACTGAGTGCTAATGTGGTACGACCGACTTGATTCGTGGAGCCGGCTTGATTCGTTCAAGCTTCCTCAACGTGGACTAGTAAAGACCGGCAAGTCTTTGATACCACGGGAAAAAGTCCTTTGTCATTGTGGTTATTTCTTGTCTATACTTATTCCGCATTTACAATTCTAGCATTTATCGTGTGTTGAATTGCTTAGCTAGAATTGTATCTAGTTTAGACATAGTTCTTAATTGGCTTAAATTGTTAAATTGTCAAAAAGTTTAAAAACCTGCTATTCACCCCCCCTCTAGTCGGTTATCCTTGAGCCTACAAAGTCGTAGACCCCAGAGTAGTCGTTCATGACCTAACAGTTGTTACTGAAACAACTGATCTAGAGGTCGACGAAAACCACACCCTCCGACCCGATGGTCAGGGACGCTACCCTCGACCAGTTGGTTGAGAATATCGCTTCCGACCTCATGTTGGAGGATGTGAGGGGTTTAATCAACCTTGGCAGCTCAGAACCGGTGAAATTGGTTGAGAAGAAAAGGAAGGCTAGCGGTACAGAATTTATTCCACCGCGTTTCAAGGTCAAAACTAAAAAATTGACCAAGTACATATAAATGAAATAGTCATATAAGTACATGCCTTTAAAAGTCTTTGACAATTTGAAGTTTTGATTTTCCTTTCTTCTCTCTGTACAGATCTTCTGGTGTTTCGGTCGTTTCCAACCAAAATGTTGCTGAGGAACAGACACCCGAGGAAGTTCCCGTCCAAAGCACTTCTCGGGAAAAAAAACTCCTCAAGACATAGTGGTCGAGAATGCCCCCGAGCAAGTGTCGGTACCAGCGGTCGTTCAGGATCCAGTGGTGATTCTAACTCCATCTACAGAAGTAGATGCCCCTGAAGACCTTCAGCAGGTTCTGACCCATGTTGATAATCTCTCTCATGCTAACAAGTTCCCTTTTTGCCCCCCGATTTATTGACGATAAGGAGCTTGATGAGGTTTGGGAAAAAATGTCGGACCATCAAGTCAAGATGGGTCCTGATACAATTTTTGCCGATTATAATGACATGGCAATTTGGGTAAGTATCCACGACCAGTTCCATAGTTTCTCCACTAAAAAGTTTATAAGAAACTTAATGAAGAATGCTATTTGCGTAGCACATGGATGAGAATTTTGCTGTGGTTAGAGGACTAACCCAGCGAATAAAGCTCCTGGAGCAAAAACACTCCGAATTGGAAAGTAAGAACTTTCTTCTTAACTTTTCTCCTTCAATACTTTGTTCTTTTATTTAATTATTCTCTCTTATCATATTTGATAGATTTGGAGAAAATAAAAGAAGAGGTCGTGGCTGGTAAAGCCATAATAACCCAGCTTGAGGAAGAATGTCAAGCTAAGGACCGGTCGATTGCATACATGACGACCAGGTACAAGGGAGTCGTTGAGACTCTTGAAAAGAAGATTGAAGGTAATTGGCCGTAAACTTGACCAGCATATCATCTCTTCTAATCATACTTATTCACTATTTGTTTTATTCGTGCAGAGCAAACTCAAGCACTAAATAGAACACAAAAGGCTCTAGAATTTGAGCAAGACAAGGGGACAGCTCTTGTGCAAAACCTTGACGACAAAGTTGATGCACTTAACAAAATGATCTTTGATATGAGATTAGGATCGAGTCTACCTACCTTAAGAGATCCAACAGAGAAAATGAACTATTTAGGCCAACTTCTGGAAGATCTCAATGCCCTGCTCAGAACTACTAGAGAAAACTATTCCCGGACAATGAAAGAAGCTGTGGCCAGCGGAGTTAGTTTTGCTTTGGTGAAACTAAAGGCTTCCAACCCCTCTACCAATCTCCAAGCTGTTGAAAAAGATTTCAACTGCCTGCCTAATGAGGCGACCAGGTTTCTCAAGGAATTAAAGCCTCTCAGAAACAAGGTTGCAGAGGAAATGGAGGTCGGATCTCCGTCAAGCAGCAACTAGTCTAGAGATATCCAGGAGTAGGACATTGTAAATATAAGAATTATGAAATGTATAAAACTTACCTTTTGGCCATCAACAGGTCTTTTGTTTATCCTTTTGACTTTTGAAGTACTCATATATTCGCTAGCCCCCGACTGATTTATAGTAGAAGAACTTTACTATATAAGCAGTAAGCTAAGAGATAGAACTTTAAAGTCTCAACCATTATTTTGAAGGCATATACCGATTATATTATAAAACTGATCGTAGTAATACTAGGTAATCAATTTGGTCAGAACCAGTGTATGATTTTGACTAGTTATGGATCTGTTTTGTAATAATCGGAATACCAAACAAAATAATATATGGTAGGAAGAAAAAGACTTGCTTTGATGAGAAAAGAAATTATGCAAAAATGTGTGCAATGGATGACAAGTAATCTTATTTATGTATAGTATCTAAAACTGGTCGAAAGAACTGCTAAGAACTAAAGACATGAAAGACACTTCGTGAAACGTGCTCAGGCTCAAGTCCGATTAGCGGCGAGGATCGTAGGAAAAGAACCGTCATTAGGAAGCTCCTTCCAGTGGTAGGACCACGTGTGAAAAAGGAGAGACGTCGACTAGGAGGCTTTTCATGTCCAGACTAGTAGCCAAATGAGAGTAGAACAGAATCTTGAAATGAGGAAATATAGCCTTCACAATCTTGAGCATATAAGTCACTACATGAAGTTATTTGTATTATGATCTCATTACTCGTATATTTCTTTGAGAAAAAGTGTGCAGTCGCGCGTGAGAATCATTTAGGGAGTGATCACGACTAGGACCCATACAGCTCATGACTTAGAAGTCGTTGCCAAAGAGTAACAGAGATCCTTGTAAAGGATGTCGGAGAGAAGAGTGTCTTCTCCGACCAGTGTAAATAACAACGGTAGACGGCCAGATTATAGGTACAGATATATAAACAATATCACTCGTCAAAAAATAAATAAAGGAATGACTAATCTTTATTTAATTGATAAGAATTGAAAGAATGTACAAAATAATTTAAACAAAGAACTTACGCAAGTGATCAATGTTCCAAGAATTAGACAAAACTTGTCCATTAGACATGGCTAGTCGTACAGAACCTAGTCGGGTGACTTCGACCACAGTGTAAGGACCTTCCCACTTAGGAGAAAGTTTATTGCGATTTGCTTAGTTCGGAATTTTTGTGAGAACCAGATCGCCTACAGCGAGGCTGCGAGGTTGCACTTTACGACTATGATACCTTCGCATGGATTGTCGGTAGACCGCCGATCGTATCAAGGCTTGGTTTCATCGTTCTTCAAGGAAATTGATGTCATCAAGTCGTCGTTCATTCTGATCGATTTCGTTGAAACAATCGGTTCGAGCAGAGCCAAGTTTTAGTTCTGGAGGAAGCATGGCTTCAACACCATAAACTAAATAGAAAGGTATTTCACCGGTCGCACGACTGGTTGTGGTTCAAACAGCCCATAATACAGAAGGGAGTTCTTGGGCCTAAGCTCCTGACCGTTTGATTAATTGGTCGAATACTCGGCGTTTAATCCCCTGCATAATGATACCATTGGCTCGCTCAACTGCTCCGTTGCTCTGTGGACGAGCAACAAAAGCAAAGTGTACTTTGGTGCCAAATTCTTCGCAGAATTATTGGAATTGACCACTTGAGAACTGGGCACCATTGTCTATGATTATATGACTGGGTACACCAAATCGTGTGATCACGTTTTTTTGTGAGAAAACTCTTAGCAGCCGTGGTTGTTGTTTTAACAACAGGCTTGGCTTCGATCCATTTTGTTAACATGTCAATCATGATGAAAAGGAATTCGAAGCCCCCAGGTGCTCTTGGGAAAGGTCCCAAAATGTCCAGTCCCCAGGTTGCAAAAGGCCAAGAAAGATTAATTATTTCCAAAGCTTGTACCAGCTGATGTACTTGTCGGCTATGAAACTGACATTATACGCACTTCGTCACGAGCTCTTTTGCACCATGAAGGGCAGTTGGCCAATAGTATCCTTGTCTAAAGGCTTTACCGACCATTGTTCTGTAGGAATGATGTGCTCCACAAACTCCTTCATGAATGTCGGTTAGCAATTTAATACCATCCACTCGAGATATGCATCTCATCAACACTCCGTGAGATCCTCGTTTATACAAGGTACTTTCGATCAGAGTGTATGATTTGGCTTTTCGTGCTATACGATCAGCCTCTACATCATCTTCAGGGATTGTGTCATGCTGAAGATAATTGTAGATCGATGTCATCCAATTTCTACCTTGACCGTGACAGCGCCAACCGTCAACGACCTGTGGAGCATCCATGTTCTCACGATCGGTTTGTATGACCTGTAAGGAAGCATGTATGTTCTCAAAAAGCTCGACCACCAAGGGCGAATTGAGTTGCTCGAGAAAAACTCCGGATGGGACAGTTCACTTCGTGGAGGCCATCCGTGCCAACTGGTCTGCCAAAAAAATTTCCTTTCTAGGAATATGTTAGATTTGAAAACCGAAGAAGTGCTTTTCGAATTTCTGTACTTCCGCGCAAATAAGATGACATCTTGGTACTCGAGCATTGATACTCTTCCCTACTTAATTCGCTACTAGTTGAGAATCACCTTTCACTAGTAATCTGCGAATCCCGAGCGAACGAGCTGCTTGGAGTCCTGCCAGTAAACCTTCATATTTTGCCACATTGTTTGTAGCAGGAAAATTCAACTGGATAGTGTACTTGATGTGTTCGCCAGTTGGGGATATCAAGACAACTCCAACCCCCGAGCCTTTGAGCATCAAGGAACCGTCAAAGTACATTATCCACTCATCGTGGTGTTCGTACTCGGGCCCTTGGGTGGGTTTAGGGTTTGTCCATTCGACAATGAATTCTGCTATTGCCTGGGACTTGATTACTGTTCGTGAGATGAAATGGAGGTCGAATGCCCCTAGCTCAACTGCCTATTTTGCTACTTGTCCTGATGATTTCCTGTTTCCAAGGACTTGACCGAGGGGATATCCGGCTGATACGACCACTTTATGGGTTTGAAAGTAATGCTTTAGTTTCCTTCAAGCCATAAGGAGACCATAGAGCAACTTTTGTAACTGTGGGTATCTTTCCTTTAGTCCATGTAAGACTTCGCTTACGTAATACACTGGTCGTTGGACGTTGTCACGCTCTACGACCAAGACACTATTAATCGTCGCGGCATTGCGACCATGCGTAATTTGTAATGTTTCTCCCGATCTTGGAGAAACTAAGACCGGGGGACTCGTAAGGTACTTCTTAAGGTTTTCAAAGGCATTTTTTTGCCTCCTTAGTCCACTCGAAACTTCCATGTTTCCAGAGAAGCTTAAAGAAAGTCAATCCTTTTTCCCCTAACTGTGCTATGAAACGACTTAATGCTGCCATACAGCCAGTTAGTTTCTGAACTTCTTTCTTCGTGGTCGCAGGACGCATCTGGTCGATGGACAATATTTTTACTGGGTTTGCTTTGATACGTCTAGTCGAAACTAGGAAACCGAGTAGTTTTCCAGCGGAAACTCCAAACACACACTTTTCCGGATTCAACTTGAGGTTATGCCTTCTCAAGTTGTTGAAAGTCTCTTGTAGGTCGGGAATGTGATTGCCAGCGTTGATGCTCTTTACAACCAGATCATCAACATAGGCTTCTAAATTTTGACTTATCCAAAGACTAAAGGTTTTCTGCATCAACCTTTGAAAAGTCGCACCAGCATTTTTGAGACCAAACGACACCTTAACATAGCAGTAAGTACCGAATGGAATGATGAAGAAAGTTTTCTCTTCATCTTCTTTACTCATATTAATCTGGTGGTACCCTGAATACGCATGTAAAAAACTTAATAACTCACACTCGGAAGTTGAGTCTACAAGTTGGTCAATGCGAGGAAGGGGAAAATCATCCTTCGGACAAGCTTTATTAAGATCAGTAAAGTCAATGCACATTCATCATTTTCCATTATTTTTCCTAACTATTACAGGATTGGCAAGCCCCTGAGGGTGGTCGACTTCACGAATAAATCCAGCCTTGAGGAGCTTGTCAATCTCCGACTGGATTGCCTCCTTCCGATCAGGTGCAAAACGCCGCAGCTTCTGCTTGATCGGTTTCTTATCAGGCTGGAGAGCTAGCCGGTGCTCGATCACCTCCCGGGGGACTCTGGGCAGGTCGGACGCCTGCTAGGCGAATACGTCCTGATTTGCTCGGAGGAAGGAGACGAGCGACTCTTCCTATTTGGGGTCGAGTCTTGCCCCGACCAGTATCTTTCGGGTAGACGAGTCAGTGTTTTCTGACCCAGGTGGCAACTTGGCACTGTCCGGAGAAGCGCCCTTGTCGAGTAGGACCTCCTTTGTCTGGTCGAAAGGCTTTGGTGTCATCTTTGGCCTTGAGTGTTTGACCTGCACGGTGGATGAATTAGCCTCTCTGGTCGGAAGTTCATCGACCAGCTCTAAGGATTTTCGATCACATGCGTATGCCATTTTCTGATCTCCTCGAATCGTGATGACTCCCTTTGGTCCTGCATTTTCAAACTCTTATAACCGTAGTGCGTGGCTATCAAGAATTTTGCTAAAGCCGGACGACCAAGAATTCCATTGTATGTGGATTCAAAATCCACTACATCAAACAGAATCTTTTCTGTTCGGAAGTTGTCAGGTCTTCCGAACGTAACCGGTAGAGAAAGTTGTCCTATCGGTTTGGTGGTAGAACCAGGAACTGTACTATGGAAGACATATTTCATAGGTTTCACCTTTGATTTGGGAACTTGCATTTCTTCTAAAGCTCCCGCAAATAAAATATTTAAAGAACTACCTCCATCTATTAGGACTCGATTAACCTTACAGTTATTAATAGTAGGTTCAACGACAAATGGGAACCTACCTGGTCGAGTCGAAGGGATGGGGCAGTCTTCTTTGTTGAAGGATATTATAGTGTCTAACCACCTTGATGGCTTGATGATGGTCGGAGGCTCAACAAGGTTGACCTCCTGCTCCATGGGCTTCAGACGACGCCTTGATTCGTACGAAGAAGACCCGCCAAAGATCATGTTGACCATATGTTGAGGTTCCTGGTACTCCATTTCTTCGTCGTCATCTTTGTCCTTCTTAGAACTCGTCTCACCGAATTCCTGTATTGTAGGGAGTGGACCTTTACCTGTATAGTAATCCTCCAGCTTCTTTTGCCAGACTCAACAGGTGCGCAAGTCATGCTCTGCCTGCTAGTGAAGTGGACACCACCTTTTGTTTTTCTTGTATCCTTCGGTCGGAGCTTTTGTTTTGCCTCTACCGATATAGTCTTTCTTACCCTTTATAAACTTTTCAAGAATCGTAAGGAGTTCCTTATCGTCGGGTCTGCGGTTTTTCTTTTTCTTGTGAGCCATCTTATTCTTCTTCTCTGGTTTATCCAAGCTAGGTTGGGGGATTTTATCCTTCCGATCAATGGCCTCACACCATTCAACTGCTTCGCTAGCAGTTGCGTATTTATCGGTCATGTCGAAAAGTTCGACGGTTGTCTTTGGAGGGTGCATAGCTATGTCCTCCGTGAACCGTCGATTCCTTAGACCTGTTTTGAAAGCTTGGATGACAGAAGATTCTGTGGCCTCTGGTATTAAATTATGAACCTGGCTGAATCTTTTGATGTACTGACGGATAGTCTCATTGGATCCTTGTTGGATTTGGTGAAGATCATCCTCCATTCCAGGGTAGTCGTACGTGCCTTAAAAATTCGCAATCAAAAGGTCACAAAGTTGTTCCCAAGTGTAGATCGATCCGATCGGTAGGTTAAGTAACCACGACCAGGCAGACCCTTCGAGTATTGTGGGTAGATAGTTTGCCATCATATTTTTATCACCACCAGCAGCTCTGATGGTGGTGGTATAAATTTGGAGAAATTCTAATGGGTTCTGAGTCCCATTGAACTTATCCAGATTGGCCGATCGGAACCTGTTTGGCCATCATACAGTTTGGTGCCCTGCAGAAGAGGCTCGACAACCTGTAATCGATTCATGGCGCCTTCTTTGGAAAGGTGCCGGATTGTAATCGGTCAGAGACCGATTTCTAAGGTTAGATTGCAGGATCTCCGATGTCCCGATCCGGTCGTAGATGTTAATGTGACACCTCCAACCGCTTGCTTGGTTTAGTTGATGATGAAGATCATCAAGGCCAAGCGATCGCTCCTCTTGACGAGGTGATGGAGTGGCTGCTTGAAATAGCCTTCTCCCCTTGTGACTCCTTTGTCGGAATCGTCGAGGAGGCCTTGGTATCGATTGTTCCCCCAATATGACCATGCTGCCCTCTGCCGAGGGAGGAACGTTGGGATGAAGTCATGGTTTGACTTCCTGAATTCCTTTGTTCCCGGTATGCTTCCGTTCGTTGCATGGTCTGCTGAAGAATTTCTGATGCTTGGCCTACGAGTTGTACAAAACCTAGGGTCTCTGCTAGAGCAGGGTTAAAATTATTCAAAATATCCTGAACACATTGCAGGTTTTGCACCATTACCGAAGGTCTCGGAGGATTCATGCTAGTAGTAGGTGTTCGAAGATCTGAACCTTCCCCCGACCTCCTGGTTTGTTCCGTCCAATCAGCTATTCTTGGTGGGGCAGAGCCAGGCGAGTTAACTGATGGACGTCTATCAGTTCTGTTACCTCCGACATTTGGTGCTTGATGGCCCGTATCATTTCTACCAGCACGTGGTGGCGTGGCAAAGCGTGTAGGACCATGCATGTCATCTTGACTTGTATCTCTGATCGCATTGACCTTGTGCCTCTAGCAGCGATCTTTCGACGAGCTTCCATCGTAACTAATGGAGAGCCTTCCAATGCTTCTGCTAGGAGTTTTCACGATGGAGAACGGTCGGAGATGAGCACATCCTGAGGTCTGCGTGGTGGGCTCAGCCTGACCCGGCGGATTGCCGATCGTATGTTGAGTCTTATCATCCCAACTTGGCTCACAACCAATGGGGGTTTCATCGACATTGTTACCAGATGTAGGTTGGCTCCTGGAATCGCCAGAAGCCATAGGTGAGTACCTTTCAGGCATGATTTCATAGAGAGTATAGTCATTCTCGAGTTGTGGTGCTGATTTTTCGTCACCTTTTTTGCCGGTCGAAAGGACCAAGCTTGGAGAAGTCTTTGTACATTCCGAACTGATCGGAATGACTGGTTCCTCTTAAAGTGCCACTTGTCGTAGTAGTGTATCCTCATCCATCCGGTCGATTTCGCTAATGTCGGCGACATGCGAACCGGCGGAGGAAGAGGATGATGACATTCCATTTTCTTGCATGGTGCGGATGCATCCCTCCATGTCGAGGTTAGAGCAGTCCGCCAAGTCGAACCAGTTCTCCTCGTCCCAAACTCCTGCCATAGCCGCACGTGCGATTACGAGGAATGAGTGAGGAAACTTGCGTCTTCTTCCCCACAGACGGCGCTAGCTGTCGATGATCGAGTAGTCCATCTTACGAAAATATAAAGGAAAATGACACAGATCTCCTGGGAGAGAATGAGGCTGCTCTTTATAGATATGAACTGGATGTTTACAAGGGGTGTCTACGACCCGGTTGGGGACTAATCCTAATTACACCGAGTATGATCCTTGCTATGCTAATTAATCAGACTTAAAGCATGAGTCTAAGGCTGATTGTGTTGCTCTAATCTGATGCAGAATGATTCGATCTCTTTTCTCGTCTTTGCTCCATCCTTAAATAACTTCCGAAGAGGTGGCGGTTACTCCTGGAGAAGACGTCCTTTGCGAAGCGTTGCGATTGGTCGGAGCGAGACAACAGTTGATAAAGTATCAACTGCTCTGTGGTTAATTGACTGTGAGACACTTAACCGCACGATGGTTGTTGTTAGTATCTTAGGATTACATAGCGTCGCGTGGTATGGAATATATAGCATGTGTTCCATTCATCACATGATAAAGAATATATCCGGAATTAGATCCAGATACCAGTTCATAGCTTCTTCGAGCAGCTACCTGGTCGGAGACTAGGCATAGGACCTTATCCGACCAAGGTACCCATTATGTAAGCTCTGGAATCCTCACGACCAGTGAGGTCGTTAGCCTTAGGGGTTACAACCATGAAGACGTATGGTATTTTTATTATGTATTAAAGTAATACGTAGAGGTTTTAATCCTCGTCAATGATGTAGGACAGTAGGAGGGATGGCTTGAGGGGCTTTGTCGGGGGAGAATGGCGAGGTATGGGCGGCGGTCAGTTGTGAAGAAGAAGGCCAAGGGTGGCGGCGAACGTTGGGTCTCTGACGAAGGAGGCTAGGGCACAAAGGCGGCAAGTCGAGGTGGAGCAAGGGCGCACGGGGCGACGGCTTATATGGCCTTGGGAGGCGGGCTTCCTATGGACTTCGAGGCAACGACGCTGCAGATAGAGCCAGCCAAATGGACCGAGCTGGCACGAGGCATGACATCAGAGGTTCGGTCCAAGCAGCACGGCGGTCCAAGCAGACAGACGGCCGCTTTGTTCATGGGTCAGGCTTACCGCAAGACGAGACCGGGCGTGCAGCTCGGCTGCCCCTCGACACGGTGGGTCGGCCCCCGCATGGCACGAACGATCTTGCGGGCGTGCCGTGCACGACTGCTGTGTGCCTCGAGAGGCACGATCGCGTGAAGGCGAGGCGCCGGAGCGGAGGAGGAGGAGGGCGTCGTGGCGACAAGAAACATGCTGTCCGCCGAGTGAGGGAGGAGGAAGGCATCGCACGGAGCTGCGCGGGCGCACGGTCGAGGAGAGGAGGTGGGCGAGCGGCAGCGTGGCGACGGTTATGCTCGCGGCGGACCCATTGCCGAGGAGGCGTCAGGTCCGTCGAGGAGGCGCTGACGGGCGACGGGCTATCGAGGAGGGCGCAGGTCGCCGAGGTGGCAAGGTCGACGAGGTGGCAGCGGGGAGGCGAGTAGGCGGCGGGGCCACGGGGAGGCGAGGAGGCGGCGGGGTCATGGGGAGGCGAGGAGAGGCAGCAGAGGTCACGAGAGCCGTCTGGCACTATCGCGCCGCAGCACAAGACGAGGCGAGACAGGGGGTTGGGGGAGAAGAAGGGCGGGCGCAGGGGCGAACCGGGCCATCTCGTGCCCGTGGGCCATGCCCGGCACGGCACGACTCGAAAAATTCGGCCGCTAGGGTTTTTTTGACCGTTGGGGTCTTAAAAATAGCAAAAAAAAATCAAAAAACTATGATTTTTTCTATAAATAGCCACCGTACCGCCCCTCATTCAGCACCCCTTCATTCTTCATTCTCTCTTTGAAATTGTGTTGTGCAAATTCAAATTCGTATTGAGCTAATTTGGCAAAATTCAAAAAATTTGTGCCAAAATTTGGAAATTTCAATTTTCGTCAGCAAGTCAGTGAAAGAGGTACAATACTATTTATGTAATACTTTTATTGTTAGTTATTGTTATGCTAAGATGAAAGTAGTAATAGTGTTAGTTTCGATTTTGCGTTTTAGTTATGGGCCGATCCACGATGACTTTGTTCTTGGTGATTACAGACTTTCATCAGAGGAAATTGCATCTATGGAGGCGGCGGCTGCCTCAAACCAACCGGAGGTTTCACCGGAGGAGCAAGGTGGAGTTCCGTCATCAGGCTCCACGTCAGCATCAGACTCAACAAAAACCGGAGCAAAGAGGTCGAGGCCGTCTACATCGGGAGTGTGGGAGAATTTCAACAGGACAACCAAGCAAGACGCAGCAGGAAATGAGGTACCATATGCTATTTGTAAAATTTGTCGCCATGAATTGTCTGCAAAGTCTACAGGTGGAACAGGGCACTTGATTAGACATGCTACAAGATGTCGAACCAAGCAAGGATTGATGATGAGGCAGACGCAGCTGCAATACAACCCTGACGGTACGGTATCTAGCTGGGACTACGATCCTCAGGTAGCCTACCAATCTCGCTGTCGTTTAATTGCTTCTGAGGATTTACCATTAGGCTTTTGCGAGTCCACTTCTTTCCAAAATTACATTAGGACTGTGCATAATCCTATATTTTCTTCTGTTTCTAGATAGACAACAACTAGGGATCTAGTGAAATACTATAATGAACGTCGTAATAAAATAAAGGAAATATTTAGTACGTGCACATTTTCGGTGGTCCTGACCTCGGACATATGGAGTGGTCGGGCTAAGGAGGATTATCTTAGTGTAGTTGCACATTATATTAATGACGACTGTGTAATGGAGAAAATGATTATAGCTTTGAAATTAATTGATGTAGCACACACGGGGGAGAATATTGCGAACTATATTATCAAAGTCGTGGAAGACTTTGGTCTTACAGACAAAATATTCGCAATTACTTTAGACAATGCCGCTTCAAACTCTAGGGCCATGGACATTCTTACTCTAGTGTTGAGTACATATGTCGATTCCTTCTTGCTACATCAATAATGCGCTTGTCATATTATCAACCTTTTAATCAAATGTGGTTTGAAGAGGTTGAGTCCGTATATTAAAGCTTTTCACGATGTGATTTCTTTCTTGAATAATTATAATGTAAGAATAGCACAATATAAGAACTTCTGCAGGGCGATGGGTGTACGTCCAAGAACTCTACTTACCTCATGATTAAGAATCTTTTACCATACAAGAGCACTTTTCCTGTATTTATTCAAACGCACTATCCTAGCACTGACGGTACTATACTATTAACTGAGCAACATTGGTTCGTTGCTGAGAAGATACTGTCGTTTTTTTAAAAAAATTATGAGGCAACTATTGCTTTGTCCGTTGTCTACTATCCAACATCTCCTATCATTGTGCATACTATTTTATGGATTGCTACTCAATTGAAAATGACTTAGTTTTACACGATGTTGTTGTTTCCATGAAATCTAAATACCTTAAACATTGGAGAGAAATCCCTTACCTATATGCATTTGCATTTCTTTTAGATCCTATGGCTAAAAGTGATGCATTTGGTACTGTACTTGACCTTCTTAGTGATGCTACGGGGCTAAACTATATTGACTATTTTGCAGAAGTTCGTTCTCGGTTATACGAGGTTTACCAAAGGTATGAAAATAGGTTTCGGGGAGTCCGTTCGCAACGACCTCCAATAGCCCCCACCTCAAGTGGGAAGACAAATATGTGGGGCGCGATCTTCGGTGCCTCTTCCTCCAGGTCCAGGTCCAGGTCCAGGTCCAGGGTTTCTTCTTCTTCTTCTTCTACACCAACGCCTGCTCAGCCAAGACCCACAAAGATCAGAGAACTATCCACCTATCTGGATAGCGATACGGTGGATTTCAATTCAGAAGGCTTCGACATCTTGCAATGGTCATATCCCGTGCTATCCATACTTGCACATGATGTGTTAACTGTTTCTGTCTCTACGGTTTCCTCCGAGTCTGCTTTCAGTCTTTCTGGAAGAATATTGGAGGAGAGAAGATCAAGTCTCACAAGTGAGATGGTGGAGATCCTTCTAAGCTGTGAAGGATTGGAAACAAGGCGATTCACGAACACAATACTGTGGAAAATCCGAGTTTGCTCAAGTGTTCAAAATCAGACTTAGACATTGACAAACACATAGAACAAAGATGTATCATGTATGTAGAATTGTAGAGCTATAGGTCAGACTCTTTTCCTTTGCCAAGGTTTTCTCATCTTGAGTTTTTACTTAGCGAAGGTTTTAACGAGGCGACCAGTTGGACATTAATAAAGCTCTTTATTACATTTTCAATATGATTGTCTCATTTTTTAAAATTTTCATGTCTACTTCTGAATTCTGCACATTTTTCTAATTTTTCTGGATTTTGTTGGATTCCTTTTGTTTTGAAAGACCAAACGGGCCACATCCGCCCGACGGCTAAACGGAAGCGGTCGGCTCCTTAAGACGGCATGAATACTGACGTCAGGCTTGCTGCCGCCGCCCATGGGTCGGCCCTACCAAAGACGTAATAGTAGTAGTGCGGAATGGGTCGAGCGAAGGCCCATTTGCCGCCACCGGCCGCAGAGTTGCGAATGGACACGAGTGGCAGCACGCTGCCTGGTCAAGGCTAGCAAAGGAGGCGGGCCAGTGCAAGGGGGAAGGCAACGGTGAAACAGGGGAATTTGGGGGAGGAAATTTGGTAGGAGGAGGAGAAGGTAGAGTGGGCCGGACCAATTCGGTCCACCAAGAAATTTTGATTTTTTAAATGATTTTTGAATTTAGAAAATGTTGAAAATCCAAATGGACTAAAATAAATAGCAAACAAACTCCTAAACATCCAAGAAAATTCAGAAAAATTCCTTGAAACACAAGGAACCCAACTAACATTGCTCTTTATTTAATTGATGTTTACAATAGTCAAATTAAATAGTTTGAATTTTAGAAATTCCCAATTAAGCTTTGTTAAATCAAGAAAAATTGGTGGAATTTTTTAGGGACATAAACTACTCAAAAGATTTTTTTTGAAAACCCAGTTTTTGAGACATTACATTGCACTCAAACGATCTTATGTGTTTCAGGTCTAAAAGTATAATAAGGGTATAAGGAATGGACCCAAAGCCCTGAAGGCTAAAGCCTCTTCATGTAATTGTCTATTGCAAGTAAGCTTTCTGCTATGCATTTCTGGTATCTTTGCTATCGCTCGCTTGCGTTGTTACAATGCATGTTTTCGTGTGTGAAGAGATATAATATGTTAATCAATTTAACCCCTTTTTGGTGTTTTTTCTACCATCAACATTTACATATGCTATTCAATCACCATTCGTAGTGCACTCATGCAATCGTCAATGGTTTGGCACCGAATTAACAAGAAAAAAATACTACAAGATTATAGGTATACCGCTCAATTTACTCTACCTATATATGAAATTTCAAGTTCAAATTTTAGGATGGTAAACTATTATGTAACACAACATATTTGCTATGTTTGCATGATGTCTTCATAGTGAAATTTAAGATGTGACAAAAAAAACATCATCTGTTGGCTAGATGGCCAGTGAGTTTAATATTTGAATGCATCTTTTTCTTGAGTTGTGGCTAAGTTGGGAGGTGACCAGCTGGCCATGGGAGCTTTTTAGTGCTACAATAGGGGGGACATGCTATTGTACAAGTGCTTTCGTGGTGGTTAGAATGAACGATCGACAAAATGTGCAAGAATATTCAAAACAAGTCGTTTGTTGTTTCTTTTTTAATCGGATTCATGGGATACGAGATTTACATATTATACATGCATCTTCGCTGCTCCGTAACTACTAGCCACCATGGGTGAAAGTGAACATAATGGTTTTCTTTCTTTAACTATGCCATCTAGAAACATATGGCTTGGCATAGCAACTCACATGAGATTGGGCATTTGGAAAAAAAAAAAATCCTAGGGATACTTTCATACATATACTTCGTATTTTCTTTTTGAAATGTGTGATTGTGACGATGTTTGTATTGTTTCCTATTCAACGACATGGATGTTATTCTTCCAGTTAATTGTCGAGTAATTTAGGCAAGGTGATTGCGGTGTTTGTACAGAAGTGTATGACTCTGTTAGACCATGTGGCTAGGTCTAGTATATTTTAGTTGATGAATAATTGACAATATTGGGTACTGATATTATTTGAGGTGTGTGGTGTGTGTAGACTAATGTCGGTCAAGTTGGAAAGAACTTGTGCCAAAAAAATATGGTGTTTTAGTCTTTGCATGCGCAGGGTACCTCGGAGGCGATCGTGGTCTACGGCGGTGATTGAGAGATGGCTTAGTGCGAAGTCATGGTCCAGAGGGTCGAGGATGCTGGAGGAGACTGTCGAGCTCGAGTTGGGGCGCGTGGAGATCAAAGATGGATGATGTGTGTTGGAGCTACAGAGGTGCGGTTCGAAGGCCGCGACATGTAACAATTTTGGGGTGTCCAAAATTGCAAAGCTGAGAAAAAATCCTTTGATTGTTGGGATTAGATAGGATTATGTGACTGTGTCGGATGAGGACACGTTTTGGGTTTGGAGTCTACTATTTTTCCGTAGGGGTGCAGGTGCGGATATATATACATATATATGCTGCTCGTACGGGGTAGATGAGCTACGGGCGGTGGTAGGAAAGAAATAGGGCCGACGCTTTTGTTGATGGACATCTTGTGGTGATTGCATAGAAAAGTTACAGTAATATACTATTATCATGCAGTCTAGTACGTGAGATTTTGATGTGTCTGGGTAAGCTTGACTCTTTGTACATGCATTGAGTTATCAAGATTGCTTTTGGCTTTACAAGACTTTGTCGTGAGGTGCTCTTTGATTCCTATTGCTAGCAGTGGTTTGTTTATTTTGGCTGTGTTTGATTGCTAGTAGTTGCTGGAAGCATTAGGCGCTACTGTGGCTTGATTTACATGGAGATGCACTAGCCGGTCGCAGATGAGCAATGATCGATCGGTTGCGGCAGTGCCTTGGCGTGAAGCAGTGTGTTGGTGTCTCTTTGCAAGAGATATTTTCGGGAGTTGTCATTTCGGCAGGAGGTGAAGGAAAAAGGTTGCTGCCATGACATGCGACCTGAGATCTTGAGTGGATTAGGAACGCTGCTGGTTGATTGTTTTTTAACGTATAAAAAATCTCTCACAATCATTCACGCCCGTATGATTGTCATTAACGATCCTACAAGTGGTATCAGAGCGAGGTTGCTATGGCGTCAGAGAGGTATGTGAATCGTCCCCCATGCTAGATGGTACTGATTTTCCTTTTTAAAAGTGTCGTATGCAAGCATATATTGAGGCTCAAGGTAGTGATGTATGAAATAAGGTTTCTAGTCCTTATGTGGTTCCTGCTATTGTTACTAATTTAAATAAAGCAGATGTTGATCTGAATGCTCAAGCTCGTAACTTGTTGTTTCAAGAAATCTTTCGCAAAGAATTTGATCGTGTAGCTCATATTACTTCTGCTCACTTAATATGGAAGACTCTTTGCGATTATCATGAGGGAACTACTAAAATTAAGAAAGTACGTAAAAAATCTTTATCAAAAAGAGTATTCTGATTTGACTATGAAGCCTGGTGAATCTATTGATGATCTTTTTGCTCGTTTTGAAAAGATACTGAGTAGTTTGCATGATGTTGGTGTTATTCCAACCGATGAAGATAATGCATCTAAAATTTTGAGATCTTTAGGTTCTGAGTGGTTGATGGTTGTCACAACTATCAATCAAACTATCGATCTAGATACTTTAACCATGGATGATCTTCACTCTAGATTGAAAACATATGAGATGGAAGTTGTGCCATCTAAGATCGATAAATCTTCATCTTTAGCTTTTATGACTAACCACATGCAAGCTGCTTCTTCGAGTTCTTGTCTTGTGTCTGCTTTGTCTTCTTTCTCAGATGAACAATTAGAGGAGATTCCAGAAGAGCAGCTTGTACTCATCTCCAACAGAGTGACCAAGGCAACTAACAACATCAGAACAAGGTGGAGATGAGGTCCAATCAGATGCTATGAGTGTGATGAGCTAAACCACATCAAGACGAATTGCCCTAAACTGAGGGGTAAGGATGGCAAGGATGACAAGGCACCAATTCGTCGCTCTCAATTCAAAATTGACCCAAGCAGGAAGCGCAATTATCGTTGGGCGGTCAACAAAATAATTTCAGCACTTGATGAGATTGATTTGGGTGATGTTGATTTTGGAAGCGATGATGTGGACAATAGCAAGAAGGCAAAGAAGGTGGATTTCACAAAGATGTGTTTTATGGCGAGTAGTGAGGAGCTTAACAATGATAATATCTACAGTGATCCTGATGAGGTAAAACCTTCTTATACAGATTTATCTCGTGCTGTGCTTAGGTTTACAGATGAGCTCAAAAAGTATAAAAAGAAAATAAAGAAACATGATCTTGTTGTCGAAAGCTTAAATTCTGAAATTGATAGACTTAAAGCTTCTATTCCTGATGATGAATCTTGTGAGTCTTGCCAAGTTTTATTTTCTGAATTGGAAACTACTAGGTCAATACATACTAAATTTGATGAGTTAAGACTAGCACATAGCTCTTGTGATGAAAAGTTAAAATTTGCATATGATGAAATTGAAAAGCTCAAGTCTAGTTCTACTTGTTTAGAGTCAAGTATATCAAATGCTCAAACTAAAACTTGCTCTAATTGTGAATTGCTAGAAGCTAGACTCAATACTTCTCAGAAAACAATTCAACAGATGCTTTATCATGAGATAGCTTCTTGCTCTAACTGTCCTAAACTTACAATAGAGGTAGAAGCTTTGACCAGACAACTAAATGAGTTTGCTGAAAAAGAAAAATTGGCTCAGTCTAGTGCTTCTAACTATGAATGAATCTGTTAAGTGCACAACTTGTCCTACTCTAGCTAAAGAAAATGAGTACCTTAAGGACACTTTAGAGAGATTTTCTTTTGGCAAGAAAAATCTGAATATGATTCTAGACAAGTTAAAATTGAGTGTCAAAAACACTGGTCTAGGATTTAATGCTGCTAATTATGCTAAGAATAATCCACCTAAGATAGTTAAGATCATTGGAAGTGGGCTAATTGAAACAAAAAGTAAGCCTCATAAAACTGTATTTAAATCTACTGGTTTTGTGCAAAGCTCTTCTGCTAATGTTGTAGGTGCTAGCTCGTCATCTCATAAGAATTCTAATTATGTTAAATTTCATTGCACCTATTGTGGTAGAGATGGGCACTTGCATGAATCTTGCTTTAGGCGTGCTAAGAAAGAGAAGAAGGAAAGATTGAATGTTTTAAAACAAAAACATGCATCCACTTTTGTTGTTCCTATAACTAATGTGAAAGCTAGGTTTTTAGAGAACTTTTACGATGATGTTAAATCTGGTTCACGTGCTGGTTTGGATTATAATTCAAATAATTCTTGTTCAGCGTTGCCTGCATTTCAAGGGGCAGTTAGACCGACCTCTTTTTGGCGTTCTGATCGCTCACGCACACATGGTTCTTGTTCTAGTTTTGTTGCTCCTATTCATCATGTATCTCAGTATTGGATCCCTAAATCTTATCTCACTAACCCCAGTACTATGAGGCCGATGTTTCCTGTGCTGTAAGAACAGCTGACGCGGTTGAAGAACATGAGCTTGTTTTGGTTCCAATCTTTTGCTTCTTTGCTTGGTTGGAACACTTGATGGTTCTTCACTTTCTTTGATGGCTTTCAAGAGATGTCTTTTTCTTAGAGACCATGTGGAAAGCGTGATGTTGCTCTTCACTTTGTTGAGTTTTAGTTGCTGATTCTTTCTCAGAATTGCTTGATTCTGCTTGATCTGCTCCTCTGCGAAGTGAATTGAGTATGTTGCATCCTATGGGCTTATTTTGAGGGGGAGCTATTGGTTTAAAAGTTCAGAAGCCTTGATTATTATTCTTGTCAAATAATTCACCAAGTCCAAGCTATTGAAATCAAATGAGTAGTAGAGCTTTCTTTATCATATTTATTCATGTGCTATGTAGCTTTGATCTTGACTGGTTTTAATAAACTTGCTACATTAAGAACTAAAGCATGACATGACTGAAAACTTTGACTAGATTGATTATTGCTATCACTTTGTGATGTCTATTGAAAAGGATGAGTTTGTTTGTGAGTCTTTTTAAATCTTGGATTTGCAACAAGTATGTCTCTCATTGCAATCCTGATTTGCTCACTCAATTTGGCATGTTATAATTAAAAAAAAGGGTTGAAAAAGAGTAAATTGAAAAGATGTATGCTTTAAGCATACCATGCATAGCTATGTATATTCAAAAAGAAAATATGCACACAAAAGTGCACAAATGAAAAGAAGTATCCTTCAAGCATGCCATACATAGTTGTGTATATTGAAAAGGAAAAATATGCACACAAAAGTGCTTATATGAAAAGAAGTATGCTTCAAGCATGCCACGTTTGAAAAGAAGTATGCTGCAAGCATGCCACATGCAAATAGGAATTGAAAGTTGAGCAATAGGATGCTACATGAGACTGATAGCTCATCCAAATTTAAAGTTTGCCTCACTGTTATGCTTTAACTTTTTGATGATATTTCTTTGAGGTGTTTATAATCGGTTTAGTCATTGTCGAGAAGCCTATCATTGAGTTACAATTACTTAATCATTCTACAGACTTGTTTTTGACATTGCTATATGGTATATGACTTTATATGATCTCGTTAGCTCTACTAAAAAAGGATGGCTTGGTTAATTTACTAAATCAATACGAAGTGACTTGGATAATCTACAAAGCTTCTTGATTTTTACTCTCCTTGCTCTCTTGTTTTAGAATTATTTTTTCTCTGAAGTTCTTGATGATTCCATTGCCAAAGGGGGAGAAAAATGGGAGAATTTGGAAAAAAAAATTGGAGAAATTTGCTTTCCTTGGGTTGAGGGGGAGTTTTTCAGCTCCTTGTGTTGAGGAGGAGTTTTTCAGCTGTGGTTTTGAAGTTTGCTTTGCAGCTTTGAAACTTTCTTTTTGCAAATTTCTTTTCTTTCAAAATTCAACTCACAATTTTGAAGTATTGTCAATGTATTCATCAAGGGGGAGATTGTTAGACCATGTGGCTAGGTCTACTATATTTTAGTTGATGAATAATTGATAATATTGGGTACTGATATTATTTGAGGCGTGTGGTGTGTGTGGACTAATGTCGGTCAAGTTGGAAAGAACTTGTGCTGAGAAAATATGGTGTTTTGGTCTTTGCATGCGCAGGGTAACTCGGAGGTGATCGTGGTCTACAGCGGTGACCGGGAGATGGCTTGGTGCGAAGTCATGGTCCAGAGAGTCGAGGATGCTGGAGGAGACGGTCGAGCTCGAGTTGGGGCGCGTGGAGATCAAAGATGGATGATGCGTGTTGGAGCTACGGAGGTGCGGTCCGAAGACTGCGACACGTAACAAGTTTGGGGTGTCTAGAATTGGAAAGCTTAGAAAAATACTTTGATTGTTGGGATTAGATAGGATTATGTGACTGTGAGAACCCGCAAAATTAACCTAAAATAACTAACAGTAATCAATAATTAACGATAATTAAAATCCTTTAATTCCAGAACAAATAGCAATTTCAGAGTTAATATCAAGCGCATAATCGTTACATCTGGCAACAAGAGGGTTATAAAAACAATTTCTCAAATATCATTATCAACCAAGAATCAATTACAAAAATAAATCCATTGCAGGCATAAGTGGATCATTAATACGAATTCAGAAATATTTACACCATTCAATACAATCAAAGAATACACCCTTGTGACAAACCTGAAAACATTGCATCAATCCTATTACAAAACAGAAGTAATATATTACAAACCCATTGCTTGTTTCAAAATTAATTATACAACCAATTGCAATACTTATAACAACAATTAATTAAATCATAATCCGCTCCTTGCGTTCTTGTAGCATCAGCTATCCTTGCCACCTTGTACCTTGAGCACCAGTCCATAAAGCCATCTCACGATCCATTCCCATCGCTCGTTAGAAAAATTAGAAAGCGGTTAGTAAGTCAAAGCCAAATGGATATAGAAAATAGAAAGTAGAAGGTTGGAAGTGGCCGTCAGAATTCTCCAAAGCACACTAGGGTTCCCTGATCAACTCAAGCTAACCAGCCCCTTGATCGTCAAGGTCCCCAGACTAGCTAGAGTTAACCAAGCACCTCTTTGCTTTCAGAGGTTTCATCATGCGGCGTTTAAGTTAATCCCAAGACCACGTATGTTGAAGTACTCAGCCACAGAAAATCACACGCATAGTGATTTCCCAACCACAGACCAAAAAGCCCCCAACGAAAATCTTGCCATGAGGATGAGAGCAAGGGCATTTTGGTCATGTGCAAGTTAAGGAGAATACCCAACCTAGAGCATAAAAGGGAGCATGCAGCCACCACAAGCCACACATTTCCTCCCCCCATTTTCATTCATGCACAACCGAGCACAACCACAACCAGCGCAAGCCAAAGCCAAGCAAACCACTAGCAAACACCATCAAGTTCATCCCCCCAACCGAAGCCAGCATAAGACACCATTTCCACCCACACCAAGGCAAACAAGGAAGCATAGCACAAGGTAAGGCAAGGACCAAAGAGAGGAGATTCTCCACTGCCTTCCACCAGAGACCAACCCAAGGCCAAGAAGCCAAGCGACAACCAGAGCACATCAAGCAAGAAGCAAGGGAGCCAAGGAGCCGGAGAGCCAGGAAGGAGGGCAAGCACCGGAGAGCAAGGGTGGCAGCGGCGATGGCGTGGAGCCGTCGACGGCCACCAAGACCGCGTCGACAGTGACAAGAACGAGGAGGATCAAGAGCACCAAGGAGCTCCATGACCACTCAGCCAGCATCACCATCTTTCCCAAAATTCACAAAACCAACAGAGGTAACCACCCATTTCCCCACAACCACCTTGCCATTCAACCATGCACATATACATCCATCATTCCTCACTAGCATTTATAACTCTCGGCCTCAAAGAATCATTGCAGGCAATAGGGGAGAGTAGAGAGGAGAGTAGGTGAGTTTAACCTTAATATCTGGCCGAGCCGAGGCTCAAAGTAGGCGAGGCGGCAGAGGTCGGCCGAGCCAAGATGAGGAGGCGCTGGAATGAGCAGGCCTGCCTTTGGCCGCGCCGAGGGGAGGAGCAAGCAGGGGCCGAGCTAAGGCGGTGGCCGAGGCGAGGAGGCAAGGCAGGTGAGCCGAGAGGGGTGACCCAAGGCAGACGGGCGGCAAGGCCGGGAGCCAAGCCGGTGGAAGGAGCGCCAGAGGGCGCGGGGAGCCGAGGGAGGGGAGGGGGCTCGCGTGGCGACGAGGAGGCGCAGACGCGAAGGCCAAGTGAGCGGCGGTAGAGGAGGCCGTGCCGAGGCGCCAGTTGGAGGGGCCGGAGAGTGGCGTGGCCCGGCTGGGCCGGCCGGGCGGGCGGCCGTGGACTCAAGAACGACCGGCGGCGACGCGGCAAGGCGCGTGGAGGCGCCGAGGGCGTGGCGGCCGGGAGGAGGCGGTCGGGAGCGTGGAGGCGAGCCCGGAGGAGCCGGCAGCCGAGCCAGCAAAGCGAGTGGAGGCGCCGCCAGTGGAGGTCTTCTTGAGCCGGACGAGACCATGGCGGTGAGCCGAGGGAGACAAATGGCAGAGCTGGCTGGCCGAGGCGGCAATGGCAGGCTGTGAGCTAAGGCGTGGCAATGGCGGCAGGGCAATGGGGTCAGTCGGGCAAGCCGAAGCCGGAGCTCCCATGGTGGCGGTAGCTTGGAGTGGAGAGAGGTAGAGAGAGAGATCTGTAGAGAGAGAGGTGTGAGAGTGAGGATTTGAGAGATTGGGGGAAGATGGGTAGAAGAAGAAGGCATAGCTTTTGGCCAGTGGTCTTGGGGGTGCTGTGTGTGCGTGTGTTAAGAGTGTTGGGGTCGGCCGAGTGAGGTTAGGGAGAGAGAGATTAGGGAGGATTAGAGTTAGGATTAGGATTGTGTTTAGTAAATTCGGATTAGGTGTAATATAGGAGTTGTATAGCCTTTAAGTTAATTGTTGCAAATACTGGAGTTATCCATTAGCTTTTATAATTATGTAGCTGTTAGCTGTGTAATTCTTGCTGTTAAATAACTTAACCTAGATCTCGTCTAATAACAAATTTGCAATTAATCTGTGAATTAAAATTGCCAGATAGGTTGAATAGTCGTTAATTCTGTTATTAATAAAATAACTAGCTTGTGTAGCAAATCTTGTGCATCGGGAGTATTTATCCAGGTAGTTTAAGCTATTTAATTATGTTAGTTTAATCAGTAAGCGTGGACAGCGGGTTGTCGATCTTAGTGCTCGTTTTCGGTAGAACGATTATTTGGTGGAGTACTAACTGAGTGTAGGTCTCGAAAAATGTTTATTTAAATTAAGCTGTGCTAACAACTAGGAGTCACTAACTTAGACATTATGTATCACTCAAAAATTCACTACGTATTTACTTATATTATTATCCGTGCTACCGTATTGCTACAGAAGACGAACCGATACCGACAGGAGCAGCTGATCGGAGTTTCGTACGCACCAACCTTTCCTCCCATACACAAAGGCAAGTGATCCTCTTGAACATGAATATAGTTAATTTAAATGTAAACCGTATCTTACACTATTATACGTATTGCATCAAAATGTTTCTCAAAATTTAAATAAAATGATTGAGATAAAGATGATTAAGATGAACTCGAATAAATGAGAATGATGAATGAGATAAGAATGAGGAAAGAAAGTAATATGAGATTATTATGGCTGGTAAAGGGGGCCCCTGGCAGGTAAGAAATGAGGCAGGAAATGGGACCCTTTACATATGGGTAAAATATAAGGATCAACAAACTCTTGCTCGGTCAGATGCCGTAAAATCCGTACCAACCATTTTGCCGTTTCGACGGGCAAAAAATGCTACCTTGTTACGTGACTATGCTCTCCACAATGGGTAAGTAATAGGTGTGAGTGTGTGTGATGGAGGAACCCAGAACCGTGAGGAGAGACCGGAAGTGGGGGATCCAAGGCGCTATAACGCTAAGGTGGAGTGTTGGGTGCAGGATAGAAGCTGCCCCCAACCAACATTGCTGGAACTCGGTGGAGGACTGGTGCGCCAGACACCGACAGTAAAGTAATGGTGGAGAAATTAATTCACGTGGCGGAAAACGTTACAGATTTCGATCTCGAACCCGCATCAAAGGAAATGCGGTGAACCCTGCTTCTGAGAGAGTTCGAATAGCTATGGGTAAAGTGGTACAAAGCTCAAGCGATGCTATACAAATCATGAATTCATGCCGCTCTCGAGATTGGAGTCTCACGGAACCACAGGGGTCTATCGTCTCTCGAGCGACTAGTAGTGTTTTCAGTACTAAAATCTGCCACCTAAAATGTTTTAATGATCTATTTTCTAAATGAGATAACTTAGAAAATGTGATAACAACTAGAGATAGCCATCCAGTGCATTCTTTGCTACTAATGCTTGCTGAGTACATTCGTGTACTCAACCTTGTTAGTATTCTCCTTTGTAGATCCTAGTCCGGCCGGGAGCTATCCCGAGTGGGATGAAGGACTTGCAGGTACTAAGGCAACCACGGGAGTAGAAGGCGCGGACTGCAAGGACCAGAGTGAGATGGACGCCATTTTTGACTCATGGGACGAATAGAAGGCCGAGGCTTCAGGGTTGGCGAGAAAAGTGGAGTCGTTCCTTTTGTAGCTGTATAAATATGTACTAAGAATCATAGCCTTGCGTGGCTATTACTGGAATAAAATGTACAGTTTCTATCTTATTGTTCTGCTGCGAAACCCTGATAAAGGCTTACTATTCGTTGGAGCAGTGTTTTACTGAGCAAACGAATAGTAATCCGTATGCCTAAGTGTGATTACCCTTGGGGTAATGACACGGGGCGTCACAGTGACCGTGTCGGATGAAGACACGTTTTGGGTTTGGAGTCTACTATTTTTTCGTAGGGGTGTAGGTGCGGATATATATATACATATATATGCTACTCGTACAGGGTAGATGAGCTGCGGGCAGTGGCAGGAAAGAAATAGGGTCAGCGCTTTTGTTGATGGACATCTTGTGGTGACTGCAAAGAAAAGTTACGGTAATCTAATATTATCATGTGGTCTAGTACGTGAGATTTTGATGTGTCTGGGTAAGCTTGACTCTTTGTACATGCATTGAGTTATCAAGATTGCTTTTGGCTTTACAAGACTTTGTCGTGAGGTGCTCTTTGACTCTCGTTGCTAGCAGTGGTTTGTTTATTTTGGCTGTGTTTGATTGCTAGTAGTTGCTGGAAGTATTAGACATCGGCTATGCTGATTTACATGGAGATGCACTAGCTGGTGGCAGAAGGAGCGGCGGTCGGTTGCAGCGGTGCATGCGACGTGAAGCCAGGTGTGTTGGTGTCTCTCTGCAGGAGATATTTTCGGGAGTTGTTATTTTGGTAGGAGGTGAAGGACAAAGGTTGCTGCCATGACATGCGACCTGAGATCTTGAGTGGATTAGAACGCTGCTGGTTGATTGTTTTTTAAGGTATAAAAAATCTCTCACAATCATTCACCCCCTCTAATTGTCATTAACGATCCTACAGACGCCATGGGAAATAGAAATGCTACGAGTGAAAGAGCATTGTTGTCTATGTTGGAATGGAGTTATATGCTATGATTACCTCCACATCTTCTACTTGATGTAGCTTAAGGAAAAACAAAATGCTCCAACGGATATGAGTGAGAAAACACAATATGTTTAGTTTAGTTGGATAGGACAAGATTTTGATTTTCGCTGCAACGCGCAACCACGTAACTAGTATGACAATATATTAGAAGGGGCCTTCAAAGTAGTGTATTGTACTCGTCTGATAGATTTTTTTTCCCGGACGGGCATCTCTCTCAACCTTTTATCAAACCTGAAATCCCCGTCCCACAAGACCTCGATGAACCCGGTCCTCACGCACCGCTCGCCGTACCCAAAGTCCAGAAACCCCTGCCCCTCACAGAATTCATATACCGTGTCTATCCGACATCAACTCCTTCGTTACTAGGAGAGCACACCCGTGATGCTACTCGTCCTTAGGGATGACAATCAGACACAGTGGGCACGGGTAGTGCTCGCCCACATGCGACCCTGATTTCCCCCAACAGGCATGCCCGCGAAGAATGATGGGCACGAGCATGCCCGTGAAGCATGACATGCAAAGAACCTCGCCCATGCCCGTCACCGGCGGGCATGCTCGTGTACTCGCCAAGTTGGGGCTTATGCGTACTTATTGTATGAACACATCATGGTTGTCAAGTCGTCGTCTAGGCATCGCCTTGTCATCTAGGCGCCCCGGAGGAGACGCCGTGGAGGATCGACTCGCCTTGGCCAGCTAGGCGGCGCCCAGGTCATTGAGGCATCCGCGGCGTCCGCAGTGTCGGTCTGGGCGGGCGCCATGCTGAGTCCGAAGAGAATAAGGCCGAAGTTGAAGGTTACCTGGCAGCTACAACACTCGCTCAACTAGGGCAGGACCGAAGCCAAGAACCGAAGCGCCAAACACTCGAAGGCCCTAAACCCTAGCCGCCACCAGCTAGCCATTGCCGCCCCACCACCAGGTACGCCCTCTCCTCTCCAACCTCCACTCCCTCCTCGGCTCCTCCGTTCACTTCCTCCCGCCGCCGCCTCCCTCCCGCTGCCACTCCCTCCCGCCGCGCCGCCTCCCTTCCTCCTGCGCTCCGGCAGTGTCCGCCGCCATTCCCTCCATCCATCTTGTGCTCCTGCCGCGCCGCCTCCCTTCCTCCCGCGCTCCGGCAGTGCTCGCCGCCTCCCTCCCGCCGCCACTCCCGTCGCTTGCCTCCTGCCGCTTCTCCTCTGCTTCCCAGTTCCCACTCTGCTACTAGCCTACTACTGAAGACTTCAGCTGAAGTCTGATTTGCTCAGACTTGATTCCCCTCTACTACTGCTATTAATGAATACTACTGAAGACTGAAGAGTGAACCGAATAGTTATATGTGTGTTGTGTTGCTAGTTGTATGATTGACATAATTAATACTATGTGCAGTCTGATAGTGTTGCTAGTTGTAGAATATAGTTGCTACTTGCTACTTGTACTCTTGTAGTCTTGTATTGATGTGTGCTAGACTGCTAGTGTTGCTACTTGCTAAGTGCTAACATGGTACTTGCTACTGATGTGCGGCAATTTGATGGAAAATCAGAGAGAGCAAGGCGGCGGTGACAATGCTGAGGCAGCCGAGCAGCAGACTGAGAGATATGATCCTAAACGAAGGGCAAAGTCCGAAGATCCTGGACGAAATTATAGTTTTGGCCAGATTTAGGCAACAAAGATAAGGTCTAGTGCAAGCTTTGTGGAGTGGTTGTTTCTTCGGGAATCAAGAGACTTAAGCAACATCTTGCCGGGGGCTTTGGGGATGCAGAGAAATGCTCCAAGACAACCAACACCATCATGAGAGAGATGCAAGATTACCTTAGGAAGGGGGTGAGGAACAAGCCAATTAATTATGATGATAATGATGATGTACAAGAGGCACAAGAGGAAGCACAAGAGATCGAGAAAGTTGACCAACCACAAGGAGAAGCAATACATTCATCAAAAGGCTCTTGGCCCTCTCTTCGGGCATCCACCACAGTACCAAGGATAACTCCAAGTTTTGGGATAGCTATGAAAAGGAAGCTAGCAGTTGCAGCTCTTCAATCTAAGAATGCCAAGAAGCCTTCTCCGGCGCCTCCGAAGGGAACTAAATCTGTTATTAGTATGCTTCGGAAGCTTCCCCATGAGATTGTTGAGGAAAGACATGCAAGGGGAAGAAGCAAATATGCATGAAGCAGTTCAACTCTAAGGTCACAAAGGAAGATAGAGAGAGATGCAATGAATACATATCAGATTTTTTTCTACTCGAATGGTATACCCTTCAATGTCGCCAAGTCAAGGTCCTTTGAGGTAATGGTTTAGGCCATTGGGCAAATTGGACCCGACCATATTGGTCTAAGTTATCATGAGTTGAGGAAACCAGGGTTGCAAAAGGCAAAGAAGAAGATAGATGTTCTGAGGAAGACACATGAGTTAGCTTGGAAGGAGTATGGTTGCACTATCATGTCAGATGGATGGACTGGTAAAAGAGGACGACATTTGATTAATTTTCTTGCCAACAGCCCAGAGGGGACTTTTTTTCCTAGAGTCTGTTGATGCATCAAGTCAGGTGGTCGATGCAAACTGCTAGCTGACTTACTACAGAAGAGAATTGAGGATGTTGGCATTCAAAGTATTGTTCAAGTGATCAGTGACAATGGTGCTAACTTCAAGGCAGCAGGCAGACTTCTAATGGCCAGAATCTCTACTCTATTTTGGACCCCATGTGCTGCCCATTGCATAGACCTCATGTTGGAGGAAATTGGTACGATACCTAAGTTCAATAGTTGCATTACCAAAGCCAAGCGTGTCACCACTTTTATCTATAGGCATGGAAAGCTTCTTGATGCAATGAGGGATAAGACAGGAGGCTATGATCTTGTGAGGACAGCAGCCACTCGATTCGCCACATCATTCCTAACCTTGCAGAGTTTGTTCAAGCATAGGGCTACATTGAAAAATCTCTTTGTGGATGAGGATTGGAATAGGTGCAAATTGGCTAAGTCACAAGCGGGGAAGAATGTAGCTCAAATTGTGCTCTCTACTAATTTTTTTAATGTTGTACAATGCTCCAAAAGAGCAACACAACCACTAGTTACTGTGTTGAGGATCGTTGACGGTGATGAGAACCTAGCGATGCTGGAGGTTTTGGTAGCTATGTATGTTGCCAAGGAGAAAATAAAAGAAGCCTTGCAGGGCAATGCTCTCCTTGAACGTGTGATTGACATTATTGAGAGGCGGTGGACATACCAAATGAAAGTGAAGCTATATGGGGCTGCACTGTACTTGAATCCAAATAAATTTTATGCATTCAAAGAGAAAGATAGTACACGTGCCCGAAAGCTAAGAGACAATTTCAATGATGTTCTTTCCAAGATGGTTGGTCAAGACGACAAGGAACTTGCCACAAAGATATCTACCCAAGCTAATCATTATGAGAAAAAGCAAGCTTGCTTTGGAAAGGCACTAGCAATATCAAGTCAAGGAAAAATGAGCCCACGTAAGTACTCAATTGTGATTTTAATTTAGCATATTCAATTTTATTGCTTTATGAATCATGTCTTTTGTATTATTGTAGTTGATCGGTGGGATGCATATGGTGATGACGTCGACAATTTGCAAAGTGTCTTCTTGGTCTTTGTGCTTCGTCTTCCGGGTGTGAGCGCAATTGGAGCACCTTTGAATTTGTAAGTAGTTACTAAGTAATGTATAATAATAATTGTCTAATTGAATGTTTTAAATGTTCTCTTGAATCTTGGCTCTTGAGTTTTTTTTTTTGTTATTATTCCTTTTAGATACATACAAAGATAAGGAATCGGCTAGAGCACCAAAGGTTGAATGATTTGGTTTATATCAAATACAACCAAAAGATTGTTGAAAGATTTCAAAAGTTGCGTGTAGAGGGGAACAACTTTAACCCATTGATCTTTGATGAGTATGAGTGGAACACTGATTGGATTGATGCGGGTGCTGAAGATGTCCATGAGACAGAGCTGGAAAATCTGGATTGGACACTTGTTGATGAGGTTGTGGGTGCATCAAGTGCGCTCTGTGGTCGCAATCTACCTAGGCAAGCCCGTGCCACAGGTGGTCCAATTGGTTATCAACGGCGACACCGTGGCGGTGCTGTAGGTACAAGCTCAAGGCCGGTTGAAGAGGAAGGAGGCAGGAGAGGGGACGAGTTTAATGAAGATTTGGAGATGGGTGATGAAGAGATTGAGGATGAGTACGGCGAATCTCCTCCTACTCCTACTCATGATAATGCACAAAGTAGTGTTGCAGGCAATGGGGAAGATTATACAATTTCATATTATGATTGTTGATGCCTTGATGGAGAGTTGTAGTTGTTTTGTAACTTTGATTGTCTTTGACTCTTTATCTTTAACTCTGTGATGCACTATGCAGTAATAGTACTATGTGATGGTCTATCCTAGTAATGTTATGCTAGTTTTTGCTCTCAATTTCATCATGTCAATTGTCAACTCAAAAGCTTATTTCATTTCATCACTTTAAGTTTACAAATATGAAATTACAAGTCAATGTTCAATTGTTCAGTATTCGGTAATCATTTTATAACTTTACATGCTAATGTTTGCTATCTTTCTCAATGACAAGAACATATGGCTTCAATGGCTTTGATTTTGTATTCTTCTGAAGCTGTTCTCTATTGTTTCTCTCTACAACTTCATCTTGGATGGGGGTGCTTGGCTACCTGCAAAAAGAGCAAAAGAATGGCAAGCTCATCAAGGTATGCAATTGTCATTGACCTCTCTCTATATTGTTGTTTTAGTCAAGTAGTCAAGTACTCATCAATTGAACTGTCTTAGCTTGCCTTACCTCGCCTAGAGGACGACTAGGCGCCCGCCTCGACGACTAGGCGTCCTGGCGCCGTGGTCGCCAAGGTCGCCGTGACAACCTTGGAACACAGGAAAAATAGCATGCGGAAAATTGAAATGGAAATACAACTAATCAACAGTGCATCACACATTCATCACACATCAGGAAAAATAGCATGCAAAAAATGGAAATGGAAATACAACTCACAAATGCGAGAGTTGAATACAAACCAAAAGTAATGTAAGCTCATAGCGCTCGGGAGGCGGCAACTACTGGCGTGAGGAGGGCGCTGGGCGGGAGGAGGCGGTTGGGCGTTGAGGTCGATCCGGCGTGAGGAGGGGACGGCGGGCGGGCTTGAGGAGGGGCGATAGGAGCAGATCTAGTATTCTAGATCTGGCCGTGAGCTTGATGGAGGTGGCTTGACTGCAGATTGCTTCGTGTAATCGTGTTGGTGGCGGCTCAGAGTTGGGAGTGACCAAATGGAGTACTGACTAGGGTTTTAGTGGGAGTGTTGGCTCACCTGTCAGTGTATATAGCTCACCTATACTCGTGCCTATTTACTCGAATAGAGAGTTGCGCCATTTTCATACCGGTAGGAAAAAAAACCTCATTCCCAAATCTATTAAGGCATTTACCCACAAACACACCCAAAATCAGACACAATTGTCATCTTGCTAGTAACCGGAGACTATTGCCATCCGTATCATCCCTGGAGGCGCCACCCCCTCTCCCCAAAACTCACCACCAACGCACCAGCTGCTTCGCAGTTCGCACCACCGCAAGTCCGCAACCACCGCCCATCTCCCGGATCTGACCCGTGCCCCTACGTGCCGGCCCTCCATTCGGCACCTTCCTGATCCGGCCTCGTGCCGGAGATGCCGCACTCGGCCTCAAATCTGGGAGATTTCGTCAAGTCCTAGCGAGAAGGTTGGCTCGTGTCGAATCGCGCCGCCACGATGCAGGCGCGGGTGGCGTCCATGGAGGATGTGAAGGAGGCGAGGCAATCTGCGGCGGGGGCGGCGGCGCAGGGGCAGGCCAGGGTATTCCCGACGGGGATGCTCAAGGTGTTCCTGGGGTTCCTGCTGCTCGGCGTGGGCCTGTCCGCGTTCGGCATGTACATGGCGCGGCACGCGCTGGCGGCGGCCGCGCCCGCCCTGTTCCGGCCGTGCCTGGGGGCCTCCACCGCTGCGGAGGAGGAGCTGGAGGGGCTGGAGCGGTGGACGCTGCCCCCGGCGCGCTCGTGGCACGCGATGACGGACGAGGAGCTGCTCTGGCGCGCGTCCTTCGCGCCGCGGGTGCGCCGGTATCCGTTCCGCCGCGTGCATAAGGTGGCGTTCATGTTCCTCACGCGCGGCCCGTTGCCGCTGGCGCCGCTCTGGGAGCGCTTCTTCCGGGGGCACGAGGGCCGCTACTCCATCTACGTCCACGCGCTGCCCTCCTACCACGCCAACTTCACCTCCGACTCCGTCTTCTACCGCCGCCAAATCCCCAGTAAGGTTAGCTCGCCTCTTGCTTACTCTACTTACCACATAGCCATGTCGTAGTAGTGTGGCTGTGGCAGGCAACCAGCTTACTTATGCTGATCTAGACGGATTTATAGCAAAACATATTCCATTTTAGTGCCAGTATTGTACATTGAGCTGAGCTGTACTATTCCTCGGCAATTTCGCACGTGATCTGACAAGTTGGTTACTGAATCCCAACGTTTCAGTCCTTTTAATGAATTCCCTAGGAGCATTTATAATGAAAGGAATGTTAATATACCGAATATGGTGGTACTCACTACAGTAATGAAGCTATAAGTAACACACCTATGAATCCCATGGAAAGTTGTCATTTCATCCTTATGTGTTTTACCAAGCTCAAGCACTGCAAATTTTTGGTGCTGGCTTTGATGATTCAACTGAAAGAAGTAGATCTAATCTTCACAGTTATCTTGACAATGAAAATTCCTGAACCTGTTATCTCCGTATGTTCGAATTGTGGTCCTGTGTATCTGTGCCATTACGAGTTACCTTCCATGCCTATGTGATGTGAACCTGATTCACATCACTATATTGCCAACTTACTGTCAGGAGACAAGATTTCCAGTTTAGAAAGCCCAAAAGTTTTGAAACTGTTCATTGTAAGATGGGCAAGCGACCCATGCTGAAATGTTGGTATTGACCACAATGATAAAGAAGTTGTGACAGAATGATACTCTGTTTTTTATTTGTTAATGTTGGGAAGGTTGTGATTTTAATTTTCGAAAGGGCTGGCATGGTTGTGACATCAGCATTGGATTATGGTGGTTTGGCGATAGTGGTAATGTTCTGCAGGATTTTCAGATCAAGAGCTGGGAACAGAATGTTTGTGCTTGTGCATACCTTGATTAACTTTGCAAAAGTAACCTTGTCTTTTTATTCTACTTGAGGACCTCATAGTTATTGTTATTTGTTATTACACTAACAGGATGGTAGCATAACAATATGGACCTACTTAGATCAACATAGTTGTATGTTGTATTGTTGATCAATTGAAAATGCATTTATGTATCTTTCTTCCTGTCTTGAGATGCCCTGACAATATTTGTTTTTATTTGTGTCACAGGTTGCAGAATGGGGTGAGATGACCATGTGTGATGCAGAGAGACGCCTACTGGCAAATGCTTTGCTGGATATATCCAATGATTGGTTTGTGCTTGTGTCTGAGTCATGTATTCCTATATTTGATTTCAACGCTACATACCAATACTTCCAGAACTCAAGCCAAAGTTTTCTCATGGCATTTGATGATCCTGGACCATATGGACGGGGCCGGTACAATTGGAACATGGCCCCTGAGGTTGAACTCACACAATGGCGCAAAGGCTCACAGTGGTTTGAAGTAGACAGGGAACTTGCCATTGAAATTGTGAGAGACACGGTCTATTATCCAAAATTCAAGGAGTTCTGCAGGCCTCATTGTTATGTTGATGAGCACTATTTCCCTACAATGCTCACGATTGAAGCTCCACACAGCATGGCTAACAGAAGTGTTACTTGGGTGGATTGGTCGAGAGGCGGTGCACATCCAGCCACGTTTGGTAGGGGCGATATCACGGAGGAATTCTTGAGAAGACTTCAAGGGGGACGAACTTGTTTATACAATAATCAGAACTCGACAATGTGCTTCCTGTTTGCCCGGAAGTTTTCTCCAAGTGCGCTGGATCCATTGTTAGAGTTAGCACCCACTGTGCTCGGTTTTGGTTGATGTATGCTTTAACAGGTGCCCCTGCAATTCTTTTATATTAGATCACTGTAGGATTATATGTGTGGAGATGTGGGCATATTTTGATGGATGAACATCTGCACGCTGCCCACCTCAACTAAATCATTATACACAAACTTGTATTGTTTTGTACAGTAACCTAACAATGGATCACAAGAGAACTTTTCTCTTGGATTATTGCGCTGTATTCTTTTTGTTTTTCGGAAGGTATTACTTTGATTTTTTTTAGAGAAATGCTGAGCTAAAGATAAAAGTTTGCCACATCATAATTCATATACACTAGTGTGGGCTAAAAATAAATCCAGATACTGGAAAAGCAAAATGGTTAAACGGAAGTACGTGTATTGTACCAAACGGGCTGAACCTGGGACTGGTCCAAGACTCAAGCAGTCTGGAGTTGGTTCGACTGGTCTGTCTGCTTCCGTCCAGAAAAACCTGTGGCCTTAATCCCTTTCAGGATTTCCACATATCAAGCAGCAACTTAGCAACACTTCTCATGGCTCATCCCCAAGGGAAATCGATGGGTACAATCAGAAGGCCAATCACAGCAGCTTCATCTTTTCATCAATCAGCGGCAAAGCATCTCCAGCCACCGGTCACCTTTGCTCAGAGGAATGGAATTAGCAGGGGGTGCCTTCTCACTTTGCTGACACCCACTGCAGCCATACCTGAGGCTGGTGAATCAAGAAGGCCCTACTGCAAGGCATATACCTAATTCGATCTGACTTTCTGGGTTTGAGCGATCAATATCTACAGTTGGTTTGTTATCCGCCTTGGATAGATCAATAATTCCGCTTCCTCCTTCGTATGTGTAGTGTAGAGCACCTGAAGAAATCAAAGGAAAACAAAGAGAAGAACGACAAGGAGGTATGTGGTCTTCCTTCAAATTTTTCCTTGGTATCCCATCATTGCCAATGAAAGAAGACTTCTGCTTTTGTTTAAGTCGCTAATCCCTATGCTCCCCTTCCTTAAATTATTTGTTTTTTAAAATGATTAATTTGGGGTCCATATGCTCCCAGTTTCATTGTTTCAGTTCCTTTACATTTATTTGCCCTTTTGCTTTTCATTTTTCTTCTGAATAGTCCGCATACTTGGTTAGTTTTAGTCAAACTAATACTTCCGTGATAAAATACATTATGAGTAAGAGCGTATATAAGTGTTGACCTAGACAATTGAATGAGTAAAATGCCCAAATCATCTCACAAGTTCCAAGTAACTGATGGAAGAGGTACTTTGAGTGTGATGAGATTGGTTATAGACTTAAGTTAAAAAAACAGAAATATGGGGACTGTTTTAATCTAGGAACAGGAATGATGAGGTTTGAAGTAAAGTGATCCATGTGAAGAACTTCAGGAAAGTAGGCCTGTGCTGTAATTTGCTACCCCATTTTTTTTGTAGTACTCTAGTGAATAGTACATTGGTTCTGAAGTAGAAGTCTCATCACTTAAAATAGGAAACCTTGTGCTAGTTGCAAATCCAACCTACAGTTGTATAGCACTAAGCCTGCATATTAGACTATTCAAAATTGAAAGATAGTGTTGTTAAATACTACTATCAAAATAGTAGTTAATTCTCAGGTGAATTCAGCCGCAGCCCCTTTACAATTCTCAAGCAACTTGTTCTAAACTTTGTTGCGCTTACAATAACTCAGAAGTTGACAAATTAATCCCTTACAATAACTCAGAATTTGACAATTTCATCCATATAAATGTACACTGGAATAAGAAATCCATCCAGAATGGCATAGATGCAGACTGGCTGCCGCTGATTCTTTGCTGCTGTTTTCTCGTGTTCCAGAGGCTGGATGACTACTGCAAGAGGAATTACTTCGGCCTCATCGAAGGCCCGGCTAGACAGAAGAAAGAGGACGAGCTCATGGAGTCGGAGAAAGGAATTCTCGAATGGCTTGACAAGAACAAATAGTAAGTTATGGCCAGGAGAAGGGTGCCGAAATTCTCATGGAGTCGAAGATGAATGTGTGTGTTTTTTAAGTTAACGATTTATTTTGTGAAGTCTGGCTCGCTATACACGAGTAGCAAACAGAAACAGGCTGTGGACAAGAACGTTGCATTACATATGTGTACAAAGAGATCTGAATCTGATTAGTGACCAGCCAACTGTTGGAAGATCCCCACCAAATATCCAGCATATTGTGATTTGCTAACCTCCAATTCTCCAGGATCAGAAACGGTGTTGCCATGCACGTTAGAGAACACGTTCCGATCGTACCAGCATTCCATCTGTCTCTCGATCCACAGATCGACGGCCGGAATCATGTGGTCTTTGTCTTGAGTAATCATGTTGTCAAGAGATTAGTTGTTAAGCATCTGAAAAACTGTTGGAGCAAGATGTCTGGGTGGTGTAGTTGGTTATCACGCTAGTCTCACACACTAGAGGTCCCCAGTTCGAACCTGGGCTCAGACATTTGTTTCATTTTTTGCTGTATACTGTCAAAATTAGTTTATTCTTGTCTGCATTATTTAGAGGAAACATTTCATTTCGTACCCCCTTCATTGCACATGTAGTTTCCTGCATCAAGACCTTCAATTTTGCCCTTTCGAAATCAAAGTCCTTCCCCTTTTGGCTGGAACATCTCATACAAAGAGTTTAATCTCATAAATGTTCACAAAGTTGGCTAGCACAACATTTGAAGACACAGCAAATGCTCACGGGATCAAATCACATACGATTCACCCCGAAAAAAAAGCACAGCATTTAACATGCAGTTCACCTGTAGCTCCAATCCTTTCTCTTTAATCCCACATCACATTAGCTATCGTCCACTGGTTGGCTGCCGAGAGCATCCAAACTTTGACTTAACTAGTTAACTGCACATGTTACCGAAAACGAACATAGATTTGTTGGCAATCAAGCCTCCAGGCTCCAACCATCTGCAGGATAAGGTGATTAGCGGGCCACGTGAGACAAACACAGATCTAGATCCTGCTGATTATGTCTTAAGCTTCCGTAGTTCCATGCGTGGATCACTTCGGATCCATATAAAATATTTTAAAAAAAATACAAAAATAAATAATCGATTTTTTTTTACAAAACTAGACTACTGTCGTCATTTTACATGGCGACAATAGTCTATACAGTGACGACAGGGGCTTGAACAGTATAGAGAGGTCCTTATCGTCAGTTAAAATGACGACATGTCCCTGTCGCCACTCCAAATAGTGATAGAACTCTGTCGCCACTCCAAATGGCGACATGGATATCTCTGCACTGTTTTTTTACTGATTATTTTCAAACACATATTTTGTGCACAAATCACAATGATATTATAGAACATTCAGCACAACGTCATAACATCTTTTATCGACAAATCACAATGATATTACAGAACATTTAGCGCAATGTTGTTACATATTTTGTCGACAAATCACATTGACATTACAAACCATTCACCACAACATCATCACCTAGTTTTTCGACAAATCAAAGTGATATTACAAAGCATTGGGCACTACATATTTCAACAGGACGAACATTTTCCGTGGCTGCAACCTCAACGTCCGCCATGTGGACCGCCTCGAGTGGGGCAGTCGGATAAGGTCCCCGCGACGACGTCCGGACTGCCGATGTCTCATTCGTCCTGTGGATTTCTCGTGGGGCATTTCTTGAAGGTGTGCCCACTCCCTGCAAATGGAGCACTTCTTCGTACGACGTCCGACTTCTGCTTCGTCCATGTCGTTCCCGTCGCCGATCAATCTTTCCCTTCAGCCTATCAATGTCCATGCCTCAGATAAGTTGCTCCCAGGTCGGATGGCTAGTGAAATGGCCAACCACGTTGTAACCATACAACTGTGCACTCCAGGTTTGCATCATCTCCTCCTTGTTAAAAGAATTAGAGAGGTACTGGCCGGGATGTTGCGCCACCGTTGAACATGCGACCATGACATGGGAGCAGGGCCTATGCAGAAGAAGAGGCTTATTGCAAATGCATACGCAACTAGCACGACGTAGCGTGCACTCGTGGGTGATCCTCTCGCGACGTCCTTCATCCTTGCACAGTATCTTGAAGCGAAGCTCTCTTGTACCCATCTTGAATGTCCGGTGCATCACACCCTTCTTACTCTTCTCCTCTATTTACTTAGTGATCATGGAAAAGTATAGTACTCTGTCATTTGCCATGGCGAGCGACGCGTTGTTGCTTCTATCAACAAAGTAATTTGTGGTAACGCGGAGAATTGCCTTGACAATACCAACCAAAGGGAGGCACCTTGCGCCGCGCATGACCCAGTTGTACACCTCGGCTAGATTGGTTGTCATGACACCATATCGAGCATCACTCCTGTCATGTAGCAGCAACCACTTCTCCTTAGACTCGTGCTCAATCCAGTCTGAGAAGCATTTTACATGTGCCCCCTGTCTTCCTCGTCACACTAGGATTATCTGTGGGGAGCTGTGATAATGCTTTGGGGGCCTAGTCAGCGCTTATAGTAGCATTTTTTGCTGTCTCCCTTCTGTGCGTCTAGGTCCGCTCATTTAGAACTTCCAGGGTGCTTTAAACTTTCGCTACTGGTTCTGATTGCACAACTGCTTGAACAGGTTCATCAAGTCCTTGTTGTGGAACTGCTTATAGAAGTTTGCACCCAAGTGTCTCATGCACCACCTGCTCTGCAGATCAACTCATGGAAGTGATTCGTTCTCTCCTTGTTGTAGCTGAGTTATTGCACTCAGCAGGCCCGTATGCTGATCATGTATGTGAAGAATCTAGACCTGTTATTATTTGTTAATAGAGTATTTTGGTAATTAATGACAATCGTCATATGGACTAACAATTTTCATGAGTTGGTAAAACAGGTTGAGTCTCATGATGATGAAAACTTTGGGTGGTGTCGTGAGTTGATTATCATGAAGTCAAAACTCGGGATGAAGGATCTCATCATGTGTTGATGAGCATCAAGACAAGATCTTGAAGTCAAGGAAATTATCATGTCTTGATGATTATCTAATCAAGAACCCGAACTTGGAATGAAGATGTTCATCATCATGTGATCACTCCAAGATGGATGCTCAAGGCAAATGTATGATTAGAATAGGCTAAGGTTATGTTCCTAGTCTTTTACCAGTCTCAGTGTTTGATGTAAAGATCGTATTACTGGTATAGGTTGTCATACTATTAAGAGGGGTCTTGACTAGTAGCTTGAATATGTCATGTATTAATAGCTCTTAGTGCTTGCTTTAGATCTCTTTAGCATGTTGCTGATATTTGTGAATGTGTTTTGCATATAGTTGAAGCTCATGCATAATTCTTGTAGTATGTGACTTTAGTTTGCGAATGTGTTTTACAAACGTTTTAAGTCTATGTACCAAATTCCTTGTGGCATGATTCTAAAACTCGGCAAATGTGTTTTGCAACTTGTTGATAATCTTGCCTTCATCGCTTGTTTGCTTCACGCATCATTTGGCAAATTTGTTTTGCAAAGTTGAGTTCAAGCAATTTGCAAAATCAGTTTTTGATTCCTTGACCGACCGACCGATGGGTTTCTGGTGACTGATTCTGGTCTAAGTAAATGATCGAGTTTTCCCAAAGAGATCCTGCTTTGCATTTCTGTTATCCGAACTGACCAAACCTCCGGGTCTTTGGTGCGATCAGCTTTTTTCAGAGAAGGTCATTTTTGGGACTTGCTCTTGTTTTGCCTTGGTGGACTGACCAGACCCCCGATCAGTGTAGGGCAGTCAGCCTTTTCCAATGGCATGTTTACCTCTGGTTTGAAAATCCTTGAACTCAGTCTAACCAGACCTTGAGTGGGCGGACTAATCTGACCTGACATAATGGACAGACTATGTAGCTATGATTACTGCAGAAGTTACCGTTACACAATAGTCCGGTCTAACCGACCATGTGCCTGCCGTCTGATCGACCTTCCTGCTTTTGCACAGATTCCCCTCTAACAGCTAGTTTTTGTGTGTAGGTGTATAAATACTCCTTGTAGCCAGTTGTGAATAGAGTGTTGGTACCATTTTTTTGTTTTCCTTGAGCAAAGAGCAAGTTTTCTCCTCTCTTTTATGCATGTGTTGCGCTTAGTGAGCATAGAGAGTAAAATCCTAGTGCATATGTTGCATTAGGTGTTGGATTTAGTATACATTGATTTTAGACACTTGATTCATTCAAGTGAGCGTCTTTGACTTGTTACTCTTGGTGTTTACCGACACCTAGACGGCTTGGAGGAGTTGCGCCGGTGATCTTCTCAAAAAAGGTTGTGAGAAGACCCAGGCGTTTGTGAGTGGATTGGTGTTTGCCATCTCCGGAGTGGAGGAAGAGCAACCCTAAGTGGATTTGAGGTGTTGGCTTGATTTGTGGAGCCGGTCCAATCCGTTTAGGCTTACCTCAACATGGACTGGGGGAAACCGACAAGTTTTCGATTACCACAAGAAAAAGTTCACGTGTTCTTGTGGTTTGCTTTCTTGAGCTCTACCTTATCACAATTTATATTTATAGAATTAAATTGTTTGCTTGTCTCCTTAGAAATTCATTCATTGTCTTAGTATTAACTTGCTAGTGCACTCAGCCTTGACTAGTTGATTTAGGTTTTAAAATGAGCAAAATCGAATTGATTTACATTTCCTCGTAAAACTCTGTTTTAGCCAAAAGATTTTTAAAACCGTCTATTCACCCCTCTCTAGTCGGCCTCCTCGATCTTACAGTATGACACATACGTTAGGACGACCCTGTACAACAGAAATCCTCAAATTCCTCAGAACCACAATCAGTTGTCCGTGTTCTCGCTTTCAACAAAAGCGAATGCCACGGGAAGAACTTGGTTGTTCCCACCCGTCGCTATTGCAGTCAGTATCTGGCCCTTGTACTTTTCAGTCAGGAATGTGCCATCCACACACAAGATTGGACGGCAGTGCCAGAATGCATTGATGCATATACCAAAGGCGAGGAATGATCACTTTAGTACCCTCTTAATGCCCCACTTCGGATGCGTGGAATCTTGAATGTCGATATGAGTGTCGGGATTCATGTCTTGTATGACTCGGAGTAGACCGGGGAGGTTGTGGTAGGAGTCCTTGAACATACTGAACCTTGATTCCAATACATTCTGTTTTGCCCTCCACGCCTTGGCACAGCTGATTGTGTATTGAAACCTTGCCTCAATCGCTCGAATGATGGATTGTGACTCAAAATCTATATTATCCCTGATCTCACCATACGTGATGTTGACGATGAAGCCTGATGACAAGTTCCTGTGGAACTACACTGACTTAGCGATAACACATGTGTAAGAGACTACTATAGAGCATTTCCAGTAGGTTTCTCACTTAGGCTGAAATATATGCACTCGCCAAGGCCATCCCTCTATGTCGCACTTCACGTCGTAGCATCTTGGGTTAAACTTGATGACTATGAATGTATGCCGCACTAACAAGGCCCAGAATTTGATCGTCTCCTGCACGGCTTCCTTGTAGTTGCACATAGCTCCTTGCCTGACCTCGCTCTAGTCATACTCTCGTGGCACACAAGAGCCTTCGTTGATGACGAGGTTGTTGAACTAGTTTATGTTTCACTCGGATGGAACTTCCTGCTGTTCCACAGCATCTTTGTTGTTGGATCCTTCATCTTTTGACAATGCTATGTAATCCTGATCTTTGAGATCCATCATTTGCACTAGGGCTTCTAGCTCTTCATCATCGTCAGCAAGCCTACTAGCTTGCCTAACTGAAAGAGTGAAAGCATATAGGTCCTTAAAAATTGTTTTGGTAATTAATGACTATATGTGAATATGGGACTAACATGTTTATTGAGTATTTACAAGGTTAAGTGTCACGACCAGGGCTCCCAGGACTACCCAGGAGGTCCTTCAAGGCCACCCGAGAGGTCAAGATCACCCTGGAGGTCCTTCGAGACCACCTAAGAGGTCCAGACCACCCGGAGGTCCCTCAGAACCACCTGTGAGATTCCACAGGGCCACCCGGAAGTCTATCAAGACCACCCGAGAATGTCCAGCAAGACCACTCAGAGGTCCTTCAAGACCTCCAGGAGGTCCGAGAGTGGCCGTGAGGCCTAGGATCACCCTAAGTTCACGACCAAACCCGTAGGAGGTCATGGGACTAGGGATCACCCTAGGACCTCTGTGTATTTGAGCTAGTCCCAAGATCAGATGCTAGCCCACACAGTAACTAAAGTGGTGACATCCACAACGCAAACTTTATAAACAAAATATCAACAGAGTAGCTTACAAAAGTGGCCTTGGCCCGAACATAAAATACAATGGAACAAAAAGAGCGACAGTTCATCAGCTTGCCACAGGCAACTAACTGGAGAGCACAACCTAGTCGTTTTGGTCCTCTTCTTTGCTATCAAAGTCTTCACCTGTCCAAAGGCTATGTCAAGCAAGAGTGAGCACAACAACCGTGCTCGCAAGTCACACCCGTGGAGTAACAGAATGATATGCATATATGGATATTTCAAGGGAAGGCATATAGGGTTGATTGGCATAAAGCCAAGTTTCATTTAAATACACATACTAAGTTCCAAGGCAGTTACACTTACAATTAAAATTTATTTTCCAAAACTCAATTTTACAGTTAGATAACATTCATCATCAAGTGGTGAAGGATACCCTCCTGTCACAAGGCTCCCCGCCATAAAGCCCATTTGGATAGAGATCCAAAACCAGTTTTACAAAACCTTTTAAAAACAAAACCAACATCTAACTAGGAGCAGCTTTGCCAGCATGTCCTTGACCGCGGACTCGGCTATTCGAATAGATTTTCACTCTGCAGAGGTGTACAACTTTACCCACATGACACGAATTCTCTAGTTTGTTTGACATTCGTCAATACCACCTCACACTTCCATTGGTGAGAGGTCTAGAGTACGTGACAAGGCCTTTACAATGCATCATTCCACCGCAGCCCCTCCTCGCTAAGGTTTCGCCCCCTTTGGACTATCCATCCGCAGATTCAGGGCCCCCTTTTGCGTCGGGTGGGACTAACATTGGTCATAACATGACTACCCACTGCACCAACAGGAATGACCACGATAGAACTTTGCAAATTAATCAGCCAGGTTCTGCCCATTCAAAACATGTGGTTGTACGGTGAGGCATGGTAAAATACACTTCAAGACCAGTCCTTAACTGACCTGGGCGACTACCACAAAACCCTGGGCCTCAAGCCTACCCAGCTTGAACCCATGCATAAACATGCACCATCCAAGCAACCAATTCGCCGAAGTCCAAACCAATTTTTCCTTTTCCATTTCCTTTGAAAACATTTGCAAATCTCCATGACAACCCAATATCATGGCTTAAAGTATTTGACAGCATTGGTCTTTTGGCAGAAAGATTTCCCAAAACAAGAGTTTTGATCTAAGCATGGCTAAGCATTAAATTCTTACAACACTTCTAGCTCATACTATTGTATCAGCTAGATTTTCATCTATGGCATCAAGGGTGAATGATTCAAAGTCGGATCTGGTTGTACAAAGGGAACATGGATAACTATAAAGTTTAAAAATAAGGATTGAATTACATAAATTGAAGTAAGCATGCAATAATCATTTGAAATGGAACTTTAATAATTTAAATTACTAGGCTCAACATGATCAAGGGTATGACTTGTCTTGCTCTAAAGCTTGAGAATCTTCCTCTTCTAAATACTCAGGCTCCTCAGTGTTGTCGCAATCTACACGGGAGAAAAGTGACAAACTCAAACAGAGCCCAAACAAAACCAAAGAGCTTCGAAGGAAAAGTCAAAACTCAACCAACAAAATGACACTACCCTAAAAACAGGTTCTTCAGAAAAAGACTCGACTCATAGGGAGGAGGTCCAACGAGGTGGGTGGTCTTTGCAAAAAGACCTAAGAGGGTGGTTTGTGCAAAAGGCCACGGGGGTGGTCTTGGCAACAGACCTGGGAGGTCCGGGAAGGTGGTCTTTGCAAAAGACCAAGAGGTGGTCTTTGCAAAAAGGAGGTCCTGGGAGAGCAAGGAGGGCCAAGAGGGTCGTCCTTACAAAGAGAGGCCCTTAGGAGATCCAAGAGGAGGAGGTTCTAAGGATGGTACGACTGCTCAACGAGGTCATAAGAACAAGAGAAAGAATAGGGCACAAGAGGACTCACCAAGGCCGAGAACGAGTTCGTGGACAAGATGAAGGAGCTGGTCCAGTGGTTGGATGGCAACCAACTAGCGGTGGTGGTGAGGGCATCGCAGAGGCTCCGGTGGAGTCACCGTCGGTGAGGCGGCGGTGACACAAGCTCAAACGGAGTTCTTGGCGACGAAGCTTCAACACCATGCAACTGGCCAAGAGCAAAAGGAATAAGTGTGGAAAAAGGCGATAATGATGAGCTAATCAGGCTATTCTTAGCCAGGGGAGAAAGAGAAGGAATGACATTGGAAATCTCAAAGGCATATGTGTCCAAGGTAGGTAGAGATGGGGCAGGGTACGACCCATCAGATGAGAGTGGATTAAGTCAAAGTATGCTATGAACGGAGGAGACCAGAAAAGAAATCAAGGTGCCACGTAAGTGGCCGCATTTAATGTGACATAACCGGCATTAAATGCACAAGGTACTTATGTGACGGAGAGAGATAAATGTGAGCAAGACTGCAAGTGGGACCAGTCAAACTTGAAGAACAGTCTGGTCAAAGAGGAGTGGTCACGGCCCAAGGAGAGGTCGTGACCAAAGAGGGAGGTCGTGACCTGCAGGGGAGGTCTTGACCACAAAGGTGGTCTTTGCAAAAAGACCACTGGGGAGGTCCGCTGGACAAGGAGGTCCTGCGAGGTCATAGGAGGTGTTTGAGAAGGTCTGAAAGGCTAAGAGGTCCTGAGGACTAGATGCAATCCAAAGAGGTCTTGACGGTCAAGATACAATCAAGGAATGTCTTGATGGTTGGAATGAAACCAGGGTAGGTCCAAACGCAGAAGAGGTCTGGACACGAGGGGAGGTCCAAACACAGAGGAGGTCTGGACACAAGGGGAGGTCCAAACACAAAGGGGAGGTCTGGACACAGAGGGAGGTCCAAACACTAAGGGGAGGTCTGGACACAGAGGGAGGGACGGCTCTAGAACCCGCACGACTCAAAGAAGACCAAGCTTTTGATCAATTGAAGTTTGTCTTAGTCATTTAAAGCTCTTTTAATATCCCGTGATAAGCTTTGAACTCTCATCAAAACCAAAGGGTTCTATTTTATTTTGGAAATTCGAAAAGGCTTAGAAAATCAGGGTGTTACATTAAGTCCCAATGGTGAATATAACAACTTGGAGATGCATGCTAAAGGACAACATGAAGATCAATATAGTTCAAAGACAAGGTACTAGTAGTCTAGGATCCTTTTTATGTTTACCGGTCTTAGGAGAAAAGGATGGAAGACTAGATTTTAGGTTAAATGCCGTACTATTAAGAGGGATCATGACTAGTAGCTTGATAGCATGTTATTGTGCCATTTGGATCAATTTAGGATCATGCATGCACTTAGAATTTGATTTGGTGGCCAACTATGCTTTGTCAGGATAATCGGTAGTACCGACATTATGTCAGCAGTACTACTGCTTAGTGGTATGACTGGGATGGTGGTGCGGTACTACCGCAACCCGGTTGAACCGAAAAATAGTTGGCAGTACGTTTTTTACAGAGTGACTCCGTTTTGGAGCTCATGAGCTCCCACGGGGAACTGTAGTACCAGAGAATACATGGCGGAACTACCGCTTAGCGGTATGACCGCATTTCCTTTGGCAGTACTATCGGTGCACGTTCGGATCGTCCGAACGTGCCATCCATCGTGCGGTCAAAACAAGTGGTCTGAACGGCCCATCAAATCTGAGCCATCCACGTGGCTAGTCTGATCGGGCGAGCTGGTCTAAGTCACTCTTGTGAAGTAGTAGTTCTGGAGTTTCCTCGGCGGTACTACCGCATCGCGATATGATCGTATTTGTTCAGCGGAACTACCGCACCCTGGTGTTACTGAAAAATCAACGATACGTATTTTCCAAAGAGTGCTCTTTTGGACTCTAAGGTGAAGCGGTAGTAATGCTCATATTTTTTTGGTATAACCGGCCAGCGGAACTACCACATGATGCATGGCGGTAGTATCACGCTGAATTTTTCAACGACTATGTCAGAGCAGTTAATGCGACTGTTCTAGCCGTTCTGTGCAGTTAGGTGAGGTGTGGTAGTACCGGCCATTACATGGCGGTACTACCGCATTTGCTGAAAAAGTTGGGGTTTCACCCCTAGCGGTCGTATTTGTTTGTGGGGGGGTATAAATACCTTTCCACTTGCTCAAGGACAGAATAGAAGACTTCATTTAACATCCTTTGAGCCTTGAGTATCCTCTCTACACATCTAATACACTTGTGCATTCATTGTGAGGTAGTTGAGTCAAAATTCAAGTGCATTCATTCTAGATTGATCCATTGTACTTGTTTGCCGTCAAGCGAAGATCGTGATTCATTACTCTTGGTGTTTGCCAAACACCTAGACGGCTTGGCAGAGTTAGCACGACGATCTCTTCAAGAAGATTGTGAAGAGGCCCGGTGCCAATTGTGAGTGGTTCGGTGTTCGCCATCTCCGGAGCGGATGAAGAACAACCACTAGTGATTGAGGGAAGTCTTAATTTGTGGAGCCGGCTTGATTAGTTCAAGCTTCCTTAACGTGGACTAGTGAAGACCGACAAGTCTTCAACACCACGGGAAAAACTCTATTGTCTCAATTGTGGTTATTTCTTGTCTTTACTATTTCCACATTTACAATTATAGCAATTATCTTGTGTACAATTACTTAGCTAGAATTGTATCTAGTTTAGACTTAGTTCGTAATTGACTTAATTTGTTAATTAGTCAAAAAGTTTTAAAACCTCCTATTCACCCCCCTCTAGTTGGTTATCCTTGATCCTACAAGGAGCTCCTTCCACAGGGTCTTCACCGACAGGATTAGCAATTCCCGGACCTTTGGCCATTGTGTGCAGCGCGATGTGGCTGTAGTTCCCGACTTCTTCTTCGGCATTACCACCCCTTCTTGTTCAGCCGCCGAAGCAGGAGTAGACTTGGCATATGCCTGGGTCAGAAGGGACAAATCCCACCGTTCGTCCCTCGCCCTGCATATATATGACTGCCATGACCTTGTCCCCTTGAACTACACTAACTCCCAATATGTGCCCTGTGGTGCTCGGTTGGCAAGATAATTCAATCTCAGATCATACACAACATGATCCAAATCGAATGTGTGGAACAACCACCACATCACAACGCCTCATGTACGCTGCTCTGGTCTTGTTAGGGTCACGGTCACCGATTGGAAATAATGCAAATCAATCCCCACGGGACTCTCAAGAATAGTCCCCTGACCGTTGTAAATTTTGAAGTTAGTGGCGGCCGACATATTTGACGTACTGCACCGCAAACAAGATTTCCACGATTAACCACGTATCTAAAGCTAAACTATCAACTGAAAAGGATTATGTACAACTAGACTGCTCAAACGCCTGCCCAAGCCGAGCTTGAAAAGCTCGGTGCGAACGCAGGCAAAGCCTCGAGCCCTCGAAAATTCTTTTTTTGTTTAAATATATTATTTTAATCATTTACCAGAATAAAAAGGTATTATTTAATTCATTTCCAGGATTTAAAAATAGATTTTCATTTTTTGTGTGTTTATTCCGGATTTCGTGCTAGGTAGGCTTCTTTCGGCCTAATTCTAGTCCCAAGTCGGTGTGGGACGATTGTTTGCTCAAACCGGTAAGGTCGCCCGTGAACAGGTATATATACAACATACTACATTACGTAACCGTATATCTAAAGCTATGTAATCCATTTGGTTAAAAAATTACCTGAAATGTGGACGATCGAACGGGTAGCGCTTCGCTAGCTTCTCTACTCCTCTTTGCTCCTCTCCCTTCCCTCCCACCTTTATCTATTTTCTGAATAAAAGTGAGTTATGCTAGAATTTTGGGGTCTTTGATAGGGTAGATTGTGTCGCTATTTGAAATGCTGGTAGAGACTTAAGAGATCCCTGTCACCATTTGAAATGACGATTTTCTAAAATTTTAATATTAAAAAAATTAGGATCCCTATTGCCAGTTGAAACGACGACAGGGTCCTACCGCCAGTTGAAATGGCGATAGGGACCTATCGCCATTTAGACTGGTTGTCGTCATTTCAACTGGCGATAGAGACATCTCTGTACTGTTCAAGCCCCTGTCGCCACTGACTAGGTTACTCTCGTCATTCCAAACGACACAAGTAGACTAGTTTTGTAAAAAAACCGACTATTTATTTTTGTAATTTTTTTAAAATAATATTATTTCAAAAAATAATTCCCATGTAAAATGCCCTCATTGGCAAGATTTTTTATTATTAATTAACTCTTTTTTAATTTTATTTTAAAGTGAACCCCATGAACTTTATTTTCAATTATGACCCCTACAAAACAACACTGCTACGCCAGCCCGTATCTGGACAAGCTCTTGTCACGCCACCACGGGTGGCGTGACAGTGTTGTTTGGTCACGCCACCACCAGTGGTGTGACAACGCTATAGGTGATGGTGTGAACAAAGATGTCAGAATTGGAAATAAAATTCGCGATGGTTAACTTTAAAATAATTTTTTTTAAAATTAATTAATAAAAAAGTTCATTGGCAAAGGCAACTTGGAACGAGCACTGCGCTAGTGCTTGGCGCTTGCTGGTGACGGCTTCCACCCGTGACGGAAGCCGGCGACAATTGGCACTTTGGCAGCGGCGGGTTTGACCACGGGGGAGTAGTTAAGTTAGGTTGCATTGTGATGCAACGGATCCAACTAGTGCTTTGCGTCATCCATCCAACGGTGGTGGTGGTGAATGCTAAGCATGGAATCGAAGCATCGCATTACTGCCCCCGGCATAATGGAGCGTGCAGTTGAGAGAGAGAGAGAGAGAGCCTTCAAGCAAAGAACACAGGTACACAAGTACAACACGTAGTTCGTATCTAACAGCTGCTTATCAAACAGAAGACTCTTCGACTAACACTTGCTTAAAACTAGCGATCTTTTAAGGGCATGAAGTTAGGAGCACCCAACGGCAACGAAAGCAGAAGCTGTCAAGCAAATCCAAACATTTTTAAACGAGTTTAGGTTCCGCCGTAACGGTACAAAAAAGAGGGAAAAGAACTCCGAAACACGGGACAGCTCCGCGTCTCCGCCCCAAAGCCCGTGCGCGGCTACCGAACTGCTGGGTTGGATGGCACGCGGCCGTAAATACCACCCACCCCCGCGCCCTCTTTCGTTCCGTGGCCCCCAACTCCACTTCCTCCCGGTACAAAAAAGGCCGTGGGGAAAAGCTGCGAGGAAATAGAAATGATGGAAATGAATAATAAAAAATCGGTAATTCTCGCCTGCCTTCCTCCCCTCCTCCTGAGTACTAGTAGCCTTCACGACTAAATTCACCGCCACTCCCACACCTCACCTCACCTCCCCGCGTTGCCTCCTCCTACTCCTCGGAGCCTCGGCTCGCCTGCTTCCACCAAACCCTAATCATTTGGGGGGCCGCCCACCCGCCTCGATCTACGCCGAGGCGCGATTGCTTGGGGGGCGGTGGTTGCGCTGCGCTGCGCGCGGTTCCGTGGCGGCGGCGGTGGTCGTCTGGCGCGGTGGGCCCGGCTCGGCGGCGGAGGCGGCGCGGCGTGAGGGAGGCGCGGAGGAGGAGGTGGCGTGGATTCGTGGCGGGAGATGAGGTGGAGGCTGGCCGAGACGGGGGCGTCGCCGGCGGGGCGGTGAATGGAAGCGGCGGGGCGCGGCGGGGGCGAGCTTACATGGAGGCCAGGGCCTTGCGCAGCGGCGGGCGCGGGAGGGTGCTTTGGCTTGTGGGCGTCGAGGTGAGATGCTTCGATCCGGTGGGGGTTTGGTGGGTGCCCGGAGCGAGTAGCCGGGGTTGGTGGATTTGGGGGCGAAATGGTCGGGAAATTCTCTGGGTCGGATGTTGCTTTGGGCGGATTTGGCATGAATTGATGCGCATTTCGGGTTTTGGATGGCGATTTCAGATATTTGGTTTGGTCTGGTGTAGGGTTTTACTGTTTTGCTGCGCACTTTTGGGGAAAGGAATGTTTCTTCCCGAGCTATTTTTGGGTGTTTGAGTTGCAATTAAACTAGTGAAGCAGATAGATCCAAATTTGACATCTTATTGGGTGGATTAATTGATGTTTGCTCGTCGAATTTGCTAATATTTGAGTTCTTATGTGTTGTGGTCCTGCCATTAGAAGGAGCTGCATTTGTCTTGGTATTGATAATTGATTCATTTCATATTTGCTCGTGCCGCAGATTGTGTTGATTCTAGTATGTACTCGAGGAGCTAGAGCGAATTCCGATGATGGCAAAGCATTGTCTCTGCCAGGTGCGGAAGCTGGAGAGAAGGATGTTTACCTTAGCCATTCGTGCATCCATGACGAGATACTACATCAGCGGCAACGAGCCGGGCGGAAGGAGTATTCTGTCATGCCACAAGTCTACCATGAGCCCCGAGAGAAAGTGGAGCGCCTAAGAGGAAGACACTTGTTGGGGGTGTCATCTTGGCGTGCTCCACAGAGAAATGTCAAGAAGCCAATACGGATATACCTCAATTATGATGCTGTTGGGCACTCGCCCGACCGGGATTGTAAAAATGTTGGTGACATCGTGAAGGTAGGTTTGTCGCATTAGCTTCTCATTGTGTCAGCAGCTTCTTTATTATCTAGCTAGTAATGTCGAGTTTGCTGTTTGTTTTTGTTAGCTTGGCGAACCTCCTGTACCATCGGCACCAGGAACACCTATCTGTGATCCTCACGGAGACCCACCATTGGTGGGAGATTGCTGGTACAATTGCACCTTTGAGGACATAGCTGGGGAGGACAAGAAGCAACGACTTCGGAAGGTGCAGTTCTTGTGCTTTTGGTGGTTTCTGTCTGCTACTTCAGTTTGAACTTTGATCATGACTTGAAAAACAATAAAGACAATCTGCTAACTAACTTCTCTGTGATAGAAGATATGGCAATGCTATTGCCATGTGTTATTGACATGTTGTTCTGTATGCTGAATTGAATCATTGGACAGGCACTGGGACAAACAGTAGAGTGGTTCAGAAAAGCTTTAGCTGTAGAACCTGTCAAGGGGAACCTGCGGCTCAGTGGGTACTCTGCTTGTGGTCAGGATGGAGGTGTACAGCTCCCCCGTGCGTATGTTGAAGGTAATTTACCAATTACCATTATGATGAGGCATTTTGTTAGTCTTTTCTGCCGATTCTCCATTGTCATACAGATTTGTCTTGAATTGCAGATGGTGTTGCCAATGCTGATTTAGTACTCTTAGTAACAACTAGACCGACAACAGGTAATACCCTTGCATGGGCTGTGGCCTGTGAACGTGACCAATGGGGTCGTGCAATTGCAGGTTTGTCAATCCCCCTCACGTTTTCATACAAATATTTGCAGGTGGGAGTTTGTAGTGTTATTCTGAACTAACATACATATGTTTTGCTTTTAGGGCATGTTAATGTGGCCCCTCGTCATTTGACGGCTGAAGCAGAAACCTTACTTTCGGCCACTTTGATACATGAGGTCATGCATGTTCTAGGCTTTGATCCTCACGCTTTCACACATTTTCGTGATGAAAGGAAAAGGAGGCGTGGTCAGGTACTCAGCAATGTCTTTCCTCAATGTATTCGTGTGATATATTTTCTTCTGCTTAATGGAGTTCCCAATGCTCAGAACCTGAGCTGATGATTGATTTATTATATTTGGGTTAGATCTAATATGTAAAACTTCTTTAAAGCTTTAAAGAGTTTTATGACTAAAGGCTAAAGCACTCAGCAATTCAATGGACATCATGTTTCTACACTTGTTGAAACGGCTTATTTGGATTTTGGCAATTACCTTATGGGCCTAGTATGACAAGTTGACGACTTATATGATAAACCTGAGATCCCAATGCTCAGAACCTGAGCTGATGATTGCTTTATTATATTTGGGTTAGATCTAACATGTGAAATTGCTTTAAAGAGTTTTATGATCATAATCACCCCACGACCTCGGATCGCCGTCCCGAATCGCGGGTCGCCACGGGGGATGATGCCGTGTCGTGAGTCGTGATCCTGAGAGGGGAGGAGAGGAGAGGGGAGGTGATGTGGAGGAGGAGCTAACCCCAGCTGGCGCTGTCGCTTCTCGTTGTCACCGTTGCTCACCATCGCCGTAGGTGGAGATCAAGGACAGCGGATGACGGTTTCGAAGAGAGCAGGGGACAACCACACAAGGGAGAGGATGGCTGACGGTGAGGCGACTCCGGTGACGGCTCATCCTCCATCTGTGTGGTGGTGTGTGTGGCAGCTGTGTGTGTTTGTGTGTAGTGGGAGAAAGGGGAACCCTAGTGTGTGTTTGTGTGCTATTGGGTTGGTTCTAGTGGGCTGGCCGACCCACTCTCTTCCCCCTCTCCTTTTTTCCTCTTTCTTTTCTTTTTTCTTGTCCAGATATAATTTGATCATTCCCCTAAAAAATATTTATATATTTTGAGTATATTATTTGTATTATATGATTTTAGTAATATATATTTTGTATACATGGGTCATTGACCCGACCCGATGTATCGTACCGGGGTCATCGACCCATAATTTCTTGGGTCATGATCCACGTCCCAAATTGGCGTCCCGAAGAGGTATACCCCCTCGCACCGCACTTTTCGCAAGTGTTGTTCCTCGACCCGATCGATCCGGGATCCTTGTGACTATGTTTATGACTAAAGCACCGAGCAATTCAATGGACATTAGGTTTGTATACTTGTTGAATAGGCTTATTTGGAAGTTACCACATGACCCTAGTATGTGACTTATAGGATAAACCTGGGAATAGTCTCCAAGTTTACAAGCGCTTATAAGTTGGACTTAAGTGAACAACTTTTGGGGCTTTTATAGGAAGCTGTGTGCCTGTTGGGCGTATATGCTGTAAATCGCATGACCTAGCTTATGAGATAATGATAACCAACTATAAGCGTGGCCAGAAAGGCCTGTTAGCTTCTGTGGCATATTGGGGAACCATCTTACCGTTGGCAAACCTCGGCATTTGTGGTAAAATATACTCCATTGATGCAATGGAGTATTTGTTAATCCTTTCAAATTTCTGACAGCATGACTTTGACACTTCTGCTAAAGCTTTATTTATGTGTGATCGGGTTGCATGATAGCTGATGCCGCACAGCCGAGCACGCCTGGTGAAATGTATGTAGGGTGGCCTAATATTCATGACATAGGAATTGGCACGATAAAAGATAACATTGGTCCGTGACATGATGAAAGAGGTAGTATATCAGTGAACAATCGCCCAACCGCTTGTTGGAAACCAACCTACACAACAACGTCCGTAGACAAGAAGCATGAATTGAGGGAACCATATATGTTCTACTTGAGTGAATCCCAGGAATCCTAAAAAGCAAAATTTCAACTCGAAACTCAACTCTGTTTTAATTTGAAAATGCGGACATGGACTTGACTTCTTACAACTAGAGTACCAGACACTCTAGCCCCTCCTTTATAGGTCAACTAGTACATGAGATACTAGAGCACAAATCCAAAAGACAACTTCATAAAAGTCTAGTACAATAGCTGTAAGGAAATAACTCTGAAATGGAAATAAATAGACTATCCTATTTAGGCTGTGGGCCCACACCTCAAAGGATGATCGAGGGTGTGCACGGTTGGACTTTGACAAGACCTGTTCTGCGGGTCTTGGCAACTACCCTCCCCTACTCTCCCTCTGTGCCCCCGCACCACCCCCTTTCTATTCTTTCCCTTTTTTTCTTGGCTGGTTTGCACGTCAGCTCCAAAGGAGTCTGAATTATCCTCCCAAAGAAATTCGGATTCTATTTTCTGTTTCTTCATTAAATTCACATGTAGATGGCAGTTCAAATCCAATACCTTTTATGATTCGGTTGATGGGCTGTAGAGACAGCTTGTTTTGGTGAAGATAATGCAAATCCCACTTGGATTTGGCCCATGGACAGCCCAATTCCCATGTGTGGAGCTCATGCTGGACTTGGGCCTTGTGACCTGAGTATACCGAGATCAACTTGGTGTGGTCTTTCAGCCACGCATTCCGAGCCCATTTTGGTTTGACACAAGGATAGCTCGGTTTCAATTGTTTGATGCTCCTCTTTCCATGAAGATGAATTTGAGTGGGCTTAACACTTCTTTTCTGCTAGATGAAGGATTCGGTTGAGACACTGTTGAAAATAATTGTCCCCGGCGTGGTCATATCATTAACTCCCAGAATTTTTAGAAAACCAGTTTTAGTATATTCATCTGTTGTTTTATGGAGAAAAAAATAAATGGAAAGGAGCATGCCATGCATACTTCTAGAACCTGAGGGAAAAGGAGCTTTGGAAAGAATACACATCAACATAGGTTGTTCCATAATAATGCATCACTCACTGGATAACTAGTCGGTTTCTCTAGTCCAAAATATATTCTCCGCCCACTACATTGATTAGTAGGATAGCCTGAAAACCTATGTGGGAGTACTTTCTTCATATCTTTTTTTTTAATGATAGCTTCTCCCCTCTAGTTCAGGCCTTGCACACCATGGTCTCAATATCTCTCTATTTCTCTGTTCAGGTTACTGTTCAGGCTTTGGATGAAAAGCTTGGAAGAATGGTTACTCGTGTTGTCCTTCCTCGAGTTGTCATGCACTCTAGGCATCATTATGGAGTAAGTTGTAACTAAAGATCTGGCAGTTATGTTAAATCTTGAGTCATTCATGTGATTGCCGCTGTTTAGCGACTTACTCCATTTTAATGCTCCTAGCTTTGAAGAAACTAAATTGACCAATTTCTTTGTTGTGTTAGGCATTTTCCCATAACTTCACTGGGTTGGAATTGGAAGATGGTGGAGGCAGGGGTACCTCAGGTACATCCATAACATAAATCCTATATAGTTTGATATTTGTATTTACTGATATTTGTTAGTATTATACAAGTTTGATAATACCTCCAATTGTGTATCTTTCCTCCCTTTACTGACATTTGCCATTCTAACAGGTTCGCATTGGGAGAAAAGACTCTTAATGAATGAGATCATGACTGGGTCAGTGGATACAAGATCAGTGGTTTCAAAGATGACCTTAGCATTATTGGAGGACAGTGGATGGTATCAAGCTAATTATAGCATGGCTGAGCATTTAGATTGGGGTCGAAATCAGGGAACAGAGTTTGTTATCTCTCCCTGCAATTTGTGGAAAGGGGCATACCGCTGCAACACGACTCAATTATCAGGATGCACATATAATAGGGAGGCAGAAGGTTACTGCCCTATAGTAAGCTATAGCGGGGACTTGCCCAAATGGGCTCAATATTTCCCTCAAGCTAATAAAGGTACGGCTATGATATATTGTGTGATGACGTAGCATAAAATATCCCTTCTCTAACATTGTACTGGGTGCTGAAATGATATGTTGGAACTTTTATGGGATTTAAGCTATCTGTTTGACCGTTCTATTTTCTTTTAATCCCTACTAGTTCTTACACTCTTCTCTAGTTAAAAGCAGGCAGTGCAATTTTTTCCCCGTACTGAATGCATTTTATAAACTTTGGTTGGGTTGTGGAGAACAAGTTAGGTGGGTGTAGATCAAGGGGAAAGTTAAAGGGATGACATCACTTGTTTGTACGTGGTTAATACACAGCTGTTAATATGCGAGGAGCCCCTGTCCACACTCCACATGCACACACACATGCAACATTACCCTCTCTCAAATGTGTGCAAAAGCTCAGCCTTTGCCTTTTGCTGCTGTTTGCCCAAAACTTTCCCAGTCATAGAGCAACTGAGCAAGTTGAATCACCTAATCCAACAGGTGATCTGATAAGCTCTAGTTGGATCGGTTTTGGAACTATCTCTGAGTTTAGTGAGAAGTCTCACTTTTCATGTTTTATCCAGTCTTTGGCTCCTGTGGGCATTGCAATGGCTTTTCAAAAACATTTTGATATTTCTACTTTTGGATGTATCAGTTAGTTGAAATCATCTCTTTTTTTTGTGCTGCAACAGCAAAATCTTATTAGAATTAGTAAATATTATCCTAACTAACTATATTCCACAGCACAACACAGCAACCACAAACTGACCCTTCATCCTTTCTTATCCTCTCTTCTGATTCTCTTAAGTTCCATTGATTAGTTTCTGCATGTCAGCATGTTGCACTTAAAAGTTCTCTCCTATATTCCTACATGATACATAATTTTATGTCTTCAGGTGGTCAGTCTTCATTAGCAGATTACTGCACATATTATGTTGCTTATTCGGATGGTTCATGCACTGATGTAAATAGTGCACGAGCGCCTGACAGAATGTTAGGGGAAGTGCGGGGAGGTAACTCAAGGTGAGACTGCAGACAGTAATTTGGATATAACCTTGTTTTAATGCATCCCATCACACAATTTTGATCATTTAAAAAAATTTCCTAACGAGCAGATGTATGGCCGCAACGCTAGTGCGAACTGGGTTTGTCCGTGGATCTATGACCCAGGGAAATGGCTGTTATCAGCATCGCTGCACAAACAACTCCTTAGAGGTTACTACTATTTCCTTTATTTTCTCACTTCGCACTAAGTTTGCTTTTCATACTTGAACCCCATTCTGTCCAGAAATTCTTGTTCGTGCTGTGTTTTGTTTTTGTTCATGGTGTGGTGTCTCCCATTATTTGTAATTTTTATTATTACTACCATAAATATCAAGGTTCAAGAAATCGCCTCTAGGCGTCGCCTAGGCGGTCGACGGAGCCCTGCCGCCGCGACTTCGCCGAAGTCGGCGGGTTAGGCGGGCGGACCGGCTAGGACCGGCTAGGCAGTCAAAGTTGGCCCAAGGCGGCGCTTGGCGAGGCGGGTTCCAGCCATTCCGTGGTGGTTCATCGACCTCGCCGCCTACGAATCGACCTCGGCGAGGAGGGAGAGGAAGGGGGAAGGAGAGGGGGTAGAGGATCTGGCACCTTAATCGCCGTCGTTGTCGCCGCCGCTAGGTCGTAGACTCTCAGTTGTTGTCGCCGCCACTCCCAACCTCACCTGTCTTCATTGCCGGACCTTGCCTTTCTTCTCTGCCGGCCACCTTCACCTCGCCTGCGCCCCGCACGCCCGCAGAGGGAGAGTGAGAGGGGCGTGTGGGCGGCCGAGAGAGAGAGAGAGAGAGAGAGAGAGAGAGAGAGAGAGAGAGAGAGAGAGCTGTGAGAGAGAGTCGTGAGGAGAGAGAGAGCGACTCGACGCCTCGTAGAGGATAAGAGCATAACAGCTCGGGTTGGGCCGGCCGGTTGGCTGAGATGGGTCGATGGATTGATTTTAAGCCCATTAAGAATAGTATCATTTGTGAATTTTGTTTTGCTCTACAGCCTCTGCACTGCGCTATACTGTAGCTAGTCGGCCGCCTAGACACCGCCGAAGCGCCCTAGGCACTAGGCGCCAGCCACCGCCCGACTAGCGCCTAGCGCCTTCTTGAACCTTGATAAATATAAGTAATATAATTGTAGGGTTGTAAACTTATAACATATTTTCTCGATTTTTGGGTGATTATTAAAGATGACCATTTCAACAGTGTGAATAGTTCTTGTATTTTTTTGAATTATGAATCATGCTTATGTTGTCAAGTTTGAAATGCTGTCGAACTTTGACTAAGTTTGCCTTTTACTGTGTTCTGAAAATTCGTACTGTTTAGGTTGCTGTTGATGGGATCTGGAAGTCATGTCCAGAATCTGGTGGGCCTGTTCAGTTCCCAGGGTTCAATGGTGAGTTTTGTTATTGAAGTGTATTAGATCAAGTTTTCTCTCGTTTCTACTTACACGAGCTAATTTTGTGCTGAAGGGGAGCTGATTTGCCCGGCATATCATGAGTTGTGTAACACTGTACCAGTCCCGGTGAGTGGCCAGTGTCCCAAGTCTTGCAGTTCTAATGGTGACTGCATTGATGGATCCTGCCACTGCTTCCCTGGGTTTCATGGTCACGACTGCAGCAGAAGTGAGAATATGGCTAAACACTATCCTTTAGTTTGTATTCAACCGACACTCGCCTTGGATGTGGATTTTTTTATTCCCCAGTTATCAAGTTTTTCAGCGCTAAATTCTCTTAATCTTGTATCCTGAAAATGATTAATGAATAGGCTGGATGTTCATGTGTAATATTTTTCAGTCAAGTAATGTCTTCCAGGGATAAAAATCCCAGCCGGTAACCGCTACCGGAGGGTGAGAAACGGAATCCCGGCGGTTTTTTCAAATCCAAATTCAAATTTTCAGATTTCGAATGAATTTTAATCAAATTTGAACGAATTTCAGCCAAACCAAATCCAGTTTGACCGGTAACGGGTCCGGTTACCGGTACCGGACCTCCGGCGGGAAATAACCCGGTAACGGGTTTTCAATCCTTGATGTCTTCAAGTAATAATTTTGGGTTAAAAAAGTGGCATGTAGGTTCTGCCTCATGTATATTGTCAATCAGGATAGATCAAATCATCAAATAGCCAACATGCACATTTCTACCATAGTTGTCAATGCTATAAAGAATCTGTTGGTTCTTGTGAAACCAGCGTCGTGAGTGCAGAGGACAATATATATTGTGGATTTGTGGTCCTTGCCTCCTTGGTCCCTTAAACATTGGCAGGATCGTCTTCCTAATATATTGAAGTCTTCATTCTGTTATACCTCACAAATTTACTAACTAGTGGTTTGGTAAACAGGATCTTGCCCAGACAAGTGCAATAGTCATGGTATATGCAAAGCTAATGGGATCTGTGAATGTGAAAGTGGCTGGACCGGGATTGATTGCTCAACAGGTGAAACTTAATAACGACTGAAAGTTTCCACTATAGATGGGACACATCTATGACTGTTTGGATTTTGGTTGCCAGTTATCACATATTAGATTAATACATATGAATTTTGGGATGAAAAAACATGTTTTGTGTTATCTGTAATGTTCGCATTCTCAGATATGATCAAGCATTGAAAACTCACAAATGGGTTGATTAGCCTGGGCCCCTTGAGATTCACTTTATGGTTCACAATTGTTGCTCTGCTCTTTATTCATGCAAGCAAGAAGTAATATCCTGTTTTCTTTTTATGCAGCGGTTTGTGATGAGCAGTGTAGTTTGCATGGAGGGGTTTGTGATAATGGTAAATGTGAGTTTCGATGTTCAGATTATGCGGGCTACACTTGTCAGAAGGGTTCTACAATACTGCCCAGCCTGTCAATGTGTCATGATGTACTGGTTAGAGATGCTGACGGGCAGCATTGTGCACCAAGCGAACTCAGTATACTACAACAGCTCGAAGCAGTAGTTCTTGTGCCAAATTACAATAGGTTGATGCCAAGTGGGCGGACCTTCCTTAACTTCTTCAATAATGCCAATTGTGCAGCAGCTGCGAAGCGGCTGGCCTGCTGGGTACTGTTCCCTTCAGCCATTTATCAAATATTTATGTCATGAACTCCTGTTTTTTCTTAAATGTTTTAACTTCAGCTTGCATACTCATAAGATTAAGTTGGATGCTTATTGCTGCTTTAAACAAGCATAATAGATTAAGGAGCACAGTTTACATTAAATGGACCAATAAGTGCCACTTTGGAGAGGCGCACATACATAAATAGATAGTACCATTACCATGTACTTTATGTCAGCTACTGCTGCTACTTAAGCTAATTGTCAGTTTGATTGTCCTCGTTCGTTATAGCCTTGTAGTTTTGTACTGTTTTAAGAGGGGAACGAATAAACTCATGCTTACTAAACTCCTTTTATCAGATCTCAATTCAAAGGTGCGATGAGGATGGGGACAACAGGCTTCGGGTATGCTACTCTGCATGTGAGATGTACAATACGGCATGTGGAGCAGGTCTTGATTGCTCGGACCAGACCCTTTTTAGCAAGAGGGAAGAAGAAGAGAAGGGTGTTCCATGCACAGGATATGGCGAGAAGAAGTCTTTCTGGCTATAACATTCCCAGGAGCTTTCCCTTGTAACTCTGGCTGATGCTCAGAGATTGTGTAAATTATAAATGGCAATGTCCTTTCCATATTCATCTTCCTTTTAGCCACTACTTTCCAATTGTAGGATACGGAAAGTAGAGGTCCATTTCACCTACCTAGGCACCTGAAGATGGGTGCCTGGTGTATAATCAGTGTTGGGGCCGGGTGGGCTCTTTGTTTAGAAGGTTAGTCTGACACACTGACTGAAAGCTGGAGGCGGATGGTAGATTTTTCTTTTTCAGAAATAGTGAAGGGAATGTAAAGGTTAGTGTGTGCTGTAATCCATGTTACAGTCTTAACAGAGCATTTCAATGAGAGCCCCTGTGTTGTGTCGTGTGTTTAGGGGTGTGTGTCTGATGTTCATATTCATACATTCATGATCCCAACGCGGGCTTTTCTTTTCCAGTCAAAGTTAATTAACCAAATATTCATATTACCGCGAGCTGAATTGCACGGTGGGTTGGGAACGTGGATTGATGTGTGATTGTGTTGTGTTGCTATATTTTGTTAAGGAAGGTGATGGCTGATGAGTTCCATGAATATGGATTTTTCTATTGTTTTGCGGAAGGTTGGAAGCCGATGATTCTTTTGAATGATGGGTATGGATCTTTTCAAGGGACATCAGCTATTGCAATTTGCAATTACAAGGCCAGTCCACATTTGTGTGCGAATACTCAAGCGTGCAGGTTGGTAGGTTTGCTGCAATGTTCTCATGACTACCCATGCATATATCTCGTTTAAAATCGTTACTGGACTAACAAACCCTGTACTCATGAGATTCTGCGCGCCTTCTCGTCCTCATCCGAGACACCACCGTCCTCTCATGGTGATCGAGCTGCAGCCTTTCCTCCAACGCTAAAAAAAGGCGAACGATTCGATGCAATGGCCGGCATGTCGACACCGGCTGCTCTGCGGGAGCACTGCGCATTGAGCCGTTTCGTGGCCGTCGCCGTCGTCTGCCTCATCGTAGTTGGCACGGTACGTGCTATCTTCTCCAGCCGTCGATGACGGCGAGACGGAGCAGAAGCTCTTCAACATATGGCGCCGTACGTAGATCAGCGGTAGGTAGTAGTACTCCATCTTTGGAGCTCGACTAACTCGATCTTTCAGAATTAAGCCTGAACCCTAACTTGAATTCTTGAGACATTGTCAAACTAGGCGTGTGTTCCCGATGATGATCTAGAGGTGGCAGTGCGCGGGGCGGCGTACGGGAACAAGACGCTGATCCTGAGCGTGCTGAACAAGGCGTACGCCGACGAGGAGGACGGCTTGCTCGACCTTTTCCTCCAGAGCCTGAGGGAAGGGGAGGGCACCGATCAGCTCATCGAACACGTCCTCGTCGTGGCCATGGACCAGACGGCCTTCTGCCGGTGCAGGAGCCTCTGCGGCGTCCGGTGCTACCAGCTCCCGGCCGCCGTGAACGGCACCGACCTCTCGTCGGAGCAGCTCTACATGTCGGACGGGTTCATACGCATGATGTGGCAGCGCATTCGCCTCCACGGCGACGTCCTCAAGCACGGCTACAGCTTCATATTCACCGTATGTTCTTCGAGCTCAGCTCATACATATACGCTTGCCTTGACATAAGATGCCAAGATGGTGTATGATGATTCTTACTTTTCGATGTGTTAATTCGTAAGGATATGGATGTGATGTGGCTGAGGAACCCCTTCCCGAGGTTGAACCTCGCCGAGGAGGAAGACCACCTGATCAGCTCCGACCAGTTCAACGGCCGGCCGCACGACTACGTCGGCAACGAGCTGAACACGGGGTTCTTCGTGGCCTCGAACAACCGGACGGTGGCGCTGTTCGACGAGTGGCACGCGGGGCGGGACGGGGGGCGGGCATGAAGGAGCAGGACGTGCTGAACCGGATGAAGCGGCGCGGCGCGTTCCGCCGGCTGGGCGTGAGGGCACGCGTCCTGGACACGGCGCGCTTCAGCGGCTTCTGCCAGGACAGCCGGGACGCGAGGGCGGTGGCCACCGTGCACGCCAACTGCTGCCGGACGATGCCGGCCAAGGTCGCCAATCTGAAGGCCGTCCTCGGCGTCGCCAGGCGGCTCAACGGGACGGGGGAGCTGAGTTGGCCGGCGCACTCGGAGAGCGCTAAATCATGCAGGTGAGACGAGGTCACGAGGAAGCCTTCTTTGGAGGCCCTGTCCTGTGGTTTGGTCTAGTTGCTGCTGATTGTATGATCTATCTAATGATCACTTGTTTTTGTTAACCCATTAATCTATCTAATGATCAAAATAGCTGTTCTGATCTGTGACTTGCTCAGTGAACTTCCATTGACTGTTTGGGAATGGGATGGTTCCATGCTTTGGAATGTTGTTACTTGTTTCAGACCTACCATTCAATTGCAAAAAGACCTTTTGCACCTCAAATTTACAGTGTGCTCGTGAGCTGGCTCACCCTACATTAAGCTGTACAAGCTTCGTATATCAAGACACACGAACAAAGGATTTTGGCCCAAGTGATGGAGCAATATGAAAGTAGTATACCAGAAATTTTTTAAAAAAGAGAAAAATGAAAATTTTATTACAACCAGATGGCATATCAGGATTGGACTAGTACTTATTATACACAGGGAACCCTGCTGTCCTGCATTCCTGTTTGGAATGGCTCCGTTCCTAGTTTTTGCAGCTCCAACTCTAGCTTCACTCTTGGACCCATTCCTATAGGAAGCTGGAGTAGTCTGAGTTGGTGTTTGGTTAAAAAATTGACTCTAACTCCAGAAATGAGTAGGATCATTGTAAAAAGACTGCACTATCCTTGTTTTGTGACTTGTAACCTTTTTATTGCTTAACTTATAACAGTTTAATTAGTTGATTTCTTTGTTATTGTATGCTTTTATTTATTTATTTATTTTTGGCCATGTCATGCCCTGTAGTGCCATCTTTTTCGCTCACATTCAAAAATTTTACTTAAAAAAAAAATTAAATACAACATACATGAACATACAAAAACCTTAACAAAGGTTATAATTCAATGAGTATCTTCTCTAAAAAAATTCAATAAGTATCATAACAAAAGTTCATAAGAGAGGCAAGGAGGCAGGAGATGTCGTTCACAATTCTCCTCATCTTTATTAATCAAAGCTAATGTTCCAGGTTCGAAGACCACTACATCAAACGACAACAATGAAAGTCCGAAAACCACTAATCAAAGCTAATGTTCTTCGGCTTCCAGTCAAGTAGTGTCCACTGTTTCTCTGCAACAAGGAAGATGGTCGTGATAGTTGCAATAAGCACACGCCAATCCATGACTAAACCGCTTTCAGGATCCAATTTTGTTGATATTAATAGAATCAGCAACAAGATGCAAAACCTATGCACATGATAAGAACAAAATAAGAATCCATCCAAAATTTAAAGCATCAACAATAATAGCACAATAATCTAATGGCAATATGAGCCTTTCAAGAGATGATGATACTCCACATGAATACATCATCATGATGGGTATCTTGTTTAATTCAAAAAGCGCATAATACATGCGTTGGCGCCTTCGATCTGCCTAAGGTTGAAGGAGCTTTCATTTTGTAGTTAAAAGAAGAGCATATGTTACAAATGAGAACCAAAGAGAACATCGATCGATTCAGGTCAATATGGCACAAAAATGACCTATATAGTTTAATTGACCTCGGTCAAGATATTACAGAAAAATAACCCAAAGTGGGTTTGCAACCTAGCAGAAAATAAAAATAAAAGCATACAAAACGATCATGAAGGAGCCTACTTTACTAAATGCGCCACTAATTAATCTCAAAATTTTACTAATTCTATACTACATATTACCACTAAAACAACAAAACCAATGAATCAATTGTTGTTTTTTCGCGAGCATATCTTTTGGACCACATCATTATTGTCTTGTACCATGTAGTCAATTCTTACCATGAACTCCATGCACAACAATTACAGCTCTTCTTCTGGACTAATTATCATAAATAAGCTAGCAGAACAAGGTTCTATTCATGTACCTCCACAACAAAAAGATGCAAAAAGTCAAAACTTGTCAAGCACCAAATTTACCTTGTAATCTTCTCTTACGATGAGAACCCGAACTTTACTCACCAATCGAAAGCAGAACTTCACAACTAACAATGCAAGAACAAAAACCCTCCTCAACCGGTAGGCACAACTATAACACTAAACTCCTACAAATTAATAACACAACAAGGCACACAACAAAAGGTTCATCAAGATTCTTCAAAGCTTATGCCTTACCGTCTATTATCCTTATCTCACACAACCTGTTACCCACCAATTTAGAACACAATCACATAACCCAACAATGCAAGAAGGAGAAGAAAACCCCACACCAACAAATCCAACCAAAGCACTAATCAAAGTGGTGTGTGCGCCATCGATTCTTGATGAGCTCGTCGCGGCGCTCCTCCAACTGTATTGTTCCACCCGGACGAGCTGCCTCCGGTGCCGTCGAGAGCCGCAGACGCCAGAGCCGGTGCAATGACGCCAAAGAAGACCAAGATCTTCACGGCGGTCGCGCCAGAACCCTGCGACCATCCCAAGCAACCAAGACCCCGATTAGTCAGCAAGACAATCCGCCGAACACCTCGCGAGCAAACAAGGAAAAGTGAGGCGGAGAGAGAGAGATTTTCCTGTTGCGCTTTGGGAGAGGAGTTTGGCAAGAAGGCAAGGGAAGGAGGGAGGAGGAGGAGGAGGTGGGCGGCGCCGGGTTGAGTGGGGAGGCCGGCGTTGGGGGCGAGGGAGGAGGAGGGGGTGGTGACGCGGGCTGGCGAGGGGCCGAGGGAGGAGGAGAGAGATCGGTGGCGGCGCGGGCTATTAGATCTGGCCGGGGAGATAGGAGGAGGGAGAAGGGCGGCGACATATCTGGTCGGGACTGAGAGAGGAGGAGGGAGGCGGCGGCGCAGGAGGAGGAGGAGGGCGAAGGAGCGGGCGGGGCGACGGTGGCACCAGAAGAGGAGGAGGAGGGCGGGGCGGGGCAGGGCGGCGCTCGGGAGGAAGAGGACGCTGGGGGATGGGAAGAGGCCAGGTGCGAAGGAAGCGAACGGGTGGGGATTGCGGGTTGAGACAGGGGTATATGAGTGGCATATTGCGGGTGATTACCCTCAACTCTCAAGGGTATTTTGTTTTGTTGGTCCGCGGCTCCTTATTTGGAGCAAGGTTCTACCCACTCCCAAAATTTGCACTACAGGCTGCTCTGCTCCTGATTGCTCCAACTTTAAAAAAATTATGAAGCAACCCCGTTTGGCACAGCTCCACAAACTCCAACTACAATACTAGGAGTTGGAGCTGTACCAAACAGAGCCTATACACAGGAATCCTGCATTTGAGCTCTACCCAACAACCAACACACCGGGTGGTATTTATACAGAGGTAAATACTTCTGTGGCATCAATTTTAAGGGCCATAACAGCTGATACAACTGTTCTTCATACCAATGATTACAACATTTTTTTTCTCCATCAGACTATGTAAATCCCAGCACAATAATAGTGCCCCGTGATAGTATGGTGCCTAAAGCGTTACATTCTTATCTACTGTGTCTGTACAAGCATCGCTTGTGCAATGGTTCTACTAACCCTTGCCAAGCCATCAGCTATTATGCCCTGACCAACTCTGCTGAAAATTTACGCAACCTGCAAAACTTCCTGACGCTTGATCTCAAATACCTTCTGTAGAGCATCCTCAACAACCTGTATAAGCAGAAAGTAAGCATCATGGTTATGCAGTTTTACTTCTATCCAATGTGCACAATATTGCACTAGTAGAAACAGGCTGCATACAAAAGAAGCACCAAAACCAAGCTACATTACCTTGTCAGGAGTTGAGGCACCAGAAGTAATCCCAATTGTGACAAGCCCTTCTGGTAACCAGTTTTCTTTCTCAACAAGCTCGCCATGCTGTTAAATAATCCAACTCAGTGAGAAAGATTCTACACTTTCAATTGTAATTTCATTTTATTTCAATTTCCTGTTTATTTGTTGCTAAAACCTCCTTAGAAATTATGTTCTTTTGGTAAGATTTACTAACATTTTCTGGAAAAAACACTTTATTCTCGAAGAGAGAGAAATACATCTGGAGGTAATAGAAAGTACGTTTAGCTTGTAGCTGATCCTGTTTCCTGGTCCAATCCTTTGTTCACTGTCAATCCAGTAAGACGGAATTCCACTGAGTTCTCCAATTTCTTGTAAATGCGAGGTGTTACTGGAGTTCCATCCTCCAACAACAAGAATAAGGTCAACTTTCTCCTTCACTAGATGATACATTGCATCTTGTCTTTCCTGAGGTATGAAAGTTGAAGGGTGTCATAAATATGGTCTATGTTCAAAGTGAGTGTATGTCCTAAAAAACATTTTTCATAATTCATAGACACTAAAAAAGTAAAAAATAGATTAATAAAATAACTATGATCCAATCCATCCAAAATAGGCAGAAAGTTTGTTGCGTGCTTTGATGGGGCTACATATGCATGTGGATTGAATTGGAGCCATAAATGATTGTCATAGAAATCACTAACTCTATATTTCCCTTTGGTACAACTATACAGTCAAGAATAAGCAAATATCACACCATTTATAAAAGAACAACTTTTGGCCTCACAGACAGATTAAAGAATGACATACTATAAGATTGCCCCTCTACCCTTATTGAATTTATCTCACGTAGAGTATTAATGGGGTAGGTGGTGGTCGAGTGAATTATTGTGATAGTTTGTTCCAAGCAATCTATGGCATCATGTAGTGGAGTGTGCATTAAACACGAAGAAGTTACTAAAATGTGAGCACAAATTGCCTCGAAACATTAAAACATCATTCTTTTAGGTAAAGTTCTTTCTAAAACATCTTTATTTTAATAAAGGTAAGGAGTAAAGATATTGTAGAAACAATCCATTTTAAAATACATCCAGAAAACATAGGTTGATGATAAATTCACATGTAGGGCTTTAATAAGGGGAAGATTCAGCTAGTCCAGTAGGGACACAAGACTTCTGTAAAATTAAAGCATAAGTTCAAAAGAAAATTTACCTGTGTGGCATCACAAATAGTGTTGAAGGCAATGAAGTGGTCATTGGCATTCTCAACTCCGTACTTACGCATCATAGTCTTTTCAACAAGTTTTCCTGTTAATTATATAGCATTATAGTCAAATTAGTATTATTGCAAAAGTAAAATTGTACTCTATAAAATCACACAGCCATAAAGGTAATAACAACTGCTAGTATAACGCACCAATTTCTTCAGTTTCTCCTTTAAGCATTGTTGTTTGATTTGCAATTCCTACTTTCTTTAAGTCAACATCAGGATCGAATCCCGGAGAAACCGCAGTTTTGAATTTCTGCAATTATGGATCAAACAGTTCCATTAGACACTAGTCATTTCTTTCCACATGTCAGCAAAAGGATAATTTGAGTAAAATCATTACCTCAAGGAACTCCTCTTTTGTTGAGCTAGACCCATCAAGTTGGCCACCAAGTATATAATCACACACGTACATTGCCTGTTACGATTGATAGCATTTTGTTACCTTTAGCCATAAAATGTATCCAACTTGAAGTCCAAGACAATAGAAAAATATAAATGCATCAAAATGTACCTCTGCTATATTCTTCACAATGATGTACTTTCCTGCAAAAGAAGCAGTGGCAACCGTCTCTTCATGGGCATATTTTCCATGAATAATAGAAGTATAGTCACCCTTCTTATGCTTTTCGACCATGTTCCACACCTATATTTAATTATGGAGCACATCAGCCTGATATAATTTTTGACTTTTGAGAAACAGAGAGTGGAATAGTAAGAAAGAAAAAGGGGATCTCCAAAAGGGAAATATACCTTTGAAACCCAAGGGCACGTTGTATCAACTATCTGCACTTTCTTCTCATTTAGTGTGTACATCTCCTCAACAGCAGCTCCAAATGCAGGCAATACGACAACATCGCCTTGTTCAACAACATCAAAATCCTTAATACCAGCGTCAACAGGGATGTTTTTGACGCCCATCTCGTCCAATCTCTGCATGCACAATGACAAGAATTTAACTCTCAAGTCAAATCCAGAGCCCTTCAGACAGACATGCCACAAAATAAACGCACTAGACATGGAAAGTATATTTTTTGCTTTGCAGATTACAACAGGAATACTCTAGGCCCAAGAAAAACAGAAGTTAATCGTTTGAGCAACTGAGGGGCTAAAAGCCTAAAACACATACGAATCTGGTATCGATTCTGTAGTATGAACACTTTTATCACTAGATTTTTACTTCCTGTCGCTCAATTTGCCAAAACTTGATATATGTATCTCATAGACAACAAGCTCTGATTCTTCCAAAGAGCCATCCATGAACGGGACAGCTCGCCCCACGAGCTGCACATGGCGATGTCAAATCAAACAAAATCGATTGTGGGAACAGTAGTACCTTGTTGACGGTGGGGTTGTGGATGATCTCGTTTGTGAGCCAGATGCGCTCCTCGGGGAACTGCTTGCGCGCCTCGTAGGCGATCTGCACGGCGCGTTCGACGCCCCAGCAGAAGCCGTAGGCCTCCGCCAGCTTCACGGTGACCAGCCCCCACGTGTACTCGTTCCCGTTATCCTTGAGCGTCTTTATCACATCGCCTGTACGCGCCCAAGGGCAAATGTCCCCCCCATCAATTAGAGACAATTCTGAATGAATCAGCCTGCAATTAGCTGCTGCTACTGGTTTGTTTGCGCTTACTGGTGTATTCTTGGCTCATGAGCTCGAGGGTCTCCTTCTTGTGGCCGAAGCCCTTGCGGTTGTAGTTGTCGCTGCGGGTGAGGTTGTGGCGGAAGGCCTTCTTGTCGAAGTCGGGGTCGAGGGAGGCGGACGCAGACGCCGCGGGGGGTGAGGAGTCGCAGCGGACGGAGGAGAGCGGGCGCCGGCCGTGGCGGCGCGGGGAGGAGGAGGAGGCGGCCGCCGGGGAGAGGAGGGCGGAGCGGAGCTGCGTGGTGATGGTCGCCATCGTCGTGGACCTCGTGTTCGTGGTGGTGGAGCCGGAAGTGGGCGTGTGGAGTTGCGTGGAGGAGTGGGCGGAGGACGCCAAGTGCCGAATGGGCTGCTTTCTTTGGTTCGGGATCCACTCTTATTATGAGCATCTTATCCCTGCACCTCATGTTTTGTTTTGTGTAAATTTCTGGACAGCACCTTCTACTTTCTGAGTATCACAACTGGAAACATTTTCCAATCGGTTTTGCTAAACAACATTATACCGTTTTCTTTTGTCAAAATAGTTGAATTTTCATCTGTCCGATATGCTTTGAGGTTTGCCCTTATTCCTATATGATGAATTAGGTACAAATTTATTATGATTTTTTCTTTGGAGCATAACGGGTTCATATTTTGTTGGTATGGAATTTCATTTTTGTCTTTGTCTTTATTTTTTCTCAATCTCTCAAAGCATATGTTAGATTTTGAATTATGTGATGGAAATATGAGTTATTAAGACTTTCAAGGATAATTACAGCGATCAAGAACAAAAATTACTGTAATTTATGTATAATGAAATTAGAAGTGAATTAGAATTTGACTGGTCGAATCTTGTATAGACGGACCCTTTTCCAATCTATCACAGCAATTTCAAACTTGTTTCCTACCCAACCGTTCCGTTATTCTCACATTCGCTAGGTCAGACATGACTGACTGTTGTTAACAGCGGCAAAAAACCATTTTATCCTTCTTCGTAACTCCTCTCTTTCCACTCATGCCTAGCGTGATTGGTTTGCTCTAACCACATCCGATGTCTAGCAGCATGCCCCCTTCTCTTTTAGGAGAAAACCCAAAACCCCATGGGTACCTTGTTAAAAAGTTAGCAATCTAACGACTGTGAAGGTCCGTAAATAATTTATCAAAACATGAGAAAGACCTGGCCCCTGCCAGCCTCCCTCTCTCTCTCTGCCCCTGATTCTGTCACTAGCAAGTCCTGGCTCCGGGAGCCCCCGGTTGCTGTCCTGTTGCGCCGGCCGGGAGGCGACGCTCAGAAGTCAGCACCGGGAGGTGAAAATCTCTCGAACGATCGAAATAAGCGAGCGCCACGTTTTTCTGACCGCCCAAATTCTGAGGACCCAAGTGGTCGTCCGTTAACACATGCACTGCACAGCCCCTTCTTCTTCTTGTTGTTTTTCACCATCACGAAATGTATCTGAATTTTTGTGGGCGGCGAAAGAGAGATGGCACCACGGCCAAGCTACGGCTGACACGTTTACGGGAGCACTCGACCGACCGACCGACGCGCGCTGTTGCCGCGGAAGCTAGCGCGCGTGCACTACAGGTGTAAAGAGATTGGTCCAGAGCGCGCTGCTGTTGGGTTTTCTACTTCTCTGGACGTCGTTGGTTGCTGCCATGTTCCTCATTCCATGCACCGTGCATGGAATGGATAGGCGTTTCATCGGATGGGTTTAGGCCGAAATCTGGTGATTTCGGTAATGTCTTGAGTTAATTGGAGTGCAGGCTAGCAGGGTATGGTGCGATTGCTAGACAGGCAGCAACCGGGTTCCTTCCTGTTCCTGGTACGTATGCTGATGCTTATGGTCAACCCATGCATGCGACTCCCAGTCCCAGGCACGAATGCACTGTACGAGAATGGCCTACATGTGCGTAGAAAGCGAGTAATTCGTGCAAGTCGCGCAACACGTGAAACGGACTACATCACACGTGCGTAGAAAATGGATGCTGAAACTGAGCAGCTAGCAACATGTATGATTTTGACCGCCTTCTGTGTTCTAAAAGTTCCTACACATGAGTACATGGCAAATTTTAACGCTTCATCGGATGCAGCAGCAGTAGTATGCAGCAGCAGCAGCTCAGAGCTGCATGCCTGCGTAGTACGATTTTCTCCCCCCAAACGTGAGAGGGGACTATACGGGCTTGGTTTGGTCAGTTCAGTTTTTTATTTGATTCTTTTTTCTTCCTTGAGCGAGATTAGCTGGCCCAGGTTTTGCACATGTAGAGTGCTTTCCACGGCAGGACTCGCACGCTGGAGAAGCGCGATTTCGTCCTGATCAACATTTGATTGCGTACTTCACGTGACCTCCCTTCCCTTCCAATCCTATCGATTTCAGGCTGTTCAGTCGTGAACTGAAGGAAGGAGGCCGAGGTTGGATCGTTAGATTATTCCTTCTCTGTAAACCTTGTATTACAACCTTTTTTTTTATTTGAGAGGAGGATTGCAAGTCGCAACCATTTATGTTAGTGTATGTAGCGTATAGCGTACGCCCATCAAATTATCAAATGAAACTAATATATATATATTTTTTTAAAAATGCCAAATGCAAGTAATATGCCCAGCCTTATTTGAGACCTGTTTGCTTTAGCTCGGCCTTGTCAACTGGGCCCAAACCACTGTTGTCTAAATTGATAGGCATGATCCACGGTCTCAGTCGAACGCCCATCGGCCACTGGCCACAGCGAAACGAATGCCAATCTAAACAAAAAAACTAAAAAACGAGTGCCTGCCGCCGGCCCGCGTGGGTGGAAAAAAAAAGGTCGTTAGTAGTGCTCTTTGGTCAAGTTCAAAATTACTTTAATTACACTCGTTAATTGGTTAAACATTGAAATAAGTCAATTTCGAATAAAATTGGATTTTGTTCTGGCTTGGTTCGGTTCGGCACGTTAACTCGGTTCTAAACATACTTCCAAACTATAAATAAAATGATATTAAATAAAACTGTGTTAATTTCAGAAAAAACTCGATAAGACAAGTATCTGGCTCGATATCCACCCCGCGACTCAACTTTGTATCGAGTGTCATGCCGAAGAATCTGCGCGCGCACACACACGTTGCTGCCGGTGCCAACTAGATGACATGGTTGTTGATGGTATGGCTACCATGTCAGCTGAAAACAAGTGATGTGGCATCTACGTGACAAAAACCACTACTCAAACCAGCCTTAGGGGTGGGTTGGTTATCTGGTTTCGTAGTTGAAGATTGATTTTTAGGCAAATATGATAGTTCAGGGATCAAATAGACTTATTCCAAGATTTAAACTAACAACAAAACATGGTTCAATAAAAAAAAATAGGGATCCAAACAGTGACGCATCCAAAAGAAAAACAACTGGGTGTCTCCATATATATAATCACTTGTGTATAGGGTTACTAAGCTTATATTGTGAGGTACACACTTATGTATACAGATGCTTTGATAACAGAAAATAAAATCGGACCTGGTGTCCTGTACACCTCCAAGCCTCACTTGGATATGCCCATGGATCCAACCAAGCTAGAAAAACGTCTCCTTGTTGTGCTTGCTCGGCTGAGCTTGTGCCTGCCAGCGTCTCCTTTAATGCTTCGTCGCTTCATCAAGTTCGTGACGCTTCACCTCAAACTCCTTCTGTAGGGCATCTCAATGACCTGCTTAAGCAGAAACCTGGCATCGTAGTTATACGCACTAGTACAACTCCGGAACACTTGGATCAGCAAAGCATTAGTTACACTACTAATACAGGTAAACTACATATGAAGCTTCAGGTAAACCAGATTAGCCACATTACCTAGTCCGGAGTAGAGGCACCAAAAGTAGCTCCAATTGTGAATTTGTGATTGGTCTGAGGGTGCCTAGTTTTCTTTCTCAATAACCATGCCACCCTATTAGCAATTCCAAATTCAATAAACAATTTACATGCAATTGATTGTAATTTCAATTTTTCTGAACAAAAATAAACTCAATGAACTCTTCTTAATTTTATTTAATTCTCACTGCCATTTCATTAAAAGAAGTACATGTTGGATTACGGGTAGGTTACGATAGCTATAAAACAAAATTTTCTACCACATAAACCAAGAAGCTAAGCAAGTAGATGATCATAGATCGTTACCACCAGACGCATAGAGCAGCAGCAGAAGGGTTGGAGTAGCCTGGTCCAACGAAGAGCGCGTCGATGTAGTGGTCGTAGTCGATTGTCCAGCGTTAAGCACGTCGGTGCGGTGGTCGTGGTCAATCGTCTCCTTCAGCGATCTCTGCAGTTCCTTATGAAGATCACGAATCATCCTCAAGCGCAACGGCAACCGCAGTAGTGCCTCTACGGTATCCACACGTCCAGAAAGGAACAACCATGCGCCGTGTGTTAGCACCGAGTCGCACGGTAGAGCTCTCAGGAAGATGACAGCTAGGGTTTTGATGGAACAACTCAACTCACGACTTTCATGTGTCTCGTCTATTACATTCACCACCACTTTCCAATAGCCTCATGCATCTCCTTATATAGTGCTCGTGACGGATCCTATCCGAACACGTTTGACAAATCGTATCCGTACTGGTTTGTTTCTGTGTGACCCTGTAGGTTCATGCGTAATCGGTTGTGACTCAAAAACCTTTTCCAGCCATGAGTCGTTAGCGGTTCCTAGTAGGACATAACGATTCCCGAATACACACAAATTATATAAGACGAACCTTAATTGTGGGGACCCCGAGATCAGATCCGTGTCAAGCTAAGTAATTACTGTTGAAGAGCATAATACTTAACATGAAAGAAAACGATTCGAAAATGCGGATAGGTGTCTCATGTTAGCTCCCAAGGATCAGTGACTAACATGCACATATCCAAACACAACATTGTATTCACATCCATACACAATATACAAGAATAAATGGAGACATAAATACAACATCATTGAATAGAAACATAATACACAAGTTTGCATAAGAGGGCCATTCGGCCAAACATAAATATCAAGAATAAATTGCAGCGGAAAACAAACTTAAAATAGTAGGGAATAACCGAGTTGGCATGCCCACAATCCCACAAGCAACCAACTGGAGTTAAAGTCGTAGCGTCTGAAGAACTTTACCCAATTCGAATGACTTCTCACCTGAAACAGCAAATTTTTAAGTACAAAGTTGTACTCGCGAGACTTTTCAAGAAAAATAAGGATGCATGTAAGTGTCAAAGGAAGGCTACTACACTAGTCAATTTTCAAACATAAAGCAAGTTTTGCAATTAGATAAGCAATATAGATTTAAATTGCCATTTCTAAAACGTTTAGAAAACATGGTATAACAGTAAGTAATGATCACCAATAGTATAATCTCCAAAAATAATCAACACACGAATATACCATTCGTGACACAATTCATTCCATAACCAATTAACATGCGAACATCGCATTCAAGATATCATTTCAGATTTGAACAAACTAACATAATGACACACATTTTTAACCATAACCCGAACTTATCTTCCCAAGAGCTAAGCGTGCATGCTTTCCCACAAGTGATGTCCATAAGCAGGGACACTGACTATTCGAATAGATTTAGTTACTCTGCAGAGTTGTACAGACTTTACCCACACGATATGCATTCCTCGTAATGTCGGCCAATGCACTCTTCCTTTGGAGTGTGGTGAGGTAGCATAACGAGGCCGTTTGATGTCATGTCCTAACTATCAAACCACCCGAGGATGTCCACCATGGCGATAAAGATGCGATCGCTGAACCACGGCTAACCCGTTGTGTAAGTAAGTCCCTATCAACTAGAGACCCTTAGGGCAAGATAAGAAAAGGGTAACATGCCCCACAAGATTGACAACTCAAATAATTAAATAATAACAATAAGAGTTGCCAACCCAATTGTGTTTTGATAGCTAACACACAACAAATTATTAAGCCAAGCCATCGCCCATAAACCGGCGTGTGGTTGTGCGTAAGACTTGGTTCATCACACCACGCATCGGTCCTCAAATACCCAGACGGGCTACATGAATCCGGACCACCCTTCATCACCCTATCACCCGTCCAAGTCCAACACATAACAACAACCCATCAACAAGTTCATAAAATTCAGATACGAAGATCTGGATATTTTCCTCAAAATTCAACATAATCAAATCCATATAATCCTCAAATTTCATTATGATTCAATTCGATCCATCGGCCGATGGACTAGCTCCATCAACCGTTATCGACTACAACTACAAGCATGACTAAGCATCGTTCTACAAATTAGCAAACAAACCCATATAACATATAGCCTTAATCATTCAAGGTAAAAAGGATAATCAACATTCAAAGGAGGGCCAATGCAGCAAGTAGGAATTTAACTACTTCTACCCATGAATATACTTTTCAACATAGCATGCAATTGAGAGATTAAAACCATACAAAAACATTTTAAAATCAATAGGAGCAATATGTTCAAGAGGAGGGTGCTCGCACCTTTGCTGTACCACTTGTTCAATCTCAGTTTACACTCAATTTAGGTCTCACGAATATATCGGTATCGTCGAAAAACCTAAAGATAGACGATATTGCAATAAACACCAAATAAGCCGAAAAATCAAAATACTCAAAAATGCATGAAAATTATATAGTGAGTAGATCATGATTTTAGATGAATTTAGGTGAAGGATTCATTCCATTTGGAGTTAGTATGTGAAAGTTATAGCAGTTTGAAAATCAGTTTTCGGAAAAAAAAAAAGCTGAAAAATAGGCTTCGGTTAGTGTTCACCCGAAATTAATTATTTGGTGAAAATTTGTAGAATAGTGGTGGGAAAAAGGATTACATAGATAAATAGAGAATAATATTATAAGATCAAAATAACTGAGTTTGTTTCATTTTGAGTTCTAAAACATTTTCTATGAATTTTCAAAGTTAAAAGAGTTTTCAGTGTAAAATTAGTTCTTTTCAGAAATTTCTACCACAGTGAAATACTTTTTAAACTTGGGCTAACCTAGCCTCTGTCATAATCAAAATGGCCTCTCCAACCACACAATGCCCGCATTCACGACCTTCCAACTATACAACATATCCGATAAATGTACTAAATCCACCAAGTTATAGGCATATGACTATAATCAATTCCATCAATTGTTCTTTGCTAGACTAATTAAGCTAATACTAACTACTAGCTCTACTAGTCTAACCTCGGCAAGTCATAATCGCATACACCAAAATTCACACCGATCGAGATTTATTTGATTTACCGATACCTAATAAGCTTAACAATTGGAATAACACATTCAACATCTAATAGTTCACTAATAAATCAATGTACATCCATCTCACCGGACTAGTCGTGTACGACAACTACTAATCCAATCACATATGCGCCTCTACGATCGACTAAAAATCATTTATCCACTAATTCAAGAGAGGCACAATTCCATCGACTCGGCACATAAGACTTATCTATTAATTATATGACAAATCCGAATATTCATCCGCAATCAAAATAATCCATTCTACCATCTCCAAATTCTAGCACAAATGACTCACATAACTATTACTTAAGGCATCCGACCACTTTGCTCATGATTAAATAAATCATCCGATTCAACATCCATATTTCCTTAATTATCACATAAGCTATTCATCAAGTAATAATTCATAAAATTCTTATCGTCCTACCTCCAAAAATTATTAATCCAACATGAGGGAAAACCTCCAATTAATTTATCATCCAAGGTCACCACAAATTTCCATACAACTCCAAAATAATATCATCCGATCAAATAATCCAATCATATATTTAATCTAGCCTCCACCGATCAATAAGATACATATTCCGCTACGACGATAAGATTATTCGTATCAACCGACATACATCACAAGAACACGCCTATGCATAAATAAGACATAACCGGAGAATTATACCGGTCTTAAGAAACCAAATTATTTTTATAATTAAAACATGCATAAATAGATGCCATGCTTATGACTTATATGCAACATGCACAACTAATTTAAATAACGTGGTAACATAATTTAATGCTAAGGATTTTACCACGGCACTAGGTGTGCGACCGTCACCGGGCGACGCCTTCTCGCTCCGCGTCCTTGTCTCGCTCCGCATCGGTCTTTGTCGCTCTCGTTCGCGCCCGCTCGCATTGGCGCTTGCATGCAAGCCCGACTGCGGCGAGCATTCGATCGCGATCGTCACGCCGATCCTCCGTCGTGGCTCTCCTCGGCTTCGGCCACCACCGGACCAATGCCACCATTGTCGCCATCGGGCGACCACCTCGCTTGCTTGGGTCACCACACCCTCGCTTAGGTGCCGCTCACCACGCCTTAATACCGATGCCTCCTCAAGTCACCAACTTGCGATACCGTGACGAACCGTGCCTTGGTCTTTGTGCCTCCTCGACCTTGCCTCGGCATCCTCCGCCTCGACTATTTGTGGATGTCACGCCTCGTCGCCATGCAACATCTTGACAACGCATCGGCTGCTGGCATTGTTGTGCATGCCGTTGCTCCTTCAACGCCGTCTTCGCGCGCGTTGCCGACGGCGCATGGAGTTGCACCCCACCACGCTGCTCATTGCTATAAACACAAAGACGCCGCACCTTTGCATTGGTGCATTGCTTCCACCGAGCCGCGCCATGTCAGCTGTTGCTCTCGGCTCGCCGACACCGCCTAGACGTCGCCAGTAAAGCGATGAGTCAAGCCCCTTTCATTGGCCGCCACGATGCTCCAAGCCGGCCGAAGCTGCTTTGCATGTCTTGTTGTGGCCACCATGCTTGAAGCCGCCCGTCTGTCATGCATTCTTTGTTGCCATCGGTGGACCATTGTGTACCGCCGAGATGCTGGCTCCAAGCGGGATGCATACCACCACCTGCGAGCCACAAGAACACCGGGATGTGTGAGTCACTCAGTCGCTCTGGCCGTGAGAGCTGGCCAATCGTGCTCAAGATGGCAAGATGCACAAGTGCCTCCTCACCATTCCTTCTTGTAAAAAAATGCTCAAAAGAGCTTGCATGTGAAAACCGATTATATCAAGGAAAGCTTGTGAGATGAGGAATACAATGGTGAGACATGCATTGATAGCTTTTCGGTTCTTGAGAGGGATTGGGAGGAAGAAGGAGATGGACTTTGTTTGTGTTCTTGCTTTGGGGAAGAAAAACGACTAGAAGTTGAAATTTCTTTGCTTGGGGAATAAACAAGAAGGAAAGTTAGCGATGAAGTAGCTCTTGGTGGGCACATGACAAAGGCCGAAAGTGGTGTGTTCTGGTTGGTGTTGGGCAGAGAAAGAAGTCAGGTAGTGTGTCTCTCGGTTGAACATTTGAAGAAATGGGAGGTGGCTTGCTTGGGGAGTGACTACTGACTAGAAGTGAGTTCTCTGTTGTTGGGGAGAGGGAGCAGCGTGGAGAGGGTGGTTGGCTGTGGAGAACAAAAATGTTGTGGTGATTGAAATGAGTGGTAGTGAGGAGGTTGTTCGGCTGGAATAGAGAAAATGGACAGGATGTGAATAATTAGTAGTGCAAATCTTCCTATTTTTCTTCAACTCGCCTAAAAGCTCATGCATGCGAGAACTAACCGCTAAAATAGAAAGCTCTCGAGATGACGATCGCAACGGTATAACATGCGTTGCACGATTTTTGGTTTTTGATTGTGATTGCGAGGAGAGAAGTTAGGGAAAGGAATGGACACACAGGTATTTTATCTGCTACTTCTTTTCTCCTCTCATGAATTCGCTTAGACTGCCATGCATGTGAAAACAAATTGCAAAATTGGGTTGGTCGTGCGATGACGATCGCGGTGGTATGACATGCATGGCTTGGTTTTATGTTTTTCGATGAGATTTGAAGGAGAGAAGCGAAAAGAGTTAGCAGGGAAGGAAAAAGCGATATGACAGGAAAAGAAGGGACACACAGCGCCTACGCTGCGGTCGATTGAAGCGAAAAAAGCGGTGATACTAATGCATACATGATGATATGATTTTTGAAATGCACGCGAAAACATGAAATCAAAAATAATTTTTTTTACTTCCAGTTTTTCAAACAATTTGATTTTCAAAGCAACATTTTAATTAAACACGGGAAAAAAATTTAAAACGCAGCCAAAATTTTAATAAATCACCAAATCAAATATTAACATCTCGATTATAAAAATCGGGGTGTTACATTAATGCAATATGATCTACGACCAGGTCCCTATCACTTACGACCAGGTCCTATCTCTATACGACCAGTTCGTATTTGGTCACGACCAGTTCGTAACTCCTTACGACTAGGTTTCGACTACTCTGTGATTTCGTTCGACTAGTCTACGACTAGCTCGTATCTCCATACGACCAGTCCATAACTGATCGAACTTAGCGACCTACTCGTGTATTCTCCCTTTGCCTCACGATGTCTGGTTGAACTCCAGGTGAGATGTTGTGCCATCCATGGACTGTTCAATATTTTCTCGATCGAGTGTCGGATAACTTCACGAGGTCGAATGTAACATCTTGATTTTTCAAATCCTTTTTCAATGTGTAAAATAAATCGAAACTATTTTATTTTGATGGGAGATACAAGTTTGGTTCGGTTGGAGAGGTTTGAGTTCTTTGAGACCTCCTTTTGGTATGCTCGAGACCTCCCTTAGCATATCTTCTTTGGTTGTGTAGGTTTAGACCTCCTCTGTGGTCTAGACCTCCCCAGTGGCACGTGAGGGTAGGCCTCCCTTGAGGCTTGGACCTTTTCCCACCTGGACGTATCCTTACGTCCGGGCCTTTTCCTTCGAATTTGGTCATTTGGACCTCTTTGTTGGTTTGAATCTCTTAAGGTTCAGACCTCTTTTCTGTTCAGACTTCTCTTAAGTCTAGACCTCTTGTCACCTGGGCACTTCTCAATGCCCAGACTTCTTTTTATTTGGACCTCCTTGTAATCCCGTGGATTTCTTATATGCCTTCGATCCTCCTGAATTCATTTGAAACCCCTTGGCATTTCTTCTTGGCCGAAGGGACCTCTTTAGGGTTCATCGTAATTGCCAAGGCTTTGATCTCACCTTGAGCGGGTGGAAACCTCTTTTGAGTTGCTTCGACACACGAGTTTCTTTGGACCTCCCCCTTTGTTTTGAATCTAACGGTTTGGACCTCCCCTCACTTTGAATCTAAAGGCCCAGACCTCCCCGTGCGTTATACCACCTTGCGGACCTCTCCCGCATGTTTGATCTTGGCCGTTGGACCTCCCTTTCGGAGATCCAACCGTCCAGACCTCAACTTGTTATTAATTTCAACCACGGGACCTCTTGGTAGTGCTTTGGACCTCCTGCCCAAGACCTTTCCGTGACCTTTTAAACCTAGCTTTGAACCTCCTCGCCAGACCTCCCTTGAAGAGATCCTAATCGATAGGACCTCTTGTTGATAATCCTAACCGTCAGGACCTCCCTCTGCCCAGACCTCCTTTGCAGGTCTGGACCTCCTCAACCTTTAGACCTCCCGGTCCTTTAGACCTAGGACCTCCTAACTCTCTCGGATCTCCCTTAAGACCTCTCCTGCGGGGGCAAGACCTCCCTATTTTGACCCGACTGTTTCAAAATTGACTGGCCCCACTTGCCAGCCGTGGTCATTCTCATTTCCTCCGCCACGTAAATATCTTGTGCATTTAATGCCTGTCTTGTCACATTAAATGCATTCATATCGTGGTGTTTACTTTGAATTTGGTCACTTAGTTGTACTCGATATTTTTCTTTGTTCCTTCCCATAGCATCATACATGTCCTTTTTCGTACCTTTTAACGGTGGTGGTAGTGACACCGCTCCGCCACTCACCTACCTTTGACCTATTTTTATGCTTATCTTGGACACGTATATTTCTAATTTTCTTCACCACCTTGACTACAATTAGACCAAGAAATTCTACCACATCACCTTTCTCCACCCTCTGTTATCTTGGCTCTCGTTCAGTGGCTTCCAGGGAAGACTTGGCTCTCACGACCTTCCCTTCCCTCCATTACTCCTTGTACCTGGTAAGTTCCTTTGGTGGTCTGCTCCACTCTTGTGTTCATCACTGCACTGAGCTGGTCGTGTCCTTCATAGGACCTCATTTTGTGGACTTCTTTTGGATTTCTATGGACCTTGTGTGAGGACCTCCTCTCTGGACCTTGCGCCAGAACCATTGCTCAGGACCTCTTTGCCTACTGCTTAGGTCACACCCTTGGGGTCTTTTGCTAAAGACCACCCTCCTCTGGTAAGCTTAGACCTCTTCTATAAGAACCTATTTTAAAATTTAAGGCCTCCCTGTTGGTTAAGTTTTGGACTTCCTCCGAGATTCTTTTGATGTTCTTGTTAATCTCGGTTGGATTTTTATTTGAACCTTCTTTGAATTTGCTCTTTCATACGTAGATCGCGAAGACTCCAAGGAGTGCGAGTGCCTAAGAGGAAGATTCTCAGGACAGTGAGCAAGACAAGTTGCACTCTTGATTATATTGCACCCAATAACTCAATTTATTTATATTCAGTTTCAAAGTTTAATGCATGCCTATTTCTACCAAGTTAGTTCACTACCTGTTTTAAATCCATAGTTATGCCTACTTCCTTGTATGGCCACTGTTGACTTTGGACTAAACTCATTGTCACCTTTAGATCAAACTTGGGTCATGCATTAGTGTGAGCTCAACCATTTGAAAAACTTGTGCTTAGTCAGGCTTAGACCAAAAGTATTGATTTGGGGAAATCTTTACCAACATAACCAAATATTGCTTAAAATGTTTTTACCATGACATTGGGTTGTCATGGAAGGATGAAAATGTTGCTGGGGAAGCAAGGAAAAATGAAAATGGATTGGGACTGGGGCGAATTGGTTGGCTTGGTTGGTGCAAGTTTATGCACGGGATCGTGCCTTTATGGTAGATCGATGCCCTTGGGTTTGTGGAAGTCGCCCTAGTCGTGTGAGGACCGGTCTTTGAGCGACCAATGCAAAGCCTATAATGGGCTATGCCACAATCGTGCAACCACATGTCTCCGGAATGGGGCGTGGGACCTGGCTGAGTAATTTGCAAAACTTCACCATATGCTGCTCCATTGGAGGTGTGGGAGGTCTTGTAAGACTGATGGTCCTTTATGACCTAATGTTCCCACTGGTGCAAGAGGGGCTTCCATTGGATTCTTGTCCATAGGGGGTGAAACCTTAGCAAGGAAAGGCGTGGTGGAGCAATGCATTGTAAAGGCCTTGTCATGAGCTCTAGACCTCTTACCTTTGGTAGTGAGAGGTGGCATTGACGGATGCTGGATAAACTAGAGAAATCATGTCATGTGGGTAAAGTGCACAACCTCTGCAGAGTTAAACCTATTCGAATAGCCGTGTCCACGGTCATGGACGTGCTGGCAAAGGCCACTTGGAGTTAGATGTTGATTTTGGGGATTTCCAGAAATGATTTTCAAATCTGTTTTGGGAATGATCTCCCATGGGTTTAGGGTAGGGAGCTTAATGTCAGGAGGGTATCCTTCACCAACTTATGATGAAAGTTATCCAACTGAAAAATTATTTTGATAAATTGAATTTTATCTATTAAAAGACCTGCTTTGGAACATATTAATGGTATTTGAAAGAAAATTGGCTTTGTGCAAGATGACCATATTATGCCTCCATTTGAGTATCCATTTATGCATGTCATACTGCTAACCCACGGGTGTAACTTGCGAGCACGGTTGTTGTGCTCACTCTTGCTCATTGCAATCTTTACCAGGAGAAGACATTGGTAGTGATGAAGATCAAAGCGACTAGGTTGTGCCCTCCAGTCAGCTGCCTGTGGCGTGTTGATGGACCTTTTGCCTCTTTTGCTTTTATGTATTTATGTCTGGCCCAAGGCCATCTTGTAAAGAACTTTGTTAATATTTTATTTAAATAAAGGTGCGTTGGATGTCACCTTGTTGTATTTGTCTTTGAGGAGCTAGCCATGATCTTTGGGACTAGCTCGGGTTTCACAGGAACCATGGAGCAAGCTCGGACCTCTATGTCCTCACAAAGGATGAAGCGTGTGAGGTTGGAGGTGGTCCCAGATCTCCACGACCTCCTCAGCAGGGTCGTGGGCGGTCTTGGAAAGCCCTCGGACCTCCTTGTTTGTCTTTGAGTGTGGCCGTGGCAGGCCCGTGGGTGCTTCCTGGCTCCAAGACCCTCTCGGGTCATGTTCTTCTGGACCTCCAGGAGGTCTTGCTGGACCTCCTGGGTGGTCTTAGTGGACTGTCCGAAAGGTCCTTTATGGACCTCCTGGGAGGTCCCGGTGGACTTTCCAGAGGTCTTGGAGGACCTCTCGGGTGCCCTAGAGCTGGGTCGTTACATCGAACACTTCGACCACTAGTGGCATGGCCATGCACTTTCTTTATCTGACCACAACAAGGGGCCCAGAGACATCTCTACTGTTATGTTAGGAGAGGCAAATCCCATATCTGACCAGTCACATTCCTCCGCATGTTTCATAGCATACCCGAAAGCTACCTTTATAACTACCCAGTTACGAGTAGCGATTGGCAACCCCTAAGAGTGCTATTACACATGTAGGAAACCATGATGATCTCAGGTCTAAGGATTATACATCATCATTGCTTGAGACCAACTAACGACACATAGAATCATAACAATCTCAATAGTGTCTCAAGGTGGGTCAATCCAACCCTGTGTTCTCTAACATGTGTTCACATTATTGATTCGATATCCCTATATCCATGACCGGTGAAACATGATCATCAATCAATACATGTGCTGGTCGATAGAGTCACTGGTGTTCCAACCACTGACATCCGACCAGGGATTCATTTAGAACGACATCATATAAGCTAAGAGTTTTACCAACAAGTCATATACTTGTTAGTCTTCATAACCAATGATTCATTCAAGAAACATGATAACATATTATCCAATGTTATGATCATAATGAAATATAATCATCTCCATGATTGCCTCTAGGGCATATTTCCAACAATACACATTTCAGCTAAAAAGAGATATATATTAGAAAGCACCTTTTGCTTGTAGCTAGTCTTGTTCCCTGGTCCAATCCTTTGCTCACCGTTGAGTTTTCGGCTAATATAGCACTGTTGATGTGCTCAATAGCAATTCTAGCCCCCTCTCCACATCAAAGCCAAAAATGGCACTACGGAGCCGTCGGTGGGTGACATGTCGCCGATTCCGTGCTCCCCTGGCTCGGACTTGCCGCATCCATGCGTCAAGGGCACGGATAGCCCCATGGGCTGTGCTGTGCTACGATTTCATGTGAAATTATGTGAAATTATTTTTTTGGTACATGTGATAATATATTTTTGGAATGAAATTATGTGATTTCATGTGATAACATTTGTTTGAATGATTTCACGTGACAATAAATTTTTTGTGGATGTGATACTAAATTTTTGGTACAAGTTATAGTGCATAGAAAGTCAGCCATATAAGGAAAACACGTAATTTAGGCGCCCAATTTGGAATGAGAGTTTGGAGGCGCAATAGCAAAAATTTGTTGCTACGTGCAATACAAATTTGATACAACATAAGCGCACAACATACTGTATACAATGTAATTATACACGGGCTGCATCACTCTCTGCTTGCTGTGTCTGCGCGTGTGTCCTAGTCTTGCGTTGAGCATGTCCTGTGGGGTATGTGAACCGGTTCAAAGAGCTCGTCTCTGTTCGGAGGACGTAAAGAGACCGTTAAGTGGGCTAAGGTGATTCAGTAAGATGACTTTGACCAAGCCAAGTCTGTGCAATATCAGTGTTGTCCAGCTGAGTCATTGTCATCCAACATCAATGCACGGGCAGCACAACTTTGTATAGAGTGCCATGCCGAAGAATCTGCGAGCGCACGCACGCGGTGCGACTGGTGCCAACTAGATGGCATGACTGCTGATTTGGGATTCCATGTCAGTCGAAAACAAGTGATGCGGCGTTTACGTGGCTAAAACCACTACTGAAACTAGCCTTAGGGGTGAAAATTGAACGATTTTAACATTTAAGGGGAGTTGGTTATCCAATTTCAAAGTTGAAGATTGATTTTTAGACAAATGTGATAGTTCAGGGGTCAAATGGATCTATTCCAAGATTTGAACTAACAACAAAATATGGTTCGATAAAAAAAACCAGGGATCCAAACAGTGACAGATCTAGAAGAAAAGCAACTGGCACTACAACAAGACCAATCTATTCCAACACACACCACCAACACATATAGTATATGTTGCAGGAAAACTCAACCGCAACACATATTCTCATGTTGCTACGACCCAAGTGTAGAAAGCTCCAAACATACTCAGCGCCTAGTATGTTACCACACTTTATAGTGTAAGTTACAACACTTAATAGACGTGTTGCTAGGTCAATGAACAAATTTTATGACCCATTTAATCACCAGCTAATGTTATAGTAGTAATAAAAATAATTTGGTAATTACAGTGGTATGAATGATACGATACTTTGTTGTTTTAATTATAATAATATGGATATAATCAAGTACAAACAATCTGTCAGTAAAAACGAGCAAAAGGACCGAGTGTCTATCAGTAATAGTATTTTCTTTTTTACTTGCAAACTGTGTGCTGGAAAAATATGTATTGAATGTCTATCGGGCATTCGGTAAGACTGAAACACCGAATTTGTACCACGGAGGGAGAAATTCCTGGTACGACGAGAGTTCAATATTTGGACGTGGTGGATGAAAATTCTGGCGCGGCCTGGTAAAAATTGGGTTGCCCAATTCGCCGACCTCCTCAAATCCTTCGACGCTCCCATCTCCAACTCCCGCTACCACCATCCTCTCAAGCACCCGCGCTGCCCTCCTCTCCAGCACTCCCTGCCGCCACCATCCCAATCCCCGTGATCCCTCGATTGCCTCCCCTACCTCAAACCCTAACCGCCGCTGCCCTATGCCATGCCCCCCGACCGATGGCGCTACCCTTCCATGCCAACCCACCCTCGCGTCGCAGCCTCGCCTCCATCCTCGTCGCCACCTCCCCCGACTCCCACCCTCCTCTGTCGCCTCCCTCGTCCCTAGCCGCCGCCTCCTTTCCCACGCCTCCTACCGCGCGATCTTGGAGATGTAGGCGGTGCTCACGACCGTGGAGCTGTGTCGAAAGCCAGTCATCACGGTGGTGCATGGTGCTTGCGTCAACCGCGGCGTGGACATCGTGGCCGCCTGTGACATATGGTGCTGCTCCAAGGATGCCACGTTTGCACTCAAGGAGGTGGACATGGCCATCGTCGCCGACCTCGGTCTAGCCGGCATTGCCATGGATTGTTTCGGCCACGGAACGCAAGCCGACCTCGGGCTCACCAGCGCAAGATCACCGCCATGGAGGCCAAGGAGATGGGGTGGTGTGGCAGGTGTTCAATTCCAAGCAAGAGTTAGATGACAGCTTTGCAAAGATTGCAAAGGGTATAACATTCTCTTCTTTGCTCTGTAAGTTCTTATAATGGGGCATCTGTCCAGGCTCAGTGTCAACCAAAGACTCGCGATGTGTACAAAACTAGGGTACACCCAATCACCTTGTCTGGTGCATTCTCTATGCATCGACTAAAATGTCTAATCTGCATCCGAGGGACACCACGGGCTCTGTTTGGGACAACTAGACCGAACCGATGCATCCGAGGGACACCACGAACGAGGTGGAACAAGTGCGCCTCTTGTGATCAGTAGACCAGTCAAGAAGGACACATCCTGGAAAGGGATCATCATCTCTCCCCACCAAAAATGGAATGTGTGTGTCTTAGGTCTCCATCTGTCAACAAGTGCTGACATGAGACTCCCGTCTAGTGTGAAGTAGCGGCTGATGTGGAGCATCATCGCAAAGGGAAACAAACCCGTGTCACGAAGGAGTGGGATGTAGCGAGGGTCAAGCTCCCAATAATTACTCTCTAACCTAAGCAGAAGGGATGGAGAACCACCCCCGTCCCCAGCGATCCACAACTTGCTACGATGATGTTCATCGTAAGATAGTTCGAGTGGCTCCGGTAGAGGATGCTCAGCCCAGTCCCTCGCACCATGGTCTCCAAGAGATTAAATGCCAAGTCAGTTCGTTACAAATAGAATGTCAAAATACATGGAAACGAAGCATTAAAACGAAATTAGGTAATAAAATGTGCAAATATTACAATACTACCCGTTAACATAAAATGGCGGCATTACAACATGCAAATAGTGGAACTAAAATAACGCCTAGACTAATTAATTTAGACTAACTAACTACGACTAATTAATTACAACTAATTAATTTGGACTAACTAAATACGACTAATTAATTAGAACTAAATTAATTGCGACTAATTAATTACAAGTAAATTAATTACGACTAACTAATTGCGACTAAATTAATTATGATTAATTAATCAAGATTAAATTAATTACACATAAATTAATTATGACTAAATTAATTACGTCTAATTAAGTACCACTAAATAATTAGGACTATTTAATTACGACTAAATTAATTAACCCTAATTAACCAGGGCTAATTAATTATGACTTGTTAATTACGGCTAGTTAATTATGACTAGTCATAATTAATTACGACTAGATAATTATGACTAACTAAGTACGACTAATTAATTTAACACTAATTACACAGTTAATAAACATAGCGCATACGAGAAAAAAATACCACCTCTTGAAGATCATCGCTTGATGTCGAACTTTCTCTACTAATACGACCGCTAAACACTGCTCTAAACACTCTCGAATCGGCATCAAAATCGGAACTAATTTCGACCGATCGCACTTCCTCTCGCTCGCTCAATCCTCTTTGTCTCTGTATGCAGAGCGGAATGGTTTTGGGGTGGAGGAACGAGAGTGACGCGCTAGGTTATTTTCCGCATGTGTGAGATAGGGAAAAGACCGACGAGGCGGGAGGGAATCGGATTCCCACGGGCACACGACAGAGGCGAAAATCAGGCCCTCGGCGCGCGCATAGGAGCCGTCCGTGCCCCTAGCGCACGGATGAGTGGTACCCGTGCCCCTAGGGCGTAGACACGGCGCCATCGGGCCACAATCGTATGGACAAGGCAGCTCCGGGCGCCCAATGCATGGTCACCCACCCGTGGCTCCGTGGTACCGTTTTGGCTTTGATGTGGAGAGAGAGCTAGAATTGCTAGTGCGCGCGTCAATAATATTATATTAGCCAAAAACTCCTCACCGTCTGTCCAATAAGATGGAATGCCACAGAGTTCTCCGATTTCTTGCACCAGTTCATCACCGTATTTCTCTCTGACACTCCTCTCCTCCCTCGAAGCTAATCCGCCTCTCCTTCCTCGACATGGGATTTAACCTGATAGTATCCAACAATGTGCACGTCAACTCCCATTTTTGGTTTGTCCCTCCTCATTTTTCTCGCACTTTTGTTTCTGTTTTTGCCCGGTGGTCTTCTCTCTCTCTCTTTTTCGCCGCCACCCTCGCCGTGCGGCCCTATTTGACGATGGCGCGCTCAACCGGATGGGTGTTAGCCCGCTGGTTAGGTCTCTCAGTGGTCTGTTTGTGTGAGCAAAAGAACTAAGTAATGGTGCTAATTAATACGTATTTTAGGTGCGTCATGTCACTCCCCTGGTGTGTGTGTATATATATATATATATATCGATTATTGGTTAAATAAATGTTTGTATTGTTTAGCCATGTATGCCTTAATTGTTTGACAATAAAAAAAGTATAACTTAGATTTTTAGATCATGAGGGGACCATAGCCCCCTTCTTCCGTCATTGCTTGTATAATTTACTTTTGTGTTTGGTCCCTCCTTAGCATCCATCGGCCACTGGCGAGCATGCTGAGCTGAGGTAGACGAAGAACAGGACGATGCATTCCTTTGTTGATTTGGGCCCAGACTGGCCGGCTTAGTAGAAGTATTGACTAGATGAAGCAATTATCACACCACCGATCGAGACATCGAGTCTAACTTTCATTCCTCTCACGGCCTCATGCCTCCTCCTCCACCTCCTAACCCTAGTAGAAGCGGCCGGCGGGTGACAACTGGAGTGGCAAGTCGGTGAGGTGAGGCGCTGATGCTATGGCAGCCAAGACTGGCAGGGGGCGTAGGATGGCGTGAGGTAGCCGAGAGTAGAGGGCGTAGGCCATAGCAGCGACTAGCGAAGAAGCTGAGCAGGTGTGGCTTGCGTTCAGTAGAATCTCTCTTGGTGTGGTTCATGTCAAATTTGCTTGTTTTGTTGACTCGTTCTTGATTTATGTGCTAGTCTTAAAATATAGATAATGCAAACTATCTGATCGATGATATGCCAAATTGTCGTTGCGCCAAGTGTGCACGTGTGATAATTGGTCATAGAAAATAATCAGTAGTCACTACAAGTAGAAATTAACTATTTGTATATGACTTAGAAGATGCTAATCACCTAGCGAATAGCGAGTGGTGGGCGGTGGAGTAGAGATGCAGAACAACTGCGGGTGCGAAGATGCGGAATTGGGGGCACGGTGTCCAACGAGGTGGTGGCGGTGGTAAGTCTTACAGTACGAAGACAACTTGGGACTTGATCCATACCGCTCTAACTAAGATTTAGTTATGGATCCATCACTGTGTCTGGTTCACCTCGAAGGAGAGGCCTCTAGTCCTTACTCGAGAGATGGGCTTCAACGTTAGCGTGTCCAACAACGTGACCGTGTCCAATGATTTCAACAATACGCATGTCGACCTGGTCCTCATTGTTTTTGTCGGTGCTTATCTCTTTTTCTGCTACTGCACTCGCCGTGCTGCACCGAGAGGGCGCGGCACACTTGACCTGATGGGCGTCAACCCATCGGTCGGGTCGCTTAGCGGCGTGTACGTGTGAGGATAAGACCAAAGCAATGCTGGTAATTTGTGTTCTTTCCTTTTTAGGGTGGCACTTTTGCTGCTACCTCCGCCTCCGTTGTGTTCTTCCAGCACTGGGGTTGAAATTTAAATATTTAGTTAGCGATTTTTCTTAGGGGTTTAGGCATAGATTTTTTTTATTAATTAACCTTTTTATTAATTTTATTTTAAAGTTAACCTCCGGCGCACTTTTTTTTTTTTTCAATTCTGACCCCTTTGGTCACGTCACCACCCGTGGCGTGATAAAATAATACTGTCACGCCAGCCCATTTCTGGTCAAACTCTTGTCACGCCACTGGAAGTGGCATGACAGTGTTATTTGGTCACGCCACAACCAGTGGCGTGACAAAAATTGCTATTTTGGGGATTTATCCTGGTGCGTGTCAGTGTTGTTTTGTCACGCCACCACTAGTGGCGTGACCAAAGGGGTCAGAATTGGAAATAAAGTATGCCAGGGGTTAACTTTAAAATAAAATTCTAAAAAAGGTTAATTAATAAAAATAGTTCTTTAGGCATATGACCCCATGGGTTGAAAGCTCTAACTTCTAAGGCGACTGCATGGTAGTTAGCCCATCGTCGGGTTGGTTAGACCATCTCCAATGATATGTTTTAGCGGGTTCAAATAAGAAGAGAGAATGTATTGAATCGATTTAATATATTGGATGGTCGATTCCAACAAAAAAAAACATAGAATCAGACTCTACTTAGGAGTCGATTCAAAGCATTAAATAACTCATATGAACATTAAAAAACTACATAGGAGAGAGTGCGGTTGAGTGATGATATTATTATTTTATGGTTTTTTAATGTAACGTGAGTCCCAGTTATTAGTAGGAATCGGTTCAATATATTGGAGAAAAACAAACTCAGTTCCTAGAATACTTATGTGGTGTAACTTTAAATCGACATCGGTTCAATACACTAAAGATGCTCTTAGCGGCCCCTCCACGTGAGTCATAATGATTAATGTTGATCATCGCAACAACCGGGAGGACCTAAATGTAATCGTGCTGCTACGTTTGTACTCCCTCTGTTTCAAAATATAAGATGTATAGTTTTTGCAAATTTGTTTCAAAATATAAGACGTGTATGCGAATTTGTTGATTTTTTGTCTACCCTTATTTATCATATCTTCTCTCCTATATTTATAAGTAACCCTCTCACAAACTATTCTCTCTCATATTTCCAATGTATTTATATCATAGGTAGCATGACCATTTTCTCGTATATTTCTCTTGGTTTTACAACCTCCTTATTCCCCGTGTCTAGCCATAATACGTCTTATAAAAAGAAACGGAGGTAGTGGTGGTTTTCGGCTCTCTTTCTTAATATGTATATAAATGGGACTCCGCGCATTGCCGCGGGAGCATTTTGTGTAATGTTTGGAGGGAGCTGCACGAATTTTAAATCGCAAATCAGGAATTTACCTCTTCGAGTGTTTCAAGATTTGTGCAACTTTCATTGAAGGGGTGAAGCTTGGAAGCACTATTCTTATTGCAAACATATAAGTGTATAAAACACAATAGAGAACAATGATGTAGAAACACTTTGCAATAGCAGTTTAAAATGCATACATAACCCTGTCATTATGTCAAACATATAGTGGGCATGGCATTAAGCAATTAAGTATGATCTGTTAGAAAGTGGATGAAGGAATTAGGAATATATCTTTCCAAATAGGCGAAGCAGAGCCAAGGGTTCACCTGATCTGCAAAGTGCAGGAGATTCAAGCAAGCCCTTTTAGATCCTCACATCGGAAGCATCTAAACATCATGAGTTAGCACAGGAACAAACCTAAAGAAGCTCGTAGGACATGCGAACCAAAACTGATCCACGCCCATGTAAAATAATGAATGATCCGGTCATCCATGGCATGATCATACATACAACGTGGAAGAAGAAAATAGGAAGGCAACCTGCAGCTCGTCTTCCACAGCTACACGTGCGCCCGCGCGCATGGCATGCCTCGCCGCACCCCCACCGGCCGGGATCGCCACCGCCTGCTGCGCCACGAACTCCCCGCGCCTAAGCTCGCGTGCCACGCTGCTTGCCTGCTTGGCGCGAGCCAAGTACCACCCGAGGCGGGCCAAGATCGCCACGCTGACCGTCGAATAGTCTCCTCCCGCTTCTCCGTCCCAAAACCTCCAAATGTCCATGCATGTCAACAAAATCTAGATAGATGGCAAGCTTATTATGATATGGGGAATCCGAAAAGTATGCATGCATGGATCTAGGGGCGACGTAGGGGGCCCTGGTAGTGGACGGCAAAACAACAGGTTTTACTGTAACTAGCAGAATGCTCGTGTGTTACAACAAAAACACAAACTTTCTACAAGATGATAAAGTAAAAGAGAAGATAGGGACAGGGAGTGGGTGGAGCAGCGGCGACGGAACCTAGGACAAGAGAGAGAGAAGAGGAATGCGATGTAGGGGCTCTGTAAACGCCGAGGGACGGGGACGTGCGGACGGCCGGTGGCATGAGTGGTTTTGGCGACAGCGAAGTCGAAGGAGCGTGAATCAAGGGCGGCAGTGGCGACGTGGGTACAAAATGGGCTGGGTGGATCGGAGGAAGAAAAGCGGGGCGGCGATGACGCAGATACGAGGAGCTACCACGTTAGGGATACGTCATGGTTGACACGGTGGTCTTAGTATATGCGAAGGTTTTGTTAGTTTCTTTTACGTAATTAGATTAAGATGATCCTCTCGCTGTGAAGGATAAACTTCTTCTTTTATTAGCTAAGGTAGACCAACTTTCTCATTCACCAGCGAGCTTGTACGTTGCATCCTGTCCAGTTATACATTGCCATGCCAACATGCGAAACCATCCATGCCACGCGGCGCGGCGCGGAGCCTCATCAATGAGGGGTTCCCTCCGCTTAATCAATGGGCTTGCCGTGCTACCGGCACAGGGGCCGGCGCACGCGTACGGCGCCCACAAAAACGTGCCGTGCCGTCGGTGCCGATGCGTTCGCAAACGATTCTCGTCCATGGGCGGCGCAGTCGCCACGCTCTGACGCTTCTCTAGGGCCTCGTAAAATTCTTCGATATTGGATTCTTGGACCTGCTCTGAGGCGAGCTGCCGGAGACAGGCCTCGCTTAGGCCCGCGCGCGTTTTTCATCATCGTAGCCCAACGATCTGTAGGCTTTCTTTGCATTACAACACATTGCCTACTTGGGTAATTAACAGACTGCTAGAAGTTACTTTAGTAGTCATGGGTAATACGTTTTTTAGATTCATAACAAAAAACATTCTACTGAATTAAACTGCCAAATATTCTTTCTCACTAGTAAAACTGTAAAACAGTACTGCTAGGCCTTTCTAAGTTACTTTAGTAGTCATGGGTACTACGTTTTTAGATTCATAACAAAAAACATTCTACTGAATTAAACTGCCAAATATTCTTTCTCACTAGTAAAACTGTAAAACAGTAAGTATTTCTTTAAGTCACACTGCTAGGCCTTTCTAAGTTACTTTAGTAGTAATGGGTAATACGTTTTTTAGATTCATAACAAAAAAACATTCTACTTTAACTGCCAAATATTCTTTCTCACTAGTAAAACTGTAAAACAGTAAGTATTGCTTGAAGTCACATATTAGGACATGAGTGACTACTCCGGTCATAAAAAGTGATATTTTCGACAGTGTCTCCAAAACTCAGCCTTATCATATCAATTTAACAGCTCCAATTTAAATATTTATAAAAATATCAAAGCCAAAGCTTAAAAGTTATCCAAAAAACACCACTTTTTTAATACTTGAGAGGCCAATGTGGCCAACATGCTTACTTATTACACTTTTCTAATGTCAACATTGGTGTCACTTTACACATTAATGTAGTGTTACTTAAGAGTAATTAACACGCTAATCTAATCAATTGGCAAGTACACGATTAATGCACGCGCTCCACTGACATCACACGCACGTTGTTAGAGCATCTACAATAGTCCATATCACTTGTTACTAAGGGGTGGATACATTAGCATTTAGGAGATGGTGAGAAAAGAAAGTGAGTTTGTTTCTACATGAAGAAACAAGCAAGTTATTGATACCAAGACACAAGAAACAACAAAATAGCTATTGGAGACTTGCTTGTTACCTAAAAACGTGTTTTTGTTAATATCAAGAATCATCATACACATTTGTAACAATTAAAGTTATATACAAGCTCAGAAAACAATCCATTGAGTACTCTCTCTTCTCTTAGTAACAATCTAAGAAATAAACTATTGTAGATGCTCTTATACCCTACCCTTGCTCACAGAGAATTAGCTAGAGTGACTGCAGCTAGATACCATGACCGCATGAAAACGATCGATCACTCGGCCGGACCTCCTTTCCTTTCGTCTCCTTTCCCTCCCTCCATCTCTCTCACTCACAGTAGCAAATCAACATCTGCATGCACAAAATCCAGTACTACTCCTACGTTCAGGAACAGAACAAGTAAACGAACAGGGCGCGCGGCTCCATACTGCCGCCTGAATGAGACAGCTGCTTCATCCGATCCACGCATACAGACAAACCCAAGACTGAATGTCTGAATGAATACTCGCGCAACCGCTCGGCCAGTCCACAGAGATGGACAGCTCGTCATCCTCGAAAACAGCGCATTCCCTTTGCCCTAGCTAGCTTGCTAAGCTAGTCGATCAGCGACGACGAAGACGACGACGTACGTACATCAGCGGCAGAGGCAGTGGCAGGCAGAGCGGCAGAGGCGCCTTGGATCGATCGCTCGGCCGCGCGCGGCGGGGCCCGCCTTTATTTCAAAAATTCCCAGCGAATGATCGTGTCAGGGGTTCAGAAAAACGGCAGCGCGCGCGCCGCAGATATGCGCAGCGCAGCGTCCAGCTAGTGGCATCTCGATTCTCGACTGGCTGGCTGGCTATAGTTCATCATCGATTCATCATTCATTCACGCAGATATGCGGTGCATGTGGAAGGACAGTAAACACCTAGACAATGAGAACCCAGTCCTGCCTGCGCCTGCTGCGCTGCGTGCTGCTGCAGCAGCCCTTTTGCCAGGCTACCAAATTGCAGCGGCAAAATCACGTTATATATCCTCCCTCGGAAACTGTCCAATAAAAAAAAAATCAATGTCTTGTTGCGAGGAATTGCAGCATCATTATCCATTAATGGCTGGCCCTTGGGCATCCTAGCTTCATATGTCTTCAATGTTCTTTCCAGACGAATATAACGGATTCCAAATAATACATTTTCTTGAGTAATGTAGAGGATCCTCATGGTGTGCTCGACCGCTAGCACGTACTACTTGTGCCAGAGGGAGGTGACTAGGCGAGGTTAGCTCAAAATCTTGTACGCTGCTCGGCGGGTGGATGGGCCTGCATGGGATGCTAGCTAGTTAGCTGCACAAAAGCTGCCAAATTAGGCCCCCATGCTTCTACCACTACACTCCAAGCCCACTTCCCAAGAGCCCAAAGCAAAACTAACACCACACCACACCAGCTGGGGTTTTTCTGGCACACACATGCTACGTATCACGCACAAGGCAGCCAGCCGGCCAGCGTATATGTACGCGTATGCACATATATATATGCGGTATTTTGTACGTAGGGACAAGCCGGTACGTCTGGTCTGGTCTGGTCCCCGGTATTCGGCTAGCAGCACAGCTCAAAGCAGTCGTCCATCTCTTTGGGTCGGCCGGGACCATATACCCTCAACTACAAGCTACATCCTGGTCCCCCCACCCGGTGAACCAACCAGAATCACACCAACAACTAGAAGATCTCCTGTGACAAGCTCCTCTGGCCTCGCTTCCATCCATCCCACCCAACTCCTTAGCTGAACTCTTACCACTAAAGAGACGGATTTTGATGGGAAACGGACACACTTGATGCGTTTGGCACGATCAGGTACCCAACCTTTTTTCTCATAAATTAGTTGCAAGAGAGACCGGCCGACCCATCCATCCATCCATCGTCTTAAGGCTCACACAACGTCTGTTTGGTTTCTGATAGAATTTCCAGCTAAAAAAAAGGCGTAGGGCTCACACAACCAACATCGACATGCATGGGTTCAAATTCCAGAAAATCGTAGTGCAAAATCTGTACAGATAACTCATATAATTAACCTATGTGTCGGTGAAAATTGAACTCTGATGGTTAGTCGGAGAATCGAACCGATCGAGATGATGCACTATGAATTGGGCTATATATGCGATGGTTGGCAAACTGGGTACGTGATCCATATTAATTTGTGCTTATATATGCCTGCAGTTGGAGAACGGTTATGCATAGGTTTCCAGCGATTTAATTATATATAATTGATATATGTAGTTATACAATTCCATTGTATTCATCATGTGATCAATGAGTTGTGTATGCACTTGAGACGTCGGACTCTCTGTAAAATATATAGGTATATACAGCGGCATACACAAGATAAAAATAGAGAGTGCGCTAGTGGGACAAACTACCATGAGGCAGTGTAGCAAACATCTATTTAAATTTCATCTGCAATCTAAATTGATACATAAATTGATGAGCAACAAAGTTAAAATGGTAAACACGTTAAAGATAGTATTTTTGTAATTGATAGTGTGTTTTGAAAGCCCAAAAATATAAATAACTAGCGATCTTAGGAACAAAATTAACAAAACCAGTGACACAAATCATAACAAAGGTACTACAAGGGTATTAGGGATACGACGAGCGGAGTAGGTGCTCCAACCCCCTCACACGCCCACGACGGATCAGGCACCGGGTGTATGTACACAAAGTAACACATGTATGGACTGAGATTCATCGATCATACATACACAGTTTCATGGCGGCAGAGAGGGCCACGTCGGCCGGTAGCGCGGGATGCCAGTAGCAGCGAAATGCTGTCGGCTTTAATAAATTATTATTATTATTATATTATGACCAGTGTCGTTATGGGCCTAGCCGCATGGCCTACCACCGCAACAAGTTGTTGCACCGGTGATTCCCTTGGAGCCCCTCTGTGGGCATCCTCCCTCTCCCCCTCCCTTTCTCTCTCTACACACATCACTTTCTTATCTTTAGTATTCTTCGTTTTCCCCTGTGGCACAGGAGAGAGGAGAGAGACACAGACAGGGGGATGTATGTGTGTGAGAGAGGTACATATTAGATAGATACTACCATACAGTACGTGTGGCAGCAGCAGAGAAGAGTTAAAAGAAAATTAAAAAAAAGGGGAGGGGAGAGAGAGAGGAGAAAATGGTGGTGCCCTAAGATCATCTCTAATACTGTGTTTTAGTCGATTTAAATGAGGAGAGAAAATGTATTGAATTGATTCAATATATTGGAGGGATCGATTCCAACAAAAAATACATGGAACTAGACTCTACTTAGGAGTCGATTCAAAGCATTAAACAACTCATATGAGCATTAAACACCTACATAGGAGAGAGTGCTGTTGAGAGATGATACTATTATTTTGTAGTTTTTTAATGTAATGTGGGTCCTAATTATTAGTAGGAATTGGTTCAGTACATTAGAGAAAAACAAGCTTAGTTCCTATAATACTTATATGACATGACTTTAAATCGACATCGATTTAATACACTAAAGATGCTATAATAGATGGTATTATTGGGTTAGGGTTAGTTAGGGACCATGTGTGATATGCATGCAAAAGACCCAGGAGGCTGGGGCATGTAGCCCTATTGTCTTAAATGGGCTAGCTACTGGTGAGTACTAGCTATTCTCTGACTCTGAGGAAGAAAGTGACTAACTGGAGAAAGATGTTGGGCATGCAGGTGCCATGGCCAATGGGAGATAATCACCACAGTGATTGGGGGGGATGGGGGCTTTGGGTGCTTGGTCAGATGTGGCAAACTGTTTGTACTGTATTGGTGGCCCTTGCCCATTGCTAGCAACTAGTGTGCCCCCACTCGTGGTGGTATGTCTACTCTGCCCTACTAGCTCCAAGAATTGACGATTCAGAGCTCTACTTTACATGCTATAGTTCTCCCCTTAGTTTTCCTTTTGATCGTCCCCTACCCCGGCCCGGCCCGGCCCTGTCATTATGAATTTATAATTGTGCTTGTGAGCTGCATCGATTCATAACTGTATTTTCTACTTAATTTGTGTTTTAAAATTAACGATGACTTAACGCTCTAATTAAGTTAGCATTAGTGTGAGAAGAAAATTGGAAATCAGCTACCGATATCAATCTATCACCAGAGTTATTGGAGATTTCTAAAATTCTTCTGCGAATCAAGAATTTCTCGTGGTACAAGCTTTCCGCATATGGTGATGGACCACCCATCCGCTGATCCAGTGTGGATCAGTCGCTTATGTTGATTTTTTTTAAGGAAGTCTCTTATATTGATTACATTGACCAATTTGGCTTTCAGATTGTTCAGGTGCACCAGATCGATCGATCCAACGGAAGGAAATAAAAAACAGTGATGTGGCATGCATGAGCCTGTGGACGAGAACCACACATGCACCCCTGAATATCTTACCTGGCAACCAACCATCAATTTAACTCGCCATTCCTGTCACATCCTCTCCCATGTGCCTGAAAATCTTCAGAAGCACACACATTCACACAGGCGCACGATCGAACATATCCAAACGAAATCGCCATCACACAACATGTGAAACGAGCTCCAAACAATCTTGTACTCACGTGTGATTGTACGTTCTCCAGTGGAACAAGCAGATGGATCCGGATCCGCTGATGTACTGTATAGAATCACTGTTAAAACAGTGTTTTCTGTCTGCACGAATAACCCTCTGCAATAGTATCGTAACAAATATTATAGCCACATCGAACTATCCACTGAATCAAGATAACTATAGCAGTTTTACTTTTTTTCATTGGGTGCTGTAGCGCTTGATCTAACCCATTTGTTTTGGATCGGATAGGGAAAAGAAAGACTCAAAAGTATATCACTATGCTCGTCTGCGTTTTAATTCGGCAGTGACGGTGCACCAACACGCATACGCAGGGACCTGACCTGCCCCTTTCTTTGCAAAGAGAGTTTTTTCTCCAGCTCTCCAATCAGAGCTCGATCGAGAGAGGAGAGCTGGAAGAAACTAACCAACGCATGATTGGCCGCACACCACATCGACCATATAATATGTACTAGTATATGCAAATTAAAGAGAGCGAGAGAGAGAGAGAGACTTTACGCTAAAGTGCTACTGTTAATCGGCTTGTCGAGCCGAGCTTTTAATCACGCCTCACTTGGCCATTTTTTTTTTGGTTTCTTTTTCGGCTGCGGTGCAGAGGCCGGGCGGGCATGCATGCAGCAAAAGGTGCGCGTATGGCTCCATGCCGGTGTGTCGTGCCGCACTAGTGGAAAAAGGCGACTTTGATCCATTCGTGGTGTGAGATTAGATACGCTGATTAGGGCATGTGGTGATCGACAAGGCCAAGGCTGCTTAAAAATTGTAGATAGAATATATAGATGTAAGTTGATGCCTACCTACTAGCTAGATCGATGATCTAGAAGGCCGACGTCTAGCAGCCAGATTTTGGCTTCATTACGTGTCCATGCTCTTTGATCTCAGCATATGCTATAATATATATATATATATTGGAAAGTGTTAGTACATGTTTTTTTACCAATGATCGTATCATTCTTAATAAACATTGCAAATTGCTATTCTTTTTGTACACCTGGTTCCAAAAACTTAGAATAATGCATTGTTGGGGGTATGTATTAGAACTCTTTTTATTATTTAATCTTTTTAAAAAATATTTTAAAGATAACTTTTCTCTAACTTTATTTCCAATTCTGACTCTTTTGACCACGCGACAACGCGTGACGTAGCAAAAACATATTATCACACCGCGGACCTTAGCGTGACAAACGAGTGTTGTTAAAAATAGATGTGTGTTGGTTTGGATGGCTATCGAGGAAGGTTTGACCACGCCATTTGCCGGCAGAAGATGACAAAGTGATTTAGTCACACCACGAATCATGATGTGACCAAAGTGGTCCCAACTAGAAATAAAGTTAGAAAGTGCTATCTTTAAAATATTTTTTTAAAATTAAAACATATATAAGAAGAACTCTATGTATTAGGTCATATCAAGTAGCAGCAAATAAAATAATTGTTCGTCCTTCATTCCTCGACTCCAGCGCGGACAACTTCTTGTTCCTTTCCTCGGGAGTGTAGATTCATCGGAAGATTTTTTCCTGAGGAAGAACATTGGCGAAAGGGCTAGCTTTGTCCGGGATTACACGTCACTCGTGTGGCATGCATCGTGCATGATTGCAGGTGATAAAAAACAATGGGCAAAAGAGAACCTCGCAAGGATCTACAACTTTTTATATACACCCACCTCATAGGTGCAGCTTGACTACCAGAAGTTACATAACAACCCTCCCGAGGAACACTACTCGTCAGGGTAATAATTGCAACTCATTTTGCTGTTTACCATTTTTTTAATGACCAAATAACGCTAAATGGGTATATGAAAACAAAAAGGAAAAACCTGTAAGACCTAAGATGTGTGCTCACTACAAAATTCTTATCATTGGTGTTTCGAGATCGCCTACCTAGTCGGGGTTATGTAAGCTTTCGCATCTTTTAGATTTTATAGGTCTAAAATATCCTTGATGTATGAAACACAAGTTTTTTCACTCAATATTTATGCTATACGAATAAGTTAGAGTGAGTATATTGTTGTAAAATTAATGTTTTTAGCAAATATCTAGAAATAATTTCAGTATTTATTATGATAATTAAAGCATATTTCCACCAGCATATAAAAGACAGAAATGACATATAAACATGTAATATTTTCATGTCAATTAAACATGATAATAAACTCAAAATATAGGACTCAGAAACATACAAAATCAGCATAATGCTCAGATTTAAATGTTTGTTTATTTGCTTTCAGATGTTAGGCTGCTCAAGATGAAATCTTGGTCTCCTCGCCACTTTTGTCTGTTAGAGAAGGGTTTCAAACAAATTCAAGGTGTTGATTATGATGAAATCTTCTCACCTATCGCTATGTTCAAATCTATTCGGATCATTCTAGTTATTGCTACATATTTCAATTATGATATATGGCAAATAGATGTTAAAACGACTTTCATAAATGGAAACCTAAGTGAGGATATGTACACAACACAACCAGAGGGTTTTATTGATCCAAAGGAAGCTAGAAATGTATGCAAGCTTAAGAAATCCATCTATAGATTAAAGCAAACATCTCGGAGTTAGAACATTCGTTTTGATGAAGTGGTCAAAGGGTTTGACTTCATCAAGAATGAAGAAGAATCTTGTGTTTACAAGAAGGTTAGTGAGAGCAAGCTTTGTGTTTCTGATATTGTATGTGGATGACATACTACAGGTCAAAAATGATATTCCAATGCTTGAATCTGTTAAAACTTTATTAAGAAATAGTTTCTTAATGAAAGATTTAGGAGATACAGCATATATTTTAGGCATAAGGATCTATAGAGATAGATCTAAAAGGCTAATTGGATTAAGCCAAGATATGTACATTGACAAGGTGTTGAAGCGATTCAACGTGCAAGATTCTAAGAAAGGTTTCTTGTCCATGGCACATGACATTAGTCTTAGCAAGATTCAGTGTCCTTCGACCACTAATGAGCGAGACAAAATGAGTAGTATCCCATATGCTTCGGCTATAAGATTTATCATGTACGCCATGCTATGTACACGACCAAATGTGTCGTATGCTCTAAGTGTTATGAGCAGATATCAGTCAGATCCAGGTGAAGGTCATTGGATAGCAATCAAGAATATCCTTAAGTACTTGAGAATGACTAAGGATGCATTCCTTGTTTATGTTGGTGAGGAAGAGCTGGTCGTAAATGGTTACACCGATGCTAGCTTCCAAACTGACAAGGATGATTTCAGATCGTAGTCTGGGTTTGTGTTTTGTTTTAATGGAGGAGCAGTGAGCTGGAAAAGTTCCAAGCAAGAAATAGTTGCTGATTCTACAACAGAAGATTAGTACATTGTAGCTTTCGAAGCTGCAAAAGAAGTCATGTGGATTAAGAAGTTCATTAAAGAACTAGGTGTGATTTCTAGTGCTTTCAGTCCAATGGATCTCTATTGTGATAATAGTGGAGCCATTGCACAAGCTAAGAAGTCTAGATCGCATCAAAAGTCCAAGCACATACTTTGACGATATCACATCATTCGTGAGATCATTGAAAGAGGTGATATGAAGATATGCAAAGTGCACACGGATATGAATATTGCTGATCCGTTAACAAAGCCTCTCTCGCAACCTATGATGTGCACACAAGAGCTATAGATATTTGATATCTGTATGATTGACTCTAGTGCAAGTGGGTGACTGTTGGTGATATGCCCTAAAAGCAATTATAGAGATGATTGTATCACATCTATGTTTATGAGTTATTGAATAAATGTTATTATGTTCCTTGAATGAATCATCAGTTTTAAAGATTAACAAGTATGCGACTTGTTGGTGAAATTCTTTAACTTATATAATGTCATTCTAAATGTATCCCTGGTCGGAAGTCACTGGTCGGAACACTAGTGACTTATCGACCAACACATGTATGAATTGATGACCATGTTTCACCGGTCATGGATATAGGGATATAGAATCAATAATGCGAACACATGTTAGAGAACATGGTGTTGGATTGACCCACCTTGAGACACTATTGAAATTGTTATGATTTTATGTGTCATCAGTTGGTCTCAAGCAATGATAATGTATATTCCTTAGACTTGAGATTAGCATGGTTTCTTACATATGTAATGGTACACTTTGGGGTTGCCAAACGCTACTCCGTAACTAGGTAGTTATAAAGGTAGCTTTCAGGTATGCTATAAAACATGCAGAGGGCTATGACTGATCGGATATGGAATTTACCCTCCTAACATAACAGGAGAGATATCTTTGGGCCCCTCGATGTGATCGGATAAAGAAAGTGCATGACCACTAGTGGTCAAAGAGTCGACAACGTGATGTTATCCGACACTTGATTGAGAAAGTATTGAATAGTCCATGGATGACAAAGCATCTCACCTAGTGTTCAATTAGATATCGTGAGGCAAAGGAAGAATACACAAGCAGATCGTTCAGTTCGATCAGATACGAACTAGTCGTATGGAGATACGAGCTAGTCGTAGACTGGTCGAATATGATCACTAACTGGTCGTAAGGAGTTACGAACAAGTCATGACTAAATTTGAACTAGTCGTATAGAGATACGAGCGGTCGTGGGTGATAAGGACCTACTCGTAGATCATATTGTATTAAGGTCCGTCTGATATAATTTATGTGTATTCGGAAATCGTTATGTCCTGCTAGGAACCGCTAACGACTCATGGTCGAAAAAGGGTTTTTGAGTCACAACCGATTACGCATGAACCTATAGGGTCACACACTTAACTGGTTGAAACAAACGTGTTCGGATAGGTTCCGTCATGGGCTCTATATAAGGAGATGCGTGAGGCTGATGGGACACATGAGAGACAACGTAAGTTGCTCCACCGAAACCCTAGCCGCCATCTTCTCAAGAGAGCCCTGTCGTGCAAGTTGGTGATAGCACACCTGCATACAGTGTTCTATCCCTGAACGTGTGGATACCGTAAAGGCGTTACTGCGGTTGCTGTTGCGCTCAAGGACGATCCACGACTTCGCAAGGAATGCAATTGGTTGCTGGAGGAGATGATCGGCTCCGAGGACGCTGGACGATCGACTATGGCCATTTTATCGACGCGCTCTACGTTGGATCAGGCTACTCCAACTCTTTTTTCACTGCACTGCGCGTTTAGTGGTAACGATCTATGATCTCTTGTTTGCGTGACATCTAGGTTTACATGGTAGAATTTTGAATTGCTAGTTAGCTTAGGTTACCCGTATCCCTTCATATATCACAATGCAATTTGAGATCAATACTAATCAAATTCGGTCAGCACAGAAGCAACCGAACCATAGAATTGAAACAGAGTCGTGACACTATCAATAGATATGAACCAGCAACAATATGCAAACAACTAGCTCAAGTCTGATTTATAATCAACGTTGTCAATCTAATTTCACAAGTGACAATAATCCTCATCGAGCATTAATCCGAGACCATGACATTACTAAGCAAAGTCTCCTAGTGCTAGATTAATTCAAATACAATGCAATTTAAACTTCTACTAGAACAACACACAATGCAAAGTAATGTGAAAAACTAAAAATATCAAACTCATGGTGCGGGTGGCACTCAAAGCCGCCGAGTCGAATCCGGGCATGGCACGCCGAATGCACTATCTCAGAAAACCAATCGCCCTACTGTGTCGCGAAGAACGTGTGAGGTTGACGGAGATACAATACTAATTCACAAACGGGACATACCAATTTGCAAAGTCGAGGTACATAGTATGCCGCACAAGAGACAATCAAGATGCACCAGCCGAATGCACCCATGAAGCACAAATCACCAAAACCGAAGTCTTCTTCTACTCCAAGATCAAGCCAGAACCAGACGGGTCCAACCTCCAATCGACGCTAGTCCAAACCTCTCGCCACAACCTCGACAGAGAAGAGGGCGCAAGAGTAGAACCAAGATGCGCAAGGAGGCGGATCCGGTCCTCACCGCCGACGGCGCCAGGTCCAACCACGGCGGCGCAGCAGCTCCAAAGCCCCAAAAAACAGAAGCCAAATTAGGGAAGAAGAAAAAACCAAAAATGGAGAAGATTGCTCACTGTTTTCGGGTGAAGAAAATAGAAGAGAGGAACCGCTTTTAGAAGGAGGAGGAGTGGAGCTGCAGCACAGCAGCAGTAACAGCCAATGGCTCACGCCAAGCGCCCAGCCGCCCTGAGCCTCCAGCCTGCTGCTGAGGAGGCGCCAGCGCAACACGCTCGAGGATAGGGTTGGAGACTTTGAGTCTCCAACCTTATCTCATCCCCTTCTCTCACCGACAGGTAGGCCCCACCTTCTTTTATTTCTTTTTTTCCATTTCTTCTTTTGCAATTGAGAAATTACCAAATGACCCTCATTTATATAACATATATAATGGGCTAATTTTGGTTCTTTTTTGTCAATGGAATCATGAAGCGATTCAGGTGCTAGTTTGTACAAACCAGTAATAAGCAAATAATTAGAAAATGTCAAAACAGGAGACACTTAGGTACAAAATTTTATGTCGATATGTCTAATTGGGGAGTCCAGACAATGCCAAGGACGTCTTCCTACTGTTGATTTCACAAATGGTATTAGGTTGATCTCAGATCTCTTGTGGCAACCTACTTTATTATCACTAGTGTGATGTTTAAAGCCATTTTACCATGGTTCTAGTATGAAACCTTTTTTAGTGGTTAACTTCTTGCTAGTCACAATTATGCATATATTCCAATGCTGTGAAATAATATGATTGTTTGTTTATATTATGCTGATGTATCATTATCCTTCATCTTTGTGCTCTATAAGATACCCCAAAGTGAGTTTCATGAAAAAGTTCATCAAAATTCATCTTTTATGGCAGAATTTGTGTATATACTTCTTTTATATATGAAAAATGGTATATAGCAAAAATAAAAGGCTTCGATGAAGTTTTTTTAATCAAATTGCATTGGAGTATGTTATAATTAGTATTTAAGTATACTGAAAATGATAAAGAAGTATAATATATCCGTTTAAGTTGTATATTGAAAGTAGAAGTATATACTCTTAGCAACGAACGATATATATATATATATATACACACACGCAAATCATAATTGACAACCACATTAGCTAATATTGAATATTTATTGTTCGTAGGTACTTTTTGCGAAATCTATGCGCCTATAGTATTTCTCTGAGAAATGGTTACAGAAAAGACTCAGCGCTACTATGTTTGTATTTGTTTCTCAAGATTATTTGCAGAGAAGATAACAGGGATAAAGAATCACATCAGTGGTGTCCACTCAATTAAAGGCATGTATCATGGGTTCATGACATTGTTGACACAGGAAGAATCTTGTAGCGAAAGTATACTGTCTTAATAAAAAATAGCCTTTATAATGAATATTGTTGGGTGGTGGTTCGCATAGATAATAATGAGGCCATTGATATTGATATTGGTTTGGTGTATTTCCTATTATTAATTTAGGAGTAAACATTAGCTAGGTTATAGGACATTTCAAGCCTTTCCTCTAAAACGACTTCTTCTATTTTGTCTGTACCACAGATATTGCACAACAGTGACATATTGTCTCGATGAAAACTAAATCAGTATATGTAATTGGACGGTTCCGGAAACCCTATCGAGAGGCTAGATATTTTTATGTTGCGTAGTTTTGTGGTGTTGGAGTTGACAGGCTAGTGTGGGTTAGTCAATTAGATTCTGACCAGGTTTCTGATTGATCTGGACAAGTCTTTTCAATAATGTTCTTCGACAAGCACATTTTTCGCATAATATTCGTAGTAAACACAAGGAATCGTTTAAAACAAAATATTTTGGGCATAGTTTTTCTAGGTAATTAACTATGTGCAGATTCTCAAAGTTCCAAGGCACTAAGGCAGTACGTACTAGGTACTACCTAGCCGCTAGTAGCTAGCTAGTAGTAGTGTTCATGTGCATCTTTTGTAACAACTTCCAATTAATAGTTGTTTCTCTTGGAACCGGAACAAAGTCACACACCAACCGTGCATGCGTTACGTTGCCGTACTAACTACTAAGCACCATCCGGACTAAGTTAATGTGCTATCAGATCGATTGGGTGCTCAACAACTCATGGCACGCCACTGCTATAACTCATCACAGATGATTTTTCGAACTGTCAATATTAAATACAATTACATATAGTTTTGGTTTAGCGCACGTCTATATTACTGGCTACAGTAAAAACCGTCTGTTCAGATATAATATCATAGACAATTCATGTTTAAAACCGTCTATGAAATATCACAGACGGTTCTTAACAAGAAACCATATGTGATATTAATAAATATCACAGACATGTTTTAAATATAACCGTTTGTGATAATTTTGTATCATAGATGGTTCGTAGTTAGAAGTGTCTGTGATATATTCAATGTCGCTTTGGCTCCCGCACGATACGCCTCTTTGTCTCCCATACCAACGTTACTCCTTGTTTTATAAGAATGATCAACCACCACCGTACTTCTCACACATCGCTCTACTCTCAAGCACAAACGAGAACATCCGCCACCGTACTCCTCACACATCGCTCTACTCTCAAGCACAAATAAAATAGCTCCCCACTCTTCTCCCCTGACATCGGCATTGATGGCCTACCTGGCCATCCTGACAAGCACCTCGATGGCCGTATGCTGGCGAAAGCTGCAGAAGGACACTATGATAACAGTGTCCTCCCTCATTTGGCGAAGGTTATGGTGGGACACGTGATGGTAACGTTGCGCTGTCTAGACAACCTCCTCTGCCGTGTCTTTCGGGTAGTTTGCAGCTTCCGGCGAGTTAACCTCGCCATTTGTATAGTCCTCGAGCAGGACGTTGCACGTCTACAGGAGGATTACCGTTACTTGGAATGCGACATCGAGGCGGCGAGCGACCGAGTTGACCAAGCCAAGACCCCTCAAGCAAGAGAAGAGGGCCTATGTGCACTTTTCTACTTGGCTTCTCAGGAGGAGCTTCTTTGGGCGACTATGGAACGATCGCGTCAACGGTTGGAAGTGTTTTAGGCTACCTGCGCTGATCCTGAACCCTCCGATGCCGACGACGTCGCCTACGAAGCTTTGATAACGGAGATAGCAGGCTACTTGGGCCACTAGAAAAACTTGATCTTTTATTATTTCTACTTTTTAAAAATCTTCTGTGAGAAGTGACTGGCCACGTTGTTTGGCCATATGTAAATACAAAAAATGATATAAGAAAATCCAGTTCGAAGTTAAGTTACTGTCTATGTTGAACATGTTTACTATCACAGGCGGTTTAGTGAAAAAAACCGTTTGTGATATATAATTATCACAGCCGGTTATTAACAAGAACCGTCTGTGATAATGCATACTTCACATACGGTTTTTTTTTAAATATAACCGTCTGTGATATGTATCACAGACAGTTTGTGGTTGGAACCATATGTGAAATGTTCAAGCCGCTTCGGTTCCCGCGTGATTCGTCTCTTCGTCTCGCGCGTCAACGTTATGATGCGTCTCTTCGTCTCAGTTTGTGATATGTTTTAAAAGAATGATCATGTCTTTCGCACCCTCCATAAACAACCAGTAGAGTTAAAAAAAAAACTCGATCAGTACGGTATTGAAAACTCACAGACCGTATGTCGCGCCCCATGGTGAGCACACGGAGCATGACGACGAGGACCAAGGCGAAGAGGTCGGCGATTGTCGTTGCTCTTCCTCACGATGTCGTCGTCAACATCGTCGGCCTCGTGGCCGCAAGCTCTCCTCAACCCATGGCTGACCTCTGCGGCCTACGAGCCACATACATATTTATATACCTACAAAAATACATACTACTGTTTATTGTGGCAATCAATCCATGCATGCATACATGTTAGCCTTTTAATTTGAGTAGAGAAATATGTCACTAATCTGACTAGCAACAACACCCTTAATTTGGCCTCAATTTTAATTTTATTTTATGGAGTAATTCTGACGTCTTGAATTGTGCACGTATATTGGAGTTGTAAAGCCATGTACAAGGTGTCCAAGTAGCGCGCCGTGGGGAGGCGCGTGGTGCTCGAGTGGGAGGAGACAATGAAGTGGCTGGACAACGACCACTACCTCACCGTCATCAACCACCTGGCCGGCGCTGGCAACCCGGAGGCCTGCTTCATCATTGGTCTCACGCTTGTCCTCGCGCACCAGGACATGCAGCGCGGTCTCATGTTCCTCGAACGGGGGGCCGTCGCCGGCCACAAGGCCGCGGCCTACGTGCTCGGCCTCCTTCTCTACAAGGCTGGCGAGGCGCACAACGTTTGGAAGCAATACATCAGCCAATTTGAGAGCGAGTTGGCCGGCGGGTGAAAGACGGCCAAGAGGACCAACTGGGAGTACAAGCGGTGTCGAAGGCTCGCTGCGGACGCGATCCAGGCGGCGATGTGGAAGATGGTTAGGCCGCCGGGCCGGTTTTTGGTGTTGTCGGAGGATGGCCATCAGTGCATGAGCATCGGCTACGGTGTGATGGAAGGGTGGGACGACTACGTCATCTTCTGCAGTGACGATTGTAGGATTAGGCATAAGTACGCCAAGTTTTTTGCACAGGTGTTGAACTACTTGTAAAATTAGCGGGTTTTTAGTGATACTCCTGATGCTAGTAGCCGAAAAACAGAATATTTTTTAGATATGAAAGGAACTATCATAGGCGGTTTAGTGGAACAAACTGTCTGTGATATTTTGCACACTACTACATGAAACCAACAACTTCACAAATATGCCATAAATTACAACAATGATACACACACACACACATAATCTTCTCCAGCCACTTTATATGGTCCAGAATACGCTCCATCTTCAACTCCAGCATGTTTAGCCTCTGCGCCAGCACAACTTCCATTCTCTGCTCTAGCCCAGATTCCATCCTTTGCCTTGTATTGTTGCACTCCCTTGCTCTGTCCATGGTGTCTGCCCACTGAAAATATTGACATCCTCCAGCCTACAGAACCGTACAAACGCCAAAGCAGCGCACACATTTTATAGCTACTGGAGAAACATCCAAACCGCAAGAAATCAAATTCAAGTTTACTTACTGAGAAATAAAGACATTTGTAAAACATCCAACCAGTATTTCCCTCAGTGTTGGCGTAGAACACATTTGTTTGCACACGACAGTTAGGGCAGTCCACCCGCCTAGCAGTGGCTAGCGCTAGGGCCTTCCAATTCGGTGAGCTCGACGCCTCAGACATATGGCCCTCACTCATGATGAGGAGATGAGATGAGGTGAGACCAGAAGGAGAAAGAGCTGAGCTCAACTACTAGAAGAAGACAAGAAAGCTCAAGATTGGGCCTACTTATGCTGGTGTGCGAATATATTTTTGCTATAGAACTATCACAGGCAGTTTAGTGGAATAAACCATTTGTGATATGTATCACAGACGGTTATAAATTACAACAGTTTGTGATATATAATTATCAGATACGGTTATTAGCAAGAACCGTCTGTGATGTTTATTTATCACATAAAGTTTTTAATGAGAACAGTCGGTGATGTGTATCACAGACGGTTATTAACAAGAACTGTCTCTGATAAGCACAGCTGCGTTGAAGAAGACGGTGAGTACACCTAAGAAAGCAACTAAGCCCACCACGAAGCATGATTTTTTTCGGGGGGTCATCCACGCAACATAAGGAGGATGAGACAGTAGCCACAGAAAACCTCATCGAACTTGACACACTCTCTTGGTAGCCATGCTTGTTGAACTCGCAGGGGCTAGTCATACCAACCAACAAGAGAATGCTAATGAAGTAAGAGTGTGCCAAGCTGAAATACAATCATGGTATGACCAGCCCCTGCAAGTTCAAAAAGCATGGCTACTAGGAGAGTGTGTCAGGTTCAATGAAGTAGGTTGTTGCTACCGTCTCATCACCTCATGTTGCGTGGAAAACAACCGAAAAAATATCATGCTTCGTGGTGGGCTTGGTTGCTTTCTTAGCCGTACTCACCATCTTTTTCAAAGCATCCACATCAGAGACAAAGGAATGCTAACCTTAGATCACCAAGAAGAAATAAAAATACAAGCACACTTGAAAATCTATGGTATTTCTTTTACCAAATGCGCCCAGAGCCTGCCGCCTCCTTCAAAGCAGCCGCAGATATATCAGAGATATTTCTCACTACAGATAGATCTAGATCTGAGGGGACGACTAGATATTTAATAACGCATATCACAGACTGTTATTGTTAAGAACCATCTGTGATACGTATTATAGACAATTTTGAATAAATATCGTCTGTGATAATTCAGAGACCCCTAGTGAGGCCTCCGAATGTCACAGACGGTTCTTGTTAAGAACCGTCTGTGATACGAATCACAGACGATTATCACAAGAACTGTCTTTGAGGGTTCTTAACAAGAACCGTGTGAGGCCTACGATTATCACAAATGGTAGTTTGGTTATCACAGACGGCTAAGAACCGTCTATGAGGCTAGGGCTGAAAAAATAGCTCAAGGTTCGCGAGCCAGCTCGGCTCGAACCAAGCTCGTGCTGGCTCGGCTTAGGCTCGTTACCTTTTCAAGCCAAGTCGATCCTCCTTTCTAGCTCGCAAGAAATTCGAGCCGAGCTCGAGCCCGCTCGCGAGCCACTTTTGGCTCGTCCGGTCCTGACTGCTTGTCTGCTTGATTATCCCCAAACCTCGATCCCCATCCAATCCCTAATTCCCCATCCTTTCTCTCCGCCCCCACTCCACCGACTGCGCCGCTCCTACTCACTTTCCCAAAATCGCCACCGCCGCGCTGCCATGGAGAAGGTCCTTCCCCATCCCCTCCAAGCCCCGCCCTCCCAAGCCCCCTTCCCGCCCTGCCGCCTGTGCTACTTCCTCGACCGCCGCCGCCGACGGTGAATCCTTCGCCTCCGTCTCGTAGTTCACCATTGAGTTCGACCCCTCCCCTGCCGCCGCCCCCGCCGTCATCGCGCCCCTCCCCAACTCCGGCCACTTCTTCTCCTACCGCTCCCGCAAGCCTAGCTCCCTCCCCACCCTCGAGAAGGAGGCTGCCCTCCGCCATAGAGAAGGAGAAGAAGCTGTCCTTCTCCGTTAGCGGGCTACGCGGCTACGCCATCGACCGCTTCGGCAACTCTCCATGAGGCCGGCGTGGGTTCTTTGCCTTCCCCTTTTCTTCTGGTCCCCTTCTCTCCCCATCTCACTTCTTCCCCATTCTGGTGGTTGCTTTGGCCGATACTTTCTTGAAGAAATTCCTCTATCTCTCTCTCGGTTCTCAGGTGGCTCCATGGTTCCCTGACTCCGCCATTGGTCACTGTGGGCTTGGCTGGTGCCCACGCCCGACCTTGGCCCTCAAGGCCCCCTCTACCCACTTCGGCGCTGCCCTCGCCTGGTTGGTGCGTCTGCGCGCCCGCGTCTGGTGCTCCCATGCCCCCTGGCCCAGTGCTCTGTGTGTGCGCCTGCCCGGTTTGGCGACGCTCCATGAGGTCGGCGCGGGTTCGTCGCCACCTGGATGAACCTAGCTGCAAGCCTGCAATGCCAACTTTCTGTAGCGCATCACCCTTCATCCCCGTCGCTTGCGTCGCGAGCCACTCAAGCCCGCTCGAAATTTATCACGAGCCGAGCCAAGCCTCCCTTGTGGCTCGTTTCCGAAACGAGCCGAGCCTGTTGTTATAACCCCTTGTCTACTTGTTATATCTTAATCTTTTGTCACCCTAGCTTGGTTATTTATTAGTTGGTATTATTGTAGCACCAACGTGGGTTGGTTAAATGCGATTAGATTGCTTAGCCATGCCATGAATCACCTTTCATGTAAAGTTGCAATTATCAACTTGACTAAGTGACTATGGAACTTTGTGATAATCTATGTGTACTATGTGCTATTATGGTATGTGTTGCACTTAACCAACTGGGTGGTAAAAGGTTTAGACCGAGGCAAGTGGTGGATACTGTGTGACATGGTGGCTATGTGATATGGGAATATTAACCTATGTGTCATAATAATCTGTGTGGCTTAGTTAGAAATTGGAAGTCTTGCCTTGGTCAATTAAGGATTGAACTTTGTGCGCCATTGAACTGGGCCTCTCGTACAACCACATGCCTGTTATGGGATGGGTCTAGCTTAGTAAGATATGAATTCTTGACATTGATTGCTCAGGCGGTAGGTTAGGCTATGTGAAAAGGGTGGAGGTGTGTGCTACCATGTAGTCGTATCACGGGACGGTTCGCCGCTTCCCTGTCCAACGGTGTGTGTCGTACCATCCACTGTGTATAGTTTGGTATGACGGTTCGTAAGCACACTGGAAGTGTCAATGCTTGAGATGAAGTTTCTGAAAGGTTTTGTTGTGATCAGCTCTGATCCGGTTGATTGCATCTTGTGGGTAAAGTGTACAAACTCTGCAGAGTGTTAAATCAATCTATTCGAATAGTCACGTCCGCGGTCATGGATATGCTCGAGGATTTCACACGAGGGGTAGATTTTCATAAAACAGTTGGGAAGGGAGCTGTGTGATCTAAATCATATGGCTATGTGAATAATCTGTTTAGCCTGTGTGTCTTTGTGAAATCAAACTGTTAAAATTAAATATTGTTTATTTGTTTTACTGTATGCTTTCAATCTATTATTTGTATTCAATTGCAAATGTTGTATTTCTGCAAAAGAACCACAGATTGCCATTCCTTTGGAATAAGCCTGCATGTATAATTGCATTTCTGTGGTGTGACTTGCGAGTACGGTTGTGTACTCATGCTTGCTTTAATAAATCAAGAAGAAGTGAAGGAATCACCAGTCAACAAGGTCTACTTCAAGGATCGTGGAGAACTAGGTCGTGCACCCTAGCCAATTGCCTGTGGGCATATGGATGGGCTTCACTAAAGTTATTCTGTTACGTTCCGCTGCAGCTTCATTGAGCTTTTTGCCTTCTGAGGCATTAATTGTAAGCTTTGACCTTAAGGTCTTCACTCTGATATTTATTGTTATTCGTCTATTTATTAGTCATCTTTGTATATGGAAATGATATTTCACTGATGTTGTCACTATGTGCACTAGCGTGATCCTGGACTAGTGAAGTATACACAGAGGGTCCAGAATTGCATTTTTGGGTCCCGACAGTGGTGGTATCAGAGCCATATCGACTGTAGGTCATGACCTTAGTTAGAATGGCCGTTGATTAAGGAAAACTTTAAAACTTATTTTACAAATGGAAAACCTCAAAGATGTGCTATTCTCATCTTGTCTAGCTTCTATACTCTTCCATTCTATTCATTTCTTGTCTATATTCTTCCTCACCATTTTGAGTATTAAATTGGATTCGCTTCCCTCATAACTTCCATAGTTGTCGTTATCTGTACCAAATGTCTCAGTGGATGCCCAAGAGCTGTTTTGAGCAACTCTTCAAAGACCATGCAACCAACAACAACGTATCAACATCTCTCCAAGTGTTCAAAACAAGTTCCTCGCAAGAATTGAAGACAAGAAAAAGTTGTGCGTCACCCCCGTCTTTCTCCAAGATTCGTCTGCAAGGATCGCAAGCGGTCAAAGTTTGATGAAGACCGTGACCACTTCGAGTTGTCTTCAGACTAGCCGTATAGGGTAAATCAGTGTTGGTTCCTCCCATGTGTTGAGCCAAGTCACCCAGTTAAGTTAGAGCTGAATCGACTAGACGATTAGTTTTCGTCTTCTTTCTCTTGTGTGTAGTTTGTCTATGAGTTTTGTGCTTCTTAATAGCTTTTCGGCTATTTGTGTTCTTTGGTGTTCCTTGGGTTAAACCTCCTCCCCTATTAGATTGTCTTTCCTTACCTTGCGCTTTTCCCTCTCATCTATCAGCCCTGGTCAGCCAGTAGATGAAGAGCCCCAATGAAGCCAACCTTGTAAGTAATTTGAGACGATCATGCTACCTCGATCCCGTCAATCCCAAAGGATGCTTGTCGATCGAGTAGCAGATCCAGTCATGGAACAATTCTTGGTAGCTCAAACTCAATTCATGAACGCGATGATGCAGAACATGAACAACATGATAACCCAGCAGAATCAGACCACCATTACCTTAGTCAATTTGATGAATCAGAATAATCAAGCAAGTCGTCAGACCGCCGCCGTCATTATCGATACTAGAGCAGACGTTAACCAAAGAACTATCTCGGTGCGGAGTGACACATCAGAGTCCGAGCCAGTTTCTTGCCACCCAGAATTAGCTCATGTCAACAATGATGCAACCGTCGGACAGTAGTAACCTCTGCCATGATGCACAACTTGTTGCCATCCCAACGACACGCCCTCATACCAAGTTTGTGAAGTTCATGATGACCAAGCCGTCCGTCTTTGAAGGATCAACCATACTCAAGGATGCAGAATCGTGGATTCACACCATAGAAGAAAAGCTAACTATTGTGCATGCAACGATAATGAGAAAGTTCTCTATGCTACTCATCAATTAGAAGGAGTTGCATTAAATTGGTGGGAAAAATTCTGCACCGCCCATCAGGACAAGCAAACCATCACCTGGTTAGAGTTCACCGCTACTTTTCGTCAACAGCATGCGACATCAAGCAAGAGTGATAAAGAGAAACATGATATTCCAACATTCTACCGCAAATCTAGTCATTGACATTTGAAGTGCTGCCAACCAGATAAGTCAGAAGGATTGTGCATGTATTCGTTGTGGGGAAATAGGCCATAGCGCCGATGAGCACAATATCAATTGTTCTAGTTGCGAAGGAAATCATTCTGTTGGATAAGCAAGATCACATGTTTCTTATGTGAAGGCGATGATCATTGTCCGAGCCAGTGCCCCATGTATTCGGTGTTGACTTCTGCAACACAACTTCAGCGAGAAAACTTCCGAGCCGTTGTCAGAGCATTAGCAAAAGAAGACAACCCATTCTTAGTACAAGAATTGTCAGCTGAAGAATCACAAAAGCAGAATATTGACCTTAGCAACCCACCTCAAAAGAGAAGCAAGCTAGTATCGTCAAGAGATTGTTTCGAGTGTGGTAATCAAGACCATTATGCCAAGCAATGCCCCGCAAAGCGACAAGCTTCAACCTTCAAGAATGATAATCGCTCTGCCATAGTCTCGTTAGAAAAGTCGCAAGATTCAACACGTTTATGCTACAACTGCCGTGGAAAAGGTCACTTCACCCGCCAGTGTCCACAGAATAACCAGTCACTCACTCCAGATGCAAGGATGCCAAAAGTTGTTAAAAGAGTTTGCAGAAATGATAGAGCAGATCAGATGATTTTCTCAGGCAAAGGCAGTGTCAAATCACTCTCATCAGCTTAGCCAGTGTTAGTGGATGGTAAAGTGAATTGTTAGCACAAAGATGTACGAGAATTTTAGTCTATCCAAGAGCTAATCTTCAGGACCTCAGAGTCAGTTTGTTGGAGTTTTAAGTAAGAATTTCAGTTTCCCCAGGATCATCTGTAAATGAGACGGTGTCAGTCGAAGATCAGTAAAGTAGTCGCTTCAAGATAGCCAAGACCCCTCATCATTGTAAAAAGAGCAAATTCGCCTAGATCGTCAGAAGTGAACTGAGTCAGTGAGAATTTTAGAAGAGATTAATTACAACTCTAGTGTTCGTATTGCCAAATACCAGAAAGAACCTCGATAGCTTTTGTCACGGACTATCCAATAATTTGTGTGAAGAAGTTTCGCCAGCACTTCCTAACAGCTGAAGTTTCAAGCGGTAAATTGTCCTAGTCATAATTCCAAGTTTTCTGTCGTGAAGAAATAAAGAATGGTTTTAGTAGATTGAGTGGTTTTAGTAGATTGAGAACCATGAAGTTGAGATCCGTTCCCTCAAGACAGACTAGTATTGTGGCAGATGCTTTGAATCAGAAGAGCTACCACAAGAATCTATTGTTCAGTCAGTTAAAGTTATTTGTGAAAGTCAGAAGTTGAGTCTTGAGTCAGTGCAAAAGAATATTTGTTGAACCCTAGAGTTCAAACTGATGCTAGAAAATCAGTCTCGACCAGACAGTTTTGCCAAAGAAATCTGTCGTTTCATTCCTATGAATATCATTGAGTTTGAAGATCGTCTAGCAGAGTGGTATACAACAGAGATTGTATACGACAGAGATGGTATTCACCGAAATTGGTATCGTGTCATATCGACAGAGGTGATCAGTTTGCATGATGTGTTAGAAAAGTTAGTGTCGGACCGAGGATCCCAGTTTACATCGTGTCAGCGATAGAGTGTCTATGAAGCCTTGGATGCTCTCTCAGTTCAGTACTGTGTATCACCCTGAGCCAGCAGACATATTAAAAGATTAATGAGTTGTGCCTCAACTCATGGTACCAGGTCGGGCAAGTGAGTGTTCTATGTAGAGTTTCCCTACAGTACCAGATGTCAGCTAGTTCGCAGTTGTCACTATCAAAAGTTCGCAGTGGTTGATCGTAAGTCATTACTCAACTAAGGGTAGATCAGGTCACAAAGAATGTGGATTTTGCATTAATCATGAAACAGAAGACCAAGTGTCTTAAATCCTAAAGGGATTGTAAGTAGCTTAGTTCAAACAGAAAAGCTATGTGGATTATGCAGATTATCACCCTTGCAGTCATGTTTATCGTCAGGATACCTGTTGAAGGTCTGTCTTAAGGATTGTATGACAGAGGTGACATATGTGTGTCGGTCTGTTCAGATTCCGAGGCTCATAAGAAGAGTTAGTTGTCAACCTGAGATGCCAGTCAGCAGCAGGATCTTCTCAACTCCGGAAGTGTCCTCAAGCACCGATCAAGCAGCCTGTCAGAAGCAATCGAGTTTCAAGATGCCTTCCTACCAAGAGCCAGTCTGCCAAGTTTTTGTTGAAGAAAGAAGTTCAGCAAGAAGCAAGACATCGTCCCACAAGCGTTCAGAAGAGCAGTTCTGTCAAAGTCAAATCAGTTTGAAAGCTAGAAGAGAACCTGAAGGCTGAGTTCTTTAACCTATTCTATAGCCAGCCTGAATCTCGGGGTCGAGATTCCTTTAAGGGGGGCGGGGAAGGTTTGTAACGTCCCAAAATTTGACTTTTCAAAAATCTTTTGAGTAGTTTAGGTCTCTGAAAAATTTCACCAATTTTATTTGAATTAATAAAGCTTAATTGGCACTTTCATAAATCAAAAACAATTTAATATGATTAATCTCAACATCAACTATTATCAAAACTATTTTATTTGGATTCTATGTGCTTGAATATATTTTCTAGAATTTTTCCGAGTGCATTTGCTATTTTCCATTTGCCATTTTAGTTTTTCGGCTATTTTCTAAAAAGAAAACTATTTAAAATCTCAGTTTTCCTCGTGGGCTGAAATCCTCGCAGCCCGCTTCCTCTCTTCTCAGCCCTTTATCTCGCCGAGTGCGTCATTCATGAACGCCATCCCTTTCTTGTCTTGTGGCGTGTAGCCAATGCAAAGCCAGCCTTGGCCTTCTCGTTTCCTTGCGCGCGTGAGTAGCCGAGTCCGGCCAGGCCGCTTTGTTTTCCGTGCAAGCGGACAAATTCCACCCGAGCCACCCACTACTCCTTGCGCGTGTGAAGCCCAGCAGCCCAGCTCCATGCTACTCAACCCTATCGCCTAGCGCCGCCTTTTGTTCTGGGCCCGCTTGCAGCGGTAGCCGCCGCCGCCGTCTTCGCGTTCGCGTCCCGCACGCACACCGAGGGCTATAAAAGCCGCTACCCGGTGCACGCGCTGCCTCTAGATCCCTAGATCGCTTCCTTGTGCCGCCAAGCCGACGTCCAGGGTCTTCTTCTCCAAAGCCGACGTCGCGCTCTTCGTCGCCGTTCGCCGCCGTCCGGTGCCCCTCCGCTTTCATCGACGCCAGATCCGAGGTCCCTGCCGCCCTCATCCCGACCAGGTTTCGCCATCGTCGATCTGGCACCGCAGCGCCGTCTCGCTTGCAACCCGAACCGTCACCGCCATTAACGCCATCCCCGAGCTTCTTGTCATTCGCGCCGTCACGGTGAGGCCCCATCCCCGTTTCCTCTTATTGCATCTCGCCGGCCTCTACCGCCCTAGTCCCCTTCAAAGCCGTGCCGCCGTCCTCGTCCTCCATTTAAACTGCCGACGTCGAGCCGCCGCAGCGTCGTCCCTCTTCAACCCGGAGCGCCGCCTCTTGGTTCTCCTCACTCGGGCGCTCGTCGAGCGTGTTTCATGCCCGACTGACTTCTTGGTGCTTCCAGTGTTTAAGCGCCGCCAAATTGCCGAGCTCGCCGGTTTGAAGTCGAGATGCAGCCACCGTCCCCTGTCGCCTGTGCCATCACCTTGCGCCATGACCCAGCCGCCTCCCTGTCTTCCCTGTTGATTTGTTCTCCCCAGTGGTAATTCTTTCCTCTGTTCTTTTCTTCATTCTGTTGTCTCTCGTTCCCAGTTCAGTTGTCTGTTTCTTTAATTAGTATTCTTCTCTATCTTCTACATTGGCCCCTCCTTTCCTCACTTCCACGTGGTATGAAGTTTCATGATTGTCATGTGCTGATGACACAAACGCTTCCTGTTGCAATTAAAAGTATTTTATCGAACAAGGTCCGAGTGGCAATCATGAGACTGTGCTATTTCTTTAACTCAATTACTCAGATGGTCATCGATCCCGAAGGACTAGATGCTCTGCAGGCCAAGGTGGTGACGACTCTATGTCATCTTGAGATGTATTTCCCTCTGTCATTTTTCGATATCATGGTCCATCTCATTGTTCACCTTGTGAAAGAGATAAATATATGCAGCCCTGTGGTCCTATGTCATATGTACCTGTTCGAGAGGTACATGGAAATTCTCAAGTCTTATGTACGGAATCAATCTTGTCCGGAGGGCAGCATCATCGAAGGTTATGCAACCGAAGAGGTCATTGAGTTCTGCATTGAGTACATGGCTCAGGTGGAATCGATAGGTGTGCCTCTATCTCATCATGAGGGGAGGCTGAAGGGTATCGGGACCATTGGAAGGAAAGCAATCACTCCCAATTTCAACGCGTATGTTCAAGCCTATTTCACGGTCATGCAACACTTGACCTCTTCGGAGACAAAATCAGGCTTGAGGAAGAACCAAGTGAGGAAGCTAGCTATATACGCATCGATCATCGTGAAGGGCTATTTTTAAAAATGAAATAGCAAGTAGAATGATCCCACACGGTGAACACCAATTTGGAAAATTGTTCCGTTGTAATTAAGAAACTCGGTATGTAATTATGGGATTATTCCATTGTAATTGATTCACTAATTAAGAAATTATTCTATCTGTGATTGTATTTGCTTTCTTGTTTTCAAAGGGCATGACTAGCATTTCCTGAGGCTAGTCGAAAAATAGAATATTTTTTAGCTATAGAAGGAACTATCACATGCGATTTAGTGGAATAAACCATCTGTGATATATGTAGCACAGACGATTCCTAAGGCGCCAAAACATTTCGCCTTCCGCGCACGTGTTCAAAAATTCCCCCCACCCACGCTGAGCATCACAAATGATTCCATAATAAAACTATATGTGATACTTATCACACACGGTTCTTAAAATATAAATGTCTATGATATGCTCACTTATCGCAGACGGTTCTAGAATAGAACCGTCTGTGATATGGTCACTTATCGATGACGGTCCCGAATTATACTGCTCAAATCGGGGTTGGGCTTGGCTTGAAAAGCCCGTACAGTAACGGGCAAGTTCGAGCTACCAAATTGACCCAAAATCTGCCTTTTCCAAGTAAAAAAGTGTTATTTTAATGTTTTTTAATAGAAAGTAATATTTAATTCATTTTAAGAATTAAAAAGGGTTTTTTATATTTTTATATTTGTTTTGTCGGGCCTGCGGGCTTTCGGGCCAGGCCATCGGGCCGAAAATGGAGTCCCAGGCCCGGCCCGGACTGGGTCAGGCTTGGGCCGGGCCACCCATGAACACCTCTACCTGGAATAGAACCGTCTATGATATGCTTTTATCATAGATGATTCTTTATGAGAACTGTCTGTGATATACATTTATAAGTAGGGCCCCACTAGGGTTTGAGTCTTTACTCCTCAGAGCTCACTCTCCGGTCCGCCTCTCCAGTGCCCTTACTTCCCGTGTTCCACCCGAACCTCCTATCTCCACGTCGTCGTCCCCGCGCCATCGTCCTCCCCTACACCGCCGTCATCCCCGAGCCTCCTCTCTCCGCACTGTCATCCCCACACCGTACTCCTCCCCTACGCCGCCGTCATCCCCGCGCCGGCGTCCTCCCTCTGTGACCCCAACCTCGACGATGCCTCGCTCCCACGATCTCGACTCCCTCTACGTCCACGCCTCCCGTCAAGGTACGAGCTCACCACTTTGGATTGTGCTAGTAGAAGTTTTAAGTTGTGTTGATTTGATTGACTCTAGCACTGGGAGATATTGCTTAGTAATATTGTGGGAGATACGAGCTCACCACTTTGGATTCTCTAATATCGTGTCATGTTATTCATACTCATCAGATCCCTCTGTTTCATTATGTTGATGTTTTCTGGTCATTTTGCTCCATTCTATTGGTAGCTTATGTTCACTGTGATTATTGTTCTGTCATTCTTTATATTCCTGTCAATTGAAATATTGTGTAGTTGGTTCAACTGAAATATTGAAAGTGAACTCTCAACTGATGATTTATTTTGTTGTGAAGTTCTATCGTTTGAGCATTTTATCCTGATTAATGCAGTACTGATTTGTTGATCTTGCAGTAAAGTCATTTATTGATGCAGTACTGATTTGTTAATATTGCAAGATAGCAAGTAAGCGAGATGGCGTTCGCACCGTCTTCACCACCATCATCGACGTTGCCGAATGTGTCTGGATCTCCGAGGAAAGTGGTACCTAAGTGACATGCCAGAGGAATATCGAAAATGCATGTGGGCCGAATGACCATCACGGTCGTTAGTATCGCTGGAGTCCCTCTGCTTCTCGAGACAACAGCGGCAGCATTTTGGACCACCTACGGTATACTTGGAAGGGAACGAGTTCCCATCACCGCACAGAAATGGAAGGATCTGACGGCCATAGAGAAAGCACAGTTGTGGACTAAAATTACAACGTCGTTCGATATCCCAGTAGAAGTCTTCGAACTCGTGTGGCGGCAAGCGTTCCTCTCGATGGGACAAGCTTGGAAGACCTTCAAGAGAAAGCTTGTCACGGACTACGTGAACAAGGATCAAACGCCCTGCACAAAGTATCGTTTCGTGTCGTCGGATACATGGGACGCATTTCTGCAAATGAAGACGACGGACGAATTTCAGCAGCAAAGTATGGCGCACAAGGCTATCCAGGCACAAAACATTCACTCCCACAGACTCAGCATCACTGGGTACGCGGGTAAAATCTAGGGATGGATGAGTGAGGACGATGTGGCAATCTAGTTGGAGGTCTCCCCGCCATTTGCCGGGATCACAGACGAGCACGCCCGAAACTGGTTAGGATGGAGGGCCACAATCACGTCGTCGGGCGTCATCACTTTCACAAACCCGACAAACGAGGAAGTGTCCCAACGTCTGGTAAGATATGTTGAACTATCTAGTTATTAACAAGTCCATAACTTCGTAGGGTCTAAAATAACATGATAGCATCTTGCAGCAAATATTGAGTACCCAATCTTTCCAAAGCTCCTTCGAAGCAGTCAGGAAGAAGTATATACTATCCACAGACCTAGGAAACAAGGAGCACCCGGGTCGCACGCGAGGCCTTGGGGTTTACATAGCTTGGAGGCAGGGATTCCCACACGACTCCGAGGCGTATAAGAGTAGGAAGAGATCTAAGACCGAGCGTGAGGAACAGTTGAAAGAGGAGATTAGTGCACAGATTAGTACACAATATCAATGACAGATAACATCATTGCAGGAACAAATGAATCAACTCATCAACCAGTCGCAAACCGCCCTCGTGATTTTGAGTGCCAGTTCCCCTCAACATCGGAATAGCGTCGCGTCCACGCCTGCACTTTCTGAACTTGGCGACGTCCAATTACCATCGACGTCATCTAGGTAATGTACATCTTTGGAATGCTCCAAAGATAGACCTGTAGGACGCCTTAGCTAATTGTGTATCATTTTGTAGGTGCCCACGCCCTACAGACTCCAAGTGAGGCTAGTTGGATCCATTTCTGTTGAGGTTGGGCAGGGGGTGGTGTATCCATGCTAGGAAGGGTTAGTGGTGTACGGTGCCTAGTTGGCACATGGTTATGCCAGGGTCCAGGTGGACATGGTACATGATAATTTGATGGTTGTCCTGCTAGAGAAGCGTCCGAACGAAGAGATCATAACACTAGGGGATGCCTTATACACTTATGTCCAGTGGCTTACGAGGGACATCACCCTTGACCTTGCATTGCTGCGATCTCCACACGATGACCGTGCCTCTCCAACAGTACCCTCGATGACTCCACTTCAACCCCCGCTTCAAAACGCCTTCGTATTGGCTATCGTGGAGACGACACCCAAGAAACAAGAAAAGCGTGTTGAGTCGTCTTCCTGGAAGACAAATAGCACGCAAGGCGCTAAGGCCAAATCTAAGAAGATTAAGATGTGTCACAAGCTCAGGAAGTTCTCCCTCGGAATGCCGTTGGTCTCCGACACAATATTACGCCACACTGGTTTGGCTTGCGGGACTTTGCATGCCTAGTACATGTAGCAGGCCAACGAGGCAAGGGAAGACCGGCCTACTGGATCCACCGTCCGCTACATGGATAACCATTTCCTCCACAAGCCGGGCTACTTCGCCATGGGCTTCGAAGACTTATTTGATCTATTCAACCCCGACGCCCTCGACGCCTCACGTATATGATGCTGGACACTATAAGTATGTACAATCTAGTTCTATATTCATGCAATACCGATAAAATGTCATAACTCATTGCTTATGTATAAATACATGATGCAAGAAGCCCAGCGATCACGACAACCGGTGGGTTTCCTCACTACTACAGAAAAGACCTTCACAGATGGTTCAAAAAGCCATCTGAGTTTATGGGTCAGTAATGACATGATCATTATAGACGGTTTTCGAACCGTCTGTGAAAAAGCTATCACAGACGGTTCTGAACAAGAACCGTCTATGATAGTCTATTTTCACAGACGATTCTGAACAAGAACCGTCAGTGATAAGTAATTATCACAGACGGTTCTTATTCAGAGCCGTCTGTGATAATTTTTTCTATTGCAAAAAAAAATCAAACCAATCAATTTCTAGACAGTAGTTTCGATATGCAACCTCTAGCAAGACAACTAAAATCCAATTAAAATTATGATAGCAAACACCTTACAGGAAAGAGAAACCAAAAGGTTTCATAATGTCCTCTCTGAATGGGAATAAAGAATAAAGTTACAAAATTAAACTAGCTAGAAACCATCTATGCCACCAAGCTCCTGAAGAACTCGCCGACTTCTTGGATTGGTCTTGTGAGCTCCTCTTTATACCTCACCAGCATATCACAAGATGTTCTTTCATGTCGTCAAGTTCGACTCAAGCTCGTCGGCAAGGAGAGACGACTGAAAACCTCCAGCGGCGCTCCGACCTTAGGTAACACAAAATTAAGATAATTTTTATTACAACAAAAAGCCAACAAATTGTGTATGTTATGGGGATGTACATGTACCATCCGCAGTCTACCTCCTACAGCAGACAAGGAGCTCCTCCGCATGACCGCATCCCTCCTCATTGTCGCTGCGTGGGTGTGTCTCTCGCTAAACCGCGACGGGAATCGAGGTGGTCGCCGGAGCTCGGTGTGGGGAGAGAGGAGAGACGATGGAAAACAAGGTGGGGTGACTATAATATATAAGAACGGCCAAAATATTTTGTCTCCAGCGTGCGTTCAAAATTTTTTCAGTACTCATGCTGCGAATCACGACGGTTTCATACAAAAACCGTCTGTGATTTACATATCACAAGCGGTTCTTATATTTAACCGTCTATGATAAGTATCTTATCACAGACAGTTCATATTAAAAACCATATGTGATATATATCTTATCACAGACACTCTGATTTTACCATGGCTTGGAATGTTTCTTACTTTCTGATTTTACCATGGCTTGAATTTTCCTTACTCTGCAATTTTACCATGGCTTGAAATCACTAACACTCTGATTTTACCATGGCTTGAAATCACTAACGCTCTAATTCCATGCCATGGTAAACTAAGAGAGCTAGTGATTTGAAGCCATGGTAAAATCAAAAATACTTATCACAAACTGATTTTAATACGAACCGTCTGTGATGAGGACGAGAAGTCATAGACAATTCATGTTAAAAACCGTATGTGAAGTTTCAGAGACGGTTCTGAACAAGAACCGTCTGTGATATTTAGTAGTATCACGAGCGGTTCTTGTTCGTAACCGCGTCTGTGATACTTCATAGAAGGTTTTAACACTAATCGTCGATGATATTACTTCTTCACGAGCGGTTTTAGCGAGTTTAATAACACAGACGGTCGCTAAACCAAAACCGTCTGTTTTGGTCAACCGTCTGTGATGAGGCGTCCAGTATTGGCCTTTTTGTTGTAGTGCCTCGACCCACAGTTGATCTCTGAGCAATGCATCAAACTAGAACGCATCCTACGTCGAGAAATACATAACGAAGGGGTTACTTGTTCACCGCGACAAGGACTACATACTAGTGCCCTACAACGAGAGGTAAGTGCTTCATTACTTGCTATACAAATTTCATTTGTACTTTATATGCAACACGAACTTAGGTTTAATGACTATAGTGACATACATGAGTAGGTGGCACTGGATCCTTTTAGTCATTGTACCAAAGTGGAATAAGGTAATATACCTTGATTCCCTAGTTAAAAAAAACGACGACTTCACTATTGTGCAAAAAGTACTCGACAAGTATGCTCATTTCCTCTATACATAAATCTATTGTAGTCTTCCTTCGCTTGAAATGGTTGATGATAACATTTTGGAATCACGCAGGTCGTTTAGCGCCTATGTTGCCAGTGGAGAGACACACAAGGAACTGAGCGCCACACAGTGACACATGACGAAATTTTCGGTACCCACTACAACACAATAATTCTATATCACACTTCGTAACCTGGCCTCTCGAACTTACTATACCTATATCATATATCACACTTCTATTTTGGGAGTGCCACCAGCAACTACTACAAGGCAACGTATGTGTATTCTACGTTTGTCGTCATATGCTGGAAATCATGAGTGCTAAGACGAAGGATCCAGAGGTTTGTCAGTCAATCTCGCAATAATTATTTTGTAATTATGAATTTAAATATATATGCTTACTACTTTACTCTTGCTAGCGACAGGGCATGACAATCGAGGAAAGTGCCTACTATCTGGACTTACTAGCGGACATTCGAGGACTGGTCGCCGCCTTGATCACGGGGGAGAATATTCACCAGAATGGAGAGTTTCACTCCGACGACACCGATTTATTGTAATTCACTTTGAGTTGTAATTCAAATCACTTTGTAAATGATATTGAGTTTTTAAATCACTTTGAGTTGTTCTATATCAAATCAATTGTCATATATCTGTTTTCTGCTTGCTTGTTTTCAAAGGGCATGGCTATCATTACCTGAGGCTAGCCGAAAAACCAAAATATTGAGGTATAGAAGGAACTATCATAGACGGTTTGGTGGAATAATCCATTTGTGAATGCATACTGTCTTAGACGGCTACCACAAAAAACTGTCTGTGATATATAGGATATCACAGACGGTTATTTTTATTAACCGCTTGTGAGATGTATCCGATCACAGACGGCTACCGCCAACGACCGTCTATGATATTTCAGAAATCACAGACATCTATATTTACTAACCATCTATGATATATATACAATCACAGACGGCTACTACTAACAATCGTCTGTGATATGTATCCAATTATAGACGACTACTACTAACACCTGTCTGTAATACGTATCCAATCACAAATGGCTACCACCACCAACCATCTGTGATATATCGGATATCATAGACGGCTACTACCAAAAAGCGTCTGTGATATTTATGCTATCACAGACGGGTATTTTTATTAACCGTCTGTGTTATGTATCTAATCACAAACGGTTGGTACATATAATCGTCTGTGATAGTTGGTCTTCACAGATGGTTTATACCAGAAAACTGTCTGTGTTGTTGCTTATTATAGACGGCTCAGAAATCGTCTGTGATAAGTGCCTGTTATCATAGACACATAAATTCAGACGGTTGAGAAATCGTCTATGATGACTGTTTAGAACCGTCTGTGATGACCCTTTCTGTAGTAGCGCGTTAGAGTCTGTGTGAAGTTTTTAAGGCATACTTAGGGCATCTCCAATAGTGTATTTGTTGTCGTCTCTTAGTTATGCTATGTCAGCAAAATCCTACATGGAGGAGACGGGGGAGGAGAGAGAGCACACTCATGTATTTATCGTCTCTTCCTAAACAGACTGTCATACACGCGAAACAAGATGTGATACATTAATCTACTCTAGTTGATATGTAGGCTCATTTCAAATAAAAATTATAAATATAAATGTTAGAGAGTATGCTAGAGACTATCTATTGAAGATGTTGTCTCTAAAGATGATATAACATATATTAGAGACAAGGTTATTTCTAACTATTGGAGATGCCCTTAGGTGGTACTAGCGCTTTGCTAATGGTCACGTGTTGTACAAAACTACTCTCTCCCTTCACAGATAGATGTCAAGATACGACTTAATTAGACCACCAATTTCAAATTTATTGTGTTGGTTACAACTATAAACATATACTGTCATGAAATCATTTTGACGCGTAGTTTACTAATATATATATTATTATATAATAAATGCTCAGTCGTTTTACAACCGCTAAGATAAAAGATTAAAAAAATAGAAATTCTCACAAAAAATAAAAACATTTGCCACTTAATTAGGTGGGCCAGATTAAAGATGAACTATAGCGGCTATTGGATGCTATAAAAAGAGAGATAAATATGCTAAAAATTCTAATTAAAAAACAAAGAGAGCAACTAGGGCACGTTATACAGTTGGGAGCCCTTCCTAATGGTATAGCATCTAGCCATCCAGTTTCATGCAGTCTCATGGAGTATCATCGTGTTTCATCCAGTTTCACTCAGATTCATGCTAATGTTTGAAGTGTTTCATGGAGTTTCATCGTGCTTCATCAAGTCTCATGGAGTATCATCGTGTTTCATAAAGTCTCATAGAGTTTCATCATGTTTCATCAAGTTTTATATAGTTTGATCCCAAAGTACCATTGTTTCATCGCAAGTCTCATGGAGTATCATCGTGTTTCATCCCAAGTCTCATGGAGTATCGTCGTGTTTCATCAAGTCTCATGGAGTATTATCATGTTTCATCCAGTTTCACTCAGATTCATGCTAATGTTTGAAGTGTTTCATGAAGTTCCATCCCAAGTCTCATGGAGTTTCACTAAGTCTCGTGGAGTTTCACAGTGTTTCATCAAGTCTCATGCAGTATCATCGTGCTTCATCAAGTCTCATGGAGTTTCATCATGTTTCATCAAGTTTCATATAGTTTGATCCCAAAGTACCATTGTTTCATCTCAAGTCTTATGGAGTTTTATCGTGTTTCATCCCAAGTCTCATGGAATGTCACCGTGTTTCATCAATTTTCACTTAGATTCATGTTAATTTTTGAAGTGTTTCATGAAGTTTCATTCAAAGTCTCATCGAGTTTTATCGTGTTTCATAAAGTTTCATCCCAAATCTCATGCAGTTTCATCGTGTTTCATAAGTCTCATGCAGTATCATCATGTTTCATCAAGTCTTATGGAGTTTCACCCTCGTTCACTGGTGTACTTGGAAAGAGCGTAATACTAGAATCTTTGAGGGACGCTGCCAGCCTACGACCGATGTGTTCTGGAGTATCAAGGAGGAAATCTTCTCGTGGAAGGCTGCCGGATGTGTTTCAGCTTTTTTGTCCCCTGTGTGTAACTTGTCGATGCTATCTTAGCACGGCCGGTTGAGGCTGAGTGGGAGGGGGGGTGTTCCGTTTCAGAGAGTTTTATCTCTTTTTTTGTTTCCCTAAACTTGCTTTCTCATTTTTAATATATTTGACTTAAAAATCTTCCAACCAGCCTGTAAAAAAATAGCTCGAACTGCTTGAGATTTGAGGCATGTGGGATTTTCGAGCTTTCAATTCTGGCTGGGACCTACCCAACCCGTTTATGAAGTTGGACACCGTCTAAAGTTGGGAATATGAGGTGAGGCTCGCCGTGCTGACCAACACCAGGCTTGATTTCTGTGGCAGCTTGCTTGAAAGAACAGGAAGAGCTACCTGAGCTGATGGAGGCATATATGTGCACGTGGGGGGAGCCGTCTTCTCACGTGACTGGGGCCAGATGCCAAAAGGACAGTGGGCAATGGCTTTGGATGCTGTTGGTGTGGTCCTTTTTTCTTTATTTGCTCCTTTCCTTTTTTTTTTTTGTTGCCTCGTGTTCATGGGTACTCCAGTTTCAACAAATTGTGGAGTGAGGAGAAAACTACACATATAAAAAAGCCTGTCAATTTGGCATTCTTATATGAAAATGTTCCCTTTCAGAATTTTTAATAAGATGTTTTTATATATAGTTTCTAGGCGTCAACTTACAAATGCCTTTGTGTTAGTGGTATTTTTAATCTTCAAATCAGGCACACGATCGATGTGATTTTTTTAAAAAGCTGCCATCGATGTGACGGCATCCTAGAGCTGAAGTCAACCAGATGGTAAACATCAGCCGAAGGTGCGATATGTGTACCAGTGTGCGTAGCGAGTAGTACTTGTTGATTCAGAATGTTTGCCCATGCCGGAAGGGCATTTCATTCGAGCCACTGCTTGTCTGCTTCCATCAAGCTACACTACTGCCTTTTAGTAACTTTCATGATTGGTCTCTCTCCTCTCCTTAGTTGGATCCTTGAATTGTCATACACACAGGTGCCAAACTGACTGGACTACTCACCGTTTCACATATTCTAACGTTTTTTTTTCTCCGACACTAAAATCAGCAAGGGTCAGCTAAAAAACACAATACCTGCTACAGTCACACTGCACTGAACAAGCCGTATCAGCTTCAGGTTCGATCGGATATGATACGCGACTTCCCTTCACCGTGTTCTGCCTCTTTAAACAAGCTCTTGCGGTATTAGTCACCATCTCTCACAGGTGCACCAATTTATGTTGGTATTAAAACGTGTACTGCTTTTTAGCGTGGCAATTGTCACCGGCTCATTTTCAGGCCAATAAATACTGAAAAAAAAAATCTCCCCATGCCCATCACGTATACATTCAATTAATAGTTCTATCTACAAACGTTAACAAACTGCTGCAAAATAAAAGGAGAAACATTAACAAAATGCCTGACGGTATTGAAGTCAAGCAGCTAGCCAAGTATTTCAGGGTCATCAAAAAAAAGTAACGCGAGAAAGAAAGAAGAGAAAGTAACAGGAGGTCCCCGTGTGAGACTGAGGGGAAAGAGGAATGAGCAAAAAGCGCATTTGGAGGGGTTAGTCTTTAATGTGACAATTGGGGACGAAGGGAACGGGCGGGCTAGACGGGTTCGGTCGCAGTCGATCCGTCGGTACATCGAGCAAATTGTCGCGCGCACGAACAGCCTCGCACGGAGTTTGGTTGACAAGTGGGCGCCACTCGTAGATCGCCCCACCTGTCATATGGACGAATTCCTCAGGAAAGCCGCTCGTATCGTCGTATGTATAGCCGTGCTCATACAACACAATCTTTTCCCCGCCCCGGCACGGGCCCCACGGGGAGATAACATGATCGCTGTGTGAGACTAGGATCGAGTTGGTGCGGAGTCGAAATCCCAATAATTGATCGGGACGCCACTGGAATGGATCCCCTCTCGCCTCTCCTCACCCGTTCCCAGCGGCCGACAAGGCCCGCCCGTGGCCGCTGTCGCCCGGCTGGACCACCCGCCGCCGCCGCACGATCGCGATCCGACGGCCGCGCCGCGCCGATAAAGGTGGACGATCGGAGCTATGGGGCAGGCAGCAGCAACACACTTGAAGAAGCGCCCCGGCCCCGGCCGGCCTCTTCGTATGGTGCTGCTCCTGGGGCTCACACCGGCCTCCTTATCTTCTCTTTTGAGCTGGGCCTCACCGCTGAAATGACCAGACTGCCCCCATGCTCCTCTTCCTACTCTTTGTAGAGAAAACCCAGAAGAAATGCGAGTTAATTACCTCTTGTGTGAAAATAAATTCTATAGAGAGGGAGTACCGGTCATCCCCTTTGGACTTGCTCACAAAGATAAAAGAGGATTGCAGAACCCGGTCCTTTGCAGGAGGAAAAATGTTTGGAGCAATTTATTTTCCTGTAATTAAAACTCAAACTATTGGTTGAGGCTTTTGGCCTCGTGTTCTGTTCTGCATCTTCTATATTAATGTAATAGATGACTCTCTAAGGGCGTACTTGTGTGATTGAACTCTCTCTCCCGCCTCAACTGCCTCTTAATTATCGCTCTACTACTATCCCAACGAGAGGGGACTTAACTAGTCAAGCAAGTTCCTTAGGTCAACACATGCAGCAAGGAGCTAGCAAAGCAATGAAAAAGGCGTCGGTTTAATTAGCGCCGGCTGTTAGAGAGATGGATTAATTAGGCCTGCATAGAAGAAGAACAGGGTTTAGGTTTATGCTACACGCGCGCGCGTACGAAGGTACCCCTCGCGGTTGGGATCGAGCAGCTGATTTATTTTCTTTCTCCGTTAAAGAAAAAAAAATGATCGAGAGCCAGGAGGGTTGCACCCACCATGCAAGCTAGCTATACTAGCTTAGATGTTATTATTTTTCCTTCTCTTCTCTTTTGGTTTTTCATAAAGGAGCTAGGGGTGTAACATAAGAGCGTGTCTGATTAGTGCAGATACATTGTTGTCTATAAAGAACTTTACATGTAAATCTCAGCTTGATCTTAAAGGCAATTTCATCTGATGGGTTGTAATAATACAGTCGGCTATAGGATTGTAGACATCACATTTCTCTCTTTTCATTCTCTTTCATCCACATCAGCTTAAATCCTACGTGGCAATAACTATAGACAGCTGATGTAAGCCTATTGTACATGACCTAAGGCGCCTGTTAAAGCACATGAAAAGTTTTAATTTGCTGGGGGGTCAATTTCCTCCCCCTTCACCCCGGCCCTTCCAAGTGCTAGTCAATTTGAAACGAAAAAGAAAAGCTGGAAAGATACAGAGAGGGACTCCTCCGGCCAGCCTCCTCGCTTTCTTTTTCCATCCATCACCCCCGGCCCTCTGCTTTTATCAATTTCTTTCTGCATGCTGGATAATACAAGACAGACTAGATGTTCATGTATGTGCATGCATGCATAATTAGCACTTGCAGTGAGATGAATACTCCTATCAAGTAAGTATAGTAGTCATTAAGCTAGTAGCAGTAGTAGAATTGAGACTTGAGAGCGGAGGAGGAAAGGGAAGGGAAGGGAAGGGAAGGGAGAAAGCAAGGGGGAGACAAATAAAAACAAGGGTACGACGTCACCAGCACCAGCAATAATAACTTAACCATAACACAACAACAACGCTGATTATTAAACGTACAAGCAAAAGAATAGAAGAGAGGAGAGAGGAAGCAGGGGATACAAAGGAGGAGAGAGAGAGGGCAACAGCGACCTTTTCCTAGCCCTCCTTTGGGTTGTGCTCTGTCCAATTCCAATATCAGCGGCGGCGGCGGCAGCGGCAGGAGGGATCAGCAGCAGAGCAGCACAAAAAAAAAACCGCGTTTTTTTTTATATATTAGCAGTGTAGTGCTAGTATATTAGCCTCCCTGCCCTCCCCTTTGCGTCGCTCTTCCCTTTCAGAAGGTGATTGTACAAGGCAGACTGCTGTGCCCGACCAGACAAAGGAAGGAGGAAAAAAATATAGAGCTAAGTCACAGCACAGGGAGAGAGAGAGATAGAGATAAAGAGATTTAGAGACAGAGGGAGAGAGGGAGACAGAGATGGAGAGGAGGTCTCGGAGGCAAGCCTTTCACTCCCTCACCGAGATAACGATGTGCTCCTCCTATTAGGTAAGGAAACGCGCTCGGCGAGAGAAGAAAAGATAGTTGTATACTTGCCCCTATCGATTCGATTCAGTTCGGTTCAGTTCAGTTCAGTTCAATTCAAGATGTTCATACGTACCTTAGTCCTAGGAGTTTGGAAAAGAGAGATCTTTTCTAGTGCAATTCTTCTAGCTATTCAATTCTCTGGGTCTGATTCTTTTTTTTTCTCCTCGGTTCTTTTTTTTCTGATGATGCCACGGTTGCTGCTGGTGAGCTCAGTTTGCTGCAGAAGGCGATTTTCTTGGCCGGAATCGCGCCGACGATGGTGACAGTGGCACCGCCGGCATGGGAATAGCGGCGCCACCGTCTCAGCCTGGGCAGACGAGCACGTACGTGAGCCAACCAAAGAGCAGTGCAGTGATCTCTGACGGCCGGCCGGCCACCGCGAGTTCTATGTCCCACTCCCAGGGATTCCACCAGGGCAGCAGCGCCGTCTTCGGCTTCTCCTCCGATGGCTTCGACCGGCCGGGCTCCAGCCAGGAGCAGCAGCAGCAGCACGTGGCGCAGCAGAGCCGCCGCGACAAGCTGAGGGTGCAGGGCTTCGACCCGGCCGCCGCAGGGGGGCACGGGCTGCTCCCCATGGAGGGCGACCAGCACGCCGAGCCCGCCGCTATGTACGAGCACGCGGCGGCCGCCGGGGCCTCCAACATGCTCTCCGAGATGTTCAATTTCCCCGGTCAGTCGCCGTCGGGACCCTCCGCCACCGAGATGCTCGCCAGCCAGATGACCGCCAACTACCGCTTCGGGTTGCGGCAGGCGCCGGGAGGGGTGGCTGGCTTGTCCGGCGACGGCAGCTGGTTCGGCGGCGGTGCGGCAGGCCGGGCCGGGCTGGTCCTCGGTGGGGCCAACCTGGGCTCGTTAGGTGAGACGTCCTCGCCGAAGCAACAAGGCGGCATGCCGGACCTCGCCACCGACCCAGCCGCCGCGATGCAGCTGTTCTTGATGAACCCTCAGCAGCAGCAACAGTCGAGGTCATCTCCGCCGTCGCCGCCGCAGTCGGGGGCACAGTCCGCTATACAACACCACGAAGCGTTCCAGGCGTACGGCAGCGCCGCGGCTGCGTTCGGCGGCGGCGGGGCCGGAGTGGTGGAAGGCCAGGGGCTCTCCCTGTCGCTCTCGCCGTCGTTGCAGCAGCTGGAGATGGCGAAGCAGGCCGAGGAGCTAAGGGTGAGGGACGGCGTGCTCTACTTCGACCGGCAGCAGCAGCAGGCGCCGTCGGTGCAGCAGCTCCCGATGGCATTGCACGGCCAGGTCGGCGCGCTGGGGCAACAGCTGCACGTCGGGTACGGCCCCGCCGGCGTCGCGGGCGTGCTGCGCAACTCCAAGTACACGCGCGCGGCGCAGGAGCTCCTCGAGGAATTCTGCAGCGTCGGCCGCGGACAGATCAAGGGCGGCGGGCGCGGCGCAGGTGGCTCGGCCTCGAACCCTAACGCGAGCAAGGGCGGCGCTAGCGGCGCTCAGTCACCGTCATCCGCGTCCAAGGAGCCCCCCCAGCTCTCCCCCGCCGACCGCTTCGAGCACCAGCGCAGGAAGGCCAAGCTCATCTCCATGCTTGACGAGGCACGTACACCCAAACACACGCACACCTCATCCCCCCCCCCCTCCTGCATGCATGGGGTTTTACTGGCGTCGTAGCCCCGGCCGTCGACGCGGCGGCGTCGTTTAGGTAGGTGCAGCCGCGACGGACGGGCGGTAGGTGGCCGGGTATATAGGGCCAGCATGTAATCGGGAACGAAGTGGCTGCCGCTTGTGTTTACCGAGTCATGCATTTCCGGACGTGGCAGAGGCGGCCGCCAATTGCATGCAGGCTGCGCGCGCGCGGGGCAGGAGCCAAGCAGCAGAGAAGGCTAGGCTAGCTCTTAGGGCATCTTATCTTCAATAGATAGTATCTAGTACACTCTCTAACATTTATATTTTATAATTTTCTATTGAAACGGGCTTACATGTCAACTAGAGTAAATTAATGTATCATGTTTTGTTTTGCGTGTACAATAGTCTCTTTAGGAAGAGACGATATGTGTTATCTCTCCTTCTACTATCTCTTCCACATAGGATTTTATTACTGTAATATAGTTAAAAGATGACAATAAATACACTATTAGATGATTGTCACGACACAAACTCCAAGAGAGATGAATCTCCAATCATAGTAACATCCCACAGCCCCGATTTCTTTTTGTGCGGTTGTTGGTGTGTGGTGACAGCAGCTGTCGCCGCCGCTGCAATGCACTCATCGCCTCCCTTTCTTTATGCTGCATTCTCTTTCCATATCCCCACCAGGGGAAAGAAGTACTATATGAATCTCCCTTGCTTGATATTATTATATTTTCGTCGATCTCCGCACACTATATGATACACCAGGGCAAAGAAGTACTATATGAATCTCCCTTGCTTGCTATTATTATATTTTCGTCGATCTCCCCGCACTATATGATACTAGTACTATGTGTCCTTACGTCTTTATGTAATTTTTGTTATAATATATATACGGAATTACTAAAAAACAGTCGAATATTTTTTTAGGTAAAAAAAAGTCAAATTTCTGACCTTTGATGCCTTGCGTGGAGATTCGTGCTCGGCCGGCAACGTCGTCTTCTCCAGCGGCGGCGGTGGCAAGTTAGGACTGGGCTTCGTCGGATTAGAGCTAGGGTTCACTGGGGCCTAGCTATAGAGGGAGAGAGGGGCGGCGGTGGCGCAGCCGGCCACGGTTCGGAGGAGGACGGTGGGCGATGGAGGTCGGCGGGGGAGCATGAGAATCAATTAGAAATTAGGAGGCGGGGATGGTGATGGCGGATCCGGCGGCGGTAGCCGCCGGAGACAGGGAAGAAGGTGTCTGCGGGGGAGCACGGAGGAGCAGGGGCGGCGGGAATCGACTAGAAATTAGGAGGCGGGGTGGCGATGGCGGATCCGATGGCGGTAGCTGCCGGAGATGGGGAGGAAGGCGGCTGCAGGGGAGGCAGGTGGCGTCGGCGGAGGAAGATGAAGCAGTATCGGGAGGCGTCGACGGAGGAAGACGGCGCAGGAGGTAGGCGGTGCTGATAGAGGAAGAGGAGGCGGTAGTAGTGGGTCAGAGGAGGGCAGTGGGGCTAGCAGGCCTCGCCGGCGCCGACGAGGCTGCAGGAGAAGGGCGTAGAGGGGATGGGATGGGGATTGGGGAATGAGCTTGTGTTAGGATTGGGATGGACTGCTTGTATAGGATTTGGGGATGAATCTAGGGCGTTAGTCTCTATCCGATGGTTGAAAAAACTGAATGTTTTGGAAGGAATATATATATATATATATAATATATATATATATATATATATATATATATATATATATATATATATATATATGTGTGTGTGTGTGTGTGTGTGTGTGTGTGTGTGTGGAGGTAGCTAGCTTAGCTCAGCTAGCTTCTGGCCTCCTCGGCACTGTTAGAACTGGCACAGTGAGAAAGTACGAGAGCTAGCACTCACATGTCCCTGGCTACTATATATTACTACTCCCGCGACATAATTGGCAAGAGATCGATCACGCTGCTCACGCAGCTCGAGCACATCGGCACAGGCAAGAGTTAGATGCATATGTGCATGGCCAGCTATTGCCAAACGCCTGTGGGCCTCGGTTCCGTTTGTTCCTTCCCCCATTTCTCATAATTGTGCCAGCGACACATGCTACGCCATGCCCATGTCTTAATTGCCGCACCGAAGTTTTGTTTCCCGTGTGTTGCTCTGTTGTTTTTCCTCCATCGATCGATCAGCTTAATTTTCTGCTGCTGGTTTAAATTTTTTTTTTTTACTTTGAGATAAATGGTACGTGCGTATATTTGATCGAGTAAATTTAAGTGTTTACTTTACAGCTTTGAGATGATTAATTTATATTTGTTAATTTGTTTGTTTGTGTTGTTTTCAGGTGGATCGGAGGTACAACCACTACTGCGACCAGATGCAGATGGTGGTGAACTTCTTCGACTCGGTGATGGGATTCGGCGCGGCGACTCCGTACACGGCGCTGGCGCAGAAGGCCATGTCGCGGCACTTCCGGTGCCTCAAGGACGCCATCGCGGCGCAGCTGCGGCACACGTGCGAGCTGCTCGGCGAGAAGGACGCTGGCACGAGCTCCGGCCTGACCAAGGGCGAGACGCCGCGCCTCCGCGCCATCGACCAGAGCCTCCGCCAGCAGCGCCCCTTCCACCACATGGGCATGATGGAGCAGGAGGCCTGGCGCCCCCAGCGCGGCCTCCCCGAGCGCTCCGTCAACATCCTCCGCGCATGGCTCTTCGAGCACTTCCTCCACCCGTACGTCAACACCCATTCCAACTCAATTCTTCTTCTTGCATCTATATACCCTCTCTCTATAGTCTATACGTACACTTGCAGATACTCCATGCAAATACTACATGTACACGCAGTCCAGGCCGGTTCATATGCTTGCAACTGTTCTTCTAGCTCTAGGTTGCATGCATGCTATAGTCCAGCTTAATTTTCTTCTTTCGTTGGCATGCGTGGCGTTTGATGCTCGTGCTAGGGGGTAGGGGCGATGCAAATGCATTGTGCATGGGATCGAATGCTGCCGTACGTGGCAACATGGTAGGAGTAGGAGTAGTAGTAGCACTGCACTCATCACGAGCAGCTTCTGCTTTGCTTTTGCACTCTCTTTCTCTCCCTATCTCTCTCTCTCTAGATCTCTCTCTAGATCTCTCTCTGGTTTGCTGCTGCTCCTGCTGCTGCTGTGCTTTAGCAAAAGCAGTAATTTTTTCGAGATCTACGCTAAAACCGGCAGGAACCATGCCGGGGACTGTGCACTTGTGTATATTCCTCGCCTTTTGCCCCCCGAGTTAACTTTCTCGTCATTGCAGAAATTTACCTTTTTTAGTTTTACTGCGGTTAGTGGCATGGCTGGCGCGCGGGACACTGCCCGTCAGTGTACGACTGTACGTACGCACGTCACGCAGCGGCAGTAGCAGCGCGGTAATTCTGCTCCTTTTTTCAAGCTTTCGCGCGCATGCAAAAGCTCAGCTGCACCACGTACGCTGCTGCTGCCGCTGCCTGCATCTGCAATTCTGCATGCCTAGGACCCTTTCTGCAATATATACGTGCTGTGCTGCGCATGTATCAGCATGGGCGACCTAGCTAGATCCCTTTTACTTTACATTCACCATCATCATCGATCTCCTTATCCTAGCTGTAATCCAAATCTGATCTGCGAGAGATCAAAAGATCAGAGGAGAATGTATCTAGGAATCCGTTTTCTCTTGGTTCCTGTTGCATGCATGCATAGATATCAGTGCTCATATCAGTTCACATATAATGCGTATATGATAGGTGAATAGTGCCCGTAGTGGTGCTGCTGCTGTTGCCACTGGCTAGCTTGCTGGTGCTGCTTCTGCTGCAGTAACGCAGGAGATAGTGCAGCTATCGCTGCAGCCTTAATGAGTCCTTTCCTATGTGTGCTCATGCGTTGTTTCTCGTGCCGTCAGGTACCCGAGCGATGCCGATAAGCATCTGTTGGCAAGGCAGACCGGGCTGTCCAGGAACCAGGTTTGTACACTTGCCACTGTGCACCGCATGGAATCATAGCTTTTCCTTGGCTGCCTAGTTAGCTGCAGATGCGCATGAGATATCTCCTACTGTCGACGTTAGCAGTTTATGTTGTTTGTTTTGTTTGGATGCACTTCTTTTTGGCATCAACTCCAGATGGAGCAGCTGCGCGCATCTGCTTGCGTTGTCGTCTTAGCTAGCTAGGTGATCGCATTTTATTCCCCAAGATGAATATAAAAGCCTGCTAATTCAGGTCAAATTTCCAGCCTTTGGTAATCTTTTTTAAGTAGTAGCTTAGCACAACTGAATTCTTTAGGGCCAAAAGAATAAGAGAGGTGTTACATACAGTTTCTTACTCGTAAAGAGTCCATACTACTTAGCAACATTGGAAATTAAGTCCTACGTACTTTATTGTGGACCACAAAAATATTTAAGCCAAATATAGTATGTACAATTGATTCTTCGTACTCAAAGATTACAAACAAGTTATACTTAAGATTTAAGAATATATAACATCATGTCATGCATGCTCAAATTGTGCTAGGGAGGGTGTGGAGTATAACCTGTGTTTTTTAAGAAAAAAAATGAACAGATTTTGCACATTAGTGATTGTGTACAAAAAAAATCGAATCTTCGTTCTTTTTTTTTGTATTCAAGAATAAATAATGCAAGTAATAATCACTACTAGCTATAGAGGTAAATTCTATAATATGTGGTTCTAGTCTCTTAGAAACTGAATTGCACAAATCCTGAAGCGGCATTATTGATAGTGGGGTAGTGATTGGATGCAAATCAGACCCTTAATATGATTTAAAATTCTCGCTTTCCTTTAGTTACGTACTCAGGCTAATCCCAACAAATGCTTGTAATTAAACTGTCTAATAATTTCGAAATGGTCAATTAGTAAATGCCCATGTTAAAAAATCTAGCCAGTTTTTTAGTGCCTTGTATCTCCATTTTGACATCATTAACTCTATGAATGATTTTTTGAATGACAATGGTAAGGGGATCATATTCAACTGTGAGTTGTCTTCTACACCTCATTATTGATGCATATATAAGAATAACCAGTCCTGTTGTCATATGCTAGCTAGCATATAGCTGCAACAAACTCCCATCTTTCCTCCATTTTCTTTTCATTGCATTTGTACTACGTACATCTATCCATGTGCTAGCTCCTGCCATTTATACACAGGACTACTCAAGTTAGGATCATTATAGGATGCCTAATGCTGCATGCAGCATGCATGTCCACATGTTCGGCATGCCATGTATATGTGCTCCGAATAGCTCTTCATATAGGTTTATCTCCCAGTTTCGTCTCTCTCGCTCAGCTGTTTCTTTCCTGGACGTACGTGGTCCCTTCACAAGTGCCTCTCATGTCCCAGCTAGCCCCTTCCGCGTTACGTAAGTAAACTCATGTCCTCTAGCTTGGTACACAAAATTTCCTCTTTCTCTTGCCCAATGTGACGACGCAAGCCCCGTCCCCCTCTTCGATCGGCTCCCTTATCCAGTTATCCCTTCCAGGCCTCTTGAGCAAAAAGCTCTAGCATGAATATGGTCGTTGCTTAATTAACTTTGCAAACGACAGATTGAGTTCATATAGTCGCTTCAGAGTTCAAGCTATTGTTTATTCTTTGTGCATGGATTTGTTCCTTGTGTTTATTTATGATGGTAACTCCTAAATCAAATCAAAACATCTGAAACCCTGCCTAGCTAGTAATTAACTATTAGATATGCATTAGTTTTGTTGTGATTTCTGTGGTAATGTCGATAAAGAAAGCAACTTCTCATGGTGTAAACGATGTTTGTAATCTTTGTGCATATGATATATCTAGATTTTACGTAGAGTTTGTTCACGTAGTCCTACAATATTTAGACAATATTTATTATGGATACTAGAGTTTATTTAGTATCCTTACAGGATACGTAAAATCTTTTCCGGATACGAATAGTCGTTTGATCTCAATAAAAGGGCACTCTTGTAATCAGATTATGTGAACAAGAGCAATAGAGCAAGAGAAAAATCAGAAAGCTATTATTGTTCTAGCGGCATAAAAAATTTTCTTGTGTTCTTGCATTCACGTTCTAGGGTTCCATTGTGTTCGCGTGTGTTTGTCTTCGGTTTGAGTCAATAATTGGTATCAGAGTCTGAGTTCTTAATCTATGTATGCCCAAGATCATGCCGCGCTCTTTGGAAAGTGGTGTCACCGGTAACGAGGCAACGAGGCGATGGCGAAGGAGAGTTCCGCCATCTCGTTGTATTATCCGATGCTCACGAAGAACAATTATGCAGTATGTGCAATCAAGATAAAGGTGTACATGCGTGCCCAAGGAGTGTGGGACACGATCGAGGACAACAACGTCGATGTGCACGAGATGTGGAGGCATGCACGGATTGTAGTGCGTCTGATGGACTCGTGTGTGTGCACGTTGCTTAGCATACGTGCGAGACCTGGGCTGGGTTTGTTAGTTTTAGATAGATGCATGCATGAAGTTGGTTTCATGTTGAGTTGGTGTTAGCGTGTAAAGAGTTAGTGGTTTGTCTATTAGATAGAGTTAGTGGTTTGTCTATTAGATAATCGTGAGTTGATTTGGTTAGCTGTGTTCGTCGTTTTGAGTCGAGTCCATATAGTTGAGTCCGGTACGTTGAGGAGATGTGTTGGCCGTCCTGCATTGAGTAACAGTTAGGCAAGTCGTAGTTGAGATCGACTGCATCAATAAGTAAGTGCATAAAGATTAAGGAGTGATAAACGATAGGTAGAAATTTATTTGGTAGAAGTTAATTAGGATCTGTCATATCATCTCTCTCGGTTGCACCGTATGAGCTACAGTTGTGTCCAGCCAGTAGGTACGTACACCGTTTACTCCAAGTTCTTACCAATCTAACTTGTTTATGTAGCTATTAATTGACTAGTGAACCTACTTCGATCCATACGGAGAATTTTTCATTTTAAACTCACCATTTGGTCTAACTTTTTTGTGCGAATTTTTGTTTTAAGAAGGCTTTGATTACATCAACATTGTTGACGTCGTGTGTATATACCTGCAAAGGACTTAATTATTGTGCAACTAATGGTACCTTTTATACAACCAACTATATATGCCTTCAGCTTGAAGCAAAATGTTCAACTTGTTCATAACTTTTAGTATACCTGACTTTGGTGTCATCTAGCTACGACCTTCGTTTTCAAAATTTATGTATGCAAATAATTGAAGTAGCTAGAGTTAAACATGCTTGCAAAAACAGAAAAACGTCTTCTCACTTGGTTGCAACTCTGTGAACAGTACAGTAAAAAGCAATTAAAGTACTTTTTTACCCGACCAGTAATATCGATCGATACATGTGTATTTTAATTCGTCATGCAAGCATATGTGTAGGCCTATATAAGGTGGGATAATCACCCGCTGCATTGGCGAGAGATGGCGCGTACTCTTTCTGTGAGCCGCTTATTTGGAATTGTACAGTCTAGAATGGTCGAACCTAGCTATGGCAACAACGAGAAAACTGAGTTTGTCGTGCTGTGTTGTAGAGTCAAACTACTTTTTTTTTTTACCAATTCTAGTAGAATTAATCTTATTATTATGGCTAAAAATATATAATTTCAAGTAGTTTGTATAATAAAAAAATAGCAAAAAGGTTCTTTTTAAAAAGTCACCGCAATATCAAATAGAACCTTAAAATTTTCGTTCATATGCATGGAAGAAATTACACTGGGTTATGTTAGATTTTTACCTGTTTTGCCTGTTTTTCACGGATATTCTTTGGTGAAATTAAATTGTTGTCTAAGTTGAGTTGGAGGCTTTCAAATATTTCAGTGCATGCAATATATACAGGCGCACTGGAAAATTACATACTCCCTATTTACACTAGGATGAGTTCACGACCTAACATAAATTATTGTCTTTTTGGAGTTTTGCAGTTCAAACCAATAATGCCTCTATACAGGATTTCATGTGACCCACCATATCTTCAAGGCCATATAGAATTCATATCTAAGTTAGTGCAGCCTCGCCCTTTCAAAACGAGAGAGAGAGAGAGAAAAAAAAGTGCAAGAAAATTAGTGAAATAAAAAACTATCAGCATGATGAAATGAGCCTTTTCTGTTTTTCTCTAGTTACTTTAATGACTGGTCATTTGAGCTCGTGATCTAGTATTAGAAATTATTGTTCTTCTGTCTTTATACTTTCAAATTGCTCACTTAATTATTTTAATCAAGGTAGCTACAAGTTTGGCTAACTTAATTTGAGATGATTCAAAAATATTTTCTTTTGCCAAGCATTGCGTATACATTTCAATTTATCAAGTCTTTGCGCTGTTATTAGTATTCACCTAGCTACTAACAGGTTTGCCTAATAATAAGTTACCAGTGAGGATCGATATTCACACAACAAAATTCAGAGTTTATGATTTCAACAAATAATTTAGTAAGTATATGTAGGATTTAGAAATTAAGCTTTCAATAGCATATATTTCTCTAAATAAATTTCAATAGCATAATTTGCAAGGACATGTATTCTAGGAGCCTAGGAATATGATCATGTCAATTTACTCTCTTTTACCATTTAACTATGTGCAGAGGCACATGCATGCATACCCATCCAATCAAAACAAGGCAAGTCCATATGTTACAAAAGAACTCAAACCTAAACATTGGACACAAACGAAACAAGACAAAGCAAGATAAAACTAAAACATGACAGTGAGGACTGATGAGCTAAGCTAGCTAGCAAGCCCTACACGTCCCTGCACACATGCATGCATGCACGCATGGCGCCATTGCCCATGGACCCTATCCCTGCAATAATTCCTTTGCTTGCCTTTGCATCAACTCCAGGTCTCCAATTGGTTCATCAACGCCCGTGTCCGGCTGTGGAAGCCCATGATCGAGGACATGTACCAGCAGGAATGCAAGGAGCTCGAGGGCTCCTCCGCCGGCGGCGGCGGAGGCCCCGAGTCTGGCAACGACCCCTCCGGCGCGGACGACACGCACTCCCCGACGACCACCGGCGCGCAGCACTCGCAAGCGCAAGGAGTGCTGCAGCACGGCGGCAGGCACCAGCAAGACTACGGCGCACCCGGCGTACTCCCCCACAAGCCTGAACCCGACGTCGCGGGGCCCTCGGCGGCGGACGCCGCCTTCGTCGGCCTCGACCCGGTGGAGCTCCTCGGAGGCGACGCGCACGTCGGCGCCGCGGAGGACTTGTACGGGCGGTTCGAGACCGGGGTCAGGGTGCGGTACGGGCCCGCCACGACGGGCGCGGCGGCCGGCGACGTGTCTCTGACGCTGGGCCTGCAACACGCCGGCGCGGGCAACGCGGGGCCCGACGGCAGCGGCCGGTTCTCCTTGAGAGACTACAGTGGTTGTTGATGCTTACACATCAATACATCATGATTCCTGGCTCATGCATGCATTGCAATTGGAGTAGTAGTGAGGAGATTAAAAGAGAGAGAAAAGTAACAAGAGAAGAGAGATCTAGAGAGATAAATTTGCATGGTGCCAGGAGGTGATGCATGGGATGGGATATATTAATATGAGACAAATCTTCTTCCTCCTCCTCCTCTTCCCAGATGATTCTTAATTTAGCTAGATTAATTCCTTTTGTTAGGCATTATTGTTGGGGGGTTAAGGATAATTTGTATACAGGAAAGCAAGATAGGAAGTGTATGTTAGTGACACTTTTTGTTCTCCTGTTTTGTCCTCTGTTTTGTTTTTTGTCCGTTTTAGTTTTGGTGTACTTATTTTTCTTTCCTTCTGTAACTGAACATAAGAGAAACATACGTACATAAATACATATATTGGTAAATATTGGGACATATATATATGTATACATGGCTATATATGGGCTAAAAGAGAAGACAAACATACTCCAGTACAAGTGTGGTCACAGTTGGCTGGTATATATGTACCTACAAACTGTACGTGGATGCATGTTTTCTTTTGCCCCATCTTCTGGGGAAACCAATTGATGCCACGTCGGGGTAAGATTTTCTTTCCAATCGTTATCGATACAACGTGTATCAACAACTACTATTTCTCGCCTAAAAAACATTATTTCTTACGAAATTGATACGAGCAAGCAATTATAGTATTTGTAAACGGACCTGACTGGATTGCACCTGCCAGTCGGGCCTATAGTCAGTGGCCTAATTAAAATGCATAGTCAGATGAATGTTATTCACATAGCCAACTCTTCCATACATCCATGAGCAAAGCTCAATTAATTAGTACTAGTTGCTAAATCATGCACTAATCGGCCTAATTAATCAAGTGAGACGCATGCGCGGGAAGCTAATCAAGCAACCGTTAAAAGGACACGTGGGGTTCGATCGCAACCAAATGGTAGGAACGCTAGGCGGGCTCGCTTCACCACGAAACCTTCCCCCGTGACTCCGTGAGGAAGGAGGCCAGGGAGAGGAGGAGAAAATAGCGAAAGCAACGGAGCAGCAGCACGTTAGCGTACGCGCAGTCAGTGGGAGGGCAATCAATTGGAGCCGGCCGCCCGTTAGTTGCTGAGGTTTTTTTTTTTTTTGAAAAAGTGGCTCTGTTTATACGAACGAATTGACAAAAATATCATCGGTACCGTGCTCAAAACTCACGGAATGTGATATACCGCACAAATTGACAAGAATATCACCGGTGCCAAGCTCAAAACTCACGAGATGTGACTTACCGCGCTCTAGGTACACGGTAGACCACATGACAAGCTCTCATTCGGCGTAGGTGCCACCTGCCGCTTTGTACTGTGCGACAAGCCCTCCGACGCAGCTTTTTCGCGTGGCAAGAGCCACCTACCGCTCCGTGGTGCTCGACAGACCCTTTCTGATACATCGTTTTCGTGTGACAAAAGTGTTGTTTTTATCATTTCGGTTTTTGAAAACTATTTTTGCTATTTTACTTTTAAAACACGGTAAATGAACCGAAAACTCGTTGATTGAGCTGGGCTGCTGCCATGCCATGCTACGCCGATGGATGGATGGGACTGTGATATGATTTAGCCATTAATGCGAGAAATGGTGGTTGATTGAGTGATCGGCGCGGCAGTGAGGACAAGGCCCCTTGTAGATTTGGTTGCCAGAGGAGAAGAGAAGGGAATCAATCAATGCGGCAGGGCAGGGCAGGGCAGGGCAGCGCAGGGCTGGGCCAACCAGCTGCATGCCGTGCATCCATCTTGTCTCTCTAGTTCTTTCTCTCTCTAGAGAGAGAGAGAGAGAGAGATGGACCATCACCCTTCTCCTTCGGTCCGGATGACCGGACAGCGATTCTATGATGGAGTTTAGTTAAGCTGCTCGTGGGAGAGATAGTGTCAGTAGATGGATGGTTGAGAGACGGAAATGGGATTGGTGGTGGTGGTAGAGGTTATCGATGTCTAATTGCAATAAGAAGAGGAGGATACTGCGTGTTTCGGACTGCCTGATCAAGCGGTCAGTAGTTCGGATGATGGGGCCAAAGAAAGATACACTGCCATCTTTTGGCCCGTCATTCTAACTGTTGATCGCTCTCAAGTAACTATTTCTGACAACAGATTGCATGTGCAGTGACGAGCGTGCTAACAAGCGCGTCGACGTGACCGAGATGTTTGATCGTGCATACACGGTGCAAGTGCGTGGTAAACAAGCGAATTAGGCGGTGTCAAGTTGTCATCTCAGCACGCAAACGGGTGAGGCCTCTCGTGGCAGAGGTACGGACACAGCGGCAAACACTAACTTCTCTGACTCCAAGATCATCTTAACTAGTGGTGCCTCGTGCTTGTGGAGCTAGCCAATTCACCAAGGCAATTCGTTGGAGTCGATCAAAGGATGGTCTGCTAAGTACTGCTCTAACACAAACCATCCTAGATTTATTGAAGTTTAAGCTAGCGCACAGGCTCAAATGCTTTGACACCCCAACTCTGAAGATTGAGGAACAGGAGGACGACCCTGTTTAGGCCTTCCATTTCTGCCTCTATTCAAGCCTCCGTTCTGCCCGGCTTGGCTCTGAATGAGTGAGACACATTTTCCTCAGATGTGCTGTTCCAACCACGTTCCTGTTGGGACGTCGTCTCATCTCACGGGTCCTGTCCAAATCATCGCTCGTCCTTGTGTTGTGCATGTGTTGCTGCTCAGCAATTTACGTGATGATTGCGAACCAACAGCTGGTGGCGGACGGACACTGTCGTGGCCAAGATTACCTCTGGGAATTCATCTGATGCAAGCGGTTAAAACTGCTAGTTGTTTGTGCCAAACCTCAAATGAACATCGCTACTAAAGGACACACGTGGAGTTTTAAGGGTTTTATGGACAGGGCTAGCACAAGGAATTGCATGTCCTTGTCGAACAACCATTTGACACCATGGGGCCTCTTGACCCGATGACGCCTTCTTTCCCCTTTTCAACTTGCAACCAAACCTTGGGGTCGGGTACACTTCTCTGCCCATCAATGTACCATCCATTTTGATGATCTGATAGAGGTCGCTTCTATCATATTCAAGGGGTGGGTTCTCTCCTCTGCTCCGAATAGCCAATCAATTAGATGGTAGGCAAGCAGTTGGGTTCTACAGGACCCACCGTTTGGGGGTAGTACTACGCAGTACACACTGACCACCAAATGGGCATTATGACTTCCTTAGAAATGATCCACAAGAAGCTCTCATATACAGGTTTAAGGGTCCCCAGGTTTAAAAACAGGAGGATCATTCCTCTCGTATACAGGTTCAAGGGTTCCCAGGTTTAAAAACAAGAGGATCATTCCCTAAGGATTTTTAGCAAGAACATTGTACTACCAGCAGTTCACACCACAGCTGTGCAAAATATGAACAAACACGATAACATGAACATTCAAGGCAATTATGTAGCAGTGCATCAGGGGCATCAGAATAGTTTAATTAATTTCAGTCATACTCTGAAATGCCAACGCTAAATCTCATTTCAAATTCCATACGTATATAAAGTGATAAAACAGGGTACCATTGCGCTGGATTTGCTCATAATTCAGCCCGTCGTGAACCAGAAATTTCACCTTCTTGCTTCACGCTGGAATTACATTTTGGTGCGTTCGTAATACCTGGAAATGAATTTTCCTTTCTCCGGTAACTACCTGCGAAGTGATGTTTCAGGTTCTGGATTATTGCACCAACACAGAAGGCCTACATATTAAAAGATAACAAAGTGCTTGGTATGGCTGCTGAAAACAAGGAGGGTATATACTACAGGTAACTATGTAAGAACCCAATCATCCATAGAAGGAAATAACCATGCCTGCTGCACTGGATAAAACATCCACATATCAAAGGCTTCAAAGCTCCCAGGATGTATCTTATGTTAGCTAAGAGCTTTAGATAATTAGGTCCTTTCGAAGAAAAGAAAAGCCAAATAGTTGTTCCATTCTATTCTACATCTGCACAGGCCCAAAACACTTCTCTTGAAATGAAAACATATTTGTCGTGCATGTATTTAAGAATTACAGATTTTTATCACTCGCTACTGGTAGAATAGGTTGACCAAATTTGAGAAAAGTTATATCATGCATACAAACATTTCCATTTCAGTGATCCTTCGGCTTTTCCTTGGGGGTCTCTGTATCCAATTTCTTGGGAGGAAGAGCTGCTTCTTCGGCAGACCTGCAACATTGTTTAATTTAACGAAGGAATTGCCAAACTCAGTACTGGTTGCTTCACAGTAGCATGCAGCAACATTGTTCCATAAACAACTGCAGATGTCTATACAATTACACTGTTTACATATTTGAGTAGTACTGTGCATTTTAACCATTACTTAAGTTAAAGCAGATCCTCTTGACAATCAGGTGACGATGTTTAAAAAAAACATCATCAGAACTCATAACATGCTGGGTTAAACTCTAAGGAAACTTTTGCTGCATGCTACTGCAAAGCAAACTATTCATTTTGAGAAATGCTGCTCCTACATCATACATGAACTCACTCAGATATGCTTTTACAAATTGAAGCAATAAACATAATAGTTGTCTATTCTTTTCACACTGGTTTAAATGTCTCTCGCCAATAAATCAATGGGTAATCAGAGTTAACTAACTAGTGGGACTAGTCAAATATGTAAACAGTGAAATTGTATAACACATATTGTTGTATGCAGAGTGTTAAGGTATGTATGCATTCCAGATGCGTACCAAACTAGGAACTAAGAAAATACTAGATTGAGCCTATCATTACAATGGGCTCAAGATAGAAAAGGTGTTCGGTACAATCATATATGATTTTATTACACTGATTAACTTCTTTAATTTTGGAAGTATGAAGTGGGAAGTTGATTTAAAACCTAGAAAGAGGAAGAAAGAATTTCAATTGCTAACATTATAACAGAAGAAAATCTTTTAGGTGATAACACTGAAACTTTTCTCGAAAATAGAAGAAAATCTTTTAGGTGATAACACTGAAACTTTTCTCGAAAATAGATTCTTTAAAAAAGGTAATATGAGATTGAGTGTTTCTTTTTCTAAATGTCAACATGTATTTAGTATGATTTGGTAATTGGTGCAGGAGTAACATGACTTTTGATCAAAGGCTCAGCCCGACCCAAATGGTTCCAAGCCTGGTCTAGCCAAGCCCAACCCTACCTGAACTATACCAGTGCAACCCAAACCTAGCCACACCCAAGCTGGGATCAAGGGCAGCCAAGCCCAACCCTGCTGAAGACCAGCACAATACCAATTGTTTCAACAATGCGATGGAACTAACTTGTTAATTGGATAGCTATTAACAATTGGTCAGATGATGTGGCACAAGTGCACAATATGTGGGCACCCTCTGCACTCAACTTTTAGAAAGAGATAAGATTGGTAGCCTCATTTGATCCTAACAGACAAGAAATGAGATCAAAGAAAGGGGTGGAAAAGACCACATACGATTTACACACTTCAGAAGAAAGCATAATGTGGAGTTCTTTCCACCTCGGTATGACCATTCATCTCTTATAAAACCATTGCCATCTTCTGCAGCAGCTATTTGACTATTCCCCCTCGGGCGTTTACAAAGCAACTTCCACCATATTTGGGTAATTAGGAAAAATTCCTTCAAGAACATAGTTTGCTAGGAAACATTTGGCACCAACTAATCCAAGTGGATTAGAAAAAGGACAACTCAGAAGCTCAGAGCATACTTCTTTTGAAAATATTTGTTTTACTGTAAAACTCGAGTTCAGAATCCTAACCCTAAATTTCTAGAACAATTTTCTAAATATGCTTCTGTATTCCAACAAAGGTGTAGATTCTTCAAAGGGATCAAGCCAAGTCCACCTCATCTTCCTTGGCCCCTAGCACATCACAACTCAAATCCACCACTCAAACAGCTTTATCACGATTGCCTCAAGAATGTATATCAATCATACTATAATCCACCGCCCAAAACAGTCAATGTAAAATGTCAAAGATATGTCATCACCACGGTGTCAACCATGGCGAAGACAACAGGAAGAACTGAAGAGAACACGGCAAGAATGGAAGAGGAAGTCTGCAGCGAAGCAAGATGAAAAGAAATAGTGCTGCTGCTTCTCCCTTCAGGCTACTTTCCCCTCTTGTTTCTCCCTTTCTGTTATCTCTTCCGCTTCTCTATTCTGTCTATCGTTCATCGATCCAGCACCCGATTCCCTCTAGCGATCGACCAGCGATTCAGGGCATAACAAGATAGTCCATTCCAACAGTCAACTCCATTCCATTCACCAGCGCCTGCATATTTTCCAATGTAGTGCCTCCCCACACGCTCCAAGATCAGACAATAGGATCAGCTGGATCACTCCTATGCGGCTATGCCCAACTTTTCCCCTCGTTTCTGAAACGACTCTTAAACCCTACACGGTTAAACCCAAACTGTGGACTGGATAGAAGAAAGAAGAGCAGGAAGCAATCAAGAAAGGAGAAAGGGGGTTGTGTGGCTGGCGGCGTTACCTGGACGCGGCGGAGGCGGTGCCCTCCTCGAGTCAGTGTTTGATCTGACGGGCGTTGCGGCGGAAGACGGCACCGGACTTGCGGATGTCGGTGGTGAAGAGGAGGAGAGCGGCGCCCACCGCCGCCACCGTCACCACGAAGTTGGTGAGCGCCATCCCTCTCCCTCTCTCACTCTCTCTCTGTCTTCGTGGTGAGCGCCATTCCCCTCTCTCTCTCGTCGCGTCGGTCGGGCGTTGTGGCGGCGGCCTGACCGGACGGTGGCCTTCACCTCGTGGCTGGCTCGTAGGGAGGCCGAATCTCTCCAAAATCCGGAATTGTCCTCCGCGATGTAACTGGGCAGACCTGAACGCCGTAGATAGTCCAATCCACTTCACCGTCTTGTGTTCGCGTGGCTTGGATACCGGACAACGTGGGCTCTCCAACTCCAACTTGAATCGGCCCAATACACCTATGCATCGAGTTATTACGATTATCTTGCCCCACAAAAAATCTATAAAAAAACAAGCAAACTCGTCAGGCTTTGCATCGTTTGACCTCAACCTTTCAATATGTACCGGGCTGATCAGACTGGATGGCAGAGGAACATGCATATATCATGTTAAAGAAATCTGGTCCAGACCTTACAAGTTTAGTTTACAATGGACTCTTCGTCCACCTGAAGATTATATATAGGAGAGGACCCTAACAATTTTTATGTGTCTTTGATAAGAGAAATAAAGAGAATAAAGAAGTCTCCACATATCTCTGTGTTCAATCTACTATTCTGTACTTGTGTTCTTGTGTGCGATTCTACGCTTGTCTACGAGATGATCACTCGGACTAGACTCGCCAGCGACGGTTCCTCAATACATTATCAGCACGATCGACTCCGGTCTACCTCTAGGCTTACTCTACTCGGATCGAAAGGTAACCGTTGTAGCATGACGCTCGTAAAACGAATCGCTTTCTCTAGATCGCTTTCAATTTCGCAAATTTGGCTTTCTAGATCTTTTCTAATCTGCTACGAGCCGACTTGAAGTCGCCAGCATAATGCCGATCGGTAGGTTGCATAAAAAAGTAGATGTCGATTGCACTGCGAATTGTACATTGCAAATCCGATCTAATCTACCGCGAGCAGACTTGAAGTTGTCGGCCAATCCGATCGGTGAATTGCATGAAAGAGTAGACAACGATTGCTCTGTACATTGTAGATTGCATGAACAGTAAAAAAGGAAAAAACGGTCGACGAGCCGTCAGACGGTCGCCATTCTTGACGCCGCACCCGCTTGACTGGGCGACTGAACGATAACGCCGCTTGCACTGTGCACCGCCAGAAGTCAGAGTCGCGTCGGCCTGCAACCGCCCCACCCGCACCTCCACATGCACCGCTTTGCACCGCGCAGTGCAGGGCTACACCGCCCCGCCGCCGCATGTGTCGCCATGAGCAGCGCCTCCCAAAGCCGCCACGACGCTGCATGCGCGGCGCTCCGCACGGGCTCTGCACGCCTGAAGTCGCCACCACCCACCTTGGTCGCTCGAGTGTGCCGTCCCGCAGACGCGCCGCCAAAGCCACCTTCGCGTCTGTGCTCCGCCCAAAACTAGCATACCTCCGCGACGCGCGCCCGGCTCGCACCGCTGTTCGTGCCGCCCGAAGCAAAAAGAAAAAAAAGAGGGGCACAGGCACGCTGCGCCGCCGCCGGCCCTGCACGGCCGCCTCGCCAACCCCGCACGCCGCACATCGCCTCCTACTACATAGCCACGCCGCCACGTTGGCCCCCGAATGGTCACACGCGCGCATGAGCGTGCCTCGCCGCTCCTAGCCGACTCGCAGACGCCAAGACTCGCCAAACCGGTTACCTCGAGCATGCGTCGCATCGTCGCTTCACATTAGCGCAGCACGCGTCGGTAGCCCCGTGACCACTCATCGCTTTGCATCGCCGTTGCCTCCTCGAACACCCTTGAAGCCGCCGCCAGACGGGACCCAACGCCGCCGCTCCGCCGCCCGATGGTCGCGCTTTGCACCCAAGACGTTAACGTAAGCCACCACACGTACCGCCTTTGCGCGCCTCCTTCAGACGAGAGCACCGCCACCACCCCTTTGGAAATAGGGCATGGGGGAAACCCTAGAAACCCCCTTTTTTGAACCGGCCATCTTGGGCCGAATGTGCCAAGTTAAAAGGCCCGGCCGGAAAGGAATTCCGAAAAGGAAAGAAATGAGAGGGAAAAGAAAATCCTAAAAATTTGCAAGAAGACCCTCGAAGTTCAAAAAATTTCGAGGAAATATTTCGGGAAAGAAATTCTTGCAGAATAACTCCTCAGAAATTAAAAAATTGTGCGAAAATTTCTCAAAATTGAAATTTAGCAGTTTAGCCCCGGATAATTGCAGAATTTACCAAAAAATCATATTCCAAGAGAAAAGAGCCTTGGGAATTCAATTTTTGAATCATTTTGAGCATTTGAAGCATGTTTAACTTTGTTATTATTATTTCTATGCAACTTATGTATTGTATTTACTGTTTTGATTATCTGTGATTGTTTATATTACGTTTAATCACTGAAAATAGCAGTAAATCATGAAAATGCATAGAAAAATACGGGATCACGAACCAGGGGTTTGAAGATCATTATGAGAATTTTGCAACCATTTTATGTAGATTACCAGCAGTAATCTTATGAACACTTTGCATAAATATGAAAATGACTAGCATCACGAACTGGGAGTTCGAAGAGCTGGCCTAGCATGGGCAGAATTTGTAGTCTTCAACTCTGTGGTAAGGTAATAACAGATGAGCAGAAGATTGAGAAGACTCTCTCTACCTTTCACTCGAATGCGGTGCAATCCGCACACAACTATCGTCAAAATGACTACAAGGAGTATGCCGAATTGATTGTCATTATGCATGTTACGGAAGCTCAAGATGAAGTTCTAAGGAAGAACTAAATCTCACAGCCGTCTAGTCGCAATGTTAGCTATAAAGCTAATGCTAGCAGCTACAAGGTGAGGAAGCCTCTCACAAAGGAGATGGACAAGAAAGATAAGGTCGTGGGTCGCACGTTATTAATGCTTTCCAGTCTAAGAAGAAGGACAAATGACAGGATGAGACACACCTAGCCATTGCAGGCACGGAGGATCCACAACCATTAGTTGCACTCATGGATGTGGACAGCCCAGTAGCAGCCCCATCACCCCTCCTTTGGACATTGCAGCGGCCGCAGCCGTAGTTGCCCAAGAGGAGAAGATCGTCGTGGAGAAGATTGAGGTAGGGATGGCAATCGGGCGCGACGGGCACGGATAGTGCTCACCCATACCCATGCCCGCGACCCCGATTTTCCCCCACGGGCATGCCCACGAAGGCCGACGGGCGAAGAACCTCACCCATGCCCGTCGCCCGTGGGTACTCGTCGCTCGCGGGCATGCCCTTGTACCCACGAACATTGTTAGGACAATGCACATTATTGCTACTAGCTAATACGTGAGGAGAGAAGAGCCAAGAACCCACCGGCCATTACTGAGAGCTGGGCAGCCTCCCCCCTCAAAAAATTGGATAGATTCTAGTCGCAAAGCCCAATCAAAGTCTTCTTGTTTGCCTATGTGACAAATTTACATCTTCACATACAGATTAAAAAAATTGAATCAGTACGACACAGTTCATATGGTATAATACATTCATTCAAGAGCACTTATGCTTGAAGAAAAGAAAAGAAAGAAAGAAATAACAAACTATCAAAAGAAAAACCATGATATACGATTGCTAGTCAGATGTATGCGTGGCCTCGTATTCACTGTACTGTTGTCTGTCGATGGATTTTCATTATACCTTTTTTTATTAAAGGAATCATTATCCCATGAACATCTGATAATCTGAACAAGTTTCTGTCCTTGTAATATTGTTGTTAGCTAAGGTTATTCCTAGGTGTATACCTGTCAAAGTAAGATAAATTCTTCGTCATTCACTGTAGGACGGTAAGGAATCGCAGGTTTAGAATACAACGTTTGTGATCACTCATTGCAACCTAATGTCCATTCTGCTCTTGAGGCTGGTTGGAATCATGCCTAGTAAATTATTGTTCTACACAAACCTGCGAAACATGAATTCCAGTAGTCACAAATAGCGGATGAACTCAACAGCAACATGTAAAGAAAGCAATATTATAACTAGATAATGGAGCAACATGTTCAAGCCGCTTACAGTTCTTGAAGTCTTGGAAGGTTTCCTAGCGATGGACGAATCAGTCCTGTCAATCGGTTGTTCTCCAGGTGCTTTTAGATCATAAATTCAACCAGATTAGCTAAATGGAACAACCAACATCTTTAGTTTTTTAAGTAGTAATTCTAAAGTTCCTAAAAGGTCATTGAGAAGTAAGTAATTCATATGTTAGTACTTACAAAGAAGCCAAACGATGTAGGCGGCTCATATCTGGAATTGGTCCTATCAAATTGTTCCCCACTACCCAACTGCAATCGCCATTACCCCGATTAAACACTCAACTTCTCACTTAGCACGCACATCTAACATCACCTTGTTTCAAGAAGCTTACAAGCTCGAGATTGCAGTCAAATTGGCAATGTGGTCAGATATTGACCCTCCAACACTGAAATTTGTGAGGTTGCTGTGGTACAAATGTACAATGGCCATTATTCGTTGTTCAAAAATAATAAAAAGGAAGAACTTACGCTCGCCTGGCTCTCCACCACTGGGCTCCTCCCATCAGTGTACGGCTCCTAGTATCGGTTGAAATGATCGCCTAGGTAGCTAGTAAATTTATACAAACACTGCATATGATAAGGTAACGAGTAGCGGCGCTAAATCTATTGCAAACAATGGCAGAGTGACATGGATGACGTCTAGTTCTTCTTGTCTTACCTGAGGATCGAGCCACCGTGGGCAAAGCTGTGGCATGCGATGGTGATAAGGGCGTAGGTGGCGAAGTCGGTGGAGTTGTACACCGAGTCCTCCAATGGCACAACCTCGAGCACGGAGATGAAGGGCTGGACGTGGTGGCGCGGTTCCTGGCGAGGCACATGCTGACCGGGGCCAGGAGTGAGGAGGGCTTGACGGGGCCGGGAGTGAGGAGGGGCAGGGGCCGACCGGGAGGAGTACGGGGTGGCGACTGGCCGAGAGGAGAATGGGCCGACAGGGCGGATCTGGATCTGGAGTAATGGGGGTGAGGATCTGGATCTGTAGTAATAGGGGAGGGCGGGCACGGGTGGCCGTGAGGTGGACGGGTGTGGTGCCGGGGTGGAGTTCTGGGGAGGCGGGGGGGTGCGTGGAGCCGGAGAGAGAGGAGACGGGGGAAGAGGGAGGCGTGCGGGGTGACGGAGGAGGAGTGGTATGCGAGGGAGAGGGGCGGGGAGGATGCGGTGGAGGAGGAGGAGCGGCAGTGGAGGGCGGCGAGCTCGGAGAGGAAGGCGAGTGTGGGAGTGTGGGAGGGGAGAGGGCGACTGCGGGAGGGCGACGGCTGATGTAGTGATGGTCGAATGGGTATTTGGCATCGTGAACTAGGGTTTCCTTGGGCCCACCTGTCAGTGTGGGTTGGCGGGTAAACAGGCGTGGCGGGCACGGGTGGAGCTCACCCATCCCGCGCCTGTTTACCTGATGGGCAGAGGATTGCCCCTATTTCCATACCCATGGGCGAAGAAAGTCCCCTATGTTCCGCTCCATTAGGGTATTTACCTGCGGGCACGTGGGTAATCGGGCACAATTGCCATCCCTAGATTGAGGTAGGAGTTTCTGAATACTTTGCTGATTCGATCTAGTGCACGCATTGCACTTGAATCTTTTTATAGTAACTTGTGGTTTGTGATTGAAGCAGAACATTGAATTATTTTTTAATAATGGTTGTAAGCTCTAGGAGAGTAAAGCATTAAATTCTTATGATGAGTCCTACAAGGCTTATTTTTTGTATTTATAATAGCAAGTTATGTTATGATATTTGAAGTATTAGAACGTGTGTGGCGTCCTATGGAGGAAGTGTGTTTAGTGCATAGCGACACAACTAATACCATCTTGAGAGAGACGAAATTCTTTAAGTCGATCAGCAAAAATGCTAGTAGTCTTACGACAATCGCTGGCAGTGATACTCGTATAATAGGCTTAGGAAGGGCCACAATTATACTCCCGATGGGTACAACTTTGGTCCTTAAAGAAGCCTTGTTGTACCCAGAATCGATTAGAACTCTCAAGGATATTCGCGCTAACGGTTTCCACGTAGAGACTGTAGAAGAGTAGGGTAAGGAATACCTGCTATTACAAAGCGTGGAGAAAGTGAAAAAGGGTATTATAACGACTTCCTTCATATGAAACTGGGCTATACTACACTAATATTAATGCACCTGCAGCCTATACTGCCCTGAAAACCGTATTTAGAAGCTTTGAACTTTTTTTGTCTCTGGCATGATAGATTAAGCCACCCAGGTCTTAGAATGATGAGAAACATAATTAACAATTCACAGGAACATAATATCGATGTAAAGAATTTCCCGAATTAGGAAGATTTTGTGTGCCCCGAATGTGCCACCGGAAAATTAATTACTAGACCTTTTGCTCTCAAAGTGAAGGATGAAATCCCTGCATTTATGGACCGTATTTAGGGAGACATTTGTGGTCCTATACAGCCCTTATCAGGGCCATTTAGGTATTTGGTGGTACTCATCGATGCTTACCCGAAATGGGCGCACACATGTTTATTGTCTACGAGAAACCTTGTTTTTGCAAAGCTAATCTCACAGATAATTAAAATTAAAAAATAATTTCCCAAATCATCATGTGAAGTCCGCCAGAATGGACAATGCTGGAGAATTTACTTCAAAGGCATTTGATGATTATTGCATATAAATGGGAATTAAAGTTGAGCATTCTGTACCGCATGTCCACACCCAGAATGGACTAGTAGATTTTGCATAATTGTAATTTATCAACTACATGTTGGAGACACGTAGTCCTACACACAGCAACTCTCATCAATTTTAGGCCATCAACATATAACATCCATTCACCTATGCAACTAGCACAAGGGTCAGCACCAAAAATTTCTCATCTTCGCAGATTTGGTTGTAAGGTTTATGTACCTATACCACCACCGCAGCGAACTGTAATGGGCCCTCTCCGAAAGTTTGGGATATACTTTGGTTATGAGACAGCATCCATAATCAGGTATTTGGACTCTATGACTAGAGATTTGCATACTACCCGATTCACTGATAGTATATTAGATGATGTTAGTTTCTCGTCATTAGGGGGGAGGAAATCAACTCCTTGATGAAAAAAATGTCAGAAAATAACGTGGCAAGCCACGGGAATGCATGCGCATGAACTGCGCACTAGTGAAGCAAATAGAGCAGTCTAGAAAACAATTGAAGTCCAGAAGATAATTGATTTGCAAGCATTAGCAAATCAAATGCTTGACCACTTTAGCGATTTGAAGAGCGTGACCAAGTCGCATGTGCCTGCACGCAATGCACTAGAGAGGGTTGAAATATCGATGAAGGTATCCATAATCCCGTCCTAAGGCCTCAGAAAAGGACGAGAACTTCGGTCCCTCGAATCCCAAGTAACCGGGGACGCTTGGTAAAAAAGGATAAGAAGGACTTGACACAACCAATCACTGAAGTTCTCTAGAACCATAAGGAGAGCCAGTAGAGACCTAGCACCAGTATGGAACCTTCGGAGAAAGGCATACTGAATTTGAACATACCCATGGAGGGTGACATCAGCATAGATGTGTTTGCACACATTGGAGCTGAAAAACTAAAGGGACTTGCCCCCGCAATTGGAAGCAGCGGTGAGCGAGTACAAGCATTAGAAGAATCGCCCTATGAAGAAATAGCTATAAATTATGTGAACTCGGGAGAATCTATGAATAGAACAATAGCCGATGTCGATATTTATTTTGGAAAGAAAATTGTTATAATCATCGATCTTGATCCAGAGCCTGCATCGCTCACTGAATGTAAGAAGAGACTAGATTGAAAAGATTGGAAGAAGGCAATAGAAGTATAATTGTTATCTCTGAATAAAAGAGAGGTCTTTGGGCCTGTAAGCCACACGTCTCCCCATGTGCACCCCGTAGGGCATAAGTGAGTATTTGTTCGAAAGAGAAATGAAAGTAATAAAATTGTAAGCAAGGCTCGTTGCACAAGGTTTCACTTAATGTCCATGAGTTGATTATGAAGAAACATATTCCCCGATTATAGGCGGAACTACCTTTAGATATTTAATATCAATGGTAGTAAACTTGAATTTAGAAATAAAATTGATGGATGCGGTAACTGCATACCTTTATAAAAATTTGGATTCAGACATTTATATGAAGGTACTTGAATGTATCCCTGTCCCGAACCAAGACAGACCAAATAGAAATCTGTATAGTGTGAAACTCAGAAAGTCACTATATGGACTTAAGCAATCAGGCGGGATGTGGTATAATCGCTTGAAGCGACTTTATATGCAAGAAAGGCTACACGAACAATGAGAATAGTCCATGTGTATTTATACGACAATCCCAGGATGGATCTTGTATAATTTTAGTGTATGTAGATGATCTAAATATCATCATAACCCTGAAGGATATTAAGAAATCAAGTTCTTATCTGGAGTCGGAGTTCGAAATGAAAGATTTGGGTAAAACTAAATATTGCCTAGGCTTACAGCTTGAGCATGCCCCTGAAGGGATATTAGTGCATCAGTCAACCTACACTCGAAAGGTGTTAAAAAGGTTCGTCTTTGAAAAGGCATATCCTTTGAAAGTACCAATGGTCGGAAGATCTTTGCAGCAAGACAAGGATCCGTACAGACCTAGAGAAGAGGGGGAGGAAGTCCCGGGACTAGAATTCCCATACTTAAGTGCAGTAGGAGCACTCATGTATTTAGCAAACTGTACTAGACCAGATATTGCATTAGCCGTGAACCTATTAGCAAGGTATAGTGCAGAACCTACCAAAAGGCATTGACAGGGAATAAAGGATATATTTCGATACCTCCAAGGAAGCAAAGACATTGGTATGTTCTACAGAAAGACCCAAGACCTGTCTAGGAATGGCTATGCAGATGTCTGGTATCTGTCGGACCCGCATACAACCAAGTCGCAAACATACTATGTATTCTTATGTGGTGGAACTGCAATTTCGTGGAAATCGTCTAAGCAAAATCTTGTATCAACTTCGACGAACCACTCGAAAATCATAGCACTGTACAAGGCCTCGCGAGAATGTTTTTGACTTCGGCGGATGATTCACCACATCCAACAGTCGTGTGGATTGAATACCGCACAAACCCCCACTATTATATATAAAGATAATACAGCTTGTGTTGCACAAGTGCATATAGGTTATGTGAAGAGTCAACTCACAAAGCATATCAACCCCAAGTTCTTCTATGCTCATGAATTGCAAAAAATGGACGGAATTAAAGTACTGCATACTTAGTCATGTGAAAATCTTGCAGATTTATTCACTAAGTCATATCCAGCATCTAGCTTTGAAAGGTGCATACGTGGAATTGGAATGATTAGACTTAGAGAAGTGCAGAATTCAGGGGGGGAATCTTCACGAACTCATTATTGGAACTTGATCACGAAGATCGAGTACCCAAAGAATAATCCTAGAGATTAAATGAAATTGGGTGGATTATACTATTTTTCCCTTGACGAGTTTTCCTGAAGTTTCTCGGCTAAGGTTTTTAATGAGGCAATTCGTGTAGCACAACAGAGCGTGTTTTATGTACTCTTTCTCAAAAAAATTTCTACTGGGCTTTTATGGAGTTTTGATGAGGCATAAACATGTCGGATGAGTGCCCAAGGGGGAGTGTTAAGAAACCTGGGCCCAGACCTTGCAGGCCTGGCCCATGATGGGCTCCTCATCCACCTGAAGACTATATATAAGAGAAGACCTTCAACCATTGTACGTGCTTTTGAGAAGAGAAATAAAGAGAAGAAAAAAGTTTCCCCATATCTCTGTGTTTAATCTACTATTCTGTATTTGTGTTCTTGTGTGCGATTCTACGCTTGTCTACGAGGTGATCGCTAGGATTAGAGTTGCCAACGACGGTTCCTCAACATATCCTATCAGAACATAGAATATACATGACGATTGATCTCCCTAGTTTCCTGCCGAGTGCCAACCAATGTTACTGTGTACTCCCTCCGGTCAAAAAGATCAACGTTTTTTACTTGTCAAATTCAACTGGTACTCTTTACCACTAAATTCTATTATTATATATTTAAAATAGTTGTAAAAGTGCATTATTATAAAAGTATTTTTATGACAAATTCAATTGTACAATACTGCAAAACAGGCTATAGTAGACGCCCTAACACAGACAGTTCCTTTGGAACCGTTTGTGTTGGGTCTGTCCGGACCTGCGTGTGGCGCGGGCAACATATCACAAACGCTATTTTTTAGAACCGTCTGTGATAGTCATCTATCACAGACGGTTTATGAATAGAGCCGTCTGTGTACTATCACAGACGGTTCTATTAACAAACCGTCTGTGATAATCCCGCGAATCACAGACGGTTCTAGTTTAGAACCGTCTGTGTACTATCACGAATGGTTCTCAACCAGAACCGCTCGTGATAATCTTGATATCACAAAGCGGTTCTAATTAAGAACCGCTCAGTGATAGTACACAGACGGTTCTAAATTAGAACCGTCTGTGATATCCTGGCATCATATAAATTACGCGCGACACATCCTCTCGCCGATCGCCGCTCTGGAGGACTCAGGTCCATCGCCAGATCGCCATTGCCACCTCCAGGCCGGTGGCCGTTGTCCTCACTTGTGCGCGCGCATCCTCAGGCTCGTTGGTCGCCGCCACCTCGTTGCCCTCTCTCGTGGCCGTGTGCGCCCTAGGCCATCTTCCTCTCCCTCGTCGGTGACGCACTGCCGCATCCTTCCTCCTTTCCTGTTGGCCACATCCCCATTCCTCGGTATGTTGCAAGGTACTGTAGTTTGACTATTTGAGGTACTGGTCAATGGTGTATTACTATTTGTTGATTTTTGATGGCCATTCTATGCTAGGTTGCAACTTGGAAACAATATGCTTGGCAAGTCCTTGTGGAGCCCTGTAGCGAGTATTGAAGAAGATGAAGAGGAGTAGAGAGGCCAATGATGATGAGGTTGTTGAAGAAGTAAGTGCACAATGACAACTGCCAATACGCGCAAGATCGAAGGGGTAGCTGAAGCAAGTTCGCAAGGCAAAGAGGTGGTTGAGGCAAATGCATGATGCATGTTATTACTATGTTACCTCCATGGATGGCTACATTTAGAATTTTGAGGCATAGCGCTGTAAATACTAAATAACTGCCGTACGTTATTGCCATTATACTTGGTGATGAAATTTGATATGCAGTACCACTAGGTGATTGCATATTATTATTTTCTTTATAATGTCTATGAAAAGGCATATGTGGTTTTGTAGGCAAATAACAACCTTGGTGTAGGTCAAATTAATTAGTCCAAAGTAATATCAGCATATCACTATAAATTCAGGTAGATGGGATGCAAATAGGGTCGTTCTTTTGTCATGTGAAACGTCGTGTCTTCTACTTGCATATTTAAATTCATGTTTGCTATAAATTAATCGCTAATTAATTTGACATTAATTTGTTACATGCGTCGTGTAGATGGATCGAAACTGGATGTACGGTGTGAACCGTGTGAGTCAAGAGTACATTAATGGCGTGGTTGCTTTTAGAAGAGCGTGGCGTGATATGTTAAAGAAGGGATAAATTTTATGTATTGTCCATGCATTGATTATGTAATCTGAAGATGTTTAATAACGCGGTGCAGATAGAAGCGCACTTGATTCGAAGGGGTTGCAAAAAAGGGTATACATGTTGGACCAATCACGGTGAAGAGCAGATTATACCAGAAGTTAATAATAACGACATCGCCGAGGAAGTCAACGATTCGCCGGATGTGGATTGTGCTTTTGATGAGGATAGGTGGCACGATGACAATCTGGATCAGATGCTATGCGATCGTAAGAGAACTTCTGAGAGAGAGTTTTGTAAATTCGAGGGCTTAAGGGAGGACTCGTGAGACCTTTGTTCCTGGCCGCAGCCGGAATACCTAAGGTTGTCAACCGTGCTTGAACCGCTGAAATTGAAGGCAAGCAATTGTTGGTCCGATAAAAGTTTCACGGCGTTGTTAGGTCTCCTAGCGGACATCCTTAGAGGGAAACGTGTTGCCCAAAGACCACCTATCAAGCAAAGAAGGTTATTTGTCCATTGGGAATGGAAGTAGAAAGAATACATGCATGTCCGAACGATTGTATCCTCTATCAGAAAGAGTATGCAGACATGCATGTATGTCCGTGTGCAAAGCATCCCGATACAAGCGTCCGAATCTCGCTAAGGTGAAGCAAGGACCTCTGCTAAGATGTTGTGGTATCTCGCATGTGATCCCACGTTTGAAGCGTTTATTTGCGAACCCAAAGGAGGCAAGATTGCTGCGTTGGCACTCAGAGGAGCGTAAAGAGATGGAAAGCTAAGACACCTGATGATCGCGCGGTGGAGAAACTTCGATCGACTTCAAGAGTTCGGTGCGTAAGTGGAACATAAGGTTAGGGTTGAGTACGGATGGAATGAATCCTTTCGGTAACATGAGCGGTGACATAGCACTGCCCGTGAATCTATGTATGTACAACCTTCCTCCTTGGGCGTGTATGAAGCGAAAGTACATTTTGATGTCACTACTTATCCAAGGGCGAAGCAACACGGGAATGATATTGATGTGTACCTAGCACCATTTTTGGAAGATCTTGTGACATTGTTGAGCGAAGGGTACATGTATGGGATGCGTATAAACGAGAGAACTTCACTTTACGTGCCATGTTGTTCGCACCATCAATGATTTTCCCGCCCTTGGTAACTGTTGGGCTTCAAGACAAAAGGAGCCAAAGCCCGTCTCAAGACTACTTAGATGCTACAGAGAGTGTATGGTGAATAACTCGCAGAAAGCGTGTATATCGCCACCGTAGGTTCCTTCCTCAGAGTCACCCATACCGCAAGATGAAAAAACAATTCGACGGAAATAAGGAGAACGATTCACTCCAAGGGCTTTTAGAGGAAAGAGGTCTATGATATGGTTAAGGATATCGATGTTGTGCTTGGGAAGGGACGTAAATTAAGAACCCGTGAGAAGAACATCTGGAAGAAGCGGTCAATTTTTGGGACTTGCCTTATTGGGAGCACTTAGAAGTTCGCCTTCGCATCGACGTCATGCACGAGAGAAGAATGTATGTGATAGCTTGATTGGTCTCTTCTTTGAACATTAGTGGCAAAACAAAGGATGGTGTTAACGCATGCGATGTGACTTGGTTGATATGAACATAAGGACCGAAGTTAGCACCGGAAGAGACCGTCACAGATTTAACGTACCTTCCCCGACTTGCTACACTGGCCCAAGGCCGAGAGAAATGAATCGTGCGAGCTTGCATGGTGTGAAAGTCCCATCTGGTTACTCCGCTAACATTAAGAACCTTGTTTCTATGCAAGATTTGAAATTAATTGGTATGAAGTCTCATGATTGTCATGTGCTGATGACACAAATGCTTTCTGTTGCAATTAGAAGTATCTTGCTGAACAAGGTTCGAGTGGCAATCTTGAGGCTGTGTTATTTTTTCAACTCAATTGCTTAGAAGATCATTGATCCCCAAGGACTAGATGCTCTGCAGGCCGAGGTGGTGATGACTCTATGTCATCTTAAGATGTATTTCCCTCCGTCATTTTTCGATATCATGGTCCATCTCATTGTTCACATTGTGAAAGAGATAAAGATATGCGACCCTGTGTTCTTGTGTCATATGTACCCGTTCGAGAGGTACATGGGAATTCTCAAGTCCTACGTACGGAATCGATCTCGACCGGAGGGCAGTATCATCGAAGGTTATGCAACCGAAGAGGTTATTGAGTTCTGCGTCGACTATATGGCTCAGGTGGAACCGATAGGTGTGCCTCTATCTCGACATGAGGGGAGACTGGATGGTATCGGAACCATCGGAAGGAAATCAATCACTCCCGATTTGGATACGTACGCTCAAGCCCATTTCACGGTCTTGCAACACATGACCCAAGTGTTCCCGTACATCGACAAGCACAAAGACATGGTACGCCAATGTAATCCGAGACGGTCGGAGGTTTGGATCACGAGAGAGCACAACCGCTCGGTTCAACGAATGGTTAAAGGTGCGAATCTCTGGGAGGTCATCAAGTGATGATACGCTGCTATGGTTGGCACGAGGGCCACAATTTACAATTGTCGCATGGCAAGGATACAACATAAATGGGTACACATTTTATACGGCATTCGGGATAGGAAGAGTCTGATCGTAGCAATGCGGTGTGCATAGATGCATTCAAGACCGATGGGTGAGGAGCTCCTACTAGGGCAAATAGAGGAGATATGGGAGCTCGACACGTGCTTTTCAAGATCCCCCTATTTCGGTGCCGTTGGGTCCATCTCCCATAGGTGAAGGTCGACAAGTACGACGTCACTACCGTGGACCTCGAACGTGTCGGATACAAAGACGAACCATTCGTACTGGCTAACCAAGTTGTTCAAGTCTTCTATGTAACCGACCCGACAAATAAGAAGCGCCACGTAGTTCTTCACGGAAAAAGGAGGATTGTCGGAGTTGAGAATGTAGTGGACCAGGAAGAATACAATCAATTTGACAAGTCGCCTCCTTTCGGAAACGGCATTAGGCTCGAGGAAGAACCCAGTGAGGAAGCTAGCTATATGCGTCGATCATCGTGAAGGCCTATATTTTAATTAAGAATTTACTCCAATGTAATTAATTTATTCCATAACATCATGTGTTATGGACTTGTAATCTCTCATATATTTTGATGTCAACGTGAAATTGTCATGTGTTGATGTGTTATGGACTTGTCATATTTGATATTGATGTCAATGTGGACGTTCATTGTAATGTGGAGTATCAAAATTGGTTTCACTTGATTTGGAGTTGAGTTGAATTAGATATGAAATTTTGAAGTCAAATGTGTTATGAACTTGTCATCATACTTGTCACCAGGTTCATATGGACTTGTCATGATTGTCATCATACTTGTCACCAGGTTCATATGGACTTGACAATCACTTGTCACCAGGTTTTGTCAAGATATCACACATTGTCATCAGGATATCACACATTGTCACCAGGTTTTGTCGGGCTATCACAGACGGTTTTCTAATAGAACCGTCTGTGATAAGAATATCACAGACGGTTTTCTACGAGAACCGTCTGTGATATGGAACATATCACAGACGGTTTTTTAATAGAACCGTATGTGATATACTTTTTATAAGGCGGGAATCGTTAGGGTTTTACTCTCACTCGTCACTCCCTCTCCCGCGCCCCTTAGGCTCTCGCGCGCTTGTTCGCCTCCTCTAGGGTTTAGGGCTCGTCCGTTCACCGCCGACTACGACCTCGGCGCCGCCGCCCCCGACCTCGGTGCCTTCGACCTCGGTCTGCGCCCCGACCTTGGCGCCCGACCTCGGCGCCCGACCTCGGCGCCGACCTCGGCGCCTGACCTCGGTGCCACCACCCCGACCTTGGCGCCCGACCTCGACGCCTGCTCACCTCCCGGCCATAAGCCCGGCGTCCCCTGCCGGTGTCCCGCCTCTACACCGGCCTCCTCCCCAAGACCGTCCTCCTCCCGTGTCGGCCTCCTCCCTCTGCCGGCCTTCTCCCGCGTTGTCCCCCTCCCGTGTCGGCCTCCTCCTGCACCTCCCTCCTCCCGCGTCGGCCTCCTCCCTGCACGGCCTCCTCCTTGCACCGTGAGTTCTTGTGCGGCATCCTCTCTGTGAGTATTGCTCCTCTGTGGCAATTCGGTTGATCTTTGCATATATATATATATATATATATATATATATATATATATATATATATTTGTAGTGCTAGTTGATACCTTGATGCGTATTAGTTCGATTTACGAATCTAATATGAAGATATTGCAAATTGATCAATGGGTTTTGTTGACATGCTCGTGATGAACTCATCTTATCTTGAGATTGAATGTGATAGTTAGTTCATACTTGAGCTCTATTGTATTACTTACTCTTGTCAATATGATGTATCGTTAATTGGTTACTTTCGGTTGAAAGCTAGTTATTCGATTCTTCGGTTCATTTGATCTCTAGCATTTGAAGTGGATATCGTTATGTCGACCAATCGGCTTTATCCTTTGAACACGTGTCTTCATGTTCGTTCTATTGAGAGTATTCAGGTTTTTGTTGGTAATCTAATGACTAGTTTGTGATTCTTCTAGTAGTCTGTATGAGCTCATTCAACTTTTCATTTGCCATCTTGATCTCTATAGTCAACCTCTGTTTGACTGGAAGTTTAATATGTCTTCGTTAACAGTTGAGATCATTTGACAGTTAAGCAAAGTATTGTTTAGAGCTCATAGTTTGAATTTATATTATCATATTCATTTAATGAAGAGTATAGACAATAGGATTGAGATGGAAAAAAACTTGTTCTTTAGCTACTCTCCTTCTGAGAGCACATAATATCATCAATCAATATGTTGGAATAGTGTATGTGCACTGTTAAACTCTAGACCTTTTATTGGCTAAGAGTTTAATCCAGACGGTTCTTATTAAGAACCGTCTGTGATTCCTTTCCATTTCCTTAGAGAAGCTGGTGGATTAAGGAGTGTTAAATTCTTTAGGAATTATGCTTTAATGCTAATTAATTTTGTTGGGATTAATTCTGAAATTTTGCTAAAACTGCATTTTTTACAACAATCAAAAAAGAAAGTTTTACTTGATTCTATTTTGTTTCTATGTCTTCATTAAAGGCTAGTCTTCTGTACATGAAGCATTAAACCTTTGCTTAGCATTTTCTTCGTCGATCCTGACACACTTGAGTGTACTTTTGCTTCATGCCAATCCTCCACGGCATGAAACAAATGGTACACTCCAGTGTGTCGGGCTCAATGAAGTAGGCTCGGGCAAAAGATTTGTATCACTAGTTTCTATCTATACAAAGATCACAAGAGAAGCTGGTGGATTAAGGAGTGTTAGAATAGGAGCAGGGAGGCGGTGAGCCCTAGAGGATTAAACCTTTGGTTAGCATTTCCTTCGTCGATCGTTTTACTTGATTCTATTTTGTTTCTATGTCTTCATTAAAGGCTAGTCTTCTGTACATGAAGCATTAAACCTTTGCTTAGCATTTTCTTCGTCGATCATGACACACTTGAGTGTACCTTTGCTTCATGCCAATCCTCCATGGCATGAAGCAAATGGTACACTCCAGTGTGTCGGGCTCGATGAAGTAGGCTCGGGCAAAGATAGGCTCGGGCAAAAGATTTGTATCACTAGTTTCTATCTATACAAAGATCACAAGAGAAGCTGGTGGATTAAGGAGTGTTAGAATAGGAGTAGGGAGGCGGTGAGCCCTAGAGGATTAAACCTTTGCTTAGCATTTTCTTCGTCGATCCTAACACACTTGAGTGTACCTTTGCTTCATGCCAATCCTCCACGGCATGAAATAAATGGTACACTCTAGTGTGTTGGGCTCGATGAAGTAATGCTTAATTGTTTCATATTTATGCTGGAATTAATTATGATTATTTGCTAATATTGCACATGTTGAGCATATTATTAAGTTTAAATGTATATGTTAATTTGTGACACTTGCAATCCATTTTATTGCATATGTAACTTATATAGATAGCAAGAAAGCGAGATGGCAGAGGCACCGTCTTGCCGCCCAAATCACCGACGCCTTGAGATGGAAGAGGCGCCGACAAGGCCGCCGTCACCGACGCTGCAGATGGAAGAGGTGCCGACGAGGCCACCGTCACCATCGACGATAATGACACGGAAGCGAGATGGTAGAGGACAATCGAAAATGCATGTGGGCCGAATGGTCATCACGGAGGTCAGTGACTTTGGGGTCCCTCTGAGTCCCAAGAGATCAGCGGCGAGATTTCGGATCATCTGCGGGATACTTAGAAGGGAACAGGTCCCCATCACCACACCAAGGTGGAAGGACCTGATGAAAGAAGCGAAGGCGCTACGTGGGATGTAACTTTCAGAGAAGTTCACTATTCGAAGCGAGGCGTGGCACGCGGCGACGGACGGTGATGCTCACGATGGATAAATCGTGGAGGACCTTCAAGAGCATTCTTGTCATGAAAGCACGTGAACACGGGTCGACGCCGCCCCAAGAAGATAGATTCTTGATGCGGGAAGCATGGGACACCTTTGTGGCTATGAAAACGATGGCGAATTTAAGGAGCAAAGTGCGGCGCACAAAGCTCTCCGGACATGAAACACTCACCAAGACAGACTTCGGCACGCCTGGTACGCTGTAAATACGAGGAATGGGCAATGGAGGAGGAGAACACAACCGGGCCATTTTCGATATCACGACCCCGTGTTCCCTAATTTGGTTAAAAGCGAGGGCAAAAGTCTCATCTTGGGCAACATCTCTTTCACAAACCCGCAGACCGGGAAGTGTCCCAGCGTGTGGTAAATATGTCGAACTACCTAGTTAATAAGTCCATAACTTCATAGTGTCTATAATAACATGATGACCTCTTGCGGCGTGACTTGATCGCCTAAGCTTCCCAAGGCTCCTTCCATGCGATAGGAGAAGGATATACTATCTACTGACCTTGGGAAACAAGGAGCACCGGGTCGCACGCGAGGCCTTGGGGTTAACGTGCCTTGGAGTCATGGATTCGCGGACGATCATCTTTGCGTATAGGAGTAGGAAGAGATCCAAGGCGAAAGCACGACGATCGGTTGGTACAGATGATTACTAACAAATTTGAAGAAAAGATAGCAACATTACAGGTCAAATGGATCTACTCTGAGCACGTGCCGCAAGCCGCCCAGATTAATCGGGAGGCGATCCTCCTCGACGTCGGAGTAGCGTCGCGTCACAAGATAATTTTGAACATGACGACGTCCGACACCGATAGAGCGACATCAAGGTAACGTACATCTATGGAATGCACCAAAGATAGACCTATAGGACGCCTTAGCTAATTGCGTGATCGTTTTGTAGGAGCCGACGCCCGCAAGCTCCAAGTGAGGATGGATGGGTCCCTTTTTATTTTGGCTGCGCAGGGGATGGTGTATCCATAGGAGGAAGGGCGGTCTGAGACGGTGTACCGGTGGGGCGCAGGTTACGCCAGGTCAGTGGATATGGTACATGTCAATATTCGAGCCGTCCCGCTGAAGATTTGCCCGACGAAGAGATCATAACACTAGGGGATGCCGCCCACTCTTTTATCCAAATGGCCCAAGAAGGACATCGCTCGACCCAAAGAAGGTGTCGCGATCTAGACACGACCATTCCTCTCCACCTCATGTTTCGCCTCAAAAGGCCACCTCTTCGATTCCCGTGGAGAAGACGCCGAAGGAACAGCAAAAGCGTGCCGCCGTATCGGTTCCCGAGTCGTCTCATAAGAAGACGCTGCCAATCGCTAAGGCCAAATCGAAATCGACGAACGTTAAAGCGCCTCCCAAGTCCGGAAGTCCGCAATACCTAGGAACTACATCATCGAAAACCATTGTGCTCGGCGCAAGATAATGCACGTTGGATATGCTTGTCGCTTTGCATGCCCGGTACTTGGAGAAGACCCAAAAGAAGGGGTGCGACATCGAATCACCGCCGACACGAGGAGAAGCATTTCTTCAACGGACGAGGTACTTTGTCGTGGGCTTCAACGACTTATATGACCTATTCAACCTCGTTGGCCTCGACGCCTCTTTCTACGGTTGGACAACGTAAGTGCGTATAATCAAGTTCTACATTCATGTAATACCGATAAATATCACAACTCATTGCTTATGTATAGATACATCTTTGAAAAATATCCGGAATGGAAAGAACCGGTGGGTTTCTCGACCCACATGTGGTATCGTTGCAAACCATCCAAGAAGACTCAGATTGCCGAGAAATACATAACGAGGTCATTGCTTCGTCGGGAAGAACATGAAGTACATAGTGGTGCCCTACAACTAGGGGTAAGTGTCACTACTTGCTATACAAATTTCATTTGTACTTTATACGCAAACCACTAACTTAGGTTTAATGACTATAGCGACATACATGAGTAGGTACCACTAGATCCTTTTAGTTATTATACCCAAGAGGAACCATGTGATATACCTTGATTCCCTAAACCGCAACAAGCACGACTTGACGTTCTAAGAGGAATAGTCGAGAGGTATGCTCATTTCCTCCTTACATAACTCTATTGTATTCTTCATTCATTTGAAATGGCCGAGGATAACTTTTTCGAATCATGTAGGTCGTTCATCGATTATGTTGCCAACAAAGGAATATACAATGGAAAGAGCGCCTAACTAACACACAGGATGGATTTTTTGATGCGGCGCTACAACACGATAATCCTATATCATACTTCATAATAACGATCTTGAACCGACTATACCTATATATGTAATTCTATTTTTGCAAAGGGCCAAAGAAAAAGATGATGAGTTATGTGCAATCTACGCCTCGCTATCATATGCGACTAATCCTTAGAGCTAGGAAGAAGGATCCCGAGGTTTGTCAATCTCGAAATAATTATTTCTTAATTATAAATTTAAATATATATAGCTTACCACTTTACTCTTGCTAGCTTATGTGCCTTGGATTTACAATGTGATGGACTCGTTGCGGAAGAGATCAAGGACATTCGAGGAAGCTCGCACCTTTATCAACTCGAAATCATTGACGACAACGGAGAGTTTCACTCCGTCGCCAACCCGAGCATCACCCCGCCGACACCTCTCAACGCAAACAATTGTAATCCGCTTGTAATCAGAGCGACAATACTTGAATAAATGCGATCTTTTGTAATTTATTACGAGTAATGACCACTTTGAGTTGTCAACAATTGATTATCTCGATGAATCTGCTTTTGTGCATGCTTGAATCTTTTTGTGAATGCTTGTTTTCAGAGGGCATGGCTAGCAATTCCCGAGGATAGCCGAAAAACAACAAAAATGTAGTGAGGGTATGAGCTATCACAGACGGTTTTTTGTTAAAACCGCTCAGGAAGGCAAGTATCACGACGGTTTCCACTAAAACCATCTGCGATCCAGAATATCACGACGGTTTTAACTACAAACCGTCTGTGATATGTGAATATCACTTACGGTTCTTTAAAAAGCCATATGTGATATTCACGGATCACAGACGGTTTTTGTTTAGAACCGTCTGTGATATTCGCGTATCACAGACGGATTTTAGTCGAAACCGCTCGTGATATTAGTTCTTCGCTGCACGGTTTTAATAAAAACCGCTCAGGATATTGCGTATCCTGACGGTTTTTACCGCTCGTGATAACTACTGATATCATAGACCAACAAATATAGGCGGTTCGAAACCAAATGCGTGATGACGGCCCAATAAATGCGTGATGTGGCTTCTTGTAGTAGTGGTATCATCTTGGTATATGTTTTTTTAGATAATAAAAGTACAACTCTCGGTCTCTGCACCAACTAGAGATGCATACAACCATACTATCATCATGCATGGTTGATTTGACGAATCTGCTGGCACCACACGATTGATCATTAGCTCTTGTCAGGCTCCACCATCCCCCTAGAAGCTACAAATAGCTAGATCAGATCATGGCGTGTCGATCGCGCGGCTGCGACCTGAGCCCACTTAGAACAGGAGTTTTAGGGCATTTCCAATAGTATATTTATTGTCGTTTCTTAGCTATACCACGTCAACAAAATGCTACATGGAAGAGAGAGAGAGGGAGGAGAAAGAACACAGATTGTCTATTCTTGAAGAGATTGTCGTGTACGCGAAACAAGACTTGATACATTAAGCTACTCTAGTTGACATGTAGGCCCGTTTCAAAGAAAAATTATAAAATATAAATGTCGGAGAGTGTGTTATAGACTATCTATTAGAGATGTTGTCTCTAAAGATGATATAGCATATGTTAGAGACAAAATTATCTCTAACTATTAAAGATGCCCTTACAGAAATCAGTATATTTGTTTTTAGCATATGTTGGAGATAAAGTTATCTCCGCTGTCCTTACATAAATCAGTATATTTGCTTCAAAATTCCTCCGTTCGAGACAGGACATAAAGTGGCTCGCTACACGCGGCATGCCTGCCTACCTGGATACATGCTAAGAACAGGTAGCGGCATCTTTTCCCCGTGGCGTCTCTTCTCCCAATCCAACCCTTGCCCAGTTGTTTAAGCAGGCTAAGAGAAGATAATCCCCTTGGTACAGCATGCACTTGGCAGTAGTATAACAAAAGGTACAACCAAATTGGTTCAACAATCCCCACCTAGCCTGTCCGCTGACCTTTTTATTTGTTTGGGTGCTGATGAGCCCATGATTGATTCTTAAAACGGCACATTATCATGGTGCTGTTCATTTGTCTCAAGCTAACTAGCGCCAATATAATCTATTCCATACAGTGATCAATGTTTATAAACTATGATGCTCCTTAACGCAACAGTCGGTTGCCACACGCATCGACATTTAAGTCTAAATTTTGGATGATTTTGATGAGTGGATTTACTGTAACAGCAGGCTCGTTAACTAGTTGCACTTTGCCAACCGTTCCATAGCCCAAATCAAGATCAAAATCCCAGCGGTTATCGGCTGGTAACCAACAGTTATCGGAATTCCCGGTGGGATCCGGGATCCAAAAAAACCGTCCGGAATTGTTCGAATTTAAATTCAAATTTAAAATCCCGGTAGTTAGATCCCAAATTCAAATCTCAGTAGTCAAATTTCGAAAGGTGTTTTTTACGTCACCCACGCAGAAACGGATAACGACCTCGAGCGGTTTTGTTCGGTTCGATTTTTGGATCCTTGGCCCAAATCCAACCGGTGTGGCACCCAGGGTTTTGAAATCCAGTATCAAAATTTTACCGGAGGGGTCCGATAGGGCCGGTTTGGCCAAAAATCGTATTTTTTTTACAAATTTCAGCCGAAAATTTTAAATCAAAAAAATGATTTTTTTATAAATAGGCCTAAGATCAGTTGAAAATATTGGCCAAATTTTTTGATAATAAATTTCAGTACAAATGTCTTCTATATTTAACAAAATTCATGCAGACCAAAATTTTCGGAGCCGATTTGGATTTCTAGGGTGCAATAGAAACTATTTTCACTGATATTTTTAACCGTGGACTGGCACCTCGGTTTTTTGCGCTTACGTGCGCAGTATATATGTACACTTTTCCAGTACTGTTACGTATTGATTGTTATCCGTTGATCAACTATCTGCCCCTTTCAAGATCCCGTTGCACCTTTAAGATTTGTAATGTGACCATCCTATACTAGAGATTCATCAAGGATGGTCATGGGCTATAGGAATTGGGCACGTTAGTTTCACGTACTGCTACTATAGAAGAATCTGAAACAGGGGCCATTGTTGTACCATGTGTGGATTCAGATACAGTGTGTTCAATGCAAGCATGGGGTTTGATCACAAGTTCTTTGATATCGATAGGATAGAGACCAATATAAATATGGTCAGTTCTGTATAGATATGTGCATGGTTTGCTAATTTCACTACTACGGTATTCAGAAATCAGAAGTGCATGCGCGGATTTAATTTTACCGGTACCATTTTCTGTTGGATGCATGTCTTGGTCGAATCAAAGCAGCCAATGGGTGGTTAGAAATGCAGCATAGTTTAAGCTATCTCCAGCTCTGAATATTGATACTTTTCAAGGTACAGGTCATCAACCCCTTGTATATGCATGCCTATCGTACTGTCGCCTCTCAACTGACCTGACAAATCACGATTCAGAAGCAACGCAGCAGGCATTCAACTGATGAAGTAATCAGCTGCACTTACCTTCCTCCTCCCTACCTGTCCATTAACTGCAGGCCCAGACCGAATCAAACCTAGTTACAGTGACAAACTGGCGACGTAAGAAGCGGTCAATTCGCCGCGCCGGCCAACGCGAGTTCGGACTGAAAATTACCGGGGAAGCAGGTGATGCTGATGAGAAAATTGGACGTTTGACGCATTCCCGGCCGGTCAGATGGATGACATTTCACGCATATATACGAGCTGTACATGCCGGCAAGACGGCACATATGGAGATGGATTAGTAGCTGGCTAGCTAGCTGCAGCCGCAAGTCATCAACCACTACCGGAGTCAAAACGCATCGGCAAGTCATTGGTCGGCCCATGCCTACCTCCTCCTCTTCCTCTCCCTTACGTCTTGGCTTGCAATTTGTATTTATATTTTGGCCGCGTGATGCGTGCTTACTTCCTTCCATATGAGAGGAAGCCTCGGCGAGACATTGACGTCTCAACCATTTATTTCTCTCTTTCTTTTCTTTGCGGCTTACGCTTGCGCGTTCATCGTTGCCGCCGCCTATTAATTCAGCTCCATGTTCCATTGTCAGACAAGTTCTCGGTCTCTTGGGTTTGCATTGGGAGTTTGTTGGGTACGTTCATGGAAGAAGGCTGGCCATAAGATGGTGGTCTGCATTTGGGGATCGGAGTTATGGTTGCCTCCAGGGATTCTTGGCTGGGAGAGTGCGATGTTGGCATGGTTCAATCAAATCGGGTGATTTCTGCACTAGCTAGCGCGGTGCAAGGATGTTAATTGTTCTGTTCGATCTGATTGAGCCGTGCCAATATCACACACTTGCCTAGCCTATAGTATGTGAGGAACGACTGCTTTTTAAGGTATGGTGTTTTGTGTCTTTGTTGTTTTACACGCCTTTTAGGTTTAAGTTCGCCATTAAATTCAAGTGGTTATATAGCATGGAAGGTTATATATCCATGTATAATTCGTGATATTATCAGGTCAAGGAGTGGGGAGAGAGAGAGAGAGAGAGCACATGCTATGACCAGCCAGAAAATAAATTGTATGGGGCCTCTCCCCCATCCAACAGCCCGGTGAGGCCCTTCCCCGTGGAATTCCCTTCCGACCAGCCACGTACTAATTAATCTGGCCTTACTTGTTTTACTATAGCTTATATTAGCTAGGGCTGGTATATTTGAACCAACGGATTTATGGGTTAGCGTCTAGGTCCTAAAGTTTTCTTGTGCTAGTTATGTAAGTTTGTGATGACCTATGAATTATGATGATGTTATCCAAGTGTTGCATTTGCATAAAGAACGTTTGTCCAAGACTCAAAAGTGAACAAGCCATACTAGGATTACTTTTCCTGTGAGCGCAGAGGGGCAAACATAAGCGACCAAATTAGCATTTTATTACCTCACAAGCATTACATCGAACACCAAATCATGTGCACCAGCAAAACAACAACATTTGCTTCAAACCTATACACATCAAGTGCCAAAATCTTCACAATCTCTACTACTTAAAAATCAGAATTGGTGGTCCTCCACCCTCCACACCGTTTTCGGTGTCTGTTGGATCGGCGGTCGAAGTACCGACAGCCTAGATCGCGTCGAGCGGGGTCCAACCTCTATAAAACCACCCCTACATCTCATGCCGTCCAAGAAACCTCCTCTCCACTCCCCCGCATTCCAACTGCCCAACCACACCCTACTCTCTCCCCTATGCTGCTACAGCGCCTGCCCACCTCCATCCCCTCGCTGACCGGTTCACCCCCGTCCAATCGCTGACCGCGCCGCCCTCGACCTCTCGCCGCGCCGGTGTGGCCTCGGGGGTGAAACCACTAGTGACATCTTTATTGACTGGTCGAGTTAGGCAGGCTGCGTGAGTGTGTGGCCTCGGAGGTGGCGACATGAAGGTAATGGTTGTGTTGATTGGGCCCAGGAGAAAGCAGAGCAACAATGGAGGGTCTTGAGCTCACAGTGCGGAGCTACGGGCTCATGAAGGAGCAGAATAGATCGAAAACATCCTTTGTCTGTGCTTTGAGGCGGAGGCAACAGTGTGTCTCTTTTGCATTCAAAAGAAGTTTGAGCAATGAATCAAGTTCGAATATAAGAGGTAATCACGATTTATGTCTATCGGTATCTATTTGAGCTACTTATGCTATATGGTCATGTCAATGGAACATTGGAACTTAATTTTTCAGCAACTTGGTTGGAATTTAAAGTCTATTTGGAACTTCCATCAACCATGGCACCTATGTAGGAGCATGTTTTTTTTTTCTCACTCACACTACTACATAAAAGATATTCACAGGCGGTTCAAAAACGACATCACAGACGATTTTGTGAGCCGTCTGAGTTTATGGGTCAGTGATGATATGAGATCATCACAGACGGTTTTTGAACCGTCTGTGATGCATACTATCACAGACGGTTATTAACTCAGAACCGTCTGTGATGTATACTATCATAGACGGTTATTAACTTAGAACCGTCTATGATATTAAATTGTCATAGATGGTTATTAACTCAAAACCGTCTGTGATATTCGACTATCATAGACGGTTTATAGATGGAATAGTCTGTGATATCTTATGCATCCCAGACGGTTTATAGATGGAACTGTCTGTGATATCTTGTGCATCACAGACTGTTTGTCCTAAGGAACCGTCTGTGATATTATTTTTGTATTGCTAAATCTATTTTCGTTTATTGGCTAGCCTCATGAAATGCTAGCCATGCCCTCTGAAACAAGCAGAAACACAACAAGTACATATTCAATTCACATTCATTTCAGAAACAAGCACATCCAATTCACATTCATTTCAGAAACAAGCACATCCAATTCACATCCATTTCATAAATCAATTAACTCAAGTGAACTAAAATTAACCATTTATGAACAAATATACACACATGTTTTATAAAGTTCAATCTTATTCCAATCAAGTTCAATCTACATTGTGGAACTTCCCGTTTGGGCTTATGACCTCATGCATCAAGAAGACCGCAAACTGTCTTCGAATGCATTCGAGCTGGGCCTGTTCTAACGGAGTTTCAGCGATGGTTGCAACCTGTCGCTAGGAAGATTAAAGTTATGCATATATAAATTAATAAGTATCGTGCATATATAAATTAATAATATGAAATAATTGTTGCAAGATTGGCAAACCTGAGGATCTTTGGTCATCGGGGAACGGAGGAGTAGTTCCATGTTATGGCAAACATAGTATCCACAGGTGTTGCCCGACGGCTGCTGGTGACACTGCAAAAATAGAATTGGTTAGTTCGAGAGACGTTAGTACGAAGTGTTATATAAGATTAATGTGTACTAGCGAATACCGTGAATTCGAAATCGTGTCGGAGGTTCACTCCCTTGCATTTCCCTCCCTTTGTATAGTACGTGATGAACGACTTACATGATTCCAAAAACTTAGCCTTAGCCATTGCAAAGGAAGGAAAGACTACAATAGAGTTATCTATGGAGGAAATATGTTTACCTGTCAATTAAGTTTTTGACAACTGTGAAGTTATTATTAGACCTCTTTAGGGAATCAAGGTATCTTATCTGGTTCTATTTTGGTATAATTACAATTAGAATTCAGTGGTACCTACACAGGTATGTCGCCATGGTCATTAAACCTAAGTTTGTGTTGCTTATAAAGTACAAATCAACAAGTATAGCCACTAGTGCAGCACTTACCCTTGGTTGCAGGGCAAAAGTATGAAATCCTTCTCGCGGTGATCCAGCAAAAACGTCGCCATGTACTCCTCGATGAAGGTTGCATTGGCGTTGATGCATTGCTCAGAAACCAAGTGTGGGTCGAAGAAACCTACCGATAGTTTACTTGATGTGGTTTCTCCGATCATGTATCTATATATATGTACAAAAGCTAGAAGTTATATATGACATTTATCGGTATTACACAAACGTAGACCGTGATTGTACACACTTACAGTGTCCAGCATCGCATGAGTGAGACGTCGAGAGAGTCGAGGTTGAAGAGTAAGAATAAGTCATCGAAGGTCAACGTGAAGACACAGTCTTGAAACTCGTGGTTAAAATGAATTTTCTTGAACTTGACGGTGACACCCGAGCACCGTTGTACACCCGTCTTTTTGGCTTGTTCCATGTACCATTCATGCAATCTCTGGGAAGCCAATCCTAGGGTTTTGATGTCCTCTTCTGGGATGACCAACGGCTTGCCATACATGAATGTTCGGGCCAGCGGCTAGAAGGGGATATCATCGGGCTTCTTTGATTTGCCCTTGCCGCCTCGCTTTTTAGAGGTCGACCGGGCACGAGGTGTAGATGCATCTGATGTACCGGGTCCTTGCTGCATCGGTACAGGTAACTTTGGTGCAGGTAGCTCTGGTGCAGATACTTCCCGTGAAGTTGACACTGGTGCAGGTAGCTTCGGTGCAGATACTTCCTGTGAAGTTGACACCGATGCAGGTAGCTCCAGGTAGATGTCTCTCTTGGGCCACTGGATGAATGCTCCAATGGCTTATCCTAAAGTCACGACCTCGTCGTTTGGGGGCATCTCCAGCTGGATGACCTCGAAATTGGCATAAACACCATCCACATTCACTTTTGCGAAACCCGACGCTATATTTACACTGTGTAGCAAGGGCCCGATACTGGATGGATACGTCTGGCCCCAAGTAGCATCCAGGGCAACGGAGGCACATCTCACTTGGAGCTTGCACTTCGTAGCCACCTATATAACAATACAAAATTAGCTACTCTAACAGGCCTATCAATGGATCAAGCATTCCAAGGATAATAATTATTATCAGGATGTCATCAACAAGAAATCTGTTATCCATTTCTAAGTTATGGTTGGACACTTGACTACACGAACGTTTGGGGGGTGGCTAGCACAAGAGCGGCGGGGCTTCCAACCGATTTGTGAGGATGCACGAATCTCTCTCTCGTGACATCCCGCATCTCTTCTCTCGAGAGATGCATGAATCTCCTCTCAGAATCGTGCTTCGCGCTCGGCTTTGGCTCTCTTCCTACTGCACGCATACGAGTCATTGCAAATCCATCTTTCCATGGAACATAAATGCCAATGCTTCTCGTGCGACCCGAATGCTCCTTGTTTCCCAGGGCTTTGGAGAGCATATCTCTCTCCCTGTCTGCCTGGAATGAGCCTTGGGAAGATTGTGCAGTACCCAACTCTTCCTGCAAGGACCCGACATATTATTTCACTTCCTATGAAGTTATCGAGTAATTACAAACTAGGTAGTTCGATATCTTACCAGGCGCCGGTACACTTCCAAGTCTAAGGGGTTTAGAAAGGAGATGGCCCCCGAACACGCGGTAGATAACCTCGCTCTTAGCCACTGTTGGGCGAGCTCATCAGATATCTAGGCAAATGGCGGGGAGGCGTCCAACCGTCTTGCATGCCCGTCCTAATCCCTCCATTGCGAGAGTTTACCCGCATACCCAGCGGTGCCGAGGCTGTGGGGGTGCGTGTTTTTTGCCTAAAGGGCCCTGTGCGCCTCACTTTCAATCCTAAAATCATCTGTCATCTTCTTCGCCACAAAGTCTTCCTAGTACTCCTCCACAAACGGATACTTCTGGAAGGTCGTCAGATCCTTCTACACGTAATTCTTGATAAGCGTGCTCTTGAAGTTCCTCCACACTTTGCACGCCGCTAGAAACGTGTATCGTTGCACGGAGGCCTGGTGTTCTTCTGGGATCAGGAATGATTGTAAAATTTCTGTCACCAGCGCATCTTTCTAATTTTTGGTCAAGTCCTTCCATGAATCATAGGTGATCTTGACCCGTTCGTATGCAACTATTCTGACCATTGTTCGGAATGCGGACGCTGCTCGGCGAGGACTCAGAGGGGTCCCAGATGCATCGACTCTCGTGATGGTAAATCGTCCCTTGAGCCTTTTCGATATTCATATTTCCTTGCGCTTGGATTTTCCAAAGGATAACACATCAGACTCATGAGGCGACGATGACGAAGAATGAGCAGACGACATCTTCATGAGAAATAGAAGTTCTGACACACATGAACATATTATCATAAGATTATCTATGTGTATGGGTATACACACCAATTAAATGACATATAAACATGTAAATTCTCCAAGTCAGCCAACAACACTTGATTTACTGACAGAATAACATGTATTATGAATTGGGTCACAGAACCTAGAGGTTCAACCAATTAACCAACCGAAAGTAACAGACCAAATGCTAAAGATCAATCACAATAGTAAGCATTCCATTCCAATTAGAGCTCAAAACAATTTCAGTACGAGACTATTATCATCACAGAGCATTCATCTCAAGCCCACTACACCATATTGCAATATGAACATATCAAATGCAAAGAGGTAATTAAATTGAAATGATGTGATACTCACGAAGCAGATGACAATCAAAGCCACTGAGCAATGTGTGAGGGGAAGGGACATCGGGGTCAGCAACTTGGCATCTGTTACCTTTGGGCGTCCAGGGGAAGGACGAGCAGGGAGCACCGGACCAGCAGGGCAGCGTCGAAAGGGAGGCACGTCGGGCTCGGGGGAGGAGGAGGAGGCGGGCTCGGGGAGGAGGGGTGTCGGGTTTAGGGAAGCGGCGGCTCATGCTCGGGGAGGAGGTGGCGGGCTCGGGGGAGGAGACACGCCGGGCTCGAGGAGGAGGCGGTGTCGAGGACGGTGACGACGGGCTCGAGGAGGAGGAGGCGACGGGCTCGGGGAGGAGGGATGTTAGAGAAACTTAATCGTTTGAGTGGGGGCGCGGCAAACCCTAGAGTCCGAATATAAATAGGGTTGGATAACACAGACGGTTCCGATAAATAACTGTCTGTGATATGAGACGATTTGTAGATGAAACCGTCTGTGATATATGATATATCACAGATGGTTCTTTAGATGAAACCGTCTGTGATATATGACTACAGACGGTTTATCCTAAGGAACCATCTGTGATATTCTTCTGTATTGCTACATCTATTTCTGTTTATTGGCTAGCCATAGGAAATGCTATCCATGCCCTCTGAAACAAGTAGAAACACACCAAGTACATGTATACATCCAATTCATATTCATTTTAGAAACAAGCATATCCATTTCACAAATTCAGATATGACACATTCTCACATACATAAATGCAAATTCACATATGACACATTCTCATATACATAAATGCAAATTCAGAACATATGACACATAAATATTTCATTCATCATTCCACTTGCTTATCTTCTTTAAAAATTAGCCCTTCATGATGATCGACGCGTATGTAGCTAGTTTCGTCACGTTATTCTTCTTCGACCCTTATGCCGTTTTCGAAAGGTGGCAACTCGTCAAATTGATTGTATTCTTCCTCATCCACTACATTCTCAACTCAGACAATCCTCCTTTTTCTATGAAGAACTATGTGGTGCTTTTTATTTGCCTGGTCGGTTACATAGAAGACTTGAACAACTTAGTTAGCGAGTACAAATGGTTCGTATTTGTATCGACACGTTCGAGGTCCACGGTAGTGATACCGTACATATCGACCTTCACCTGTGAGAGATGGACCCAACGGCACCGAAACATGGGGATCTTGAAAAGCACGTAGTCGAGCTCCCAAATCTCCTCTATGAACCCATAGTAGGAGCTCCTCAACCCATCGGTATTAAATGCATCTATGCGGACACCGTTGTTCTGGTTAGTGCTCTTTATATCCTGAGCCTACGTATAGAATGTGTACCCATTTATGTCATATCATTGCCATGTCACAACTGTAAAGGTTGGCCCTTTTGCCAACCATGTCAGCGTATCGCTTAACGATTTCCTAGCGAGTCGCTCTTTCAACCATTCGTTGAACCGACTGTTGTGCTGTCTCGTGATCCAAACATCCAGCCGCTCTGGATTCTGTTGTCAAAGCACGTCCTTGTGCTGGTCGATATACGGGGACACTTCAGTGATGTGTTGCAAGACCGTGAAATAGGCTTGGGCACACGCTCTCATCTCTGGAGTGATTTCTTTCCTTTTGATGGTCCTGATACCCTCGAGCCTCCCCTCATGGCGAGATCGAAGCACACCTATTGGTTCGACCTGAGCCATGTAATCGACGCTGAACTCAATGACCTCTTCGGTTGCATTCTTCGACGATGCTGCCTTCCGGCCGAGATCGATTCCGTACATAGGACTTGAGAATTCCCATGAACCTCTTGAACGGATACATGCTACGTAGGAACACGAGCCCGCACATCTTTATCTCCCTCACAATGTGAACAATGAGATGGACCATAATATCGAAAGACGACGGAGAGAAATACATCTCAATATGACAGAGTTGTCACCACCTCATCCTACAGAGCATCTAGTCCTTCGGGATCGATGACCTTCTGAGCAATTGTGTTAAAGAAATAACACAACCTCATGATTGTCTCTCGGACCTTGATCGGCAAAATACTTCTAATTGCAACAGGGAGCATCTGTGTCATCGGCACATGACAATCATGAGACTTCATGCCAATTAACTTCAAATCTTCCATTGAAACATGTTTCTTCATGTTAGTAGAGTAACCGGACGGACTTTTACACTATGCAAGCACTGGCACAATTCAATTCTCTCAGCCTTGGACAGAGTGTAACAGCAGGGGGAAGGTACGTTCGTCCTTTATCGGTGCTAATTCAGGTCTGATATCCATATCAACCAAGTCAAGTCGTGCATTGACACCATTCTTTGTTTTGTCATGAATGTTTAGTAAGAGACCAATCAAGCTGTCACATGCATTCTTCTCTACGTGCATAATGTCAATGCAGTGGCGAACTTCTGGGTGCTCCCAATAAGGTAATTCTCAAAATATTGATCTCTTCTTCTAGATGTTCTTCTCACAGGTCCTCGATTTACGTCTCTTTCCGAGCACAACATTTAAATCCTTAACCATATCATAGACATCTTTTCCGCTTAAATGCCTTGGAGCTGAACTGTCCTCCTTCTCTCTGTCGAATTGTTTCTTCATCCTGCGGTATGGGTGAGCCCTTCGGAGGAACCTACGGTGACGCATGTACACGGTTTTGCGCGAGTGCTTCATTCACACACTCTCGGTATCATCTAAACAGTAAGTACATGCTTTGGCCCCTTTTGTACTCTGGCCCGACAGGTTAGCAAGGGCGGGATAATCATTTATGGTGCAGAACAACAAGTAGCGTACAGTAAAGTTCTCTCGTTTGTACGCATCTCATACTTGTACCCCTTCGATCCACAGTATTTTTTAGATCTTCCATCAATGGTGCTAGGTACACATCAATATAATTTTCAGGTTGCTTCGGCCCTTGGATAAGTATCGACAGCAAAATATACTTCCGCTTCATACACAACTAAGGAGGAAGGTTGTAGATACAGAGAAACACGGGCCAAGTGCTATGTCGGCTCTCATGTTACTGAAAAGATTCATTCTATCTGTACTCAATTCAAACCTTATATTCCTCGGTTCCGCACCGAAGTTTGCAAACCTCCTATCGATGTTTCTCCACTAGGTGGAATCAGCGGGGTGTCTTAGCTTTTCATCCTACTTACGCTCCACCGAGTACCAGCGCAACAGTTTTGCCTCCTTTGGGTTCGCAAAAAACCACTTCAAACGAGGAATTACAGGAATATACCACGCCACCTTAGCAGGAGGTCCTTTCTTCACCTCGATTCCCTCACCGTCATCTGATTGATTCTGACGCTTGTATCAGGATGCGTTGCACACCGGACATACATGCATGTTTGCGTACTCTTTACGGTAGAGGATACAGTCGTTCGGACATGCATGTATTTTTTCTACTTTTATTCCCAATGGACAAAGAACATTCTTGGCTCTGTAGGTGGTTTTGGGCAACTCGTTTCCATCCAGAAGAATGTCCGCTAAGAGACCTAACAGCGCCGTGAAACTCTTGTTGGACCAACCGTTGTTTGCCTTCAATTTCAGCAGTTCAAGCTCGGATGACAACCTTGTGTATTTCAACTTGCAGCCCGAGAACAAAGGCTTCGCCGAGTCCTCCATCAAGCCCTCGAATGTACCAAACTCTCTCTCACTATAATTCACTTCTGCATCGCGAAGCATCTGATCAAGATTTTCATCGTGCAACCTATCTAAATGGGAACCACAATCGACATCATCCGGCGGCATATCGTTGGCTTCGTCGGCGATATCGTTATTACTACCTTCCTGTATAATCTGCTCTTCACTGTGACTAGTCCAATGTGTATACCCCATTTTGAAACCCCTTCGAATCAAGTGTGCTTCGATCTGCGCTTGGTTCTTAAACATTTTCAGATTTTCGCAGTTAATGCATGGACAGTACATATATTCTACTCTCTTATTCAACATGTCCTCCTCGGCAGCTCTTGTAAAAGCAGACACGTCATTAATGTACTCTTCACTCACACGGTTCTTAGTGTACATCCAGCTTCGGTCTATCACACGATTCGTATTGAAAAACTTAAAAATAAATAAAATGTGGTTTTTCTTATTGTTACATTTTTCGGATTTTATTAACTTACATGTGGGCCCTACTTGTCAGTGACTCATCATTTTATTTCATGATTTATTTTATAAAATCTATGGTGGTCCCACATGTCATAAACTCATTAGTTTATTAACTAAATGATTAAAAGCAGTAGGATTTGAAGCTCAAATTGGGCTCAGGGGCTTCACTAGCAATTTCGGCGTAAACGCCCGAAACTACTCAAATTAAAGGATGTTTAGGCTCTAGTAGCTCACCTCGATCAAGAGGAAGGTGTCAATGAAGTCGGGGAAGATTCAAGGCGGCTGGTCGTCGGTGAACAGAGGCGACGGCGGCAAGCTCCTCGGCGACAGGTCTTCTCGGTGGAAATAAACTGAAATGAAACACATGCACATCTTTAGGGGGACATACAGGTGGGGAAATCGACCTTGGTGGGGTTGAGGACTCACCGGAGAAGAGTTGGCGTCGATGGCGGCGGCGGTGATAGAGAGGTCCACGATGACAGCTCGGCGTGGGCGACAATAGCTGAAATGGACCACACGAGCGGGCTCAGTGAGGTGAGGCGATACTCAAACCGGGCATAGAGTGGCGATGGACTCACCGTAGCGCTAGAGATGGAGAAGAAGACTCTGTTGAGGATATACACTACTGCACCGGATGATTAGTAAGCGAGCAAAATGGTGCACCGTCTGTGATGAGTTAATTATCACAGACGGTTTTAAAAAAAACCGTCTGTGATATATAGTAATATCACATATGGTTATTGTTAAGAACCGTCTATGAAGTACCACAGACGGTTGTTTGTTGAAAACCGTCTGTGATATGTAGAATTATTACAGACGGTTATTATTAAGAACCGTCTGTGCTATTACCTCTTCACAAACAGTTTTTAGCGCTGCTAGTAACACAAACAGTCTCTAAACCAAAACCGTCTGTGATTGTATGTAATACAGACGGTTTTGGTCAACCGTCTGTGATGGGGCGTTCAGTATTAGCCTTTTTGTAGTAGTGTCATCTCAATTAAGTGGCTTTATTCCTTCTTGATTTAATCATGTTTTTTCATTTGTTTGCTGATCAATTATATCTGCACAATTCAAGGACTAGACAACTAGACTGTGCAGGAGAAGATGTACACCTACCTCTTGTGATAAAGGTGTGATCTTTAGTTGAGAATTGTTCAAATTCTAGCATTGCATGGGTGTATGTTCAATTACAATTTTTTACTCGATAGTTGCTGCAGATGTCACAATAACTTGAACTAAAGTGCAAGAAAGGCAGGGGTCTTGGCCTCCTAGGAAGACGGCACACAATCATGTGAGATGAGTTCTCATGTGTTCTTCTAGCAATAATTGCTGGGTCTTGGAAGTGAACTTGCTTGAAATTGCGGACTACATCAAATGCTTATGTTTGTTTAATCAAAATTTAGATGTTGGGCACTATGTGTTGGGTACTTTCTTGGTGAATACTTAGAACATATAATTGATTGTGAACTAGAGTTTAGCAAGTATGCAGAATGGAACTTATCCCAAAATGACTCAGGCATGTCTACCCTTATAGGTAGTTGTTAACGTTTTATGAGTTGTCCGGTGTTCTAGACATACCAAGGGTGGTAAATGTCTTTCTAAAATCATTAAGGGTCGTAAATGTTAGTACTGTGTTGGATGGAATGTTAGAGTTAGCTTAACACTTTTCTCAATTGGCCTAGTATGTTGCAATGTTAATTGTTATTTTACTTTCAACCATGCAACTTTGTTTAGTCTGGTAAATTGTCAGACCAATAGCAGATTTTAATGGTCAAATAGTTTGGATACAGGTTTCTTGCAGTGATTGGGTAAGGCAAGGAAGCTCAATTTGGCTATGAGCGGTGCGACATGAGGATAGTGATGCAGATCGGACCGCATGTGGTGGTAGGGCCGCGGGTGCAAAACGTAGATTGAGCTTGGTTGTAGAGATGATGGCATATAGTAGGCCGAGCACGATGACGGTTAACGATTTGACATACTGGTACTATGATTTTTTAATCTGTAGCAAAGCAAGGGCATTGAACTAGTAACAATATACTTGTAAGATTCAACTCACTACAACATCAATACCCCAACATCATCATCAACATATCAAAGAACAAATGTGTCATCTCATATATCAACTCAACCATAGACCATCAACTTGAGCAAATGGAACAAATAGTATGCTAATTCTTCAATCAACACAGCAGTATGGCAACAGAGATACCAAATTTACATGGAAACCCCTTGCGGGGAAAAAAATGAAAGACAGTGAGATGAGCAATCCACTATAGAGATAAGACAAGTACAATAACTGAGAGGAGGCTCCAAATCCCCCAAATTTCACTCTCTAATGGAAGGATTTGTTGGAATTAATCCCTCCCCTCTTGTCCCTTAACCCTAGCTTTCTCAGGGCACAAGAAACCCCCAAATTTCAACTTAGGCTAGTTTAAAATGGCAACTTTGCATAAAGCACACTAAGGTTACAAATTATTGCAAACAACTCCATGTTCAGCCTACTATGTACATGAGAGAATATCTATCAAAGAACAGATGTGTCATCTCATATATCAACTCACCCATTGACCATCAACTTGAGCAAGTGGAACCAATGGTATGCTAATTCATCAATCAATACAGTAGTATGGCAAGAGAGGTAACAGATTTTACATGAAAACACCTTACGGGAAAAAACCACGAGTGGCAGTGTGTAAGACCGAGGCCGGCTAGAGGGGGCGAATAGGCGATTTTTAAAATCTTTTGGCTAAAACCGAGTTTTATGCGTAATTATAAATCGATTCGGTTTTGCTCAATTAAAACCTAAATCAACTAGTCTTGACTAAGTGCACCAACAATATAAGACTATTGATAATGATAGCAAACATAAAAAGACATATAAGCAATTTAATTTTAGAAATATAAATTACACAAAGTAAATCACAAGAGAGCAAACCACAATGACACAATGACGTTTTACCGTGGTATTCGGAGACTTGCCGGTCTCCCCTAATCCACATTGAGGTAAGCCCAAACTAATTAGACCAGCTCCACGAATTAAGCCAAACACCTTAATTCCACTAGTGGTAGCTCTTTCTCGCTCCGGGTAGGTGAGCTCCAACCTTCACAACACGCCAGGCCTCTTCACAATTTTCTTTGAAGAGATCACCAGACACGACGCTTCCACACCGTCTAGGTGTCGGCAAACACCAAGAGTAATAAGCCAAGCCCCTTGCTTGACTCTCACCACGTGCAATGAATGCACAAGTTCAAGTGGATACGAAATCCACCTCTAAATGCAACATATGCAACTAGATACCTCTCTCCTTGCTCACAAGGTGCAACACATGCATAATTGAGAGGAGAAGCTCACACTAGCTTAAGAGAGTGAAATGGGATGTCAAAGGTTGTCTCAAAACCAACCAAGGTGGGTATTTATAGTTCACACACAAAAACTAACCGTTGGGAGCAGAAATCAGCAAACTCAGCCAAAATACGGTAGTATCGCCGTTCAAAGCACAGTACTACCGATTTTTGCTCAACGGTCAGAAAGGGTGCATATAAGGCGCAAAAACTAGCCATTAAATTTTTTTAGTGCGGTAGTACCGCAGTACAAAGGCCGGACTACTGCTTTGCGTTAGTACTACTTTTCTCGGGCGGTATTACCGCAGTCCAATTTTAGCACAAACGACACTCGGTAAAAAGGTCATAACTTTTGACTCCGATGTCGGAATTGAGTGATCTTGGATTCTATGGAAAGATTATTCAGAGGGCTACACAACCCACCTATTTGATTGATCTCAAACATATTTGATCAAATCAAAAGGCACAACTCCAAAGAGACACTATCATGGTCTAAGTCCAAAGAAATAACAATAAGCAATCTTAGACCATGCTAAGGGAAAATGCATGAATCCTAACAATTTGTAAAACATATTTGCAAACTTAGATCATGCCACAAGGAGTAGGTACATGGATTTCAACTATTTGCAAAACACATTTGCAAAGTATAGTTACATGCTACAAGGATTAGATGTATGAGCCTCGACTATTTGCAAAACACGTTTGCAAATAATAGCATCATGTCACAGTGAGCTCGAGCAAGCGAGATTGAGCTATTAACACATGATGAGACTCAAGCTACTAGACAAGACCCCCTCTTAATAGTACGGCAAACCTATACTAGCAATTTGGTCTTCCAACAAAACACCAAGACTAGTAAAAAACTAGGAACACATCCTTAGCCCTAATTAGTCATACCTTTGTCTTGAGTATCCTCTTGAAGATTGATGACGCATATCTTTACTTCAAGTCTGGGTCATCGTCTTGACATGCATCAACCCTTGATGCATCATTTACTTGACCTCCATCAACACTTGATGGGTCTTCTCTTGACTTGATGATTAACTCATGATCATCTCCTCTTCGAGATCTTGATATGCATCAACACATGATGCATCATCTTCTTGAATCTTGACTTGATGATGATCAACTCATGATGCCATCCGAAGTCTCCATTACCATGGAACATAACTTATTCATCCAACTCATGGAAAATATTAGTCCCACAATGATTAACATTAATTACCAAGATATACCTGCAATAAATGCTTCTGAACAAGCCATTACTGACAGGTGAGGTACTACCGCCGTTGATCATGCGGTAGTTCCGCTCTCTGGTAAGCCCAATCACAAGGGCGGTACGACCGCTTCCCTTCAAGGTCCATAACAGGCACTGTCTGTAAATAACGTACCGCCAACAAATATACGGAAGAACCGGAATACGGTAGTTTCACTTAGGAAATGTGGTACTACCATGACGCGGTAGTTCTGCAAAAAGAACTCCGGTACTACCGCTTTCCATGGAAGCACTCAAGCTCCAAAAAGGTGTTACTCTAGAAAACACGTACCGCCAACTAATCTCTAGTCCGACCGGGTTGCGGTAGTACCGTACCACTTTCTCGGTCATACCGCTGTGCGGTAGTACCGCCAAGACAACGTCGGTACTACTGACTTTCACTGAAGACTTTTCCAGAAGCAAAACAAATGCAATGCATAACAAAAATAGCACAAAATAAACTTCAAGCCACTCGCCATGATCCCTCTATTGTCTTTGCATTGCCATTTCCATGTTGTCTTTCATAATTCGAGACTAAGCCTTTAAAAACAACTTGGCACACACATTAGTCCTACAACACAATTGCAAATAATTGAATATAAAAGCAATATAAGTATATATGAACCAGAGGCGGAACTAGAATGAATTTGACCGGGGTTCACTATTTCACTATGCATATGAATTTTTCAAGCAATATTGTACTAAGTCGCTGCCTGAGACGACTCCGAGGTGCACAATTTTTATACTAGGGGTGCACATGTGGTATATATAAGTTGATCCCCACTAAATTGTTTTTTGAACCCGGTGTCCTGTGACACCGGATAAACCAATTTGGCTCCGCCCCTAATATGAACTACACAAGTTTTATATACTCAAAGGATATGTTTCAAAGTAGAGATCTCCAATATATGTGAATAAAGAAATATAGATCAATACTAATGAAACCACAAAACATAGAGTGACCCCCCCTAAATGTGTGCATACACGAATATGTACTAAAAACATATGCACATATTCAAGTTAGACTTTTTGTAGAGTTCAACCTATATTTTGGATCCGAGGAATGCAACAAAATATAGGAATATGATGTCGAATGCATACCTCTTTGATTTTCACCTTTTTATCCAAATAAGACTACACAATAGGATATATCAATAAAAGTGTTAGTCTCACAAATAGATTTTTCATTAATCACCAAAATACTCCATTAAATTATAATAACGGATCTAGATTCTTCACAGTGAGATGAGCAATCCACTATAGAGATAAGGCAAATACAATATTTGAGTTAATAATTGAGAGGAGGCTCCAAATCCCCCAAATTTCACTCTCTAATGGAAGGATTTGGTGGAATTAACCTCTCCTCTCTTCTCCCTTAAACCTAGCTCTCCGGGCATAAGATATTAACCCCCAAATTTCGACTTGGGCTTGTTTAAAATGGCAACTTTGCAGAAAGTGCACTAAGGTTACGAATTATCGCAAAGAACTCCATTTTCAGTCTACTATGTACATGAGAGAATATCTAGCATAGTGCATCCCATGTCTAAAAGTATTGAAAAACTCTCAAACAATTTGTAGATGCAGGGGATGGTATATTCCATATTCATGCAAAATTTCGAGACGAAAAACGATCACATTTAGAATATATGAAAAAAGAAAAGAAATTATGCATGAACGCTATCCCTCCGTACGGTTCTCTACGGTACATATAAGCAATGTTTTTCCATGACGTCTGCACATTACTACATTTCCCGACAAAATTTATGGAGTGTTTATAAATAATCACCGTGTAACATTTAGGGCTTTATTTGGAATTTAGGGAGTTTATAAATGTGTTGTAGCATTAGTTTGCCAAAAACACTAGCCTTTGAAAAAAACAGATCAACACTAGCGAAAAATTGGACTATATCACAAGTTTTTTTTTATTTTTTATTTGGCCTGGTTACTTTAAACGTTTGTACGTAGCGAGTCTCTTTCTTGAAACATACGTAGTGAGTCTCTAACTGGCGCTAGATTTATTATCTCCAATATATAGCTAAGAACATCAAGTTGCACAGCAATACCGGTCGGTCGATATAATCAATCAAACAAAAAACACACTCCAGCATGCGAATTCTGATGTGCTGCGGCGTTCATCTCTCTTTTCTCTTCACAAATTCATGTAGCTAAATTTTGGCCTAGTTACTACATTTTATAAAGTTGTTGTTGCTTTCATATTTTTGTTAATTTCTTCTCCTTATCTTTCTAGTTGATCGATCATACGTTATGCTTAAGCATGCGTTGCTGTACGCCTGTACATTGAGAAGTCCAACTTGCTGTGTTGGTTTTGAAAAGACTAGCTAGGTTGACTCGTTGGATCAAATGGCTCATCATGCGATTTTTTTAATAATATTATTTTAAAAGATAATAACAAAAATAAATAGTCATCCTAAAAAATTACAAAATGGCTGAACTGACGGCAGGTAGTTGTCGCCAGTCTATTGACCCCATGTCGCCTGTCCAGCTACTTGTTGTCAATTGAACAGGCGACAGCTACTTGCCGCCATTTGAACTGGCGACAGGTAGTTGTCGCCAGTTCAACTGGCGACAGGGAGTTGAAACCCTAAATTGGTTGGTTTGTTTGTGATTTTCGTAGATTTTCAACGGTACGAAATCTGTTAGACTCGCAATAACATTTTGTGATCGTCGTATATTGTTCCAGTGCGGTGAATTTCTGAAGAATTTTGCGAGGACGATTGAGGTATCAATGATTTCTAAGTAGGAAGGTAAGTGATATTGCGATGCGTCCGGTAATTCATACACGGTGGAGAACTTTGGATAAACGACCTCTTGCCATTACCTATTCATGTACATACACGGCATATTATGTAAGAAAACAAATATGAATTTGCCATTACTATCAAAACTACGACAAATCAAACTGATATTACATAACATTCAGCAAAACATTATAACACTTAGTTTTTTTCAAATCAAAATGATAATTCAAAACATTCGCAATAATATATTACAACTGTCTACGCTTTCTTCCTGTGACCGCGACCTCATCGTCCCCTATATAGACTGTCTCGAGTCGGTCGACCGGGTGAGGTCCCCGCGGTGACGTTCGGAGTGCTGATGTCTCCTTCGTCCTGACGATTTCTCGTGAGGCATTTCTTGAAGGTGTGCCCAGACTCCCTACAAATAAAGCACTTCTGTTGGACCGAAAAGGCGACTAGAGGGGGGTGAATAGGGGCACGATCACTTTTTCTCCTAGATCGAATTCAACACATTTTCACTCCAATAGCTATGGAAGTTATGAAGATCAAAGTACAAGCACAACGGAAGACTTGTATTGAATCCAATCGAAACCCCGAAGCAAAACAACCAAAAATACCAAAAACTCAATTCACAATGAGTTGGATAGTTAGACCTCTCAACCTAGCGGTCTGACCGCTCCATGGGGCGGTCCGACCTCTCAAATGGGCGGTCTAACCTCTAGCCTGATGAACAGTAAAATCAGTCCGAAAATCAAAACTCAAATCAGTCTAACTTTTGATCTACAAGGGCAAACTCCGCGAAATTTGAGACACACCTTCTTTAAGATATTAGGAACCTATTCCAATCAAAGATCGCAGAGATTCAAACCAAAGTTCCTATCTTTTTCAGTTTGAACGAAGGGTGCTCTAAAACCGAGTCAAAATCGAAATATGATCTAAAGACTTGCTCGTGAGTGATTGATGATCAAGATGATCCTAGATGGGTTCCCACATATCACAACAAGTTAGATCAAGGCAAAAAACTAAGTAAAAACTCGCGGATCAAATAAAGACTCAAAATCACCAAATAGAGAGAAGGAAAACAAATAGATTCATCTTGAGGAAACTTTTCTTGGATTGATTTTGATATGGTATTGGTTTACAGCCACTCCATCAAGGAGGACAAAGACTCAATACATGAGCACGAAATCAAATCCAACTCTCTAGAACCCTAACCTCCAACTATCCTCTCCCTAAGCAAACTAGGGTTTCAAAACAAATGAAAGGGTTGAAGGGGGTGCAGCCACCTCCCTCCTCTATTTATAGTGGAGTTTTAGACCTTCTAGAAGAGTAAACCCTAATGGGCGCCCGTTAAGCCTACACACAAACGGGTCACACACGTACACATTTTAAAGCGTCGTCTTGATCTCCTCTTGACCTAATCCGCTTCTCCACGCACCGTCTTGCGCTGCGGGTTGGCATAAGGTCACCAAGGCGGTATTTGGTAAAATTACCAAAATACCCCTTCTCGATCTTTTTGCAAAGATCGAGTCCCATCTTCGTGAAGCACTTCTATGCTTCGCCACGTATAGGTTGATCCAACGACTCTCATCATGTCGGCAAGTCTCTCCCATCCGGCTCCCACCGAAACTACCATGGAACTTGCACCGACCCCCGCGCCGCTTGATCCAACAAGTTGCACCGAACTGCCCGTTCAATCACCTTTGTCCCTTATACGCCATGCTTGACTCCATTGACCTTACCCAGCATCCCCGATCGTTCTGGACCTTAGCTCTCCAAGCTTAGTCCCGATCATCCTCACTGTTGATCGTCATTGACCTCCAAGCAACCTGCACAACAATAGACAAAGAAATCGATTCTGGGAACAAGTTCTTCACAACTTGACCCACGTTAGTCAAAACATGCATCATGCAACACATATGCACTGAAACCCATGAACTTGACCTAACCAAACAATCATCGCAATGAGTTGGTCGATGAACAAGTTAAACCGGTCGACCGCCACTTTGGTCGGCCTCGATCGCCTCGCCTGGCCCGATCGCCACTTGTTGGCTGGCCTGACCGCCTAGCTGGGACTTAGCCAAATTTCCTCCCTGGAAATCCGAAACCTACTGGAGTTTTTAAACCAATAGAACCTTTGACTCGAAGCTCCAAAAATTATGAGACCAAGTGTAGTAGAATCTCCTCTCTTGACTACACCCTCTATTTTTCGCCCAGGTCCAAAATCCAAAATCTCTTAATGGCCGGTTAGACCGCTGCCCAAAGGCCGGTCTGATTGCCAGCCAGTTCACCCGAAGCATTGCCGGTCTGACCGCCAGTTTGGCCAGTTTGACCGCCACACAGGCCGGTCAGACCGCTGAACAAAGGCCGGTCAGACCGTCTGAAGCCTGACAGCACTTGAATTTTGACGAAAACGCGTGTTTCGACAAACCATTAACGACATTGCCAATTGTAACATCATCCTAAGATCATAAGCATATCCCCATGATATCCACAACTTCTTCACACGACGTCCAGTTTCTACTTTGTCCATGTTGTTCCTAATGCGCCGTACCTGTCGTCGGTCAACCTTTCCCTTAAGCCTATCAATGTCCGCGACCCAGATTAGTTGTTCTCAGGTTGGATGGCCAGTGAAATGGACAACCACGGCGTAACCATACGTATCTCCACTCCAGGTTTTCATCACCGCCTCCTTGGTGAAATAGTCAGAGAGGTACTGGCCGGGATGTTGCGGCGCCACCGTCGAGCATGCGCCCATGACATGGGAGCAGGGCCTATGTAGAAAAAGGGACTTATTGCAAGTGCATATGCAACTACCGCGGTGTAGCGTGCACTCGTGGGTGACCCTGTCGCGGTTTGTCCCGCGGCGTCCTTTATCCCTGCGCATTATCTCGAAGCGAAGCTCCCTTATGCCTATCTTGAATACCCGGTGCATCTCACCATTCTTTCTCTTGTCCTCCATGTACTTGGTGACCACTGTCATTTGCCATGGCGAGCGACGCGTTGCTGTTTCTGTCAACAAAGTAGTTTGTCGTACCGCGGAGAGTTGCCTCCACAATACCAACCAAAGGGAGGCACCTTACGCCGCGCATGACCCAGTTATACATCTCAGCTAGATTGGTTGTCATGACACCATATCAAGCACTACCACTGTCATATAGCAGTGACCACTTCTCTTTAGGCTCGTACTCAATCCAGTCCGAGAAGCATTTCACATGTGCCCTCGTCCTCCTCGTCAATCTGGGAGCATCTGTGGGTAGCTGTGACAATGCTTCGGGGGGCTGGTCAGCGCTTGGGGCGGCCCTTTTCGCTGCCTCCCTTCTGTGCATCTTGGTCCACTTATCTAGAATCTTCCAGAGTGCTTCGAACTTCCGCTGCTGGTTCTCGTTACACAGCTGCTTGAATAGGTTCATCAAGTCTGTGTTGCGGAACTGCTTGTAGAAGTTTACACCCAAGTGCCTCATACACCACCTACTCTGCAGATCTGTCCACAGAAGTGGTACGTTCTCTCCTTGTTGTAGCTAAGTTATTGCACTCGGCAGGCCCGCATGCTGATCATGTATGAGGCATACATTTGGACATGGTACAACAAAAATCCTCAAATTCTTCAAGAACTACAACCAGTTGTTCGTGTTCTCGTTTTCAACGAAAGCGAAGAACTTGATTGTTCCCGTCCGTCGCTATTGCAGTCAGTATCTGACCCTTGTACCTTATAGTCAGGAATGTGCCATCGACGCACAAAATTGGACGGCAGTACCGGAATACATTAATGTATGGACCAAATACGAAGAATGCTCGCTATAGTACCTCCTTATTGGTATTTTGAGTTTAGTTGAATAACTCTTCTACACTGTTCCAGCCAATTAAGAAGAAAAAGGAGGGAGAAGAAAAACGTATGACACAAGAAGAGTTGCTTTTAGAAGCAGCTGAAACAGGTCTGTTTTGTTTTGTTTTGTTTTTACCTTTTCCCAAAGATATAGTTGGAATGTGCCAGTGTTGATTGAGTCTATTTATTTATTACCCTTTGTCTGTATTTCCTGAGATCATGAACTTGAGAAATCTTGAACGTGTACTGGCGAGAGAGGAGGAGAAGAAAAAGGCCGCTGTTCATAAAGCCATTTATGAGGGTCCTACGGTTCGATTTTGCTCAAGAGATGGTAGCTTCTCTTTCAGACTATCATCAATCATTTGTTTGCGTCTGAATTGTGGACTCAGCAACTACTCTCTTTTGGGCTTCCTTTTTTCCATTATAGGACTCCATATTGTAGGTACGCCAATTACTAATTATCTATTTTGTGCTGAACTAGGGGAATCGCATCTGGAATTCATCAATGGGGCATCATTAATGGATAATGTATTTTCATTTTATTTGTTGATCTTGATTAGTTGGCTTATCGAATTTGATGTGTAAATTGTGATGAACTTTATTAATTGTTGAACGTGTGATACACTATTGATGTGTATATTGTTTATGTGTGACGAACATGTCCGCGGGCGATGGGTACCCACAGACGGTGATGCATTGTTCGCAGATAAACGGGCATGCACGCGAACGACGGGTACCCGCGGGCGACAGACATGGACGAGGTTCTTCGCCCGTCGTCCTTCGCGGACATGCCTGTGGAGAAAAATCTAGGTCACAGGTATAGATGTAAATGAGCACTATCTGTACTCGTCGTGCCCTATTGCCATCCCTATTCACGACAGAGGTGGCGACAACCACGGCGAACTAGAACTACTAGTCGTTAGAATTTCTGGTGTGTGGTGCGCGTGTGATTCAGAACGGCCCTGTCAAGTGGTATGGATTGCCAAATTGTGGGTTTAACAATATAGTAGAACTAAGAAAAGGGACGACAAATTTACTTTTGCCAATCTGTCGGTTGCCCTGGTCACTAAGCATGACGCGTTGCACGCAGGGAAAGGTCGCATATTCTTTCTTCACAACGTAAAATTTTGCAACCGGCATCCAACTTACTCTGGCTCACGGACTCATCGTATGAAGTTACCATCTCCTGTTGGCTGTCGAAAACTTGCAGGTTGCAATGTCAATACTCTAGGCTTTAGCTAGCCCAATTCTGGAGAACACGAGTAATCAAAGAGAGCCTGATCTTGTGACACTTCCCCATAACTCACAGGCAGCACAATTTGCACGCGCGATGTATAAGTGGGTCTAAATCCGACACCCCATGACCCATCACAACTCACGAGCATCCCTCCGAGCAACACATGCTGAGACGTCACCACATTTGTTTCTGACCACAGCAGTTCTAAACACCAAGAAATCGCAACACAAAAGCAACCGTAACCGAACCAGAAAAAACGAAAGCTACATCGTACGTTCGTACTCTAACCGTGCTCCGGCGCTGGCGGCAACGGCTCAACACAAGGAAGGCACCACCAACCTGGTAGGCAGCCGCGCGACCGCTAGTAGGGGCTCTGCCCCTGCACGTTGCCGTGCGGGTTGTAGAGGCAGAGCGTGAGCGTGGCGCCGGTGGCGCAGCTGGCCTGCGCGCACCCGACCTCGCCCGTGCGGCGCCACACCACCTGCGTGTACGTCCCGCACTGCTGCCCCGCCGCGCACGTGTTGTTGGCGTGGCTGTAGTACCGCCCCTGCGCCACCCACGAGGCCACCACCTCCGCAGGGCGTGCGCGGTAGCTCGCCCACCCCTGGTTCGCGCCGTATGGGCTCGCGCCCATGTCCGCGAACGCGCACCCGCTCTGCCGCTGCTGCTGGGACACTGTAGTCGCCGCGGCCGCCGCAAGGTCGGCGCTCCACCGTAGCGGGGCCACCCCGACCGCCGCGCGCGCCTGGTTCTGCGGAGCCAAGAACTCGTCCGTCGTCGCGTTGGCCGCCGGCGCCTGCGCCTTGGTCACCGCGCCCCGCCCGCGCCCGCGCCCGCGCCCGCGCCTGCGCCCGCGGCCTCCGTGAGCCGGAACGACGCACAGCAGGAGGAGGACAAGGAAGCACGCCATGGCCATCGCGTGGTGGTGGCGCCGGGGAGCCTTGAGATCTGGAGTAGGTGAGCAGAGTAATGGCAAGTGATGAGTGAGAGCACTGTGCAGCCGGCGCTTAGTGTGAGCTTGTGCGTGATATGTTGTCGCTAGTAAGTTAAGAAGCCCAGCAGCACCGGCAGAGAGCGATGGCTACGCGGCTGGTGCTACCGTGCTAGCTACTTTGTACTTGGTACCACCGTTTGTCTGGTGATGGCGTGGGCCGTTCGATCTCGCGACTCGGCAAGTGGAGCGCCGAACCTGGCGAGATCCAGGGGGTTGTTGGTGCGTGTCAGTGTCCGATATCGCCGATTCGATTTTCTGTCTCAAGATCCAGATCAACACAATGTTTTGTTCTGGTAAACCAGTTTAAGATCGAGCTGGACGGAAGGAAGTTGGCTGGTGCGGAGTGCGTGCGGCGGACGGGCGTGGGAGCAGTTGGAAAGGGAGCGAGCGCCACCGGCGCACGTGTGCCATGCCGGCTTATGAGCTTGCTGATTACCGAGGGGACGGGATAGCAGGAGCACGGATTGTCACGGAGAGCATAGGAACCAAAGACCAAGTTGATGGTTTGGGATGAATGATTCATCAGCGAATGCACGGTGAGTGTGAGGTGCGTCCAGAAGCATGTGAGTTTGTTTGGTTAGTCAGTTTGTTTGGTTAGTCAGTTTGCTTTCACAACTCTCGTTTTTTTTTAAAAATGTTTTTTCACAGTTGCAAATTGCAGATGTGCTCTTGCGTATGAAGATCAGATATGTGCTGACAATGGTGGCAGACTCAGCAGGGAAATTAAAAACCCGGCGGTAACCAGAATTCCCGATGGGGCCGGGTGAACAGTAACAGACCGAAAAAAATTTAAATTTGAATTTGAATTTTTTACTGCGTAATGCACTTCCTAGGTATTGTATGAGCTAAATACGCTTAATTACGTATTGTATGAGCTAAATATGCACTTCATTGAACACTTTCTAATTCAAAATTCGTCAATTCAAAATTCCAACCGGTTTTTCAGGTTTTTTAACCAGGTTTTTCGGTTTCCGGGCGATAATCGGTCCGGTTAACGGTTTCCAGAAATCAGAGTTCAAATTTCAGTTTGTAAATTTTGTCCAATTTTTCACTGGGATTTCCAGTAACTGGTCGATTACTGTTACCGGGCCTCCGACCGGGATTTCACCCGGTTCTGGTTTTTTGATCTTGATCATGAGCGATGGAGCAAAAGAGCACAGCCAACTTCAATGGCCAGCAATAGCATCAGATTTCAGACTATGCCACGCATGAATAAGACTATATATAACATTGTTACAAGCAAAAGGGGGGGGGGGGGGAATGGGATCCTGAATTTCTTTAGACCCTACGAAATCTCAAAACACTAATGCCATATAATACACAATCTGCAAGATTAGAAAGGAAAATTTAGCACCCAGAAGAACAAGAGACGAACAAATAATGTCAATGGACTTTGAACAGTTCGACCTTCCGATGAACATAACGAAACGAGTCGGCACTGCACAACATCAGTAAGTGAAACGACTATAGAGGGAGGGAAAAAATAGCACAGGTTAGTTGCACAATCTAGGATGAAATGAAAATGCATGAACAAGCCAACAGATGATGATCATACGACTTGTACATACGAACAACATGCAACAGTATATCACAATTCACAGGCAAGCACCCAGTTAAGCGTGTCATAATCAAAATAGAAGGAATAACCGAGAGTACGAATTACATCTAGGAGGTAGCTAGAACGTAATCGATTCACATTCTATGTTCGAGACCACTAGCACAGCTAAGTTCAAAAGTAAACACCACCAAATAGCCTGCTTCAGCAAGAAGCCAAGAACGACTAAGAACCTACGGCTCCGACTTCACCAATGCAGAACTGGGAGCATCCGGAACAGTCCGCGAATACTGGAGCCAGTCTTTTGCACAGAAAAGAGCCTCCACAGTTTCAGGACGCAGCGCGCTTCTGTAGTCATCAAGCATCCGGCTTCCTGTTGCTGCCGCCGAGAATATGGAGCTGCCGCTGCTCACCATGGACATAGGAATGGCCAAGATATCACGGGCCATCTTTGAGAGAACTGGAAACTTCAGGGTGTTAAGCTTCCACCAGTCCATGATGTCAAACTCTGGGATGCGCGGCGTAAGGGCCTCTTCCAAGTACTGCTCTAGCTCAGACTTTGAGGGCTGGCTTATTGCTATCTCTGAAAGATACATGTCAAAATCTAGAAGTCCATCACCAGTAGAAGGTGGAGCTACTGGAGCATTATTCTCACTGACCGGCACATTTTTATTAGCCTCCCCTAGCTCAAGATAGGCTGGCGTCAAGGGGAGGGGCTGTGCAGCATAGTCCTTATAAAGCTCATGAACAGCATCATTCACAACCTTAACATACTTTGCTGCCTCCACACCATAAATTTTGGAATAACTGAACTCAATGAGCTTCATCTTGAAACGTGGATCCATGACCACAGCAATGGCTAGCACAAGGTTGCAATCCTTCCAGTACTTGTCAAACCTCTCATGCATGTCTTTGGCGATGCTACTGAAAACTTGATCTTCATGAGCTACAGCATTTGAAAGCTCTAGCTGAAGTTTCCACGCCTCATGGAAAAATATGTTTGAAGTTGGATTTGCTGCAGCCATGATGCTATGTGCAGAATCATAGAGAAGCTTCAAATAGTTGCAGGCGGCCTCCACCTTCTTCCAGTCCTCTGCGGAAGGTGCCTCATTGTAGTTATCATCACATGTCTCCAATGTGGTGAATGCCTGCCTGTAATCCAAGGCAGCCAGCAGCATAAGATAAGTGGTATTCCACTGAGTTGTAACATCAAGACATAGTGTCTTGGTGCTGGGAACCTCTAGTTGCAGAGCAATCTCAGCAAACTTCTCCTCACGGATAGAAGAAGCTTTTATGAACTTTATGCTTTCACGGATATTGTAGATCACACCATGAATGGAAGCAATGACATCCTGTGCGACTGCATTCAGGATATGGGCATAGCACCTCACAACAAACAGCTGCCCCTTAAGCATGAGGTTGTTCTTATTGGAGAGATGATCTCTCAGATTTGCACTGTAGATATCATGTGACGAGCAATCATTATCCAACGTGATGGTGAATAGCTTGTCTTTCATATTCCAGTCCGACAGGCTCGTGCTAATAGCTTCACTAAGTGCATTCTCTGAATGAGGAGAAGACACCATCATGAAGCTAAGCATTCTTCGCTGCACTTTCCACTCCGAGTCGATAAACTGCCCTGCAAGTGAAACATAGCCAAGAGTTTGACTTGTTGTCCACAATCCTATAGTAAGGCTGATCCTTCCGGACATAGTGCTGAATGCTTGCAGCAGGTTATCCTTTTCTTTCTGATAAACAGTATACACCTGTCCCTCAATTGTATCAACATCTACAACCCTGAAACGGGGCTGCAGGCTCTCAATGAAAGCATTGAAGGCTGGCTGTTGAACAATATGAAGTGGGTAGTCATGTAAAATGACCATCTTTGCCAGATATGAGCAGCTACGGTCTTGATCAAATGTAGCATTTGCATAACCAGTATATTTGTAACGCCTCTTAGAAGAACGTTCTACGGTACCCTCACCATCATTGTCAGTCCCTCCTGCTGAAGGCAGTGACAGCTTCCTCTCTTGGTTTTTCATCATAGGACACGAACCCAGGGTGATGTGCCTCTTGAGATGGCTAGTACCTGCAATTTTTGAGCCAGAGCTGTATGCAAAGGTTTGCTTGCATAGATTGCAGCATGCTCGTGAGCATCCCCCAGGCATGGCTTCAATAGTGAAGTGCTCCCAGACTGGCGACTTCTTTTTCCGACCTCTTGATGAGGTTCGTGGGGTCACCTCAGCACTGACCAACTCATTACCATGGGCCATCTCATCACCATTGACCGTACCGTTAACTTGAACCATTTCATTACCATGGATAATGTCGTTAACTTCGATCATCTCATTACCATGGATCATCTCACTACCTTGAACCATCTCGTTAACGTGGACCATCTCACTCCCTTGAACCATCTCGTTACCATGGACCATCTCAATCCCTTGAACCATCTCGTTACCATGGATCATTTCACTCCCTTGAACCATCTCGTTACCATCGATCATCTCACTGTCATGCACCATTGCATTGTCATTGCTGTTTGGTTCACCCATGCTGAGAGAGACTGGGTGATGAAATCCAAAAGGCCTGTTAATTTGAAATGATTGGAACAAATAAAATCATGTCAGATCTAATGTTATCAAATAATAAAAACTTGATCATTTCTCAAATAAGGTTCAAATAAACTTCAAAACACAATCTGTCAGATAAATCCTCAAACTGATCACAACATCACTGATAAACATCAGAAATCTTACATAATTTCAGTATGATAAGATCCGGTTGCTTTACCAGACCACTCCTCAGAGTAACAAACAATAAAATTTCCAGATGGGATTCAGAAATCACTACTACAATTTTATAAATTTGAGAATTATAACATTACAGACTTAAAAAAAGAGTAAATTTGTCAATACAATGATGACATTTTCAATTATTAACATATACTACTAGTAAGTCTCTGTGATCTCTTGAAAAGAGAAGGTGCCCAGCAGTACAACAATTGAAAATATCAAAATATATTGTACAGACAGAGATAGATGCTCACGATATTCTACACAAGTATGGATATATCAACAAATCCAATAGAAAAGTGGATCTATCCAAACCAAGCAAAATGCAAATATGCACAGTTACTTGGCAGTTGGCACAAGCTAAGCTCATAGCCAGTACTCTATTCGTGCTTGCCAGAACTGCATAGTAAGGAGTAGGTACTGCTGCAGCACAGAAGAGCTGATAGCAACTTATCAAGAATGGAAGGAACCTAGCTGGGCTATCAGGCATCAAACTCATCTCAACCAAGGTTATTAAAGCGATAAGGCAACTTATCAAGAATGGAAGGAACCTAGCTGGGCTATCAGGCATCAAACTCATCTCAACCAAGGTTATTAAAGCGATAAGACAAGGTGAGGCAACTCACCACCTTTTTACCGCAAAAGTGCTTAAGGCGTGCGGCGAGGCGACACCATACACACATCCTAATCGAAGATAGGAAATACCTCTTAGCCTTAGGCAATGTAGGAATCCAACAAATAGCCATAGAAGATCTTAGCTCAATAACATAACAAGAAATAGAAAAAAAGAGCAGATCAGACAATGGGCCGGCCCAACCAGGCCCATACCTCTCCCTCACACTGCTAAGTGCTCAATCTGCCCTAACTCCCTAAGGCTCCCAAGCAGCAGCAGCCTCCAAGCTCCCACCACGCCGCCTCCTGGAAACTCTTCCTCTCCTGTGGCGTCATCCCAATTCCCAATTCCTCTCACCCGCTGCATCCTCCCTGCTGCTCCTCTCCCACAACGCCACCTTCTCCTTGCTCCTCCTCTTCCACTACGCCACCGACAACTAGGAGGTGATGGGGCAGCCGGCAGCGATGACATGTTGCGGGTTGGCGGCGGCGGAGTGAGTGAGTGAGAGAGCTGAGGCCCAGATCTCGCGGCCTTGGTGGTGGCGACGAGCGGAGAGCAGTGACCACAGCGACACAGTGATGAAGAGGAGTGACAACGACGGCTTCAGCAAGCAACAACCACGGCGGCGGCGATAGTAACGACGGGAAGCAAGACGACAGCTTAGTTTAGCTCTCCCTCTCCCCTTTGATCCAGATCAGAGTTCAGAGGTCGTTGCTGTGAATCCGGTAACTATGGTTCATCTGCCCTGCTCGCTGCCCTCTCTATTACGCCAAAAAACCTTTGTTTCCCTCTCTGCCCCTGCCTACGGCGCCTCATCCATCCGCGGAGACTTACACCGCCTTCACAATATAAGGTGGACGCCATACCTTCGTCCGTCAAGGCGAGGCCGTGGCGACCCCCCCCCCCCCCAACCCGCCTTAGCGCTTAAGCGACGATTTAATAACCATGGTCTCAACGATTCAAGCATAACAAACCTTGGCTACGCAAAAGATAAACAAGGATGTTCTATGCATACAATTATTAGCTCTCCAGACAATGGTACAATACAATCGTATTTCCGCAGAATTACAGCTTCTAAGGGTCGCAAAGATGCACAAACTATCAACCTCAAAAGGATCAACAAGACTGCCCCAAGCAGCGTACTATTTCTACCATATCAAAGTCTTTATCCTACCTCCGAACCCAAACAAAAGAACCAGACCTTCTTGACCAACTAAAAGTCGTGCCTAAATCCCTTGCAAAATCAAAGCTATCAATCCTAACCAGTAACGAGGCGTGAACAGCCGTTTCCTACCGCAGCAACTGATGAACCATCCTCCCAACAGGTACAACAGTACGCAAAGTCTGGACTGTCAACCCCACCCCACCCCCACCCCAACACACCCACACACACACACACACACACACACACACACACACACACACACACACCCCATTTGCACGTACAAAACAAACGAAATAACCCGCATATGCCCAATCGAAGCATTCAGGGTCCAAAACCACCCGCAGAAATCTGAATCGAAACAATCATCTGAACCCATCCCGAAACTTCTCAAACGAAGTGCTTGCCCCAGCACAGATCCGGCCAACCGCGTCCCAACACATGCCGAGCAAACGAACTCAAATCGCAACCAGATCTAAACATCTCAACCAAACCAATCCACGAACGAAGCTAGTAAGAGAGGCACAAATAGGAGAGGCGGTAGGAGGAGGAGGGGTTTAGAGTTTGGGCGTTTACGGAGGGGAGGCGGAGAGGAGCGCAGGTGGGAGCGGAGATCCAAATCGGTGGGCGGCGCGGGATTAGGGCTCGGCCCAAGAAGGCCGAAGGCCGAGCGAAGCTTTTCTCCGGGGAGGAAGGGGGAGGGGGGGTGGGGTGCGAGGTGGAATTTGGTGGGTAGTAGCGGCTGCGGGAAACGGCCCACGGCGCTGGCGAGCGTGTGAGACTGCCGGTGGGCCAGGGGTGGGGTTTCTACGCGTGCTCCGATTTTCTTTTTCGGCGTTCTTATCTCGCCTTTCCGGAGCATGTGCATGTTTGTTTATGGGATCTTCTGAATTGGGTGGGTTGGTGGTGGCCGGCTGACCGCAACTTGGCGTTGGTACGAATCTTCTTGGGTTGGGCCGTCCGTTTCTAGGGTTTTGATTTGGACCGTCGGATTATACTGTTGCGGGATACGGCTTAGGAGTGCTTCTTTTTAAAAAAAAAACTAAAGGAGCCTGCGTTTGGGTACAGAGATCTGGGGAAGAACTGGCCCGGACTCGTTGGTGTTAATTAGTTTAGCCCGTTTGCGGCCAGAGTCGTCGATGGCGGCGACGAGGACGCGCGCGAGCATCGGGAGGCAAAGCAGAAAGCCCACCGGGCAGGCCACCGTCTCTTGTACCAGCCAGCCTCGCCGTCTTCACGCTGAATCCGCCGGGCCAGATCTAACCTCGGCCGGAACGCAACGTCTGAGTCCATGTGGATCTATTCGAGTAATTTTATTCGAGTATCTTATTCCCTTTTTCACATGTTGAGGTCCTACACCTACCTCGATGGTGCTTAAGATTAGAGTTTGTTTGGGACAGTTGTTGCTTTCCTGAAGAGCGGCTTTCAACTGGGCTGAAGAGGTTTGACTATTTGGTTGTCTGCAGCTTCTGATATAAGAAATATCTAAAATACCTCTGAGAGCAGTAACGGCTTATTTGATGTCGTTTAAAACAATTAACAGCATTTAACGAGAACTAACGATAATTAACGACGCTAAACGTAATTAACGACAATTAATACAATTAACATCAACTACCGCAATTAACGACGATTAATGCACTTGACTGCAATGAACGATGACTACCGCAATTGATCGCATGTGACGACGATTAATGACAACATACCCCAATTAACACAATATACCGCCATTAATGATAATCAACACAATTAACGTAATTAAATACAATTATTACAACAAATAATTATTATAAATAATTATGACAATAAGTCATTATTAAAATAATTATTACAATAAATAATTATTAAAATAAACAATTATTACAAAACAATATATTTACAAATAGAAAAAGAAAAGAAAAAAGAGGGGAGGACTGGGGGCTAGGGTTTGGGTTCTTGTCATGGGAGAGGGTCCCATGGTGGGGTCGATAGAGGAGGCCACGGCCAGTGAGGAGGTCGAGGAGGTGGACGAGGTCGAGGAGGAGTCGAGGCGAGCAGAGGCGTCATATCTAGATCTGGCCAGGCCGGGAGGGAGAGGAGGAGGTGGTGGAGTAGAGGAGGAGGAGGGCGGCACACACGTGGGAAGGAGGGAGGCGGGTAGGTGGCGCTTGGAAGGAGGGAGGCGGTGGGGGGTGGGAGGGGGTTGGGTTTGAGGGCTTTTATTCATGGCAAGCAACCAGTAATTTACCCAGAACTCGAGGATAAACACGGAATGGGGTCATGGAAGCCATGAAAGCTCCCCGCCACCGACTTTCGGCTTCCGTACTTTGTAACGCGGAGCGGCTTTGGGAAAAAGCGGTTGTGAAAAGCTAGGTGTTTGGAACGACTTCCGGCTTTTTCGAGCGAAAAGCTGAAGCCGTTCAAACACGCCCTTAAGCTTATCCACGAATTCCAGCAAGCGACACATCATTAAAGCCGACACAAAATTAGATTTTTTTTGGTTCATTTGGTCACTTTTTTTAAACGGATTAACAAATCTAGCTCCCTCTGACCGTGAACGAAATGGCAAAAAAATGACACCTCTACCATGCGAAAACACCGCGGTAGGCCACCTATTGCCCCCTCCGTGCGCGGCAGGTAGGGATGGAAAAAAACTTGTTAGCGGGGCTCGTTGGCTCGATTCAAAATTGTTCCAATTATACTCGTTAATTGATTAAACGTTGAAATGAATCGGTTTCGAATGAAATTGGATTTCGCTCTGGCTCGGTTTGGCTTGACTCATGTTGGCTCGGTTTTAAAAATACTTCCAGACTATAAATAAAATGATATTAAATCAAACTGTGTCAACTTCGGGAAAAGTTCAGTAAAACGAGTACCTGACTCGATATCCACCCCTACCAGCAAGGGAGCACCGCACTACCCGTGCGCGGTAGGCAAAAAGCACGGCACCTAGCCATAAGGGGCACTGTTCAAACAATGTTTGCTTAATGATTGTACTGTGGCAACAGTGCGAAAAGCGCTGCTCGTGCCGTTTCTTTTCCTGTTGCACCCCAGGTGCAGAAGGTAGCCTGTCATGATGTTATTTTTTGTTATTTCACTTAAAAACATGTCATTTTAGTTAATAACTCCGCAAACTTATTTGAACTAATCTCGAGTTTTTCTTAGGACATGCTCTTTGCCAAGTGGCTAGTGATCGAGCTCATTGGACAAGAACCTCTGAGCTGATCGTGAGCTTCAACCTGCAGCGAAGCCTTCAGTTCCGCCGAGCATGGTTGTCCCATAATTAGGCTAGGGAGTAGCTTAATATAATGAGAACACAACCACTAAGAATTGAACTAACGGGATCGCCGACAACAAATGCATCTTTGCCGCTGCCTCAGTACTGCTGTATTATGGACTAATGATGATGCACATGAGTTAGCCATATTGCGACTAATACTCGTACAACTGGACCATCAAAACGACTAACGTGACGATACCACCCTAACGCAAAATTTCAGTGACATGGTAGCCAGAGAGAAATGAAGTATTCATTCGCCTTTAGCAAATGCACGCACACTATGTCCCATGCGAGCGTCAGGTAGGCATAGGCAAACAGCAATAACAATGTACATAGCACGAAAAGCATCACTTCGACTCAACAAACACACCAGTAAAACTGACAGATGAACGACAAAATACCTATGTAGAATATGTGATCTGCCACGCCACAATAACACCACAAGAGAATTGACTGATGGACGGGGGCAGACAGTAAAACAAAGTGTTCTACAGCTAGGCATTCGAATGAACATCACCCAATGACATACATATACTACACTGAACACAAAACGGAAGTTCAAACATAAGCCACCAGCTGGTACATTACGCAGATTGTACATACACATTACTAGCAGCGTCAGATACTCTGATCACAGATTACAAACACGACACAGGCACACAGGAAAGGGTACATAACAACATGAACGAGTTAACAGAGTTCGATACAAGTTACACTCTGGGAGATAAATACCGAAATAAATCACAATCAGTTCACAATCGACTGCCAAAAATACGCCTACAGTTAAAGACCACACATAGGTACCATAAATAGATGCATGCTTCAACAAGGAAGCGGGCAACCACTGCGAGCCTACGATACGTCCACTTTGACCAGCGCAGAACTTGGTGTCTCCGAGGCAGTTGGTGAATACTGAAGCCAGTCTTTCGCGCAGACAAGCGCCTCCACAATTTCCGGCCGAAGTGAGCTTCTGTAGTCATCGAGCATGCGGCTTCCTGTTCCTGCAGAGAAGATAGAGCTGCCGCTGCTTACCATGGACATTGGAATGGCCAAGATATCCCGTGCCATCTTCGAGAGAGTTGGAAACTTTAGAGTGTTAAGCTTCCACCAGTTCAGAATGTCAAAATCTTGGATACGTGGAGTGAGGGATTCATCCAGGTACTGTTCTAGTTCAGATTTTGAAGGCTGGCTTGTAGCTATCTCGGAAAGGTACATATCGAAGTCCAGAAGTCCATCACCGGTTGAAGGTGGAGTTGCTTGAGTGTTGTTCTCACTGGCAGGAGCGTTATTAGCTTCCCCTTGCTCAACATAGGCTGGTGTTAATGGGAGCGGCTGTGCTACATACTCCTTATAGAGCTCATGCACAGCATCATTTACCACCTTAACATACTTCGCAGCCTCAACACCATAAATTTTAGAGTAGCTGAACTCAACAAGCTTCATCTTGAATCGGGGATCCATGACAACAGCAATGGCTAGCACAAGGTTGCAGTCTTTCCAGTACTTGTCAAACCTCTCATGCATATCTTTGGCAATGCTACTGAAAATGGGATCTTCATGTCCTATCGCATTTGTCAGTTCTAGCTGAAGTTTCCAAGCTTCATGGAAAAAGATGTTTGCAGTTGGATTTGCTGCTGCCATGATGCTATGCGCCGAGTCATACAACAGCTTCAAGTAATTGCAGGCAGCCTCAACTTTCTTCCAGTCCTCAGCTGAAGGTGCTTCATTGTAGTTGTCATCACATGTCTCTAGTGTAGTGAAAGCCTGCTTATAGTCCAAGGCAGCTAGCAGCATCAGATAGGTGGTGTTCCACTGGGTTGTAACATCCAGGCAAAGGGTCTTGGTACTGGGGATCTCAAGTTGCAGAGCAATCTCAGCAAACTTCTCCTCACGGCCAGGAGATGCTTTTATGAACTTAATGCTTTCACGGATATTGTAAATGACACCATGAATTGAAGCAATGACATCCTGCGCAACTGCATTCAGGATATGGGCATAGCACCTCACAACAAACAACTGGCCCTTAAGCATGAGGTTGTTCTTGTTGGAGAGATGATCTCTCAGATTTGCACTGTAGATATCATGCGACGAGCAATCATTATCCAAAGTGATGGTGAATAGCTTGTCCTTCATACTCCAGTCAGAAAGGCTTGTGCTAATAGCTTCACTAAGTGCATTCTCCGAATGAGGAGAAGACACCATCATGAAGTTAAGCATTCTTCGATGTAATTTCCATTCAGAGTCAATAAACTGCCCAGCAAGTGAAACATAGCCAAGAGTTTGACTAGTTGTCCACAATCCAATAGTGAGGCTGGTCCTTCCAGGCATAGTGCTGAATGCTTGCAGCAGGTTTTCCTTTTCTTTCTGATAAACAGCATACACCTCCCCCTCCATTGTATCAACATCTACAACCCTGAAACGAGGCTGCAGACTCTCAATAAAAGCGGCGAAGGCTGGCTGTTGAACAATGTGAAGTGGGTAGTCATGCAAAATGATCATCTTCGCCAGGTATGAGCAACTGCGGTCTTGATCAAAAGCTGCATTTGCATAACCAGTATATCTGTAACGCCTCTTAGACGGCCGCTCCACAGTGCCCTCACCATCATTGTCAGTCCCTCCTGTCGAAGGAAGTGCTAGTTTCTGCTCTCGGTTTTTTATCTTAGGACATGAACCCAATGTGATGTGCCTCTTGAGATGGCTGGTTCCTGCAATTTTTGTACCAGAGCTGTAAGCAAAGGTTTGCTTGCACAGCTTGCAGCATGCCCGTGTGGCCCCTCCAGAGACAGCTTCAATAGTGAAATGTTCCCACACCAGGGACTTCTTTCTTCGGCGCCTCGATTGGGTTGGAGGGGTGGTCACCTCAGCACTAACCAACTCGTTTCCTTGGACCAACTCGTCACCTTGGGTTAACTCCTCACCTTGAGCCAACTCATCACCTTGGACCAACTCATCACCTTGGACTGCCTCATTGCTAGGGACAATCTCGTTACCTTGGACCACCTGATCGTCATTGCCGGTTTCCTCAACCATGCTGACAGACTAGTAGCTAAACTCACAAAATCTGTCACATGGAACATGGTAAAATCAGAAGTCAGAGCACTGGTTATTTGATCAAAAGGAGGCTAAATCAACTTCAACATGCGGTCATTCATGCAAGGAATCAATACACTTGACACATTACAAATAGATATTAGAAACATGACATGACTTCATGATAGCAACTTAGCAAAGTCTAATTGTAACCAGCGCACAACTGAAAACAATAAACTTTAGAGGTCCTTCAGAAATATATAATGTATATTCATACGTTCCAAATAAGAAATCGTTAGGAAGTGTTCAATGCAAAGACGAAAAGATCAAACTTCAGTAAATAGAAATCATAAAGACTTTGAGATATTTTCCAACGGAAAACATGTCATCTGCCCAACTTGGTCCAAATGCTTAAAGCGTACCATTGAAATTAAACTTCGGTTGCCATTGTCATAATCATGAGTAGAATTAACCACGGTGTTGTTTCACAGGCAAATTTCAGGAAAAAGAACACCCCATGCAAATTTAATTGGCACATTTAGTCCCTATAATTAAATTAAATTAAATTAAATTGGCAGCATCTCCAGCGAAATGTGTTCGTCCTCAACTCAGATATTGATTATTAGTATAACGTTGTTCTTCTTGTTCCTCGTAAATACCAACTTAGGTTCATTGGTGATAAGGGAACATTGGAACAATCCAGGTCTCGTCTGAGCAGGTGAGACACAACACAACACTTCGTATTCACGCTTAGCTACATGGCATGAACCTGGTTTGAGCTGCGAAGCTTCAAACCATTTTTGCAGTTCAAACCTGACCGCTCTTAGTTAGACAAGCATGACGTACATGTTTAAATATAGTTCTTCAAACGTAAAAAGCTTAATTTTTTCGCATAATTATGCAGGCAGAAAAGCTTATAAATCCAATTATCTAGGCACAGCAACAATCGCAACAAATCAACCGTCATGTAGTTCCCAAAACCCACCGAACCAAGCTGCTCTCTCCAGATTCCCCCAAACTTCCGGCCACGGCGCCATTCGGATGACTAAAACTACAAATCTAGCCCATATAGATAAATTCCTGCCCTAAAATTCGAGATCTAGTTCCACAGAATGCACGAACACCATACAATCAAGCCCCCATGGCCGAAGCTTCTGAATCGACCGCGCTTCCCCCCGAATTCCGCACCCACGGAGCAGAAGATTCGAGGGAATCCTGAAATCGGTAACAAATTGGGCCCGGAGAAAACACCCATCGGTAAATTTTTCACAAAAACGAAACAAATCCCTCGCAGGGCCCACCTTGGCCCAATCCGAACGTGCAAACCCCCTCTAAATCGCGATTAAACGCACCCAAAAGCCCAGTAATTTCAAACTGCGCGCCTCGTTCCCCGCAGATCCGACCGAAATAAGCCCGAACGGGATCCAAATACGCACAGATCTAGACTTTCAAAAGGAAAGAAATTAAACCCCCGCGACGACGGCCAGTAGAGACATGGAAAGAAAGGGATTTGGAGTTTTGGGATCTTACGGGAGGAGAGGGAGGGGAGGAGGTGGTGGTGGTGGCGGCCGTGGCCGATCCGGAGTCCGGACTAGCTAGGGCTCGGCCCAAGAAGCGCCAAGGCCGAGCGTGTAGATCTGGTTTTTTTGGGGGGAGAGGACAGCAGAGGGAGAGAGATGGGATGTGGGATGGGAGTAGTAGGTAAGGGAGACTCGGCTTTGGTGGGGAGGCTACGGGGGCGGAGAGAGGGGATGACGTTTTTAATGGGCTCACGGGTCGCGGCCCATGCCGTGCCGCTTCCGCTGCCGGCCGGGCCATGGCCGGGGAGGACGCGGGCAATTTTTAGCGAGCGGGCGCGTGGATTCGGCGGCTAACGGCTTGCTGCTGACTTTTATCGGGAACCGCTTCTAGTTGCTTTTTTCGGGGTGTTCTAGGGTTTGGTGAGGGATTTTTTTTTTAATTAACTTTTTTTGAATTTTATTTTAAAGTTAATCCTGACGCACTTTATTTTCAATTCTGACCTCTTTAGTCACGCCACCACCGTAGCGTGACAAAACAACACTGTCACGCTAGTCAATTTCTGGTCAAACTCTTGTCACGCCACTGGAAGTAGCGTGACTGTTATTTGACCACGCTACAACCAGTGATGTGATAAAAAGTGCTATTTTGGGGACTTATCCTGGAGCGTGACAGTGTTGTTTTGTCACGCCACCACCCGTGGCGTGATCAAGGGGGTCAGAATTGGAAATAAAGTGTGTCGGGGGTTAACTTTAAAATAAAATTCAAAAAAAAGGTTAATTAATAAAAAAAAGTTCTTGGTGAGGTTGGATGGGTGGTGCTGTGCGCGCACAGGCCGCGCAGGTGCGCAATCGCTTGATACTGGGTTCGGACGGCGGATTGGGCCTTTCCTACGTGTCAGTTGTGACGGCGTGTTGTGCTGCCGCGTCCACTGTGACGATAAGCACGTAGACATGTAGGTGACAAGGGCTTGTTTGGTTATCGTCTGGTCGCGACGCTGCCGCGAACATATCGGGTGGTGTTTGGTAGCTGCACCGGGTGCATCTGTCTACCAGGTGAGGGTCGTGCGTTCAAAATCGAACGCCTGGGAGGCTAGCTCCTCCTCCCTGAGCTCCTCTAATCATCTTCTTTCTCACGTTCACGGATACCGATAGCCATCGGAGGCCCGCATCCCACCGCCGATGGCAACCCGCATTGCTGACGGTGCCGCCAGACCGAGCGAGGAAGACGGCGTTGAGACCTCACCGATCTACTCTTTTTCGCGTTGTGCAAATCCCAGAGACCACAAAAGGGTTGTCGTTGTTAGGAATAGGAAGAAGATGTTCATCGGTGGCGAAAGGAGTGGTCGTCGGCAGTGAATTTCATGGCGAGAGAAGATGGGGAATGAGAGGAGGACAAGAGTAGTCGTTGTCGGTAGTGATTTGGGACAACACTAGTTTTTAAGGGTTATTATGAAAGCGTATTTTAAAATTTTACGTTTTGTCACTCTCAAAACATGATTTTTTTTTTACATTTTCCTCATGCTCAGCTCTCCAACCAAACAACATATCTTCAGACTTGCTTGGATTTAACACAAAATCATATGATTTTCATGTTAAATCCAAGTACCATTTTTTGTCGGCATGAAGCTCAGGACACCAACCAAACAAGCCCGATAAGCGTGGTCTGGCCGCTTTAGGTGGGCCAGAGATGGCCACTGTAACGCCCGACCCGGGGTCACCCGGGGAGGTCCCTTAAGACCACCCAGAGCTCCTCCAAGACCTCTCGGAAGGTCCTTCAAGACCACCAGTATATCCCCAAGGTGGACTCGAGACAACCACGAGATGACCTTCAGTGTCACGACTCAACCCAGGAGAGGTCGAGAGACCAATCCTGAGGAGGTCGTGAGACCTGAGGTGACCCAAGTCCTCCCACGACTAGTCCCGAGAGAGGTCGTGGAGGGCTGGGATGTAACATTATGATTTTCTAAATGCTTTTAAATTTGTAAAACAAATTAAAACTATTTTGTTTTGATGAGAATTCAAAGTTCGGTTCAGTTGGAGAGGTTTGAGTTGTCGATACCTCCTTTCTGGTATGCTCGGCAGATCCTCTTTAGCCTATCTCTTTTGGGTTATGTAAGGTTTAGACCCCCTCTGTGGCCTAGACCTCCCTAGTGGTTCTTGATGTTAGACCTCACTTGGGGCTCAGACCTTTTCTCACTTTGACGTATCTTTATGTCCGGACCTTTTCCTTTTAGATTGATCACCTTGGATCTCTTTGTTGGTTTGAATCTCTTTGGATTAGACCTCTTTCCTGTCCAGACTTCTTCTAAGTCTAGACCCCCTTGTTGCCTGGGCACTCCCTTATGCCCAGACCTCTTTTCAGTCGGGACATCCTTGTATTCCATTAGGTCTCTTGTGTGCCTTCGAACCTCCTGAGTTCATTTGAACCTCCTTGACATTTCCTCCTGGCCGAAAGGACCTCCTTTGGGTTCATCCTGACCTCACCTTAGCGGTTGGAAATCTCCTTTGAGTTACCGTGACCCTTGCGACTCCTTTTGGAACCACCTTTTGTGGATCTCCTCCGTGGGATCCCTCTTTCTTAGAACCCCTCCGTCTGGACCTCTCCTTTGTTTGGATCTGACAGTTCGGACCTCTCTTCATTTTGAATCTAAAGGTCCACACCTCCCCGTGCATTATTTCTCTCTGGAGACCTTACCTCCACGTTTGATCTCGGATGTTGGACCTCCCTCTCGGAGATCCAACCGCCCGGACCTCAACTTGCTCTTGATCCCAACCACGGATCTTTTTGTGGTTCTTTGGACCTCCTGTCCAAGATCTCTCTGTGGCCTTTTAGACCTGATTCTGGACCTTCTCGCCAGACCTCCTTTGAAGAGATCCTGGCAGTCAGGACCTCCTTTTGTTGATCCTGACCGTCAAGACCTCCCCACATCCGAACCTCCTCAGATGTCCGGACCTCCCTAACCTTTAGACCTCTCGTCCTTTGGGCTTAGGACCTCCTAAGCCTTTCGGACCTCCTCAAAGACCTCTCATGAGGCAAGACCTCCCTTCTTGACCCGTCGGTTTCTAAATTGACTGGTCCCACTTGCCAGACTTGATCATTCTCATTTCCTTCGCCACGTTAGTATCTTGAGCATTTAATGCGTGTCATGTCATATTAAATACATCCATATACGTGGCGTTTACTCTGAATTTGGTCCCTTAGCTGTACTCTGACATCCTTCCTTGTTCTGTTCCATAGCAGCATACGTTGTCCTTTCCTCCTACCTTTTACCAAGGTGGTGGCGACACCTGCCCTGTCACTCACCTACCTTTGACTCATCTATGTACTTATCCTTGATACGTATGCTTCTAGTTTTCTTCACCCACTTTGGCTATAATTAGTCCAGGAAACCCTACCACATTACCTTTCTCCACGTTCATCATCTTGGCTCTCGCTCAATGGCTTTCCGGGGAAGACCTCATTGCCCCAACGACCTCCCCTTCATCCATTGTTTCCTTCTTGTCCCGGGTAAGTCCCTGGGTGATCTGCTCTACTCTTATTCTTACCGCCACATTAAATTGGTTATGTCCTTCTTAGGACCTCCTCTTGTGGGTTCCTTCTGGATTTCGATGGCCCTTATATGAGGAGCTCCTCCCTGGTCTTTGCGCAAGGAACATTCCTTTTGTCCCTTTCTGGCCAGACGTAAAGATCATATCTCAGGACCTTCCTGTTCTGTTGCTTAAATCACTTCTTTGGGGTCTTTTGCTAAAGACCACCCCCCCTCCTGGTAAGCTTGGACCTCTTCCAAAAGAACCTATTTTAAATATAGATCTCTCCTGCTGGTTGAGTTTTGGGTTCCCTCGGGGTTCGCTTAGTTTTTCTTGTTGATCTCAAATTGGTTCTTTATTTGAGCTTTATTTGAACTTGCTCTTTTACCCGTAGATTGCGAAGACTCCAAGGAGTCTCGAGTGTCTTGAGGAAGACTCTCGGGATAGTGAGCAAGGCAAATTACACTTTTGATCATATTGCACCAAATAATTCAAATTATTTATGTCCTGCTTCAATGTATACTGCATGCCTATTTCTACCAAGTTATTTCAATACCTGTTTTAAATTCATAGCTATACCTACTTCCTATGTATGGCCACTGTTGACTTTGGACTGAACATGTTGTCGCCATTAGATCAAACTTGGTTAATGCAATAGTGTGAGCCAAGATCATTTGAAAAACATATGCTTAGTCATGCTTAGACCAAAAGTATTATTTTGGGGAAATCTTTACCATCATGACCAATTACTTTGTTTTAAATGTTTTCATCATGACATTGGGTTGTCATGGGAGGATGAAAATGTTCTTTGGGAAAGCAAAGAAAAGGAAAACGGAATTGAATTGGGGCGGGGACAGTTGATTGGATGGTGCATGTGTATGCAGGACCATGCCATTTCTATGGCGGTGCCTGTGGTTTGTGAAAGCCGCCCTAGTCATTTGAGGACCGGTTTTGGCGACCAATGCCATGCCTATAATGGGCTATGCCACAATCGTGCAACCACATGTCTCTAGAGTGGGGCGTGGGACTGGTGAATAATTTACAAAGTTCTACCACAAGTTGTTCCATTGGAGGTGTGGGAGGTCTTTTATGGCCAATGGTCTTTTATAACCCTCTTGTTCCCCTTGGTGCAAGAGGGGCTTTCATGGGGTTTCTATCCATAGGAAAGTGAAACCTTAGCTAGGAGGAGCTATGGTGGAACAATGCATTGTAAAGGCCTTGTCATGAGCTCTAGACCTCTTACCTTGGGTAGTGAGAGGTGGCATTGTGAATCTTGGGATAAACTAGAGAAATCATGTCATGTGGGTAAAGTGCACAACTTCTGCAGAGTTAAATCTATTCGAATAGCCGTGTCCACGGTCATGGACGTGCTGGCAAAGGCTACTCAGAGTTAGATGTTGGTTGGTTTTCCAGAAATGTTTATTAAATCTGTTTTGGGATTTCTATCCCATGGGTTTTGGGCAGGGAGCCTTGTGACAGGAGGGTATCCTTCACCAACTTGTTGATGAATGTTATCCAACTGAAAATCAAGTTTGGAAAATGAATTTTATCTAATAAATACCTGCTTTGGAACTTAGTATTTGTATTTGAAAGAAACTTGGTTTTGTGCAAATCAACCATATTATGCCATCCATTGATTATCCATGTATGCATGTCATCTTGCTAATCCACGGGTGTAATTTGCGAGCACGGTTGTTGTGCTCACTCTTGCTCATTACAATTTTTGCTAGGAGAAGACCTTGGCAGTGATGAGGACCAAATCGATTAGGTTGTGCCTTCCAATCAGTTGCCTGTGGCGTGCTGATGGACCTTTTGTACTTTTGTGCTTCTGTAGTTATGCTTGGCCCAAGGCCACCTTGTAAACAACTCTGTTGATATTTTGCTATAATAAATATGCGTTCTGGATGTCACCACCTTTGTATTATTGCTGTGAAGAGCTAGCCATGATCCTTGGGACTAGCTCAGCATGCATAGGGAATCTTGGAGCAAGCCCAGTCCTCCACGTCCACTCATGGAATGAACGTGTGTGGCTCTGGGGTGGTCTCAGTCCTCCACGACCTCCTCGGAGGGTCGCGGTGGTCTTGAGATGCCCTCGAGACCTCCACGTTTTCCACGGCCCGGCGGTGGAACGTCTTCAGGGTGCTCCCTGGCTCCAAGTCCCTCTCGGGTTTTGTTCTCCTGGACTTCCAGGAGGTCCTGATGGACCTCCTGAGAGGTCTTGGTGGACAAACCAAGAGATCCTTTTCGGGACCTCCTGGGAGGTCCTGACGGACTTCCCTAGAGTCCCAGGAGGACCTCTTGGGAGCCCTAGAGTTGGGTCGTTACAAAAGTGGTTTTAGAGCCTCCTGACTGTAAGTCGCAACCTAGTAGAATGGTTATAGAATTTCAAAACTATTTTATACAATAAAAGAAGAATAAAATATTCTTTCTTATCTGGGTCATCTTTTCACTCTTACCTTCCTGCTGGTGCTCTTTCTTACCTTAATCTAACCTTATCTTGCTTCTTCCTACGCACCCGTTTATAATATTAAGTGGAACTCCTTACCTTTGCAAGTCCTTATAGTAGCTTCTTAGTTAGGCCTGGTGTTTAGAACCTCCCTTAAAGCGGTGAGCAACGATTAGAACGATATTTAACTGATTTAGCTTTTGAAAAGTTTCTGGCTGTTGTTTCCTTTTCTGAGTGATTTGTTTGGCTAGTTTTCCCTTAGTCTTTTTCTTCTCTTTTCTCAGCCCTGGAGCTTAGACATTATGGCCACCTCTAGAAATGGCGGTGGCGGCTCAAGCAATCATAGCAAATCGCTGTGAAGAATAGACCGAGAACCCAGCCTGGTGGAGCAATCAGAATAGAGGTGTTGAGGGTGAGCAGGGGCAACCAACTTCACAGCCACCCCCACCTCCAGTTGAAGGTCCTAGTTGGACTCAAATGATCGCCAATCAAGCTCAGTTAATAAACTTGCTTTCACAATCCATTGCCAACACCCAGTCTTTGCAAGCTACAGCAGCAGCCCAACCTCAAGCTCAAGTTCCACCTCCTCCAAGGTCTAGTATTGCAGAATTTATGAGGTTGCGCCCTCCAACATTTTCGAAAGCGACCTTGAACCAATGGAAGGCGATGGTCGGTTAAGGGCGGTGGCGAAAGTTAGACATGATGCGATGTCAGGCAGACCATGAAAGAGTTCTCTTTGCTTCTCACCATTTCGATGGACCCGGCTTACGAGTGGTGGGACAACTTTAGTCAATCTCATGCTGATGTTCAGGCCATCACATGGGATGAGTTTAAGCGAGCTTTTCGTCGTGCCTATATCCCAGCAGGCATGATGTCTTTAAAAAGGATGGAATTCCGTACCTTAAAGCAAGGCAGCTGTTCTGTCAGTGAGTATATGTATAAGTTTAATCAATTGGCAAGATATGCCCCAGGAGATGTTGCCACGGATGAAAGTAAACAAGAGCACTTTTTGGAGGGGCTTAATGATGAAATTTCAGTCCACCTTATTTCCCAAGAACATTCTAACTTCTAGCAACTTGTAAGTAAGGCTATTCGGAAGAGAGTAAGCTCCAACAGATGGAGAGCCGAAAAAGGAAGAAAGCTGCGCAGAGGTTTAACCCAGGGGGATTTCCTAAGTCTAGGACCTCCCAGTCTCAGACCTCTCAGCGTAAGTCCTCACAGACCTCCACCTCAAGGGCATCTGGCACAGTGCAGCGCTTAAGCAAAGCGAATTTCCATAAGACCTCCTCTGGAGGCCAGCCCCAAAAGAAGCCTTCCACAACCTCCTCTGCCGGTGTGACCTGTTTCTTTTGTAAGGAGGTAGGGCATTATGCCAACAGGTGCCCAAAGAAGCAACAAGTCTCTGCTCTAGCCCGATCTGATCAAGGAATATCTGCCCAAGGCAGTGCCTCAAGTGTGAAGCCAGCTGCGAAAGTCATCAAGGGCCGCGTCACACATGTCACGGCCAAGAGGCATGATGCACTGATGTAGTCCTTGATACGTTTCTGTTAATTAGTATCGACTTCAGCTTTTATTTGACTCGGGAGCTTCCCATTCTTTTGTTTCAAGCAAGTTTGTGGGAAAGTGTGGGTTATCTATAGTCCCTTTGGTTAACCCTATGCTAATTCATGTTCCGGGTATAGATATGAGGACTAATACCATCTGCCCAAATCTTACCTTAGAGATCTCTGGAGCTCTGTTTCACACAGACCTGATAGTCTTGCCAACTCAAGGGTTGGATGTGATCCTTGGAATGAATTGGCTGGCCAAGAATAAAGGGCAGATCGACTGTGCTACTAAAACCATAATACTTATTAATAACCAGGGAATACAAGTGGAATTTAAGCCCGAGACCTCCTATGGGGCAAGATCTCTTCTGACTAGTGTGAAGGAAGTAGTGAAGCTGGAAGATCTCCCGGTGGTCGAGAATACTTGGATGTGTTCACGAGGAACTACAGTATGCCACGGATAGGGACGTATCATTTCTAATTGACTTAGTCCTCGACCGCACCCATATCAAAAAGACCTTCTGAGTTCACGTAAATGAATTGATAGAGTTAAAAAGCGAGATCCAGAAGCGAAGGACAAAGGATTTATTAGACCAAGCTCTTCACCATGGGGAGCACTGTGCTATTTGTCAAAAAGAAAGACAACGACACGAGGATGTGTGTAAACTATAGATCACTCAATGAGGTCACCATTAAGAACAAATATCCATTGCCAAGGATAGATGACCTCTTTGACCAACTAAAGGGGGCAAGTGTGTTCTCCAAAATAGACCTAAGGTCTGGTTATCATCAACTAAAAATTAGACCCAAGGACATCCCCAAAACTGCTTTTACCACAAGGTATGGACTATATGAGTTCACTCTGATGTCTTTTGGACTGACAAATGCCCCGGCCTATTTCATGAGCATGATGAACAAAGTATTCATGGACTTCCTCGACAAGTTTGTGGTGGTGTTTATTGATGATATCCTCATCTATTCTAAAAATGAAAAAGAACATGAAGACCACCTTAGAATTGTGTTGGGAAGACTTAGAGAGCAGCAGCTCTATGCTAAGTTTAGTAAATGTGAGTTTTGGCTAAGTCAAGTAGCCTTCCTTGGTCATATTATTTCGGCCAGGGGAGTAGCTGTAGACCCCTCAAAGGTGGAAGATGTGCTAGCATGGAGATCACCCAAGACAGTGATTGAAGTAAGAAGCTTCCTTGGTCTAGCTGGCTATTACAGGATATTTATTGAAGAATTTTCTAAGATTGCTAGACCTCTTACTTAACTTCGAAAAAGGAAAAGAGATTTGAATGGACTGAAAACTGCGAACAAAGTTTTCAGAGACTAAAGGAAAAGCTTGTCACAGCTCCTGTCTTGATCCTACCAGACATCCATAAAGATTTTGAAGTGTTTTGTGATGCTTCTCATCAAGGTATTGGCTGTGTACTAATGCAAGAAGGAAAAGTAGTAGCATATGCATCTAGACAGTTGAGACCTCATGAAGAGAACTACCCAACACATGATTTAGAATTGGCGGCCATTGTGCATGCTTTGAAAATTTAGCGACACTACCTTATTGGTAACTGCTGTGAGATATACACGGACCACAAAAGTTTGAAATATATCTTTACACAACCAGAGCTTAATTTGAGACAAAGGAGATGGTTAGAATTAATTAAAGACTATGACCTTGGAATTCATTATCACCCGGGCACGGCCAATGTAGTGGCCGATGCTTTAAGCCGTAAGGGTTATTGTAATACTCTGCTAGTCCAAGAACAACAACCAACACTGTATAAAGAGCTGAAGCATCTCAATCTAGAGATCGTTGAGCAAGGTTGTATGAACACCTTGGAGGTACATCCGACTGTTCTGGATCAGATTAAGGGACAACAAGAAAAGGATGAAGATATCCAAGAAATTAAGAGGAACATGAGGAGGGGTAGAGCCCTAGGTTTTTCTGAAGACGAGCAGGGGGTAGTGTGGTTTGGTAGCCGAATCTGTGTGCCAAATAACCAGGAGGTTAAGCAGCTTATTCTGATGGAAGCCCATGGGTCACCTTACTCTATCCATCCGGGCAGCACCAAAATGTACCAAGACCTTAAAGAGAGATATTGGTGGACTAGTATGAAGCAAGATGTTGCTAAATACATAGCCCATTGTGATGTGTGTCAGAGAGTTAAAGCTCTACACCAAAACCAAATGGCGATGCATTCTGACCATTGCCAATTCCCGAATGGAAATGGGAGCAAGTGGGCATGGACTTCATTACTGGCCTGCCTAGGACCCAATCCGGGTATGACTCTATATGGGTGGTGGTTGATCGTTTAACCAAAGTAGCACACTTCATACCAGTTAAGACCACCTATACTAGTAACGCCTTGGCAGACCTGTACATGGCAAGAATTGTTTGTTTACATGGAGTGCCCAAAAGAATAGTATCAGACAGAGGGTCTCAATTCACCTCAAGGTTCTGGCAAAGTTTGCATGAAGCCTTAGGTACTAAACTCAATTTTAGTACAGCCTATCACCCTCAAACAGATGGGCAAACGGAGAGAGTGAACCAAATCCTGGAAGACATGCTCAGGGCATGTGCCCTGGATTTTGGGAAAAGCTGGGACAAGAATTTGCCCTATGCCGAATTTTCTTACAATAATAGTTATCAAGCTAGCCTACAGATGTCCCCATTTGAGGCTTTGTATGGTAGACCCTGTAGAACACCCCTTCTTTGGGATGAAGTTGGGGAGCATCAGCTTTATGGGCCGGACCTGATCAAAGATGCAGAGAGCAAGGTGAAATTGATAAAGGAACGATTGAGAGTGGCTCAATCCCAACAAAAGAGCTATGCTGACACCCGGCGTAGAGATCTATCTTTTGAAGTTGGAGACTTTGTCTACCTCAGAGTAACACCACTCCGGGGAGTTAGGAGATTTCGGATTAGAGGAAAGCTAGCACCAAGATTTGTAGGACCATACAAGATCTTAGCAAGGCAAGGTGAAGTGGCTTATCAACTAGAACTTCCAGAGTCCTTATCGGTCAGTGCACAACATCTTTCATGTATCACAATTAAGGAAGTGCCTTCGATTTCCTGAAGACCACACATTAGTAGAGGACATAGACTTACAGGAAGACCTCACATATGTGGAGCAACCAATTAAAATCCTGGATGTTGCAGAGCGAGTTACCAGGAGCAAAATTATCAGGTCATACAAGGTACAGTGGAGTCATCATCCAGAAAGTGAAGCTACATGGGAAAAAGAAGAAGACCTCAAGACTAATTACCCCTACCTCTTCACTGATTCTGTTTGAATCTCGGGGTCGAGATTCCTTTAAGGGGGTAGGTTTGTAACATCCTGATTTTCTAAATCCTTTTAAATTTGTAAAACAAATTAAAACTATTTTGATTTGATGAGAATTCAAAGTTCGGTTCAGTTGGAGAGGGTTGAGTTGTCGATACCTCCTTTCTGGTATGCTCGGCAGATCCTCTTTAGCTTATCTCTTTTGGGTTATGTAAGGTTTAGACCCCCTCTATGGCCTAGACCTCCCTAGTGGTTCTTGAGGTTAGACCTCCCTTGGGGCTCAGACCTTTTCTCACTTGGACGTATCTTTATGTCCGGACCTTTCCCTTTTAGATTGATCACCTTGGATCTCTTTGTTGGTTTGAATCTCTTTAGATCAGACCTCTTTCCTATCCAGACTTCTTCTAAGTCTAGACCCCCTTGTTGCCTGGGCACTCCCTTATGCCCAGACCTCTTTTCAGTCGGGACATCCTTGTATTCCATTGGGTCTCTTGTGTGCCTTCGAACCTCCTGAGTTCATTTGAACCTCCTTGACATTTCCTCCTGGCCGAAAGGACCTCCTTTGGGTTCATCCTGACCTCACCTTAGCGGTTGGAAATCTCCTTTGAGTTACCGTGACCCTTGCGACTCCTTTTAGAACCACATTTTGTGGATCTCCTCCATGGGATCCCTCTTTCTGGGAACCCCTCCGTCTGGCCCTCTCCTTTGTTTGGATCTAACGGTTTGGACCTCTCTTCAATTTGAATCTAAAGGTCCAGACCTCCCCGTGCATTATTTCTCTCAGGGGACCTTACCTCCACGTTTGATCTCGGCTATTGGACCTCCCTCTCGGAGATCCAACCGTCGGACCTCAACTTGCTCTTGATCCCAACCACGGGATCTTTTTGTGGTTCTCTGGACCTCCTGTCCAAGATCTCTCTGTGGCCTTTTAGACCTGATTCTGGACCTTCTCGCCAGACCTCCTTTGAAGAGATCCTAGCAGTCAGGACCTCCTTTTGTTGATCCCGTCAGGACCTCCCCACGTCCGGACCTCCTCTGTATGTCTGGACCTCCCCAACCTTTAGACCTCCCTGTCCTTTGGGCTTAGGACCTCCTAAGCCTTTCGGACCTCCTCAAAGACCTCTCCTGCGGGGCAAGACCTCCCTTCTTGACCCGTCAGTTTCTAAATTGACTGGTCCCACTTGCCAGACTTGATCATTCTCATTTCCTTCGCCACGTTAGTATCTTGAGCATTTAATGCGTGTCATGTCACATTAAATACATCCATATACGTGGCGTTTACTCTGAATTTGGTCCCTTAGCTGTACTCTGACATCCTTCCTTGTTCTGTTCCATAGCAGCATACGTTGTCCTTTCCTCCTACCTTTTACCAAGGTGGTGGTGACACCTGCCCTGTCACTCACTTACCTTTGACCCATCTCTGTACTTATCCTTGATACGTATGCTTCTAGTTTTCTTCACCCACTTTGGCTATAATTAGTCCAGGAAACCCTACCACATTACCTTTCTCCACGTTCATCATCTTGGCTCTCGCTCAGTGGCTTTCCGGGGAAGACCTCATTGCCCCAACGACCTCCCCTTCATCCATTGTTTCCTTCTTGTCCCGGGTAAGTCCCTGGGTGATCTGCTCTACTCTTATTCTTACCGCCACATTAAATTGGTTGTGTCCTTCTTAGGACCTCCTCTTGTGGGTTCCTTCTAGATTTCTATGGCCCTTATATGAGGAGCTCTTCCTTGGTCTTTGCGCAAGGAACATTCCTTTTGTCCCTTTCTGGCCAGACGTAAGGATCATATCTCAGGACCTTCCTGTTCTGTTGCTTAAATCACTTCTTTGGGGTCTTTTGCTAAAGACCACCCCCTCTGGTAAGCTTGGACCTCTTCCAAAAGAACCTATTTTAAATATAGATCTCTCCTGCTGGTTGAGTTTTGGGTTCCCTCTAGGGTTCGCTTAGTTTTTCTTGTTGATCTCTTGGTTCTTTATTTGAGCTTTGTTTGAACTTGCTCTTTTACGTGTAGATTGCGAAGACTCCAAGGAGTCTGAGGTGTCTTGAGGAAGACTCTCGGGATAGTGAGTAAGGCAAGTTACATTTTTGATCATATTGCACCCAATAATTCAAATTATTTATGTCTGCTTCAATGTATCTTGCATGCCTATTTCTACCAAGTTATTTCAATACATTTTAAATTCATAGCTATGCCTACTTCCTTTGTATGGCCTTTGTTGACTTTGGATTTGAACATGTTGTCGCCATTAGATCAAACTGGTTAATGCAATAGTGTGAGCCAAGACCATTTGAAAAACATATGTAGTCATGCTTAGACCAAAAGTATTGTTTTAGGAAATCTTTACCATCATGACCAATTCTTGTTTTAAATGTTTTCACCATGACATTGGGTTGTCATGGGAGGATGAAAATGTTCTTTGGAAAGCAAAGAAAAGGAAAGCGAGAATTGAAATTTGACGGACGGTTGATTGGATGGTGCATGTGTATGCGGGACCATGCCATTTCTATGGCGGTGCCGGGGTTTGTGGCCGTCCTAGTCATTTGAGGACCGGTCTTTGGCGACCAATGCCATGCCTATAATGGGCTATGCCATAATCGTGCAACCACATGTCTCTAGAGTGGGGCGTGGGACTGGTGAATAATTTGCAAAGTTCTACCACAAGTTGTTCCATTGGAGGTGTGGGAGGTCTTTTATGGCCAATGGTCTTTTATAACCTACTGTTCCCACTGGTGCAAGAGGGGGCTTTCCGCCGGGTTTCTATCCATAGAAAAGTGAAACCTTAGCTAGGAGGAGCTGTGGTGGAACAATGCATTGTAAAGGCCTTGTCATGAGCTCTAGACCTCTTACCTTGGGTAGTGAGAGGTGGCATTGGCGAATCTTGGGATAAACTAGAGAAATCATGTCATGTGGGTAAAGTGCACAACCTCTGCGAGTTAAATCTATTGAATAGCCGTGTCATGGTCATGGGCGTCTTGGCAAAGGCTACTCGAGTTAGATGTTGGTTTTGGGTTTCGAAATGTTTATTAAATCTGTTTTGGGATTTCTATCCCATGGGTTTTGGGCAGGGAGCCTTGTGACAGGAGGGTATCCTTCACCAACTTGTTGATGAATGTTATCCAACTGAAAATCAAGTTTGGAAAATGAATTTTATCTAATAAATACATGCTTTGGAACTTAGTATTTGTATTTGAAAGAAACTTGGCTTTGTGCAAATCAACCATATTATGCCATCCATTGATTATCCATGTATGCATGTCATCTTGCTAATCCACGGGTGTAACTTGCGAGCACGGTTGTTGTGCTCACTCTTACTCATTACAATTTTGGTCAGGAGAAGACCTTGGCAGTGATAAGGACCAAAGCGATTAGGTTGTGCCTTCGATCGGTTGCTGTGGCGTCTTTGATGGACCTTTTGTACTTTTATTATACAGTAGCTATGCTTGGCCCAAGGCCACCTTGTAAACAACTCTGTTGATATTTTGCTATAATAAATATCGTTCTAGATGTCACCACCTTTGTATTATTCTTTGTGAAGAGCTAGCCATGATCCTTGGGACTAGCTCGGCATGCCTGAGGAACCTTGGAGCAAGCCCGGTCCTCCACGTCCACTCATGGAATGAACGTGTGTGGCTCTGGGGTGGTCTCAGTCCTCCACGACCTCCTCTGGAGGGTCGCGGGTGGTCTTGGGATGCCCTCAGACCTCCACGTTTTTCCCTGGCCTAGCGGTGGAACGTCTTCAGGGTGCTCCCTGGCTCCAAGACCCTCTCGGGTTTTGTTCTCCTGGACTTCCAGGAGGTCCTGATGGACCTCCTAGGAGGTCTTGGTGGACAAACCAAGAGATCCTTTTCGGGACCTCCTGGGAGGTCCTGACGGACTTCCCTAGAGACCTAGGAGGACCTCTTGGGAGCCCTAGAGTTGGGTCGTTACATGGGATCACCCGAAAGACCTCTCACGACCAGACCCGAGGTTGGTCTTGGTGGTCAGGGATCACCCCATGGTCCTTTGTGTGAACCGAGCTAGTCTCAAGGATTAACAGCTAGCTTTTCACAGCATATAACAGTGGTAACATACATTAAACGCAAGCTTTATTAATAACAAAGGAGTTGATTACAAGCCTATAAACAAAATACAACGGAAGGCAAATGAGTAGATCACCCGATACACCACAGGCAATCGGCTGGAGAGCGCATCCTAATCGGCCAGAACCTCTAGGTCCACTACGAAGACCTCCTCAAGCTTTCCCTTCCTGCTCAAAAACATAATCGAGCAAGAGTGAGCACAACAACCGTGCTCGCAAGTTACACCCGTCAAATAACAGAATGACATGCATAAGTGGATATCTCAAAGGAAGGCTTAATATGGTTGATTTGCATAAAGCCAAGTTTATTTCAAATACAAGTGCTAAGTTCCAAGGCAGATAACAATAGTTAAAATTCATTTTCTAAATCTCAGTTTTCAGTTGGATAACATTCTTGAACAAGTGGTGAAGGATACCCTCCTGTCACAAGGCTCCGCGCCCAAAACCCATTTGGATAGAGATCCAAAACCAGTTTAACAAAACCATTTTAAAGCCAAAATCAATATCTAACTTGGAGCAGCTTTGCCAGCATGTCCTTAACCGCGGACACGACTATTTGAATAGTTTTCACTCTGCAGAGGTGTACAACTTTACCCACATGAGATAGGAAGAAGTCCATTCTACCCCCTCAAGTATCGACGTGCGGACACCTAACCCCCTGAAAAAAAATCGGCCATTTGACCCCCCTAAGTTGCAAAACCGGGACATTCTACCCCCTCTGGCTGTTTCGTGTGGTGGTTTTGCTGATGTGGCATCTGGGTGGAGCGGTTTCGCCACATATGCTAATGTGTGGACTAGATGAGCTGGCATTCTTTTTTTTTATTTGTTCTTTAGCAAATCATCCTCCTCAGTCCTCCCCCTCCATCATATCCTCAACTCAGCACCAACTCGGTTCCTTCTCCTCCCGGCGTCGCCTCCCCATCTCGCGCTTGGCGCCACCCCCATCCCGCTTGATCATGCCTCCCAATCTCGCCTCCGGCGCCACCACCAACCCCCACCCCCACACCCCCACCAAACCAAACCAAACCAAACCACCGCCTTCCATGGAGGTGGAGGCAGCCAGACGAGAAGAAGCGTGTGGCGCGTCGCCAGGAAGAAAAGCTCGTCCGCGGCGGCCAGTGGGAGCTGGAGTGGCGGTTGACGCGTTCGATCGGGAGATCTTGCGATAAGCGCATGCGTCAGCGCCGAAAGCACCGGCGGTCGTCGTCCGTTCGCCGCCGACACCTTCTGAAGCTGCGACCTGCCCCCTCTTGCCAAGCTCTTGGCGATCCCAACTCTGCAGAGGTACTGCGCGTCTTACTCTTACACGTTTGTTGTGAAGAATTTGCGGGGTTGCATTGGCTTAAAGCGTTGCGTTGGTGCAAGAAGGTTGGAGAAGCGGTGGGGGCGGAGCGAAGGCGAAAGCGGCAGTGGTGGCGGCAACGCATTTCTTTGCGGTATTGCAATTATCTCAATCGCGGTGCGGGAGGCGGAGAAAAGCGGGCGGCGAAGCGCGAAGCAACGGGCTAAGCGGCGCTTTCGTCGCGGGACTCCGTGGTGTTGTCCGCGCAGATCACGGTGGGTGATGATCTTGGACCGAGAACTCCGTGCTTTCGAGAGGAGGAGGGGTCGGATCGGCCGTGGAAGAGGACGGTGGCGCCGGGGCCTTCGCGCAGGGTGACCGCGTGGTGGAGTCGCGTTCGCGGTGTCGTCGGCATTTGCCGTCGGCCTCGCGATGGCAATCTTCATTCGAAATTTTGATTTCTTTGAGTCATCACCACATCGACCAAGTCGGCGGTCTCGTGGCGAAACCGCTCCACCCGGATGCCACATCGGCAAAACCACCACAAGCAACCGGAGGGGTAGAATGTCGGTTTTGCAACTTAGGGGTCAAATGGCGATTTTTTTCGGTGGTTAGGTGTCCGCGTCGATACTTGAGGGGGTAGAATGGACTTCTTCCCATGAGATAATCAACTTATACTATCCGCCCACACACTTCCAATGGTGTGCGACTAAGAGATTATCACAAGGCCTCTACAATGCATCATTCCACCGCAGTCCCCCCTCGCTAAGGTTTCGCTTCCATTGGATACAAATCCGCCGGAAAAGCCCCCTCTTGCGTCGGTGGGAATGCATAAAAGTAGGTCATGAGAGACACCCACACATCAACAGGGACAACCGTAATGGAACTTTGCAAATTAGTCGGCCAGGTCCTGCCAATTCAGGACATGTGGTTGCACGGTGAGGCATGGCAAAATACACTCGAAGACCGGTCCTTATCTGACCTGGGTGACTACCACAAAACCCTGGGCATCGATCATGAAAATATCACGATCCCGTGCATACACATGCACCAACCAAGCAACCATTTCGGCCAAGTCCAATCCATTTTCCTTTCCTTTGCTTTTTTCCAAAAGCATTTGCAAAACCTCCATAACAACTCAATGTCATGGCTAAAAAATTTGTTAATAGTGGTCTTAACAGTAAGTTTTCCCAAAACAATGAATTTTGGTCTATGCTCAGCTAAGCATAAAGTTTTGCAATATTTCTAGCTCATACTATTGTATCAACTAGATTTTTGTCTATGGTGACAAGGTGATTGAATCAATGACAAGTATGGTTATACAAAGATAACAGGGATAACTAAAGAGTTATAAACAGGGATTAAATTACTTAAATTGAAATATGCATGCAACATTCATTTGAAACCGAACTTAATTAATTTGAATTACTGGTCTCAACATGATCAAGAGTGTAACTTGCGTGACTTGAAAGCTTTGAGGAACTACTTGAGAGAACTCAGGCTCCCCGAAGAGTCGCAATCTACATGAGACAAAGCAAAGCAAAATCAAATAACAACCAATAAGATCCAAATGAACTCCAAACAAACCCAAATAGGCAAAGAACAGAACAAGATGAACTAAGAAGGGGGCTCTCAAGAGGAGGTCCAATGGAAAAGAGGAGGTCCACGAGAGGGTGGTCTTTTGCAAAGAAGCTAGCAAAGACCAAAAGGGTGGTCTTTGCAAAAGATCAAGGAAGGTGGTTTTTGCAAAAAGGGAGGTCCTGAGAGGGTCCCGAGAGGGCAAAAGGGAGATCTCAGAGGAGGAGGTCCAGAGGAGGACCCAAGAGGGTTGTCTCTGCAAGAAGATCGAGAGGGTAGTCCTTACGAAGATACCAACAAGGACCGAGAGGGTCGTCTTTTGCAAAAAGACCGAGACGGTCATCTTTGCAAAGAGGAGATCCTCAGAAGATCCAAAGGAGGAGGTCCAGCAAGGCTACAACTACGCGAGGTGGTCGCACAAGGAGTCAAGGGAAAAGGAACAAGGCATGTGGATACTCACCAAGGCCAAGAGGGAGGTAGAAAAGGAGAGGGAAGAGGTCGAGGGCTCGGCGACGACGGTTGAAGGACGGTGCGGCGCTTTGGCGAACTCCTTTGGTGGCGAAGTGGCGGCGCAAACTCCGGCGAGCTCCTTGTCGACGAGGAGGCGACGACACCGCCTCAACGGACTCCTTGGCGCAACTTCAAGCACAAGCAAGAAGGAAAAAGAGTTGGAGAGCTAAGTGGCCAAAGGTGAGAAAAAGAGGGCTGCTCAGGCTATTTATAGCCAAAGCTTCTGTGAGTTTCAAGGCACACGCGTGTCCAAAAGTAAGTGGTGGAAAATATGGGAGCACGTAAAGGAAAAGATAGAAAGGGGAACACACGGTACCATAGCAGTGACCGCATTCAATGCGCACAGACTTCTGTGGTGGGGAAAAGGAGGAAACGAGCTGAGCTGACAGGTGGGACCAGTCAACTACACGGGTGAGGTGGTCAAACCAATAGGGTGGTCATGACCAAAGGAGGTCATGGCAAAACGATAAAAAGAGGAGGAGGTCACGGCCTCAAGGGGAGGTCGCGGCTAAAGGACAAAAGAGAGGAGGTCGTGGCCTCAAGGGGAGGTCATGGCTTGTTGGTGTTTTAGGACCGAACTTACGTAAAGATTGTTTGATTCGGGGGTTCCTCTAGGCTCAAAATCACACAAAGATGGGGACACGAGGATTTTTATACAGGTTTGGACCTTCTCCTGGGAGAATAACAACCCTACTCCTGTGTGTATGTATTGAGTATGCTGGATTACAAGATGGAATCGAAGACTAGAGTACTGTGCTTCTAATCTTCACTCGTGCCCCCCTCCTTGCCCTGATAATCCTTGCCTTTTATACCATCTCCGGGGTGCGCCGTTGGATCTTCAGTATAAAGGTTACATTAACGCACCAAATCGTGGAGCCGTTACCGGAGGTTATTACGGGAGTTGTAACGTCCCCATGTCGCCAGGCAATTATCATCATAATAAGGAGTTAAATCGTGTTGTTATTCCAGGGAATAACAGCGTAATTGATTGCTCATATCCTTTAATACGATACATAAGATTCCCTGGTCGACTAGACCCACATGTCTGTGAGTCTTGTCGACTAAGGACTGGTCGTAGAAGGGCTTACCACCAGGTGGTGGTCGTAGAAGAGCCTACGACTACAGATCGATCATAGTAGAGCTTACGATCACGGGATAGTCGTAGAAGGGCTTACGACTATAGGGTAGTCGTAGGAAGACCCACGACTACAGGGTGGTCGTAGGAGAACTTACGACCTCCAGCTTCTCTCTTATAAACATTAAGGGGTATACTCAAGAGTTATATGACGTCATTATTATCTATAATATGAATTATAGATAAATGATTAAATGAGGATTGTTATATCCTCGTCATCTAGCCCCCTAGCTTAAGCGAAAATAACTTACTTGAAGAGGAGCAGTAGACAGTCTTACGACTAGTAGATGGTCGTAGTGAGGTGGTCGAAGGAAAGACTCTTCGACTAGTGTTTCATTTGACCAAAAATTTACTTGGTCAAGAAAGTTGTGGAATAATCTTGCGACTTACAAGGTGGTCGTAGGAGATCTAACGATCATCGAGTGGTCGCAGTACTATGGTTGGAAGTAAAAACTTTCCAACCGTTGTTGCGTTTGACCAGAAAAAGACTTGGTCAAAAAGGTAATTTCGCTTGAGGTGTAAAAACAGATCTAATTACCTCGAGTAGACAAATTTAAGTATCACAATCGACTCCCTCACCTTTGTCTATTGGAGCAGTTCCCGAAACGTTCACAACCGTTGGGTAGCCACGTCTTTTCAACTTCGGACGTGGGGTTATAAATTTTTACCGTTGTAGGATCAAGGATAACCGATTAGAGGGGGGGTGAATAGGAGGTTTTTAAACTTTTTAACAATTTAACAATTTAATACAATTAATAACTTAGTCTAAACAAGTTATACTTCTAGTTAGGCACTTTAATCACAATAAGCAAGCTAAAAATATAAATGCGGAAATGTAAAGACTAGAAATAACCACAATGAGACAACGATGTTTTCCCGTGGTATCGAAGACTTGTCGGTCTTCACTAGTCCACGTTGAGGAAACTTGACAACTCAAGCTGGCTCCACGAATTAAGCCTTCCCTCGATCACTATGGTTGTTCTTCCTCGCTCAGGAGATGGTGAACACCAAACCACTCCTAAACTTGCACGGGCCTCTTCACAATCTTCTTGAAGAGATCACGTGCTACACCATAAAGCCGTCTAGGAGTTGAGCAAAACTCCAAGAGTAACAAACCAAGACCTTCGCAGCGATGCTCAAGTGCAATAGAATCAATCTAGAATGAATTGATGCACTTGAATGAACTCAACTACCAACCAATGAATGCACAAGAGAATTTTGGGTGTTGAGTGAATGCACTTGGCTCCAAGACTCTAAGGATGTTAAATGTTCACTAGCAACCTGTCCAAGAGCAGTTGGGGGATATTTATAGCCCTCACCAACGATTATGACTGTTGGGGACCAAATCCCCAACTTTCAGCCATAATCAGTACAACCGGCGTTAAGAGCCCGGTTGAACCGCATTTTGCGTTAGAAGCCCGTAACGGCTAGAACGGCGGTATTTATTACTCTGACATAGCCGTTGGAATTTTCCGTCCGGTACAACCGCCAAGTAACTTGCGGTACAACCGCATCGCCCGGTTGAATCGCATTGAAGCGCGGTACAACCGATCGTAGGGTTTCCAAACTGCTGAAATGACAAGCTCTCTGGAAAATATGAACCGCCTTATAAAAATCGGTACAACCGCTTCCTAAATGTGGTTCAGCCGAAAATCACAGAGAGCTCTAGGTCACATTTACACCTGTTCTGGTTTTCTTGAACCGCCGTATAAAAATCGGTTCAGCCGAAAATTGGTACAGCCGATTCTCAGCGCGGTTCAACCGAAAACCAAAGAGAGGTTCTGAGCTAGATGCACTGGTTCTGTTTTTATTCAACCACCAACTAAATATCGGTCATACCGCACAGAGCGGTACAATCGCAGTGAAAATTGCGGTACTACCGAATTCAGACAAAGTGCACAAAGTTTTCAAATTAAAAGAGAATTCAAATGCATGCATGATCCTAAATTGATCCATATGGCACAAGAACGTGCTATCAAGCTGCTAGCCAAGATCCCTCTTAATAGTACGGCATTTAACCTATAATCCGGTCTTCAAACCAAATCTCCTAAGACCGGTAAAATAGAAAAGGATCCTAGACTATTTGTACCTTGTCTTCAAGCCATGTAGATCTTCATGTTATCATTTGGCATGCATCTTTACGTCATGAAATTCACCAATGGGACTTAACCTTGTAAATACTCAATAAACATGTTAATCCCATATTCACATATTATCATTAATTACCAAAACAATTTTTAGGGGTCTAGATGCTTTCAATCTCCCCTTTTTTGGTAATTGATGACAACACACCTAATATGTGAGAGAAAGATTGTTTTGAATATACTAGAGTGTATATTCTTTTGATGACTTAATAGCAAAATAATTTTTGCAATAAGCTTAAAGATATTAGAGAATTATTTCCTTGTTAAATCCAATTTAAAGAAAGCACCCCCTAAACATGTGCATATAAATAATAGAGAATTTTGCAAGCACATGAAGAGAAAATTTTGGCGGAGTTTCTTTAACATGATTGAACTTAAGAGAAATGCAACAATGAAATATGACAGTAACATGGATTGCATTTCATGAGAATAGCATAAATAATATTCAACCAGTTCAACATTAAGAGCAACAAAACGACATAGTTATAAACTATTACAAGCATACGAGGTTCAACAAGTTCAATAATAAGACCACATTATAAAACACATAAGTCCATATATGGTAATATTTAGCAAAAGATGCTCCCCCTAAATCTATGTCTTCACATATTGTCTTCTAACTTCTCCCCCTTTGGCATCAAAATACCAAAAAATCTCAAGCGACGGGGTCCTGAGGAGAAGGATTCTGAGAAGCGGGATCCAGAGAAGACAGGGCCTGAGCTGGAGCTGAAGACACTGAAAGTGGAGCTAGAGGAGTGAGTCTGAGTGGGCGTGGTGAGCCGGAGGAGGCTGGGCGGATCGAAAGTCTTGGCTCAGAGGGCGGGATCTGAGGCCTGAGACTCTGTGGTGGTCTTTGGAGGAGGTGATGCTTGGGTGCGGGAGGCGGAGCTAATGGAGGAGCAACAGGGAGGCTGGAGCTGAGGCCTCGAGGCTGGGACCTCTGAGGTATAGCGAGAAGATGTAGAGGTCTTGGAAGGTGAGCGAGGACGACGGGTGTAAGTGTATCGTGAGGAGCCTTCACCAAATCCTCTAGGTCATTTAAGCCCTCCATCATGGCACTCATCTGTTGAGAACCTCATTACGAAAGTCATTTCGAACTAACTCCATGTCGGTTAGCTTGTTGAGGTCTCATTTTGAAATTCTATTTGGCGGTCTTCATCTCTTGCGGTTGGCTAAGAATTAGTTGTTGATTTTCAAGATTTGTGCAATGGAACCTTGACAAGAAGCGATGTCGGCAGCGAGAGCGGCCTCAGCAATAGGATCATCCTCAATAGCATGACGAGGAGGAATACCGTCTCGTGGCTTATAAGACTTATGAACTGAACCCAATCCACCACGATACTCTATCTTCTTGGTGATCAAGGCCATAATGTATGGTTCATAGTAAATTCTCTTAATCCTGTCATTTTTGGAAGATACTATGCCCTGGAGAATCACGTCCACAACATCAAACTTTACTCCTCTCATAATATGAGCAATTATATTCCAAGCATGACCCCTGATTGCATCAAAATTTCCACTCTTAGGGTAGAATGTATGGTTTATAATCCTATTAACCATGCTTGGTTCGGGTTTGAGTCCAGTAACTGTGCCAAGCTTGTTTTTGACGGATGAATCATAATAGTCAGCCCAAGCGGGAGGCAGTAAGGCGGGGCTCTCAAAAATCTTCTCCCATGAGCTGGACTGAACTCTCAAAACTCGTTCAAATTCCTCCTTAGTGCTTTCCAGATTTCTTGTGACAGTTATCCATCTAAAATATTTCAAGTCTGCATCGATATGAACTGTGGCATAAAATTGTCTAATCAATTCATCATCATAATTTTGCTTGATTGTCACAAGGTCATGGAGACCCACCCGATGAAATAACTGATAAATGTCACTGTAGCTATCTAGAGAGTTCATGTAAGACCACTTAATCCATCTATGATCTGCAAACTTCCTGTGGTGTCCATAAAGCTGTTCGTACACTTGTTCTTGGAAAACAGTGTGAAATCTAGGGTTAACACAGTCTGATTTAAAAGTGTACTGATTTACATGCCTTTTCAACGCATACTCATCTGGTGTTATCAACCTCAAATCAGTTGGAGGCGCTAGAGGCTCTCCCAAGTCATCAAAAATCCCTGCTGTCCTAGCTTGATCTAACTCGGTCTCAGCCTCAGAGTCAGAAAAGCTTGCTTCTTCCTCGCTTTCCTCAGTCTCAGACTCAGATGCTGGCTACTTGCCCTTGCCATGCCCAACCTTTTGCCGAACAGATCTTGCTTGAGTTGGGACTGCTGCATGCTTTCGTTGAGATGGAGCCGTCGACGATTGAGGTGAGGATTGCCCTCTTGGAGGTCCATGCGACTTCCGGGACAAGATGCGAGTCCTAGGCATCTTTACAAAGATATAAGAGGTTACAAGGAGTCCAAAGGATTAATCAAAGTAGAATTAAGTGAAAAGAAATTTGACTTTCTGTTTTTAGTCGGGAAGATCGGTCAAGCCAAGCGTTCAATGGTCGGTACAACCGAAGTTCGGTTGAACGCGCTCAAGATCGATTATGCCGATCGTCCTAACCGACTTCTAGGTTAAACAAAAATTGGATTTTTGATGGTTTTCATGGAGTGAATCCATGGAATGATTAGCATAAGCATCATTAGACATCAAATATGCAACTTTGCCCAACTAGAAACGAGAAAATCACTCACATTTTCAACAACCTAAAATGATATCTAGGGTTTCAAATTTTAGTTAAAAGCGGAGAAGGAGAGAGTTTTACCTTGAGGATTGAAGGAGTGAAACCCTAAGGATGCGAGAAATCAACGGAGATGAAGAAACAAAGAAGGATTTGTGGATTCTTCGATGGGATTTTAAGGGTTCTTCGAGAGAGAGAGAGAGAGAGTGAGCGAGTGCGGTTTAGAAATGGTCGGTTTAGAATTCTTTGAGGTTAAGGCGTGGCCCAAGCGATAACATGAGGAGTTAATTGCCTTCTTTGAAATGGGACGCGGTTGAGCCGACAACAAACTTTCGGTTGAACCGCGCCGGTTGAACCGCATTATAACACCGGTTGTCTTGTAAAAGCGGTCGTCACAAGTGCATAACATGCCGGTTGAACCGATTATCCTGGAGCTTCAAGGAATAGCTCTGGATTTACTTTGGAATTGAGATAATTTGCAAATGATCCTTAGTTTTGCACTCAAATAAATATCATTAAGGATCATTATGCATAGAATAAACTATTGTCTATATAAGAACATAATTTTTATGAACATAGCTATCTTTAATAAAAGATTATAAAAATACTTTCATAAAATAGTCAAAAATCATCAAACAAAGCTCAATGCATGAGGAGTTTAAACAACATTTGAATAGTCTATGACATTTAATTCATTCCTTAATTTACAAAAGCGGCTTTCATCTAATGGCTTGGTGAAAATATCCGCTAATTGGTCTTCGGTTCTTATGTGGCTAATTTCAATATCTCCCTTGCTCACATGATCTCTCAAGAAATGGTGGCGAATATCTATATGCTTGGTTCTTGAGTATTGAACAGGGTTATTAGCAATTTTCATGGCACTATCATTGTCACACAAATAGGCATTTTATCAAATTTAATTCCGTAATCCATCAACGTTTGCCTCATCCATAGCAATTGAGCACAACAACTTCCCGCGGAAACATACTCGGCTTCGGCGGTGGATAATGCTACGGAGTTTTGTTTCTTAGATGACCATGACACTAAAGATCTTTCTAAGAATTGACAACCACCCGAAGTGCTTTTTCTATCCACTTTACAACCCGCATAATCGGAATCGTCATATCCAATTAAATCAAATTTAGCACCTTTCGGGAACCAAGCTCCACGCGCAAGAGCCGAGCTCCACGCGGCCACGCCACTCTACCGTGCTCCATTCACGGCATCAATCCACCGCCCACGCCAGCCAGTCCCTGAGCTTCTCCTTTTGATGCCGTTGCTACCTCCGTCTTTGGCTGTGGATAATACCCCTATCCATCCTCCATTTTCGCTTACTTCTCCTCTGGCCGCTGAGGAGAGGGAGGCTCGCCCGGGTGCATCTCACGGGTAAACTCCAGTCCAATGCTTCCTCTCATCTCTTCAACCTATGCCTATTCCATTTTTGCTAATGCGAGCCTTCGGTTTTGCTTGTAGCTTCCTGTCCCTACTCGAGCTCCCTGCTGTTCCAGAGCGCGCACCCAAAGCCGCCGCCGTGCCAACTTAGTATCCAGTGAGTATTATCCTCTCTAAAGTGCGTCATCCTGTGCCTTAGAGCATCCTCAAGATTTCCCCTCAATCAATTTCCTTAATGATTCACAGGAGCTGGGAATTTGAAGCTTGTTCATTTTTTCGGCTACAAAGCTTCCTTTCTTCCCCATCTCCGATGTGGTAAGCCTCTTGTCGATTCTTTGCTTTCACATCATCTGTGGGCCTCACTTAAGCTCTCTCTACCTCTCACTCCCTGCCTCCTTCACCAGAACAACCTCTCCGCGGTGAAGCACCCCACCGCCACCTTCCTCGACGCCGGCTCAGCTCTGACCATCCCCGAGCCTCTCGATCTCTCAGGTAGTTTCCTTAGGCTCAGTAGTAGCTTGGGTACCTGCTTCCCTGAACAACGTGGAGCTCTTTTCGTTCTTGCGCTTTTGCCGTTTTGGCGCCGCCGCCCCTCTCCGACGCGCCGCCTCTACCGGCCGCCGTTGAGATCGACACCACCACCATTAGGTGCGCGAGGTTATTGCGCACCTATCCTTGCTTTTGGTTCGCCTTGGCAAGTGGCCGGGGCCGGGCAAAGCGCCAGTAAGCTTGGCGCTCATTGTCGGGCGCATCCGGCAATACTGTAGTTGGGCCATTAGGGCTAATCCGAGCCATTAAGAGCTAATCAGTTGTTAGCAGTTAAGTGATGTCTTAGAAATAGATGTCTTTGCCGCTTACATGTGAAATTTGAGCACGATAAGCAAGGAATAAATAACAGTTTTGGTCTGAGATTGACATGTGGGTCTAGGAGCTTAAGTGCACAGTTGTGAACTCGTAGACCAGCCATAGACCCTCGGTCCATGCACTATACTGTGGATCGGGAGTATGACAAATGGACCCCACCTGTCAGGCCGCATTTTAATTCAGAAATTGAAATGAAAAAGGGCACTATTTAGAGGGCCCACTGATCAGCATCTAAGGCTAGAGTAGGCTGGGTACAAAAAAGTAGTTAATGCTTATATATTTTCCGAAATGAATTACTTATGAACTAAAAATTAGTTAAAATTCAAAATTGCATAAGTAATTCATTTCAACTCCAAACTTGATGATTTGAATTTTGTTAGTTTTCTTTTTAAAATGTAATTTAATATAAAAATGGGTTGAACCATGTTACTGTTCCATAAAACACTTTTGGCAAAATTACTTTAGGTTTAGTATTATTGTTGCACTAAAAATTGTTTTAACTTCAAAAATGCATAAGTATTTCTCTGTAACTCCAAATTAAGTAAACTCAATTTTGTTGGATTCCTATATTACTGTAATTTAATGTAAAATGGGTTTTGAGCATGTTACTATCTCTAAAAATCTTGTTTTACAAATGTTTTGTACACTACTTTCATAACTTTGAAAAATCATAGAAAATTCACCTTAGCTCCAAATGAGGTGAATCAAATTCCATTGTTCATCTCATGTGGTGCTCTGTCTACCATAAAATTTTCATGTACACCACCTCTCTGGAAATTTTTACCAAAACAATTAATTCGGATGAACAATAACCGATAGCATTTTTACTGGATTTTCTTGAAAACTGATTTTCAAATGACCGTAACTTTTTGCATAGAACATCCAAATCAATTGATTCTTGTTGCTAAATTCATCTAAAATCATTCTCTACTTTCTGTAAATTTTTCATGATTTTGGATGAATTTAAATTTTTGAGTATTCTTAGTGTAATTCGTTCTTATTGTGCTCTCGATTCTTTCGAAAGGTTCCGATGATTCTATTTTATACGAGAGTGATCCTCTGCAGCAAGTCGAGTATCTCCAGCAAGGCAAGCAGTTGTTTCTATTTGATCATATTGATCCCATTAATTTCAAAGTCTAATATCTTGTTTGCAAAGTGTATGTATGCATGCTCTATTTTGTTGTTAAATGATCAATCGAGTAGTTGATCCTTTAGATGCATAATCTGTAGGTAAATGTTCATCCTCTACTCTGAGCCTAGGATTATCTCATTGTGATTTAGGGTTAGTTGGATGAGCCCTTGTCACTTAGTAGTTCTGAGTTGATGTTGCTTAGTCATGCTTAGCTACCGGTAGAATTAGGCGGTTATCGACTTAGTCGATGACCTTGATCACACAAAACTTATTATTATTACCTTATGTCCAGCACTTTGTGCTTTGTCACTTTGTAAAGTGTAAAACTGAAAATAAAATATTTTAGACTGGGGCATATGGTTGATGGTGTGATTCTCTGGTGTGTGGTAGTATGCCTAAGTCAACAAGGACCGAACATCTTGTGTCACACTATCCAAGAACTTTTGCTTGCAACCACATGAGGGGGATATGGGACCTCTCTTGACTTAGTACTTTGGCATGTGTTAGCTCCGAGTCGCAGGAGGTTGTGTGTGTTGTGTTGAAAAAGGATTTATTCCATGTGTGTGTTGGGCGTGACGGGATGGGCGTTGGTATTAAGTCCAAGTTCCCTACCCCGAGGAGCATGGGTAAGTTCTCTCTCTGCCAATGACTCCGACACAACGTATGGTTTCTATCATACGGGCAACTCATAGTTAATACACAATTTTGGAAAACGTCTCGTAGGACTTAGCCGTGCCGGCATACCTAAGGAAGTGTGCTTCATTGCATGGCAACAAGGCTGTCTGATATGTGGGTAAAGTTGTACACCCCTGCAGGGTTTAATCTATTCGAATAGCCTCGTCCTAGGTTATGGACACGCTTGGTTAGGTTTTGCAAGAGTTAGACTATAACATTTTCGATAAAACTTGAATTTGGGTGGTACGAATGGGTAATTCGTGCTATGTTGTGGTGGCGGTTGGGAAGTCACATCTAGGATGTTAAATTGCCTTCAATCTATTACATATTGCAAATGAAATATTGCTTTGTGCGTCAAATGAACTATATAACCTTCTCCTTTGATTCAGCTTGCATGTAGCTATGTATAGGCTTGTTACTCGTAAGTTTTGCGAGTACATTTTTGTACTCAGTTGCATTGCTTAATTGTTGCAGAGGAGGTTGACCCCCAAGGGGTTAACTATTGTGAGACCGACTTCGACTTTGCCTTCGACGACTAGCTTGGACGTTTCGAGTCGGTTGCCTTGTGGGTAAGGGCAAACCGTTTGGCTTTTGTTTATCGCCATCTTATGGCTTATGTTTTCGCTGCTACTTTGGTTAATTGCTTGTCATTTGGCCGGTCGGCCCTTCTTTTGTAATATGAACTTGTATATCCTTTGTGTTGTAAGCTTGTAGACTTGGTATTGTAATGACTTATGTATGGAATGGATGCTTAATTTTTGTATGTGGTATGTGTACTGTAATTCTGGGAAGTACATATGCGCCGAGAATCGAGATATTTGATTTGTAATGCTAGGACCAATTTGATGGTTAAATATTACAAGTTAAATACCCTGGGTTCTCACAAATGGCCGAAGTCACTTCCCAATGGGCCGAATCGGAGATGAATGCGACCAAAATCAGAGCTTTGGTCGACTCCGAGAAGATTCCGAAGACAGAATTCATGCGGTGGATTGAGGCCGCCGGGCAACATTGGCCGTCTGGGGAGATTGGACAAATCCCCGTCTTCTAGGCATTCTGTGAGTGTGGTCTTCGATTGCCCGCTCATACTTTTCTTACATTGGTAGTCGAATACTTCCAGGTGGAGTTGGTGAATCTTGTTCCCAACTCTATCACAATGTTGGGGGTGTTCATGTACCTTTGCGAAGCCTACTTAGGGATTCCGGCTAATTTGGAGTTGTTCCGGTACTTCTATGGAATGACCCGACTAGGCGGAATCGCTCGTAGTAGTAGTCTGAAGCTCCACGACGGGAAGTCGAAGGGGTATATTCAGATGCTTACCCGGTCATCGTGGCCGGGGTAAAAGAAGAGGTGGTTCTATTGGGAGATCACCAACGAGGACAGCCTCTGCTTCGTCGGGAAGCCTGCCGAGAAGGTTTCTTCTTGGGATGTGATTCCTAAGGATCTCGGTCGGATCACCCCCTTCATTCGAGCTATTGCAAACTTGAAGGAAGAGGGATAATGTGGAACGCCTAAAGGTAATCTAGAGTTGATTTTGTCTTTAGGACTTTGTAGTCATAGAAGAACTTATGACTAGGTACTGATCGTAGGAAGACTTACGATCAGGTTCTGGTCGTAGAAGAACTTACGACCAGGGGGTTGTCGTAGAAAAAGCTTACGACATGGTAAATAGTCGCAGAAGAACTTACGACCACTTCATAATATCTCTCTTCCTGATTTCTATAGAAAGTAGGCATGGAGAACCGTCGGGACGATGAGGAAGTCGAACTGATGGTCGTTGGTGCGGCTGCAGTAGAGCAGCTTGTTTCTTCCCCTGCCATGAGGCGTCGACTCATGAAAGTCGTGGACAAGGGATGCTCAAGTTCGAGCTCTGCTGTTGAGCAAGCAGATGCTCCTCAGACCAGGAGGAGGAATCTTGCTCAAGCTATTGACAAGGAGGGCGCAAGCTCGAGCTCCGCTACTCCGTCTGCACATTCTGCTAATCCTGCGGCGAAAATAATTGCTGCAGAGGAAGCAATCGCCGCAGGAATAGCTGAAGTATTCAAGCCCAGGGCCCCTAAGACTAAGGTACCCTTCTATTATGACAGTAAAACCTTCTCAGTTTCTGCCTCTCGTGGCTTTATCAAGCGATTAGAAAAGGAGAACTGGAAAAGTTTTATGACTTTGTTGAAGGAGACCGCTGTGCCAGCCGTGCCCGTGGTCGAAGATAGTGCCACTGTTGAGGTGGTCGAGACAGGTATCGGCCATTCGGAGAGCCAAGAGGCTCAAAGAGCGATGGCGCTCAATCAAGACCCACTACCAGATGTGGTTGTGACTGTTCCTGAACTTGAGTATCGACCATACGTGGTTGAGAAAAAGTCGAAGAAACCTTCCTTAGGGAGGGTTTTTCCCAAACTTAAGATCAAGTCCGACACCAAAAGGTATGTGAAAGAGACAAAAGTGTAAGAACAACATTTACTTTTTACTACCTGATAGTGCTTTTCTTTTTATGATCTCAGCTTGGCTCCTCTTATCATCAAGGACGTTCCTGTCAAGGAACCTACTGTAGTTTCTTCGGCAGACGAAGAAATAGCGATGCGACGATCGAAGGAATCCACGATCCGAAAGTGTTGAAGATGCTGTTAGAATCGGCAGCTACGACTATTGGAGCGGTCATAGAACCAGAAGCAGCTATGATGACAGGAGTGGTCGTAGAGACAGAAGCGGCTACGACCATTGGGGCGGTCGTAGAAGCGAGGGGGTAATGACTAGAAGCGGTGGAGACATCCGCCATGGGGTGAAACATCTATTCACCGTCTTTGGGAAGGAAGTTCTTGCGGATGATCCTTCCGGCTTCAAGGCCAAGCTATCGTGCCGCTACCCTCAAGGAGAAGAAGAGTTCGAGCTCTTTGACCACACCGCCGGGTTCTTCGCTCTCGCCACCGTTGTGGGCTCCGTGCATTCAGATCTCGTGATCGCGTTCCTCACCCTAAGGATATTCCCAATAGAGGGGATGTTTTCGATGATGAACGTCTCAAAAGGGTATGGTGGAACCGAGTCGATGAGATTGATGAACTGAGGGACCCCACGAGGGTGGTGTCCTCGTTTGCTCGGACAACCATGAATGTAAGTACCTGAAATTTGATATTTACATCTATGCCTTTTCACGCTTCTCATTGCCTTTCTTTGTGTAGAACACATTGGAGCAAATTGTCACTGTTGCCAAATATAACAGGCAACTTGTCCAGCTACGACAAGACAAAGCGCTACTCTGCGAGCAGGCGGAGAGGTGGTAAGTAACTGCTTTCCGTAGCCTTTCATGTTTCGACCACTTACACAACACTTACGGGGTTTGTCGTAGAAGATCTTGCTACTAGGTACTGGTCGTGGGAGGACTTACGACCAGGGTATTATCGTAGAAAAACTTACAACAATGACTTGGTCATAGAAGAACATACGACCATATTCTTTGCTGACGTCTACTCTTTCCCTTTGCAGGTTTAAGAGTGACGAGAAGACCTTAGTGATTCTCTCAACTTTGAGAGAGCCGATAAAAAAAGCTAAGTGAGGAGATTGAAGACCTCCGGAAAAAGCTTCAGGAGGCAAACTCTGCAAACCAAAAGTTGCAGGGACGACTAAGCGAAAAGTGCTAAACTTAAGACCGCCTTCGACCTCTTTTTCTTTTTCTGAATCTCATTTTCTTTCAGACAAAGACCAAGAGGTCCAGACGTGGGAGCGGCGTTACCTCAAGGACACTGCCGCCCACGCTGAAGAAGTCAAGAAGTTAGATTCTCTACTCGTTGGTAAGCAAATCTTTACCTGTGATCGGTTGTGTTTTCCTCTCGAGATCATTTTATTTGACCGGTCTTATTCTTTTCAGAACATGTAGTACAAGTAAAGCGACTTCGCGAGGCTTTGACTCGCAATCAGGAGAAAATGAAGGCTTTGAAGATCAATCTTCAAGACAACATTTCACTTCTGAACAATGTACTCGGTGAGCTTCATGCTGAGGGGATTACTCTATTTGTGACGACACTCTGTCTGACCACTCGAGTGCTATTGGCGAACAAGTCAGAACTTTACAAGAGTTGGTGACTACTCTGAGGGCTAACCAATTCGACTTGATAAAGGATGCGATCCAAGAGGGAATAAGATTTGTCTTAGCAAAACTTAAATCTCATGATCCCAACCTTAATCTGACCTATAAATGAACGACTTACCGCCGCTGAAGCGAAAGAAAGCGATTAATAGCGACAATGCAACCGTCGCCGGAGTTAGTCACTTAAGGGTATGCAAATAAGATCCCCTTCGCCAGATTAGTCTGTGCCGGAGTCCTGTAAAGACAAGTTTTTTTTGTTGATGTTGATATAAAATCTTTCCTTCTTCCTGAAAATCATCTTGTCGAGTAATTAGTAACTCATAAGATAATGAATGGAAAAAAGAGCAAGACTAATAATTGAAGTCAAGTTAATAATTTTATCCTAGCCCCCGACTATTTGATTGGTTTATTAGATAAACCGAGTAAATAGTGTTAAATGGGTTTTCTGAAAAAGAAGCGGTTTAGCTAACTTGTAGTTTTTCGATCACGATAATCTTGCACTGGTCGAAAGAGTAGGAACGAGTCAACACTAGGAAGTTCCTTCTAGTAGGCAGGACCACGTGGAGAGAGAAAAGGCTTCGACTAGGTGATATTACCATCTCCGACCAGATTAATCAAATCAAGAACGGTCAACTTGAGTTAGATAAGCGCCTGGAGTTCCTCAAAAATTGTCCAACTTATCTCAATGCACTTAGTATATTAAGCTCTGGTAGCAAGAGTTAGAAACAGAAGCGATCGCTAGGAAGTTCCTTCTAGTGGGTAGGACCACGTGCAGAGAGGAAAGTCTTCGACTAGGTGTTGCAACTTCCTCCAACCCGCTTAAAACAAACCGAGTTTATCGAAAGTAGTCGAGCAAATTTGGAAAGTGTACTCGGCAATTTATTTTTCAAAAGATGAATGAAGAAATAAATTAAGGTACTAAGAGTTAACTTGACATTATTTTGACCATGTTTTGAACCCAAGCTCTTTGTGTTGGCGGCAAAAAGGGAGAACTAATCGACTCAAGGAAGTTCCTTCTAGTGGGCGGGACCACGCGAGAGAGGAAAGGCTTCGACTAGGTGATGTTACCATCCTTTACCACCGTGTAAAGATGAACTGAGCATTGGTCGGTAGAATGTCTTACGACAAAGTATATTGTCGTGGAAGAGTTCACGACTAGGAATTGGTCAAGGGTGGACCTTCGACCGTGTTATGGTTGAAAGAATTGTCAAAGCGCTACTCAAAGTAAAACAATAAAGATAGAAAGAACACGATGCTTTATTGAATGGTTGGTAAACACACATAGAATTTACGAATAGTCGATGTTCCAAGAATTAGAGAGAACCTATTGTCTTCCATTGCCCGGTCGTCATCAGCCCGGACGCATAACCGACTATAGTGTAAGGACATTCCCACTTGGAGGAAAGTTTGTTCGATTAGGCGGTATTGAATTTTCCTCAATACCAAGTCACCTACAGAAGGCTGCGAGGTTGGACCTTCTGATCGTAGTATTTGCTTGAGGCTTCTTTGGTATCTTCTTGAGCGGATTAAGGCCTGATTTCTCTTCTCTTGAGCGGGTTAATGTCATCCGTCGAAGTACTGAGCTTTAGTTACGGCGAAGCATCGCTTCGCACCAAAGACTAGGAAAAAGGTGTTTACTTTGTTCGACTAGCCTAGCGGTTGTCTGAACTTCCCATAATACCGAGGGTAATTCTTTTACCCAAGCCCCCGAGTGCTTAACAAGCTGGTCGAAGACTCGAGTTTTAATTACCTGCATTATTTGGACATTCGCTCATTCGACTGCCCCATTGCTTTAGGGATGGGTGACAGAGGCATAACAGAGCTTGGTACCCAACTCGTCGCAAAATTCTTGAAATTTTGCGCTCGAAAATTGTTTACCATTATCGTGATTATTCGACTTGGGACTCCAAACCGAGTGATCACGCTTCTCATCATGAACCATTTTGCGGCTTCCATTGTTATCGATCCACGAGGTTAAAGCCCGATCCATTTTGTGAATGTATCAATAGCCACAAAAGGAACTCGGCCTCCCGGAGCCCTTGGGGACGGTCCTAGGATATCGAGACCCCAAGTCATAAAAAGGCCAAGATAGAGGATTGTTTGTAATGTCCGAGCCGGTTGGTGTATTTACTGCTATGAAGCGGCATTGTACACATTTCTTAACTAATTCTTTGGCATCAGAGGGTCATTGGCGATAAAATCCTTGTCGAAAGGCTTTTCCGACCAGCGTTACGTAGGATGCATGAGTTCCACAGATGCCCACATGTATATCGTGAAGGAGATTTAGTCCTTCTCTCTGTGGTATCCATCGCATGAGTACCCCTTGAGTGCCTCGTTTATAGAGGACTCCTTGACCAAAAGTATACATTTTGGCCTTCGGGATAAGCGATGCTTCGAGATCGTCATCGGATATGGAACCCGTCTGAAGATACTTGTAGATGGGATCCATCCAAGTATCCTCGAATTCTAGAGGGGCTGTCTCAATAGGAGATGTCTATGGTGTTTCCACTAGAGATGGCTTCTAGAGTTGCTCCAAGAAGACTTCTTTTGGTACTTGTGATCGGGAAGAAGCTATCCGAGCAAGCTAGTCTATGAGGAAATTATCCTTTCGAGGGATGAATTGTACCTCGAAACCGAAAAAATGCTTTCCAAGCTTTTGAACCTCCGATAAATACCGAAACATGGTCGGGTTAGAACACGGTACTCTTTTCCAACTTTGATTCACGACTAGTTGAGAGTCTCCTCTCACGAGTAGTCATCGAATCCTGGCGCTTCGCGGCTCGTATCTTAAACTAGTAAACCGTACTATGCCACGTTGTTAGTGGCACGAAAGTTTAAATGTATGGCATACTTTAAGGTCTCTCCGTTAGGAGATTCGAGAACACCCCTGACCCAGAGCCACTTAAAGTAAGTGACCCATCAAAGTACATAAATCCACTTATCGCGGGTATCATCTTGGGGATCTGAGCAGGTTGAGATTTGTCCATTCGGTGACAAAATGCGCCAAGATCTGGGGATTTAATGGCGTTCGGGACACAAAATGGAGTCGAACTCCCAAAGTTCTCTTGACCATTTAGACTTCGTCCATTTGCTTCCCTATTACGGAGGATCACTCCCAAGGAAAACTTCGAACGACACAATTATCTTGTGCTTTGAAAATAATGCAGCGGTTTCCTCGAAGACATGAGGAGAGCATAGAGAAGCTTTTGGACTGAGGGTACGCTCCTTAGGTCCATGCAAAACTTCACTTCGTAGTACCTTTGGTCATTGAATGTTTTCACGTTCTACGACTAGTACTACGCTCCTTTTTGTGGCGTAGTGACTAGATAAATTAAGAGCGTCTCTTCTGGTTTTGGGCAAATCAGAACAAGAGCACTCGTAAGATATCTCTTGACATCCTCGAAGGCAGTGTTTGCCTCTTCTGACCACTCGAAACCCTCGTGCTTACTTAGAAGTTTGTAGAAAGGTAGGTTTTTTTCTCCCAGTCGTGCCATGAAACGACTTAAAGCTGCCATACACCCTATGATCTTTTGGACTTCTTTCTTTGTGGTTGGAGAGTGCATTTGAACAATGGCTTTTATCTTTTCGGGATTTGCTTCGATCCCTCGTATAGAGACCGAGGAATCAAGCAATTTTTCGAAGAGACTCCAAACACACACTTCTCGAGATTGAGTTTTAAGCGGTGTTTTACGAGGTTGTCGAGCGTCTCTGCAAGTCGAAACATGATCAAGCCGTTTGATGCTTTTTACGACTAGATTGTCAACATAGGCTTCCAAATTTTGGCCTAACTGAGGTGAAAAAGTCGATTGCATCAAGCATTGAAAAGAAGCACCAGCATTTTTTAGACCAAATGGCATTTTGACATAGCAAATTATACCAAATGGTGTAATAAATGAGGTCTTTTCTTCATCTTCTAGACACATATTAATCTGATGGTAGCCAGAATATGCATCTAGAAAACTTAGTGTTTTGCAACCAGCAGTAGAGTCAACCAATTGATCGATACGAGGTAAAGGGAAATCACCTTTTGGACAAGCTTTATTAAGATCAGTGAAGTCTACGCACATTCGCCACTTGCCGTTAGAATTCCTAACCATTACAGGGTTGGCCAACCACTCCGGGTGGTTGACTTCTCTTATAAAGCCTGCTTTAAGTAGCTTGTCCAATTCTGACTTTATAGCATCTCGTCGATTAGGGGCAAATCTCTGTAATTTTTGTTTCACGGGTACCTTGTCGGGCCGTAGAAGCTAGCTTTGTGCTCGATCACTTCCACAGGGACTCCGGATATATGGGATGCTTGCCACCTTGAACAAGCTGCGTTTGCTCGGAGGAAAGTGATGAGGCGTCTTCCTATTTAGTCGAAGTATCCCCGATCTGAGCAGTCTTGAAGGTTCCTCGATCCAAGGAACCTCTTTGACTTGATCGATTCGGCAGTATGACTTTAAGCCGAGCTCTTGTTGGAAGGCGCCTTTTTCTTTCCGAGTGGTATCTGACCCACCATCTTGAGGGATCGATGGTCACACGTGTGCGTCATCTTCTTATCACAATGAATTATGATTACTCCTTTGGGACCTGGCATCTTAAGACATTGATACACATAATGAGTTGCCATAAATAATTTTGACAAAGCTGGTCGTCTGAGTATGACGTTATATGCTATATCGAAATGGACCACATCAAAGGAGATCTTCTCCGTCTTGAAATTACTTGTTGTACCAAATGTTAAAGGAAGAAAAACTTGACTAATAGGTTTGGCCAAAGACCCCGGTATAATACTATGAAATGAATACCTTACCATCTTACCTTGGTCACAGGTACTTGCATCTCGTTCGAGGTATTTGTCAACAAAATGTTTAACGAGCTCCACCATCAATCAACACTCGATTTACTCGGCAGTTGTTGATGGTGGGTTCATTTCTGATCGGATAACAACTTTGGTCAGAGTCGAATGGATCGGGCGATCAACCTTCTCGAAAGAGATGGTGACCTCGAAACCACTTGATACTTTATTGACAAGAGGAGTCAATAGAGTTTACCTCGCGTTCGATGCTTTAAGGCGTCGTCTTGACTAAATACTCGATGATCCCCAAAGATGTGCTCGATGGTGTGCTCGGGATCTTAAAGCGGCATGTCCTCGTTGTCGTCCCCGTATGTACGACCATCGGCTTGCCCTACTTCCTCGGTAGGAAGTGGCCCTTTGTCATTGTAGTAGTCTTGAGTTTTCGTTGGAAAACTTCGGCGATTCTGAAAGGTCATGTCCTTCCTTTTTTATGGAAAGGGCACCACCTAGGCTTATCGTTCTTCCGTTCGGAGCGTTTACCTTTGCCTCGATCAGGGTATTGTTTAGCAGTTCGTGGCTCCTTATTGCTTATGGCCAGGACCTCCTTAGAAGCATTGGCTTCAGGCTTTTGGCCCTTTTTCTTGTTCTTGGATTTCTTGGCCTTCTTCTTGCCACCTTCGCCGATCTCTTGAGGGTCTTGGTCATCTCGTCGATGATTTTAGTGCATTCATTGCTTCATCGATGAGTCAGCGTCTGGTCGACCATCTCAAAGTTCGGCGATAATGCGGGAGGATTTAAAAGCGATGTCCTCCGTGATCATACATTGCGGACTCCTGCTTGAAGGCTCGATATGATGAGTCGAAACCACGAGAATCGAATTGTGAACTCGGTCAAGCGCTGATGAATTGGCGTAGTGTTTTGTCGTCGTTTTGTCGCTTCTCTGGTGTAGGTCGTCCTCCTTTAGAGGCAATGATAGGTACCACAGAAATTGGCGACAATAGATCGAGAGATGTTGCCACAGTAGATCGATTCGACAGTTGGTTTAATAACCATGATCGAGTAGACCCTTGAGCCTGACCGAAGGTAATTCACCATGACGCACTATCCTCCTCCTGCTTTGCTTTCGGATAGCGGTCGTGTAGATCTAAAGGAATTCGATGGGATTTTGAGACCCATCAAATTTCTCCATGTTCCCACTGATCGACACCGCGCGGCCCGATGAACTCTTCGAGGTCGAGAGAAAGCCCGAGCATCCGTGAATTACGTCATCTTGCCTTCTTTGTAGAAAAGAGGGTTGGCGTCGTAAGATGAGCTTACTCGACGATACCCGTGAGGTGAATCGACTTATGGTAAGTCTCGATCCTACAAGGGTAATACTCCCGTTCGCATGCAACATTGCGGAGACCTCACTGGTCAGCGGTGAATGATCACCTCTCCTAGGAGCTTTGTGATCGTCAGGCATTCGAGGAACTATTTTCCTATTTGGGGAGCGATGCATCTTGCGGCGATCCCCATGCGGTGAGTTATTCGAACGACTAGAAGCTGATGGAGTCGTACTGCTATGACTTCCAGAATGATGTCGGCGGGGTCGTTCGAGCTTGCTCATCATACTCCACAGCCTTCGTGCGATCTCTTCAGTAAAGAGGTCGTAGCTGGGTGTTCGGGCAAGTTCTCGAGATAGGTTCTCGAGCAGGTCGTTGATATGCTGAAGTTCCTGAGCTTCTTCCGACTGGTATTGAGTGCGTCCAGGCAAATTTCTCTAAGCTACGACTCGTTTCCATCGGTTTGCTTCAGAATCATCCAAACCTGATCCTTGAGCTTGCCTTAGTGAAGTGCGATAATCTCGAGAATTTCCCGCACGCTCATCATAGTATTAACTCTGGTCATTGTTAGAGGTGTCTTTGTCATTGCCACGAGCGGTCGTAGGGTGTGATCTTCAGGGAGTGTCCTCAGCCCAAAGCTATATGGTTGGGCTGACGGGGCGATCTTCAATCCTCAGTCTTCAGGGGGTCTTGCGTGTTGTCCTTTGAAGGGTAGAGACGACGTGGCTTCTCTTCTTTCAACCGACTCTCTCTTCAGGAGCCACTTGTTTCAACCAAGTGCTAGGTGCTAGCTAGGAGCTAAGAATCAACTTCCAATCATTGCCAAATCCACAAGTTATTATTGAATCCAACAATCCACTTTATCTTAGAATCTCCCGAATTAGAAGAATCTGATCATTCAATCAAGATCACAATCAACTGAAAAGGCCTTAAAATCTACAAACCTTCATTACAGAATCTCCCAAAAGACTTCTTAGCAATTCATCAGTTCAAATTCAATTCACTAGATCATTTCATCACCATCTATCCAGCAATTATTTGATCAAAAAAATCAATATCAGCAAGGTATCCTTCAAACATTTTCCAACATTCAACCATCCAACAATTACAGAATCTGATTCCAGACATATCTCTATAATCCAATCAAGATCCCTTTCAAATCCAAATTCTCTATTCAATCACATCCAACTAAATCCAGCATAACCCACATATTTAATTCCAAACTTCCAATCAGCATTGCAATCCATTCCAGATTTAAGAGTATTCAATTTATACTAATAATCGAATCAATACTTCAAATCCTTATCTTCTTCATGATCCATCAAAACTTTCTTGCAAGATCAACTTCTTGCTTGCACCATCTGTACAATCCACTATTCACAAACAAGGCATATCCACCAACATGCTCCCGAATTCACAAGACTTCCTATAATCATAAAAAAAAATCCTCAAAATCTTTACTTTACAAAATCCACCTCAAGATCTTTGATTCATAAAACCAGCCTCAATAATCATCCTTCAAAGGTACCTAACTTAGCATCCAAATGCACTGGTAAACTCACAAGGGCAGCTTCCAAGAGCCTTGCAAGACTAAATCAGCTGCTCCAACCTTCACGGGCATCAGAGCTTGAACACGAGGGGCTCGGTCCTATAGAGGTTACAAGGGAAAGAGGATCCATTTGACCTTGTTAAATGGTGATAAGAAGGAAAGCATGGTAAGATAGAACTGGGGTAAGGAAGAATAGCAAAAGGGAGGTGAGAACAGAAAGATGACCAAGATGAGAAGAGCACAAATTAATTTTCTTGTTATTCAAAATAGGTTTTGAAACTTGACGAGGATCTAATAATCCTTATTTTATCTTTTATCTATAATTCTTATTATAAGCAAATATGACGTCATATGATCCCTGGGTATACCCTTAATTTTATAAGGGAGAAGCCTACTAGGTGGTCGTAAGTTCTTCTCGACCACCCCCATAGTCGTAAGTCTTGCTACGACTACCTTATGATAAATAAATTCTTCTCACGATCACTACCCATCGTAAGATATTCTACGATTACCTCATAGTCGCAAGTCTTGCTACGACTATCTTATGGTCGTAAGTTCTTCTACGACCGAGGTTAGCTACGACCACCTTATGATCAATAAAACCTACAGGCAAGTAGGTCCAATTGATTAAGGAATCTAAGCGATCAATATGCTTTGTTATTATGCGAAATGATAACACATAATACCCCATTATCTCGACTAGTAAGCGCCGGTGGCGGGGAAGGAGTTACCGGCCGATGATTACTACAAGCGTCGCCGATTCTTTGGATTTGATGAGGCGTCTCTTCAGCAGGGAAAACGACTATTCCTTCACGACTATATAAAGGCAACGATCAGAGAGAAGAGGGGGCAATCGAGGCGTATACACACGCTATCGAGGGCTATCAGGAAGACAAGTACTATCATCTGTAATAGTCTTAGTTTTTCTCCTGGTTGTTCAGAATACACTCAATACCATACACACACAGGAGTAGGGTTATTATCCTCTCCGGAGAAGGCCTGAACCTGTATAAAAATACACGTGTCAATCTCTCTACGTGATTCTATTCTAGGAGACCCCCCGAATCAAACAATCTTTACGTAAGATCGGTTCTAAAACACCGACAAAACTCTAGGGCCATTCTACTAGGTTACGACCTGCAGTCAAGATGCTCTGATACCACTTTGTAACGACCGACCCGGGGTCACCCGGGGAGGTCCCTTGAGACCTCCCAGAGGTCCTCTAAGACCTCCCGGAAGGTCCTTCAAGACCACCCGTATGTCCCCAAGGTGGACTCGAGACAACCACGAGATGACCTTCAGTGCCACGACTCAACCCAGGAGAGGTCAAGAGACCAATCCCGAGGAGGTCGTGAGACCTGAGGTGACCCAAGTCCTCCCACGACCAGTCTCGAGGGTGGTCGTGGAGGGCTGGGATCACCATAAAGACCTTCCACGATCAGACCCGAGGGTGGTCGTGGTGGTGAGGGATCACCCCATGGTCCTTTGTGTGAATCGAGCTAGTCCCAAGGATCAACAGCTAGCTCTTCACAGCATACAACAGTAGTAATATACATCAAACGCAAGCTTTATTAATAACAAAGGAGTTGATTACAAGAGGGCTTACAAGCCTACAAACAAAATACAACGGAAGGCAAATGAGTAGACCACCGGATACACCACAGGCAATTGGCTGGAGGGCGCATCCTAATCGGCTAGGACCTCTAGGCCCACTGCGAAGACCTCCTCAAGCTTTCCCTTCCTGCACAAAAACATAATCGAGCAAGAGTGAGCACAACAACCGTACTCGCAAGTTACACCCGTCAAATAATAGAATGGCATGAATAAGTGGATATCTCAAAAGAAGGCTTGATATGGTTGATTTGCATAAAGCCAAGTTTATTTCAAATACGAGTACTAAGTTCCAAGGCAGATAACAATAGTTAAAATTCATTTTCTAAATCTCAGTTTTCAGTTGGATAACATTCATCAATAAGTGGTGAAGGATACCCTCCTGCCATAAGGCTCCCCACCCAAAACCCATTTGGATAGAGATCCAAAACCAGTTTAACAAAACCATTTTAAAGCCAAAACCAACATCTAACTTGGAGCAGCTTTGCCAGCATGTCCTTAACTGCGGACACGGCTATTCGAATAGTTTTCACTCTGCAGAGGTGTACAGCTTTACCCACATGAGATAATCAACTTATACTGTCCGCCCACACACTTCCAAAGGTGTGCGACTAAGAGATTATCACAAGGCCTTTACAATGCATCATTCCACCGCAATCCCCCCTCGCTAAGGTTTCACTTCCATTGGATACAAACCCGCCGGAAAAGCCCCCTCTTGTGCCAGGTTGGAATGCATAAAAGTAGGTCATGAGAGACACCCACACATCAACAGGGACAACCGCGATGGAACTTTGTAAATTAGTCGGCCAGGTCCTACCAATTCAGGACATGTGGTTGCACGGTGAGGCATGGCAAAATACACTCAAAGACCAGTCCTTAACTAACCTGGGTGACTAACACAAAACCCTAGGCATCGATCATGAAAATGTCACGATCCCGTGCATACACATGCACCAACCAAGCAACCATTTCGGCCAAGTCCAAACCATTTTCCTTTCCTTTGTTTTTTTCCAAAAGCATTTGCAAAACCTCCATGACAACTCAATGTCATGGCTAAAACATTTGTTAATAGTGGTCTTGACAGTAAGTTTTTCCAAAACAAAGAATTTTGGTCTATGCTCGGCTAAGCATAAAGTTTTGCAATATTTCTAGCTCATACTATTGTATCAACTAAATTTTCATCTGTGGTGACAAGGTGATTGAATCAATGACAAGTATGGTTATACAAAGGTAATAGGGATAATTAAAGAGTTATAAACAGGGATTAAATTACTTAAATTAAAATATGCATGCAACATTCATTTGAAACCGAACTTAATTAATTTGAATTACTTGGCTCAACATGATCAAGAGTGTAACTTGCCTGACTTGAAAGCTTTGAGGAACTATTTGGGAGAACTCGAGCTGCTCGAAGAGTCGCAATCTACACGAGACAGAGCAAAGCAAAATCAAATAACAACCAATAAGATCCAAATGAACTCCAAACAAACCCAAATAGCAAAGAACAGAACAAGATGAACTAAGAAGGGGGCTCTCAGGAGGAGGTCCAACGGAAAAGAGGAGGTCCACGAGAGGGTGGTCTTTGCAAATGACCGAAGAGGGTGGTCTTTTGCAAAGAAGCCAGCAAAGACCAAAAGGGTGGTCTTTGCAAAAGATCAAGGAAGGTGGTCTTTGCAAAAAGGGAGGTCCTGAGAGGGTCCCGAGAGGGAAAAAGGGAGATCTCAGAGGAGGAGGTCCAGAGGAGGACCCAAGAGGGTTGTCTCTGCAAGAAGACCGAGAGGGTCGTCCTTGCGAAGAGACCAGCAAGGACCGAGAGGGTCGTCTTTTGCAAAAAGACCGAGACGGTCATCTTTGCAAAGAGGAGATCCTCGGGAGATCCAAAGGAGGAGGTCCAGCATGGCTATGACTACGCGAGGTGGTCGCACAAGGAGTCAAGGGAAAAGGAACAAGGCACAGGGATACTCACCAAGGCCGAGAGGGAGGTAGAAAAGGAGAGGGAAGAGGTCGAGGGCTCAGCGACGACGGTTGAAGGACGGCGCGGCGCTCCGGTGAACTCCTTTGGTGGCGAAGTGGCGGCGCAAACTCCGGCGAGCTCCTTGTCAACGAGGAGGCGACGACACCGCCTCAACGGACTCCTTGGCGCAGCTTCAAGCACAAAGCAAGAAGGAAAAAGAGTTAGAGAGCTAAGTGACCAAAGGTGAGGAAAAGATGACTGCTCAGGCTATTTATAGCCAGAGCTTCTGTGAGTTTCAAGGCACACGCGTGTCCAAAAGTAAGTGGAGGAAAAGATGGGAGCACGTAAAGGAAAAGATAGAAAGGGGAACACACGGTACCACAGTAGTGACCGCATTCAATGCGCACAGACTTCTATGGTGGGGTGAAGGAGGAAACGAGCTGAGTTGACAGGTGGGACCAGTCAACTACACGGGTGAGGTGGTCAAACCAATAGGGTGGTCATGACCAAAGGAGGTCATGGCAAAACGACAAAAAGAGAAGGAGGTCGCGGCCTCAATGGGAGGTCGCGGCTAAAGGACATAAGAGAGGAGGTCACGGCCTTAGGGTGAGGTCGTGGCTTGTTGGTGTTTTTGGACCGAACTTACGTAAAGATTGTTTGATTCGAGGGTTCCTCTAGGCTCAAAATCACACAGAGATGGAGACACGGGGATTTTTATACATGTTCGGACCTTCTCCTGGGAGAATAACAACCCTACTCCTCTGTGTATGTATTGAGTATGCTGGATTACAAGATGGAATCGAAGACTAGAGTATTGTGCTTCTAATCTTCGCTCGCCCCCTTTCCTTGCCCTGATAATCCTTGCCTTTTATACCGTCTCTGGGGTGCGCCATTGGATCTTCAGTATAAACGTTACATTAACGCACTAGATCATGGAGCTGTTAGCGGAGGTTATTACAGGAGTTGTAACGTTCCCACGTCGCTAGGCAATTATCGTCATAACAAGGAATTAAATCGTGTTGTTATTCTAGGGAATAACAGTGTAATTGATGGCTCATATCCTTGGATACGGTACATAAGATTCCCTGGTTGACTAGCCCACATGTCTGTGAGTCTTGTCGACTAAGGACTGGTCGTAGAAGGGCTTACGACCAGGTGGTGGTCGTAGGAGAGCCTACGACCACAGATCGATCCAGGTGAACCCGAGGGGGTTCAAATGAAGACAAAGAGGTCCAAAAGAACACAGGGAGGAAAAAAGGTTGGACTAGAGAGGTCCAGAAGAGAGGAATTCAACCCCAAATTTAGATTTCAGAGATCAAGGATATTTGAAACACAAACCCGAGCTTAGGACATCTCGGGGGTGGTTGTGACCGAGAGATAAGTCAAAACCAAGGGAAGATTCAAACGGAGAAGGAGGTCTAAACAGAGAAGGTGGTTTAGATCAAGAAGAGGCTTAAAACCCGAAAAGAGATTCAAACCAACAAAGAGGTCTAGACTGAAGGAAATCCAAACAAAAGACACGAGGGGAGGTCTGAATCACAAAGAGATTCAAACCAACAAAGAGAAGGTTTAGACACAAGGGAAGTCTAGATACAAGGGAGGTCTAGACACACAGGAGGGTTCTAGACATCAGGAGATCGGGGCATTAAGGAGTGCCCAAACAAACAAGGAAGGGGGGCCTGGCCACAAAGGAAGTCTAGACACGAGGAGAGGTCCAAACTCAAGGAGGTATGGATAGAAAGAGCAGGGCTAAGAGGAGAGCAGAACTAGCAGAGAAAAGGAGAGACTACTCCAGAGCTCGAACAACTCCAAATAAACCAAGCTTTAGGATTAGTTGAAGTTCAGTTTAGTCATTTTGAATACCCAAATTCTGAAAATCTCAGATTAAGCTTTAGGACTTCAACAAAACCAAATGGTTCTTTTTATTTTAAAAATTTTCAAAAGCTTAGAAAAACTAGGATGTTACAGCCACTGTGGCGTATCAAATGGACGGTTTGTTGAGCTGTTGACCATTTCTCCCTATCCTTGCTGCTTGTGTTTTGTTTTTTCGGACTTCTTCATAGCTCGCTGGCTAGAGAACCTGAAGCGAACGTGCAACCGTGCAAAAAAAGCCCAAACAAGCATATCCTACAGGTTAAGTGGCCTTTTTGTTACGCTTCATTCGGATCGGTAGCGTCATTCATGGCGTTAAATGCGATTTTATTTTCGTTTGCGTGCCTACGTTCTCATCGTTCCATTTGGAGTTTGCCTTCTCGATAGCGCCCGCCCCCCTCTCCCCAGCGCCCCAGCGGCTAGTCAAATCCCCTCCCGCCCGCCACCCCGGCGATGCCGCCTCCTTCGCCCCAGCCTCTCCTTCACCGATGCCCCACGCCGCGCCCCGCCCCACACCCCCCCGCCCCTCACGCTGGCCCCTCTCCTCATGCCCACGCCTGACCACCGCCCCCACGCCACTACTGGGCCCATCTTTCTTTGTCGCGGTCGTCCCACCCCAGCCTACTTCCTCTTCCCCAAGAACGCCCCCTACTCCGTCCTCGCTTCCCCCTTCCTCTCCCCCACCTCCGATGCCCCACGCCCACGCCTGCCTACCCCCTCACCCCACGCCCCTCTGCCCCCCTACGCCCGGCACCCTCCCCTCACACCCACGCCCGGCCACCGCCCCTACGCCCATGGTCGGGCCCAAATCCTTCTTTCTTGTGCCGCACCCCCAGCCTCCTTCCTCTTCCCGAGAACGCCCCTACCCCGCCCTCGCTTCCCCTTCTGTCCCCGCTCTGCCCGTCGTCTCCCTCCCCCTCCGCCATCCTCACTTACTCCTCACCCTCCCCAAACCATAGGTTCCTCCTCTACATTTCCTCAAACTCCCTCTCCACCCACGACCAAACCCTGCTCACATCCCCAGGCCTCCACCATCCGTTCGTCCGCCGCGACCGCAGCCTATCAAATTACACCCCGACAAGAACCCTAACAAAAAAGGAGGTAGATGCCAGGTTCAAGAAGATCTCTGAGGCGTACAAGGTATAATTAAGCCGCTCTACATCAGAATGAAATTGCAATGGATTGTTTTTTTTGGTACTTTTACAGTCTCGACGACAAATTTAGGGAGTTTTGATTTTACAATGTTAATACATCTTGGAAATGTTTTAGTGCAAAACACACTGTGATTGAACAATCATGATGCTATGTTTTGTGTGTGTGATTTAGAAGTGTTGTTCGAGAAGGTTGCATTCATGTGATATGATTGTTTCAACTATGCAATCTTCATTTTACATTTTTTGCTTTGCTGGCTTACTTCTTGCTTTGCTTGCTAATCTGATTGCATCATATGTATGCTGCGTCGTTTTTCATTTCAAGGAATCTTTGCTCAAATTTATTTTGCAAATGTGAATTAATATCACAGGCCTAGGATAACCATTCATGTACAATGTTCATCGCTTGTGTTTTGAGTGATCCCCGAAGAGGGCAACATATGATAAATATGGAGAGGAGGGTCTAAAGGCCTCTGCAAATGATGGGGGTTCCTCATCCATGCATGGGCCTAGTAACCACCGTTTCAATCCTCGAAACGCCAAAGGCGTGTTTGCCAAGTTCTTTGGCAGCAGCAAGCCTTTTGAGGGGATGGGGCGTGCAAAGTCAATGCAGTTCTAGACAAAAAGTGCTGACACTTTCGGTGGGTTTGGTGGGAATGAGAACAGATTCAGATCATAAAATGATTCAGTCGGCACCAGTTCAAGTTAGCCTCAGAAGCCACCGGCTGTGGAGACCAAATTGCCATGCACGCTTGAAGAGCTATATACAAGTTCGACGCGCAAGATGAAGATTTCCAGAAACATTGTAAAGCCTAATGGGTAAGCTTATGCATATTCTAGCCAGATTCTTAGAGCATACAACTTATCATTACTTTTCACCTAGAAAACTATGCACCATCGCCTTATTTTCAGTTACAAAAAAAATATTATTTTCAGTTACAAACAAAATGAGTTCTAATTTTTTCATTTAGCCTCATCTTTATATGTACCTAACTTGCTTTTTTCTCCAAGGGTGCTCAATCTCAACAATTCTGAATATTTCACTGCACCGTATGGTAGGTCTTGTATTAGATCAACTATCACGTATAATCGCATTCTCTCTCTAACTAACATTCATATTGCTTAACCAAGACAAAATGTTATCTTCGTTGCAAATGACTTCCATACTGCAGTTCTATCGTGCTATCTGAAAAGCATGTATAAGCCAAATGGAATTTATGTTAATGTTGAGGTACACCATTTTGTTCTTTTGTTTCATTTTTTCGTTACCAATCTCCATGTGAACTAAACGGGTGGTAAGTACGGATTGTGCATTTTACTTCATGCTTCACAGTTTTTGGGCACTTGTTTTGATTTGTTAATTATGGTCTTGTAGGTTGCATTCTGCATTCGCAGTATTGCCTATCAAGGTTGATTTGCCAGAGAAGACTTTTAACTTCGCAATCTACCTGAAGGTTTGTTGCCTTCATTTGATTTTATTGATAGGTATGAGCCTTCATTTTTTATTGCTTCATTATATATTAATTATGTTTTACTAGCTTCTTTCACATTGGTATGCATGCTAACTTGTGCAGGTATGATAAGCTTGTAGCAGGGAGAAAGATTAATTGCATGAAGTCAGGGATCATTGAGTGTGATTTGGTCCTTACAGTTAGTCCACAATATGTCAAAGAACTCACTGCTAGTCCAGATAAAGGTGTTGAGTTGGATGGCGTCCTTCGCACAAAGCCCCTTTAAACTGGAATTGTAAATGGCATGGCTATTTATGTATGGAATCCAGCAACAGATAAGTACATCAGTGTGAAATACGATGCAACAATAGTCGGGTCTCATTGAGAGATTGGCCCTTTCTTGCCATTTATAGATATTTTAGTGCTTAAAGAGGTGATTGATCATGTAACGGAAGCAAGGGCTCTCAATAAAGAAAGGCTTCAGGCTGAAGTTGGATTGGCTATGGACTCAAGCATCCCTGTTATAGTTTTCATTAGCTGTCTTGAAGAACAAAAAGCGTCAGACATACTAATTGCAACCATTCCAGCATTCGTGGAGGAGAATGTTCGGATAATTGTTCTTGTATGTTTTATTTTGAAAGATAATTCTAATGCACTAAATTGGCATGATACATGTTGATTGCTGTTGAGCTAAATTTGTTTCTATTCCTCAGGATACAGGGAGGAAGAAAATGGAGGAGGAACTTATGCTGTCAGAAGCGAAATATCGAAACAACGCTAGAGGCATAGCAAAATTCAATGTTCCATTGGCGCACATGATGTTTGCCGGGGCTGATTTCATAGTTGTTCCAAGTAGGCTCGAGCCATGTGGTCTCATTCATTTGCAAGGGATGAGATATGGAGTGGTAAGCGTTCTCACTTTATCAGTTACACTGCAAATTTTATTATATAATGTATTATACAAGTTAAAGACAAACTGTAATTCCAGGTGTATAATCTGTGTTTTCACATTTGTTTCTTCCTTTCTATCTACCGTTCCACGCATGTTTAATGAGCACACAATTACTACCTTACTTACGTATTATCTTCCATGTAGCGAACCTTGTCCACTATGGTGCTACCACATAGCTTCTATCTTGCTTCTACCCCTATATGGCTATCCTGTCTAGTATGATGCTACCATATAGCTTATATTTTGCTTCTACCCTAGATGGCTATGTTGTGCTTTGTCTCACATCGGAGTAGCCTGCTGTCTTATATTTTGCCTTAAACTCTGCTTTATGTTACTATTGTATATCGTTCATATGTATTTATGTAAATACAGTCTATCCTAGAACATCATATTATCTATCTCTACTCGTGACTATTATTGCACGCTCTCACCTTTTACTAATTCTGAGCAAACGTATCTATGCTAGAATGACAATGGACCTTCAGTTGAGCTACAAAATCAATTATGCTATGTCTTTGTGTATGCATTACAGTTTGATTAACATATAGACTTTTGGATTTTGGATACAAATTGGTTATGTTGTCCACTATGTTTTTGCTCATACTAGATATTCATACAAACTACAACTTATGTTAGCTTATGTTGTGCACTGTATTTTTAGCTCTCACATTTCTAGGCACGCCAATGCACGCCGCAGGCTACTAGTGCCCATGATGGACTCGTCGGCTCGCGGCTCCTGTGACGCCCAGTGATTTCTCCAGAAATCACACGAAGAATCCATTACCGATTGAATTTTGTCTGGGTAATGCAGCACATTGCCAACCACCACCCCAAATAGCAATCGCATGTCTGTTGCTGTAAACTGTTAAGAAATCGGGTCTAGGCCAGGAAGGCTTGACCCATGGTGGACTCCTCATCTATCCAGTAGCCTATATAAAGGGAGGACCCTCAACGATTGTACTACAGCTTTTGAGAAGAGAAATAAAGAGATAAAAGAAATCCCCCTACATCTATGTATTCAATCTACTATTCTGTTCTTGGTAGTTCTGTGTGAATCGACTTCCATCTATGAGATGATCGCTCGGACTGGACTCACCAGTGACGGTTCCTCAACATGTTATCAGCACGACTACGCTCTCCGGCCTACACGGATTGAGAAGGTAATCGTTGAGAACAACGCTCGTAGATCTAATCGTTTTCTAGATCGCTTTCAATTCCGCAATTGTTGCATTCTACATTGTTCTATCCTAAGGTGCAATCCGCTCCGACCTACCGCAAGTCGACTTGAAGTAGCCAGCACAATCTCGATCGGTGGATTGCATGAAAGAGCAGATGTCGATTGCACCATGAATTGTAGATTGCAAATTCCCCATAATCTTCGCAAGTCGACTTGCAATCGTCGGCACAATGCCGATCGGATGATTAATCAAAAGAAAAAGGGATTGTTGATTGCACAATAGATTCTACATCTCATTGCATGAACAGTAAACAAAACAAAAGAAAAACGATCGACACTGACCCAAGACGGCAGGCCGCCATCGGCTCGCAGCCCACTGACCCGCCGCCCGATCTTTGCGCTAACACGCCATTGGCTCAGTAGCCACCTTTATGCGGCCGCCTACCGCACAACAACCTCGCGACACACGCCACTCGCGACGTGGCCTCCGCACTCGCCGCCCACCTATGCCGCCGCGCCGCCGCGATGGCGCCGCTCGACGCCATCTGCCTCGCAGCACGCCACCGCAGCGAACCGCCACGCTACCCCGATATCCTTCGCCATCGTCGCGGGCTCGGCGGCGCCGCACCACCCATGCCGGCCGCCTCGCGCCACTGGCCACGGCCGTAGTAGTGCCGCCGGTCGCACGCTGTCCACGACAGCGCGCGTGAAGCGCCCCGGCCACGGCCATCGCTTTTCGCCCGTCAGACCACGCACTGCCGTCTGCTTGAGACGGCCGAGCCTCGACCAAGACGGCCACCCAAATCGTACCGAGCATCGCCGTGCCCGCCATGATGGCGTCGTCGCCGACCTCCGAACGAGGCCCCACATAGGCACACTCGCCGATGGCCCGCATGGCAGCGCCTCCGCACGAGCGACGTCGTCGGCCGGCTAGCCGTCGCTCTCGAGCCGCCTGCAGATGCACCACTGCCGCTGCGTCGTGCCCTTGCCCACTTCGCCTCCTTGGGTGCCTTTGGAGCCACCGCCGCATGGGAGCACAGGGGCAAGGAAACCCTATCCCTGCCCTTGCCCAATTGAAGCAACCAACCGGTGGTGGGCCTTAAAGGGCCCTACCCAACGTAAGAAAATAACCGAAAAAACAAAAAATGGGAAAAAGAAAAAGGAATATCCTAAAATTTGCAAATGGGCCCTCGGTTTCTCTGAAAATTGCGCGAAATTTTTTTTCAAAATAGAAAATTAGTGGTTTGACCCTCCAAAATTGCTGAATTCACCGAAAGTTATTTTTGCTACAAAAAAGGGCCTCGGGAATTCAATTTTTGAATAATTCTAAACTTTTGAAGCATGTTTAACTTTGTTATTATTATTTCTATGCAATTTATGTATTGTATTTACTATTTTGATTATCTATAATTTTTTATATTGTTTTTAATCACTGAAAACAGCAGTAAATCATGAAAAATGCATAGAAAAATACAAGAACATTATGAGAATTTTGCTAATATTTTATGCAAATTACCAGCATTAATCTTATGAACTCTTTGCACAAATATGTAGATGACTGGTATCACGAACCGGGAGTTTGAAGAGCTGGCCTAGCACGGCCAGAATTACTTGACTTGGTCATCAGATATCGAGATCGTACTTGGGGCCAAGAAGCTCCATGCGGCTATCGGATTTGGCACCTCGCAGGAGTTCGATCCCACTGCTGAGGAAAATGATGAGACACTTCACTTCCTCAGACACCATCTTTGCCTAACGCTCAAGAATGAGTATATGGCAGAGAAGATTCAAGAAGTTGAAGTGCACCATTCTTCCTCAGGCAGAGCAGGAATGGACCCGACTGCGTTTTGCTGACTACAAGGCCGTAGGGGAGTACAATTCTACCTTGCACAAAATTTGTATCAGTCTTCAACTCTGTGGTAAGGTAACCACGGATGAGTAGAAGATTAAGAATACTCTCTCTACCTTTCACACGAATACGGTGTGTTGGTGTTTTAGAACCGATCTTACGTAATGATTGTTTGATTCAGGGGGTTTGCAAGACTCAAATCACGCAGAGAGAATGACACAAGGATTTTTATATAGGTTCAGGCCTTCTCCGGAGAGAATAACAACCCTACTCCTGTGTGGATATATTGAGTATGCTGGTTACAAACCAAGAGGAAGACTCGAGTGTAATGTCTTCTGCTCCTGATTGCCCTCTCTCCCCGTCGTCTGATGATTCCACCCTTTATATGGTGCTCGAAGTAGGCAGCGGTTTCTCTAGTTCAAAGGGCGCCTCAACGCTTCAGATGATGGAGCCGTTACTGGAGATTGTTGTCCGGTAGTAACGATCCCACGTTGCTAGGCGGTTATCATCAGGACAGAGAGATTAATCATGCAATTATTCCAGAGAATAACAACGTAATTAACTACCCATATCTTTAAATATGGTGTAGAAGATTCCCTGATCGACCAGGTCCACATGTATGTAAGCCCCATCGATTAAGGATTGGACGTAGAAGAGCTTACGACCAGGCGATGGTCGTAGTAAAGCTTACGACCACAGACTAATCGTAGGAGGACTTACGATCAGGGGATAGTCGTAGAAAAGCTTACGACTATGGAATGATCATAGAAGAGTTTATGACCACGAGGTAGTCATAGAAGGACTTACGACTATAGGGTAATCGTAGAAGAACTTACGACCTCCAGCTTCTCCCTCACTTACCATAAAGGGGTATACTCAAGAACCATATGATGGTCTTATTATCCATAATGAGAATTACAGATAAATAATAAAATGAGGATTATTATATCCTCGTCGCGGTGCAATCCGCACGCAACTATCGTCGGGATGGCTACAAGGAGTATGTCGAACTGATTGATATCATGCAAGTTACGAAAGCTCAAGATGATGTTCTATGGAAGAATTACATCTCACAGCCACCTAGTAGCAATGTTGGCCATGAAGCCAATACTAGCAGCTACAAGGTGAGGAAGTCTCACTCAAAGGAAAGAGGTAAGAAGGATAAGATCATGGATTGTAAGGCCAATCCAAATGCTCAAGTCAAGAAGAGCGGACAAAAGAAGCGTGATGACAAGCCCTATAGCAAGCAGGATCAAGGATGCTACAAATGTGGCACATGTGGGCATTGGTCACAGGTTTGCTGTAAGCCGCAGCATGCCATTGATGATTTCCAGTCTAAGACGAAGGGCAAAGGATAGCATGAGGCACACCTCGTCATTGTAGGCACGGAGGATCCACAGTCATTAGTTGAACTCATGGATGTGGACAGCCCTATAGAAGCCCCTATCCCCCCTCCTTTGGACATCGCAGCGGCCGGAGTTGTAGTTCCCCAAGAGGACAAGATCGCCATGGAGCAGATTCAAATAGAAGTTTCTTCATACTTCGTCGATTCGATCTAGTGCACGCATTGCACTTAGATCTTTTTATAGTCATTTGCAGTTTATGGTTGTGATGGAACATTGAATTATTGAATAATGGTTGTAAGCTCTAGAAGAGCAAAACATTAAATTCTTATGATGAGTCCTGCAAGCCTTAATTTTTCCGTGATTATAATAGCAAGTTATATTCTCTTTTATAGTATTTTATTTGTGTGTGGACTGCTCCCTACATCATATTAATAAATACTTTATATCAGAATGCATGTGACGCCCTATGGAGGAAGTGTGCTTAGCAGATAGCGGCACAACGAATACCATCTTGAGAGACGAAATTTTTTCAGTCGCTTAAAGCAAGAATGTTGGTAGTCTTAAGACAATCGCAGGCAGCGATACTTGTATAATAGACTCAGGAAGAGCCACAATTATACTCCCAATGGACACAACTTTGGTCATTGAAGAAGCCTTGTTGTACCCAGAATCGACTAGAACTCTTATATTTTTTAAGGATATTCGCGCTAACATTTTTCACGTAAAGACTGAAGAAGAGTATGGTAAAGAATACATGTTCATTACAAAGCATGAAGAAAGTGGAAAATGGGTATTAGAACGACTTCCTTCATATGAAACTAGGCTATACTACACTAATATTAAAACACCTGTCCTAAAAACCACATTTAGAAGCTCTAAACTTTTCTGTCTCTGACATGATAATTATGTCACTCAGGTCTTAGGATGATGAGAAATATAATAAACAATTATCAAGGGCATAACATCAATGTAAAGAATTTTTCGAATCAGTAAGATTTTGTGTGTCACACATGTCATCGGGAAATTAATTGCTAGACCTTCTACTCTGAAAGCGAAGGACGAAATCCCTGTATTCCTGGACCGTATCCAGGGAGACATTTGCGATCCTATACAGTCCCTATAAGGGCCATTTAGGTACTTTATGGTGCTCACCAATGCTTCATCGAAATGGCCGCACATATGTTTATTGTCTACGAGAAACTATATTTTTGCAAAGCTGATCTCGTAGATAATTAAAATTAAAAATAATTTCCCTGATCATCATGTGAAGTTCATCAAAATGGACAACGCCGGAGAATTTACTTCGAAGGCATTTGATGATTATTGCATGGCAATGAAAATTACCGTTGAGCATTTTGTACCACATGTCCACACCCAGAATGGACTAGCAGAGGCATTAATTAAGAGAATTAAATTTATTATCTGACCGCTTTTGCAGAATTATAATTTACCAACTACATGTTGGGGACACACAGTCCTGCATGCAGTAACTCTCATCAATTTTAGACCGTCGGCATATAACACCCATTCACCTATGCAACTAGCGCAAGGGTCAGCACCGAAAATTTCTCATCTTCGCAGATTTGGTTGCATGGTTTATGTACCTATACCACCGCCGCAGCGAAATGCAATGGGCCCTCTCCAAAAGTCTGGGATATACGTTGGTTATGAGACAACATCCATAGTCAGGTATTTGGACCCCATGACTGCAGATTTGCATACAGCCCGCTTCGCTGATAGCATATTTATGAGGATAGTTTTCCATCATTAAAGGGGAAATCAACCCCTTGATGAAAAATATCGAAAAATAACGTGGCAAGCCACGGGAATCCATGCACATGACATGCGCACTAGTGAAGCAAATAGAGAAGTCCAGAAGATAATTGATTTGCAAGCATTAGCGAATCAACTGCCTGACCACTTTTGTGATTTGAAGAGTATGACCAAGTTGCATATGCCTACACACAATGCACCGGAGAGGGTTGAAATACTAAAGAAAATTGAAGGTAACCCTAATGTCGTCCACAGGCCTCAGAGTAAAAGGACGAGAACTTCAGCCCCTCGAATCCCAAGTAACCGAGACGCCTAGCGAAAAAGGATAAGAAGGACTTGACACAGCCGATCGCTGAAGTTCCCTAGAACCAGAAGCGGAGTCAGTTGATACCTGGCACCAGTATGGAACCTTCAGTAAAAGGCATAACAGATTTGAACATCCCCACAGAGGAAGACATCAGCATGGATGTGTGCTCACACATCGGAGTTGAAAAACTAAAGGGTCTTGCTCCGTAATTAGAACCAGCGGTTAGCAAGTAGAAGCATTAGAAGAATCACCATATGAAGAAATAATTATAAACTATGTGACCACAGGAGAATCTATGAATAGGACAACAACCAATGTCGATATTTACTTTGCAAAGAAAATTGTTACAATCATCGATCTTGATCCAGAGCATGCATCGCTCGCTGAATGTAAGAAAATATCAGATTGGGAAGATTGGAAGAAGGCAATAGCGTCTGAATTATTATCTCTGAATAAAAAATAGGTGTTTGGGTCTGTAAGCCGCATGTCTCCCCATGTGCACCCCGTAGAGCATAAGTGGGTATTTATTTGAAAGATAAATGAAAATAATAAAGTTGTAAGATATAAAGTGAGGCTCGTTGCACAAGGTTTCACTCAACAACCAGAAGTTGATTATGAATAAACCTATTCCCCGATCATGGGCGGAACTACCTTTAGATATTTAATCTCAATGGCAGTAAACTTGAATTTAGAAATAAAATTAATGGATGTGGTAACTGCATACCTTTATGGAAACTTTGATTCAAACATTTATATGAAGGTACTTAAAGGTATTCCTGTCCCGAACCAACACAGAGCAAACAAAAATTTGTGTAGTCTGCAACTCAGAAAGTCATTGTACGGACTTAAGTAATCAGACGGAATGTGGTATAATTGCTTAAGCGACTTTCTATGCAAGAAAGGCTAGACGAACAATCACTACACCATGGCATAGTATTAAGGGCAATCAGCTCACGGAGAAAAGCGCGCTGTAAAGAAAATTATCTGCCAAGCAATTAGTTTTCCCTCGCACTTATTGTCCGCCGTTAGAAGTGTCACGGAAAAATATTTCCCGGCAGATATGTGGATTCCCGGCAGTTAACTGCCCTAGAAAAGTTGTTTTTCCCCGGAAGTTATAGTTTCCCCAGCAGTTAGAGTTTTCCCGGCAGTTAGAGTTTCTCCAGAAGTTAGATGTATTGCCGGCAGTTAACCTGCCCTTGATGTATGTTTTTCCCGGCAGTTAAGTGCCCTAGATAAGTTTGTTTTCCCCAGCAGTTAGTTGTTTTCCCTGCAGTTAGAGTTTCCTAAGTAGTTAACTGCCCTTGATTGTCTCTTTTCCCCGGCAGATAACTGCCCTCATTGGAATGATTCCCGGCTGATTAGACACCTAGGAATATACATGCAAAATACTAAAAAAATTATTATACCGTCCGGAATAGTGGATTTAATATTTTCCCAATAGTTTGCACCATTCAATCAAAATTTAGAAAACATACAATTTTATCAATTGTACCACTTAGAAAATATGATATCAACAATCAAATAAAGCTGTGGCACATAGATGAAATTCAGATGATGCAAAATACATAAACCTAGAATATAAAATTACTGATAAGCACAACAGTACATGTGCAGTACACCATACACATGCAATTTTAGAATTCTGAGCATTCTAATATAGCCACAGTCTCCTTGGCATGTACAAAACAACCACACAAAAGAAGTCGACAATACTAGTTTATCATTGACACTTGTAAATACTCCAACCCCTTCTACCACAATACTAGTCTAGCCTTGGCATGTACAAAACATCCACACAAAAGAAGTCGACAATAACGATGTCCACATAATGAAATCATCACGCTATCATCGTTTGCAAAATAAGGACGATCACTCCATCAACATCAAATATATACTGAAACTCATCTACAAGGCACAAGCAAAAGAAAAGGATGTTTCAATAAGTATATTGTCACATAGATAAGCATAAAAACACTAATTATGCCAGCATCTCATTGTGTCATATCTCTCACTTTCTGGAGGATAATCATCTTCCAATGTACCTTCATAAGCCTCCAATACCTCTACTGCCTTAGAAGCACTATGCACAAATAGCAGGATATCAATCGTTGGATGTTGAGCTAGGCAGTAAACACCACTCAGATGCCCATGATAAGACCTAATAACCTTTGCAGAGAATAAAGACAAGATGCTATGAGAATGTCATACACTGCACTGGATTAAATAATAAAACTAACCTTGTTTTGTTCAAGATCCTAACATTTTACTTGTTTATCATCACCAGCAGAAAATAAATATGTGTGTCGTTGGCTGACAACAAGTCCTACATCAATGTGCATTACATTCATCAATTACTAAACTTTTAGATTGGGACAAAAAAAAAGCATAGTGAAAGGGTGTTGAGTGGACCCTGCTACTAAGTGCTAACCGAAACCAATAGAAACTTACCGCGAATTTGCTCAATATGGCCTGTCAATGTAAGCTTTAATGTTCCTGATGCAAGGTCCCATATCTACAACAAGACACAAAACATTTAAATCTTCCAGAAAAACAATTAAAAGATTGATAGCCCAATAAAACCCAGGTGATGGCACCGTATGTAAATGACTAATAGCCTAATACACATGCATTATTGTCTACTAGTTCTCCCTAGAGCTCATCCACATATTATCAGTATTGACAATCCTATCATGTGCAACATGATTCCTAGAACTAAAGAAATTGCAAGATGGAAATAGAAAATTCAAAAAATGCACAGAGACCTATTCTCAAGCTCAAAACTAGTTCCTAAGCAACTAATAGTGCTATGGGAGATGACATCTGAGTTGTAATATCGACAACAGAATGCCAAAAGAAAGCCAAGAGGGAAAATTTTGATTCATACCCAAGTGGAAAGTGCAAGTCTCACTAAATAACACTTGATCTGCTTTATGGCATGTGGCCTAGCCCCACTTGTCATTGTCATAGCAAGCAAGATTTAGTTGAACTTGAATGTTTTGAGTGGTAATAAAAAATCCAAAGAAAAAAGATAATATATCAAGATTTCAGATGTATACAACAAATCTATTGCAATATATGCTAACGATATTAGAGAAATAGCATAGCTAAAACTAGAAGCGTTGTCCAAGTTACCTACAACATTCAATGATTCAAGAATAGTAGCGTGGAAGTTGAGAAGCGATATACATTTAATTTCGCCAATTGCGGGACTAGAGGTCAGGAGCTCACCTTTATGGCTCTATCAAGAGAACGATCTGAGAACCATTCATTCCCTGGTTCAAATGCTATAGATCGCACCCACCCCAAGTGACCACTGATGACCTGATAGAGAAACCATTAATACAAATTCTTGAGAACAAACAGAAAATGTATTTTGTTGTTATTCATTGAGAACCAAGATGTTCTTAGAAACCAGTCTCCTTCAAAGCACACATGCAGAAGATAATGGAGATGGAGGGTTAATGGTTTTGGATGTTCTTATAAACCAGTCTCCTTCAAAGCACACATGCACAAGATAAAACCTTTCTTCCTTAACGACAATACATCACCATTTTTCCATAAACTTTTCCCTGATGTGCCAAACCTCTTAATGTAATAAGCAATATGAAAGACAGAAATGGAATGAAAAATATACCTGATAGTTCTTCCAAGGAGCATGCCATGTAGGCCGTGGCCATCTACTTGGTATCCTTTCCATCAGTGCAGATGTAGAGAACCTGAAAGAGTTACCATGACATCAACAATTCAGAAGTAGCTGGTATAATGCAACAAATACAATAACACAAACAATACTTGTATCATACAATGCAACAAAGACAAGTGAACAGGCCTGTCAGATGAGCCAGGAATTGATAGTACAGTTGTATTTTCCCCTGGTACCGTAGAGTCACTGAAAAAAAATAAAGGAAGATTCAGTGCTAATAAAAAAGAACAGTCAGCAAGTTAACAAAAGGCAAGCGAATATGAATGCACTTACAGTGCTTTTGGTAGCATAAGTGGTGCAGGGATGATGGCATTACCAGTCCCTTCCCTATGATCTTTTGTGTCATGAGTGCCTAACAGGTAACAAGATAGTTATGAGCTCAAATAAAATGAAATCCGATACTAAGGTTACATGGAAGTTCACATCATTCATGGTGCTAGCAATGTATAAGAAATTATGCTAGCATTCCAGCTATTGCGCCTTAAATCCCCCTTCTTTTTTTCCTGCAATACATCAACTTGTGGCATCTAATATATCTATGGTGCACTTGGTAAAAGAATTCAATGATAATAGTTGTAACGCCAGAAATACTAATCAACTGTGAAAAGGCAGTAGCCGCTGATCATAAAATGTGTTATGAATAAGCCAGTAAGGTCCAAAAAAGACCATTTACATGCTGGAGATGCACAGGGAATCATTCAACATCGATAAAACATGCAACATCAGCTCTACAACATGATTACTAAATTTTCGATCATGTGGTAAAGACTAAAGACTAGTCTGCAAAATGATGAATCATTTTAGTCTGCAAGTTATTTCACAAAAATTGTTTCTTGATTTTAAAGTTAAAGTGCCTGATTTGAGATATAGCTTTAAATTTAATGGTCTGAAGTACCTTTAAAGATACTATAATGATGCAAAAGCAAGCCATTTGTAACTTTCTTTTCATTTGGTATTTGGTAGACCATAACCTTTTCCACCAAAAGAAGCTAATTGTGTACAGAAGTAATCAATTACTTAGCCACATCAAAAGTACCAACAGGCAGTAGGTGATTTAACTGATAGAAGGGATCAGATCAATTTTATCATAGAGTTTAAGGGTTCAATTGAACAATTACAGAGTTCAGAGGGCTCAATTAAACCTTTTGTTGATCAATCAAGAGCCTAATTTAACAATTCGGTAGTTTAGGGCGGTAAAATCTAACTTTTTTATGATAGTCCAGGGGCTTCACCTGCAATTTTGTCTATCTACACTCAAGCATGTTTTGAAATATCCCCAAAACTAAAGTAACCAACTAGTTTTTATGCATTGATCTCTCGGTTCTCCAAGTGAAAACAATTCCAGTCAACATATTCAGCAACCAGCGATGAATCGTTTGGCCGACCACAAAATCCTATGCAGCAGTAGCGTGATGGTTCACCGTGCACTTTAATACAGAAACAACATTACTTGCTCATCCCCAATTCATGAGAGAACCAAAAAAGTAACATATCACATCACTCAGATCAGTACATACTAGCTAGCCTATCCACAACAATTAAACGGCCTACGCATTAGTATTCAAGAACTACCATTTTGATGCTAAAGAAATGAGGCTGCTAAGAATGAGATCCAAGAAAGGGGTACAGACATTGAGATTTTGAGTAACAACAATGATCATAGAAGCTATCCACAAATGGTGGGAGGGTTTACCTTGCCCATGCACTTCTCGAGGTGCGAGGCGAAGCGGCCGGCAACGATGGAGCGACCGCAGTTCATGCAGTCGATGACGTCGACGGTGATGGCGGGGTGCGTCTGCTCGAAGACGTCGGTCACCCCCTTGTTCCCTCCTTGGCCGCTGCCTCCGTCCTCTGCGCCACCGCCCCGGGTTGGTCTCCCGCGACGTGTTGAAAGCATCTAGGCCCCTAAAAATTGTTTTGGTAATTAATGACAATATGTGAATATGGGATTAACGTGTTTATTGAGTATGTACAAGGTTAAGTCCCATTGGTGCTCTTGATGACCGGAATTGCACGAAAGGATTACATGAAGTTCATTTGGCTCAAAGACAAGGTACAATAGTCTAGGATCTTTACATTTTACCGGTCTTAGGTGAATTGGTTGAAGACCGGGTTATATGCTAGACAGCCGTACTATAAAGAGGGTTCAAGAATTGAGTACCTTGAAAGTGAATGATGCCACAATTGCTCAAATCTTATTTGGTTTAATCTTGGATTTGTTTTTGGTTTGGCCTCAATTTAAATTTGCTGAATTTCTTTGGAGGCGGACCACCGATGTTAATCGGCCTGGACCGAGTCGAGTGCCGACCAAAACAATGATCAACATTTTCCAGTGAGGTGTTGTTTTTATTTTGCTGAATTTCTCTGGGCCGGACTAACCGACGGCCATTGGCCGGACTGACCGCACCCCCGGGTCTTGGACGCGGTCAACTTTTTCCAGAGAAGGTTTTCAGTTGAAATTTCACAGTGCCGGACCGATCACGGTTTATAAGGATCGACCGCACCTCCGGTCCTTTAATGCGGTCAGCATTTTCTAGAAAGTCTCTAAAACATTTTCCGTTTTTTCAGAGGTCGACTAACGCGACGCTCACTGCGGTCCGACCGACCCCTATAACGGCTATTTTTCGGTGCATTTAATGCTATACGATCGCTATTAAGAAAGGTCGGATCGATCAAGACGGTGCTCGCGGTCCGACCGCTACCGAAAAAATTGGGGATTTCGCCTAACGGCTAGTGCAAGTGGGTGGAGGCTATAAATACCTTACCCATCGCAACTAGAAGTGTTGTTGAGCCTCATTTAACATCTCTTGAGCCCTTTGCATTGTTTCCTACTCATTGAGAGCATTCATTTCCTTTTGCAAAGGTAGTTGAGTTTTTTCCAAGAGCATTTATTGAGTTTGATCATTGTGGCATTAGAGCGCTTTCAAGTGAAGATCTCTTGCTCTCTTACTCTTGGAGATTGCCGTCTCCTAGATGGCTTGGAGTTTGGTTCGGTGATCTTCTCAAAGGAGATTGTGAGAAGGCGCGGGCATTTGTGAAGGTTGGAGCTCGCCTATCCGGAGAGGAGAAGAGCTACCACTAGTGATCGAGGGAAGGCTTAATTTGTGGAGCCGGCTTGAGTTGATCAAGCTTCCTCAACGTGGATTAGTGAAGACCGGCAAGTCTTCGATACCACGGGAAAAACTTCCTTGTGTCATTGTGGTTATTTCTAGTCTTTACATTTCCGTATTTATATTTCTAGCTTGTCTATTGTGGTAAATTGCTTAGCTAGAATTATATCTTGTTTAGACTAAGTTAATAATTGGCTAAAATTGTTAAAAAGTTTAAAAACCTCCTATTCACCCCCCTCTAGTCGGTTATCCTTGATCCTACACGTGTGCGGCCCAGACGCGAAGCTCCTCCTCTTCGGCGTCGACGCTGCGGTCGAGGCCGAGGCGCGAGATACGGTGGCACTCCGACGCCACTTCCGCCACCACGAAGTCGAGGAGATCCTCGAAGCAGCTCAGCGGCCGGGTAGGAGTGGCGGCACTGGGAGGTGGTTGATCGGGGTGAGGAGGAGCTGGGAGGTGGGATAGAGCAGAGAGGAGGGGAGGCCATGGAGGATGCGGGTGCAGGGAGGAGGGGCAACCGGAGAGGAGGTGGCGGGCGGGGAGGAGCGCGATGCGGGGAGGATGGGGCGGCCAGGGAGGAGGGCAACAGGGGAGGAGGGGTGGCGCTAGGAGGCGGCTAGGGAGAAGGGGAGGCACGGGGAGGATTGTCACGACCACGACCACTCGCGGTCGGACCCGGGATCACCCTGAACCTCTGTGCAAACCGAGCTAGTCCCAATATCAGCGACTAGCTCACATAGTGAACAAATGTGGTATCAACCATCAACGCAAAACTTTATTAATAGGCAACAGAGTTGATTACAAGAACGGCTTATGAGCCGACAAAACCAAAACACAACGGAAGACAAAAGCAGCAGACCACACGATTCGCCACAGGCAATCGTCTGAAGGGCACAGCCTAGACGTCCTGGTCCTCCTGCTCCTCGTAGACCTCCTCTCCTGCTCAACCATTAGATTAAGCAGAGTGAGCACAACAACTATGCTCGCAAGTCACACCCGTCAAGTAACAGATTGAAATGCATGCAAGGATATCCCAAAGGAAGGCTTATAGAGTTGATTTGCATAAAGCCATGTTTCTTTCCAAATACTTGTACTAAGTTCCAAATCAGTTATACAATAACTAAAATTTATTTTCTAAAACTCAGTTTTATAGTCGGATAACATTCATCAACAAGTGGTGGAGGATATCCTCCTATCACAGGGCTACCCATCCAAAACCCATTTGGATAGACATCTAAAACCATTTTTACAAAGACTTTTGAAAACAAAATCAAAATCTAACTTGGAGCAGCTTTGCTAGCATGTCCATGATCACGGACACGGCTATTTGAATAGTTTTACACTCTACAGAGGTGTATAGCTTTACCCACATGACACGACCTCTCTAGCTTGTTTGGCATCCATCGATAGCGCCGCTCACTACCGTAGGTAAGCGGTCTAGAGCACGTAATAAGGCCTTTACAGAGCGCCATTCCACTGCAGCCCCCCCCCTCACTAAGGTTTCACCCTTTTTGGACTAACCATCCGCCAGATTCAGGCCCCCTCTTGCGCCAGGTGGGAATACATAAAAGTAGGTCGTCAAGGCACCCACACAACTAGATGGAATGACCACGGTGAAACGTTACAAATTAGTTAGCCATGTTCTGCCCATTCAGAACGTGTGGTAGTACGGTAAGGCATAGCAAAATTCACTCGAAAACCGGTCCTTAACTGACTTGTACGTCTTTCCACAAAACCCTGGGCCTCAACCCTACCCGAGTTGAGTCCGTGCATGAACATGCACCATTCCAAACAACCAATTTGCCCAAGTCCAAACCAATTTTCATTTTGCTTTGCTTTTCAAAACATTTAATAACTCTCACAACAACCCAATGTCATGGTTAAAACGTTCTCGACAACATTGGTCTTTGGCAGTAAATTCCCAAATCAAGATTTTTTGGTCTAAGCTTGACTAAGCATAGAGTTTTGCAACACATGCTAGTTCATACTAATGTACCAACTAGCTCCTTACTATGGTAACAAGGGGTGGTCGAATCAATAATCAAGTTTGGATGTACAAAGGAATTAGGAATAACTATAGAGTTAAAACAGGGATTTAAATTACTTAAATTTAAATAAGCATGCAATAATAATTAGAAACATAACATAATTAATTTGAGATACTGGGATTCAATATGATCAAGGGTGTAACTTGCCTTGCTCGAAAGCTTGAGGTTCTACTTCTTCGAAGCACTCGGGCTCTCCGGAGTCGTCGAAATCTACTCGTGAGAACGAAGCACAATCAGATAAAGGCCAAATAAAATCCAAAAGAACTCCAAAACAAACTGAACTAGAACCAACAGCGGGGTGCTGAACTAGAAACGGGCTCCCGGGAGGAGGTCCTGAGGAGGTCAAGGGAGGTCCTGAGGAGATCCTAAGGAAGAGGTCCTGAGGAGGTCAAAGGAGGAGGTCCTGAGGAGGAGGTCCTAAGGAGGTCAAAGGAGGAGGTCCTGAGGAGATCAAAGGAGGGGGTCCTGAGGAGGAGGTCCCGCGAATGATACGACTTCTCAACGTGGTCGTGCAAAGGATACAAAAGGATACGACTACGCAACGTGGTCGTAGGACTAAAGGAAGCGAACAAGGCACGGAGAAACTCACCAAGGCCGAGAGAGAGAGAGAGAGACTGAAGGAGGAGGGGGAGTTGGTGGATGGCGGCGACGGTCAAAGGCGATGTAGGTGCTCTAGTGAACTCCCTGGCGACGAGGTGGTTGAAGACGGCACAGACTTCAGCGAATGGTGGCGAAACTTCAAGCACGAAGGAACTGAGCAAGAGCAAGAGAGTTGGGTGTGGAAAAAGGTGATGAAAGAGGGTGATCAGGCTTTTATAGCCAGGGGAGATGGGGAGAGTCACTGAAAGACTCAGAGGCGCACGCGTACAAGGGTAGGTGAAGGAGAAGATGGGGGCAGGTAGAGGAGGAGACAAGAGAGGGAATAGGTACTGCAGAAGAGACATCATTTAATGTGACACAACAGCATTTAATGCGTGAAGACTTTTGCGTCAGCAGTGACACAGCGGGAGGAGGAGGAAGAAGAAGGTGAGCATGGCTGACAGGTGGGGCTAGCAAAACTCGGGAGAGTGGTCCAACCAAAGGGGAGGTCGTGACCAAACTCCAGAACCACCCGGAGGTCTCTCACTGAGAGGAGGTCCAAACGAGAAGGAGGTCTGGACAGAAAGGGGAGGTCCAAACGAGAGGGAGGTTTGGACAAGAAAGAGCTAGGCTGAGGGGAAGATGGAACGAACAGAGAAAGGGAATTCAACACCAGAGAACTCCAACAAACTCAAAATAAACCAAACTTTTGGATTAGTTGAAGTTCGACTTAGTCATTTTAAACACCTTTAGTTCCAAAATCTCAAGTTAAGCTTTAGAACTTCAACAAACCCGAATGGTTATTTTAATTTGAAAATTTTCAAAAAAGACCTGAAAATCGGGATGTTACAAGGAGGGCCAACCAGGGAGGAGGGCAACAGGGGGAGTGGCGCTAGGAGGAGAGGCGACTGGGGATGGTGGTGCTGGGAGGTGGGGCGGCCGGGGAGGAGGGCTGCACTGGAGGATGGCGGCGCTGGGAGGTGCAGCGACCAGGGAGGTGGGTGGTCGGGAATGGAGGAGGTGCTGGGAGGTGTGGTCGGGGATTGGAGGAGGTGTTTGGAGATTTTGAGATAAGGTTTTAGAGGTAGTACTCTGGTCTTCGCGCCTGAGCCAAAAAGAATTTCATCTTCCCGCCCAAAGGGTATCCCCAGTAGATAGGTTGCCCAAAGGGTATCCCCGGCAGATAGGTTGACCTGGTTGACTTTTTTCAGGATAGATGTATTGTAGCTAATTTAAAAATATTGCCGGTAGATAAATTGTTCTAGAGAATAGTTATTTTCGGCAGATAACGAGACCCATAATCTCTTGGACATTGCCGGCATATGTTTTGCCACTTATCCTTTTTTTTCTGGCAGTTAATTGCCCTAAATTCTATATCATGGTGTAGTGAATGAGGATTGTCTCTATATATTTATACAACGATCTCAGAATGAATTTTGTATAATCTTAGTGTGTGTTGATGATCTTAATATCATCGGAATCCTGAAGGATATTAAAAAAGCAAGCTCTTAACTTCAGTCAGAGTTCGGATGAGTGCCCAAGGGGGAGTGTTAAGAAACCTAGGTCCAGACCTTGCAAGCCTGGCCCAGGATGGGCTTCTCATCCGCCGATAGACTATATATAGGAGGGGGGGCCCAACCATTGTACGCCCTTTTGAGAAGAGAAATAAAAAGAAGAAGAAGTTTCTCCATATCTCTGTATTCAATCTACTATTTGTTCTTGCATTGTTCTATATGATTCGACTTTCATCTACGAGGTGATTGTTTGGATTAAACTCGCCAGCGACGGATCCTCGACACTCTATTTATATCCCGCAGCCCATGTACGTTCGCCTTCTTGCCGTTCACGTCAAGGAGTCCTTCTGCGGCATGCTTCTAGCCGATTGGTTGATGGACTTGTCTTTCTTTGCACGTAGATGCCATGTTTATTTCCTTTTATTGCATGGCCCCATTTGAAAGCATGTAGCCGATTTGGTAACACAAACGTGCATGTCTCGTGCCTTCCATGTCTTTAGCTCCGTCTTCCATTGAACGGGACCCCACTTAGAAGCCAACCGTTCCAGGCATGCATACGTGCGTGGTTTGAACTGATTTGATCGACCTTTGGTTCCTTTGCACATGTGTAGACTTCCTTTCGCAGAATCTGCCATGCATTGAACTTGGCTTCGTGTAGGACGTTGGCATGTACGCGTACAACAGATGGATTCCTTCGCAAATTTTTGGCTAATCTAGCACTTTCTGATCATGTATTTACATATATGACCGTATGCAAAATATATTAGCAAAAATGACACCATTGGCGTACGGTGACTGTGCGCCAATGCTCGAGATCACGACATGTAGCGTTGGCGCACCCGCCCCGTTGTAAGATCGAGGAGGCCAACTAGAGGGGTGAATAGTCGTTTCTAAAATCTCTAAGGCTAAAACCGATTTCTAATACGGAAGCTAATAACAATATGGTTTTGCCTAAATCAACTAGGTTCAACTAAGTGCACCAACAATACAAGTCTATTGATAAATATAGCAATCTAGCATAAGACTTGTAAGCAATTCAATTCTAGCAATATAAATAGCACAAAGTGAATCAAGCATTCATACACAATGAATATAAATGCAATAGTGAAGCACAAGAATGCAAACCAAGATTGACACGGCGATGTTTTACCGTGGTGTTCGGAGACTTACCGGTCTCCCCTAATCCACGTTGAGACAAGCCCAAACCAATTGGACCGGCTCCATGAATTGAGCACCCGCCTCCGAGGTAAGTCCAACCACTTGGACCGGTTCCAAACCGAACCAAACACCTCGCTCCACTACGGTTGCTCCTTCCTCCACTCCGGAGATGGCGAGCACCACACCACTCACAAACACCGGGCCTTCTCACAAGCTCCTTTGAGAAGATCACCGGACCAACGACGCCTCCACGCCGTCTAGGTGTCGACAAACACCAAGAGTAACAAATCTTCAACTTTCACTTGAACCAATCAAGTGTCTAAGGTCAAGTGGATACACAATCCACTACCTAATGCAACACATGCAATAGAATTTGCCTCTCAAAACTCACTAAGTGCGACACACGCACAAATGAGAGTAGAGGGCTTACTCTTAGCTCAATGGAATAGAATGGGGCACCAGCAACCTCCCCTCACACGGTCAATGTGGATATTTATAGCCCACACACAAAAACTATCCGTTGAGAGAAGTTGTGCTGAAAAATCAGCAGGGCCGGTCTTACCGCAGGCATGTGGCCGGTCAAACCGCACCTCCTCCAATGGTCAAAAACTAGCAGTTGGAGCACAGACGGTCTGATCACCAACCAATGACCGGTTAGACCGGCCAGCCGATCAGACCGCCCGACACACTGCGGTTAGACCGCGCGGCCGAAAACCAGAAATATCGCTCTCTGGAAAAGGCTGACCGTGGCAATTATCCGCGAATCCGGTCAGACCGTGCTCATACCGCCGGTCAGACCGGGCTCCGGTCAGATTGCCCATATACTTGCGATCAGACCGCACCACAGAAGAAAACATGATTTTTGCATTTCTTTTCCAACTCAATTTTGCAAAATACATTTGCAAAAGATATGAAATGCAAACAAGGCATATAGGCAAGATTCTCAACAAGTTGCAAAACACATTTGCCAACTTTTAGATTCACACCATAAATTGCACTTCGCTTCAACTTAATTTGCAAAACACTTTTGCCAAATTGACGCGCGATGCAAACAAGGATTCACGTGAGATTCTCAACAAGTTGCAAAACACATTTGCTAACTTTTAGAATCACACCACAAGGAATACGGTACATGGACTTACACCATTTGCAAAACACATTCGCAAACTTAAGTCACATGCTACAAGGATTATCCATGAGCCACAACTATTTGCAAAACACATTCGCAAATATTGGCAACATGTTAAGGTGAGTTAGAGCAAACACAATGAGCTATCAACACATGACTAACTCAAGCTACTAGTCAAGATCCTCTCTTAATAGTACGGCAAACCTATACTAGCAATCCAGTCTCCCAACCAAACACCGAGACCAGTAAAAGACTAGGAACACATCCTTAGCCCTAGCTAGCCATACCTTTACCTTGAGCAACGACTTGAAGCTTGATGACGCACATCTTCACTCTAAGTTCGGGTCCTTGACTTCAATGCTCATCAACACATGATGAGCTATTCACTTGACCTCCATCAACACATAATAGATCTTCACTTCGGGATCTTGACTTGATGCTCATCAACACATGATGACATTCACTATCCCGAGTCTTGATATGCATCAACACATGGTGCACTCTTCACTTGACTTTCATCAACACATGATGGGACTTCACTTGATGATCAATACATAATCATTTCTTCTCCTTGAACTTGACATGCATCAACACATAATGCATCCTTTGCTTCATGCTCTTGATCTTCAATATCATCAACACATGATGATCTTCTCTTGACTTGATGATCAACTCATGATCGTCTGAAATTTTAAGGAATTTTAAAATATAGCAGATGAGTCCAAAAAATTATGAAATTTTTTGTGGAATTGCTTGTGTAAATTTTTCATAATTTTATTCGTTCAGAATTTTTATCGCTATTTTGTATAAGTGTCATGTTCGTACGAATCAATAAATGTAGAAAATAAGCTCTATAAATGAGAAGCCTTCAAAATAAAATTAATAACTTTTAGAGCTTATTTTCTACATTTATTGCTTCGTACTAACAAGACACTTATACAAAATAGCGATAAAAATTCTGAATGAATAAAATTATAAAAATTTACACAAACAACTACACGATTTCAAGAGGCACCACAAAAAAATTTCATAATTTTTTAAACTTATTTACTATATTTTAAATTTTATTAAAATTTCATACCCTAACTAATTACCTATCTAACCTAACTAATTACCTAGCTAATTAGTTGGCGCATGGTGACCATACGCCAACGGCAGTGATGGCCACCGTGGCGCCAAAAAATGAGGTGGCGGGACCAAGCGGGTCACGACGAGGTGGTGGTCATTTCCGAGGTGGCGGGGCCAGCGGGCATGTGTCAATGAGGTCGGCGTTGGCGTCACGGTGGCTATACGCCAACACCATATGTCGTGATCTCAGACGTTGGCGCACGGTGATCGTATGTCAACGGTACTATTTTTACTAATACGTTTTACATATGATTATATCTACAAATATGTAATTAAAACGTGCTAGATTAGCCGAAAAAAATTCTTCCTTCGCGTGCACAGCTCCACGGCAGGGACGCGCGGTCTTAGTCAGCTTCGGCTTTAGAATATCGTGTCTCGCATGTCGATCCACTGTGCTTGTCATTGGCCTTGTGTCAAGACCTCTCCCGTCACTCTAAAATTGTCGAATTTGGTGTACTTCAAAAAAAAAATCTGTCAAATTTGGGTGGCAATATCGGGCAGGCCAGTGGGGATCGGAGGTGGCAGGCACCGACAAAAAAGAGTGGCCACAGTACCGTGAATGCCACCAGCAATGGTCGCCGAGCGAAAGGAAAGGACGTCGAGGTTGTACGCAGCTTTGAAATCAAGATGAAAATAAAGAGGCTGCTTATCTAGTGCAAGATAAATTTTTCGGACGTACATAAAAGTACTATTTGATATATATAGATTTTAAAAAAAATTTAGTTTAGATATCAAATAACCATAATTATACATGAGTACTTGGAGGTACTATAGATCTAGACTTGTATTTTATGGTATTTTGTACCCATTTTTTGCAAAACAAAATTTGAAGTTTAAACTCAAAGTATGTTAGAAGAAACAAAAAGAGAAATTTCTGACATATGATAGATCAAATGGTGCTGTAAACACAGAGCTAAAAAGGGCAAATGTTACTATTAATGTTGAAACTTGGTTTTTTTTTCTTCTAACATACTTTGAGTTTGAACTTCAAATTTTAAAGGGTGGAACTAAAACACCATAAATTACATCTAGAATTTTTTTCTAGAATTTTTATGCTAATTTGATACCCAACTAAAAGTTTTTTATGATATGTTTATAAACTTCTCAAATGTGTGTTCTTGTGCAACTAGCGGTGATATCTTTTCTATAAATAAAGAGGGCTTTAAGTTTAAAGCTTAATGCAAGATAAATCATTTTCAAAGCATTAAGGACGTCAGTAACATCAAGCTTTGTTACGATTTTGTGTTTTAGTCTAAATTCATACATAACTAGATCATTTTTAAAAAATACAATTTTATTAAAATGCCGCCAAGACATCACTGTTATAATAATACTATCCAAATAACCATAATTATATACGAGTACTAGTGGAGGTACTATAGATACGACGGACGGAGCCGGTGCTATAGCTCAAACCCTCGTATGTAGTTTGTGTGGCATGCATTGAAATTTTTTTATTCAGAGAACTGATTGGCTAGGTCGCACTTTTGCACCCTCGCCCCCCAACATTCGAGCCTCGGCTCCGTGTTGATGCTCACCTCCTTCTAATAGGGAATGATAGATCTCCTGACTTAATTTTTTTAAAAAAAACTCGTTATGGAATATTTTGAAGTGCTACTCGTGTTTGTGAATATTGGGAACCCAGTTACAATAGTTTTCGTGCTGACAGGGTCGGTATATATGACTGAATAGTAGAATTTATGCCTCGAATTTGTAATTATGAATAGTGTATGTACTCATATTTTACAAGCTTTTTTCCCAACTAAGTTCCTATGAATTGGCATGAAAATGGTGCATTAGATAGTGGTGTTACCGCCAAAGCTCTATCACTAAAAATCCTAGTTGTGAACTCTTTGAAGATCACGAATTCAGTAACTTATATACTCTCTCAAAAACTAAATTGCACAAATCTTGAAGTAGCAACGTTGGTGGTGGGGTAGTGGTTGTGGTCTAGGTGTGGTTACAAATCACACTTTAAGGGTGTGTTTGGTTAGGTGAATCAAGATGAATGTGATGGGATAGTACAAGATGTACGAGATGATCCTAGATGGTATGATACAAGTTTAGTGTTTGGTTGGTGGGATAGGATGATATATGATTTTGTTTGGTTGCTTGGATATGATAGTACTGGATGGTTCAAAATTTTGTTTGGTTGGTTGGATTAGATGATCCTACAATTTTTCATTTCTTTTTTTCTCCATTTCCTTTTCTCTAGCCGACAGTCATTCCTTTCTTTTCTTTTTTTGCCTTTCCTTTTCTCCGGCCGACATTCAATCTTCCTCCTCTTTCTTCCTCTTGGTCCTCTGCCTTGGCCGCATGAAGCCCCTGACGCTTCCTCCCTCCAGTGTCGCCCCTGACTACGCCTCTGCCGGCGCTCGCTCGCCCTGGCTCACGCCCGCCACCGACTCCTTTCCCCGGCGCCGCCTCCACCCGTGCCATGGCCGCCTTGCGCCACTGCTCCTCCCAGGCTTGGCTCCTCCCTGACTCGGCTCCCTGCTGGCCTACGCCGCCGCCACCGGTTCCTTGTCTCTAATCCTCTGCCCTTTTTCTCTGGTTCTTGAATCGACCGAGAGTTGCTCATGAGGATGTGCCCGTGGAGGACCTCCCGTGGGTGCTGCGGCGGCACCCACACCTACTCGTGTCCCCCGTCGTAGGCTCTACTTCCTCTGCGCGCTCAGCGTCCCCCCCCCTCCCCCGGCGCGCCGACCTACTCTCCTTCTCCTCGAGTCACTGGGCCTCCCCTCCTGCGCCACGAACTCGATAGTGCACCGCTGGTTCAGCAAATTTTTTGAACGATATGGTACAACCATATTGGCCGAATATTCTCTCACATGGAATGGCTCGGTCCTAAACCGGTTGATTTCATTCAGCAAACCAAACACATGAACAGGTCTATTTCCCCATCCATCTGGTTCACGACGGTTCAGTTCACTCATCCAAACGGACCCTAAAAGCTCGTAGGTGAATTATTAAGGGCTATTTGGAACACGCAAATTTCTCCAGAAAATAGAAAAATTCTCGTGTTCCAAATGAGACCTAATTCTAGAGAATGTTGGGGCCGTCCTATCTGTGCTGAATGGACGAGCTCCTTGCCGGACGGACAAGCTCCACCAAGAGCTTCCTAATTGAAGCTGTTCCGATCCAACCCGTAACAAACATCATGATCATACAATGAACAAGGCAGTGAGAAGTAAACACCATCAGCATTCAGCACTACATATATAAGGAGTGTTCACGAACCATCACCAACATGCGGGAAGCCACCAGCTAAGCAAATTCCATACTACATCTTAGAAGAACCCAGCATGCCTATCCAAAACAAATGAACCCTGCATGCAGATGCAGGTCACTACCACCTCCAGGTTCCATGGAACAAACCTAAACCTTAGCCGCCGCCACCTACTGCTACTACCTTCCTCAGAAACTACCTGCTCCTGCTGCTGCTATGCCAGTGCCTGTGCCAAGTGCTAGTGACAGTGACTGTGTCAGCGCCCTAGCTGCCTTCCTCATCGGTGCCCTTCAGGTACTCCCCGTCGCCGCTCTGCGCGCCGGAGTTGGAGCCCCGGACGTCGACGGACAGCGAGGTCGATCCCTCCTTGGCGCCGCTGGCGCTGCGACCAAAGTCCGAGAAGACGCCGGCGTTCATCATGCTGTTGCCGGCAGCGCCGCCGGCGCCGCCCATGCTGGCCTCGCCGTGGAGGATGTTGAACCCGCTGGTCGTGCCGGAGACCATGCCCAGCTGGCCGTGCGCGGCCGCCTGCTGCTGCTGCTGCAGCGGCGACAGGGTCGGCTGCGCGTACATCATGGACGACCGGGCCGCCATCAGCGACTGCGGGGCCATCATCTGCGCCGACTGCTGCGGCATGTACCGTGGCCCGGACTGCATCATCAGATTAGACGGGTACTGCGAGCAGACATGTCAAATCAGCAACGCAGGCTTGATTTTACTCGTGAAAAACAACTGCAAAGAAGAAGGATTACAAGGTGAGGCTCAATGAATACCTGTGATAGGGCGGCCGTCTGCGGCGGCTGGCTGTCGGCGATGGCGGCGAGGTACATGAGGTTGTGCTGGAGCTTAGCTTGGTTCCTGCAGAGCACAGCAGCAAGTGGCAGACACACGAGAGCTCAGCTTGCGTGTTGTAGGGCAATGCGCAATAAGCAAAACGTGGGAGGATTGTTCAGTGGTACAAATGCGTTTCTTGTCACTACAAAGTAAGCAGTGAACAGGCATATGCACATGAACATGCATGCTATAACGTGACATGATGATTGAAAAAGAAAGATTAGTGGTTGCTTCAGTAGGGAAAAAGCCATATGAGGTGGTACAAACTATTCTGTGACATTGACATTACTGAGCAAGAAACAGTGGACTGAACAAGAAACTGTCCTCATCTAGTACAAAACCACACATTAATCACTTCTTAGTCAAGAGGATACTTGATAAATGTATTGATCAGTCTATGAACTAGAACCAGCATCAAAGGACTAATGGAATCACCTTCAACACCACATGCAACATTTCATGTATAAAGATATTTGATTTATCTACTGAGGTCAGGCTGAACAGAAGGACAATCTTGTTCTTGTAAACACCAATCAAACTGTTGCTACCATAAGAGCTAATGGAGTAAGAGCTACAAAAAGGCCCGCAACATTCCAACATGAGCTCAGTGCTCGTACAGTACAGTTGCTAGTTGCTACGACACCACAATCACAAGGAGATCAGAGACCAGACTCACCGTGCGCACTCCTCCACCTTCCCGTTGTTCTGGTTGTCGAGGATGGCCAGGATCAGCTGCTTGTTCTCATCCAGGTACTGCACAGTTTGAACATTGAAACTTTTCGTGTTAATACATTTCAGTACATGCATAGCTTAAATACATTACAACTCAGTGCCCAACACCTCATATTTTAGATGTTGTCCCATATCTGCCAGTCAAACACAACATTTGCGCTATGAACGACCAATATAAGAATATATCAGTTAACACCAACGAAGTACTAGATTTGAGATCGGGGATTGGTATCTTGATTCTAAAGCAGAACCACACAAATACAAAAGATCTGATTGCCAGCCTATCCTCTCAAGCTCAGGATCAATCATTAACTGACACGATAGCATGTAAAACAGGTTATCACAAGGCTAGGACAAGCAGACCGGGCCCCTGGTTGTTATATCGGCCTTTAGCCGTGGAGCTCAGCTTTAGGGGTCTAACAGTCAAAGTCCAATGGGTGACCGGCAGTACAGCACAAGCGAACCTACATTCCTACCCACATGAATATGGACCAGATCATGCTTGGCTCGGCTTGGCCAATAAGGCCAGTGACCAGCCAGTGTCTGTTAATTTCTTTCTCAAAATCACGCATTAATTGTTTTCCTCAGAAAATATCTGGCATCAAAGATTGCACAATGGATCGGTAGAAATGGAATGGGGGCATTTATGCAAATCTGGCAGCCTTTCTTGTTTCCTTTGATGGAAGATTGCACATGATACATTTGCTTAGAAAGGGTGGTTGTTTGCCAGGGCAGATGCAGAGGGAACAGCTCTGGCATGGTTATTACTTGCCAAATACAAGAGAGGGGAGATATGATCATTGACACCAAGTCACCAACCAAAACAAGCTAAAAATAGTATTTAGATTAAGAGGGGTTAATGATATGGAAATCATCACATCACATGAGCAGCAAAGCGAAACAAAGGGACCAAATAGACAGAAACAGTTTGAACTGCAGAGGTAATCAGATGTGAGGGATCATATGAGAACGCATCAATATAAAAATACACAAGGGTAGAGGATGGAGAGAGAAATCAACATGAAGAATAGAAAGGAGGGGTCAGACTGAACATGCCCTAGAGCTATTCTGGAATCTCTCAAATAAAAAAAAACAAAGAGAAAAGTGTGTGTTTATTAAAACAAAAGAAACAAAACTGCAGCAGGTTAAAAAGAACAAGAAAAGGTGAAAGATAGAGCAGAGAAGACAAGAAATAGAAGAGGAGGATGGCACGAAAACAAACAGAAATAGAGAAACTTTGCTGCATACCGGGTTTTCAAACGAGTTTTGTCATGAAACCAATGAATGGACACACAAAAAGTGACCAAAAACAAAACAAGGATAAAGAAAAATGAGCAAAATGAAGGAAAGAAAGCAGAATACAAGAAGCCTATAAACGTAAACGCCTTTCCACGAAGAAACATTTTCCATAAACTTCCATACCAATCGATGGAGCAAAAAAGAAAGAAAAGAAAACGAGACAGAAATGATTCAAGAACCAAAGGAAGAAAAATACGAAAGGAATAAGCAAGAAAATACTAGGGCACCAACACAAGAGAGAGAGATGGAGATAAAGAAGAGGAAAAGAGAGATTTGGGGGATCATGACCTGCTGAATGAGATCAGTGGTGACAGTAGTAGGGGAAGCATAGCCCCCCATCATGCTCTGGTTCATCTGCATCAGGTGTTGCTGCTGCATCCCAATACCGCCCTCTTGAAAGTTTATATCCCTTCCCCTCCCCCTCTCTCTATCTCTCTCTACTCACCACTGCTTCTTCTTTTGCTCTGCTTCCTCCTCTGTCTCTCCTTCCTCTCTGCTCTTGCTTTAGAACAGGTTGGTGTAAAGGGAGGGGGTGCAGAGGGGGTTTTACTTGAGCTTTCTTGGGGTTTTGGTGGCGAGATAGGGGTTTTGGTCTCTGCGTTTCTCCCCTCCTCCTTTGCTTTGCTCTTTGGTTTTGGACTTTGGAGTGGAGTTGTTTAAAAAGGGAGTACTGGTACTCTTCAAGTGTTTTCTCTCTCTCTCTCTCTCTTTTTTGTCAAGTTTTTAAAGCTGAAACTTTTACCATGCAACTTTTACCACACCTACCAAAAATGCTCTGAAACTTTCTACACTTGGACACCTGCACATTAAAGAATTGGGGATTGATTCTTTAACAATGACCACCACCCAGAGGAAAAAATAAAGTTTGATCGTATGTGTAGGCCTAATTTAGTTCTGGCTGCACGTCCGAAGAGTATTTATGTCTGGGTGGTAGTAAACTGGTATGCCGGGTTTAATAGATAATCTTTGTCAACACAGCAATTTTGAAGCGCAGGACTATATAATCCGAGCAGCTTGTGAGCACGCTATTTTGGGAGTACTGAATCAACCGCAGTTGCTGTGCTGAAGAAATTTTTATGAGTGTTTGCGAGATACATGACCCGATCACAATTCACAAGAGCTTGAATGTAGCACTGGCCACTAAGGCCTAGTTCAATTCTCACTGAACACCGAAATCAGGAAAAAATATCACACGATCTAAAAAACCCTAAACGGTTACAGAACCATCTCATCAGATCCATGTGAATTTTAGAGTTCCAAACAGAGCCAAATAAACATAAAAGATTACCTCTATCCGTCTGATGTGCTCAATCCGAATCATGGACAACCACGTTTGCTTGGCGACGTGTTAGGATATTTGCCAAGCTTAATTTGGGATTTTTTTTTGAAATAATATTTTTTAAAAAATATTTACAAACTAGGTCATCGACCCCAAAAATTACAAAAACAGGTTCCTATCGCCAGTTCATCTGACGACAGTGAACCACTGAGCGATGAGGCGGTGTCTCATCATCTGCTCAATGGCATGTGAATCTAAATTTTTTTAAATATAGCAAATAAATTCAAAAAATTACAAAATTTTGTTGGAGCATCCAGATAGAGTGTTCTTACTTGTGTAATTTTTGCATAATTTTATACTTTCTTAATTTGTCTCCAAAATTTATTTAAGTATACTATTTGTATAATTTGTAAATATACAAAATGGGGTCCAAAAAATATGAATTTTTTGTGGACACTCCTTACATAGTGTAATTGTTTGTGTAGTTTTTTTAGAATTGTATATGTTCTGAAATTGTCTCAAAAATTTCGAATTTAGGTTTCCAATACAAAGGTACTTGATTGTGTAAACGCTAATTTTTAGATAATTTCATAACATATAAAATTCTGTAAAAATTAAAAAATAATTACACTATGTAAGGAGTGTACACAAAAATTTCATAATTTCTTGACCTCATTTTGTATATTTACAAATTCTACAAATAGTATACTTAAATAAATTTTGGAGACAAATTCATAATGGATAAAATTATGAAAAAATTACACAAGCAAGAACACTCTGTCTGGATGCCCCACAAAAAAAATTATAATTTTTTGAGTTTATTTGCTATATTTAAAAATGTCTACATTCATGTCACCAGTTGAACTGACGATAGGAATATGCCCCCACTGTTCAGGGTTTCTGGGTTCCTGTCGCCAGTTGAATTGGCGACAGAAACCTATTTTTATAAAATTTTTGAGCGATGACCTAGTTTTGTAGTTTGTTTTAAAAAATATATATTATTTCAAAAAAAGTTACCTCAATTTGGCTACTTCGTTAGGCAGTGATTTCTTAGGGGACAGGGACACCAATCCAGCTCCGAGATCACACGCACTCACGTGTCCGCCGAACGGGGCTGCGTCCTCCGTGCCGCCCCGTTCGAGCGGCGGCGCGGCACGGCAGCGCGAGCCCAAAGGCCAACGGCAACGTTTGGGAATTTCAATTTGTCGCATGCGCTCGCTGCACGCGACGACGTGCGTGCCGCTGTTTACCATGGGCTAGTAGCACCAAAAGTTACAGCCAGGTTACAGCCTATGCACGCTGCACACAGTCACTGCAGACACATGCTATTGCCATCTCTCTCTCTCTCACCTCTCTCGTGCATGCATGCCTAGCTGACTGACCAAACCAAATGGCTCTGCAGGATGTTGCGTCATCTGACTCGGCTCCTCGCGTGGCCGCCGCGGTAGAAGAGGTGCTAGTAAAAACTGGCTTCTTTTACCTTATGCCTAGAGTCGTTAATTACCGCTTTACAGCTCTGGGTGTTACGTTTGGTAAAAAGGTAAAGAGTACAACAGGAAAGACTTGGAGAGGTCAAGGAGGTTTTTAAATGTTTATTTCTTTCTTTTGCAGTGGCTCTTTTGGTTTTATGGCCGTGGGTCAGTGGATGTGAACAAGCGCATTTTTTTTTCTAGCAGGAGATTTTTGCAGGTGGTTATTACTCGTACTGTACCTTCTCATGGACTAGTTTGACGAACCGGTGCAGATAACAACACATTGTTAAACGATATAATACTTTGCATTTTCTGTAGAATGGTAATAAACGTGAGTTATCTGAAAACCAAAAAGAAAATGCCAAAAATCAGGTGGCTGATTCTTTAAAAAAAAAAGGCATTTTGTGAGCTAGTAGACCATATCCCAATATATGTGCTCTACTTCAGCTTTTTTTGGCTCACCAAATACCTAACCATAGATGTTGATCAGCTAGCAGTTGATCGGCGGTGAAGACAGCACCAGTCATGGGAAAAATGGCCTAACGATGGGCGACATGGGTACGGAATGGCAGTGTTAGTGATACAAGTCTTGGGTTTTACTCTCTCGGTCCCACGATATAAGTCCTTCCTCTTCAAAACCGCGTCACATAATCTAAGTCAATTTAGGGAATCAAAGTGTAGTCATTTCAAATATTTTCACTCTATATCCCTACTCTACTGTAATGAAAAAATGGTTACGTAGCCGTAGATGTATGTATGGTAACATTACTTTTTTATAAATTGAATACTTACTTGGTTTGTATGTATGATAGACTTAGATTTATATTGCGAGACATGAAATATTATAGCAACAGAAGGCATGAAAGCTGATGGTTCTAGCTATAGTAGTTGTACCATAGGTGATATGGGGTGGTCCGATCTTCTCGAGTAGAATCGTAGATAAATAGTACTTGACGACGAAAAACGTTCAGCTGTACACCACGCCATGCGCCAGTGCACAGACTTGCAGCTCTATGAATATTCACCAACACGCACTAGGATAATCGCCGCCAGACCACGAGTGGAGATCACCAAGCCCTCAATTCCTAGTAGAAAACCAAACTTGACCTTGTATCACAGAACGAACAACGGGTAGCCTAATTCTCTCTTAGAAATCATCGCATGAATTTCTTGTATGAAAGAACAAGCAAAACACTTGGTTCAATTCTATTCTCAAAAGTTGGTCTGCCGTAGCGTATGGTTTTGCTAGCTATTAATGGACCAAGGAAACCCTGTTCCAACCGAATTGGTTTACAGAATCAGGCGTTAGCTGATTGTGGGTTTCCTAATCCTTGAAACACCTGAAAATTTCAAAGTTTGAAAATTAGTTTGAATTCAAATTCAAATCTCAAAATTTCAAATTCAAAATCAAATTCGACCAAATTTTGTCAAACTCAAACCCTAACCCTAATCCCCGCTTTCTCCCGTCCCCTTCCCGCTTTCCCCTCCCGGCTGCACCTTCACCCATCGCCGCCTCATGACGCGCCTGCCCCAAGCCGCCTCCACCTCACCCGCCACCTGCCACCTGCCTGCCACCACCACCACACACGCGCCCAGTGGTGGTGGCGCCCTCTCAGGCTCGCAAGTGAGAGGTCGCCTTCTCGCCTCGACCCTCGCCCCTCCCGTCTGCCCGCCGACCACCAAGACCGCCAAACCTCGCAACCAACCACCTCCTCTGTGGCAGGCCTCGCTGTCGCCCATACCTCCCATCGCTCCCGCGCCTCATGGGCTATAGCCGCCCGCTCGCCGTTGTTCCTCGACCAACCCTCTCCTCCCACCTTCGTCCCCAACCCCTGCTGAAGCTCCGCCGCCTCGGTTCGCCCCAGAAGAGCAAAACCCCCTCCTTGCATATCCCTCCCACCCAAAGCAAACCCAAAACCCCAGAGCCCTCCCTACCCTCTCGGCCCGGCCCGGATCTGAGCCGAGCCGCCACTCCTCGCCGCCACCCCAAAACCCGACGCCAAAAACCCACGCACACCCAAAACCCTAGGGTTCAGAGGACCTACTGGGCGGAGCCTCTCGCACCTGTCTCCCATCCCGCCGCTGGTCGCTGCCGTCGCCGTGCCGGGCTTGCACAGATCCAGCGCCGCCACTCGAGCCACTCGCCCGCTCCGCCGCAGCCTGCAAGGGCGGCGCTCATGGTTGGCGGCGCCGCGTGTTCTAGCGGCTTTGGTCACAGCGTGCCGGGCCAGGCCGATTCGGCTGGCTCACCCATTTCATTTTTTAAGGCCGCACAAGAAAGCCGTTCATCGTTTAAAAACATTGCTCAAAAACCGTCCAAGATCGTTCACAAAGACAAGAAACACATTTATTATTTCCAAAATTCCAGAATTTGCACAGTAATTTCTAATTACTGTTCCTAAGCTTAAAATGGTGGTTAATTATTGTTTATATCTAATTAATAGATATTGACAGTAAAATAGTCACTATTCTTCAAAAACCCTAAAACTAAATTATGTGTCCTTTCCGACCGTCTTGAACTCTTAAAATCCAATCCTAACTCCGTTCAGCCATTTCCAACTCCTTTACCTCTTTAAGTTGATTTCTTTATCTCTTTTTATATTTTTGTTGTAGTTGGATCTATTTTCTGGGCTCATTCCTTGTTGAGTCAGGAGTTTTATTGGTTTTTGTGTCTTGCTAGGTTTCGACGTCGACGAGCCAGCTCAGGACTTCGCAGGACAGTTCGAAGACTTTGAGCCAGGAGGCAAGTTGCATACCTTGAACATATTGAACCTACATTCCATATAGTTCATATTATTATCTTCATTAAAATATTTTAGCCAATTATTTCATCAAAGAAATAATATTTTGGAATGCCATGTTGAATAGATATACATCCTTAAACCCCACATATTAAACCACCCATTCTTGTAAGCCATAATCACCTTGACAAACTTGGTTCACATAAAATAATAGCAATTATTCTGCTAAGTCATGCAAAAACTTTGTTCTAAATACTGTTAAGGAAGGTTGGCTTTAGGCCAATAGGTTTTGGGTGTAAGTTGAGGGTTGAGACCAAAATGTTGGACAACCCAAGATACTTGGTAAATTGGGTCATCAGTGAGATCAAGAGGTGGGTAACAATGTGTTGGGCCATCGCCTCACTGGGTGACATGTAAGGACAAGAACCTTGTGCTAAGTAACAGACACAGTAAACCGCTCAACCACATGCGTGGTCATTACTCTCTAGCTTAGTACACTGCTCATCCAATTGAATATCTACAATATCAAAGGTGAGACAGGGGTGTACCCCTAAGGACACTCATTTGGTTCTTACACCAGATGGGCCCGTCAAGACGGGCACAGAGTCCACTATTGGCCGGTGGTCTCCCGAGGGCTGTATAGATTAAGATCTACCGGGTAGATGCTAAAAAGGATAAGCAGTGAAAAGGCTTTGTTATCCTCTCTCAGTTGTACGCAAACATGATGCGTGTCAATGTGAGTTTGTGATATCGTGTAGGTAAAGTTGGGCAACTCGCAGAGTGTAATCAATGTTATTGAATACACCGTGCATAGGTTAATGAAGCTGTGTTCATGGGTGATTCCAACATACAAAGCATAAGTAGAATTTTACAGATGTTAAATGGGTAATTTCAGTTGTTGTAACCCCTGTGGCTATATTTATTACTGTTTTACTGTCTTTATTTACTGTAAAGCTTTTAAACTCAACTAATGCATTCCACATATACCTGTTTGGTAAAACTGTACCATTCCTTTGACATTTCCAGCATATAGTTAAATAACATTTCCTATGCAATTTGCTGAGTACGGTAGTTGTACTCATTCTTGCTTAAACAATCAACAGAAGAATTTTGGGAAGATCCAGGTGTACTCTACGAGCAAGAAGAACCGGTAGACTTTGACGACTACCGGTACTAGGGTCTCCTTTACGCCCAAGCTGCCTGTGGTGCTATCTTTCTTTTGAAGTGTATTATATTACTTTCGGGCTTGGATGCCCGCTTCCGCTTTCAAACTGGCTGTTAAGCCCTATCTATTGTAATAAAAGTCTGGCTGTTGTTGTAAACGTTTGCTTGCTTGTGAAACCACGACTTTACAACTGAACATCCTGGACAGTTGTAAAGACTCTAGCGGTCCCTAGTTTTGGGGTCGTTACAATCCTTGCCAATACTAAAAATAGAAATACATGCCTAAAATAGCTACATCCAATCATGTCCATCCAAGCGGCTGATTGCCTGGAACGGTTGAACCCAAGTTTAGTTTCCAAAACCGTGGCTAATTAATACCAACAAATAAAATTCCGGCCTAACTTGGACAACCGACCATGTTGGTTTGGTTTGCTGCATAGCGCACAGGGAATCTCCGAGTCTCGGTGATTCCTTTCCTTTCTGGGCAGAACATGATATGGAAAAAATGCTTCCTTTGGCGATAACCACAAATCAGGTCATAGTTGCCCGGTTGACGCCCTCGACGCGTAGACTCGGGGTAGCACCAAGCCCGTTTACCGCCTTCTTGTACTCGTGCTGGAATCGCCAATAGGCATAGTGGCACCGACTCCTGTACCACCTGCAACAGCTCTTCTTCTCCTTCCTCAAACCTGAGAACAAGCAAAGTACAAGCGTTAGGTAGTATAAAACGCTCGCTAGAATTACTAACATGCTCTTTAAGAAACAAGGTTGCCGGATCATGCAGCCTCTAGGCTCGAGAGAGTTATAGGACCAGGAGGCAAGTCTATTATAATATCTTCATCATGTGCTTGTTTAGGAGGCGAGAAAGATGGAGTGATATGGATGCCCTCATCATCATCCCCCTCTTGAAAAGGTGTCGTCCTCGACGCGGGATCATCACCACCGAAGAACGGAGACAAATCGGCGACATTAAATGTAGAGCTCGCGCCATAGTCATCCCCCAGTAGCTCAATCTTGTAAGTATTGTCACTTATCTTTGCAAGCACCTTAAAAGATCCATCTCCTCTTGGCAGCAACTTGATTTGCGCCTATTCGGAAAGCGATCCTTACAATATTGTGCCTACACTAAATCGCCCGCTGAAATAGCATCTTCTTTCGTTTCTTGTTCGCCTTGTCAGCATAGTACTTTGCTTCGCGCTCAATTTCCTCTTTCACCTTGATGTGCAATTTCTTCATATATACAGCTCTCTTTGACGCCTCCATATTTGTTCGTTGTTGACTTGGAAGCGACAGCAAATCAAGTGGCGTAATGGGCTTGAAACCATACACCACCTAAAATGGGCATATCTGTGTAGTAGAGTGGACGGCTCTGTTGTAGGCGGACTCTACGTGCGGCAAACAATCCTCCCACTCCTTGATATTTTTCTTGATCATGGTCCTCAGCAGTATCGAAAGTGTGCGGTTCACCACCTCCGTTTGACCATTAGTTTGGGAATGACAAGTTGTGCTGAATAACAACCTTGTCCCTAGCTTTCCCCAAAGTGTCTTCCAGAAATAACTCATGAATTTGACATCGTGATCCGAGACAATGGTCCTAGGCACACCATGCAACCTCACGACTTCCCTGAAAAACAAGTTAGCAACATGCGAGGCATCGTCGCTCTTGTGGTATGGAATAAAATGTGCCATCTTCGAAAAGCGATCCACAACGACAAAAACAGAATCTCTCCCCATCTTAGTCCTAGGAAGTCCTAAAACAAAGTCCATACTAATATCTTCACATAATGCATTAGGAAGTGGAAGATGACTATACAAACCATGTGGATGCAACTTCGATTTCGCCTTATGACAAGTTATGCACCGTTGTACATACCTGTCCACATCACGTCTCATCTTAGGCCAATAAAAGTGATCACTCAGCATAGACAACGTCTTCTCATGTCCAAAATGTCCTATCAATCCACCTGCATGAGATTCTTGCAATAATAACAAATGCACAGACGATTCTGGAACGCATAGTTTGTTAGAGCGAAATAAAAAAGCATCATGAATGTGAAATTTGTCCCAGCCTTTCCCATCTTTGCAATGTGCATAAGGTAAAGAGAAATCATGGTCATTAGCATATAAAATCACGCAAACTCTCTAAACCAGGAACTTGCACGTCTAAGCGATTTAAAAGCACACTTTTCCGAGAAAGAGCATCAGCAACCACGTTTTCTTTTCCCTTCTTATATTTCACAATGTAAGGAAATGACTCAATAAATTCTACCCACTTAGCATGTCGACGGTTCAGCTTAGCTTGGCCTTGCAAATATTTTAAAGCCTCGAGATTAGAATGTATAATGAATTCTTTAGGCCATAAATAATGTTGTCAAACTTCTAAAACTCGCACTAAAGCATACAACTCCTTATCATAGATCGGATAATTCAATTGTGCACCTTTGAGTTTCTCACTAAAATAAGCAACCCGTCTACCCTCTTGCATCAAAATACCACCAATACCAATTCCACTAGCATCACATTTAATTTCAAAATTCTTAGTGAAATCAGGTAAAACAAGTAACGATGCCTCAGTTAAACGTGTTTTCAATTCATCAAATGCAGCTTGTTGTGCCACCCCCATGTAAACTCAACTCCTTTTTTTGTTAATTCATTTAGTGGGGCAGCGATGGTGCTAAAATCATTAACGAAATGCCGATAAAAACTAGCGAGTCCACAAAAGCTCCTAATTTGACTAACATTCATAGGTGCAGCCTAATTTTTAATTGCTTCAATTTTATACTCATCTACCTCTACTCTCTACGCCAAAACCACATAGCCCAAAAATATTACACGATCTTTGCAAAAAGTGCACTTCGCTAAGTTCCCAAACAACCTAGCATCGCGTAAAAAATTTAGCACTTGTCTAATGTGGTCAATATGATCAGATTCATTATGGTTGTAAATCAAGATATCGTCAAAATACATGACCACAAATTTTCCAATAAAATGCCTCAAAACATAATTCATCAATCTCATGAATGTACTAGGTGCATTAGTTAATCCAAACGGCATGACTAACCACTCATACAAACCAAATTTGGTTTTAAAAACAGTTTTCCACTCATCCCCTTCTTTCATCCTAATTTGATGATACCCACTTTTCAAATCAATTTTAGAGAACATAATAGCACCACTCAATTCATCTAGCATATAATCTAAGCGAGGTATAGGATGACAATATCGAATAGTGATTTTATTAATCACTCTGCAATCTATGCACATGCGTCAAGTACCATCTTTCTTAGGAACTAAAATAACAGGAACAGCACAAGGGCTTAAACTTTCGCGCACGTACCCTTTGTCAAGAAGCTCTTGTACTTGTTTCTAAATTTCTTTTGTTTCCTCGGGGTTGGTGCGATATGGTGGTCGGTTTGGTAGCATCGCTCCCGGAATCAAATCAATTTGATGCTCTATCTCGCGGATTGGAGGCAAACCAGCGGGCACCTCCTCTGGAAAAACATCGCTGAATTCCTGCAAAACATGAGAGACACCACTAGGAAGAGACGTCAAGTCGTCAGTAGAAAACAAAGCATCTTTGTACAAGAGTACAAAGTGCACCAAATTGGGATTCTCACAAAAAGCTCTCATCTCTGATTTGGTGGCTAACATTACTAAACATTTCTCTCCCTCACTTTTCTTTTTACCACTCAATTTTGACTTGTGGCTCTCACTCACCGAAGGTGGAATCTCGCTATTTGATGTACTCTAAATTTTCACCTCAAATTTCTTCTTATCAGTATTGACTATCTCTGTCGGTGTAAGTGGATATAAAATCACATCTTTGCCGCTCCACTTAAACTTGTAACAGTTTGTATGCCCATCATGATAAATATGGTGATCAAATTGCCATGAACGCCCCAACATTAAGTGACAAACTGACATGGGCACCACATCGCAAACAATGGTATCCTCATACTTGCCTATCTTGAAGTGCACCTTCACCATATAACTAACTTTCACCTCACTCACATCGCTCAACCACTGCACATAATAAGGATGAGGATGCGGTAAATATTTTAAGCCCAATTTTATGCACATCTCCTTCCTAGCCAGATTACAACAACTTCCTCCATCAATTATGACTTTGCGCACTTTACCACCAACTGTCACCCATGACTGAAACAAATTGCACCGCGGTGCGGTAGATTGGCATTGTGATCAGGGTTCACAAATTCGGTGAAATTTCGCCGAAATACCCGAAAATTTGTTCCTTTCGGTGGGTAACGAAAGAAATTCAATTCGTTCAAATTTTTTCATTTTGGTTGAATTTGGATGGAATTTGAAGGGTTAAAGGGAGTAAACACTAGCAAAGAAGCAATAAACTGCAGCTAGCTTGGTGGTGAGGCCCTCTTGCTACTTAGGAAGGCACCAAGGATCGATTCTCACTGTATACAATATTTTTTGCAATTATTTTAAATTATAAATTCAAATTTGATTCAAACCAGTTTGAAAACTCACCAAAATTTCGAACCGAAATTTCCGAACTTTCGGTTAATTCGGCCCCAAGCGAAATTTTTTACAAAACGAAATTTGTTTCCCTGGTTGTGATACGCTAAGTACACAAGGTGTGCACACTAGCATATGCTCTCCATCTGACGACACTGGCCTACGGTAATCTCTCATCCTCTGTGGGATCCTCTGCAAAATCAGCAAATGAAGTACTATCGTTCTCATCACTAGCTGAAATATACCCATCATCAATAAGTATCATAACTTTATTATTTGGGCAATCTTTCTAAAAATGACCAAATCCCTTGCACTAGTAGCATATCACATCACGTAACCGGCCTGTAGAACCCATCGAGGATGCCGCGCTAGCAATGGCATCGATGGTTCGGCTACCGGCGGTGGCGACATCTCCTTCCTCTCAGGTCAATTGAATTGCGCAGAATTGCCCCCTCATGGAGCGAGCTTGTCTGGCTGTCCTGTGCTGTACGGAGGTGTTGTGCTCGCTGAATAACGTTGTCGTGTAGCATACTTAGCATCTTCAATTACCTGTTTCTCAGCCTCACGCGTACGATGCATCAACACAACCATGTTGTTGTATTGATGACCGTATGTGATGACCTCATGTCATTACTGACATATAAACTCAGACGGCTCATAAAACCGTCTGTGATGACGTTTTTGAACCGTCTGTGAAGACCTTTTCTGTAGTAATTCCATTTTATAAGAGAGAAAGAGAAGAAATCAGGAATGGAATGGTAGGACCCTGGGACGCAAGGGAGAACTCACTATTACAAAAAGGTCATCACAGATGGTTCAAAATCGTCATCACAGCTGACTTATTGGTCTGTGATAATATCAGGTCATCGCAGACGATTTTTTAACCGTCTGTGAAAAAAAATTATCACAGACGGTTCTAAACAATAACCGTTTGTGATAATCTATTATCACAGACAGTTCTTTTTCAGAACCGTCTGTGAAAATATAATATCACAGATGGTTTTTTAGTAAAAACCGCCTGTGATAGTTTTTTCTATTGCAAAAAAAAATCGAATTTTGAGCCAAACCAATCAATTGTTGGACAGTTGGACCTGAGTACCGCATATGGTTGATTACATAATCTAGAATAAAAGAAAACTCAAACTAGACGGCGAAAATGGGTGCTGAAACTTCGGAAGCAGTTTTTAGGTCGTAAACAACCTTTTTGGGGGTTTTCACTTTTGGGAGGCCTCGTGAAGAGAATCTAACCTAAGTTATGGATATTAGGATTGAAATTTTCGTTAGCTTTCCTACGAGCCAAAGAACGTCGTAATCCGAATTTGTATGCAAAAGTTATGACTGTTTTACCATACAGTGCGCAAAAGCCAAATCGGTTCGGGTTTGGATTTGTGGTTGAGGAGGAAAATGAGTATGAGACAAAGAGGCGGACGATGGCCTGTTACTCGAAGTCAGGGATGCCGAGGTGTTCACTATCGATGTCCATGAGTTTCATCTCAAAATCCATAATCTTATCTTGATCTATTCATTCACAAGAAAACCACGGTCACCGGTGAGAGCCACCAAAAGCAACAAGGTAGGGGGAGGCGACAAGCGATTGATCACTTACTGGCATGGCGGATATCAATAAGGAAGAGAGGGAAGGAGATCGGATGGGGGATATCACCGGCAATTAAGGAGAGGTGGCGGTAGCGTCACTGTTGTGTCACGACGGTGACATTGCACAAGACACTCTTACGACAACAGTGCCTTGTGCAATGAACCATGGTGTCACAACTGGAGGCGAAGGATCTCATGGCGGTAGTCGGCGTCATCAAGGGGATGGGGCGCCGCTTCGATCGGTCTTCGCGCGTCCCTCCTCCTCATCGGCTACATCTTCTCACCGAAGCGCGCCAGGAATCGAGAGCGGTCGCCGGAGCTTGGCGTTGGGAGGGGAGAGGGAGAGACTGATGGAAGACAAGTCGGGGATGGTTATAACATATAAGGACAACGCCAAAACAATTTCGCCTCCCGCATGCGTGTTCAAAAATTTCTGCCATCCCACGCAGCGAATCCCAGACGGTTTCAAACAAAATCCGTCTGTGATGACCATAATCGTGTTAAGAACTGTCTATGATACTTCACAGACGGTTATAATTAAAAATCGTCTGTGATAATTGCGATTATCACAGACGGTTCGTGTTAAGAACCGTTTGTGATACTTCACGGACGGTTATAATTAAAAATCATCTGTGATAATTGGAATTATCACAAACAGTTCTAGCCATGGCTAGTAACACAGACAGCCACGCTTGTAAAACCGTCTATGATAATTACAACACTGACGGTTTCCAGAAACCGTCTGTGATGAGGTGTCCAGTATATCCTATTTTGTAGTAGTGACTTGACAGGCATGAACACGGTTACACAAACAAAGGTGAAATGAATAGCGAGAGGCAGATGAAGAGGTGTTGTGGTAGTTTTTGACTCATTTGGTCTTGTTTTGGAATAGAATAGCAAATTTTGCCTTTTCGTGTCCGGAATTACAAGAATAACACCGCGGTAGACTAGTCAAGCGACACGTATCCCCTACCATGCTTCGGATGCACAACAACATCCTACCATTATCATAAGTGTCCATGATGGTAAATCCACAATCGGGCCTTTTCGATATTCCTCTTCTATCACGCTTGGATTTTCGAGAGGACGGTGCATTAGACGCATGAGGTGACGATGATGGAGAATGAGCAGATGCCATCTTCACAAGAAATAGAAGTTCTGACATGCATGAACATATTATCATAAGATTCTCAATGCCTATGGGTGACGAGGATCTAATAATCCTCATTTAATTATTTATCTATAATTCATATTATAGATAGCAATATCTTTATATTACTCATAGGTATACCCCTGACCATTCGTAAGGGAGAAGCTTAACCGAGTGGTCGTAAGTCCTACTACGACCATCCCCTAGTCGTAAGCCTCTTCCACGACTTGTCTCTAGCCGTAAGCCGTTTTTACGACTAGCATTAGGTTGTGAGCCTCCTCTACGATCACCTTGTGGTTGTAAGTATCTCCACAACCTAGTCGATTACGACTACCTTACATAGATGGAGTCTACAGACATGTGGGCCCAGTCGGTTTGGGAGTCTTATGCGCCGTGTTTAACACATGATGCATTTAATATATGTTGTTATTCTCTGTGAATAACCACATGAATCACCTCTGTCTCTGACAATAACTGTCTGGCGATGTGGGGGTGTCACGTCCCTAACGACAACCACCATTAAGCGGTTTATCATTTGAAACATTGAGGCGCTTCTTCATCCGGAAGAACTGTCACCTCTTCGTACGCTATATAAAGGCTGAAGTTAGTAGGTAGAAGGAGAGAGATCAATCGATCAGGAGCATAAGACATTAGGCCTTAGTCTTCCTCTTAATTGTAAACAATATACTCAATACACTAGCACAGGAGTAAAGTTGTTATTCTCTCCGGAGAAGGCCTGAACCTGTATAAAATCCATGTGTTATTCTCTGTGCAGTTTTATTTCCAAGAGTTCCCCCGAATCAAACAATTATATGTAAGATCGATTCTAGATCACCGACAATGAGTATACACACCAATTAATAAAACATATGTACTATACAAAAAATTGTATTCTAGATGCATATATGACAAAATGGAATCATGGAGCCGCTCCAATTAACCCAACATGTATGATTATGAATTGAAAAGGGTGCAAAGTAGTTTGCACAAAGGTTTTATTCATTATGCGATATCTGAAAAAGGCACCGGCCGGATGGCATATGTTCATTCTTTCGTTTTGTGTACTAGCTAGCAAAATGAGTCCATATTACACACTTCGAAGGTACCTTGCCGGAGGCGACGCGTGCTTGGGGAAGGGGAGGAGGCGGGCTCGGGGAGGAGGCACGCCGAGCTCGGAGGAGGAGGGGCCCTAGATTCGGAGAGGGCGGCTCGTGCTCGGGGAGGAGGTGATGGGCTCGGAGGAGGAGGCGTGCTGAGTTCGGAGAGGTGGCGGTTCACGCTCAGGGAGTAGGCAGCGGGCTCGGGGGAGGAGGCGCGCCGGGCTGGAGGAGGAGGCGACGTCGAGGACGGCGACGACGGGCTCGAGGGATGAGGGAGAGCTATAGAAACTAATCGTTTGAGTGGGGGCCACAGGCAAACCTAGAGTCCGAATATAAATTGGGTTGGACATCACATACGGTTCTAAAGTAGAACCGTCTGTGATAGTTGACTGTCATAGACGGTTTGTAGATGAAACCGTCTGTGATAGCTGATGTATCACAGATGGTTTGTAGATAAAACCGTCTGTGATAGCTTATGTATCTGAGCAATATGCTGATAGCTGATCACTATGACTATTATTGCTGAAATTATATATGAATATTTGTTAAAACCGGTAATTTTACGACAAGTAGTTCAACACCTGTGCAAAGAACTTGGCGTACTCATGCATAATCCTATAACCGTCACTACAAAAGACGACGTAGTCGCCCCACCCTTCCGTGACGCCGCAGCTGGTGCTCGTGCACCGGTGGCTGTCCTCCGGCAGCGCCAACACCCGGCCTTATAGCCTGACCATCTTCTTCCACGTCGCCTCCCGGACCGTGTTCGCAGCGAGCCTCCAGCACCATCTTTACTCCCGGTTGGTCCTCTTGGTCATCTCGCACCTGCCGCCAGTTGGCTCGCCCTCGACCTGGCTGATGTAGTGCTTCCCAACGTCGCGCGCCTCGTCGGCCGTGTAGAGGAGGAAGCCGAGCACGTAGACCACGACCATGTGGTCGGTGACGGCCGCCCGTCGAGGCAGGCCATGTCCTGGTGCGCAAAGACGAGTGTGAGGCCGACAATGAAGTAGGTCTCTAGGTTGCTGGCGCTGGCCAGGTGGTTGACGACGGCGGGGTAGCGCTCGTTATGTAGCCACTTCATCGCCTTCTCCCATTCCAGTGCCACACACCTTCCCACGGCGTGCTCCTTGGACGCCTTGAACATATCCTTGCAACTCCAATATACGTGCATGTACAATTCAAGACGTCAGAATCTTAATACACAAATTACTCTATAAAAGAAAATTAAAAGGCCAAATTAAGGGCGTTGTTGCTAATCAAATTAGTGACGTGTTTCTCTAAAAAAATAATATAAAAAAACAATAGCATGTATGCATGCATGGTTTGGTTGTCGCTACAAACAGTAGTACATATTTTTTGTAGGTATATAAATACGTATGTGGCTCATAGGCTGCAGAGGTCAGCCATGGGCTGAGGAGAGCTCGCGACCATGAGGCAGACGATGGCGATGATGACATTGTGTGGAAGTCCGACGGCGATCGCCGACCTCCTCGCCTTAGTCCTCGCCGTCATGCTCCGTGTGCTCACCATGGCGTGCGACAGTACTAGCTAGCTGCATACGTATTCAATACCATGCGTGCTCACTATGGCGCGCGATGATCATTCTTATAAAAACAAGGAGTAACATCGGCGTACGAGACGAAGAGATGCATCGCGCGGGAGCCGAAGCATTGAGTATATTACAGACACTTCTAACCACAAACAGTCTGTGATACAAAATTATCACACATGGTTCTTGTTAAGAACGTGTGTGAATTATCACAGACGGTTATATTTAAAAATCGTCTGTGACGTCTGCAATAATCACAGACGATTCTCGTTAAGAACTGTGTGAATTATCACAGACGGTTCTTATTAAAAACAGACTATGATAATTACGTATCATGGATGGTTCTAGCTATCGCTAGTAATATAGATGGCTGCGATTGTAAAACCGTATGTGATAATTACAACACTGACGCTTTCTGAGAAACCATCTGTGATGAGGCGTCTAGTATAACCTCTTTAGTAGTAGTTTGCCACCGTGCCCCCCTTCTTCCTCCTCTCCGACGAGAGGCCCTCATGCGCTTCTTCCTTCTCGCCACCAAGGCCGCCGCCACGGATCCGCCGCCTCCTAACTGCGCTCGCCTTGTCGCCCCACCGCCTCCTCGACCAAGCAAAGATCGGTGGCACTACCATCGATCTGCTACCTCCCTTGACCTCCCTCTGTACTCAGGTTTTCGGTGAACCTAACCCTAACCCTAACCTCACCGGAGTCTCACCGTCGATCGTCGAAGCCACATGGCATACTAATTATGAGGCAAAATCGGACGGATCAAAATTTGAGTCCCCAAGGTGAGGAAGTACTCTAGTACTCCTTAGCAATCTCCCTTATCATATGCCAAAAGGCGAACCTCACAACGATTGATCGAGCGGTCACAGTTGTCGCCACCAGCGATCGATCCAGTTGAGGCGGATCACGAGACTACGAGAGGGGTTCAAAGCTGAAATTAACGAACACAGATTTGAGTTGGGATGGAACCTGCCGGCCCGAGGGACACCACGGGCCTTTGACCGTCCAGGGAGGTGGTTAGCAAGTTCTATCACAGAAAGACCGGACTAGAGGCCACTAATCTCCGATCTAGATCAAGCTCGGTCGACCTTTCAATTATATCAGCGAGGCGTCACTGTATATTTAACAAGTAATGTTGGCTTAGAAGGTAGAGAAGTATTGTCACAAATCGAACTGGTAAGACACCAAAGTTTCTCTGATCCGAGACTATGACCGCGTTTCACATTCGGCAACCATAATATACATGGCTGCTAGAAAAGCATTTAGATGCGCGCTTAGACCGATTAGCTTTGCGTGCGTGCATCTGCTTAGGAATAAACCCATCTAGTAAGTACAGGACTGCTAGACTGCTGGGTGAAATAAGCAAGTCAAACGAAAGGAGCACGGAGCATTTAACCGGCATTGATGAAGCAGTCCGTCCGGCCCAGATGATGCCAAGAGACATCAAAGAGGACGGAGGTGCTGAAAAGTTGGCATGCACGAGAGGAGATAGATAGACGGAGAGAGAGGGGGTCTGATGAAGATAGGGGAGCAGCCGAGGAGGACATGAGCTGATGGGAGCATGCAGCGCAGCCGCAGGGGCGCGCAGTGGCAGCGGCAGCGCAGGCGCAGCGGCAGGCGCAGCGGCAGGTGCACCGGCGGGGGCCCAGCCTGCAGTCGCACTCAGTCTCAGCGAACTCAAACCCCGAAAAAATGAGACCGAATCTTTGACCGCCCCTCCCCGACTCCTCCCCTCCCTCCTACGGGCGCGGACGCGCGGTGGTAGGGCCCTGCCGCAGGGGCGCCATCGCCATGCGCCCATGGTGACCCGCTCTCCCCATCACCCTAGCTAGCGAGTGCTTAAAGGCTACTACTACTCTGCGACTAGCACCGGTGGTGGTATGTGCCGGCTCAGGGATGCAGGCATAACGGAAATGGGCAACTGCGTAACGGCTCGGCTCCCTGTCTGTCTGTCATGTGTCAAATCAAAGCCTGCCTGCATCTGATAGCAGCTAGCTAGCTCTACTACCTAGCTAGCGGCAAAGTAAAGGCAAGTACTGCGATGGAGATAGGCCATGGGGTCTGGTCGGTTGGTTGGCCACTGCCGAGTGGGCCCACTGTCTGACACGCACCGGGGTTATCTTTCTCGCACATGAATAACCGGGGAAAGGGTTTACTACTAGATAGCTAGAGGTACGTAGGAGTACTAGCGTATTTGTAACGGGTACTACGTACTGGCGTACTGCAGTGCTGCTGCCGCGACCGGTTCATGGAGACGGAGTAAGTTGTGTTGTATAGGGCGGTGCATGGTCGCACGGCATCACGACTAGTGTGTACATCTTGCACACGTCTTCGTAGTTTTTTTTTTGTGAGCTCAGAGTTAAAGAGCCTCGACCCGCGCGCGGCGGCGGCATTGACGCATTGTTAGCCACATCAGGTCGCCGATGATGGGACGATATATGGGGAGGGTGATGGTCATTGGTCTCAGCACTCGCGCCGCCATCTGCCGCGGTGGGTAGCACCGACGACTACGTGTGGGAAGATAGTCTGACAGTACCACGAATCTCACTTAAGACAATCGGATGAACCAAAGAGCCACAGCTCCGGTTCCATTCATGGTTCAAAATGTTCTATATGTGCTGAGTTGTGTTTCCATGTTGTTTTCGTCACAGGTTTTCTCACTAGCAAACCAAATGCTAAGACACTAGAAAGTCCCTTGATTTGTAGATTTGGGCGCGCAAGTCGTTGATTCGAACTCATCTGAAATCTCCAAGCCGGTTAGTCTCGCGGCTATAAACACTTGTCCGGGCGGCAAAACCTGGTGCATCTTCCTGCCTGTTCGCCTCGCGCGGCATCCCGCTGAAATAATTTCTTCGTGGACTCCGAGCGCTGTGCGTGCCAATCTATCTGACAGGTAGTGATATGGATTTTGGACGAGATCGACGCGCCAGAGCTAGCTCAGGGACGGGACACGCATGTGGTATATATGTCCGGTCGGGTCGGACCACATGTTTGCCAAGACCACCGGACAGCGGCCAGCCACGTGTACTTCACGACTCGAGGACGCGTACTGCGTGCGTGCATGTGCGCGCACCTGCAGTGCACCGCGCCACCCACGTACTCCGGCCGTGCCTATCCGATCTCCCGCGTGCGCACGGTGCACAGTGACCACGGCTGCATAATTAGGTGGCGCACAAGAGATCAATTAGTTTGAGACTATAGGAATGTGCCACGCATGTATCCAGAGAAGGCGGCAATGGCGCCAACTGCAGCAAATGCATCCGTGCAAATTTTCGTTTGAACTTCTGCGCTGTACGCGTATTTACATACTTGTCGATGTCATTCAGAACCTATGCGGGTTTGGTTTTTAGAAGGGTACCGGTGTATTATTCTGAATTTTAATATAATAATATATATTTATAAGTGTATATATATATATGTTTAATTATATATACACTAAATTTTACTTATAATATTACTCTAAATACATATAGTAGGATCAAATATAACATATACTTCAATGAGTTCAATGGCAACATATATGCACCAGTGGTATTTTGTGAACATATAGACAAACTCATCCAGGGGCATCAGATCTGAAATTGGCGGTTGAGATCGCAGCCCCCCCCCTCACATATGGTTTTATGCGTTTTGCCCTCGCCCATCGCCAAATATTTCCCGACCCCCCCCCAGCTCCGAGTCTTGCCAGCCCGTCATCCCCTTCAATTCCCTCATCCCATCCTCCCAAACCCGTCTCAGTCTAGGGTTAGGGGGTGACCGCCATCGCCATTCCATCGACCCGTCACCCCCAAGGCCCCACCGACGAGGTTGTAGGGGTGTTCCACCGCCGCCAATCTACGAAGAAACGCGGAAAAGAGGATGGGCTATGCTTGCTAGAAAAGGAGAAGACCGAAGGGATTGGTGTGAATTGTTGTTTTCTGATTTTCGCTGCTTGGAATGCGCATTAGGGAGATTGGCAATGCTGGTGATCGAGAACCGATCTTACGTATGATTGTTTGATTTGAGGATCAAGTCGCCGATCTTCTTAAAAATGAACGAGGAAAATGACGTGGAATATCCTCGAATGGAATGAGGGTTGTTTTTATTGATATGAACTGGTTTTACAAGATGTGGCTATACTAACTCTCGAGAAGACGTCCTCGTGAAAACGTTACGACCGGTTTCGAACGGTGGGAGCAATTAGCAACGCAATTCCTTGCGGTTATCGTGAAAAGCTTAACCGTAGGGTGGTTAATAGTCGTTGTCTCGTGGTTGTACCATCGTATGGTTTGGAACGATAGCACGTGTTCCATTTATCATAACGATAAGAAATACCACCAAGAATTTTATTTAGCGGTTATCCGGTCGGGATTAGGCACAAAGCCTCATCCCACTGTGGTACCCATTAAGTAACCTTCGAATACTAACGCACTGTGGAGGTCGTTAGTCTTAGGGGTCACGACCATGTAGACGTATGGTCTTTTATTATGTATTAAAATAATACATAGAGGTTTTAATCCTCGTCCACCTAGCCCCGAACTTTAAATGAACTGGTCAGTATATACCTTTTTCCGATGAAATCGATCAGGCAAGAACTCCCATTTAATGTCGTGGTATACGGCGGTCTGCTGTGTTCACTTTAAAGTTGAGAACTTGCCTTGGGAAACGAAGAGTTCTTCGTCTGCTTGAACAAAAGAAGCTTTTTGTCGCTTGACTTTGTGGGAATCCTTCAAAGTATCGGAAGTTTATAAAATCTTCTCTCATTGGGCTCTTAGAATTTTTATGCTTCCAAAATCCCCTTCGATTCCCTTTAGCTTCTCGCCAAGAAATCCTCTAGAGTTTTTTCGTTTCTTCCGACCACGAAGTCTCCAACTTTCACTACTCATCCTTGAGGATTTTCGCCATGCTCGGAGCAGATTACAAAGTGGTTGCCTTCGAATTGGGCAAGAAAAGCTTGAGGCTTTGGCGAAGATGGGAATGCTCCCAAATAGGAATTTGATTAATTGGAGACCGCGACTAGAGAGCATTTTCCGAGCCGTGAAGATGAGGAAATCCTGCTTTTTCTTGCCTACATCGAATGTGAAATTTGAGATTACCAGACACAAATTCCTTCTCCGCTTCTCTGAACATTACGGGTGGAATTAGTGATTTGGCCCCAAATTCGATTGCAAATATCAAGATTTTCGCATATTTATGCGAGGCATATCCGGGAATACAACCGAACTTGAAGCTCTTTAGTTATTTCTACCGCATGGTGATGGGAAAATCATGCAAAATCAAGCATTCTCGGGAATGCACATTGCGCCTTCATGACGGGAAGGCCGATGAGTACATCCTCATGTACGCGGAAATCTTCGTGGTTGTCATGGAAAAAGTAATCGGTTTTACATGACTACACGAAGACGATGGCCTCTACTTACGGAACTAGAGCAAGTGAAAACCCCAAGTGGAAGGAGACCAGAAGAAGACAGGGGATAGTCAAAAGATGGGCGGATGCCATCTATGACTTTAGTCGTGGGCCTAACTTCGTGGCATGTGGTGAGGATTTTACCTCGCCAGATTAGTCCATTGAAGCTCCAGGACTCATTCCCCGCTCGTGCCTTGATCGTGATGAAGTTGCTCTGCAGGTGGTAAGTCTTTGAGATACATTCGATCGGTATTTTGATTTGATTAATGTGTTACCTTAAAATTTGTCTATTCTTCCTTTCATTAAAGTTCTTTCCTATGGGGAAATTAGAGAACGAGTCAGCTAATGCAAGGGGAGCTCGGAGAAAAGGTTGAATGCCCCAAGATCTTAGCGCAACTCCTATTGAAGGAGACGGCAAGGCTTAAGGTAACTTAATCAAAAATTCCTTTTACCACGTGATATACATATATCCCACCAGATTTCCAATCGTGTTTCTACATTTGCAGATGGCCGGTTTGCGAATCATACAATCTGGTGAGGATCAACATCCCACCTTGGTTCCGACCGAGTCGTGCCTCGAGGCACTTGAAGGAGATGAATCCTCGAGGTAATAGAACATTTTTAATCATATATGTACCTAATTTTTTGGATAAAGGATTTCTTCACCCAATCAAATTTGTTCTTTGATTTAGGTGGATAAGCCTCAAGGCTCGCAGAATATAATCGCTAAGGTCAGAGACTCCAGAGTGGCCGGCACGATCTTACTATTGTTATCAAACAACCGATCGGAGATTGATGAAACCACTCCCTCCGACCAGATAGTCAGGAATGTGGACCTTGATGAACTAGTCGAGGACATAGCTTCCGACATCTTGTTGGAGGATGTGAGGGTTCCAACAAACCTCGTTGGTCCGAACCGTAAAATTGGAGGAGAAGAAAGGA